>JASFAX010000025.1:11447500-13947500 GCA_030737875.1 Allium sativum
ACGGCCATTGACCAACGGAAGCCAAAATACGTCTCCGTATTCCGTATGTAAAATATACGCCGTTGCAAACTGTATGCGGCCGTTGATTTAAAGGCCGTTGGAAGCCGTTGCCCCCCGTTACACGGGCTGGAGTACAAATCAGCCGAAGCTTCTCCTTCTTCCTCATTACACATAACCCACGATTTTTACCCCAAAATCCCTAATCTTTCCCCCTTTCATTTCTGAAATCGCCAATTTCACTCCATCTTCCGCCTAGGATCTCTCCAACTCTATCAAAGCACTCTCTCATCCTCTCTAATCTCTTATTCTCTCCGATTTTTAGGTATGTGTTTATCCTAATTTTTGTTTAATACCCTATGTTTAGTGTAATTTAAGCATAATTAGAGTTTATTTGTGTGTGTAGTGCTGTTAATTAGTTGCTAATGTGGGGTTTAATCATTATAGTTGCTAACTTAGGTTTTTAGTTATAAATTACTTAGTTGTTATTATGTTCTAGGGTTTGAATAAGTTGAAGTAGTTGTTGTTATAGAGTTTGTGTTTATACATTTTATTGATTATGTTGGCAATCTAGGGTTTGATTAGTTAAAGTTGACTATGTATATATGCATATATATAGTGTTATGTATATATATATATACACGTATATATAGTTGACAATCTATGCATTTGTTTATTTGGTTAAGCCCCAATTCATCGAAAATAATATTTAATTTGTCGAAAGCGTGTCGTGAAAATACAAATATTTAAGTTTTTGTTTTTTGGCTAAGGCGCACAATGGCGCTAAGGCGCACAAAGGCGTACAAATAGCACTTCAATCACAAAAAAAAAAAAACAAATCATAATATGTTATATTCATAAAGCCTTACAGAGTTTTTTTGACCCCGTCTGATAAGTATTGTATATAATCGTTATATGAATGTTCGTTTTATTAACGGAATGGACATTTATATTCATTGTATAAAATATTTATTGGATTTGTCCTTTGTATTGGACAAGTTACGAATACAATAACGAAATTAAATCTCGTAAAATATTTCATTTTAAACGGTTCTCAAAATTTCAAAAGCACTTCCTTTATGTTCCCTGTGTATACACAATTGTGTACTATTCAGGGAACTAAAGGGAAGTGCTACCGAAATTTTGTTGAATCGTCTAAATTGAAAATATTTACGCAATTTAATTACGTTATTGTATATGTAATGGGAGGTAGGATAACCCACCAGTATAAATGATCAATTAACATAACATGCATTAAGCACTAAAATCGTTTTAACACATCGTCAATGCAAATTTTATCATCATAATTAATACTTAAAAGAAATGATTTCATTAAAATACAATCTTAGCGTTTGTGCGATCGGACACAAAAATTATGAATCTAATTTTATATCATTCTTCCTAATTTTATATGTACTTAGGAAAACTGGACGATTATTTTAATGATCGAAGCTGGATGTACAAACGAAGAGAAACCGATGGCACAATAAACAAACATTTTATTAATGGTGTCAGCGTGTTTATTGATTTCGTTTTAAGTAACAACGGAAAAGACGTCGAAATCCGTTGTCCATTAGTAGATGCAAGTTATTGAAGCATTTGATACCGCAAATGGTTAGAGTTCATTTGCGTCAGTACGGTTTTGTGCCGAACTATTTAGTTTGGGATCGTCATGGAGAACCGTTAGCATCTACTTCTATACAAGTTGAGGAGGTAGCGAATAATGAAATTGCCATGACGAATCTCATAGAACAAATGGTTGAAGATGCTGCACGTTTTATGTTCCCGAGTCAACGATTTAATGAAAACGTTGGTGATGATGACGATGGTAATGATGAAGAAGAACCAAACATTGAAGCCAAAAAATTATATGATTTATTAGATGCCGCGAAAAAACCCCTTTGGGAAGGCTGTGAAAGCGGAACTCAATTATCAGTAACTGCTGAATACATTGCGATGAAATCTAAATACAACCTCACAGAAGCTGGATTTACAGCTGTTGTACAAGCTGCAAAGCGGCATATGACTCCCAATAATTTAATGTGCGAAAACCATTATGAAGTAAAAAAATGATGTCGGCCTTTGGTTTACCATATCAAAAAATAGATACATGTCTAAAGGGTTGCATGCTATTTTGGAACGAAGATATCAAGCTTAAGAATTGTAGAATATGTAATCAAGAAAGATACCAATCAAGAAAGAAAAAGGGAAAGGAAGTCCCGTATAAATGTATGCATTATTTACCTATTATTCCTAGACTTCAAAGGTTATATGCATCTTCTGTAACCGCGCAACATATGAGATGGCACAAGGTCAGAACACAAGAAGAAGGTACGTTAACACAACCATCCGATGGAGAAGCATGGAAGCATTTTGATCAAAAGTATCCCAATTTTGCATCTGAGAGTCGCAATGTTAGACTAGGTTTATGTACAGATGGGTTTTCACCATTTACTCAATTTGGTTCTAAATATTCATCTTGCCAGTAATTGTAACACCTTATAATTTACCTCCATGGATGTGTATGAAAACTCCTTATATGTTTCTTACAATTGTCGTTCCTGGTCCTGATGATCCGACACAAGGAATCGATGTTTATCTACAACCGTTGATTGAAGAATTAAAAAAATTGTGGTATGAAGGGGTAGAAACATATGATATTTCCCAAAAGAAAAACTTTCGTATGCATGCTTCTCTATTGTGGACAATTAGCGATTTTCCTGCTTATGCAATGTTTTCAGGTTGGAGTACGGCTGGTCGTCTAGCTTGTCCGTACTGTATGGAAGAAACAAGAGCATTTTCTTTACCTATTGGAAAGAAAATTTCATGATTTGACTGTCATAGATGTTTTCTTCATATTAATCATCCTTTTAGAAGAGATAAGAAAAAGTTTACAACTAATAGACTTGAAACTTTACGACCTCCTAAAGTATGGATAAGTGAGGAAATTTATGAACTTGTACAAGATTTTCCCAAGATTCATGAAACAGGAGTATAGACAGAAATTCAAGGTAAATCAACAACTCATAATTGGTGGAAATAAAGCATACTTTGGGAGTTGCCTTATTGGAAAGATCTTCTGATTCGTCATAATATTGACGTGATGCATAATGAGAAAAACATGTTTAATAACGTCAATAATATTTTGAATGTCAAAGGGAAAACGAAAGATGATTTGAAATCCAGACGTGATATTGAAGTAATTTGTAATCGTCCGGAGCTTCATATAAAGCCAAATGACACCGGAAAACCGAAAGCGTGCTATGAACTGGTTACTAATCAAATAAAAATATTTTTAAAGTGGATGGAAGGATTAAGATTCCCAGATGGTATATCTTCCAATCTTCGTAGATGTGTTGGCTATAAAAACAGTTAACTTAGTTGGATGAAAAGCCACGACTGTCATGTTATAATGGAAAATATATTGCCCGTCGCTTTCAAAAAACTATTGCCCATAAAAGTTTGGACTGTTGTAACAGAGCTTAGTTCTATAAAGAGCTTTGTTTATCTACATTAAAAATTGACCGTCTACGTAAACTAGTGGAAGAAATCCCTATATTACTCTGCAAATTGGAAAAAATATTTCCTCCAGGGTTTTTCAATGTTATGTAGCATTTACCTATTCATCTTCCATCAGAAGCACGTCTTCGAGGGCCTGTGCAATACGGATGGATGTATTCATTTGAAAGGTATATTAATATTCAGTTAATTAAATTTTGGTTAATGAAGTATATGAAAAAATAATTTACAATAATTCTAAATAGGTATTCAAATCATCTAAAGAAAAAAGTGAGGCAGAATGCTAGAGTTGAAGGTTCTATTTGCAAATCATATATTGAAGAAGAAGCTTCATTTTTTCTCTCTCATTATTTTAGTGATCTTGTGAACATCTCATTTACAAGTACTACACGTAATGATGAAGGAACTGATCAAGATGACTGCCAAGCGAATTGTAACGACCTGGGTTTTCAAATCGGAAAAAAAATTTAACGATAAATTCCTATAAACAAACAAGCAAATAAAATAAAACAATTAAATTTAGTTATTAAAATGAATACATTCAAAGTTTATTGAATTTATAAATAAAAATAAATATTTATATACAAAGAATTTGAAGACAAATTTGTAATCAAAACGTTATAAGTTCATTTCTTTAAATTCTGATAATTTAAACTAAATAAATTTAAATGACCATTAATTAAACTCAGTGCAATTAAATATAAAAATAGAATTTTTATAAAAAAGTTCAAATTACTGATAACTATGCGCCATTGTTTTCGTCTCGACGTCCTGATTCCAATGATATATTTATACTGATGTTTTGGTGTCCGTAAAGACAAATGGGTAAACAGTTATTTCCATACAGGTGATCCTGTAAAGAAGTGCAACGTAAACAATCAGACTGAAATAAATATATGTGACCTAAAAATGTTTACAGAAAAAAAATCTTTTTAATGATCACTTTTTTTTTACTGCAAATAGAAAGAGGCAACTCCTCTTTTCCATTGCATGAACACACCAAGACACATTTTTTTCATTCATGTAAGCTACGGGGGGTTACTTCTTCCTGGGCGCATGAAGTGAAAAGAGAAAAATAATAATAAAAACAATGGCCACAAATCCAATAAGTATCTAAGAGAATGGAGCATTAAATGAGGCACATTATTTTTCTTCTGTGCAGTCAATGAGGCGTGCACGCATTATTTTACCTAACACGTCAATTCACCTACCACCTATCAATTATTTCCTCTGCCAATGTAAACCACAATTTGGACCTGCCACCATTATATATATGCCCTCCCAAGTCATCCGCTCTCTCTCCTTTTTCTTAGACTCTTCTCAATTTAATTTTTCCTCTCAGAAACTTTGTTCCGTGTATAAAAAAAACAAGAGAACAAAAAATAAATAAACAGAGAACAACATGAAAAAGGAACCCATGAAGTAGTAGCAGCTCCATCTTCTTCTTGCTCTCTCCGTCCATCCTTTCTTGCTCCAGCACAAGCCCCGATAGGCCGCACCAGCTCCAACAGCCCACACCAATCTCCGACAACTCCGTTCTCTCGTCGCTAGCTCTCGAAACCCAAAAGTGAGTTATCACTCACGTCTGAACTTCTTTAATGTTTTTGCTCTATATTTAAACATTGTTGAACCTTGAAAAAAATAAACCCACAACAGAGAAATGAATGGGGGGGGGTTTCATTTTGTTTGGACAAACAAACATTATTTCATTTTTCTTGCCTGGCATTTTTCACTTAATTCAATTAGATTACAGAGGAGGCCACGTTTTCCTTTTATGGGATGGATACACTTTCTAAATTATGCTTTCCATCTTTGCTGGCAATTTTTCTTCCCACTTTTCTTTCATGCGTTTACAGACCTTTCTTTGATTGACCATTTTTCTCCTTCCAATACAACACAGCAAGACATTCATGGAGTTCATTTCTTTTTACACATTCTTTTTCTCTCTGGAAACATTCACACTTTCATTCATTTGAAGACGCGTAAGACGGCATAGCAGCAAAGCATGCATTAGTTCATTCTATTCTTCTTTCCATTTACAAATATAGAAAAGTTTCCCTTCTAAAATTTTATCTCTTTCTACACTCATATTTAGCAAAAGTCATAAACATGAAGTTAAAGAGGATGAATACATCTACACCTTTCGTTTATATCCGAGTTGAAACTGTGGCATGTAGCGTTCAGGGTGGCCAATGGAAAATAAGGGGGTTAAAGTGTGACGTGGGGTGTATATGCTCAGTGCATGCATGTGTTATATGCATGGCGTGAGTATATGTTCGTGTGATGTGTGCATGGATATGTTTATATATGGAAGGGAAAAAATTTATACGAGGAGTGAGGCGTAAGCATGTATGTTATTAACCGGTGATGGGCTTTCATTCTTTCACTCTGCAAAAGCCAAAAACGCATGAACATGGGGGGTTAATTCATTTGGTTCCAAAAAGTAAATTCATTTTTATTCCAAACAAAAAAAAGAAATAAAAACATCGCAGGGAAGATGAGAGGAGCACGCATACAAGCATGCGTGAAAGAGCGTGTGCATAAGAGACATTATTTTGTCCAACATTTTACATTCCTTCTCAACCCTTTTCCAATATAAATGCAACACAGCAAAGCATAAATCATTTTCACCTCTTCATTTTGGATCCGCAAAACAACTCCTCCTCCTCCTACTTCTGTTATTAAACAAAGACAATTAGTTTCTTCCCCTTTGGGTTTCATGCGTGTATAAACGGTTGTGCTTGGAGTGGTGTTTAAAGGTGTGCGTGTGTGGGTTAGTGCACGAATACTAGCCCAATAAAAGAAAAGAAAAACACAAAGAGCAAAGGCGCAAAATGCATGCAGCAGGTGGCATTCTCTTCAAATTGAATTTCACCCAACACATGTTGCAAACTGAGCATATGTATGTGTGTTACATGTAATGGTGTGTGTTCTTGGTTCATGGCGCTATGTATGGGGTTCATGATGCATGGTTGTGTGTGTGAATATATATGTTGTGTGCTGTGTTGAGTGTATGCGTGTGAGTGTTTATGTCAGTTGTGTGCTGGTGTGTGTGTTGCGTGCGTTATGTATAGAAAGTGTTCATCAGTATAAATGCATGCATGAAGGAGATTGTGGTTGGTTCTTGCATGGTTCTTGATTATGGATTGAAGGAGAAATGAGACTTACGTTATTATAAGAAGAAAGGTGCATAATTGTGTTTTCATGTCTGAATATGCATGCATGTCTGAGTGTATTACACATGTAGTGTGAGTGTGTGTATATATATACATGTGTATTTGTGGACATCATTCCCTGGAAAACAAACATAGCTTCAAAAATGAACGTGGCATTCACTATGTTGAAAAAACAAAACAAAACAAAATATTAAAATAGTTTAGTAAAATAAAAAGACATCATTTGCAGACCCAAAATATCTAGAAAGATATCTAAGATCGTAAAAGGGACACATCGAACTCAAATGACTATGTTTCAAAAATGAACTGTGCTGTCCTTTTTACAGTTTCAACGCAAACCAAACACCGAAACTAAAAAATGAACATATTTCGGTAATCAACACGACGAGACGGATGCAACGATATATAATTTGCATTGCCTGCATGGTCCGTTCAAAAACGCGTTACGGACCCCTTTAACGAGGCGAATGTGAAACGGAGGTCAAAACGTCCGATTTTCGCGAAACGAATTCCGTCGTTGGATTATTGTCAACGAATAGAATATTTTTCATCTTTGTCCGAACTTGTTTTGAAGAGATTTTCAAATCGCTAAAAATTTGAACTGTTATGCGTAGCTTTGCTTTGAAAATTGCACGACCGACGACATTCAAATTTTTCGACGAGATTTTCACAGCTGCAATATTTCATTATACGTATTTTAAAGTTCAAATTCCCATTTTGAAAAAAATTAGAATTGTTTCAAATTTCAAAGATTAAACTTTGGTTTTAATTATATACATGAAAATTTGATTTAAATTGATGAATGAAATATTAAGTGATATACATTTTATTTAAACTTATTGAAATAACCATTGTTGAACCCCTTATTGAAAAAAAAACGTTATCCTAAATATTTAAGGGAATAAATTTCAAAATTGTAAATTTTGGATACAAATTTAGTTGACAAAAACAATTTAGTAAAATGAAGTAAAATTATGAAATTTGAAAGTGAACTTAAGTGAAATATTAAATATTTGGAAATTGTAAATTTTATAAAAGAAAATTACAATATTTTACTGATTTGGGAGTTTGGAATTAGACACAAAGTTAAGTAAACGACAAAATATTATTAATATTTCAAAGTGGAATATTTGATAGTTCAAGTTTGAATAAGGAAGTTGAAATACAATTATGGTTTGATCTGTTCGAAATTAATCAATGAAAAATAAAATTGAATGACGTTAGTTGTCAAAGAGACCGGAGCCAGTTATGGACACAATCTCTGTCGATACTGGAACCACTTTGATAACTATGTTCGTGAAGTGATGAGCCGGAATGAAGTGGTTGTTTTAGTGTACATTTAGTGGATTGAAGAAAGTGAACGATAATGAATGACCGACACTTGTGTCAAATTTGAAATGACTAAAACAGGAGCCGTGCTGGGCCATTGAGGCTAGCTACCTCTAGCAGATACACTTCTTTGTGTATTCTGTTTTTGTTGTTTGGTGATCACCCTTGATTTTGGAAGTGTTGTGTTGCAGTGGGCCGTTAGGGGTTACCACCAGTCCGGATCAGGCAAACTGGTAGTATCCTACCTTGGGCATTGCCTCATGTGCCTTGTCATACGTTTTATCCTTATGCGCGACCACTACGAGTTTCTATTTAACATGTGCCTATAGGGGACTCACTGGCTATCGACGTTCTACTGGTTGTGTTACAGGACCTGTATAGACCACATTGTTTAAAAATGTGTTAAGGGGGATCAATGTAGAGCCTTAACGCTATTTTAATATTTTATATTACTGATAGACATTACATATAATAGCGCACTTATATTATATATAGATAGTTTAACGGATCCTTAAGAGATGGAAAATACCGTAACATCTCTTGAGTTATTTGCATTTGAGTTTAGATCTAATCGCATTAGAATGTTTAGACCTGGCTCGAGTGTTTTGTGTTTTTCTCATTTCGCTCGGGTCAGACAAATTATTGCAGTGTTCTCGAGGAGCACTTTATCTGGAGCCGAAGACCTAGTCGAAGACTCCATCCTATCCAGTATTAGTTCCTATTTCCGTTTGGCATGTATTTGCGAACTTTGTGAGTAGCTACATTGTATAATTAATTTTTTAACTGTTTAAGTAGCTTCATGAACTGCTTATGTATGTTATTTCATTTCCGCTACGAGATTCTGTGTTATTCTGTATATGTGATTCTATTATACAACCCATTTTGATTATCTATCATGTTTTGAATAGTTCGAGTTGGACATGTGTGGTTTTATTGTCAACTTGGATTATTCAGAAAAGGCGGATTGTTACAGTTGGTATCATAGCCAATGTTTAGAAACACCTTAGCCTGGGCCTAAAACTCATTATAGATAGGGTTAGAAATACCCTAGAATGAGTAAAATCATTTCCGAGAGAGCGTATTTTGGAATTATAAAATGTTTTAGAAAAAATCAAACCTATTTTCAAAATCTCTTTTTAAAAACTTTTGCTTATTTTCTTCAATTAGGATTCCCTTCAGTTTAATTTCTCAAATTTTGTTCTTTTCTCATCCTGGACTTTTCAGGATGAATCGAGGAAGAGGTAATTTCCTTACCACCTCATCGTGAAACTGAATTCCGTATTGATCTCATTCATGGTTCTAGACCCATTGTACTTGCTCCAAGAAGAATGACATCTAAGTAGAAGATTGAATTAAAGGGGCAAATCGAAGATCTATTCTCTAAAGATCTAATTGGCCGAAGTCATTCAGAATTGGGAGCTGCAGTTGTATTTGTTACTAAGTCAGGCGGTTCTCTGAGAATGTGCGTAGACTATTGATAACTGAATAAGCTTACTCACAAGAACCGATATCTAATGCCTCACATTAATGACCTATTTGATTAACTACACGGAGCCAAGATATTTTTCTTAACTCGACCTTGCTACAGGTTTTCACCAACTTCGAATTTCTGAAGATAGTATTCCCAAAATAGATTTTCGAACAAAAGTTGGTTTCTATGAATGGTTAGTTATGTCATTTGATTTACCTAATGCCCCAGCTTTACTTTGTTGACCTCATGAACAGAGCATTCCGGGATATTCTGAATAGGTTCATCCTTATCTTTGTTGATGATATTCTAGTCTTTTCTAAGACTAAAGAAGAACATGAGGAGCATCTCAACTTTGTTCTTAAAACTTTGAGAGATCATCAACTGAAGGCCAAGTTTTCTAAGTGTCATTTCTGGAGAGTTGAAGTTAGATTTCTTGGACATATTGTTTCGGACAATGGGATTTCGGTCGATCCAGCTAAGATCGTCGTAATCAAAGTAAGCCCTTTACTTAAAACATCCTTTCATTCTTATTCTATTTTATCTCTCTTATATAGGTATTCATAATTCTTAAAAGTTAAGGATTGGAAAACTCCTGAAACTTCAACCAATATTCATAGTTTCCTCGGCTTAGCTGGTTATTATAGAAAATTCATCGAGAATTTTGATTGAACTTCTTCACCACTCACAGCTTTGACTGGAAAGAATGTTAAGTTTGATTGGAGCGATAAGTGTATAAAAGCATTTAATGAACTTAAACGCTAGTTTACTTCTACTCTTGTTCTTACTGTTCTTGATGGAAGTAAAGGTTTGACTATTTATACTAATGCTTGCAGAGAAGGTTTGGCAGCTGTTCTTATGCAGCATGGTAAAGTTATTGCTTATGCTGGTAGACAACTTAGAGTCCATGAGATTATTTATGCAGCGCGTGACTTAGAACTACTTGCTGTTGTTTTTGCTCTTAAGTTGTGGAGGCACCACCGTTTAGGAATAAAATTTGAACTCTTCATTGACCACAAATCATTGAAGTATATCTTTTCTCAGAAGGATCTGAATCAGGGGCAAGTTAGATGGCTCGAGTTCTTAGCATCCTATCACCTCGACATCAACTATACCCCCGGAAAGGCTAATGTGGTAGCCGACGCTTTGAGTAGAAACAAAGCAATGTTGTTCCAAATTACTGCTTCTCCAGCTCTTACGGATCCTATTATTGCTAAGCAAGAAGAAGATGAAATGCTTAGACGAATAAAGGAAAGCATTCTCAATAGAGAATTTGTAAATGTGCAGAAGGGATGGGGTGCTGAAATTGGTACCAATGGAATTTTGAGGGTCAACAATCGTATTTGCATTCCAAATGTGGATAGTTTAAGACAGGAGGTGCTTAGGGAGAATCATTAGTCCAAACTTTCTATTCATCCTGGGGTCACCAAGATGCATCAGAATATGAAGAAACTTTATTAGTGGAGTGGAATGAAGAGAGACATTTCTATTCATATCAGTAGGTGTACCGCTTGCCAGCAAGTAAAAGCTGACCATCAGAAGACTGTAGGGTTGTTACAGCCTTTAGAGATTCCTAACTGGAAATGGGATCAAATTTCTATGGATTTCATAGATGGATTACCAAGGATTAGGAGGGGAAATGAAAGCATCTGGGTTATTGTTGATAGACTAAACAAATCAGCCCACTTTATTCCTGTGAAGACAACTTGAACGACTTTAAGTTTAGCTGAGCTCTATATGAAGGAAATAGTCCGACTTCATGGTGTTCCATCTAGCATAGTATGTGATAGAGATCCTATTTTTACTAGCAAATTCTGGAAAGATTTCCAGATAACTTTGGGAACTCAATTGAATTCTGGAGGATTTGCTTCGTGCTTGCACTTTAGATTTTGGGGGATCTTGGGAAGATCATCTCCATCTCGTTGAATTCACCAATAATAATAGCTATCAGGGAATTTGATTCAAATTTAAGTCATATTTAGATAAATGTAAATCTTGAGTAAATCTTTGAAATTTAGGCGAGTATTAAATTGGCCGTTCGACGCTCTGTATGGACGGCCATGTAAATCTCCATCTTGTTAGATTGAATCTAGAAATCGACTTGTTTTGGGCCCCGAAATGATTTTGGAAGCTTCTGAAAAAGTTGGAGAAATCAGATGGAGGATGAAGATTGCCCAGGATAGGCAAAAGAAGTATGCTGATGGAAAGAGGAGACATTTGGAATTTGTTGTTGGTGATCTTGTATTTTGGAAAATTTCGCCTTTGAAGAACGTGATTCGTTTTGGAAAGAAAGGGAAGCTTGCTCCGAGATTTGTTGGTCCTTTTCCTATCTTAGAAAAGATTGGCGTTTTGGCTTATAGGGTTGATTTACCGAAGAAACTATTAGGTGTGCTTAATGTATTCCATGTTTCACATATTCGCAGATATGTACATGACCCGTTAGCTGCAGTCCAACCTGCTTTATTTGAAGATATGGATGTTGAACCAAATCTTACTATCGAAAGAAGACCACTCTTCGTGTAGTCGATAAAGATACGAAGCGGCTTAGAAGAAAGACAGTTAGTCTCATCAAAGTTCAGTGGAGTAGAGATGATCGAGATTGCACTTGGGAAACTGAGGAGAGTATCCATGCTTCAAATCCTGAATTGTTTGCATAAGGTACCCAATTCGTCTTTAATCATTCGTACGCTTGTGCTTATTCTTAATTTTTCCCTTGTTTCATTCTTTTCGAGGATGAAAAGGTTTGAGTAGGGGAGTATGAAACGACCGGGGTTTTCAAATTGGAAAAAATATATTTAACGATAAATTCCTAGAAACAAACAAGCAAATAAAATAAAACAATTAAATTTAGTTATTAAAATGAATACATTCAAAGTTTATTGAATTTATAAATAAAAATAAGTATTTATATACAAAGAATTTGAAGACAAATTTGTAATCGAAATGTTATAAGTTCATTCCGTTAAATTTTGATAATTTAAACTAAATAAATTTAAATGGCCGTTAAATAAACTCAATGCAATTAAATATAAAAATATAATTTTTATAAAAAGTTCAAATCACTGATAACTATGCGCCATTGTGTTCGTCTCGATGTCCATATTCCAATGATATATTTATACTGATATTTTGATGCCCGTAAAGACAAATGGGTAGACAGTTATTTCCATACAGGTGATCCTGTAAAGAAGTGCAACGTAAGCAATCGGACTGAAATAAATATATGTGACCTACAAATGTTTACAGAAAAAAAATCTTTTTAATGATCACTTTTTTTTTACTGCAAATAGAAAGAGACAACTTCTCTTTTCCATTGCATGAACACACCAAGACACATTTTTTCATTCATGTAAGCTACGGGGGTTACTTCTTCCTTGGAGCATGAAGTGAAAAGAGAAAAATAATAATAAAAACTATGGCCACAAATCCAATAAGTATCTAAGGGAATGGAGCATTAAATGAGGCACATTATTTTTCTTCTGTGCAGTCAATGAGGCGTGCAAGCATCATTTTACCTAGCACATCAATTCACCTACCACCTTTGTGTTATTTCCTCTGCCAATGTAAACCACAATTTGAACCTACCACCATTATATATATGCCCTCCCAAGTCATCCGCTCTCTCTCCTTTTTCTTATACTCTCCTCAATTTAATTTTTCCTCTTAGAAACTTTGTTCCGTGTATAAAAAAAAACAAGAAAACAAAAAATAAATAAACAGAGAACAACATGAAAAAGGAACGCATGAAGTAGTAGCAGCTCCATCTTCTTCTTGCTCTCTCCGTCCATCCTTTCTTGCTCCTGCACAAGCCCCGACAGGCCGCACCAGCTCCAACAGCCCACACCAATCTCCGACAACTCTGTTCTCTCGTCGCTAGCTCTCGAAACCCAAAAGTGAGTTATCACTCACTTCTAAACTTCTTTAATGTTTTTGCTGTATATTTAAACATTGTTGAACCTTGAAAAAAATAAACCTGCAACAGAGATATGAATGGGGGGGGTTTCATTTTGTTTGGACACACAAACATGATTTCATTTTTCTTGCCTGGCATTTGTCACTTAATTCAATTAGATTACAGAGGAGGCCACGTTTTCCATTTATGGGATGGATACACTTTCTAAATTATGCTTTCCGTCTATGCTGGCAATTTTTCTTCCCACTTTTCTTTCATGCGTTTACAGACCTTTCTTTGATTGACCATTTTTCTCCTTCCAATACAACACAGCAGGACATTCATGGGGTTCATTTCCTTTTACGTACACATTCTTTTTCTCTCTGGAAACATTCACACTTTCATTCATTTGAAGACGCGCAACATGGCATAGCACCAAAGCATGCATTGGTTCATTCTATTCTTCTTTCCATTTACAAATATAGACAAGTTTCCCTTCTAAAATTTTATCTCTTTCTACACTCATATTTAGCAAAAGTCGTGAACATGAAGTTAAAGAGGATGAATACATCTACACTGTTCATTTATATCCGAGTGGAAACTGTGGCATGTAGCGTTCAGGGTGGCCAATGGAAAATAAGAGGGCTGAAGTGTGACGTGGGGTGTAATGCTCGGTGCATGTGTGTGGTATATGCATGGCATGAGTATATGTTTGGGTGATGTGTGCATGGATATGTTTATATATGGAAGAGAAAAAAATTATACGAGGAGTGAGGCGTAAGCATGTATGTTATTAACCGGTGATGGACTTTCATTCTTTCCCTCTGCAAAAGCCAAAAACGCATGAACGTGCGGGGTTATTTCATTTGGTTCCAAAAAGTTAATTCATTTTTATTCCAAAAAAAAAAAAAAAAAAATTCGCATGGTAGATGAGAGGAGTACGCATACAAGCATGCGTAATAAAGCATGTGCATGGGAGACATTATTTTGTCCAACATTTCACATTCCTTCTCCACCCTTTTCCAATATAAATGTAACACATCAAGCATAAATCATTTTCACCTCTTCATTTCGGATCCACAAAACAACTCCTCCTCCTCCTCCTGTTATTAAAACAAAGACAATTAGTTTCTTCCCCTTTGGGTTTCATGCGTGTACACACGGTTGTGCTTGGAGTGGTGTTTAAAGGTGTGCGTGTGTGGGTTAGTGCATGGATACTTGCCCAAGAAAAGGAAAAAAAATGCAAAGATCAAAGATGCAAAATGCATGCAGCAAGTGGCATTCTCTTCGAATTGGATTTTACCCAACACATGTTGCAAACTGAGCATATGCATGTGTGTTAAGTGTAATGGTGTGTGTTCTTGGTTCGTGGCGCTATGTATGGGGTTCATGCATGGTTGTGTGTATGTGAATATATATGTTGTGTGCTGTGTTGAGTGTATGCGTGTGAGTGTAAATGTCAGTTGTGTGCTGGTGTGTGTGTTGTGTGCGTTATGTATAGGAAGTGTTCATCAGTATAAATGCATGCATGAAGGAGAATGTGGCTGGTTCTTGCATGGTTCTTGATTTTGGATTGAAGGAGAAATGAGACTTACGTTGATATAAGAAGAAAGGTGCATAATTGTGTCTTCATGTATGAATATGCATGCATGTCTGAGTGTATTACACGTGTAGTGTGAGTGTGAGTGTGTGTGTGTGTGTGTGTATATATATATATACATGTGTATTTGTGGACATCATTCCCTCGAAAACAAACATAACTTCAAAATTGAACGTGGCATTCACTATGTTGAAAAACAAAAACAAAACAAAAAAAATATATTATGTTAGTTTAGTAAAATAAAAAGACATCATTTGCAGACCCAAAATATCTAGAAAGATATGTAAGATCGTAAAAGGGACACATTGAACTCAAATGGCTATGTTTCAAAAATGAACTGTGCTAGCCTTTTTACAGTTTCAGCGCAAATCGAACACTGAAACTGACAATTGAACATATTTCGGTAATCAGCGCGACGAGATGGACGCAACGGTATATAATTTGCAGTGTCTGCATGGTCCGTTCAAAAACGCGTTACAACCCGTTTAACGTTAAAATGCGGATATGAAACGGAGGTCAAAACGTCCAATTTTCGCGAAACGAATTCCGCCGTTGGATTATTGTCAATGAATAGAATATTTTTCATGTTTGTCTGAACTTGTTTTGAAGAGATTTTTAAATCGCTAAAAATTTGTACTGTTATGCGTAGCTTTGCACTGAAAATTGCACGACCGGCAATATTAAAATTTTTCGACGAGATTTTCACAGCAGTTATATTTCGTTATACGTTTTTCAAAGTTCAAATTCCCATTTTGAAAAAAATTAGAATTGTTTCAAATTTCAAAGATTAAACTTTGGTTTAAATTATATACATGAAAATTTGATTTAAATTGATGAATGAAATATTAAGTGATTTAAATTTTATTTAAACTTATTGAAATAACCATTGTTGAACCTCTTATTGAAAAAAAAACGTTAGCCTAAATATTTAAGGGAATAAATTTTATAATTGTAAATTTTGGATACAAATTTAGTTGACAAAATTTTTTAGTTAAATGAAGTAAAATTATGAAATTTGAAAGTGAACTTAAGTGAAATATTAAATATTTGGAAAATGTAAATTTTATAAAAGAAAATTACAAAATTTTACTGATTTTGGACTTCGGAATTAGACACAAAGTTAAGTAAACGATAAAATATTCAAGAATGAATAAGGAAGTTGAAATACAATTATGGTTTGATCTTTTCAAAATTAATCAATGAAAAATAAAAATGAATGACGTTAGTTGTCCAAGAGACCGGAGCCTGTTATGGACACAATCTCTGTCGATACTGGAACCACTTTGATAACTATGTTCGTGAAGTGATGAGCCGGAATGAAGTGGTTGTTTTTGGTGTACATTTAGTGGATTGAAGAAAGTGAACGATAATGAATGACCGACACTTGTGTCAAATTTGAAATGACTAAAACAGGAGCCGTGCTGGGCCATTGAGGCCAGCTACCTCTAGCAGATACACTTCTTTGTGTATTCTGTTTTTGTTGTTTGGTGATTACCCTTGATTTTGGAAGTGTTGTGTTGCGGTGGGCCGTTAGGGGTTACCACCAGTCCGGATCAGGCAAACTGGTAGTATCCTACCTTGGGCATTGCCTCATATGCCTTGTCATACGTTTTATCCTTATGCGCGACCACTACGAGTTTCTATTTAACATGTGCCTATAGGGGACTCACTGGCTATCGACGTTCTACTGGTTATGTTACAGGACCTGTATAGACCACATTGTCTAAAAATGTGTTAAGGGGGATCAATGTAAAGCCTTAACGCTATTTTAATATTTTATATTACTGATAGACATTACATATAATAGCGCACTTATATTATATATAGATAGTTTAACGGATCCTTAAGAGATGGAAAATACCGTAACATCTCTTGAGTTATTTGCATTTGAGTTTAGATCTAATCGTATTAGAATGTTTAGACCTGGCTCGAGTGTTTTGTGTTTTTCTCATTTCGCTCGGGTCAGACAAATTATTGCAGTGTTCTCGAGGAGCACTTTATCTGGAGCCGAAGACCAAGTCGAAGACTCCATCCTATCCAGTATTAGTTCCTATTTCCGTTTGGCATGTATTTGCAAACTTTATGAGTCGCTATATTGTATAATTAAATTGTAACTGTTTAAGTAGCTTCATGAACTGCTTATGTACATCATTTCATTTCCACTACGAGATTCTATGTTATTCTGTATATGTGATTCTATATTCAGATTCTATTATACACCCCAAATTGATTATCTATCATGTTTTGAATAGTTCGAGTTGGACATGTGTGGTTTTATTGTCAACATGGATTATTCAGAAAAGGCGGGTTGTCACAATTGGTATCAGAGCCAATGTTTAGAAGCACCTTAGCCTGGGGCCTAAAACTCATTATAGATAGGGTTAGAAATACCCTAGAATGAGTAAAATCATTTCCGAGAGAGCATATTTTGAAATTATAAAATGTTTTAGAAAAAATCAAACCTATTTTCAATATCTCTTTTTAAAAACTTTTGCTTATTTTCTTCAATTAGATTCCCTTCAGTTTAAATTTCTCAAATTTTGTTCTTATCTTATCCTGGACTTTTCAGGATGAATCGAGGAAGAGGTAATTTCCTTACCACCTCATCGTGAAATTGAATTCCGTATTGATCTCATTCATGGAGCTAGACCCATTGTACTTGCTCCAAGAAGAATGACATCTAAGTAGAAGATTGATTTAAAAGTGCAAATCGAGGATCTATTCTATAAAGATCTAATTCGCCGAAGTCATTCAGATAGGGGAGCTACAGTTGTATTTGTTACTAAGTCAGATGGATCTCTGAGATCGTGTGTAGACTATCGATAACTGAATAAGCTTACTTACAAGAACTGATATCCAATGCCTCACATTAATGAACTATTTGATCAACTACACGGAGCCAAGATATTTTCTCAACTCGACCTTGCTACAGGTTTTCACCAACTTCGAATTTCTGAAGATAGTATTCCCAAAACAGATTTTCGAACAGAAGACGATTTCTATGAATGGTTAGTTATGTCATTTGATTTACCTACTGCCCCAGCTTTACTTTGTTGACCTCATGAATAGAGTATTACGGGATATTTTGAATAGGTCCATCCTTATCTTTATTGATGATATTCTAGTCTTTTCTAAGACTAAAGAAGAACATAAGGAGCATATCAAGTTTGTTCTTAAAACTTTGCGAGATCATCAACTGAAGACCAAGTTTTTTAAGTGTCATTTCTGGAGAGATGAAGTTAGATTTCTTGGACATATTGTTTCGGAGAATGGGATTTCGGTCGATCCAGCTATGATCGCCGTAATCAAAGTAAGCCCTTTACTTAAAACATCCTTTCGTTCTTATTCGATTTGTCTTATCTCTCTTAGATAGGTATTCATAATTCTTTAAAGTTAAGGATTGGAAAACTCCTGAAACTCCAACCGATATTCGTAGTTTCCTCGGCTTAGCTGGTAATTATAGGAAATTCATCGAGAATTTTGATCGAACTTCTTCACCACTCACTGCTTTGACTGGAAAGAATGTTAAGTTTGATTGGAGCGATAAGTGTGTAAAAGCATTTAACGAACTTAAACGCAAGTTAACTTCTGCTCTTATTCTTACTGTTCTGGATGGAAGTAAATGTTTGACTGTTTATACTGATGCTTGCGGAGAAGGTTTGGGAGCTGTTCTTATGCAGCATGGTAAAGTTATTGCTTATGCTAGTAGACAACTCAGAGTCCATGAGATTAATTATGCAGCGCATGACTTAGAACTACTTGCTGTAGTTTTTGCTCTTAAGTTATGGAGGCACCATCTTTTAGGAATAAAATTTGAACTCTTCACTGACCACAAATCATTGAAGTATATCTTTTCTCAGAAGGATCTGAATCAGAGGCAAGACAGCTGGCGAGATTTTTAACATCATATGACCTCTACATCAACTATACCCCTGGAAAGTCTAATATGGTAGCCGACGCTTTGAGTAGAAACAAAGCAGTGTTGTTCCAAATTACTGCTTCTCCAGCTCTTATGGATCGCATTATTGCTAAGCAAGAAGAAGATGAAATGCTTAGGCGAATAAAGGAAAGCGTTTTCAATAGAGAAGTCATAAATGCGCAGAAGGGATGGGGTGCTGAAATTGGTACCAATGGAATTTTGAGGATCAACAATCGTATTTGCATTCCAAATGTGGATGGTTTAAGACAAGAGGTGCTTAGGGAGAATCATCAGTCCAACTTTCTATTCATCCTGGGGTCACCAAGATGCATCAGAATATGAAGAAACTTTATTAGTGGAGTGGAATGAAGAGAGACATTTCTATTCATATCAGTAGTTGTACCACTTGCCAGCAAGTAAAAGCTGACCATCAGAAGACTACAGGGTTGTTACAGCCTTTAGAGATTCCTAACTGGAAATGGGATCAAATTTCTATGGATGTCATAGATGGATTACCAAGGACCAGGAGGGGAAATGAAAGCATCTGGGTTATTGTTGACAGACTAACCAAATCAGTCCACTTTATTCCTGTGAAGACAACTCGAACGGCTTTAAGTTTAGCTTAGCTCTATATGAAGGAAATAGTCCGACTTCATGGTGTTCCATCTAGCATAGCATGTGATAGGCATCCTATTTTTACTAGCAAATTCTGGAAAGCTTTCCAGATAACTTTGGGAAATCAATTGAATTCTGGAGGATTTGCTTCGTGCTTGTGCTTTAGATTTTGGGGGATCTTGGGAAGATCATCTCCATCTCGTTGAATTCACCTATAATAATAGCTATCTGGTAATTTGATTCAAATTTAAGTCATATTGAAATAAATGTAAATCTTGAGTAAATCTTTGAAATTTAGGCGAGTATTAAAATGCCACCGTTCGACGCTCTGTATGGACGACCATGTAAATCTCCATCTTGTTAGATTGAATCTGGAAATAGACTTGTTTTGGGCCCCGAAATGATTTTGGAAGCTTCTGAAAAGGTTGGAGAAATCAGAAGGAGGATGAAGATTTCCCAGGATGGGAAAAAGAAGTATGCTGATGGAAAGAGGAGACATTTGGAATTTGTTGTTGGTGATCTTGTATTTCTGAAAATTTCACCTTCGAAGAATGTGATTCGGTTTGGAAAGAAAGGGAAGCTTGCTCCGAGATTCGTTGGTCCTTTTCCTATCTTAGAATAGATTGGCGTTTTGGCTTATAAGGTTGATTTACCGGAGAAACTATTGGGTGTGCATAATGTATTCCATGTTTCACAAATTCACAGATATATACATGACCCGTTAGCTATAGTCCAGCCTGCTTTATTTGAAGATATGGATGTTGAGCCAAATCTTACTATCGAAAGAAGACCACTTCGTGTAGTCGATAAAGATACGAAGCGGCTTAGAAGAAAGATAGTTAGTCTCGTCAAAGTTCAGTGGAGTAGAGATGATCGAGATTGCACTTGGGAGACTGAGGAGAGTATCTGTGCCTCAAATCCTGAATTGTTTGCATAAGGTACCCAATTCGTATTTAATCATTCGTACGCTTGTGCTTATTCTTAATTTTTCCCTTGTTTCGTTCTTTTCGAGGACGAAAAGGTTTGAATAGGGGAGAATGTAACGACCTGGGTTTTCAAATCGGAAAAAAATATTTAACGATAAATTCCTAGAAACAAACAAGCAAATAAAATAAAACGAGTAAATTTAGTTATTAAAATGAATACATTCAAAGTTTATTGAATTTATAAATAAAAATAATTATTTATATACAAAGAATGTGAAGACAAATTTGTAATCGAAACGTTATAAGTTCATTACATTAAATTCTGATAATTTAAACTAAATAAATTTAAATGACCGTTAGTTAAACTCAGTGCAATTAAATATAAAAATATAATTTTTATAAAAAGTTCAAATCACTGATAACTTGCGCCATTGTGTTCGTCTCGACGTCCTGATTCCAATGATATATTTATACTGATATTTTGGTGTCCGTAAAGACAAATGGGTAGACAGTTATTTTCATACAGGTGATCCTGTAAAGAAGTGCAACCTAAGCAATCAGACTAAAATAAATATATGTGACCTACAAATGTTTACAGAAAAAAATCTTTTTAATGATCACTTTTTTTTACTGCAAATAGAAAGAGACAACTTCTCTTTTCCATTTCATGAACACACCAAGACATATTTTTCCATTCATGTAAGCCACGGGGTTTACTTCTTCCCAGGCGCGTGAAGTGAAAAGAGAAAAATAATAATAAAAACAATGGCCACAAATCCAATAAGTATCTAAGGGAATGGAGCATTAAATGAGGCACATTATTTTTCTTCTGTGCAGTCAATGAGGCGTGCACGCACCATTTTACCTAACACATCAATTCACCTACCACCATTGCATTATTTCCTCTGCCAATGTAAACCACAATTTGAACCTACCACCATTATATATATGCCCTCCCAAGTCATCCGCTCTCTCTCCTTTTTCTTAGACTCTTCTCAATTTAATTTTTCCTCTCAGAAACTTTGTTCTGTGTATAAGAAAACAGAAAAAAACAAGAAAACAAAAAATAAATAAAAAGAGAACAACATGAAAAAGGAACGCATGAAGTAGTAGCAGCTCCATCTTCTTCTTGCTCTCTTCGTCCATCCTTTCTTGCTCCTGCACAAGCCTGGACAGGCCGCACCAGCTCCAACAGCCCACACCAATCTCCGACAACTCCGTTCTCTCGTCGCTAGCTCTCGAAACCCAAAAGTGCGTTATCACTCATGTCTAAACTTCTTTAATGTTTTTGCTGTATATTCAAACAATGTTGAACCTTGAAAAAAATAAACCCACAACAGAGAAATGAATATGGGGGGGGGGGGGGGGGGGGGCGGGGGAGGGGGGAGTTTTCATTTTGTTTGGACACATAAACATTATTTCATTTTTCTTGCCTGGCATTTGTCACTTAATTCAATTAGATTACAGAGGAGGCCACGTTTTCCTTTTATGGGATGGATACACTTTCTAAATTATGCTTTCCATCTTTGCTGGCAATTTTTCTTCCCACTTTTTCTTTCATGCGTTTACAGACCTTTCTTTGATTGACCATTTTTCTCCTTCCAATACAACACAGCAAGACATTCATGGAGTTCATTTCTTTTTACACATTCTTTTTCTCTCTGGAAACATTCACACTTTCATTCATTTGAAGACACGTAACATGGCATAGCAGCAAAGCATGCATTAGTTCATTCTATTGTTCTTTCCATTTACAAATGTAGACAAGTTTCCCGTCTAAAATTTTATCTCTTTCTACGCTCATATTTAGCAAAAGTCATGAACATGAAGTTAAAGAGGATGAATACATCTACACTTTTCGTTTATATCCGAGTTGAAACCGTGGCATGTAGCGTTCAGGGTGGCCAATGGAAAATAAGGGGGTTGAAGTGCTACGTGGGGTGTATATGCTCAGTGCATGTGTGTGTTATATGCATGGCATGAGTATATGTTTGTGTGATGTGTGCATGGATATATTTATATATGGAAGAGAAAAAAATTATACGAGGAGTGAGGCGTAAGCATGTATGTTATTAACCGGTGATGGACTTTTATTCTTTCCCTCTGCAAAAGCCAAAAACGCATGAACATGGGGGGTTAATTCATTTGCTTCCAAAAAGTTAATTCATTTTTATTCAAAAAAAAAGAAAAAAAAATCGCATGGAAGAGAAGAGGTGCACGCATACAAGCATGCGTGAAAGAACATGTGCATGGGAGACATTATTTTGTCCAACATTTTACATTCCTTCTCCACCCTTTTCCAATATAAATGCGACACAGCAAAGCATAAATCATTTTCGTCTCTTCATTTTGGATCCACAAAACAACTTCTCCTCCTCCTCCTGTTATTAAAACAAAGACAATTAGTTTCTTCTCCTTTGGGTTTCATGCGTGTATAAACGGTTGTGCTTGGAGTTGTGTTTAAAGGTGTGTGTGCGTGGGTTAGTGCACGGATACTTGCCCAAGAAAAGAAGAAAAAAACACAAAGAGCAAAGATGCAAAATGCATGCAGCAGGTGGCATTCTCTTCGAATTGTATTTCACCCAACACATGTTACAAACTGAGCATATGCATGTGTGTTAAGTTTAATGGTGTGTGTTCTTGGTTCGTGGCGCTATGTATGGGGTTCATGCATGGTTGTGTGTGCGAATATATATGTTGTGTGCTGTGTTGAGTGTATGCGTGTGAGTATTTATGTCAGTTGTGTGCTGGTGCGTGTGTGTTGCGTGCGTTATGTATAGAAATTGTTCATCAGTATAAATGCATGCATGAAGGGGAATGTGGCTGGTTCTTGCTTGGTTCTTGATTTTGGATTGAAGGGGAAATGAGACTTACGTTATTATAAGAAGAAAGGTGCATAATTATGTCTTCATGTCTCAAAATGCTTGCATGCCTGAGTGTATTACACGTGTTGTGTGAGTGTGTGTATACATACATACATACATACATACATATATATATATATATATATATATATATATACATGTGTATTTGTGGACATCATTCCGTGGAAAACAAACATAGCTTCAAAAATGAACGTGGCATTCACTACGTTGAAAAACAAAAACAAAACAAAACAAAATATTAAGATAGTTTAGTAAAATAAAAAGACATCATTTGCAGACCCAAAATATCTAGAAAGATATGTAAGATCGTAAAAGGGACACATCGAACTCAAATGACTATGTTTCAAAAATTAACTATGCTAGCCTTTTTACAGTTTCAGTGCAAACCGAACACCGAAACTGACAAATGAACATATTTCGGTAATCAGCGCGACGAGACGGATGCAAAGGTATACAATTTGCAGTGTCTGCATGCTCCGTTCAAAAACGGGTTACGGACCCCTTTAACGTAAAAATGCGGATGTGAAACGGAGGTCCAAACGTCCAATTTTCGCGAAACGAATTCTGCCGTTGGATTATTGTCAACGAATAGATTATTTTTCATGCTTGTCCGAACTGGTTTTGAAGAGACTTTGAAATCGCTAAAAATTTGACCTGTTATGCGTAGCTTTGCACTGAAAATTGCACGACCGACGACATTCAAATTTTTCGACGAGATTTTCACAGTTGCTATATTTCATTATACGTATTTCAAAGTTCAAATTCCCATTTTGAAAAAAATTAGAATTGTTTCAAATTTCGAAGATTAAACTTTGGTTTAAATTATATACATGAAAATTTGATTTAAATTGATGAATGAAATATTAAGTGATTTAAATTTTATTTAAACTTATTGAAATAACAATTGTTGAACCTCTTATTGTAAAAGAAGTTAGCCTAAATATTTAAGGGAATAAATTTTATAATTGTAAATTTTGGATACAAATTTAGTTGACAAAAACAATTTAGTTAAATGAAGTAAAATTTTGAAATTTGAAAGTGAACTTAAGTGAAATATTAAATATTTGGAAATTGTAAATTTAATAAAAGAAAATTACAATATTTTACTGATTTGGGACTTTGGAATTAGACACAAAGTTTCGCAAACGACAAAATATTGTTAATATTTCAAAGTGGAATATTTGACGGTTCAAGTTTGAATAAGGAAGTTGAAATACAATTAAGGTTTCATCTATTCGAAATTAATCAATGAAAAATAAAATTGAATGACGTTAGTTGTCAAAGAGGCCGGAGCCAGTTATGGACACAATCTCTGTCAATACTGGAACCACTTTGATAACTATATTCGTGAAGTGATGAGCCGGAATGAAGTGGTTGTTTTTGGTGTACGTTTAGTGGATTGAACAAAGCGAACTATAATGGATGACCGACACTTGTGTCAAATTTGAAATGACTAAAACAGGAGCCGTGCCGGGCCATTAAGGCTAGCTACCTCTAGCAGACACACTTCTTCGTGTATTCTATTTTTGTTGTTTGGTGATCACCCTTGATTTTGGAAGTGTTGTGTTGCGGTGGGCCGTTAGGGGTTACCACCAGTCCGGATCAGGCAAACTGGTAGTATCCTACCTTGGGCATTGCCTCATGTGCCTTGTCATATGTTTTAACCTTATGCGCGACCACTACGAGTTTCTATTTAACATGTGCCTATAGGGGACTCACTGGCTACCGATGTTCTACTGGTTGTGTTACAGGACCTGTATGGACCACATTGTTTAAAAATGTGTAAAGGGGGATCAATGTAAAGCCTTAACGCTATTTTAATATTTTATATTACTGATAGACATTACATATAATAGCGCAATTATATTATATATAGATAGTTTAACGGATCCTTAAGAGATGGAAAATACCATTACATCTCTTGATTTATTTGCATTTGAGTTTAGATCTAATTGCATTAGAATGTTTAGACCTGGCTCAAATGTTTTGTGTTTTTCTCATTTCGCTCGGATCAGACGCAGTGTTCTCGAGGAGCACTTTATCTGGAGCCGAATACCTAGTAGAAGACTCCATCCTATCTAGTATTAGTTCCTATTTCCGTTTGGCTTGTATTTCCGAACTTTATGAGTGGCTATATTGTGAAATTAAATTGTAACTGTTTGAGTAGCTTTATGAACTGCTTATGTATATTATTTCATTTCCGCTGCGAGATTCTGTGTTATTCTGTATATGTGATTCTATATTCAGATTCCATTATACACCCCAAATTGATTATCTGTCATGTTTTGAATAGATCAAGTTGGACATGTGTGGTTTTATTGTCAACTTGGATTATTCAGAAAAGGCGGGTTGTCACAGTTGGTATCAGAGCCATTGTTTAGAAACACATTAGCCTGGGGCCTAAAACTCATTATAGATAGGGTTAGAAATACTCTAGAATGAGTAAAATCATTTCCGAGAGAGCGTATTTTGAAATTATAAAATGTTTTAGAAAAAATCAAACCGTTTTTCAAAATATCTTTTTAAAAACTATTTCTTATTTTCTTCAATTAGGATTTCCTTTAGTTTAAATTTCTCAAATTTTGTTCTTATCTTTTCCTGGACTTTTCAGTATGAATCTAGGAAGAGGTAATTTCCTTACCACCTCATCGTGAAATTGAATTCCGTATTGATCTCATTCATGGAGCTAGACCCATTGTACTTGCTCCAAGAAGAATGACATCTAAGTAGAAGATTGAATTAAAGGTGCAAATCGAAGATCTATTCTCTAAAGATCTAATTCGCCGAAGTCATTCAGAATGGGGAGCTACAGTTGTATTTGTTACTAAGTCAGACGGTTCTCTGAGAATGTGCGTAGACTATCGATAACGGAATAAGCTTACTCACAAGAACCGATATCCAATGCCTCGCATTAATGACCTATTTGATCAACTGCACGGAGCCAAGATATTTTCTCAACTCGACCTTGCTACAGGTTTTCACCAACTTCGAATTTATGAAGATAGTATTCCCAAAACATATTTTCGAACAGAAGACGGTTTCTATGAATGGTTAGTTATGTCATTTGATTTACCTAATGCCCCAGCTTTACTTTGTTGACCTCATGAACAGAGTAGTCCGTGATATTCTGAATAGGTTCATCCTTATCTTTATTGATGATATTCTAGTCTTTTCTAAGACTAAAGAAGAACATGAGGATCATCTCAAGTTTGTTCTTAAAACTTTAAGAGATCATCTACTGAAGGCCAAGTTTTCTAAGTGTCATTTCTGGAGAGATGAAGTTAGATTTCTTGGACATATTGTTTCAGAGAATGGGATTTCGGTCGATCCAGCTAAGATCGCCGTAATCAAAGCAAGCCCTTTACTTAAAACATCCTTTCATTCTTATTCGATTTATCTTATCTCTCTTATATAGGTATTCATAATTCTTTAAAGTTAAGGATTAGAAAACTCCTGAAACTCCAACCGATATTCGTAGTTTCTCGGATTAGCTGGTTATTATAGGAAATTCATCGAGAATTTTGATTGAACTTCTTTACCACTCACAGCTTTGACTGGAAAGAATGTTAAGTTTGATTGGAGCGATAAGTGTATAAAAGAATTTAATGAACTTAAACACAAGTTAATTTCTTCTCTTGTTCTTACTGTTCTGGATGGAAGCAAAAGTTTGACTGTTTATACTGATGCTTGCGGAGAAGGTTTGGGAGCTGTTCTTATGCAGCATGGTAAAGTTATTGCTCATGCCGGTAGACAACTCAGAGTCCAGGAGATTAATTATGCAGCGCATGACTTAGAACTAATTGCTGTAGTTTTTGCACTTAAGTTGTGGAGGCACCATCTTTTAGTAATAAAATTTGAACTATTCACTGACCATAAATCATTGAAGTATATTTTTTCTCAGAAGGATCTGAATCAGAGGCAAGTCAGATGGCTCGAGTTCTTAGCGTCCTATGAACTCGACATCAACTATACCCCCGGAAAGGCTAATGTGGTAGCCGACGCTTTGATTAGAAACAAAGCAATGTTGTTCCAAATTACTACTTCTCCAGCTCTTATGGATCACATTATTGTTAAGCAAGAAGAAGATGAAATGCTTAGGCAAATAAAGGAAAGCGTTCTCAATAGAGATGTTGTAAATGTGCAGAAGGGATGGGGTGCTGAAATTGGTACCAATGGAATTTTGAAGATCAACAATCATATTTGCATTCCAAATGTGGATGGTTTAAGACAGGAGGTGCTTAGGGAGAATCATCAGTCCAAACTTTCTATTCATCCTGGGGTCACCAAGATGCATCAGAATATGAAGAAACTTTATTAATGGAGTGGAATGAAGAGAGACATTTCTATTCATATCAGTAGGTGTACCACTTGCCAACAAGTAAAAGTTGACCATCAGAAAACTGCAGGGTTGTTACAGCCTTTAGAGCTTCCTAACTGGAAATGGGATCAAATTTCTATGGATTTCATAGATGGATTACCAAGGACCAGGAGGGGAAATGAAAGCATATGGGTTATTATTGATAGACTAATCAAATCAACCCACTTTATTCCTGTGAAGACAACTTGAACGACTTTAATTTTAGCTAAGCTCTATATGAATGAAATAGTCCGACTTCATGGTGTTCCATCTAGCATAGTATGTGATAGAGATCCTATTTTTACTAGCAAATTCTGGAAAGCTTTCCAGATAATTTTGGGAACTCAATTGAATTCTGGAGGATTTGTTTCGTGCTTGTGCTTCAGATTTTGGGGGATCTTGGGAAGATCATTTCCATCTCATTGAATTCACCTATAATAATAGCTATCAGGTAATTTTATTCAAATTTATGTCATATTTAAATAAATGTAAATCTTGAGTAAATCTTTGAAATTCAGGCGAGTATTAAAATGGCACCGTTCGACGCTCTGTATGGTCGGCCATGTAAATCTCCATCTTGTTAGATTGAATCTGGAAATCGACTTGTTTTGGGCCCCAAAATGATTTTGGAAGCTTCTGTAAAAGTTGGAAAATCAGAAGGAGGATAAAGATTGCCTAGGATAGGCAAAAGAAGTATGCTGGTGGAAAGAGGCGACATTTGGAATTTGTTGTTGGTGATCTTGTATTTCTGAAAATTTCACCTTTGAAGAACGTGATTCATTTTGGAAAGAAAGGGAAGCTTGCTCCGAGATTTGTTGGTCCTTTTCCTATCTTAGAAAAGATTGGCATTTTGGCTTATAGGGTTGATTTACCGGAGAAATTATTGGGTGTGCATAATGTATTCCATGTTTCACATATTCGCAGATATGTACATGACCCGTTAGCTATAGTCCAGCCTGCTTTATTTGAAGATATGGATGTTGAGCCAAATCTTACTATCGAAAGATGACCACTTCGTATAGTCGATAAAGATACGAAGCGGCTTAGAAGAAAGATAGTTAGTCTCGTCAAAGTTTAGTGGAGTAGAGATGATCGAGATTGCACATGGGAAACTGAGGAGAGTATCCGTGCCTCAAATCCTGAATTTTTTGCATAAGGTACCCAATTCATCTTTAATCATTCGTACGCTTGTGCTTATTCTTAATTTTTCCCTTGTTTCGTTCTGCTTGAGGACGAAAAGGTTTGAGTAGGTGAGAATGTAACGACCTGGGTTTTCAAATCGAAAAAAAATATATTTAACGATAAATTCCTAGAAACAAACAAGCAAATAAAATAAAACGATTAAATTTAGCTATTAAAATGAATACATTCAAAGTTTATTGAATTTATAAATAAAAATAAATATTTATATACAAAGAATTTGAAGACAAATTTGTAATTGAAACGTTATAAGTTCATTCCGTTAAATTTTGATAATTTAAACTAAATAAATTTAAATGATCGTTAATTAAACTCAGTGCAATTAAATATAAAAATAGAATTTTTATAAAAAGTTCAAATCACTGATAACTGTGCGTCATTGTGTTCGTCTCGACGTCCTGATTCCAATGATACATTTATACTGATATTTTGGTGTCCGTAAAGACAAATGGGTAGACAGTTATTTCCATACAGGTGATCCTGTAAAGAAGTGCAACGTAAGCAATCAGACTGAAATAAATATATGTGACCTACAAATGTTTACAGAAAAAAATCTTTTTAATGATCACTTTTTTTACTGCAAATAGAAAGAGACAACTTATCTTTTCCATTGCATGAACACACCAAGACGCATTTTTTCATTCATGTAAGCTATGGGGGGTTACTTCTTCCCTGGCACATGAAGTGAAAAGAGAAAAATAAAAAATAAAAACAATGGCCACAAATCCAATAAGTATCTAAGGGAATGGAGCATTAAATGAGGCACATTATTTTTCTTCTGTGCAGTCAATAAGGCGTGCACACATCATTTTACCTAACACACCAATTCACCTACCACCTTTGCATTATTTCCCCTGCCAATTTAAACCTACCACCATTATATATATGCCCTCCCAAGTCATCCGCTCTCTCTCCATTTTTTTACACTCTTCTCAATTTAATTTTTCCTCTCAGAAACTTTGTTCCGTGTATAAAAAAAAAACAAGAAAACAAAAAATAAATAAATAGAGAACAACCTGAAAAAGGAACGCATAAAGTAGTAGCAACTCCATCTTCTTCTTGCTCTCTCCGTCCATCCTTTCTTTCTCCTGCACAAGCCCCAACAGGCCGCACTAACTCCATTAGCCCACACCAATCTCCAACAACTCCGCTCTCTCGTCGCTAGCTCTCGAAACCCAAAAGTGAGTTATCACTCACGTCTAAACTTCTTTAATGTTTTTGCTGTATATTTAAACATTGTTGAACCTTGAAAAAATAAACCCGCAACATAGAAATGAATGGGGGGGGGGGGGTTTCATTTTGTTTGGATACACAAACATTATTCCATGTTTCTTGCCTGACATTTGTCACTTAATTCAATTAGATTACAGAGGAGGTCACGTTTTCCTTTTATTGGATGGATACACTTTCTAAATTATGCTTTCCGTCTTTGTAGGCAATTTTTCTTCCCACTTTTTCTTTCATGTGTTTACAGACCTTTCTTTGATTGACCATTTTTCTCCTTCTAATACAACGCAGCAAGACATTCATGGAGTTCATTTCTTTTTACACATTCTATTTCTCTCTGGAAACATTCACACTTCCATTCATTTGAAGATGCGTAACATGGCATAGCAGCAAAGCATGCATTAGTTTATTCTATTCTTCTTTCCATTTACAAATATAAACAAGTTTCCCTTCTAAAATTTTATCTCTTTCTACATTATATTTAGCAAAAGTCATGAACATGAAGTTAAAGAGGATGAATACATCTACACTTTTCATTTATATCCGAGTTGATACCGTGGCATGTAGCGTTCAGGGTGGCCAATGGAAAATAAGGGGGATGAAGTGTGACGTGGGGTGTATATGCTCAGTGCATGTGTGTGTTATATGCATGGCGTGAGTATATGTTTGTGTGATGTGTGCATGGATATGTTTATATATGGAAGAGAAAAAAATTATACAAGGAGTGAGGCGTAAGCATGTATGTTATTAACCGATGATGGACTTTCTTTCTTTCCCTCTGCAAAAGCCAAAAACGCATGAACATTGGGGGTTAATTCATTTGGTTCCAAAAAGTTAATTCATTTTTATTCCAAAAAAAATAGAAAAAAAAGTTGCATGGAAGATGAGAGGAGGACGCATACAAGCATGCGTGAAAAAGCATGTGCATGGGAGACATTATTTTGTCCAACATTTTACATTTCTTCTCAACCCTTTTCCAATATAAATGCAACACAGCAAAGCATAAATCATTTTCACCTCTTCATTTTGGATCCACAAAACAACTTCTCCTCCTCCTCCTGTTATTAAAACAAAGACAATTAGTTTCTTCTCCTTTGGGTTTCATGCGTGTATAAACGGTTGTGCTTGTAGTGGTGTTTAAAGGTGTGCATGTGTGGGTTAGTGCACGGATACTTGCCCAAGAAAAGAAAAAAAAACGCAAAGAGAAAAGATGCAAAATGCGTGCAGCAGGTGGCATTCTCTTCGAATTGTATTTCACCCAACACATGTTGCAAACTGAGCATATGCATGTGTGTTAAGTGTAATGGTGTGTGTTCTTGGTTCGTGGCGCTATGTATGAGATTCATGCATGGTTGTGAGTGTGAATAAATATGTTGTGTGCTGTGTTGAGTGTATGCGTGTGAGTGTTTATGTCAGTTGTGTGCTGGTGTGTGTGTGTTACTGTGTTGCGTGCGTTATGTATAGAAAATGTTCATCCGTAACAACTTGAATTTTGATAACATGTTAAAACAAGAAATCAAGGCAGAATTAAAATTTAAGGTCAGAATCAGGTGAAACTGGTTATGCCATTGCGTTCGTCTCGAAATTTTACATGAAATAGTCCGAGTTTTCGAAAATTGGAGTCCGTACGAGGGAGATATGACCCTCTGAAATTTCAGAAATTTTCAGAAACAAAGACTCTGAAACAATTACTGTTAATTGCCTATGACTGTTAATTGCCTATGTCTATTTGCCTATGACTATTTGCCAAGAACTATTTTTGATAATTGTCCATGATTATTGTGATGAGTCGCTTATGATTCATAACTATGAGATTTCTACCTATGACTATTGGGGTTAATTGCTTAAGACTATTATAGTTGATTGTTCATGCCCATAACACTATAGTTGAAACCCATGATGTGCATCGAATTGGCATTTTGTTGGAACGTATACCTAGGGTGAGGCTTGCTTAGTTTATTCGCTATTATGTACACCAAAACCATTGGATCCATTATCCTTGTATTTGGCTTGCTCTTGCATGCCTATTCTTTTATGTCAGCGTTCACCATGACTATCGCCATATCTTGCTAGATTTGAAATCATTTATGCCAGTGATGTTGTAACCAATTATCTCAAGTTATGTAATGCTAGTCTTGTGACCCTTTTTATCGCTTTATGCTCGTCCCTTTTGCCCGTCATAGTTTTGATGTTATTCCCTTCATTTTGGGATTTGGATTTATTTGTAGTATGGATCGATTCACGTTTACGTGTGATGGGAATACGATTTGGGTAGATTAGGCAAAACATGAATTGGTTACAAACATGAATTATGAACTCGATGATAGGAAAAACTTGGAACATGAACATTGATATAACTTGAATCTAGATGTGGACATGAAACTTATCCTTGAAACTTGACACGAACTCGATATGAATCTTGAACATGGACATGACACTAGAATGAACATGAAAATGGCCAACTCGAGGTTTGGTTGAGTTTGCAGTGTAAATCTGCCCGGAACCGCCCGACAAATCCAGTGGCTGCAAACAATAGGATCCAATGTGAGTAGTTGGTCATATCACGCTTGAAACCCGAGGTTAGACTGAGTTGTGGTGTAAATCTGCCCGGAACCGCCCGGCATATCCAGTGACCACAACAAAAGATCTAATGTGAGAGGTTGAGGTGCATTAATGAATTAATGCCACATGATAGGGTTAAGTCATGAACATGAAAGACAACACTTAACCAACTTGAGACTTGATTTGATAGGGTTAAGTCATGAACCACTTGAATATACTTAACCAACTTGACACATGATTCGTAGGGCTAACTCATAAACTTAAACGACAACACTTAGCCAATTTGACATGACACGTAGGCAGGTTAAGTCATGAACTTGAATGACAACACTTAACCAACTTGACATGCTAGACTGATGGGGTTAAGTCTCGAATTTAAATGACAACACTTAACCTATTGAACGGAAACCCTAGTTTCGCGGTCCTTTTCAGCAGTAACCCACTAGATGTGTCACGGTACCCTGGAACTAGGCAGGGTAGGTCACGATTACTGGGCTGATTGTAAGCGACCAGAACGGCGGTTGAGTGGGTGCGCCATTGTAGGTTCAGGCGGACTATGGTTGTGCACGTAGTCCGGAGTTGAAAAAGCAGGCATTGGGCACTAGTAGGTTTACACTGTGCGTGCTTGATTCGTGTCGATGGTTGGCACCCTAGGGCTTGATACACCCTATAGTGGACCTAGCACAGGTGACTACATTTCATGATTAGGCCGTATGACATAGACACATGAACGAGCTAGGACTTGTAGGGAGCCGATCGACTAATAGATCGTTACGTGGAATTCGTTAGGTAGCATAATCCCTAGTGGCCCTAGGTGGCATAAACCCTAATTGAAACTAGAAAACGTTAAATAGGTAGCATAATCCCTAGTGTTCCTGGGTGGCATAAATCCTAGTTGAACATGCGATAGCTCCTGATAAGGAAACCTAGCCAGAACAAGGATGGCGGTCCAAACGATTTCAAGAATGGTGGCACTGCGTTGAAATAGTATAGAAATACGTGATGAAACTCGTACGATATACGGCAAGGGACTGTACATATACATGGAAAGGATGATATAGTTTGGGGTACTAGTACAGTTGGTGCAGAGAATGTTAAACGTGCGATGCTATACGTAGTTTACCTGGTTTACATAGTTTATCTTGTTACCGTAGTTTATCTTGTTACCATAGTTTATCTTGTTACCGTAGTTTATCTTGTTACCATAGTTTATCTTGTTATCTTAGTTTAACTTGCCTATCTCGTCACCATCCTTATGTTTACTTTCAGTTTATACATGTCATGTTACCTTTACTTGTTTCTATGTTGTAAGTCACTAGGACTTACCAGTCTGTATGATTGACCCGTTTTCTTTTGCCTCCTTTTCTTCCGTTTCTCCCCCCAGGTTCTCAGGGAGGACGCACTACTATTTAGTTTGGACTTCTTTCTTCTTCAAGATCATCATATATGGCTTGGACCTTTCTTGGCTATGGCTGCTTTACTGTTTTACTTGGGGAATGATTTATGACCGTGGTTTTATGCATCTTTACTATTGCAAGACAGATTTCGATGTAATGGATTTAATGGCATTTTGATGTAAAAGGCTTTAGACCTTACTAGATTTTAAAGAAATGAAATTTGATTTTTCTTCAGCTGTTATATATATGTTCTGTCTTGTAATATTTCTGTGTATGTTTACCTAGATAATGCTCCACCAAAGCTAGTGCATTCCCCTTGTGAGTGACCCTAGCGGAGGTGGGGTGTTACATTTGGTATCATAGCAGAAGGTTACCAGACTGGGCAAAAGTTTTTAACACCTTTTGTAATTATTTTCAAAACCATTTACAAAGAAGCATTTTTCAAGAAAAGTTTTATTTTTAAAGGCTATTCCCCAAAGGCCATTAGCATTATCCTTTGTTTCCTTATTTGAATCCCTTTTCCTTTCTTTCCTCCATCTGTAGTCACATTAGTTCCATCTGCGACTAATCTTATTTCAAGCTTTGCAGGGTTGCCGTGCGATGGAGGTAGTTCTCGAGAGACCTGTTAACACGTTATATAAGAGGGGATAAGAGTGGTTAAGGCGAATGAGGCTCAGAACAAGAAGGTAGAGACGTTTCTATAGGAAAGTCTAGTTTATCTTTCTATCCTGTTCGTACCCTTTTTTGATACATCGCATCCTTTTTATTTCTGCTTCGATAGTTGAGTCTCTGCACCTTAGTACTAGCGTAGTAGAGGATCCCATTTTATTCTCAAATCCTGTTAGGGAATCAGCTCATTTATTCATGACTTTTTTGGATTTGAGAATATCTATGCTAAGTGTTGAGTTTAGAAGTAAAGCTTATGTTTTTGGGCTATGGGTTGATTCTAGGGATGGAGTGGTTGTCCAGAAATGGTACCATTCTCGAGTATGAAAAGAGGGTAGTTAGACGCTCGACTTGCCTTGGTAATGCCCTCAAAGTCTAGTGTAACCCTTAGGGTTCTACCATGTTTAGTTACCTTGAATCTCTTGATACATTTATCGATCCGTTCTTGATACATTTATCGATCCGCTCGAGTAGTGTTCGCCACTAAGGCGGATGGTTCATTTCGCTTATTCATGAGTTATAGAAAATCACCTTAGTAAGTACATTTGGCAACATGGTTGACATTTGTTTTCAAGAGATAGTTCTTCTACGCGGAATACCTTATAATAAATAAACGAGATCCAGGATTCACTAGTGAATTTTGGAGAGCTTGCATGAAACCGTGAGTACGCAGTTATGTTTGAGCCGAGTATACTAGAAGGAGAATAAGAGAAAGTGGGACGAGAGGCAATAGTGAAATGAGTTCCAACTCATATTTTGGAAACAAGAATTAAGAAGCAACGAAATTATGAAGTTAAAGGCGGACAAAGCACAATGGAGTTAAGCTCAAGGAAATGCGACTTAGAAGATTGAAGACTAGATACACGCATCATATCTCTTTTTAAGAGTATATCCTTGATCCCTCTTTTCCTGTAGAGCTTACTTGCATGCTATCTTTTATGTATAACCTCTCGGTCCTATTATCAATCCTATTTCTGTTGCAAACCCCATAGGAAATATGACTTATCTGTTAGTAATACATGTTGCGGCTTGAGGGTGTCCGTTGGGTCGACTATACTTTTTGGGTTTTATAGGATATGGGCTGGTGCTTAGGGAGTTCTTCTCCTATTCAGTATATATGTGACGTAGATTTCCAACTTTGACATTGCCTAATGGGCACAAAGTTTTACTTGCTTCTATCGTTTGACTATATCTTTTGGTAGGAACAATTGGGTGTAAACATGTGTTTAAGACATGTTATGATTGATGGTTGCAAGTGGTTGCAAGTGGCTGCTAGTGGTTGCTCGTGGTTGCATAACACACATTAGGCACTAGATCGGCTCAAACACATTTTCATATTGCATATGCATGAGTGTTTATACTTGTTTATGGATGAAATTGAATGTGTTATCATATGGATGATGCATATGGATGGATGTTTGTGCACACATATTGTATTTATATGACTAGGACTATTTGCATACATGTTGGACTCATGGCACTAAACATATTTTGCATTAAGAAGATCAATCAGGCCTGATCATTTGCATTAGATAAGGAACATATACACACACTTTCTGCATATGTTCATACAACATTAGAAATCTCTTAAGGACAATGGATGCCTGTGATTGATGATTGAGTAGATGGATGATTGGATGGTAGGACACATTCTTCTTAACCTGAAGATTTCGGGGACGAAATCCTTTAAGGAGGGGAGAATGTAACAACCCGAATTTTGATAACATGTTAAAACAAGAAATCAAGGTAGAATTAAATTTTAAATTCAGAATCAGGGGAAACAGGTTACGCCATTGTGTTCGTCTCGAAATTTTACATGAAATAGAGTCCGAGTTTTCGAAAATCGGAGTCCATACGAGGGAGATATGACCCTCTGAAGTTTCAGAAATTTTCAGAATCAAAGACTGCTCGAATTTCGAATTCGTAATTCGAATTCAAACCCTGCAGAAGGCAGGACGGGAAAACTCCCGCCCATAGACCAGGTCGACCTGGGGGTCGACCGTAGTGTCGACCTCCCAGGGACCAGGTCGACCATAGTGTCGACCTGGTGGTCGGCCTGCCTCTCGAGCCCACCTCTTGAACCAGATGCATCCTGATGTATTTAGACTCGTTTTCTGTCCAGATTTGTCTGCCTAATCCTATATAAACTCACCCCTAGTCTCATTCTCTCCATACCATTTCTTTCTGTCCTTATGCTGCTTCTAAGATAATCAAAATATTAAGATAAAAAGGAAGAAAAAAGGACTGCTTCTTCTACATCAAGACTACGCTTAGATATTTGCAAATTGGGGGATTTAAATTAGAACACGATCAATCAAATAGAGATTCAACAATCAAATATCTGCACTCTAATTCTCAATCCGCGCTCTGTAAGTTCTAGTTACTTTGAGACTGAAACTTGTTAAATTTGATATGGACATGGAATAAAATGAAATTGGACCTAAGCTTGATTATCTATTTGGATCTGTTCTTGTCTCTTCTTGAATATATGATTTTAGGATTATTTCTTATCGAATGAATCATGCCCATTCATGTTGTTAGACCTTGTTTATTATTCAAACGCTAGATTGTAACATAAATTCTTGGATCTTGACTTGTGGGAATATTTCTATTTGGGGCCTATTCATGTTGTAGATCAAATTCTTTCAGGACTATAACCTTAATATGCCTATGACTATGACGATGAACATAAGACTATACCGATGCCTATGACTATGACGATGAACATAGGACTATACCTATGCCTATGACAGAACATAAGACCATGCCTATGACTGTGAACATAAGACTATGCCTATGACTATGACGAGAACAATTCTGGCTAATCACCTATGACTCTTCACTATGAGGATTATTATCTATGATTATGAACATAAGGCCATTATCTATGACCATGACTCTGAAACTATTACTGTTAATTGCCTATGACTATTTGCCTAGAATTATTTTTGATAATTGTCCATGATTATTGTGATGAGTCGCTTATGATTCATAACTATGAGATTTCTACCTATGACTATTGGGGTTAATAGCTTAAGACTATTATAGTTCATTGTTCATGCCCATAACACTATAGTTGAAACCCATGATGTGCACCGAATTGGCATTTTGTTGGAACGTATACCTAGGGTGTGGCTTGCTTAGTTTATTCGCTATTATGTACACCAAAACCATTGGATCCATTATCCTTGTATTTGGCTTGCTCTTGCATGCCTATTCTTTTATGTCAGCGTTTACCATGACTATCGCCTTATCTTGCTAGATTTGAAATCATTTATGCCAGTGATGTTGTAACCAATTATCTCAAGTTATGTAATGCTAGTCTTGTGACCCTTTTTATCGCTTTATGCTCGTCCCTTTTGCCCGTCATAGTTTTGATGTTATTCCCTTTATTTTGAGATTTGGATTTATTTGTAGTATGGATCGATTCACGTTTACGTGCGATGGGAATACGATTCGGGTGGATTAGGAAAAACATGAATTAGTTCCGAACATGAATTATGAACTCGATAATAGGAAAAACTTGGAACATGAACATTGATATAACTTGAATCTGGATGTGGACATGAAACTTATCCTTGAAACTTGACACGAACTCGATATGAATCTTGAACATGGACATGACACTAGAATGAACATGAAAATGGCCAACTCGAGGTTGGGTTGAGTTTGCAGTGTAAATCTGCCCGGAACTGCCCGGCAAATCCAGTGGCTGCAAACAATAGGATCCAATGTGAGTAGTTGGTCATATCGCGCTTGAAACCCGAGGTTAGACTGAGTTGTGGTGTAAATCTGCCCGGAACCGCCCGGCATATCCAGTGACCACAACAACAAATCTAATGTGAGAGGTTGAGGTGCATTAATGAATTAATGCCACATTATAGGGTTAAGTCATGAACATGAAAGACAACACTTAACCAACTTGAGACTTGATTTGATAGGGTTAAGTCATGAACCGCATGAAAGACAACACTTAACCAACTTGAGGCTTGATTTGATAGGGTTAAGTCATGAACTGCTTGAATATACTTAACCAACTTGACACATGATTCGTAGGGCTAACTCATGAACTTAAACGACAACACTTAGCCAATTTGACATGGCACGTAGGCAGGTTAAGTCATGAACTTGAATGACAATACTTAACCAACTTGACATGCTAGACTGATGGGGTTAAGTCTCGAATTTAAATGACAACACTTAACCTACTGAACGAAAACCCTAGTTACGCGGTCCTTTTCAACAGTAACCCACTAGATGTATCACGGTACCCTGGAACTAGGAAGGGTAGGGCACGATTACTGGGCTGATTGTAAGCGACCAGAACGGCGGTTGAGTGGGTGCGCCATTGTAGGTTCAGGCGGAATATGGTTGTGCATGTAGTCCGGAGTTGAAAAAGCAGGCATTGGGCACTAGTAGGTTTACACTGTGCATGCTTGATTCGTGTCGATGGTTGGCACCCTAGGGCTTGATACACCCTATAGTGGACCTAGCACAGGTGACTACATTTCATGATTGGGCCGTATGACACAGACACATGAACGAGCTAGGACTTGTAGGGAGCTGATCAACTAATAGATCGTTACGTGGAATTCGTTAGGTAGCATAATCCCTAGTGGCCCTAGGTGGCATAAACCTTAATCGAAACTAGAAAACGTTAAATAGGTAGCATAATCCCTAGTGGTCCTGGGTGACATAAATCCTAGTTGAACACGCGATAGCTCCTGATAAGGAAACCTAGCCAGAACAAGGATGGCGGTCCAAACGATTTCAAGAATGGTGGCACTGCATTGAAATAGTATAGAAATACGTGATGAAACCCGTACGATATACGGCAAGGGACTGTACATATACATGGAAAGGATGATACGGTTTGGGGTACTAGTAAGTTGGTGCAGAGAATGTTAAACATGCGATGCTATACGTAGTTTATCTGGTTTACATAGTTTATCTTGTTACCGTAGTTTATCTTGTTACCATAGTTTATCTTGTTACCGTAGTTTATCTTGTTACCATAGTTTATCTTGTTATCTTAGTTTAACTTGCCTATCTCGTCATCATCCTTATGTTTACTTTCAGTTTATACATGTCATGTTACCTTTACTTGTTTCTATGTTGTAAGTCACTAGGACTTACCAGTTTGTATGACTAACCCGTTTTTGTTTCGCCTCTTTTTCTTTCGTTTCTCCCCCCCAGGTTCTCAGGGAGGACGCACTACTATTTAGTTTGGACTTCTTTCTGCTTCAAGATCATCATATATGGCTTGGACCTTTCTTGGATATGGCTGCTTTACTGTTTTACTTGGGGAATGATTTATGACTGTGGTTTTATGCTTCTTTACTATTGCAAGACAGATTTCGATGTAATGGATTTAATGGCATTTTGATGTAAAAGGCTTTAGACCTTGCTAGATTTTAAAGAAATGAAATTTGGTTTTTCTTCCGCTGTTTTATATATGTTCTGTCTTGTAATATTTCTGTGTATGTTTACCTAGATAATGCTCCACCAAAGCTAGTGCATTCCCTTTGTGAGTGACCCTAGCAGAGGTAGGGTGTTACATCAGCATTATAAATGCATGCATGAAGGAGAATGTGGCTGGTTCTTCCATGGTCCTTGATTTTGGATTGAAGGAGATATGAGACTTACGTTATTATAAGAAGAAAGGTGCATAATTGTGTCTTCATGTCTGAATATGCATGCACGTTTGGGTGTATTACACGTGTAGTGTGAGCGTGTGTGTCTATATATATATATATATATATATATATATATATATATATATAGACACACACACACACACACATGTGTATTTGTGGACATCATTCCCTGGAAAACAAGCATAGCTTCAAAAATGAATGTGGCATTCACTATGTTGAAAAACAGAAACAAAACAAAAATATATATTAAGATAGTTTAGTAAAATAAAAAGACATCATTTGCAGACCAAAAATATCTAGAAAGATATGTAAGATCGTAAAAGGGACTTATCGAACTCAAATGGCTGCGCTTCAAAAATGAACTGTGCTAGCCTTTTTACAGTTTCAGCGCAAACCAAACACCGAAACTAACAAATGAACATATTTCTGTAATCAACGCGACGAGACGGATGCAACGGTATATAATTTGCAGTGTCTGCATGGTCCGTTCAAAAACGCGTTATGGACCCCTTTAACGTAAAAATGCGGATGTGAAACGGAGGTCAAAACGTCCGATTTTCGCGAAACGAATTCCGTCGTTGGATTATTGTCAACGAATAGAATATTTTTCATCTTTGTCCGAACTTGTTTTGAAGAGATTTTAAAATCGCTAAAAATTTGAACTGTTATGCGTAGCTTTGCATTGAAAATTGCACTACCGACGACATTCAAATTTTTCGACGAGATTTTCACAGCTGCTATATTTCATTATACTATTTCAAAGTTCAAATTCCCATTTTGAAAAAAATTAGAATTGTTTCAAATTTCGAAGATTAAACTTCGGTTTAAATTATATATATGAAAATTTGATTTAAATTGATGAATGAAATATTAAGTGTTTTAAATTTTATTTAAACTTATTGAAATAACCATTGTTGAACCTCTTATTGAAAAAAAAGGTAGCCTAAATATTTAAGTGAATAAATTTCAAAATTGTAAATTTTGGAAACAAATTTAGTTGACAAAAACAATTTAGTTAAATGAAGTAAAATTATGAAATTCGAAAGTGAACTTAAGTGAAATATTAAATATTTGGAAATTGTAAATTTTATAAAATAAAATTACAATATTTTACTGATTTGGGACTTTGGAATTAGACACAAAGTTAAGTAAACGACAAAATATTGTTAATATTTCAAAGTGGAATATTTGATAGTTCAAGTTTGAATAAGGAAGTTGAAATACAATTATGGTTTGATCTATTAGAAATTAATCAATGAAAAATAAATTTGAATGACATTAGTTGTCAAAGAGACTGGAGCCAGTTATGGATACAATCTCTGTCGATACTGGAACCACTTTGATAACTATTTTCGTGAAGTGATGAGCCATAATGAAGTGGTTGTTTTTGGTGTATGTCTAGCGGATTTTAAGAAAGTGAACGATAATGGATGACCGACACTTGTGCCAAATTTGAAATGACTAAAACAGGAGCCATGCCGGGCCATTAAGGCTAGCTACCTCTAGCAGACACACTTCTTCGTGTATTCTATTTTTGTTGTTTGGTGATCACCCTGATTTTGGAAGTGTTGTGTTGCGTTGGGCCGTTAGGGGTTACCACCAGTACGTATCAGGCAAACTGGTAGTATCCTACCTTGGGCATTGCCTCATGTGCCTTGTCATACGTTTTATCCTTATACGCGACCACTACGAGTTTCTATTTAACATGTGCCTATAGGGGACTCACTGGCTACCGACGTTCCACTGGTTGTGTTACAGCACCTGTATAGACCACATTATTTAAAAATGTGTTAAGGGGGATCAATGTAAAGCCTTAACGCTATTTTAATATTTTATATTACTGATAGACATTACATATAATAGCGCACTTATATTATATATAGATAGTTTAATGGATCCTTAAGAGATGGAAAATACCGTAACATCTCTTGAGTTATTTGCATTTGAGTTTTGATCTAATCACATTAGAAGGTTTAGACCAGGCTCGAGTGTTTTGTGTTTTTCTCATTTCGCTCGGGTCAGACAAATTATTGCAGTGTTCTCGAGGAGCACTTTATCTGGAGCCGAAGACCTAGTCGAAGACTCCATCCTATCCAGTATTAGTTCCTATTTCCGTTTGGCTTGTATTTGCGAACTTTATGAGTCTCTATATTGTATAATTAAATTGTAAATTTTTAAGTAGCTTCATGTACTGCTTATGTATATTATTTCATTTTCGCTGTGAGATTCTGTGTTATTCTGTATATGTGATTCTATATTCATATTCTATTATACACCCCAAATTGATTATCTGTCATGTTTTGAATAGTTCGAGTTGGACATGTGTGGTTTTATTGTCAACTTGGATTATTCAGAAAAGGAGGGTTGTTACACGACTTTATTTATTTTTGAAAAACTTGGTCGGCCTTCTGGTAGATGTGTCGAAGAATGGCTGAACGATAAAGATTATAATGCAGTACACACATATATTCTTCTCAATTGCACCGAAGTTGCAGTGTTCGTTACGTACTGAACTTATGCATCTATGTATACATGTATTGTATCTTTAATCATATATGCAACTTATGTCCTATAATTGCAGCATTTATGAATCACTGTATCCAAACGGCGATATTAGCAAAGAATTCGCTAGTTGGTTTACTAATTATGTTTTTAATCCAACAAATTGTATTGTGGATGAATAATTGAAACATTTGGCATTGGGACCTAAAAGAAATGTGAAGTCATATCCAATATTCTTTGTCAATGGATATAAATTTAACACTAAAGAATATGGTGCTGAGAAATTAACTGACAGTAGCGGTGTATTTGTTAAAGGTAGTGATGATCCAAACGACCATATACACGATTTTTATGGCGTGCTAAACCAGATTCCGCAAGTGACATATTTCACAAGACCCGCGGAAGAAGTATTTTTGTTTAAATGCAACTGGTTCAGCAACGTTCCAGGTTTCAGAATCAACGTGCACCTAAAATATTATCTTATAGAAGTAAGACATACTTTCCATTATTATAAGTACGACCCTTTTGTACTTGCCAAACAGGCTCTTCAAGTATATTATGCTCCTTATCCTTCTATGAGAAGAGACAAAATAGATTGGTGGGCTGTTTTCAAAACAAAAGCAAGGTTTACATTTGACGGGCATAATATTCCCGATAACCTAGCTTACCAAGCAGACGTCGAGGAAAATGCAGAAATAGTAATAACCGATGAGCAAATAGATTTTGGACCTCTAAACGATGAATCGAATGCATTAATTGATGTATTTGAGACTACAGATGAACCATATATGGAGGAGGAAATAGAGTCAGAATCTGAAAGTGAAGAGGACGACTAACTAATACTCCTCATTTTCAAAAGGTAATTTTATGTTATGACATTTCTATTATCAAGTTACCATATATTTATTTTTATTACATTTATATGAATCTAACTCATATGTTAACTAGACATATCTATGAATCAAACTTATATTTAACACTTCTATGAATCAAACTCGATCATATGTCAACTAGACATATCTATGAATCAAACTTATAATTAACACTTCTATGAAACAAACTTGTACTCATGTTATGACAATTGTATTATCAAGTACTCATGTCATCTAATACCATGTTTTTACATATAGCTCGTTCATGTTATGTTATGTTACGTTATATTATGTTGTTGTTTGTAACAGGTATGGTGTCAGGTGGCGATGAGGGTAGTCCATCGTTGGAGTTATCCCGTCCTGTGGTCTGACTTAAGCCAAAAGCATCCAAAGGGTAAAAAATAAGTTTGTAGTATAAATTTAATTTAGGTACAATAAATTATTTAAATTGCTGTTCTAGCAACCATGTATTTTTTTTTCATTTAAAACAGGAGGTTTGAGTTTGTAACGAAAAGGAATTTCGCTCGATCCGAATCAGTCGCTAAACCGACCCAGACCATTCGAAACCCCTGACTGTTTTGAGAACACGACAAAATAGAACGCAGACAGAAGAACATTTCATTGTCAATTACAACAATTCCATCAGAATACAAGAATATACAGAGTACAAATCAATATTACGCATTTACCAAATATCAGAGATTACAGTAAATTACATTGCAGCGGAAAATAATACAATACACAACTGAAGGAGATATATGGATACAAAGCTTTCCGGATATCATTCCAGCTATAAACCAGGATCCTGTGTATATAGATCCGCAAAACCAAAACTACTAGCTGCCCGTGTCAAAATAAGGGCACCCAGAGTTTAGGTTTAAAACAATAAACTCCAGGTCAGTCATGTGACTGGTGTGAGAACTAAAACAGTTATTAATCTTTATTTTAAAGTTCGGTAAATCAAGGGACCACGCCGTATAACACGGAACGGGTTTCCTCCCAAGAATACTAGTGCATAAAACAACAGCGTAATGCTAAATAAAGAACAATGAAGCTATTAGAAGACCCAGGTCCCATCACACAATGCAACGCAAGCCGGAGGATAGGGTTTTTACCTTATAATAGCCAAAAATGCCTGATACGTTTAAAACAAATCATTTGATACTATTATAAGTGCATAGTGTATAAAACAACTTCAAATCATAAGTATCAATCATAGACGACATAAGCGCCCCATCCCACTATGTCGCCATACTAGGCTCTATAAATAAAACTGCAAAGTCACGTATTGGAAGTTGGATTTCCATCTGTGAACCAAGGCAAAAGATAGTCCTTACCGATTCGAGACAATCTAGCCCATATCTCAAGTCAGAGCCTGAGTGACCTTGGAGCGACAGGGCCGGTCCACCAATGTGGATTAAAATTCCTGAACATTGCGTTTCCCCGCCCTTTGGGGCATAAGTCTGGTCCGTCTGCCGACCAGAATGCATCGGCCAAAACCGATATAACCAAGGCACCTCGCAACAGCAACAACCACATAAGTCAAACTCGTCAGGGCGTGTAAAACCACTGACGCCACTTCTAACTAGAAGGAAACGCATGCCCTCCCTGAGGTCCTCTCCCGTTTCTAGTTCACAACCACTGTGTGAGGCTCGTGAATTCACGTTACACAAAGCTATGCCACACAGGCGGTGCTTTGATCATCAACCACAAGACTTTGCTTTTCAACATAAGCCTCGATCAATTGCCACTTAGGCATGCCACACAGGCAATTCACTCCATGCGTTTGATATCCATCAATATATAACCTCTAAGCTCGTACGTCTCAGAGAAGGGCGTTAAGCAAGAGAATAAATTCTCTGCCGCCAAACAGATATATATTTGATAGAAATCAATCACACAGACAAAAATCCAATGTCAGACACACAGTCCATTTACAAGTTCGTTTTGGGTCTGAACGAAACCAGAGGCACCTAGTACCCCGCATATCCATCGATCTCCAAGTACGTCTGGACGACCACCAACTGATTCCTTCCTCTTGGGTGTACGACCCAATCAAGATCATCAGTAATTATCCAGACGACGTGAAGACCTCCGGTCTTCGACCACCGTCTTCATCCTCGACACCACGTCGAATCAGTTATTCAGAATGGGATAGACCAGGTCTTTCTGAATAACTCGCGTATATAATAAACAAGTGTTACACAAACACAACATACGCCTCATTCCAATTCTTAATATTCTTTTATTCAAATATTCTTATACTTTGGGAAAGGTTCCCATTAATTTTATCAAAGATAAATTCTTTAAATTTATTCTTTAACCTTCTTTGAATATCAATTCAAACTAGACGGGATTAGCGAACCACACCGAAGTAATCATTTATTTCCTAATCCCAACCTATTCATCCCAGGAAGTAAAACTAGTAATACTTCATATCTAACACCACGGTATTATCGGTAAATTCAATTACCATTTCACGTTCAAATCTAATTAAAGATTTAACTATTGCCTGGAGTAAAACTGGTGATACTCCATTCTAGATCTTTTCAATCTAATTAAAGATTCATTAAACCTCCACTTAATTTTAATTTTTAACTAGGTTAAAGAATCTGTGTCATTTAAAACACAGTTCACAATAAACCCAAAATCACATTCCATTAATTATCGAGTTAAAGAACAAGTGTTATTTAAAACACTGTTCACGATAAACCCAAAAATCAATACCAATTCAATTCCAATTAAATATTATTTAATTTGTACACTTCATTAAATCTAAATAAAAGATTTAATCTTTTTCTCAACTGGGCTTAAGAAGTGTTAATGAAGACACCATTCACGACAAACCCAAATCACATTTGATATTAAATACAAGGCTCTGAATAGAAAATATATTGGCTTATATTCAATATCAAATTCTACGACCAACAAATATCGTATTGGAAATAACGATATACATATATCTTTCAAATTTCCATAACAACATCTGTTTAATCACGAAATCCAACATTGAAATATTCCAAAGTCAATTTCGATTCACATCCCTTCCAATTCAATTATTGGAAATTCTGGTTACTTTTAAAACCCTTTTCAAATTCAATTTATTTATTTAAAAATAAATAGAATTATAATTATAGTTCAAAACTAGTTCATTTCGATAAAAATCTATTTTTATATTTTCAAATATGAAGTTTTTCATCCTAATTCTTCCCAAATCATTTCTTATGATTTTACAAAAAATATTGCTATTTTTAATAATTTTATCAAGGCCCGTACAGTCGATTTCCATCAACGGCCATCGAACTGCACTTACAGCGACCCTTTCCAAATTTGATTTGGACATAATTCCAAATCCAACCGTTAGATTTCAAATTTCTAATATTTGTTAGAAAGCTCTTTTCGATACGAACCCAACGGCTCTGGTTTCAGGAGAATCCGACGGTCGGATCTCCTGTAATGTCTGTTCGAAGTCAATGGTCGAAATTCACGAACTACCGTGGCGCGGCGCGTTCTATTCAGGCCATTATATTATATATATTATATATATAATATATACTTCGTCGATTTCCTTTTAAAACGTATTATATAAATCGTTTTAAATTCGTTTTCAAAACGATTTCAACTTCTTTTCAAATTCAAATCAAAATTGAAGTTTTCCTTATAAATTCATTTTAAATTCATTTCAAATTGATTCCAATTTAAATCGATTTTTAATTCAATTTCAGTTCATTTTCAATTCAATTCACTTTCAATTCGAATTCATTTCTATTCAATTTCAATTCGAATTTATTTCTATTCAATTCCAATTCGAATTCATTTCTATTTAAATTTAAATGAATAAAATCGATATAAATATCGTTCACGTCAAAATGGCGCAAATATAATCAACACGGCTTCATATATTTCTATTTTCAAATATTCTATTTCAAATATTTCTATTTCAAATATTTTATACAAATATTCTATTTCAAAACTGGAATGAGGCCCAATCAATTTCCATATATTTTATTTCTATGGATTTCCATACAACGCATGTATATATCAACAACGACAAATAATCAACCATCATCCAAAGTGCATTCTACACTGTATAAGCATCAAATATAAATATTTAACGCTTATAACAGTCTATCAATCAATCGATCGACATACAACTAATTATTGGGGTTAGTGTATGTCATATATCATCCCAATACCCAAGTGGGGTTTCAAACAATCAAACACAGATTTTATTTGTGCAGTTGGGCGATGTGTATAATTTATCGTCCCAATCAATATCAGTCAAATGTGTGTATATAAACAAATCGTTCGATTTTCTTGCATTTATTTCATTTTAAATACACGTTAAAAATTCTATTTTTAACTATAAAATATTTTCCACTAAAAAATATTTTATTTCATTTCACATTACATCACACAATCAACTACACATCAAAATCAAACAAACAAGCATACAAGCCGTCCATGGTCTATGAACGACGGGTGTCGGGTGCTACTAAACACCGGCTGCATCCTGGTATATATTTTAACTAGAAAATTAAATTAAAGGTGAGAAGCTCTCACAGAGGGTTCCACTCCGCCGTGCTTTGCTTTCGAACGGCTGAACCGTCTGGATCTGTTTGAAATTCCAATGAAGTCCTTGCCCCGCTGTTCATGATAAAAATTATATTTTTATCACTTTATTTCAATAAAAAAATTATATTTTAAATATACGATAAAAATCTCGTCTTTACCAATTCACTTTCATTATAAAAAAATTCTATTTTTATTTCGCCTTCATTCATATAAATAAAAATCGATTCTTTTTCTCGTTACTGTCTAAATAAAAATCACATTTTATATATATGATCATATATTTCCTTCTTCTTCATTTTTTTTCCGACGCTTTATTCTATATAAAAATTATATTTTTATATTTCTACTTTATATATAAAGATCGAATTTTTACTATTTATATAATATAAAAATCATATTTTTATATTCTCTATCTCATAAAAATATATTACCTTTTCTTCATAGAAAAAATATAATCTTTACTTAATCAAAAATATTATCTTTTCGATAATAAAAATCATTGCTTTTGTTAAATAAAAATCCAATTTTTCCTAAGCTATCACATACATAAAAATCTGAACTTTCCTTAACTTAAAAATCTAGTTTATAACACGCTTATATCATTAAAACTGAAATAAAAATAAAAGCTCACTGTTTTCTTCTTCATCTTGCTTCAGGCCAGAGAGAAAAAGAAAAGAAAAAAAAATTGAACCACCCTCGAACCCTAAATCGCTTGGCGCACGCTTGCCAAGCTGTCAGACCCGCATCGAGCTCCGACGGTCAGTGATGCGCGTCTTGGGCGAACTCCCGGTGGTGAGCGATGCTGGAGGCAAAGGGCGACGGGGTGTGGTGTTTCCGTCGATTTGAGGGAGGGAAGGGGTTTAGTGGTTGTCGCATCAGGGAAGGAGAAAGGGTGCTGGAGGTTGGGCGGCGGCTGTCCGATGCTAGGGGTGGCGGCGCATCTGATGTAGGCTAGGGTTGAATGATGGGGGGGCTAGCGGGTTTTACTTCGGGGTTTTTTTATTTGATTCCTGAGGTCAACGGTCAAGAGTGAGGGGAAAGGGGGCAAGAAGGGGCTTATATAATAAAAATATATATTAATTTATTTTAATTTCTCTTTAAAAAGTAACTTTTTATTTCAAACTCGAAGTCAACCCCACCGACTGTCGTCCATAGCTAACTACCCCCATTCCGAACACAATGGGATATGTATCGCAAGCTGATTCGACTATTTTGATCAGTTTTCATCAAATTCAAAATATAAATCAGTATATATTCAATTTAAACGCACATTTTAATTTACCGGGACCATATACCAACTCTAAAAATTCCAGAAAAATTATTTCTAGTTTCGTATTGATGATACGGTCCTGACAAAATTAATTTCGTCAAATTTCGAGACCGTTTGAAAAATGGCCATTTTCCAGTCGATTAAAATCAACTAAAACTATCAAATGCGTTTTCCTTTTCCACGCTCACGTATCGAATCGAAAAATTAAGAAATTTGAAACCTAGCAATAATTTGACATCACGGATCCAACAAAAGTGGTTTCGTCGAAAACCGAGGTCGTTTGCAAAATGGCTATTTTTGAGGGCAAGAATTCCATAACGACTATTCTGAATTTTCAACTGGGCGTAACTTTTGATCCCTGCTATGAAATTTCAATTTTTCGGATTCGTTGGAAAGATATTCTCAATTAGATTCAAATATTTTGGGTTTCAGTAAAGTTCGGTTTATTTTGCACCCGGTACATCCATTTGAAGTTTGAAATCGAATTATCGAACTACCACGCCAATTTCAATTCCCTTTATAATTAAAATAAAATATTTATATTCTAATGACAATCTATATAAATATATACGTTCGAATTCTATTCAAAATAATTTTTTCGTCGTTATTATTTAAAATAATCCATTTTAAATATTCAAAATTCACCAAATTTTCCAAAATAAAATTTTTAAATTGGCTCTGATTTCCGGGTTATTACAGAGTTGGAACCGTCCAGTACCGTTTTGAGGATATCAGAATGTGCTTATCAGGCCCGCATGACTGCATGTTGGCCCACTTGGAGCTCGATACCCGACAGAGTTAAGGAGAGCATCTGGCAGGATTTTTTGGTACGTATGTATGATATAACATTTAGTATGATAAGTACATGCTCCTATTTGATATCTTCATATGTATGCTATTTTTTTTAAAAAACGCAGGGTGCGGTGGATCTTTAGGAGACGGATTTGGATCTCGTTAAGCGCCACTGGAACAGCAAAATGACAAAAAATTACAGACAGACAATGAACACTTTAAAATCAGGTGGGAAAAGGCAGTCTTGGGTGAGCGAGTCAGTGTGGAATGATCTACTTATTTATCGGAATAGTAATGAGAACTTTCTGGTAAATTTTACTACATATTTAATTCAAATTATTCTATTCAATTAGTATGTTATTTAGATTAATAAATTTATTTTTTTAAAATTTAAATGTATAGGCCTCGTCAGGGAGAAATGCAGCTAATTGGAGCAAGAATCCGGTTACGCATCGAGGTGGGTCCAAGTCATTTCAGCATCATCGTGAGGATCTGGTATATTTTGTAATTGCACAGTTTAAAATTTTAATTCATAACTAGTTAAAATTAATAGTTGATTTAAGTTTAATTTACATATGTGCATGCTTATTTCAGGAGAGAGCTCGTATGGTTCCTGTGTCGTACTGGAATGTTTTCGAGCATACACATGCACTGAGTCAAACTGGCGACACAGGCTCAGTTTCGTACACTTGGGACCATGATGATAAGGCGCGTGAGACATATGTAAGTATAAAATAGTTAAGTTAAGTAGACTTATGATTTAATTAAAATAGTGTTATCTAAATTTATTTGTTTTTTGTTTAATATGAGAAATTTCAGGAGCAAAGGGCGCATGTACTGGAATCTATAGGGAGGACAGAGCTGACCAAGGAAGACGAGGACATGATATTTGATGCTGTCACGGATCCTGCTACCCGAAACAGACGATATGGCTATGGAATTCAAGAGGTAATACAAAAATTTATTATAAAAACTCAAATGTATTCGAAATACTATTATGAAATACTGAAAATCTGAAATTATATACAGGTTACAGCATCTCAGCAGATGTACCAGAAGACTCAGGAAAATAAAGAAATCGCACAGCTAAAAGCATAGATTGCAGAGCTTCATTAGCGTGATTGTCGCCGTGAAGAGAAGATAGAGCCGCTTAACCAGCGGTTGGCGCAGTACATTGCCTAGCACGGTATGCCACCTTCATCTTCTGGTGGAGAGAGTTGATCAGGTTAGCTTGCTTTGATGTGTTTTGAGAGTTGGTGAGGCTTGCTACATGCTAGTTGTATATATTGTTATGATGGTTTAGACATGATGTTACGATGGTTTAATGATGGTACGGTTTGGACATGGTGTTGGTTATGTTGTTTGGACATGGTTATGTTGTTTTGGACATGGTGATGGTTTGATGTTGTTTTGGCTAAGTTTGGTTGTTATGTTATGTAAATATTGGTTAATTTATGCATTTTATGTTTGTTTTTTATTTTGTATTATATTTGGGTGTATATATGGTTGAGATTGTGAGTTATATGCTCGAAATGGAGCAGTTCAGAATGTTATATATGTGGTGTGTGGCTTAAAGTGGTAAATCTGAAATCTGAAAAAAAAACACCCAGATTTCGAACGGCGATAAACGGCCTGCGACAACTTATTGGTCACTCGATACAAACGGCTTCCAATGACCAAATTGCTAGAAACGTCATCCACGTGTCCCTATTTCTCAGTTGAAAGCCGTTGGAAATTAAGCGTCGTGTGCATTGGAATTCGTTTGAGGCCGTTGATACGTATACCAACGGATTGACCAACGGCCTCAAACGGCCCCTGGCCATTGGAAACCCTTGTTTCTCTTGTAGTGCAACGAGCTGATAACGTTTTCCACTTTAGTATCAGTTCGAAGTATAATGGTTCAATCTTCGTAGATAACTTTAGAAGTTGCTTCTGTGTCTATCACATTAAATCTCGATATCTCATACTCATCTCTCTTCTTAAATACATATCTGAACTACTGCGATATATGCTTTCTCACCCTAGCAAGCTTATAATTACACTAAATATATAACTGCACAAATCATAATTTGTTACAAAGAATAGTATTAGGTGGACCATCAGTGAGCATTGCGTTTAAAAGCGTGGAGGGAAGAGTTATATACATATATGAAATTTGAATATAACATTCAAAGCTTACATGTTCATTAAGCAATTGCATATGCATCACATATGTCTCATTGGAGCTCTAACTAATCATAATCCATATATGAACAATGTGGAAAATAAATCGTTGTTCAAGTAGATCAATAATTCAAATTTGGCTGAGGTTGGTAGTTAGTGTTCATGGTGTCTACAAGTCAAAAAAAGGAAACTATATTATTGGTATACATGAAATATAGGGTCAAACTAAGAAATAGGCGGTTACATGTTAGAGGACGTATGTTGGCTAGCTTTTTGACCAAGCCACCAAGGTCTACACATATGAAGAAAATGTGGAACTTCACTCCTCTGGCCATAGAAGACCCGATCGAATCGCCCTACATCACCACAATCGCGATCGCCCCCATGTCTCGCGATCCGACCCGTCCAACACTGGCTCGACCCGATCGAATTCGAGAAGCTAGAAAACAAAGATCACGACCTGTTCAACCACAATCCGAAATGTATGGATCTCGCGACACCTGTCCACAACGGCTAATTTAACAATTTCTTCATCAAGATACGAACCAGTACAAGATCCTTGGGATGTGTGCCACGTATGACCGCGATCCGTCTGAAGAAATCAGCTATAAATAGCTCAGAACTTGACATTTTTAAGGACCTTTTGGCAATTGAGAGATCTGACTCCACCATTATCATATCTCCATTGTTTCTACTTAGAGTTACCCAGAAATTATTGAGAGAATCATAATTGTCAGAGCGAGATTAAGTGAAACCATTTGATTGTACTTGCATTCAGCATATAATCAACTACATATTAAGTGGACGTAGGCTCATTAACGCCGAACCATTATAAATTTCGTGTGTTTTCCTGCTTTTTCTTCATATTGTAGTTATAATTCTTCGTAGATCAGAACAGCTTGGGTGTTAGACCCAGTTTTGGATCTAACATTTTGGTGCTTTCACTGAGAACGAATTTTTATCACATTGGATTGCTGTTCCGTTGTTTGGATACTCAAGTCCGAAGAAGACAGTCCAAAACCCCACTATCTCAGTTTTTGAAGATTCCAGCGAAATTCAGATATCATGGCTGGAAAGAAGTCTAAAGATGCACGAGCATCGCAGGCCGAAGAGGCTACAAACGAGGCGATTGAAGAGAGTGTGCACGAGCAGTTCGAGGAAGAGCCCACGGATCGCGTTGCGCAGGGGGCGATCGCGATCGATGGAGGAGCCACGAACCAATCCACAGAAGGGGTGACCACTAGATCGCGTGACCTCGCCACGAACCCACCTGCACCTATCACTATGACCCGATCCCAGGGGGCGCAACGAGCCATCGACAGCAGGGGCGAACCGATCCGATAAGCGAACCACCACTCGACCCGAGAAGGAACCTATGTCCCGCTCTGCTCATGCTGGCACATCTGCTCGACCTGGCACAAGATCTTTACGTATAAGAGAGAATTTTGACGACCAATTTGACCCTTCTGCCCCGGCTACTGAAGGGGATCTCTCTCGCATTATTTACATGTGGGAGAGATTATTTGACGAGTTAGCTGCTCAGCGGCAAGAGAGTTCAGTATTGCGACAGATTCTGACTGTTGTGGACATGCGAATTGACGACCTCATAAGGCAGAGGGTTTCCTCACCAACCCGTCTTCCTTCCCCAGAACACACATCCTCGTCTGAGGAGCCCCGGAGAAACCGACGTTGGCCTCCGCTAGAAAGAGTTGAGAACATAGAGCAACTTCGATCCCGAGGATCTTGTACTGGTTCATATCTTGATGAAGAAATTGTCAAATTATCCGTTGTGACAGGTGTCGCGAGATCCATACATTTCAGATCGTGGTTGAACAGGTCGTGATCTTCATTTTCTAGCTTCTGGAATTCGATCAGGTCGAGCTAGTGTTGGACGGGTCGGATCGTGAGACATGGGGGCAATCACAATTGTGGTGATGTAGGGTGATCCGATCGGGTCTTCGACGGACAGAGGAGTGAAGTTCCACATTTTCTTCATATGTGTAGACCTGCTTTACCGCTAAAGAATGGTAACGTGGTTGACCCTGCTCAGAATCGACCCAATCCCCCCGCTCATCGCGTAGTTGACCTCGGCAACAGGGGGCAAGGAAGTTCCGCTCGAATCCCAGACTTAGTTGCTGCACGTCAAAGAAATCCTGAAGAAGCCCATCGGGCAAGAAGTGCCGATCCTGAGTCCACCTTAACCCGGGCAGATGTTGAAGCAATGATCAGGGAAAACATGATAACTAGCCGAGGGTATAGGGTTGAAGATTGGGGCATATATCGCAGTCATACGCCTTTTACTGATGATATATTGGAGGTCACATTCCCTAGACGTTTTAATATGCCGACAATGAATCGCTACGCGGGAAAATCTGACCCAATCCAACATCTGATGCGATACTCCTGGTCCATGAATGCCGTCGCAGTAACAGACGAGATAAAGTGTAAGGCATTCCCTATATTTCTAGAAGATATGGCATTAGTGTGGTTTACCCGCTTGTCAGCCCGGTCGATATCCAGTTTCAGGGAATTGAGTGAGAAGTTTGTGAGCCAGTTCCGCCTTCATGCTCATAGATCTAAGAATGTGATTGAGCTGTCTCCTATTAAGCAGCGACCAGATGAAAGCTTGAGGTCGTACTTGGATCGTTTTAATTTAGCAGTCACAGAAGTTAAAGATCCGCATAAGCAAACTGTGTTAATGGACTTGATTGACGGTGTCGATAAGGATACCGAGTTTGGAAGATATTTAGCTGGCAAACCACCCCCGACTAGAGAAATATTTTATGAAAAAGCTAATGTCCGTTTACGACAGGAAGAGATATATGCTAATCGAAAAAAGAAGGCTACTGATAAGGAAGACATTCAGAGCAATGTGGCCATCAAGCAGACAGGACATAGCTCAAGAAAGGTTGAAGTCAATGTTGGGAATAAAAATCAAGGAAATGGTCGCCAACCGGGAAACAATAATAGCAATAATCGGAAGAGAAACTGAGGAAATGATTCCCAAAGAAGATCTCGACCCAGGCCATTTTAGAGTTTCACACCGTTAAATGATACATTGGAAAATATCTTCCTGGACACCTATAACATAATTCCATATAAAAGGCCTCATCCGAGAGAGTCGACAGACAAAGAGCGTGAAACTGGAAAGTTCTGTCTGTTTCACCAAATCCATGGTCATTCCACAAATGAATGCCACCATTTGAGAGACCTGGTCGAGAGGCTTCTCCGAGAAGGAAAACTCGATGAGTACACGGTCACACCCAGAGACAGAGGGCAAGCCGCATCTGCCCCAAACCAAAATCAAAACCAGAACAAGAATCAGAGCCAGCCTACTCCCCGGCTGACTGCTCAGCAAAAGGGGAAGAACATTTTCATTAACACCATCGTAGGAGGGCTTCATCTGGCTGGGTATAGCTTTACGGCAATGGACCAGTATGTCAACGCAGCTAAGCAACCCCTCATGGCAGGAGAGGGCAGTAACCCTGAGGACATTGCTCCAGCCAAACAACAGAAGACAATGACCGATGACATCATATTTCATGACAGGGATAGCGTCGGCGTTCACTCCCCGACCGAAGACCCATTAGTAATCACAGCCGCAATTGGGCCAGCCATAGTCCATAAAGTTCTGGTAGATAACGGAAGCTCAGTCAAGATTTTGTTCAAGAAAACGTTCAACCAAATGAAACTTGAGCCGAAGGACTTAAAACCATGCGAAGGGTGGATACGTGGATTCAGTGGAGCATCCACTACTCCAATAGGATATGTAGAGTTGTCGGTAACCATTGGGGAGGGGGAGCGCTAGAGAGTAAGAATCCTTCCTTTGGTGGTTCTGCACGTCGAATCCCCATATAACGCATTTCTAGGCCGACCGGCCTTAGCAAAGTTTAGAGCTTGTATAACCCTTTGGTGTTTATTAATGAAGTTCCCAACAGAAGCTAGTATAGGTACAATAAGAGGAGATCAAGTTATGGCTCGAGCATGCTACATTGCAGTGTTGAAGATGCTCCGCAAAGGAAAAGATATAGAAACCAAAGGCGCTTCCTCCCCGGCAAGGGAGGAAACGTTATAGCAACTAAAGAAAATAACCATGGGAGAGTCGCCCAGAGAACTGCCCGAGGACATAGATCGCAGAGAGGACAAAGAGCCTGGGGGCAGAATTGCGACTCCCAGTGAGATAACTGTGGATATTCCAATCGATGATGGAGACCCAGAGAAGGTCCTGAAGTTTGGATCCCAGTTAGACCCTATTCGAGACGGAGAGATAACAGATTTTTTGAAAGCCAATTTAGATGTATTAGCTTGGACCCACTCGGACATGTGTGGGATATCTTCTTCGATCATGAGTCATTCGCTGAGCATCAACCCGAAGCATCCTCCTGTCAAACAGAAAAGGCGAATGCTTGGCCCGGAGAGGTCGGCTGCTTTGAAAGAGGAAGTTGAGAAATTGAGAAGTAATGGGTTCATCAGAGACTCAACATATCCCGATTGGATATCCAATCCAATCTTGGTAAAAAAGGCTAATGGAAAGTGGCGTACCTGTTTTGATTTCTCGGACCTAAATAAAGCTTGCCCAAAGGACAGTTTTCCGTTGCCAAGAATTGACTAGCTGGTGGATTCGATAGCTGGCCATGAACTCCTCTCTTTCATGGATGCTTATTCGGGCTACAATCAGATCCCTATGCACGTCCCCGATCAAGAACATACAAGATTCATTACAGATTTAGGAATGTATTGCTATGTAGTGATGCCATTTGGCTTGAAAAACGCCCATGCTACATATCAGCGATTGGTTAATAGGATGTTTTATAACCAGATTGGGAAGACGATGGAGGTGTATGTCGATGACATGTTAGTAAAATCCAAACATTCATCCGACCATACTACCGATTTAGCAGAAATGTTTGAAATTCTCCGCAAGTATGGAATGAAATTGAACCCTTTGAAATGTTCATTTGGAGTAGCATCGGGAATTTTTTTTAGGGTTTATCGTCAATTCGTGTGGGATCGAGATTAACCCAGGTCAGATCGCAGCAATCCGGAATATTCAGAAACCTAGACAGATTAAAGATGTGCAAAGCCTCGCAGGGAAAGTAGCAGCATTGAGTAGATTTATCTCCAAAGTTACCGATAAATGTATCCCTTTTTTGAATTAATAAAGCAGGGAAAGCGCAACTTCTAATGTACCCCTGATTATGTTGAAGCATTCCAGAATCTCTTGAATCATTTAGAAAAACCCCCGATTTTGTCTAAACCCGTAGATCATGAGGAATTATTCGTATATTTGGTGGTGTCATCCAATGCGGTCAGTTCGGCTTTGGTCAGAGAAGAGGATAAGGTGCAAAGACCAATATATTATGTTAGTAAGAAGTTGGCTGCAGCTGAATGAAATTATCCAAGGATAGAAAAGCTTACGTACAGTTTGTTGATTACATCGAGGAAGCTTCGCCACTATTTTCAAGCTCACCCAATTACTATATATATTGATCACCCGTTAAGACAAGTTCTTCAAAGGCCAGAGACTTCGGGACGATTACTTAAGTGGAACATTGAACTAAGTCAGTTCGATTTGAATTTTCAACCCCGGCGATCAATAAGGGGGCAAGTGCTGGTAGACTTCATAGTAGAGTTTAACATCCCAGAAGATGACATGATGAGTGAAGAATCCGATCCGCCAAGGCTACTCCTCGACCCCAGTGCCTGGAAGTTGTTCACTGATGGAGCAAAGAACGATAGACGGTCTGGTGCTGGAGTGGTGCTCGAAACTCCAGAACAACGGCCGATATACTATGCTCTTAGATTGGAGTTCCACGCCACTAACAATGACTCAGAATACGAAGCCCTGATAACTGGTTTGAAACTAGCAAAGGAGTTGAAGATTATGAAGTTAGACATCTTTTGCGACTCCAAAATAGTTGTGAACCAGGTCATAGGAAAATTCCAGGCTAGAAGTCCTAGGCTGATATCATATTTAGAAAAAGTGAAAAAGTTGCTGGGTGGTTTTGACCATCACATCATATCCCACATTCCTCGAACAGAGAACCAAAAAGCAGATAAATTGGCTAAAATGGCCAGTTCTGAAAGTCCTGAAAACACAGAATTGGTCCCGATGGAAGTCTTACAGTCACCTAGTATAGATCAGATGGGAGTTGATCTGGTACTAGATGTTGAACCTGAAAGGGAGTCGTGGATGACCCCTTTGAAGAATTTCCTAATGTATGGAACGCTCCCTGCGAAGAAAAGTGAGAGGCATGCAATAATTCAGAAGGCCTCTCGGTATGTGTTGCAAGAGGGAGTCCTGTATAGACAAGGATTTTCAATGCCCCTCCTACGGTGTATCGCCTATAGCGATATTCAACGCGTATTGCAAGAAGTACATGAAGGCAATTGTGGAGATCACACGGGAGGCCAAACATTGGCAAAGAATATAATACGATATGGTTATTTCTAGCCAACCGTAAATAAGGATGCGGCCAAATACGCGCGACGTTGTGACGCCTGCCAGAGATTTTCTAAGATCCATAGGGCCCCATCAAGCCAGCTGAAGATGGTGACGAGTCCGTGTCCTTTCACTATGTGGGGAATCGATATCATTGGAAGTCTCCCCATAGTGAAAGGCGGAGAAAAATTCGCTGTCGTGGCCGTGGATTATTTTACCAAATGGGTAGAAGCAGAACCATTGACCACAATAACAACCAAGCGAGTAATCAGCTTCGTTGTTAGAAACATTATATGCCAATTTGGAATCCCAAGAATCATCATAACGGATAATGGAACTCAGTTTGACAGCATCGAATTCAGAGATTTTTGCCAGAAATACCACATCGAGAAAAGGTACACCTCCGTGGCATATCCGCCAAACGGCCAAGTGGAGGTCGCAAATAAAACGATTAAATCTATCCCGAAGAAGAGGTTGAAGTGGGCCAAGGCCATGTGGGTCGATGAATTGCCCTTGGCATTACGGGCTTATAGAACGACCTATAAATCGACAACGGGCCATACACCATTTTCCCTCGCCTTTGGAACTGAAGCGGTCATCTCGGTCGAGTTGGAAGTACCTTCTCACCGAGTCACCTATTATGACCCGATGACCAACAATGAGTTGCTCCTTGAGTCCTTGGACATGATCGAAGAGAAGAGGGATGAAGCCGATTTACGTGCCTTAAGACATAAGCAGCAGATAGCTCAATATTACCACAAGAAAGTCCGAGCACGAACCTTTGTACCCGGAGACTTGGTTCTAAAACGTATCTTCCCATGCTCAGAGCATATGGGTCCGAAATGGGAAGGACCATATTCCATCCTGTGAAGATTTGATAATGGAACCTTCAAGCTAGCAACCATAGATGGAGATGAAATCCCTACAGTGTGGAATGCCCAGCATTTGCGGCCTTACCTGACGTAAAATCGTCAGTTTCATTCTTTTGTTTTTAGGACCATGTAAAAAGGCACGACTTGCCTAGAATAGTCTGGGTACTTGAACAAAAGATTATAAAGTGGATGTAGGTCATGATTCGACCGAACCACTATAAAATATCGTGTGTCATTTACCTTTATTTCACCATTACCTATTTGCCTTATCTCGATTAATATAAATTATTGTTGTTTTTTGAGTGTGTCACAGATTATGCAGCAACATTGGAACATCCAATGCATTTTGCCACGAGGTGAAAAAGGAACCATAATCGAGGACCACAAGGTGCGGCAAAGTAAATCACTCCACGACCAAACTCTAACTCCCTAGAATCAGGAGAGAGTACAAAGGACGCGAAGATGATGTCCGCAAGGCGTGAAGGTGCACCATGATAAAACCGCCTTGCCACCACTCTAACCCGCTGAAGGATCGGGAGAGTATAAAGGCGCCAGAGATTTAGCGCCCCCAGAATTTCTGCCCCGCTGAAGGATCGGAGAGCAGACCTAGAATGAGCTCGAACTCTAACCCGCTGAAGGATCGGGAGAGTATAAAGGCGTCAGATATTTAGCGCCCCCAGAATTTCTGCCCCGCTGAAGGATCGGAGAGCAGACCTAGAACGAGCTCGAACTCTAACCCGCTGAAGGATCGGGAGAGTATAAAATTGTTAGAAATTTAGCGCTAAAAGAATCTTTACCCCCCCACATTTCATAGGGGGCAACACACATGACTCTAATCAATCATTAATAAGCCTTGGCCAGGCATCATATAAAATGATTGATTGGGGGCATATACACGCACATCACATCTCTGCATAGAAATTTTAAAATTTTGCTAATGCGATTCATGAATTAATTTTCGATTAGTTATGGTTTAAATATTCATGGCTAATGTAGTAAATTAAAATTGCAGGTTCGCAGGTCTAGTTCTCCTTTTTTATGTGACTAATTTGTCCTGAAGGGAAACTTTTATTCGTATCACGACAAGGATGAAAGTCAAGGTCGACCAGGACGAATCATCCCCCATGCCGTTACGTTGGCTACTCAGGAAGTTGCACAGAGATGCAAGGAACTTGGAATCACTGCATTGCATATTAATTTAAAGGAAACAAAAATCAATTTTTATTTACTAAGATGCAGGGATACAAGATATGATAGCTAAACAAAAGTGAGGGACATTCTCACAACAACATTTTCTGGCCAGTGGAAAGTCTAAAAATCTTAAGAACAAAATATGAACTAATATCTGCATCCTACTCATGCTTGGGGGTTATTTTGGCTTCTTTCTCTTCTTCTGCTTCCCCGACTCCTCCTTGTCAACATCCGAACGACCACCTTTTTTCCTCTTCCTCTTATCAACAAGAGGCTCTGGCGAAGAACTAGAGGATTGAGAGGCTAGTTGTGAAGTTATTGATCGAGAGGAAAATCTTATGACCAACCCAGTTTTGGGATCGATTTCAGAAATAGGGGGCACATATACGGGGTCATGTTCCCCTTTCATAAGGAGCAACTGCCTCTCCTCCTCAGCTTGTTGATCAGCCAAGGTTTCACCACCATCCTTAATTTCGTCTGTAATAATAACATCATCCTCTACATCCCCGTGACCACCTTCCATGTCCTTCAAAGCAGCAATGACCTCGGCATCTGCAGGAACATCAGTGCTGGGTACCACAGATGCCATGGTTACTTTTTCACCACCCTCAGTTTGCTTTGAAGTCTCAGAAATTTCAGCATCAGTGCCTAAGGGGATATCAACTTTCTCTGCCTCTGCTTTCTTTTTTCCCTTTTCTCGGTCAATGTATCACCTGTATTACAAGAGGCACATGTTACGTCAATGGGCAGCTCCGCAGAATGGCGAAAAGTCACAACTGCTTTGGCAAATTGCGGGGAAAATATGGATATACCTTCAGCTGATATTTCATCTAAGTTTACAGCAGAAACTCCAACAACCGGAGGGGTTGGGCGTAAGGGAATTAACGGATCGTCAGGATTATATTCCTCAACTTCAGGAGCCTTGAGTTCCGTCGCTGAGCTCGAGCCCTCGTCAAGTTTGCTCTTGCCTTTGGCCTCAGTCTTCTCCCTTTCCACCTCTTCTCGGACTAGGCGTCTCCCCTCCTCCAAATCCTCGGGTTCTTTTCCTTTGAGTAGTCTCTACATTAGCTGGCCTTCATCAATCTCACTGACCTTCAATCGCTGCTTCTCATCCTCGATAATTGCATCCCATATGTTGGCGAGAGTAACGTGATAGTCTGGGATCCAAGAAATGTCTCGAGTTTTGATGACTTGGCCTAAGAAGTCGAATATCAGCTCCCCAAAACCTTCTATTTCTTTTTCGTCTTCGGCAAGCTTGTCAGCAGTGGTGGAAGCTGATTCAAGAATGCTGTTAGCATTAGTCTTGACAAGAACCGCTCGCCCCTCTGCTTGAATGAGTTGGTCACTCAAGACCTCTTTTTCTTTCTCGGCAGCCGCAAGACTGTTTTTCAAATCCGCTCTTTCCTTCTCCCAAGCAGCCTTCTCAGCATCAAAATGAGTCTGCGCTGTCCTCAAATCAGCATTGGACATTCTAAGATCCTCTATTTCCTTTTTCAAAGATAATCGTTCTTGGCTGTTAGAATCCAACTCGCTACGAAAACGCTTCCTGGCTTCCTCCAATTCTGTCTTGTAGTTCTCTGCGTCTCGCTGAGCTAAAGCCAATTGAGCCTGTGCATCCTCCTGTTCCTTTTCCATTTTGCTCCTGGCTCTTTCATTATTCTCAATTCTCACTTTGGATCTGGCCGCGTTCGTTTCCAGCTGACGGATGGCATTCGAAAGGTTAACGGTGTGTTACTTCATTACCTCATACCGTTTGGCTACATGGCACACATATCCTATCACCTCAGTATCCCAGTCCCTGGGAACCGGCTCAAGATCCGGTACAAACATCATCCTCTCAAAGAAAATGTTGGGGAATTCTTTGAGCAAGCGCGCCAATCTGGCCTGATTCTCGGGACTATGGGTAGCATATCGCGCAACGAGACTGTCGGAGTCATGATCGTCAAGAGAGACCAGAGTTTCTTTTCCTTTCTTCGCAATCTTGTCCTCGTCTTTATTTTTGTCCTTTGACTCGCGATGTTTCTTGGAAGATTGGATGTGAGAGGGCATACTTTTTGGAGGGGTTAAGCCCCTAGGGAGTTGCTTACCCCAGCCGGTGGCAATGGACGATTGTGAGGTTTCCCGGGACCATACCTGGAAGGAGACCGAGACCGTGTTGGATAAGCTTGAGGAGGGTCGCGAGGCCGATAACTGTCCCTTCGCCGACTATCGCTGCAAGCAGGATTTGGATGAAGACTAGGTGTGCCTTCACGAAGAGAGCGATAAGAATAAGATCGTTTGCGAGACATCTTTCCTGCAAAAGAAACAAGTACATATTAAAACCTTGAATACTGTTGGTATAAAAGTGTGGGGTCAGATAGTGCATGTGATTTGTACATCCCATATAATTCCCCCTAACAGACCAGGGCCCGAAGTTAGGCTCGCCTGGGTAGTATCTCGTTCTTCAACTAGAACAGTTGTTTCCTCAGAGATAGGAAAAAATGGCTCCCCTTCGAAGTCTTCCTGTGTATGTACATCGTCAGGTATAGGAATCTTGCTTAATTCTTTAAATAACTGCTCCTCTGTTAAATCATCGAGAGCGGCAGGCTCAACCGGTAGAGAGGCCCTTGAGGGGGAACCCCCTCGGAGAGGCTGGGATTTCCTTAGACTCGTCAGCACGGGCCTCATCTCCTCTATATACATTTAAATCTTCATCGTCATGATTATATATTGGCGAAGGACTCTTATGAAGTTTAGTTGTCTCTGCTGCCTGTGACGTTCCTGCTCCCTCGGCCCGGGGCACATATTTATAGAGTTTTCCACCCGCACCAAGTCCAAATCTTATATCCAGAAGGCAGTGCTTGTGAAGATTCTCGTCAGTAATACATTTCTTGATCTTTAGGAAGTCGGATTTGCTTTTCAGAAGGAGGGATAGTCAATTACTATACACTGAGCCTTCCGTCTTTGGAAAGGAGTGATCTGCATAGAGAAAAGAAGCATGTTAGCGCTTCGATTTCTTAAACAGGTTATTCATTCAAAGGATTAAAATTTCCTTGATTTAAGCCATCTTCTTGCACACCCAGCCTGTCTCTTTATATAGAACCAATCGGCCTTGGGATCCGCTATGTTGCTGTAACCATCAGACAAGACGTTCCTATTTACTACCGATTCGAAGAAAGAAAAATTTGGAGTTGCAGTAGAACGATGCTTGAAAAGCTAATAGAATTTCAAGTCTTTAAAAGTGAGCTCAGTTTGCAGGATTTCCGCATATGCGATGTATAAAGTGTATAGGGCTGCGTAGGCATTGGGATGAAGCTGCATCGGAGCAATACCCAATCGTTCTAAGGTTTCAATGACGATTGGAGGAAAGGGGGGAATAGCGCCCACCCAGCACATGAGTCGGCTAACTGTCATATACCCCTCCGGAGCCAGATGAGGTCTATCTTCGCTACCAGGTGTTCTCACATCATCCCAGGGGATCCCGTGTTTCAAGCAGATTTTCTAAAGTTTTATATCGTCTAGTTTGGAAGCTAAAGAGTCATTGAATTTCTCAATTTCTTGTGCACCAGGGATCTCATCGGGAGCTTGGTCATCCACTTCCGACTCCTCATCAAGCGAGGTACTCTCAGATGAATCCGATTCTATTTCTGCCTCATATTCGGATTCAGAGTCCTCACCCTCTGGATTAATTGGAAGAACCTCGGGGCTATGGTGCTCAGGCATCTCGGGGTCCATCTCTGTTTCAGATCTTGAAGGAGAACTATTATCCGACACTACTGTTTAGGCGAATAAACATGAGAAATAAGAATATAATTACCCGTCCCCCGTGTGTGCAAGTGCAAGTGTGTGTTTGAGCATGAATAGGAAGAAAGCATAAAAGTTAACAAGATGATCGAGATATTAGTAGTTGTCCGTTGTTAAGTTACGCTGCTGATCAGTCCAGAAATTTGCCTTAAAGGCCCTAAACCTAACTGTTCATTGGTGTATTAAGTTCAAGTTGTATTGTTTATTTAACAAGTAAATCGGGTCGCATGTCTGATCGGATCGCATGTCTCATTAGATCGCACGTCTCCTCGGATCGTGAGTTGAGGATTGGATCGCGGAGCGCTATCGAATCGTGAAGCAAGGCTTGTAGCAGAAGTGCCAACTCGTGAAGGAGCATCGGATCGTGGAAATCAGAACGGATCGCGTTAACCTCTCACGATCCGCCCCGCACGCCACGATCCGATCCGATGACCCAAACGTAGGAACATCCATTTTATCCTCCTCGACCCGATCCACTGTTGCTGCCACGACCCGATCCGCCTACTCCCACTTTCCTATCTTCACCCTCCTTGCAACCCGAACCAAAGTCCCCCATCCACGAAACGATCCAGCACCTTCCTTTCTTCTCCTCCTCTTTACTCGCGAACTCGGGCGCCTAAACCCATCGCCACTGTCCTCCCAAAAGCCACCATTTTCACAAAATTTCTCCGATTCACTGCTCAAATCGACGAGAACTCGAGTAAAACGAGAATAGGAACATGAGGATGTGTTTATGATATGATTACCTTTCTTAAAAAGTGAAGGAATGAGATTTTTTCTCTTTTGAAGTCGAAAAAGGTATGGGTTCGGTCAAAGCTTCAAGCGGCTGGGCAAAGAAAGAAGAAGAAGAGAAGAAGGAAGAGAGGTCGGGCTTATATAAGCGGATCCGTGGCCTTTGGCATTCCGTCTCTTGTCTTATTCGACCCGTGGGGGGCTAGCGGGCCGCGGATCCGAGCCCATCAGAAAAAGAGGAGGTCGATCCCTGGATTGACCCACAATAGAAACTGGCCCATCATACCTCGAGCCCACACGAGGATTGGTGCAGAATGACCGCCTTAGACCGTGAACCGTGGACCGTGAAGGACCTGGGTGATACGATCCAACAAACACTCATCAAAATGAAATTTCAGAAATATTCATGGAAATTAAAGAGTTTACGTGACAATTTCGCAATGAAACCTCCAAAAGAGAAATTGTGGACAACCAAGGAAATGATCGAAAATTCAACTGGGTATTTAGACTAATCGAGAGACACGACTTTTTGGAAACAGAAATGGTGAGACGCTACAGACAGACACAACCTTTGATTTGCGCCACTTCATAAAAAGACAACTCAGAACTTTCGAAGCATGTTCCATCCTCAATAGAACATACTTCGAGGGGGCAAAATGTTGGCTAGCTTTTTGACCAAGCCACCAAGATGTACACATACGAAGAAAATGTGGAACTTCACTCCTCTGGCCGTCGAAGACCTGATCGGATCGCCCTACATCACCACAATTGCGATCGCCCCCATGTCTCGCGATCCGACCCGTCCAACACTAGCTCGACCCGATCGAATTCCAGAAGCTAGAAAACGAAGATCACGACCTGTTCAACCACGTTCTGAAATGTATGGATCTCGCAACACCTGTCCACAACGGCTAATTTGATAATTTCTTCATCAAGATATGAACAAGTACAAGATCCTCGGGATGTATGCCACGTATGACCATGACACATCTGAAGAAATCAGCTATAAATAGCCCAGAACTTGACATTTTTTAGGATCTTTTGGCAATTGAGAGATCTGACTCCACCATTATCATATCTCCATTGTTTCTACTTAGAGTTACCCTGAAATTATTGAGAGAATCATAATTATTAGAGCAAGATTGAGTGAAACCATTTGATTATACTTGCATTCAACATATAATCAACTACATATAAAGTGGACGTAGGCTCATTAACGCCGAACCACTATAAATTTCATGTGTTTTCCTGCTTTTTCTTCATATTGTAGTTATAATTCTTCGTAGATCAGAACAGCTTGGGTGTTAGACCCAATTTTGGATCTAACAACATACATAGCAGTTTAACAATTGAAGAGAAGCAATTGAATATTTCTTGAAAATATTGAAATGAACCACATAATCTACAACAGGATAAAGTGTAATGGGATTTCTCCATCAGGTATTTATATTAGGGTTACAGGGGCAATCTCATCCTTTCTATTTACAACGGCTTTGTTGCCGTAATATATATATGTACATATATATATATATATATTAGCACACTTGTCTTTGTAATTCCTGATTTGAACTATCAGTACAACAATTTTATCAAACTCTTTCATGATATTAGAGCAATACTCTGTCTAACGGCATTTTTCATCTTCTCCGATCATCTTATGGGAATTCTTCCTTCCTTCTCTCAGCATTATTCTGGTTTTAGACAATTTTCTATTATCTACCATCCAAAACTTATTCATCATCGAAGAGGGCCCTTCTCGACAAAGATTAAGTGCACTTCTTGTTTTCAAGAAGACTACACTTATTTCTTGTTATGCATCATCCAAAAGTTGATCTTTGATTAAACTTTGGTTGCATCTTCCTGCCCGGATTATCTACCACCTCGGATCTTCAGCCATGGACAATGATGCCTCATCTCACATGGCCATGTCTCAACCAGCCAATAATGTAGGACCTAAAGCAAAAGCAGTAATCAATCCAAAGAGCCATACCATCTCAATACAATTATATAAAACAAACTTCTTGCTATGGAAATTTCACTACAGCCCTAATGGGTTATGGGTTAGAAGAATATATCAATGGAACTCTGCATATTCCTGCCAAGATAATTACTAACAACACAAGGAACAACATCCCAAATAAAGAATTTGTTCACTACAAGTTTTAAGACAGCCTATTAAGATCTTGGCTTTTCTCATCAATTAACCCAAATATCATCCCATAACTCATAAGTTGTAAGAGTGCTCAGGAGATCTGGGAAACAGAAGAGCAAATTTCCAACACACGGTCATAGGCCGGAATCATGCACTACAAGAAGCAACTCAATTCTATAAGTAAAGTGAAACGATAAGAAATTTCACTCGATCCGAATCGATCGCTAAACCAACCAAGACTATTCGAAACCCCTGATTGTTTTGAGAACACGACAAATTGGAACGCAAACAAAAGAACATTTCATTTCTTATTACAACTATTCCATCAGAATACAAGAATATACAGAGTATGAATGAATATTATACATCAGAGAAATATCAGAGATTTAAATACTTTACTGCAGCGGAAATGTAATACAATACACAACTTAAAGAGATATAGGGATACAGAGCTTTCTGGATATCATTCCAGTTGTAAACCAGGTTCCTATGAATATAAATCTGCAAAACCAAAACTACTAGCTGCCCGTGTGGAAAATAGGGGTACCCAGTGTTTAGGTTAAAAATAAATAAACTCCAGATTAGTCATGTGACTGGTGTGAGAACTAAAACAGTTATTAATCTTTATTTTAAAGTTAGATAAATCAAGGGACCACGCCGTATAACATGGAACGGTTTCTTCCCAAGAATACCAGTGCATAAAACAACAGCGCAATGCTAAATAAAGAACAATGAAGCTATTATAAGACCTAGGTCCCATCACATAAGGCAACCCAAGCCGGAGGATAGGGTTTTACCTTATAATAGACAAAGAAGGCTTGATCGCAAAATTTCAACTTTTATTATTACTATAAGTGTATAGTGTCAAAACAATTTCAATCATAAATATCAATCATAGACGGCACGAGTACCATATATCATGTCGCCATACTAGTTCTACAATCAAAACCGCAAAGTCACGTATTGGAACTTGGGTTTTCCATCGATGAACCAAGGCAAAGGATCGTCCTCTACCGATTCGATACTGCCCAGCTCGAGCCTCAGGACCCGGACTCAAGTGGCCCCAAGGATCGTCAGGGCCGGTCCACCGATGTGGATTAAAATGCCTGAACACGGCGTTTCCCCGCCCTTTGGGGTGTAAATGAGTCCTATGACTCCATCGGCTCCACATAGTCACCGATATATCCGAGGCGCCTCACAATCCAACAACCACACATGTGAAAATAATATAAATGTCAGGCTGGTAGGTCGCTGACACCACCCTAGCTAGAAAGAAATACATGTCCTCCCTGATGCCCTCTCCCATTTTTGGTTCACAACCGGGGTGTGAGGCTCGCGAGTCAATGCTATACAAAGCTGTGCCACACAGGCGGTGCTTTGATCATCAACCACAAGACTCTGCTTTTCAACAAAAGCCTTGATCATTTGCCACTTAGGCATGCCACACAGGCAATTCACTCCATGCGATTGATATCCATCAATATATAACCTCTTAGCTCGTACGTCTCAGAGAATGGTGTTAAGCAAGAGAATAAATTCTCCGCCGCCAAACAGATATATATTTAATAGAAATCAATCACACAGAATAAAATCCAATGTCAGACACACAGTCCATTTACAAGTTCATTCTGGGTCTGAACGAAACCGGAGGCACCTTGTACCTTGCAAATCCATCGATCTCCAAGTACGTCTGGACGATCACCCAACTGATTCCCTCCTCTTGGGTGTACGGCCCAATCAAGATCATCAGTAATTATCCAAACGATGTGAAGACCTCCGGCCTTCAACCACCGTCTTCATCTTCGACTAATCGTCGTATCAGTTATTCAGAATGGGAGAAACCCGGTCTTTCCGAATAACTCGCGTATTTTATAAACAAGTGTTACACAAACACAACATACGCCTCATTCTAATTCAGAATATTCTTTTATTCAAATATTCACATTATTAGGGAAAGATTCCCATTAATTTTATCAAAGATAAATTCTTTAAATTTATTCTTTAATCTTCTTTTGAATATCATTTCAAACCAAATTATGGTTTATCCAAACTAGTCGGGATTAACGAACCTTACCGAAGTAATCAATTGTTAAACTTCCCAACCACAAACTATTCATCCCATGAAGTAAAACTGGTAATACTTCATATCTAACACCATGGTTTTATCGGTAAATTCAATTACCATTTCAGTTCAAATCTAATTAAAGATTTAACTATCGCCTGGAGCAAAACTGGTGATACTCCATTCTAGATTATTTCAATCTAATTAAAGATTAATTAAATCTCCACTTGGTTTTAATCTTCCCAATAATCAATATTAATGATTGTTTAACTTGGGAAACCATATCCTGTCTTTAACTGGGTTAAAGAACCAATGTCATTTAAAACACGGTTCAAGATAAACCCGAAATCACATTCCATTCCATATGCCTTTAACCGTAAATTAGCAAGTGAACAATTCCCAACGTAATAGCCCCGAAGGCCGGAACTAACATCAAATCAATACCCAGGAAACCATTCAACTTAACTAATCTTCAGTTAGTTTCTGATTTTCTTAACTCCGTTGGGTCTAACAACGGTGTTAATGAAGACACGATTCACGACAAACCCAAATTCCATTTGATTTTAAATACAAGGCTCTGAATAGAAAATATATTGGCTTATATTCAATATCAAATTCTACGACCAACAGATATCGTATTGGAAATAACTATATATATATATAGCTTTCAAATTTTCATAACTATATCTATATAATCTCGAAATCCAACATCGAAATATTCCAAAGACAATTTCGATTCAAATCCATTCCAATTCAATTATTGGAAATTCTGGTTATTTTCAAAACCATTTCAAATCCAATTTATTTATTTTAAAATAAATGGATTTTAATTCTAGTTCCAAACTAGTTCATTTCGATAAAAAAACATTTTTATCTTTTTGAATATGGAATTTTTCATCCCAATTCTTTCCAAATCATTTCTTATGATTTTACACAAATTATTACTATTTTTAATAATTTTATCAAGGCTTGTACAGTCGATTTCCATAAACGGCCATCGAAGTGCACTTATAGCGACCTTTTCCAAATTTGATTTGGACATAATTCCAAATCCAACCATTAGATTTCAAATCTCTAACTTTCGTTAGAAAGTACTTTTCGATACGAACCCAATGGTTCCGGTTTTAGGAGAATCCGACGGTCCGATCTCCCGTAATGTCCATTCGAAGTCAATGGTCGAAATTCGTGAACTACCGCAGCGCGGCGTGTTCTATTCTGGCCATTATATATATAATATAAATATATGTTATATATTTCGTTGATTTCCTTTCAAAACGTATTTTATAAGTCGTTTTAAATTCGTTTTCTAAACGATTTCAACTTCCTATTCAATTTCTAATCAAAATTGAATATTCCATATCATCGATATATATATATATATAAATGATAATATTTTCAAAACATTATATTTTGAAACTACTTCCTTTTCGCTATTCATTATTAAAATGAATAAAATCGATATATATATCGTTCACGTTAAAATGGCGCAAATCTAATCAACACGGCTTTATATATTTCAATACTTCGTTATTCTATTCAACAAATGAATATTTTCTTCAACACATGAATATATATTTTATTCAACACTTGAATATTTATTTATTCTTACTTACAATAATAATGTGAATTTTGTGGTATAAATATTTTATTCAACCCATGAATATATATTTTATTCAACACAAGAACATTTATTTATTCTTACTTACAATAAAAATGTGAATTTTATTGTATAAATATTATATTCAACACATGAATATTTATTTTATTCAACACATGAATATTCTAAACACATGAGTATCGTCAACACATGACTATTTTGTTTATTCAACACATGAATATAATTTATTTTCTAAATTGGAATGAGGCCCAATCAATTACCATATAATGTTAATTATATGGATTCCCTACAACACATGTATATAATAGCAACGATAAATAATCAATCATCATCCAGAGTGCACCACGCAACTGCATAAGCATTAAATATAAATAATTAACGCTTACACAGTCTGTCAACCAATCGATTGACATACAGCTAAATAATTGGGATTAGTGCACGCCAAATATCATCCCAACACCCGTGTGGGGTTTCAAATCAACAAACACAGATTTTTATTTGTGCAGTTGGGCGATGTGTAAAATTTATCATCCCAATCAATATCAGTCAAATGGGTGTACATAAACAAATCGTCCGATTTGTTTATAAATATTTATTTTATATACACGTTAAAAATTATATTTTTAACTATAAAATATTTATTCACTCCACATCACACAATCAATTTTTCACAACACATCAATCAAAAAACCAAGTCATCCATGGTTTGTGGACGATGGGTGTCGGGTGCTGCTAAGCACTGTCTGCATCCTAGTATATATTTCAACTAGAAAATAAAATAAAAGTGAGGAGTTATCATAGTGGGTTTCCACTCTGCCATGCTTTAGTGGAAGATCTGGATTTGATTCTCGCCGCTCCATCGCAATCTGTTTAACACGGTATATGTATAAAAAAATCATATTCTTATATCGTTCTTTGCATAATTAAAATCATATCTTTATCTATGCTGTATATATAAATAAAAATTTCAATGTTTTATTTATTTATTTAATATAAAAATCACCTTTTTCTTTCTATAGTTTTAAATAAAAAAAAATCACTTTTTCTTTCTATAGTTTTAAATATAAAAATCACTTTTTCTTTCTATAGTTTTAAATATAAAAATCACTTTTTCTTTGTATAAAAAAAACTGAAAACAAAAATGCTTATTTAGATGATTAAATAAACTAATTTACCTAAAAAAATCTGGCCGCATTCTTCCTGCTTCAGGACGTTGAACCCATTTCCTCGACACAGACATTCAGCCACATCCGCCACATAAGACCGCTGAAATCTGATCTGAACGTGGTACACTGACCGTCTTCATCTAAGCTATCCACGCCACCCAACAGCTCGCAACTCGATGGGCACCTCCACCTTGGAACCTGCTTCGAATGCGGTGACATTGAGAGGGGAATCCAGCCTCTCCGCCGAACCAGAACGGATCTCCACCGTTGGTCTGCCTCGGCTAGCCCTTTGATTTGCAGAAGAATATTTTTAAAATCGATGTATGGGTTTCATGATTTTTGGAGGAAAAAAATTGAAGAGGATAGCCGTTCAATCGTTCAGGAGGCGGCAACTAAGGTTTGACCGCGCTAAGGAGTTATGAGGGTTTGACCAAGGTCAAGGGCCCTTTAAACCCCCTTTTTATTTTTATTTTATTAATATTTAAATTTCCAAAAAGTTATTGATTGATCCTAACTCCAATTCAAACCCAACGACTATCACCCCTAGCTAAATACCCCCATTTAGAACACAATGGGATAGGTTTCGTAACCCAATTCGGCTGTTACAATCAATTTTTCTTTAAATTACAATATAAATCAATTTATATTTAATTTAAACGTACATTTTAATTTATCGGGGCCACATACTGACTCTTAAAATTCTTGAAAAATCATTTCTAGCTTTTTATTGGCGATACGGTCCTTACAAAACTAATTTCGTTAAATTCCGAGACCGTTTGAAAAATGGCTATTTTCTGGTCAATTGAAATTGACTGAAACTGTCAAAACACGTTTAACTTCACCATGCTCACATATTGATTCAGAAAATTACGAATTTTGGAATCTATAAATAACCTGACATCTCCGATCCAACAAAAGTGGTTTCGTCAGAAATAGAGGTCGTTTGCAAATTTCCATTTTTAAGGGACACAATTCCATAACGACTATTCTGAATTTTCAATTGGACATAAATTTTTATTCCCGCTATGAAATTTCAATTTTTCGGATTCGTTTCAACGATATTTTCAAATAGATTCAAATATTTTTGGTTTCACTAAAATCCGGCTTATTATGAATCCTGTACATTCAATTGAACTTTGAAATCGAATTTTCCAACTACTGCGCCATTTTCATTCCTTTTATAATTAAAATAAAATATTTATATTCTAACGATGATTCAAATAAATATTTTCGTTCTAATTCTATGCAAAATAAATTTCTCGTCGTCATTATTTTAAAATAAATCATTTTAAAAAATCAAAATTCATCAAAATAAAAAATTTAAATTGGCTTAGATTTCCGGGTTATTATAATCTCCCCCACTTAAAACATTTCGTCCCCGAAAAGGAACGAAGCTGAAAGTTGTTTAACTAATCAATTCAACTTCCAGTATTTTCATTATGGCTTAAGTTCGTCAACTTTTCAGTTTCTAAGAACTTTTCAAAATTTTCAAAAATTTGGCTAACACCCTAAATTTTCGAAAAATTTCGCCATAACCTCCCCTGCACCTGGAGCTTCGGGATATTTCAAATAGCCTCCCATGGCCCTCACCAATCCAAAAGAAAAGGAAAAAGCCAAGCGGCTCATAAAATCATCCAAACCCAATAAATTTGTATACATGTGCCTATTTGTCAGGCAAACGATTTTGTTCTTCTGCTCTAGCCTCCTTTCGATGACCTGTTCAATGGATATACACGTATATGCTGCAATTTCAAACAATTTTCAATACAGTTCAATATTTGGTTCAATTTGGCTAAATGGTTCAAATTCTAATTAATCAACCACTAATCAAACAACACAATCAGCAATCAATTAGTTGATTAGCTTTTCAAATTCATAACTTTAATACATAGTCCAAAAATCAGATTTTTTATGCCAAATTACAACAATAAGCCCTATCTAGTTTTGGTTCTCACACCAGTCAATTGGAAATATATAAATATCAAACCTTCGAAACTCGAACACAAATGCTGATGATGTCGCGACATCACCAGAATTATCCCCGAGCGACTAGAGCGTGACTCTATATCTATCCAGTATATTAAAACTTCAAATACCTGTGGATTAGACGTATATGCAAAATCTTTATATATTGGATTGTCCAAATTCAATACAAATAAATATTCAAATACGAATAATAAAGTTTAAATTTTCAAAACAAAATTGGTTTTCAATTTTATTTTTCATAATAACACTCTTTACACTTGTTCTAGGATACTACTGATCCTATCTCTAACGAGCCATTCTCATTGGATATTACTAATCCAATTTCTGATGAACCCTTTCGTTTACTTCTAACGTGTCTCGTTCTCCGATCTCTCTGAACCAAAGCTCTGATACCAAATGAAACGGTAAGAAATTTCGCTCAATCCGAATCGATCGCTAAACCGACCAAGACCGTTCGAAACCCCTGATCGTTTTGAGAACACTACAAATTTGAATGCGAACAGAAGAACATTTCATTGCTTATTACAACAATTCCATCAGAATACAAGAATATACAGAGTATGAATGAATATTGTACATCAGAGAAATACCAGAGATTTAAATACTTTACTGCAGCGGAAAAATAATACAATACACAACTGAAAGAGATATACGGATACAGAGCTTTCCGGATATCATTCCAGCTGTAAACCAGGTTCCTGTGAATATAAATCTGCAAAATCAAAACTACTAGCTGCCCGTGTGGAAAATAGGGGCACCCAGAGTTTAGGTTAAAAACAATAAACTCCAGGTTAGTCATGTGACTGGTGTGAGAACTAAAACAATTATTAATCTTTACTTTAAAGTTAGGTAAATCAGGGGACCTGAAACGGCCCGCAACTTCCCCGTAAAGGAAAGCTTCGGATAGTTCGAGAACAAACCACAACAGAGCTCATATCGAAGAACATTTCATTGTATATTACAACAATGCATCAGATTACAAGAATATACAGAGTAAAAATGAATATTACACAGAAACATCAGAGATTTAAATTACATTTAAATACATAGCAGCGGAAAAATAATACAATACACAACTAGAATGAGATATACGGATACAAAGCTTTCCGGATATCGTTCCAGCTGTAAACCAGGATCCTGTGAATATAAATCTGCAAAGCCAAAACTACTAGCTGCCCGTGTCAAAATAAGGGCACCCAGAGTTTAGGTTAAAACAATAAACTCCAGGTCAGTCATGTGACTGGTGTGAGAACTAAAACAGTTAATCTTTATTTTAAATCATTAGGTAAATCAAGGGACCACGCCGTATAACACGGAACGGGTTTCCTCCCAAGAATACCAGTGCATAAAACAAACAGCGCAATGCTAAATAAAGAAAAATGAAGCTATTATAAGACCCAGTTCCCATCACACAATGCAACGCAAGCCGGAGGATAGGGTTTTTACCTTATAATAGCCAAGAATGCTTGATACGTTTAAAACAAATCATTTGATACTATTGTAAGTGCATAGTGTATAAAACAACATCAAATCATAAGTATCAATCATAGGCGGCATGAGCGCCCCATCCCACTATGTCACCATACTAGGTTCTACAAATAAAACCGCACATGTCACGTATTTGGAAATTGGATTTCCGTCTATGAACCGAGGCAAAAGATAGTCCTCAACCGTTTTCGTGACTCTCTAGCCCGAGCCACAGGGTCAGAGCGCATCGACCCTTGGAGCGACAGGGCCGGTCCACCGATGTGGATTAAACTTAAACCCTGAACACTACGTCTCCCCACCCTATGGGGTGTAAGTCTGGTCCGTCTGCCGACCAGAATGCATCGGCCGAAACCGATATAACCGAGGCGCCTCGCAACAGCAACAACCACATAAGTCAAACTCGTCAGGGCGTGTAAAACCACTGACGCCACTTCTAACTAGAAAGAAACGCAAGTCCTCCCTGAGGTCCGTCTCCCGTTTTTGGTTCACAACCGGGGTGCGAGGCTCGCGAATTCACGTTACACAAAGCTGTGCCACACAGGCTGTGCTTTGATCATCACCACAAGACTTTGCTTTTCAACAGAAGCCTCGATCAATTGCCACTTAGGCATGCCACACAGGCAATTCACTCCATGCGTTTGATATCCATCAATATATAACCCCTGAGCTCGTACGTCTCAGAGAAGGGCGTTAAGCAAGAGAATAAATTCTCCGCCGCCAAACAGATATATATTTAATAGAGATCAATCACACAGACTAAAATCCAATGTCAGACACACAGTCCATTTACAAGTCCGTTCTGGGTCTGAACGAAACCGGAGGCACCTAGTACCTCGCATATCCATCGATCTCCAAGTACGTCTGGACGATCACAAACTGTTTCCATCTTCTTGGGTGTACAGCCCAATCAAGATCATCAGTAATCACCCAAACGACGTGAAGACTTCCGGTCTTCGACCATCGTCTTCATCTTCGACACCACGTCGAATCAGTTATTCAGAATGGGATAAACCCGGTCTTTCTGAATAACTCGCGTATATATTATAAAAGTGTTACACAAACACAACATACGCCTCATTCCAATTCAGAATATTCCTTTATTCAAATATTCCTATACTTTGGGAAAAGTTCCCATTAATTTTATCCAAGATAAATTCTTTGAATTTATTCTTTAATCTCCTTTGAATATCAATTCAAACTAGTCGGGATTAGCGAACCACACCGAAGTAATCATTTATTTTATTTCCCAATCCCAACCTATTCATCCCATGAAGTAAAACTGGTAGTACTTCATATCTAACACCACAGTGTTATCGGTAATTCAATTACCATTTCACGTTCAAATCTAATTAAAGATTCAACTATCGCCTGGAGTAAAACTGGTGATACTCCATTCTCGATCTTTTCAATCTAATTAAAGATTCATTAAAACTCCACTTAGTTTTAATCTTTGACTGGGTTAAATAATCAGTGTCATTTAAAGCACAGTTCACGATAAACCCAAAGTCACATCCCATTGATTATCGGGTTAAAGAACGAGTGTTATTTAAAACACTGTCCACGATAAACCCAAAAATCAATATCAATTCAACTCCAATTAAATATCATTCAATTGGTACACTTCATTAAATCTAAATAAAAGATTTAATCTTTTCACAACTGGGTTCAAGAACAGTGTTAGTGAAGACACCATTCACGACAAACCCAAATCACATTTGATATTCAATACCAGGCTCTGAATAGAAAATATATCGGCTTATATTCAATATCAAATTCTACGATTAACAAATGTCGTATTGAAATAACGATATAAATGTATATCTTTCAAATTCCCATAACAACATCTGTATAATCACGAATTTCAACATCGAAATATTCCGAAGACAATTTCGATTCAAATCCACTCCAATGCAATCATTGGAAATTCTGGTTATTTTCAAAACCCTTTTCAAATTCAATTTATTTATTTAAAAATAAATAGAATTATAATTCTAGTTCAAAACTAGTTCATTTTGATAAAAATCTATTTTTATCTTTTCAAATATGGAGTTTTTCATCTCAAATCTTCACAAATCATTTCTTATGATTTTACACAAATTATTACTATTTTTAATAATTTTATCAAGGCCCGTACAGTCGATTTCCATCAATGGCCATCGAACTGCACTTACAGCGACCTTTTTCAAATTTGATTTGGACATAATTCCAAATCCAACCGTTAGATTTCAAATTTCTAACATTCGCTAGAAAGCTCTTTTCGATACGAACCCAACGGTTCCGGTTTTAGGAGAATCCGACGGTCGGATCTCCCGCAACGTCCGTTTGAAATAAATGGTCGAAATTCACGAACTGCCGCGGCGCGGCGCGTTCTATTCAGGCCATTATATTATATATATAATATATATAATATATATAATATATATATCGTCGATTTCTATTTAAAACGAATTATATAAATAGTTTTGAATTCGTTTCAAAAATCTATTTCAACTTCCATTTCAATTCAAAACAAAATTGAATTCTTCTTTATAGATTCGTTTCAAAATTCATTTCTATTCAATTCAAATTTCAATTCAATTTGAATTCATTTCAATTCACTTTCAATTCAATTCACTTTGAATTCGTTTTCAATTCAATTCATTTCGAAATCACTTTCAATTCAATTCGAATTCGTTTTCAATTCAATTCATTTCGAAATCACTTTCAATTCAATTCACTTTGAATTCGTTTTCAATTCAATTCATTTCGAAATCACTTTCAATTCAATTCGAATTCGTTTTCAATTCAATTCATTTCGAAATCACTTTCAATTCAATTCACTTTGAATTCGTTTTCAATTCAATTCATTTCGAAATCACTTTCAATTCAATTCACTTTGAATTCGTTTTCAATTCAATTCATTTCGAAATCACTTAAAATTGATATAAATATCGTTCACGTCAAAATGGCGTCAATCTAATCAACACGGCTTCATAAATTTCTATTTTCAAATATTCTATTTCAAATATTTCTTTTTCAAAACTGGAATGAGGCCCAATCAATTACCATATAAAGTTAATTATATGGATTTTCATACAACACATGTATATAATAGCATGGAAAAATAATCAACCATCAACCAAAGTGCACTACTCTGTATAAGCATCAAATATAGATATCCAACGCTTAAAACAGCCTGTCAATCAACCGATCGACATATTCAATCAATCGGGATGAGTGAACTTCAAATTTCATCCCAACACCCGTGTGGGGTTTCAAACAATCAAACACTGATTTTAGTTGTGCAGTTGGGCGATGTGTAAAATTTATCGTCCCAATCAATGTCATTCAAATAAGTGTACATAAACAAACCGTCTGGTTTGTAAATGAATATTTATTTACTCACATTCACGTTAAAAATTATATTTTTAACGACAAAACATTTTATTTCAACCTATGAATTTCTATTCAATTCATTTACACAATAAAATGATATTTTTATTTTCTAACACATTTTAGAAAATTTCGGCGGCATAACGGCACGATACTAGAAACGGGACGAGGCCTAGCCTTATCCCCGGACTAGTGAAGGCCCACGCCATTCACATATCAATTTTAATCAATTTCCAATTCAACCAATCAATCAAATCCAAATCAAATAACCTAACCAACTACACAACCAAACAAACAAGTCCATGGTATGTGGACGGGTGTCGGGTGCTTCTAATAAGCACCGTCTGCATCCTAGTATATATATATAACTAGAAAAATAGAATTTGAGTGAGAAGTTCTCACCTATAGCTATCCTAGCTCCACGGCACTTCACTGATAGAAAACTTCATCGCTATCGCATCTTCGTTGCCCGTAGCCACTACATATGTAAAAATCGAATTTTTACTTCGCTATTCAGTATATAAAAATCGAATTTTTATTTCAAAGTTCAATATATAAAAATCGAATTTTTACTTCAAAGTTCAATATATAAAAATCGAATTTTTACTTCGCTATTCAGTATATAAAAATCGAATTTTTACTTCGCTATTCAGTATATAAAAATCGAATTTTTATTTCAAAGTTCAATATATAAAAATCGAATTTTTATTTACGCTACTATATGAAAAGATTTCGCCTTTCCTAAAATAAAGATTTCGCCTTTATAAAAACGTGGACTTTTGCTTTCTCAAATTTAAAGATTTCATCTTTATAAAAATCTCATTTTTATTTTTCTACATATATAAAGATGACATTTTTAATATCCCGATCATGTAAAAATTATATTTTTAACTCTCTACACACATAAAAATCACATTCTTACCCTTCTACTATATGAAAGATTATATTTTTAATACTTTAAAAATATAAAAATCATATTTTTATTACTTTAAAAATATAAAAATCATGTCTTGCTCCTTCTACATAACAAAAATCCCGTCTTTTCTCCTTTTAAAAGTATGATTTTTATTTTCATTTTTAAATCAGTTTTTAAAATTATTTTAAATCAGTTTTTATATTTTCCTAAAAAAAATCAGTTTTATATTTCTGTTTTAAATTCTTTTTAAAATCTCAGTTTTAAAGTAAATAAAATTTCAGTTTTAAAGTAAATAAGTAAATAAAAAAAACAGTTTTATATAAGTAAATAATTAAAGAAACTAAAATAAAATTAAATAGGATTTACCTTAGTTTCTTGAATGGGGGGGGGGGATTGCTGTACGTTGCTGGCGGTGGTCTAGGGGGAGGAGGTGAAGCAGAAATGGATGGCGGCGGAGGTAGGCGCGTCGCCTGAGGCGAGGGGCGTCGTGGGTGGCAGCGAGGTCAAGGGGTTCGGGTTTTGGGCATTGGGGCTATTCGATTCGGGGGTGGGGCTGAACGCGGAGGGTGGAGGATGGAGGGGTTCGGCGCTGAAGAGGAGGCGTCGGTGGCGGTGGGTAGCAGTCGCGTCGGCGGCAGGGAAAGGGGAGGCGGCTTCGCTTCGATTAGGTTTTTTTTTTTTTTATTTCTGGTAAATGAATAACGAATCGGGGGGGGGGGGCAATGAAGAAAAGGAGGGAAGAAATTACATTTTTTTTATTATTATTATTTAATTATTAAAAAGTTGACTTTCACATACGACATCTAAACGAGGTCCACCGCCTGTCGCCCATAGCGTTTTACCCCCATTCCGAACACAATGGGCTATGTATCGTCAGCTGATTCGGCTGTTACAATCAGTTTCCGTTAAATTTACATTTAAATCACTATATTGAATTTTAAACGTACATTTCGAATTACCGGGGTCACATACTAACTAGAAAAATTCCAGAAAAATATTTTCTAGCTTCGTATTGACGATACGGTCCTAACAAAACTAGTTTCGTCGAATTCTGAGACCGTTTGAAAAATGGCCAATTTCCAGTCGATTAAAATCAACTGAAACCGGTCAAACGCGTTTTCCTTTGCCACGCTCACATATTGATTCGAAAAATTATGAAATTTGGAATCTAGCAATAACTTGACATCACGGACCCAACAAAACTGGTTTCGTCGAAATCCGAGGTCGTTTGCAAAATGTCCATTTTTAAGGGCCTGAATTCCATAGCGACTATTCAGAATTTTCAACTGGACATATCTTTTGATTCCCACTACGAACTTTGGATTTTTCGGATTCGTTGGAAAGATATTCACAATTAGATTCCATTATTTTTGGTTTCACTAAAATCCGGATTGTTTTGCACCCGGTACATTCAATTGAAGTTTGAAATCGAATTATCGAACTACCGCGCCATTTTCAATTCTATTTATAATAATAAATAAATTATATATATTCTAACGACGACGTATATAATATATACGTTCGAATTATATTCAAAACAAATTTCTCGTCGATACTATTTAAAATAATTCATTTTAAATAATCAAAATTCGCTAAAATTGCCAAAATAAAAATTTCAAACTGGCTCGCATTTTACGGTTGTTACAGGACCATGCTGTATAACACGGAACAGGTTTCCTCCCAAGAATACCAGTGCATAAAACAACAGCGCAATGCTAAATAAAGAACAATGAAGCTATTATAAGACCCATTTCCCATCACACAATGCAACACAAGCCGAAGGATAGGGTTTTACCTTATAATAGCCAAAGAATGCTTGATACGATAAATTTCATCTTTTATTATTACTATAAGTGTATAGTGTCAAAACAATTTCAATCATAAATATCAATCATAGACAACATGGGTACCATATATCATGTCGCCATACTAATTTCATAATCAAAAAAGCAAAGTCACGTATTGGAAGTTGGGTTTCCGTCTGTGAACCGAGGCAAGGGATCGTCCTCTATCAATTCGAGACTGTCTAGCCCGAGCCTCAGGACCCAGACTCAGGTGGGCCCTTGGATCATCAGGGCCGGTCCACCGATGTGGATTAAAATGCCTGAACAATGCGTTTCCCCGCCCTTTGGGGCGTAAATGAGTCCTATGACTCCATCGGCTCCACATAGTCACCGATATATTCGAGGCGCCTCTCAAGCCTACAACCACATAGGTGAAAATAATACAAATGTCAGGGACGGTAAGTCACTGACACCACCCTAGCTAGAAAGAAATGCATGTCCATCCTGATGTCCTCTCCCATATCTGGTTCACAACCGGGGTGTGAGAATCACGAATCAACCTACACAAAGCTATGCCACATAGGTGGTGCTTTGATCATCAACCACAAAACTCTGCTTTTCGACAAAAGCCTTGATCTTTTGCCGCTTAGGCATGCCACACAGGCAATTCACTCCATGTGATTGATATCCATCAATATATAACCTCTAAGCTCGTACGTCTCAGAGAAGGGCGCTAAGCAAGAGAATAAATTCTCCGCCGCTAAACAGATATATATTTAATAGAAATCAATCACACAGAATAAAATCCAATGCCAGACACACAGTCCATTTACAAGTTCGTTCTGGGTCTGAACGAAACCGGAGGCACCTTGTACCTCGCATATCCATCGATCTACAAGTACGTCTGGACGATCACCAACAGATTCCCTCCTCTTGGGTGTACAGCCCAATCAAGATCATCAGTAATTATCCAAATGATGTGAAGACTTCCGGTCTTCAACCACCGTCTTCATCTTTGACTAATCGTCCTATCCGTTATTCAGAATGGGATAAACCCGGTCTTTCCGAATAACTCGCGTACTTTATAAACAAGTGTTACACAAACACAACATACGCCTCATTCCAATTCCAAACATTCTTTTATTCAAATATTCACATTATTAGGGAAAGGTTCCCATTATTTTTATCAAAGAAAAATTCTTTAAATTTATTCTTTAATCTTCTTTTGAATATCAATTCAAACCAAATTATGGTTTATCCAAACTAGTCGGGATTAACGAACCTTACCGAAGTAATCAATTGTTAAATTTCCTAACCCCAACCTATTCATCCCATGAAGTAAAACTGGTAATACTTCATATCTAACACCACAGTGTTATTGGTAAATTCAATTACCATTTCACATTCAAATCTAATTAAAGATTTAACTATCGCCTGGAGCAGTTCTCAATTATTTCAATCTAATCAAAGATTCATTAAATCTCCACTTGGTTTTAATCTTCCCAATAATCAATATTAATGATTGTTTAACTTGGGAAACCATATCCTGTCTTTAACTGGGTTAAATAACCAATGTCATTTAAAACATGGTTCATGATAAACCCAAAATCACATTCCATTCCATCAGCCTTTAACCTTAAATTAGCAAGTGAACAATTCCCAATGTAATAACCCCGAAGGCCGAAACCAACATCAGATCGATACCCAGGAAACCATTCAAATTAACTAATCTTCAGCTAGTTTCTGATTTTCTTAACTCCGTTGGGTCTAAGAACGGTGCTAATGAAGACACCATTCACGACAAACCCAAATCCCAATTGATACTAAATACAAGGCTCTGAATAGAAAATATATCGGCTTATATTCAATATCAAATTCCACGACCAACAGATATCATATTGGAAATAACGATATATATATATATCTTTCAAATTTCCATAACAATATCTTTATAATATCGAAATCCAACATCGAAATATTCCAAAGACAATTTCGATTCAAATCCATTCCAATTCAATTATTGGAAATTCTAGTTATTTTCAAAACCATTTCAAATCCAATTTATTTATTTTAAAAATAAATGGATTTTAATTCTGGTTCAAAACTAGTTCGATTCGATAAAAATCTATTTTTATCTTTTCAAATATGGAATTTTTCATCCCAATTCTTTCCATATCATTTCTTACAATTTTACACAAATTATTACTATTTTTAATAATTTTATCAAGGCCTGTACAGTCAATTTCCATAAATGGCCATCGAAGTGCACTTACAACGACCTTTTCCAAATTTGATTTGGACATAATTCCAAATCCAACCATTAGATTTCAAATCTCTAATATTCGTTAGAAAGCACTTTTTGATATGAACCCAACGGTTCCGGTTTCAGAGAATCCGATGGTCGGATCTCCCGTAATGGCCATTCGAAGTCAATGATCGAAATTCGCGAACTGCCGCAGCACGACGCATTCTATTCTGGCCATTATATATATAATATAAATACATATTATATATTTCATCGATTTCCTCTCAAAACGCATTTTATAAATTGTTTTAAATTTGTTTTCTAAACGATTTCAACTTCCTATTCAATTTCTAATCAAAATTGAATATTCCATATCATCGATATATATATATATAAATGATAATATTTTCAAAACGTTATATTTTGAAATTACTTCCTTTTCACTATTCATTACAAAAATGAATAAAATCGATATAAATATCGTTCACGTCAAAATTGCGCAAATCTAATCAACACGGCTTTATATATTTCAATACTTCGTTATTCTATTCAACAAATGAATATTTTCTTCAACACATGAATATATATTTTATTCAACACATGAATATTTATTTATTCTTACTTACAATAAAAATGTGAATTTTATGGTATAAATATTTTATTCAACCCGTGAATATATATTTTATTCAACAGATGAATATTTATTTATTCTTACTCACAATAAAAATGTGAATTTTATTGTATAAATATTTTATTCAACACAAGAATATTTATTTTATTCAACACATGAATATTCTCAACAAATGAGTATCGTCAACACATGACTATTTTGTTTATTCAACACATGAATATAATTTATTTTCTGAATTGGAATGAGGCCCAATCAATTACCATATAATGTTAATTATATGGATTCCCTACAACACATGTATATAATAGCAACGATAAACAATCAACCATCATCTAGAGTGCACCACGCAACTGCATAAGCATCAAATATAAATAATTAACGCTTACACAGTCTGTCAACCAATCGATCGACATACAGGTAAATAATTGGGATTAGTGCATGCCAAATATCATCCCAACACCCGTGTGGGTTTCAAATCAACAAACACATATTTTTATTTGTGCAATTGGGCAACATGTAAATTTTATCGTCCTAATCAATATAAGTCAAATGGGTGTACATAAACAAATCATCCGATTTGTTTATAAATATTTATATTATATACACGTTAAATTTTTTATTTTTAACTATAAAATATTTATTCATTCCACATCACACAATCAATTTTTCACAACACATCAATCAAACAACCAAGTCATCCATAGTATGTGGACGGCGGGTGTCGAGTGCTGCTAAGCACCATCTGCATCCTAGTATATATTTCAACTAGAAAATAAAATAAAAGTGAGGAGTTCTCATAGTGGGTTTCCACTCCGCCATGCTTTAGTGGACGATTTGGATTTGATTCTCGCCACTCCATCGCATTCTGTTTCACACGGTATATGTTTAAAAATAAATCATGTTTTTATATCGTTCTTCGCATAATAAAAATCATATCTTTATCTATGCCGTATATATATAAATAAAAATTTCAATATTTTTTTATTTATTTAATATAAAAATCACCTTTTTCTTTCTATTGTTTTAAATATAAAAATCACGTTTTCTTTCTATAGTTTTAAATATAAAAATCACTTTTTCTTTCTATAGTTTTAAATATAAAAATCACTTTTTCTTTCTATAGTTTTAAATATAAAAATCACTTTTTCTTTCTATAAAAAAAAATGAAAACAACAATGTCTATTTAGAAGACTAAATAAACTAATTTACCCCCAAAAAAAATTCTGGCCGCACTCTTCTTGCTTCAGAACGTTGGACCCATTTCCTCGACACAAACATTCACCCACATCCGCCACATAGGACTGCCGAAGTCTAATTTGAACGTGGTACACTGACCGTCTTCACCTAAGCTACCCACGCCACCCAACAGCTCACAACTCGATGGGCACCTCCACCTTGGAACCTGCTTCGAACGCGGTGATATTGAGCAAGGAATCCATCCTGTCCGCCGAACCAGAAAGGATCTCCACCGTTGGTCTGCCTCGGCTTGACGAGCCCTTTGATTTGCAGAAAAATATTTTTAAAATCGATGTATGGGTTTCATGATTTTTGGAGGAAAAAGAATTGAAGAGGAAAACCGTTCAATCGTTCAGGAGGCGGCAACCAAGGTTTGACCGCGCTAAGGAGTTATGAGGGTTTGACCAAGGTCAAGGGACCTTTATACCCCATTTTTATTTTATTAATATTTAAATTTCCAAAAAGTTATTGATTGATCCTAACTCCAATTCAAAGCCAACGACTATCACCCCTAGCTAAATACCCCCGTTTCGAACACCGGGATATGTTTTGTAACCTAATTTGGCTGTTACGATCAGTTTTTCTTTAAATTACAATATAAATCAATTCATATTTAATTTAAACGTACTTTTCAATTTGCTGGGGCCACATACTAAGTCTAAAAATTCCCCAAAAATTATTTCTAGCTTTGTATTGCCGATACGGTGCTAACAAAACTAATTTCGTCAAATTCCGAGACCGTTTGAAAAATGGCTATTTTCTGGTCGGTCGAAATTGACTGAAACTGTCAAAACACGTTTAACTTCACCATGCTCACATATTGATTCATAAAATTATGAATTTTGGAATCTAGCAATAACCGGACATCCCGGATCCAACAAAAGTGGTTTCGTGGGAAATAGAGGTCGTTTACAAAATTTCCATTTTTAAGGGCTAGAATTCCATAGCGGCTATTCTGAATTTTCAGTTAGACATAACTTTTTACTCCCGCTATGAAATTTCTATTTTTCGGATTCACTGGAAAGATATTTTTAAATAGATTCAAATATTTTTGGTTTCACTAAAATCCTGTTTATTATGAATCCTGTACATTCAATTGAACTTTGAAATCGAATTTTCAAACTACCACGCCAATTTCAATTCTTTTATAATTAAAATAAAATATTTATATTCTAATGACGATTCAAATAAATATATCCATTCTAGTTCTATTCAGAATAAATTTCTCATCGTAATTATTTTAAAATAAATCATTTTAAATAATCAAAATTGCCAAAATAAAAATTTTAAATTGGCTCAGATTTTCTGGTTATTACATAAAGACTCAATGACTATGCTTGAATATTTAACAAAAATAACTCTTCGTGACTTACTAGTAGCTGGTCATAAAGTTATTGATGCTGACCAAGTTCTGATAATACTAAGTGGACTAGACGATGAATATGAATCTATTGTCACCATGTTATCCTCTCAGCCAATCACCCCATCAATTCAACATGTACACTCAACCTTAATAGCACTTCAAGACAAAATAGATGTAAAGAAAGCAAAACGTGGTGAATTCATAGTTAACTATGCTTCCTCTAACAAAAACAAGAACCAGTAAAAACCTCAATACAACAAGAACTATCAAAACAACCAAAGGGGGAATTAAAACAGTATGGGCGGACAAAATGGAAGGCTATACAACTCTAACAGAATCAGGTATCAGATTAGTGAGAATTATGGGCATACTACAAACAAATACTACTTCAGATTTGATCAAAGTTTCATTAACCAGTAGAACAATAATCAAAGACAAAATCATCCTAATGCAAACCTGGCTCAGTCCAGCCTAGACACAAGGAGTCAATTAGATAACTCAAGAGGCCATGTGGATTCAGAAAACTGTACATGAACTGATGACGTCTAAATTGAGGATTGGTATCCAGGCTTTGGAGCAACCAACCATATCATCAACAACCTCAATAATATGAATCTGGGCAACGGGAAGTATAAAGGTACACAATCTATTTATATGGGTAATGGCACCACAACTAAAATAACACACACTGACATTTCTATACTTAAAACTAAGAAAGGTATATATTTAAATGGTCTATTAAGGGTATAATAATAAAAAAACACAATGAGTGTGTCACAATTTGCAAAAGACAATCAAGTATATTTTGAATTCTTTCTTGATCATTGTCTGGTTAGAGACTTACACAGTAAAGAAATTTTGTTATAGGGTAATGAGCAATATGGCCTATATGTGTTCAATCTTATGAAGAACAACTTGAAACCTGCTAGAAGGTATTGGTGCAATTACTCTAGTTCAAGAAAAAATAATGATGTAAATGTGATTGATACATGGCATTACAAGTTGGGACATCCAAATATTAATACTATACGACAAGTTTTAAGAGATAATAAAGTTAAATTTACTGATATTTCCTACCCTTACATATGTACACCTTATCAAATGGGAAAAAGTCATAAGCTACCATTTTCATAATCTCAAACTAAATATAACATGCCACTTGAAATGGTAGCTACTGACCTATAGGGTCCAGCTCCAATTAATTCTAACTATGGATATAACTATTATATTTCTTTTGTTGATTCATATTCAATATTCACTCGGATTTACTTTCTTATGTCAAAAGCATAAACCACTAATGCGGTAATTCAGTTTATAGTCCAAGCCGAAGGCCAAACAAATAGTATAGTCAAAACTATTCAAACTGATGGTGGGACAGAGTTCAAACCTATGAGAAACTAGTTCTTGAGAAAGGATTTACTTATAAGGTAACCATCCTCACACTTCAAAGCATAATGGGCAAGTTGAGAGAAAGAATGCACATATAACTGATAGTGGCCTGACCCTGCTAGCTCAAGCCTCACTCCCTCTAAATTTATGGCCAGATGCATTTGACACAAGTGTATATGTCATCAACAGGCTGCCAACCAAAGTCCTGGAAAACATCTCACCATTAGAAAAAAAATCAGCCTCAAACTAGATTATAAACTACTCAAAATATTTGGATGCCTATGTTTTCCCAACCCGAGACCCTTCAACACTCACAAACTCAATTTTAGGTCTGAACCCTGCATATTTATTGGTTATGCTAGAAACAATAAGGGCTACAAGTGCCTTACTAATAAAGGAAAAGTGATTGTATCAAGACATATTGCCTTCAATGAACCCACTTTCCCTTTTGCTCAGCCTGAGATAAAGACAACACAAAAGGTCCACAATGCAAAGTTTTCTATTCCAGATATCCCAATTTACAGGGACAATAAAGTTTATCATCCAGACTCAGGTCATGAAGATGAAACAGATATGCCATTTCCTCAACTTATTCTCCCAGCAGTAGACTAGATTAGAGTGTCAGAACACCCAAATCACCATGCTTGCTGTTGAGACAGGTCAAGGTGTAACACCCCACATCCGTTAGTGTCACTCGAAAGGGAATGCACTAAATTCTGTGAAGTATTATAGGTAAAAGATGCAGATAAATTACAAGACAGATAAATAAAGCAGCGGAAAAGTGAATAAAACTTTATTTCATTTACAAACAGCTTGTACAAAGAATGTTTTCCAACAACAAAGTATCTATCTTGTTTAACAAATAAAGAAGCATAAATATACAATGATATTCCCCAATGAAACATTAGCCAGCCATAGCGGTGGAAAAGAGAGTCCAAAGAAGCACATTAAAGAGTCTTCAAGCTTGGAAAGAGTAACAGGTCTATGCAAATCTGAGCTATTCCCTCCCTGACTACCTTGGAGGGGGGGGGGGGGGGAGGACGAAAGAAAAGAAGACGAAAGAAAACATAGAGTCAGACATAAAGCCTGGTAAGTCTAGTGGTGCTTCGGTATATGAATAAGGTAAAGGACATGACATGCACAAACTGAAAATGGGAAAATACCATAAACCAAGGCAAAGCGGTTTAGAATCAAATTTACTATCACACCCCATACTAATCTCTGCACCACCAAACTAGTATCCCAACTAGTAATCTGTATAAAGATGATAACGTGATCCCAATCCCTGTAATTGCGGTTGCCTTTAGGTGTACATCTATTATTTTTTACCTAGATCTAATCTAGGGTTTTCTTATTGAGCGCTTCCTAGATTCAACTAGGGTTTATACGACTTATCTAATACTTCTCGGATTCAGGATTTATGCCACCTAGGTCCAACTAGGGATTATGCTACCTGTCGAACGATGCCCCTAGTCTAGGACACACTACCTAGAGTGGTATATGTTCCTAGACTTTCCCCACGTATGTGTCGCGAATCGTTTATCGCTGTCTAGATGCACATGTCCAGAAATGTGCGACCCGAGTCCCGTGGCAGGGCTATTCTAGAAACACAGAACTCGGTCGGGAGCTTTCAGATATCTGTTGATGCATATGCTAAGGTCTGTTTTTCCAGTGGATATGGTCCCACCTGACCCCTCCCTCAACTAATGAAAGGCAATCCAAGAAAATCAAGCACGAGAACTATACTCCTGCCATCTATGCCCCCACTTTCCTATTGGCCAGCCTCACCCATAACTAGATAGCATGTATATGGTCTGTTAGGAGTTCTCTGCCTTTCCGCATGCGTATCTTGATTGACTCAAGACGGTAGGTAGACGACGGGTCGCTATCACAGGGCCATTTGTCCCACCGAATCACGTTGGTCCATCCTATTCTTTAGGTTGCCTCATATTGCAACCAAGGCATACCCTTGGTTCTTCTAACGCAGACCTTAACCTCTGTGAGCCCAGGCGGATCATCTGCGGGCTTCGTTCCCCAGTTCGTTGGAGCCTTCTTTAAGATCAGATGGACGTTCGGTCCATCTCATGTCGTACTAAGGTTTACTACTTAGTTCCTTTAACTAAGGTTTGCTACTTACTCCCCGAACCATCGTTTTCTTAACTAAGGTTTACAATTTAGTCCTTTTAACTAAGGTTTACTACTTAGTCTCTTTCTCGTCAAGTTGGATTGGTTAGGTATCATTAGTCAATTCAAGTTATCTTAACCCATTCATTTGTCATGATAAACTGATTAGGTGTTATCAGTAGTTCATGTTGATCCATTCACCTTGTATTAGTTAAGTGTCCCTTTTAACCTAACCTTGCCCATCTGTTTTAACTAACATGTTATAACGGTTAAGTGTTCCCTTAGTTAACTTAACCCTAACATCTGTTTAATTAACTTGTTCTAATGGTTAAGTATTGTCCCTTCATGTTTCAACTTAACCCTGTTCAATTTATCACACTATGATGGTTAAGTGTTCTAAGTTTACTTAACCCCACCCTCTAGTCCAGCTAACATATTATATTAGCTAAGTGTATTTACTTAACCTTACCCACTTATCTAGCTAACGGTGTTATAATGGTTAAGTATTCTAAATTTACTTAACCTCACCCACTTATCTAATTATCAGGTTATAACGGGTAAGTGTCCTGAATTTACTTAACCTCACCCTCTAGTCTAGTTAATATGTTAAATTGGTTAAGTGTATTAACCTTACTTACCTCACCTTCTTGTCTAGTTAACATGTTAAATTGGCTAAGTGTTTTCTTAGTTACTTAGCCCCTACAAGTCTTGTCTTATTAACATGTTAAGTTGGTTAAGTGTTCAGATTAACTTAACCCTGCCAATCCTAACTTAGCTTTAATTGTCTTATTAAAGCACCAACCACTCACATTAGACAGGTATTGTTGTGGCTGCCTATATGCCGGTCGGTTCCGGGCAGTCTTACGCCACAACTCAGTCCAACATCGGGTGCTTATTGGGCTCAATACCTTAACCACCCACATTGGATAGGTAATTTTGTGATTACTGGACAGTCTGGCGGGTTCGGGCATCACAACTCAATCCAACCTCGGGTTAATCATGCTTGTATTTTCTAAATTTACAAATTTGTCACTTTTCATTTTTATTTGTAAATGTTTATGGCCCAATTATCCGAATTTACTAACTTTGGGTATAACAATTTATACCGCTTTAAATGTCACTAGTCATTGGCATGTGTCAAACATACCAATACATGTATTTTATTTTAAACCCAACGTTTGTTTCCCCCGTTTCTACGTACGCAACATTTTAACATATGTTGGGCTTAACATTTCAGTCCAACTCGTAAACATAAAAAGGGGAAGCACAGAATCATGAATTGTTTTAGAATACATAAAAGTGTGTGGAGCATGGACTTGCAACATAGCATTTTCACTAACATAGATTGTGGGTCGTGTGAACTTGCATTCAATAAGGATATAACTAAATTAGTGTGACATGAAGTGGCGTACTTTTAGACTTGTTTAAACATAGTTTTATACACATATAACTAGGTATAATGTCAAACACCAAACTAGCATAAAAATGTCCACTTTTTGACATAACCCAAAGGTGTAAACAAACTTTACATTAAGTAGCCTATTTCAACATGAAACTAGTATAATTTGTGTAACCAAAAGGTACTTGCATAAACCCAATTATCACTTGCAAATAAACATAATAATGTATACAAAGGTTATGAGTTGTGTAGGCATAAAAGGTTTCATCTTGGAACATGTTTACATGAGTCTCAACTTAGGCCTAAAAAGAATGTATGCTAACCATGGTAACGACATAACATAAAGATGTCAATTCTAGTTTTTACTACAAACTTACAAGTGATATTTATCTTCATATACAAATGTCAATAGGCTCGCATCAACCAATTTATGCCACAAACACCCAATACAAAATATGACATAATCAATGCAATACACAGAATTTACATCAATATTTTACAATAGTAAAACCCCAATTTCAATTACATTGAATCACATTGCAATTTCTATTCATATTCAGAAAACCACTACACTTACAACAGGCGCTGAAACTTGTTTTCTGGTTTATGTTATATTGAATTTTCAAAGCTTTCCCTTGGAGTAGAAAACGTTGCATAGAAATTAGATTAGACTTTTGTTTCTTGAATGGTTGTTCATCTCTTTTCAAGCGGAGGCTCTCCTTAGTTTTCTTCCGACAATATGGCGGCTCAAGTTCTTATTTTTGTGTCAATTTTAGTTGGAGACCAAGGGTGTTTATATAGAGTTGCAAGTTAATTAGAGTCGTCGATGAAGCCAGGTTTAATCAAAGCCATCCGTTCTAAAGAGAAGCCAATCAAAAGAAGACAACTCAGCCCTAGTGACAAGACCAGGCCCAGAAATTCGACCAGAACACAGACCAGGCTAGCCAGACCTGATTAGGTCGACTAGGGAGGTCGACCTTATGGTCGACCCTATGGTCGACCTGGGCCCTGGGCAGGAATTTTCCTGTCCAGCCCGGGTCTGGTCCTATTTTTGAATTTTGAATTCGATTTTTGAGCTGTTTGAATTTTAAATAAATTCTTAAACTTCCGGAGGTCATATCTCCTTTATACGGAGTCCGATTTACGCAAACTCGGAATTTATCTCAAGCAGAATTTCGAGACGAATGCAAAGGCATAACCCGTTTCCCTTAATTCTTCTTCTAAAATTTAGTTGTGCTTTAATTTGTTAAACTTAATGTTACAGAACTACGGGGTGTTACATTCTCCCCCTCTTAAAAGGATTTCGTCCCCGAAATCTTCAAGTTAGGAAGAATGTGTCCTACCATCCAATCACCCATCTACTCAACCATTCAATCACAGACATTCATTGTCCTTAAAAATATTTCTAATGCTTTCATGTTCATATGCATAGTGTGTGTATATGTCTTTATGTAATGCAAAATCAGGCGGTCTACTGATTCAGTTAACCTCCTTAATGTGGATTATGTCAGTGCCATGCGTCCAATCATGTATGCAAACATCCCTAGTTATGTAAATACTACATATGTGCATAGTCATTCATCCATATGCAAAATCCATATGATAACATACCAAGTTAAATCCGTTAAGCAAATACATATATGCGAATGCAATATGAAAGTGACTGAGTCGTTCTAGCGCTTATGGTGTCTATATGCATCCACGAGCAACCATTTGCAATCATCAATCATAACATGTTTCAAATACATGTTTACATCCATTGGCTTCTATCTAAGGATCGATGATACGTCCTAGAGGATATACCTTAAAAGCTCGAAAGTATGCATAAAATTCTTAAAAGAGATCAAGGATGTAACCTTAGGAAAAAGGGTATGATGCATGTATCTAGTCTTCAGTCTCCTAAGTCGCATCTTCTTGGGCTTCACTATTCTGTACCTTATCTAATTAATCTTCATGATTGCGAAGTTTCTTGACCTCCATTTCCAAAACTGTTGTTGATCGGATAGCTGGCTTTTCATTGTCAACTGGACATATGCGGAAGTCTATCCCGCGTTTTAGGGGTAAACCCCTAACCTAATCAAAACATCTGCATACTCATGGAATATTCTAACGGATTGCAAACCGTCTATAGATGTATGAAGTGATTCTAGGTAGCTAGGCCTAACTGATCCTTTAGGATCACATGAAATCTTGAAGGTATTTCCAAGGCAAATCAAAAGTCCAACTACCCTTCTTTCAGAATTACCAGCCAACCAACCCATGCCTAGAATCAACTCATAGCCCATAGAACCAAAAAAATAAGAATTACGCTTAAACTCAACACCTAATATAGTTATTCTCAAATCCTTATAAACCAAAGATAAACGGGCCAAACCACCAATTGGATTTTGAGACGCTAATGGGATCTTCTACTATACAAGTGCTAAGGTGCAGAGACTCAACTATTGAAGTAGATATGAACAAACGCGGAGCGCTAAGATCAAAAGAGTACTAACTGGTTGATCAAAAGAAAAGCTAAACTTTTCCAACAAAGACTTTTACTATCTCTCTCTCAGGTATGCTGGTGTTGAGAGCACGTACTAGTCCTTCTAAGAATCCTGTCCCTCGTTCTTGCCCTTTGTCCTTAATTATATGCCCTATTATACCATAGTAAAGATACTTCCTCTCGTCTTAGGTTTTACAATTCCTTCCTCCCTCGTGAGCCAAGTCCATATCCATGAATTTCTCATCCTTGGGTTGTTCTCCTTAGCCAAACTCCTCATCCTCTTACTTGTGTAATATGTTAACAGGTCTCTCGAAAGCTGCCACCACCGCATAGAAAACCCTACAAAGCTTGAAAGGAAACTAGACGCAGGTGAAACTACTATGGCTATAGATGGAAGTTGGGCGCTTCTTTGCCCTTCGATAGGTATCGTAGTCTTATCAAGCCTACAGAACCGTGCCGCGATGATGTTACCTCCCAGAAAGCTAGGAGCCCCGAAGACTTAAGAAAGAAGGGGACAAGAATTCAAAAAGAGGATCAGAAGATAGTGCATATGGCTTTGGGGAATATGCTTTAAAAAAATCTTTTCTTTTGAAAATGCTTCTTTTAAAACCGTTTGAAAATAATTTTTAAATAATTTTTCAAATCTTTTATCTGATCTGGTAACCAGGCTCTAATACCACGTGTGACACCCCACATCCGTTATTGTCACTCAAATGGGAATGCACTAAGTTCTGTGAAGTATTATAGGTAAAGGATGCAGATAAATTACAAGACAGAAAAATAAAGCACCGGAAAAGTGAATAAAACTTTATTTCATTTATAAACAGCTTGTACAAAGATTGTTTTCCAACAACAAAGTATCTATCTTGTTTAACAAAATAAAGAAGCATAAATATACAATGATATTCCCCAATGAAACATTAGCCAGCCATAGCGGTGGAAAAGAGAGTCCAAAGCAGCACATCAAAGAGTCTTCAAGCTTGGAAAGAGTAACAGGTCCATACAAATCTGAGCTATTCCCTCCCTGACTACCGCGGGGGGGGGGGGGGGGGGTGGCGGAAGAAAAGAAGACGAAAGAAAATCATAGATTCAGACATAAAGCCTGGTAAGTCTAGTGGTGCTTCGGTATATGAATTAGGAAAAGGACATGACAGGCATAAACTGAAAATGGGAAAATACCATAAACTAAGGCAAAGCGGTTTAGAATCGAAATTACTATCGCACCTCATACTAATCTCTACACCACCTAACTAGTATCCCAACTAGTAATCTGTATAAAGATGATAACGTGATCCCATCACTGTAATTGCGGTTGCCTTTACGTGTACATCTATTATTTATTACCTAGATCTAATCTACGGTTTTCTTATCGAGCGCTTCCTAGATTCAGCTAGGGTTTATGAGACTTATCTAATACTTCTCGGATTCAGGATTTATGCGACCTAGGTACAACCAGGGATTATACTACCTGTCGAACGATGCCCCTAGTCTAGGACACACTACCTAGAGTGGTATATGTTGCTAGACTTTCCCCACGTATGTGTCGCGAATCGTTTATCGCTGTTTAGATCCACATGTCCTGAAATGTGCGACCCGAGTCCCGTGGCAGGGCTATTCTAGAAACACATAACTCGGTCGGGAGCTTTCAGATATCTTCTAATGCAGATGGTAAGGTTTGTTTTTCCAGTGGCTATGGTCCCACCTGACCCCTCCCTCAATTAATGAAAGGCAATCCAAGAAAATCAAGCACGAGAACTATACTTGTGCCACCTATGCCCCACTTTCCTATTGGCCAGCCTCACCCATAACTAGATATCAACTATATGGTCTATTGGGAGTTCTCTGCCTTTCTACAGGCGTATCTCGACTGACTCAAGATGGTAGGTAGACGACGGGTCACTATCACAGGACCATTTGTCCCGCCGAATCACGCTGGTCCATCCTAGTCTTCAGGCTGCCTCATATTACAACCAAGGCATACCCTTGGTTCTTCTAACGCAGACCTTTACCTCTGTGAGCCCAGGCGGATCATTTGCAGCCTCACAGAGGGGTACCAAGAGTACCCTCATGTCCCCTCGAAGCCATGGGCTTCGTTCCCTAGTTCGTTGGAGCCTTCTTTAAGATCAGATGGACGTTCTCTCCTTCTCGTGTCGTACTAAGGTTTACTACTTAGTTCCGTTAACTACGGTTTACTACTTAGTCCCCGAACTGTCGTTTTCTGAACTAAGGTTTACAATTTAGTCCTTTTAACTAAGGTTTACTACTTAGTCTCTTTCTCGTCAAGTTGGATTGGTTAGGTATCATTAGTCAATTCAAGTTATCTTAACCCATTCATTTGTCATGATAAACTGATTAAGTGTTATCAGTAGTTCATGTTGACTTAACTATACCACAAATCAAGTCATATTGGCTAAGTGTTTCTTATCACTTAACCCTACCCATTCACCTTGTATTGGTTAAGTGTCCCTTTTAACCTTACCTTGCCCATTTGTTTTAACTAACATGTTATAATGGTTAAGTGTTCCCTAAGTTAACTTAACCCTAACATCTGTTTAATTAACATGTTCTAATGGTTGAGTATTGTCCCTTCATGTTTCAACTAAACCCTGTTCAATTTATCACACTATGATGGTTAAGTGTTCTAAGTTTACTTAACCTCACCCTCTAGTCCAGCTAACATATTAAATTAGCTAAGTGTATTTACTTAACCTTACCCACTTATCTAGCTAACGTGTTATAATGGTTAAGTATTCTAAATTTACTTAACCTCACCCACTTATCTAATTATTAGGTTATAACGGGTAAGTGTCCTGAATTTACTTAACCTCACCCTCTAGTCTAGTTAATATGTTAAATTGGTTAAGTGTATTAACTTTATTTAACCTCACCTTCTAGTCTAGTTAACATGTTAAATTGGCTAAGTGTTTTCTTTGTTACTTAGCCCCTACAAGTCTTGTCTTGTTAACATGTTAAGTTGGTTAAGTGTTCAGATTAACTTAACCCTACCAATCCTAACTTAGCTTTAATTGCCTTATTAAAGCACCAACCACTCACATTAGACAGGTATTGTTGTGGCTGCCTGTATGCCGGTCAGTTCCGGGCAGTCTTACGCCACAACTCAGTCTAACCTTGAGTCCTTACTGGGCTCAATGCCTTAACCACCCACATTGGACAGGTATTGTTGTGATTACTGGACAACCGGGCTGGTCCTGGTAGGTTTACATCACAACTCAATCCAACCTCGGGTTAAGCATGCTCGTATTTTCTAGATTTACATATTTGTCACTTTTCATTTTTATATGTAAATGTTTATGGCCCAATTATCCAAATTTACTAATTTTGGGTATAACAATTTATACCGCTTCAAATGTCACTAGTCATTGGCATGTGTCAAACATACCAATACATGTATTTTATTTTAAACCCAACGTTTGTTTCCCCGTTTGTACGTACGCAACATTATAACATATGTTGGGCTTAACATTTCAGTCCAACTCGTAAACATAAAAAGGGGAAGCACAGAATCATGAATTGTTCTAGAATACATAAAAGTGTGTGGCGCATGGACTTGCAACATAGCGTTTTCACTAACATAGATGTGGGTCATGTGAACTTGCATTCAATAAGGATATAACTAAATTAGTGTCAGATGAAGTGGCGTACTTTTAGACTTGTTTAAACATGGTTTTATACACATATAACTAGGTATAATGTCAAACACCAAACTAGCATAAAAATGTCCACTTTTTGACATAACCCAAATGTGTAAACTAACTTTAAATTAAGTAGCCTATTTCAACATGAAACTAGTATAATTTGTGTAACCAAAAGGTACTTGCATAAACCCAATTATCACTTGCAAATAAACATAATAATGTATACAAAGATTTTGAGTCGTGTAGGCATAAAAGGTTTCATCTTGGAACATGTTTACATAAGTCTCAACTTAGGCCTAAAAAGAATGTATGCTAACCATGTTAACGACATAACATAAAGATGTCAATTCTAGTTTTTACTACAAACTTGCAAGTGATATTTATCTTTATATACAAATGTCAATAGGCTCGCATCAACCAATTATGCTACAAAAACCCAATACAAAATATGACATAATCAACGCAATACACAGAATTTACATCAATATTTTACAATAGTAAAACCCCAATTTCAATTACATCGAATCACATCGCAATTTCTATTCATATTCAGAAAACCACTATACTTACAACGGGCGCTGAAGCTTGTTTTTTAGTTTTTGTTATTCTGAATTTGCAAAGGTTTCCCTTGGAGTAGAAAACGTTGCGTACAAATTAGATTAGACTTTTGTTTCTTGAATCGTTGTTTGTCTCTTTTCAAGCAGAGGCTCTTCTTAGTTTTCTTCCGACAGTATGGCGGCTCAAGTTCTTATTTTTGTGTGAATTTTAGTTGGAGACCTAGGGTGTTTTTATAGATTTGCAAGTTAATTAGAGCCGTCGATGAAGCCAGGTTTAATCAAAGCCATCCGTTCTAAAGAGAAGCCAATCAAAAGAAGACAACTCAGCCCTAGTGACAAGACCAGGCCCAGAAATTTGACCAGAACACAGACCAGGCCAGCCAGACCTGACCGGGTCAACATGGGAGGTCGACCCTATGGTCGACCCTATGGTCGACCTGGGCCAACCAGGTCGACCCTGGCCCTGGGCAGGAATTTTCCTGCCCAGCCTGGGTCTGGTCCTATTTTTGAATTTTGAATCCGATTTTCGAGCTGTTTGAATTTTAAATAAATTATTAAACTTCCGGAGGTCATATCTCCTTTGTACGGAGTCCAATTTACGCAAACTCGGACTCTATCTCAAGCAGAATTTCGAGACGAGCGCAATGGCGTAACTCGTTTCCCTTAATTCTTCTTCTAGAATTTAATTATACTTTAATTTGTGAAACTTAATGTTACAGAACTACGGGGTGTTACACAAGGAAACTCTTACAACATCCCAATCTCCAGCAACAATCAAGCTGTCACTAATGAAAACAGTTCCTCGCCAGATACAAGTGAAACATCTAACAACAATAAAGATCAAAGTCAGAATAGAACACGACATCACATGATTGCTCGATCAAGCAAAAAAGAGGAATATTTAAACCAAAAATCAACACTGCATCCAATAAAGAAGAACCATTAACATATGATGAAGCATGTAAACATGCACCCCAGAGGAAATCTATGTATGAAGAGATCTCTGCCCTAAGAAAAAATAAAAATAGTGACTTGTTCCAAAGCCTACCCATAAAAATATTGTTGGAAGCAAATGGACGTACAAAATAAAACAGAAACTAGATGGATCAATCTTAAAATATAAAGCAAAACTGGTGGCCAAATGCTTTGTCCAAAGGTTTGGATTTGACTATAGGGAGACCATCTCTCATGTTGTCAAACCTTCAACTATTAGGGTAGTTTTGACCATTGCTTTATCCAACAAGTGGATGATTAATTAAACAACTAGATGTTAATAATGCCTTCTTAAAATGGTGAATTGCAAGAATATGTGTACATGTTTCAACCTCAAGGTTACATTTAAATGACAGAAACACTAATGTTTGCAAGCTTCATAAAGCCTTATATGGATTAAAGCAAGATCCATGCATTTAGTATGGAAAATTTAGAAGACATCCTCCTAACCTATGGATATCAAAATTCTAAGTCAGACACCTTTCTCTATATTAAAATTCAAGGAGAGAACACAACATATGTTCTGGTCTACGATCTAATTATAACTGGAAACTGTGCAGAAGAAATCAAAAGGATCACAAAGTACTTAGACACCACTTTCTCTATAAAAGATCTAGGAGTGTTAAGCTATTTCCTTGGAATTGAGGCAATTAGACTATCTAACAATAGTTTATACTTAAGCCAAAGAAAGTATATAACAGAAATCCTTGTCAAAGAGAAAATGAATAAGGCAAAACCTCTTCTAATTCCTATGATCTCAAACACTTCACTGGCCAAATATCAAGGAAAAACATTCAATGATCCAACACTTTACAGAAGCATTATAAGAGCATTGTGTTAGTGTAATAACCTGGAAAATGTGAACCAATTTAAAATTTTTAAATTTGGTTATTGTCAAAGAATATAAACAATTGAAATAGAATATTTCAATAAAATAATGAATTGGAAATAGAGAGGCAGTTTGAAAATTTGAACACAAACTTTGTCTGACTGTACCGGGTAGAAAATATAACAGATTTGAGTGAAACCAAAAATATTTAAATCTGTTTATGAATATCTTTCTAACGAATCTGAAAAATCGAAGTTTCGTAGCCGAAATCAAAAGTTATGGCCAAATGAATTTTCAGAAAGGTCGCTATATAGAACGTATAGCCCTTGAAAATAGATATTTTGCATACGACCTCGGAATTCGACGAAACCAATTTCGTTGGATCCGGGATGTCAAACTATTGCTAGGTTTCAAATTTCATAATTTTTGAAGCTAGTATGTGAGCGGGGCAAAGGAAAATGTGATTGGTCAATTTCTGTTAAAATGGGTCGACCTAAAAATGCCATTTTGCATACGATCTCAGAATTTGATGAGCCTGGTTTTGTTGGGGCCGTATCGTCAAAACAAAGCTAGATTTATTTTTCTGGAATTTTCCGATTTAGTTTGTGGCCCTGGCAAATTGAAATGTATGTTCAAATTGAATATTAAATGTTTTATACTTTAATTTGAAAAATAACTGACTGTAACAGTCGAATTGGCCAACGAAACATATCCCATTATGTCCGGAATGGGGGTATTTAGATAGGGGCGACAATCGTTGGGTTGAAATTGGTGTACGTTTGTTCAAAGGGATATTTTGGGAATTTAAAATTTAAACACAATAAGAAATATCCTCTCTTTTCTCTCTCTTCTGAAATTAGTCAAACCCTCTAGCGAACGAACGACGGAAAACCCTTCAAAACTTCCAGGCCCGATCTCCGCCGCCACAGGCGTTTTCGCCAGCCCCTCCAGTTGACTTTTCCGTTCGTCTTCCCATCCTCTTTAAATCCATCCAACCCTCGTCTGAAATCATTTGATATTTGCGTCGTTCTACCTCGAGGAAGTCAGCATCTTTGGAGTGCCGCCGTGCCTAGTAGAGGCCACCGAGCTGAGTGCCACAACAGGCACCGGAGAGCCTGTTCGAAGCTCTTCGATGTTGCAATATCTGATTATGACGATACTGCATGGATCGATCGTAAAATTTAAACCTAGTTTTGAAGGTTTAGAAAAGGTATCGACTTTGAAATTTCTGAAATGAAAATAACACTTTTAATTGTTGCAAAACTTTGAAAAATCATATCTTTTTAGTGTGTTAACCAAATTCGATGGAACAGGAAACATCGGGACCGCAAGGAGGCTCTCTACCATCTAGCAGAAGCCGCGGATTTTTCTGATCTACATACGATTTTTAGCACTACAAAAACCAATATGAGGAATCTAAATTAAATTGTGTGAATGGAATCGTGTTGTATAAATTATATAAGCGAAGTGTAAATTATATACGGATTGTATACCTCATATACATGTGTTGTATAAGTTATATTAGCGATGTATAAATTATACAAGCGTTGTATGAAACATATATGCTTTGAACTATGTTTAAATGCAAGTGAAATATATAAATAATATATATATATATATATATATATATACACTCCCCTCGTCCACAGACCATGGACGATATTTATTGCTTGTGATTGGCGTGAAAATATATAGTATGACGAATGGTTGGAAATAATTGTTTGTGGTTGATATTGTGGTTGAAAAATACCTTTGCGGTTGAAAAATACCCTCTTATGGTTGAAACAAATTAGAATAGGATTGTGGAAATGAAAATAAAACATGCCGCTTGCGTGCGAACTAGATGCATGATTCCCCATTGTCAAAAACCGCGAGGTTTTAAGGTAGAGCTAGGAGCCGTACTAGGGACGGTTCTGGTTTTAACTACCCTGCCGTTATGCTGCCGAAATTTTATGAAATATTCATGTGTTAGAATAATTTTCATTGTTGAAATTATTTTCATATGTTGAAACCAATATTCATGTGTTGAATTGAAATTCATTCGTTGAATCGAAATTCATGTATTGAATGTTATTCGAATTTTAAATAAATAGATTTAACGATAAAAATCACCTTTTTATAAATACACAAACTATAGAGAATATTTATGTGTTGAATTGAAATTCATTCGTTGAATTGAAATTCATATGTTGAATGTTATTCGAATTTTACATAAATAGCTTTAACGATAAAAAATCACATTTATATATATATATATACAAACTATACAGAATATTCATGTGTTGGATTTAAATTCATTCGTTTAATTGAAATTCATGTGTTGAATGTTATTCAAATTTTAAATAAATAGCTTTAACTATTAAAATCACAATTTTATATATATACAAACTATACAGGATATTCTTGTGTTGGATTGAAATTCGTTCGTTGAATTGAAATTCATGTGTTGAATGTTATTCGAATTTTAAATAAATAGCTTTAACGATAAAAATCACATTTTTATATATATACAAACTATACAGAATATTCATTTGTTGGACTGAAATTCATTCGTTGAATTGAAATTCATGTGTTGAATGTTATTCGAATTTTAAATAAATAGCTTTAACGATAAAAATCACATTTCTATATATATATATATATACAAACTGTAGAGAACATTCATGTGTTGGATTGGAATTCATTCGTTGAATTGAAATTCATGTGTTGAATGTTATTAGTATTTTAAACAAATTGATTAAACAATAAAAATTACATTTTTATTGTGAATATGAAGTGTTAAAAACATTCACGTGTTGAATAAATATTTTTGATGATAAAAATATTACTTTTATCATATATACACTTTGATAAAAATACACGTGTTGAAATAAATATTAGTTCGCTAGAAATATTATTATTAGCTTTGTTCTGCATATATATACATATGTTGAACAGGAAAAATAGATTAGCTGTAGAGTAAAGAAATTATTTGCGTGCCGGACAAATAGGTAAGCCTTGATGAGTTGGCTACGCAATTTTATTTTTATATCAACTCCTGTGAATGCCATTGGATGCGGAGTGCTGGTTATTCTGTGTGAAATAATAAACATCGCCATAGGATAGTAACAATTAATTTTGAACTACACCACCTGGCATACTTCTTGACGATAGGCATACTTCATCATATTCCACATAAGCATTTGGGGCTTGTGTGACGAGGTTGAAGATTTACCATACGAGCGAGAGGCTTGTATGGCGATGATTATATACTACAGGTTGAACTGATGACTGATATGGACTATATAAAATATAACTATAAATCGCCAGATTAATAAAAACCCCACACGGGTCTGGATTTGACAATAATCACGTCTCTCTAGTCATTAGATACGACACATGGACTATTTATTCCCACACGGGACGAGGTGACGAGGATTTATCCTCTGGAGTAATTAAAAATACACGCTACCTCAGGCTTGACAGGGTGACGAGAATTTATTCTCTGGAGTTATTATCTATACACGCTCCCCTGTAAACACCAGAATATATCACTATAAATATGTGGATTCTTTATAGGATTTATTGGGTACCTAATACGGCCCAATAAATTTCCAAACACCTTCCCGTACAAAGGAGGTTATGGCGAATTTTTTTGAAATATAAAGGCGTTAGTGAAATATTTGAAGTGGAAACGATATTGAAATTAAAGAATGAACTATATTTATATATATATAAATATAAATAGAATTGAAAGGAATAGAAGCCGTGCAATTCGTGTTTTGAAATCGTAATTTGAATCGATTAGTACGAGAAATCCGACCATCGGATTTTCCCGAAACCGCAACCGTTGGGTTCGCCTTGGAAATATCTTTCCAACGGCACCAACTTTGTAAAAATCCAATGGTTGGATTGTATGGAATGTTTAATTCAAATCTGAGTAAAAACAGCTCCAGAATCGTTTATATTTATATATAAATATAAATATAATTAAATTAAATCGGATAACGACGCTGCAGTTCGAATTTTGAAACCGTAACTTCAAACGACCAGTGTGGAAGATCCGACCGTCGGATTTTCACGAAACTGGAACCATTGGGTTCGCTTTGGGAATATCTTCCCAGAGACATAGACTTTGTAGAAATCCAACGGTTAGATTTTCCGAAATGTGTAAAACAAATTAGGGGAAAAACAGCGCCAGTGCCACGACACGACCTGAAACGTCGCTTAATTAAATATGGCCATTTTTAAATAAATAAAAATGGCAAAAAATCGTTATAAAATATTATAAGCATCATGAATTGAAAATAAAACAATATGTCTTGATCTGCTTGATATTTGATGGTCGTTTGTGTTTGACACGAAAATTATACTAAAGAAATGAAATATGAATGTCAAATAATATAACCATGGAAAGAATTGATTTGAATTCTAATAATTACATGAATTATTTGAAAAGGACGAGCTAACCCTCATTTCAAATAATTGATCGAACGATTTGAAGGCGAAAATACAAAGACGATTCAAGACCGACGATCTTCGTATCGGTTGGATGGGCACTGCTGAGGTTCCTGATTGGAGTAGCTACCGTGAAGGAACAGAAGTAGTAGCCATCTGAACGTATGTGTTGATTGTACGGATATACGAGGAATTTGGTGCCTTCGGTTTCGTTCAGACCCAGAACAGACTTGTAAATGGACTGTGTGTCTGACATTGGATTTTGTTCTATACTGATTGATCTCTGTTAAATATATATCTGTTTGGCGGCAGAGAATTTATTCTTTTGCTTAACGCCCTTCTCTGAGACGTACGAGCTCAGAGGTTATATATCGATAGAAATCAGTCGTATTGAGTGGACTGCCTATGTGGCATGCCAAGATGAAGTGATCAAGGCTTCTGTTGCAAAGCAAAGTCTTGTGTTCGATGATCAAAGAACGGCCTACGTAGCCTGGCTTTGTGTATAGCGTGGATTCGCGAGCCTCACACCTCAGTATGAGTTAAAAACGGGATACGGACCACTGGGAGAGCACGACATTTCTTTCTAGCTATGGTGGTGTCAGTGACCTACCAGCCCTGACATTTATATCTACTTTTCACCTTTGTGGTTGTTGGAATGCGAGGCGCCTCGATTTTAGGTCTGTAAGGACCGGGAAATGTGTGTTCAGGAATTGCCAATCCTCAAATGTAAGAGAGGACCGACCTAGCCGATCCAAGGGTTACCCAGAGTGTGTAGTCCTGAGGCATTTGCTAGAATGTCTCGAAGCGGAGAGGAGCTTGCCCCTTGCCTCGACTCATGACGAAAATCCAATTTCCAATACGAAATAACGGATTTGATTGTAGAACTAGTATGGCGACATAGTGTATGGTAGCTATGCTGCCTATGATTGATATTTATGATGATATTCATTTTTGAAACATATATGCACTAGTAATAATATCAAATGATTTTGCTTTACATGTATTAAGCATATTTGGCCATCATAAGGTAAAACTCTATCCTCCGGCTTGCGTTGCATTGTATGATGGGACTTGAGTCTTATAATGGCTACATTCTTTTTAAAAGCATTGCGTTGTTTTAAAAAATTTACTTTGTTTTAAATGCACCAGCAATCACTGGAGTAAACCCGTTCCGCGAAAGTGGCGTGGTCCTATGATTTGCTTATTACTGTTGTTTAAACTGTTAGGTAGATTTCTCATACCAGTCCCATGACTGACTCGTTGTTTGTTTCACTTTGCAAACTCGGGTGCCCTTATTTTCACACGGGCAACCTAGTTCACAGATGACAGGTTGTTTTGGCTCATCACTGTAGTATGGAGTGCACTTTTGGCTCATGGTGAGGCTGACTTCTCCGAGATGACTTTGACATTTTCCACCACTATTGTATATATATATATTATGATTCCGCCACAGGCAATGCAAACTATTTTACTTCCAGTATTTATTATCATATGTATATGTACCACCTTCGGCGATGTAGACTGATACCCTTATTATGTCTCACTGTATGTATATATTCCGCCTATGGCGATGGTGACTGATCATTCCCCCTTTATTTAATAAGTGATATCCTACGTTGTGCTATTCTGATGTTGTTACATGTTATGATTCCGCTGCCATAACAATGTAAAATTATTCTATTTATTGTTTTTGCTATTATCTGTACTCTGCTATGATGATTGATGTGTTATATTCCAATGATTATCCTTAATACCGTCACACGGATTTTGGGATCGTCACAGTTGGTATCAGAGCTTTGGTTAACCTTAGTTCCGGAATCTAACACATTAAACACCTCGTCAGAATAGAATCAGTAGTGTTCTACGGCGAGTAGCTCATTAGAGATAGGATTAGTGATGTCCTAGAATGAGCTAAGAAGAATAACAAAACAATATGATCAGTACATCATTACCTTCCCTTATGTTCTCCTGCTTTATCATATATGAAAATTATCATTTCTGTGAGCTTGACTCTTTTCTTGCTTATACAGTACTTTATCTGATGGCTACACGAGCAGCTGCAGCCAGAGGTAGCCGAGGAGGCCGAGCAGGCAGAGCAGGAGGACGGGGGAATATCACCGTAGCTGAGGAAAGTCCTATTATACAGCACCCCAGGACTTTGAGTTTGACAGAGTAGCAAAGAGATACAGGAACCTGGGAGGAAAACCCTTTTCTGGCCTTGGTACAGTGACAGAGGCCATTGCATGGTTGAAGACTTGTGAAAAGATTTTTGAGGGCATGGAACTGGGGACCCACAACAAGGCACGTCTAGGCATTTGGCTCTTACAGGAGGAGGCCGAGCTGTGGTGGGATGCCATCACCTCCGAAGATGAGGAGGGTACTATTAGGATCTAGGAGCAATTCAAGGCCATGTTCAAGGAGAAGTTTGTACCTGAGCAGGCCTTAGAGCGGATGCGTGATCAGTTTGCTAATCTCCAGCAGGGAGACCTCTCTATCCAAGACTACCTCAACTTATTCACTCAGCTATCGCACTATGCTCCAGAGCTTATTATGAAAACCAAAGCTAAGAACAAGAGGTTTATATTTGGGCTACGGCACAAGTACCATGACAGGGCCATGAGCAACATCAAACTCTCATTCTCAAAATGGGTAGAAATGGCCTGCAATTACGAAGATCTGGATGAGAGACACTCTAACGTAGACCGCGCCAAAAGACAAGCTGGAAACAAGCGCAAAGCTTCAGGAGATCAGCCAGAGTCCAACATTGCCGCAACCGCTACTCAGTAATCTGGAAAGATACCCAAAGGAAGCTGCTACAACTGCGGAAAGACAGGACATTTTTCGAATGTGTGCAAAGCCCCAAAGAAACTAAAGGCAAATCCAGATCGCAGCTCAGCCGAATGCTACAACTGCCATAAGAAAGGGCACTATAGTAGGAATTGTCCTATGAAGCAGAATGCACAGGTGGCTCATGTTTATGACAGGGAGACCCCGCCAGCTATCACCGATGGATCAGGTAAACCCGACGTCTTGGGAGGTACCCTTACCATTAAAAATATTCCTGTTTCTCACGTAGCTTCATTTCTAGTAACACTGTTAGTAAGTTAAAGTTAAAAGTAAGAAGTCTAAAGGAACCAATTAAAGTTCAAAACCCGATAGGAGGCTCTACCATTCTCAGTTCATATTGTAGAGTACCTATTTCCTTTTCTCGATACCGATTTCCTTTTGATTCGATTGTCATAGATTTTCGTGAGTTCGATATTATTCTGGGACTTGATTGGTTGACAAAATATAAGGCCGAAGTTAGATGTGCCGAAAGAATCGTTAAAGTTGAAACAAAAGTTGGGCATATCACTATACCATGTCTTGGTTTAGACCCGGATAGAGAAGAATTTTGGTCTTCTTTGGAAGTTATTCTCACTTCATTAGAAAGGATACCGGTCGTTAAAAACTATGCGGATGTGTTTGAAGAAGTCGAAAACTTACATCCGCAAAGAGAAATTGAATTCAGAATAGATCTAATTCCGAACGCCCGACCAATAGTACACCCAATTAGAAGAATGGCCCCGAAAGAAAAAGAAGAGTTAGGTAGCCAAACCAGAGAATTGCGTTGGAAAGGTCTGATCAGACCAAGCTTTTCAGGTTGGGCAGCAACTATTGTATTTGTCCCGAAATCAGACGGTACTCTATGACTTTGTGTTGATTACCGAGATCTCAATAAGCAGACTCTGAAGAACAAATATCCCTTGCCACGTATAGATGATCTGTTAGATCAATTAAATGGGGCGACAATATTCTCCAAGATGGACCCAGCTACAGGTTTCCATCAATTACGAATAGTCGAAGACTGTGTTCCTTTGACAGCCTTCAGGGGTCCCGATTTATTCTACGAATGGTTAGTAATGTCGTTCGTCCTGTGTAACGCTCCTGCATACTTCGTCGATCTTATGAACAGATTGTTCCGTGGTGTTTTGAATAAGTTTGTTCTGGTCTTCATCGATGACATTTTAATCTACTCCAAGTCGGAAGGCAAGCATGCAAAACATTTAGAACAAGTGTTGGTAATTCTGAGGAGAAATGTATTGAAAGCTAAATTTTCTAAGTGTGTCTTCTGGCAGGAGGAAGTTAAGTTCCTTGGCCATGTCGTATCAAAAGAAGGGATTCCTGTAGATCGAAGCAAAATTACAGCGATTCAGGACTGGAAATAGCCTACTGCCCACACAGAAGTTCGAAGTTTCCTTGGATTGGCTAGTTACTATCGGAAATTCGTTCAGGATTTTTCAAAGATATCTGGTGTATTAACAAAGCTTACAAAGAAGCATGAGAAATTCAAATGGACTCCCGAATGTGAGGAAGCTTTCCAGGAGCTGAAACTGAAATTGACCACGGCTCCAGTATTGACCATTATAGAAGGCAACCAGGACTTGACTGTATGGAAAGATGCTTCTATTAGAGGGCTTAGCGCAGTATTAATGCAAAAAGGCCAAGTGGTCGCTTATGCCAGCCGTCAGCTGCAGCCGCATGAAAGAAACTATGCAACTCATGATCTTGAGTTGTTAGCTATCGTGTTTGCTTTGAGAATCTGGAGGCATTATTTATTGGGCGAGAGGTTCGAGCTGTTTACTGATCATCAATCATTGAAGTATCTATTCACTCAGAAAGATCTAAACTTGAGACAACAACGTTGGTTAGAATTCCTTGCAGCGTACGATTTTGAAATTCTATACACTCCGGGAAAAGCCAATGTTGTAGCAGATGCACTCAGCAGAAAGAATGAGATCATCGCCAGCTTTATCATCACGTCTTCATTGATTGACAAGATTTCGGACCTTCAGAAAGATGATGTATTTATTCAGAGAATCAGTCAGAGAGTCAAGGGAGGTGAATCCACAAGTTTCCGACTCGATGATAATGGAGTTCTTAGATTAAAGGGTAGAATTTGCATCCCAAATCTTCCAGAGCTTCGAAAGGAGATACTTGATGAATGTCATAAGTCCAAACTAAGCATCCATCCCGGTGTGAGCAAAATGTATAAAGATATCAAGCGCACATTCTGGTGGAGATCAATGAAAAGGGACATTTCAATATATGTTAGTCGGTGTCCCACCTGTCAACAAGTTAAGAGCGATCAGCAGAAATTGGCGGGACTATTACAACAATTAGAAATCCCAGGATGGAAGTGGGAGCAGATTTCGATGGACATCATTGATGGCTTGCCTCGAACTAAGAAAGGAAACGATGGTATTTGGGTGATCGTAGATCGCTTCACGAAGACTGCCCATTTCATACCCGTCAGATCCAACAGAACGGCTCAAAGTTTAGCACAGATTTACTTCAAAGAAATAGTTAAACTACATGGAGTGCCGCTCAATATTGTCAGTGATAGAGATCCCCTATTTACTAGCAAATTCTGGGAAGCATTCCATACAGAATTGGGAACCAAATTGAATCTAAGCACCGCTTATCACCCTCAGACAGACGGCCAAACTGAGCGGGTGAATAGAATTCTAGAAGATTTACTACGGGCTTGCATTATTGATTTTGGCGGATCATGGGAAGATCACTTACATTTGGAAGAATTCTCTTATAACAATAGCTATCAAGCAAGTTTGGGAATGTCGCCATTTGAAGCATTATACGGTAGACCGTGCAGATCTCCCGCATGTTGGGTAGAACCTGGCAATGGACTTGTGTTGGGGCCCGATATGATTCGAGAAGCATCTGATAAAGTTGATTTAATCAAGAAGCGATTGAAAACCGCACAAAGCCGACAGAAAAGTTAAGCTGATGCGAGAAGAAGAGATTTATCATTTGCCATTGGCGATTATGTTTATTTAGGAGTTTCTCCGATGAGGGGAGTAATCAGATTTGGCAAAACTGGGAAGTTGGCACCGAGATTTATTGGTCCCTTTCCTATACTTGAACGGATTGGAACTCTTGCGTATAGGGTTTCATAACCTGATTGGTTGCCTGGAGTGCATGATGTGTTCCACGTATCTCAACTTAGAAAACATGTGCATGATCCGTATCTTGTTGTAGAAGAAGCAGCACAACAGGACTTGGAAATTACTCCAGAACTAGCAGTCAGAAGAGAGCCATTAAAGATCGTTGGCAAAGAAACTAGAGAGCTAAGGAGAAAAAAGATTCATTTAGTTAAAGTGAAGTGGAGTAGTGATCCTAGAGACTGTACTTGGGAGACTGTGGAAAGCATTAAACAAGCCTATCCCAAATGCAGAGTGGACATCTCTGAATAACTCCGGTGCAAGGTAACTTTACAATACTTTGCATTTACATTTTGTTTCCTACTTTGCTGTTGTTTCCTTTTCGAGGACGAAAAGTTTTAAGTGGGGGAGATTGTAATAACCCGGAAAATGTGAACCAATTTAAAATTTTTAAAATTGGTTATTGTCAAAGAATATAAACAATTGAAATAGAATATTTTAATAAAATAATGAATTGGAAATAGTGAGGCAGTTTGAAAATTTGAACACAAACTTTGTTTGACTGTACTGGGTAGAAAATATAACTGATTTTAGTGAAACAAAAAATATTTAAATGTGTTTATGAATATCTTTCTAATGAATCTGAAAAATCGAAGTTTCGTAGCCGAAATCAAAAGTTATGGCCAAATGGATTTTCAGAAAGGTCGCTATATAGAATGTATAGCCCTTGAAAATAGATATTTTGCATACGACCTCAAAATTCGACGAAACCACTTTTGTTGGATCCGGGATGTCAAACTATTTCTAGCTTTCAAATTTCATAATTTTTGAAGCTAGTATGTGAGCGGGGCAAAAGAAAATGTGATTGGTCAATTTTTGTTAAAATGGGTCGACCTGAAAATGGCCATTTTGCATACGATCTCAGAATTCGACGAAACTGGTTTTGTTGGGACCGTATCGTCAAAACAAAGCTAGATTTATTTTTCTGGAATTTTTCGATTCAGTTTGTGGCCCTGGCAAATTGAAATGTACATTCAAATTGAATATTAAATGTTTTATACTTTAATTTGAAAAATAACTGACAGTAACAGTCGAATTGGCCAACGAAACATATCCCATTGTATCCGGAATGGGGTATTTAGCTAGGGCGACAGTCGTTGGGTTGAAATTAGTGTACGTTTGTTCAAAGGGATATTTTGGGAATTTAAAATTTAAATATAATAAGAAATATCCTCTCTTTTCTCTCTCTTTTGAAATTAGTCAAACCCCCTAGCGAATGAACGACGGAAACCCCTTCAAAACTTCCAAGCACGATCGCCGCCGCCACAGGCGTTTTCGCCACCCCCTCCAGTTGACTTTTCCGTTCGCCTTCCCCTCCTCTTTAAATCCGTCCAACCCTCGTCTGAAATCATTTGGTATTTGCGTCGTTCTACCTCGAGGAAGTCAGCATCTTTGGAGCGCCACCGTGCCTAGTAGAGGCCACCGAGCTGAGTGCCACCACAGGCGCTGGAGAGCCTGTTCGAAGCTCTTCGACGTTGCAGCATCTGATCGTGACGATACTGTTCAGATCGATCGTAAAATTTAAACCTAGTTTTGAAGGTTTAGAAAAGGTATCGGCTTTGAAATTTCTGAAATGAAAATAACACTTTTAAGTGTTGCAAAACTTTGAAAAATCATATCTTTTTAGTGTGTTAACGAAATTCGATGGAACAGGAAACATCGGGACCGCAAGGAGGCTCTCTACCATCTAGCAGAAGCCGCGGATTTTTCTGATCAACATACGATTTTTAGCACTACAAAAACCAATGTGAGGAATCTAAGTTAAATTGTGTGAATGGAATCGTGTTGTATAAATTATATAAGCGAAGTGTAAATTATATACGCATTGTATACCTCATGTACATGTGTTGTATAAGTTATATTAGCGATGTATAAATTATACAAGCGTTGTATGAAACATATATGCTTTGAACTGTGTTTAAATGCAAGTGAAATATAGAAATAATATATATATATATATATATATTCCCCTTGTCCATAGACCGTGGACGATATTTATTGCTTGTGATTGGCGTGAAAATATATAGTATGACGAATTGTTGGAAATAATTGTTTGTGGATGATATTATGGTTGAAAAATACCTTTCCGGTTGAAAAATACCCTGTTGTGGTTGAAACAAATTAGAATAGGATTGTGGAAATGAAAATAAAACATGCCGCCTGCGTGCGAAATAGATGCATGATTCCCCATTGTCAAAAATCGCGAGGTTTTAAGGTAGAGCGAGGAGCCGTACTAGGGATGGTCCCGGTTTTAACTACCCTGCCGTTATGCTGCCGAAATTTTCTGAAATATTCATGTGTTCGAATAATTTTCATTGTTGAATTTTTTTTTCATGTGTTGAAACCAATATTCATGTGTTAGAATAATTTTCATTGTTGAAATTATTTTCATATGTTGAAACCAATATTCATGTGTTGAATTGAAATTCATTCGTTGAATCGAAATTCATGTATTGAATGTTATTCGGATTTTAAATAAATAGATTTAACGATAAAAATCACATTTTTATATATACACAAACTATAGAGAATATTCATGTGTTGAATTGAAATTCATTCGTTGAATTGAAATTCATGTGTTGAATGTTATTCGAATTTTAAATAAATAGCTTTAACGATAAAAATCACATTTTTATATATATACAAACTATTCAGAATATTCATGTGTTGGATTGAAATTCATTTTTTGAATTGAAATTCATGTGTTGAATGTTATTCGAATTTTAAATAAATAGCTTTAACGATAAAAATCACATTATATATACAAACTATACAGAATATTCATGTGTTGGATTGAAATTCATTCGTTGAATTGAAATTCATGTGTTGAATGTTATTCGAATTTTAAATAAATAGCTTTAACGATAAAAATCACATTTTTATATATATACAAACTATACAGAATATTCATGTGTTGGATTGAAATTCATTCGTTGAATTGAAATTCATGTGTTGAATGTTATTCAAATTTTAAATAAATAGCTTTAACGATAAAAATCACATTTCTATATATATATATACAAACTGTAGAGAACATTCATGTGTTGGATTGGAATTCATTCATTGAATTGAAATTCATGGGTTGAATGTTATTTGTATTTTAAACAAATTGATTAAACAATAAAAATTACACTTCATTGTGAATATGAAGTGTTAAAAACATTCACGTGTTGAATAAATATTTTTGATGATAAAAATATTACTTTTATCATATATACACTTTGATAAAAATACACGTGTTGAAATAAATATTAGTTCGCTAGAAACATTATTATTAGCTTTGTTCTGTATATATATACATGTGTCGAACAGGAAAAATGGATTAGCTGTAGAGTAAAGAAATTATTTACGTGCCCGACAAATAGGTAAGCCTTGATGAGTTGGCTGTGCAATTTTATTTTTATATCAACTACTGTGAATGCCATTGGTGGGGAGTGCTGGTTATTCTGTGTGAAATAATAAACATCGCCATAGGATAGTAACAATTAATTTTGAACTACACCACATAGCATACTTCTTGACAATAGGCATACTTCATCATATTCCACATAAGCATTTGGAGCTTGTGTGACGAGGTTTAAGATTTACCATACGAGCGAGAGGCTTGTATGGCGATGATTACATACTACAGGTTGAACTGATGACTGATATGGACAATATAAAATATAACGATAAATTGCCAGATTAATAAAAACGCCACACGGGTCCGGAGTTGACAATAATCACGTCTCTCTAGTCATTAGATACGGCACATGGACTATTAATTCCCACACGGGAAGAGGTGACGAGGATTTATCCTCTGAAGTAATTAAAAATACACGCTCCCTCAGGCTTGACAGGGTGACGAGAATTTATTCTCTGGAGTTATTATCTATACACGATCCCCTATAAACACCAGAATACATCACTATAAATATGTGGATGCTTTATAGGATTTATTGGGTACCTAATACGGCCCAATAAATTTCCAAACCCCTTCCCGTACAGAGGAGGTTATGGCGAAATTTTTCGAAATATAAAGGCGTTAGTGAAATATTTGAAGTGGAAACAATATTGAAATTAAAGAATGAACTATATTTATATACATATAAATATAAAAAGAATTGAAAGGAATAAAAGCCGTGCAGTTCGTGTTTTGAAATCGTAATTTGAATCGATTAGTACGAGAAATCCGACCATCGGATTTTCCTGAAACCGCAACCGTTGGGTACGCCTTGGAAATATCTTTCCAACCACTCCAACTTTGTAAAAATCCAACGGTTGGATTGTCTGGAATGTTTAATTCAAATCTGAAGAAAAACAGCGCCAGAGTCGTTTATATTTATATATAAATATAAATATAATTAAATTAAATCGAATAACGACGCTGCAGTTCGAATTTTGAAACCGTAACTTCAAACGACCAGTGTGGAAGATCCGACCATCGGATTTTCACGAAATTGGAACCATTGGGTTCGCTTTGGGAATATCTTCCCAGAGACATAGACTTTGTAGAAATCCAACGGTTAGATTTTCCGAAATGTGTAAAACAAATTAGGGGAAAATCAGCGCCAGTGCCACGACACGACCTGAAACGTCGCTTAATTAAATATGGCCATTTTTAAATAAATAAAAATGGCAAAAAATCGTTATAAAATATTATAAGCATCATGAATTGAAAATAAAACAATATGGCTTGATCTGCTTGATATTTGATGGTCGTTTGTATTTGACACGAAAATTATACTAAAGAAATGAAATATGAATGTCAAATAATATAACCGTGGAAAGAATTGATTTGAATTCTAATAATTACATGAATTATTTGAAAAGGACGAGCTAACCCTTATTTCAAATAATTGATCGAACGATTTGAAGGCGAAAATACAAAGACGATTCAAGACCGACGATCTTCATATCGGTTGGATGGGCGCTGCTGAGGTTCCTGATTGGAGTAGCTACTGTGAAGGAATAGAAGTAGTAGCCATCTGAACGTATGTGTTGATTGTACGGATATACGAGGAATTTGGTGCCTTCGGTTTCGTTCAGACCCAGAACGGACTTGTAAATGGGCTTTGTGTCTGACATTGGATTTTGTTCTATACTGACTGATCTCTGTTAAATATATATCTGCTTGGCGGTGGAGAATTTATTCTTTTGCTTAACGCCCTTCTCTGAGACGTACGAGCTCAGAGGTTATATATCGATAGAAATCAGTCGTATGGAGTGGACTGCCTATGTGGCATGCCAAGATGCAGTGATAAAGGCTTCTGTTGCAAAGCAAAGTCTTGTGTTAGATGATCAAAGCACGGCCTACGTGGCCTGGCTTTGTGTATAGCGTGGATTCGCGAGCCTCACACCTCGGTATGAGTTATAAACGGGATACGGACCGTTGGGAGAGCACGACGTTTCTTTCTAGCTATGGTGGTGTCAGTGACCTACCACCCCTGACATTTGTATCTACTTTCCAACTTTGTTGTTATTGGAATGCGAGGCGCCTCGATTTTAGGTCTGTAAGGACCGGGAAACGTGTGTTCAGGAATGGCCAATCCTCAAACGTAAGAGAGGACTGGCCCAACCGATCCAAGGGTTACCCAGAGTGTGTAGTCCTGAGGCATTTGCTAGAATGTCTCGAAGCGGAGAGGAGCTTGCCCCTTGCCTCGACTCATGACGCAAATCCAATTTCCAATACGAAATAATGGATTTGATTGTAGAACTATTATTGCGACATAATATATGGTAGCTATGCAAACTCGGGTTGATGACATTCGTTTTTGAAACATATATGCACCAGTAATAATATCAAATGATTTTTCTTTACACGTATTAAGCATATTTGGCCATTATAAGGTAAAACTCTATCCTCCGGCTTGCATTGCATTGTATGATGGGACTTGAGTCTTATAATGGCTACATTCGTTTTAAAAGCATTGCGTTGTTTTAAAGAATTTACTTTGTTTTAAATGCACCAGCAATCACCGGAGTAAGCCCGTTCTGCGAAACTGGCGTGGTCCTATGATTTTCTTATTACTATTGTTTAAACTGTTAGGTAGATTTCTCATACCAGTCTCATGACTGACTCATTGTTTGTTTCACTTTACAAACTCGGGTGCCCTTATTTTCACACGGGCAGCGTAGTTCACAGATGACAGGTTGTTTTGGCTCAGCACTGTACTATGGAGTGCACTTTTGGCTCATGGCGAGGCTGACTTCACCGAGATGACTTTGACATTTTCCGCCATTATTGTATATATATTATGATTCTGCCACAGGCGATGCAAACTGTTTTACTTCCAGTATTTATTATCGTATGTATATGTACTGCCTTTGGCGATGTAGACTGATACCCTTATTATGTCTCACTGTATGTATATATTCCGCCTATGGCGATGGTGACTGATCATTCTCCCTTTATTTACTAAGTTATATCCTACGTTGTGCTTTTCTGATATTGTTACATGTTATGATTCCGCTGCCATAACCATGTAAAATTATTCTATTTATTGTTTTTGCTATTATCTGTACTCTGCTGTGATGATTGATGTGTTATATTCCAATGATTATCCTAAATACTGTCACATGGATTTTGGGATCGTCACAAGTAGGTTACAACTACTAGACCAGATATTGCGTCTGACGTAAATAAAATGTCGCAGTTTATGCATTAACCTTTAAAGCATAACTAGAAAGCCGCCAAACGTATCTTACGTTATTTAAAAGGCACATTGAATCATGAATTATAACTGAGTGGAAGCAAAAGCCTCGAGCTAAGAGGATACTCTGATGCAAACTAGGCCTCGTATCATAATGACCGAAGATCCCCATCTGGGTACATCATTTGCCTCGGTAACAGTCTAAACTCTGGGTGCTCAAAGAAACAACCGCTATGTCTCACTCAAGCACTGAAGCAGTGTACAGAAGCATTGTAACACCCCGTAAATCTATAATAGTAAGATTCACAAATCAAAGCAGAATTAAATTTTATAATCAAAATCAAGGGAAATTGGCCGCGCCATTGCATTCGTCTCGGAATTCAGCATGAGATAGAGTCCGGGTTTGCTTTAATCGGACTCCGTATGAAGAAGTTATGGTCTTCAAAAGTTTCAGAATTCGATTTAAAATTCGAATAGGTCAGAAACAAGTTCAAAATTCAAAATCGGACCCAGATTGGGTTGGGCGGGAATTTTCCCGCCCAAGACCCAGGTCGACTGGGTAGTCGACCTAGGGCACCCAGGTCGACTGGGTAGTCGACCTGGGGCAACCAGGTCGACTGAGTAGTCGACCTGGGGGTCGACCTACCCCCGAAATCCAGCTTTCTGAACCTGGTTCGTTCTGATGTATTTGGTCACGTTTTCTGCCTAGGTTCGTCCGCCTAATCCTATATAAACAGCCTTAGTCTCCTTCACTATTCACAATTCTTTTCTATCCTTATGCTGCCTCTGAGAAAATAAATAAATAAGTGAATAAATAAAATAAATCAAGACGAGGAAATGCTGCTCAAGACTTTCAAGAGGAGATTCAAAACAAGACAGGATTCAAGTGAAGATTCAAACGACTTCAACGACTGTTTTTCTACGAATCTAATATAATCTCTGTAAGTCAGTTACTTTTTAGATTTGAACGTTTTCTCTATTCGTGACATGAAATTAAAGGAATAAAAGAATATGCCAAATATTTCTATTCGAATCAGTGCTTATATCTTTGGACTTAATTAAGAACTGTTATGGTTCGATGACCAATGAGACAGTGACTATGAAACTATGGACCTTAAAACCTTATGCCTCTTTGACTATGAACATTGCCTATGACTATGAACACTGCCTGTGACTGTGACTCATGACTATGAGAATTATTTCCTTGACTATGAACACAAGCCTATGCCTTTGATTAGGAAACAAAAATTATTGCCTATGACATAACAAAGACAACTGTGATTAAACACCTATGATTCATGACTAGTAAAGTGTTGCTTAATTTTTGTGACTATGAAATTGGGTCTATCTATTCGGTCTATTCTTGGTTTTCTTTGGATTTAGATCTTGGGAATTTACTTTTTAAGTTAGGTCTACCCACACTCTTGAACCTACGTCGTTATTCAACCCTTTTTATGTCATAAGATTATCATACCTATAGGCTTTCGATGTTTTAGAACAATTTCAGTGTAATTCGTTAGGTTTGTAAATAGTAAATTATCATTTTAGGCCAGTTATTATGTCTATCTCTTTCATAGCATCTTTGGTTCATTCTTTATTTTCTACGAATCTAGATTTATCTATAATCCAGATTGAATCACGATTACACGAACGGTGGGAATATGATTTGGGCAAAATATGAAATTTACTAAAAAAAAAGTAGTTTTTAACTTGGAAATTGGCATAAATTGGGAACATGTATTATGGCATGTTCATAGAAATGCAAATTGGATAAATTTGACATGAATTATAGGATTTGTAGTTTGAACATAGTATTGACTTGTAAATCTAGCATTTACATGAATTGTGAACTAGAATAATAAGTCTAGTTTGACATGAACTGTAATTAGAATGTTAAATCAGAATTGGATTAGCTAATTTGGCATGATAAGTATATTGGCATAAATTTGAAATTGGCCATAATTGGGAGTAATTGTCATGTTTATCAAAATCATCGTTAGTGATGCTTAATTTGGCATAGTTTACATACCAAAGAGGCATAAATATGATATAGAGGGGAAAATGGGCCATAAGAATAAATGTTGACAATTTACATTAAAAGAGTAATTAGGAAATAAGTAAATTAGGAATAATTTACTTATAGAATTTGTCCTAAATGAGAAAATGTAAATTTAGATAAATTAAAGGTTTAATAACGACATCTCTTTTAATAACACACCAGAAAGTTCTATGGTGACAGAGAGGATAGTGTCTAGGTTTGGGTTTGGAAAATATAAGTTTCCTGCTCTCCCTGGCTATCCCTAACTGATCCGACGGACGGGATGGTTACTTTCAAAACCTGATTTGAAAATTAATCAAAACCCTTTTGAACTTAGAAAACACGAATATGCCTAACCCGAGGTTAGACTGACTTGCGATGTAAACCTACTTGGAACCAACCGGCACATCCAGTAATTGCAACAATATCTGTCTAACGTGAATGGTAGCGGCTTTAATTTATTTAGTTAAAACTAGAACAAGAATGGTAGGGTTGCTCCAGAACGACCCGCCTCCATGCAGCTTTGGTTCGTACCCGAGTCGTACCCGAAAACATACTTTTTCAGAAAACGACCCTGCCAAAACCGACCAAAAACCGACCAGCCTTGCTCCAGAACGACCCGCCAAAAACCAACCATCCTTGCTCCAGAACGACCCGCCTCCATGCAGCTTTGGATCGGCTCGACCTCCTTGCAGCTTTGGATCGACTCGACCTCCTTGGGACCGACCAGCTTTGGATCCACCCCGTGAAGACCGACCAGATTTTGCTCCACCTGACCGACGAGCTCCTTCAGAGCGACCAGGATTTGCTTCCAGTAAAAACCAACCAGAATGCCACCATCTGAAACCGACCAGAATGCCACCATCTAAAACCGACCAGAATGCCACCATCTGAAACCGACCAGAAACACTTCTGCTCCTTCTGGACCGACCAGCTTAAACCGACCAGCTCCCTGACTTGCTTCCCAAACCATACTATGACCGACCACCTCATTCCAGACCGACCCGACCAACTCCAGGACGACCAGAAACCTGCACATCTCCAATTCGACTCCGATTTCGACCAAAACTTCGCCAAACGACGAATCCGACGAAACCAGCTTATCCGATTCATCCAAACGCAATCACAAACATGTTATGCAACCAACAATATCATCAATCTAACAATTTCCATCAAAACACATAAATTTCCCAAAACATGATAAGTGAATCATATGAACATAAAAACGGATCTAACTTGCATAATCCTGAGAAAAATCATAAAATTAACCATTTAAATTATCTAGATCAGATCCTAAGGTGATTCATATATAAAATGGACTTAGCATGGTGTGGATCTAAGGAAAATAACATGGAAATGATGAAATTAACATCCTAAAACCCATATACTTGCATGAATCCGAATGAGAGATGTAAATCACTCACCAATTCTCCAAAACAAAGCAAAAGTGATGAAAAAGCAATCCGGACAGCGAACACTTCGAATCAAACTCTTTAATCCGATGAATTCGCCCTTGAAACGATGTTGATCTAGCCTCGAATGGTATAGATCTTCGATTTCCCCCTTGAATTTGGAATTTTAATGGTGGAAAGGTGTTAGAGGAAGAAGGAGATCAAAGCCTTCCCATAAGAGAATGGAAAATGCCAACTTTTCTCCATATCCCTTACCCCCTATTTATAGTCTCCACCTACCCTCTAATGGGCCTTCTCCAAATCAGCCCATTAGCCTTTCAAAACCTGAATAGCCAACTGAAAAACCTTAAAACAGCGATTTCTCCCAAACCGCTGAACCAAATCCTTAATGTAACCACTCTATGGAAAGACAATCATCAATCCCTTTCCAATGGCACAGGTCTCATCCCCTTATTCGACCTGAGTCAAAAGTTATGCCATGTACAAGACTGAAAGGGGAAAAATGGTCACAAACAAAATTGGTAAAATTTATGGACATGTCTCACATCCCCATAAGCAACATACCAAAAGATGAGAATGATCCAACCCTCAGGGAATTAAATAAAAATATTTTACGATCTTCCGATACGTAAAATGCGCGCTATTACATTTACTATGGTGTAATAGGGCATGTAATTAAGGGCAAAGGACAAGATTTTCAGTAGGGCAAGTACATACTTTCACCACCAAGCGTACCTAGGAGAAAGGTAGTAAAGTTCTGTTGGAAGAGTCTAGTTTTGCCGTTCGTACTCTTTCCTTTGGTTTTAGCGCTTCACATTTGTTCATATCCACTTCCATAGTTGAGTCTCTGCAGCATAGTACTTGTATAGTAGAAAGATCCCACTAGATTCTCAAATCCAATTGGTGGTCCGACCAGTTTATTTTTGGTTAGTAGGGATTTGATAATAGCTATCGAGTTTGCTTATATCATCTCCAGTAGGTTGTCTAAATTCGGAGGAGACATTCCTTGGGTGCTTTTCTGATATTGGTTTAGGCCTTTGGGGCTTGTACTTAAGGAATGTCGAGTTTGACTAGGATGGTTTGCGTGAGAGATGAATAGTTGTGGTAGGCACTCTAAAAAGCATGTAGTGACCGTTTGACCCTCATAGTTATGGCATAGTGGATAAGAGGGAGACCTCTAATCATCTTAGTACATTCACTTGGTACCATAATTGACATCTGTTTATTTTGGAAATGGAGGTCAGAAACTTCACAATCGTGAAGTTAAATTAATTAAGATACAGTGGAGTAAAGCTCAAGAAGGCTAGATACTAGCATCATATCCCTTTTCCTTAAGGGTGCATCCTTGATTTCTTTTTTTTAGGAGCTTTACGCATAATTGTTTCTCTCTTTCCAAAGTATATCCTCTAGGTCGTATCTTCGATCCTTAGGTAGAAGCCAATGGATGTAAACATGTATTTGAAACATGTTATGGTTGATGGTTGCAAGTGGTTGCTAATGGTTGCTCGTGAATGCATATGCATACGTATTAGCCACTAGATCAGTTCAGACGCTTTCATATTGCATTTACAGATATGTATTTGTTTGCATGTTGAACTTGATATGTTATCATATGGATGTTGCATGTGGATAAATGGTATGCACACATGTATTATTTACATAACTAGGGATGCTTGCATACATGATTGGACGCATGACACTGACATGATTCGCATTAAGGAGGTCAACTGAATCAGTAGACCGCCTGATCTTGCATTAGATAAAGGCTTATACACACACTATGCATATGAACATGAAAGCATTAGAAATCTTTTAAGGACAATGAATGCCTGTGATTGAATGGTTGAGTAGATGGGTGATTGGATGGTAGGACACAATCTTCCTAACTTGAAGATTTCGGGGACGAAATCCTTTTAAGTAGGGGAGAATGTAACACCCCGTAATTCTGTAACACTAAGATTCACAAATCAAGGCAGAATTAAATTTTAAAATCAAAATCAAGGGAAACAGGCTGTGCCATTGCGTTCGTCTCGGAATTCTGCATGAGATAGAGTCCGGGTTTGCGTTAATCGGACTCCGTATAAAGGAGTTATGGTCTTCAGAAGTTTTAGAACTCAATTTAAAAGTCGAATAGGTCAGAAACAAGTTCAAAATTCAAAATCGGACCCAGATTAGGCTGGGCGGGAATTTTCCCGCCCAAGACCCAGGTCGACTAGGTAGTCGACCTGGGGCACCCAGGTCGACTGGGTAGTCGACCTGGGGGTCGACCTGCCCCCGAAATCCAGCTTTCTGAACCTGGTTCGTTCTGATGTATTTGGTCACGTTTTCTGCCTAGTTTCGTCCGCCTAATCCTATATAAACAGCCTTAGTCTCCTTCACTATTCACAATTCTTTTCAATCCTTATACTGCCTCTGAGAAAATAAATAAATAAGTGAATAAATAAAATAAATCAAGACGAGGAAATGCTGCTTAAGACTTTCATGAGGAGATTCAAAACAAGATAGGATTCAAGTGAAGATTCAAATGACTGTTTTTCTACGAATCTAATATAATCTCTGTAAGTCGGTTACTTTTTAGATTTGAACGTTTTCTCTATTCGTGACATGAAATTAAAGGAATAAAAGAATATGCCAAATCTTTCTATTCGAATCAGTGCTTATATCTTTGGACTTAATTAAGAACTGTTATGGTTCGATGACCAATGAGACAGTGACTATGAAACTATGGACCATAAAACCTTATGCCTCTTTGACTATGAACATTGCCTATGACTATGAACACTGCCTATGACTGTGACTCATGACTATGTGAATTATTTCCTTGACTATGAACACAAGCCTATGCCTTTGATTAGGAAACATAAACTATTGCCTATGACATAACAAGGACAACTGTGATTAAACATCTATGATTCATGACTAGGAAAGTGTTGCTTAAGTTTTGTGACTATGAAATTGGGTCTATCTATTCTATCTATTCTTGGTTTTCTTTGGTTTTAGATCTTGGTAATTTACCTATTAAGTTACGTCTACCCATGCTCTTGAACCTACGTCGTTAATCAACCCTTTTTATGTTATAAGATTATTAGACCTATAGGCTTTCGATGTTTTAGATCAATTTCAGTGTAATTCGTTAGGTCTGTAAATAGTAAATTATCATTTTATGCCAGTTATTATGTCTATCTCTTTCATAGCATCTTTTGTTCATTCCCTATTTTCTACGAATCTAGATTTATCTATAATCTAGATTGAATCACGATTACACGAACGGTGGGAATACGATTTGGGCAAAATATAAAATTTACGAAAAACGTAGTTTTTAACTTGGAAATTGGCATAAATTGGGAACATGTATTATGGCATGTTCATAGAAATGCAAATTGGATAAATTTGACATGAATTATAGGATGTGTAGTTTGAACCTAGTATTGACTTGTAAATCTAGCATTTACATGAATTGTGAACTAGAATAATAAGTCTAGTTTGACATGAACTGTAATTAGAATGTTAAATCAGAATTGGATTAGCTAATTTGGCATGATAAAATTTATTGGCATAAATTTGAAATCGGCTAAAATTGGGAGTAATTGTCATGTTTATCAAAATCATGTTTAGTGACGCTTAATTTGGTATAGTTTACATACCAAAAAGGCATAAATATGATATAGAGGTGAAAATGGGCCATAAGAATAAATGTTGACAATTTACATTAAAAGAGTAATTAGGAATAAGTAAATTAGGAATAATTTACTTATAGAATTTGTCCTAAATGAGAAAATGTAAATTTAGACAAATTAAAGGTTTATTAACGACATCTCTTTTAATAACACACCAGAAAGTTCTAGGGTGACAGAGAGGATAGTGTCTAGGCTTGGGTTTGGAAAATACAAGTTTCCTGCTCTCCCTGGCTATCCCTAACTGATCCGACGGACGGGTTGGTTACTTTCAAAACCTGATTTGAAAATTAATCAAAACCCTTTTGAACTTAGAAAACACGAATATGCCTAACCCGAGGTTAGACTGAGTTGCGATGTAAACCTGCCCGGAACCAACCGGCACATCCAGTAATCGCAACAATACCTGTCTAATGTGAGTGGTAGCGGCTTTAATTTATTTAGTTAAAGCTAGAACAAGAATGGTAGGGTTAAGTTAACTAAGACACTTAACCAATTCAACATGATAACCAGACCGGTGGGTGGGGTTAGATTCATACAGACACTTAACCAACTTAACACAGTTAAGCTAGAATGGGAGGGCTAAGTCCATAGGGACACTAAGCCAACTTAACATGGTAACAAGATAAGATTTGTAGGGGTTAAGTAACTAAGAAAACACTTAGCCAAATTAACATGTTAACTAGACTAGAAGGTGGGGTTAAGTAAAGTTAATACACTTAGCCAAATTAACATGTTAACTAGACTAGAAGGTGGGGTTAAGTAAAGTTAATACACTTAGCCAAATTAACATGTTAACTAGACTAGAGGTTGGGGTTAAGTGAAATTTAATACACTTAGCCAATTTGATATGTTAACTGGACTAGACCGTAGGGTTAAGTAAACTTGAACACTTAACCATCAGATTGTGATAAAGGAATAGGGATAAGTCTAAAACATGAAGGGATAATACTTAACCATTAATAATAACATGTTAGTGAAAACAGATGGGCAAGGTTAAGTTAAAAAAAGAACACTTAACCAATACAGGATGAATGGGTAGGGTTAAGTAAAAAGAAATACTTAACCAATATAACTTGGTTTGTGGTGGGGTTAAGTCAACATGAATTACTGATAACACTTAACCAGTTTAACAGGATAAATGAAGAGGGTTAAGTTAGCTTGAATTGACTAATGACACTTAACCAATCCAAATTGATGGGAAAGAGAACTAAGTAGTAAACCTTAGTTAAAAGGAGCTAAATAGTAAACCTTAGTTAAGAAAACAACGATTCTGGAAACTATATGGTAAACCTTAGTTAGTAAAACTAAGTAGTAATTCTTAGTATAACACGGGAAGGAGCGAATGTCCTTCTAAGTAAAAAGAAGGCTCCAACGAATTGGGTTACGAAGCCCGAGGCTTCGAGGGGACGTGAGGGTACTCTTGGTATCCCTCTGTGAGGCTGCAGATGATCCTCCTGGACTCACAGAGGTTAAGGTCTGCGTTAGAAGAACCAGGGGTATGCCTTTGTTGCAATATATGGCAACCTAAAGACTAGGATGGACCAACGTGATTCGGCGAGAAAATGGAAGCCTTGTGATAGCCACTCGTCGTCTACCATCCATCTTGAGTCAGTCGAGAAACGTGAAGCGGAAAGGCGGAGAACTCCAAAAGACCATATGCTTGCTATCTAGTTATTGGTGAGGATGGCCATAGGTTAGTGGGGGCATAGGGGGGCTGCGTATAGTTCTCATTTTTCAAGGTGTGCCTTTCATTAGTTGAGGGAGGGGTCGAGTGGGACCATAGCCACTGGAATAAAAACAGACCTTAGCATCTCCAGCGGCAGATATCTAAAAGATCCCGACCGAGGTCTGTGTTTCTTGATTTGCCCTGCCACAGGACTCGGGCCGTACATTACAGGACATGTGCATCTAGAAAAGCGATAACGATTCGCGATACATGCGAGGGAAGTATAGGAACATATACCACTCTAGGTAGTGTGTCCTAGACTTGGGAGCATCGTTCGACGGGTAGAATAATCCCTAGTTGGACTAGATGGCATAAACCCTGAATCCGAGAAGCGTTCAGCAGATAGCGTAAACTCTAGTTGAATCTAGAAAGCACTTGATAGAAAACCCTAGATCAGATCTAGGTAATAAATAATAAATGTATGCCTGAAGGAAATGGAAACTACAGGGATTGGGATCGCGTTATCGTTACTAGTTGGGACACTAGATAAGTGGTGCAGAGATATAGAAACCAGTATAACAAGGAAATAGCGAAGCGGTGAAATTATTAGAGCATATCCAGTTTATCTTATCTTAGCATATCTTGTGATTATCTTGTCTAATCTTGCTGACCCTATCGTCATGGTGTTATCTTGTATTCAGTTAATTCATGTCGTTTTGTTTTTCCATGTTCACATGCTAGAAGTTACTGAACTTACTCAGGCTTTATGTCTGACTCTGTTTTTCTTTCGTCCTCTTTTCTTCCGTCCCCCCCCCCAAGGTAGTAAAGGAGGGAATAGTATAGCTCTGGTTAAGTTGGACTGTCACTCTCTTTCCCAGCTTGAAGATTTGTCGAAGTTTTGCTTGGATTCTCTTTTCAGATGCTATGGCTGGCTCTTGCTACATTGGGGAATATAAATGTTGTTTTATGCTTCTTTATTTTGTAAGACAGATGATAGTCTGATATTATAAAGAAATCGTTGTACAAACTATTTTATCAATAAAGCAAAGTTTTATTTTCCGCTGTTGAAATTTTTGTCTGTCTTGTAATTTATCCGCATCTTTTACCCTAAATGCTCCATAGAACTTAGTGCATTCCCTTTGTGAGTGACACTAATGGATGTGGGGTGTTACAAGCATCGCTAGCACCACTGTTGAGATTATATGGCTCGAATCCCTCATCAATGAACTTGGATTAAAGCTTTAGAAGGAACTAATTATCTGGTGTGACAACATAAGCATGATTTCTCTCTCAGCAAACCCAATCCTTCACTCACGAACGAAACCTATCGAGTTAGATCTGTATTTCATTCACGAGCGTGTGGTAACTAGAAAACTCGAATTCAATCATGTTCAACAACATTCCAAAGAGAAAATGTGCTTGCCAAAGCACTATCAAAAGGAATTTTTGAGAGATTTAGAGTGGATCCAAAAATTAAAGCCGTAGAGAATGAAAATGGGGGAGGTGTAGAAAACCTTAGTACAAATTTCCGAGGAGAATAAAATGTAATGGGCTTTTCTGTTATGTATTTTAGGTTAGGGTTATAAGGGCAATCTGGTCCTTTCTATTTACAACGGCTTTGGTGTCGTATTCTATATATTCAACGCAATTGTCTTTGTAATTCATGATTCGAACTATCAATACAACAATTTTATCAAACTCTTTCAAGAAGTAATTTGAGTATCTATTAAATGGTGAGTGTGGAAATGGAAGAACATGGATAGACCAAGTTATTGCAATTTAGTTGTATCAGTTCTTTTATAATGTTATTACTCTTATATGCATAATAGAAGGTTAGTTTTCTATGAAGGGTTAGAACACTATAGGTGTGAAATGATTAAGGATAACATAGTCATTGAAAATAAATATATCTTTGGAACTATGTTTACCTTGATGCATGTATTCCTTTCTTTATTCCAATAAAAGTCTGCTATGTTTATGTATTATAATAATATTATAATATATCCTTGAATATTTGAAGTATAACTCGAACCTGGTAATTGGCTCTAAGCCAGCATCATGGAAAATGTAGATATGTTAGATGCTATTATATATATTGGATATATCTAGAGGAGTTTATGAATTATTTTTCATTTATAATTGCTCTATGCGAACTCTGTTTTAGATTTTGCAATGTTATTTATAAGGAAATATGTTTTAGATGGTACGTAAGACAAATTTTATCTTGAATGGTTCACATAGTTTCACTTAGTTTAATGAATCAAAGATTAACCTAATGTGGATTTGAGTAGATCATAAGACCAACTCATGCTAAAAAATGTTTCATCTGGCATAAAGAGTATAAATACAACTATGAGAAATTAATGTAACTGTGATGCCCCACCCCAAGACCTACATTAACAAAGAGAATTACATAGTATTTCCATCTGCTAGTGTTATTTATAGGCCCAAATTATCTATAGATAAGACCCTAGGTGAAACACCCCACCTCCGTTAGGGTCACTCTCAAAGGGAATGCCCTAATTTTGGTGGAGGTTTATAAGTACAAGTCACAGATATACAAGATAGATATAAGAACACATATTTGTAAACAACGGAAGAACAACAAACTTTTATTTCATAAAGTCAAATACGTGTTACAACAACATCCTTTCCAAAAACATAACACTTTCATAATCTGTCTTGAGTACATTATTTAAAGAAGCATAAATAAAACATAGATAAACTGCAAAAGCCCCATAGTGGATTGTCCAAAGCCATAGTTCAAAACAGGAAAGTCCAAGCAATACATTTCTCTTCTTCAAGCCGGATGTTGAGGTAGGTCAAGCTGCTGTGTTCCCTCCCTGAGGACCTGGGGGGGGGGGGGGAACGGAAGAAAGAAGACGAAAGAAAAGTAGAGTCAGACATAAAGCCTGAGTAAGTCTAGTACTATTTTGTCTATGAATAAAGGACTGAGTATGATAAGTATAAACAGGAAGTGGGCATGCACTAAAAACTTGGTTAAGTTGTCTAGGGTCGAATATACTATCGTACCCCATGTTGATCTCTGAACCCATATAAACTAGTTTCCAACTGGCACCCCATAATCAGGGTGATGTGATCCATTCTATGATGATCAGCTCCTACTCGCATAGTTACATGTGTCTTACGGCCCCCGATGTTGTAGTTACCTATGCTGGTCCCACCATGGGGTGTATCAAGTCCCATAGTGGCAACCCGACACAACCTTAGAGTGCACAGGTATGCTACTGGTGTCCAGTGCCTTATTTTTCTGCGCCGGAGTGTGTGCACGCCCGCACTCCGTTAGAACCTACACTGCTACACCACCGCCGTCGATTTGACCTCTTACAATCAGCCCAGTAATCGTGCCCCACCCTGCCTAGTTTCAGGGTATCCTGATACACCTTTTAGGGTTACTGCTGAAAAGGGTCCCCCGTTACTAGGTTTTCTACCTCTAGCCAACATGCTATGTTTTCTAACCTAACCCCCACCAGTCCGTTTAGTTTAGCATGTTCCATTTTGATTAAGTTTTTAGTTCACTTAATCCTATCAATCCTGACTCAGCCTTAATTGTCTTATCAAGGCCCGGACCTCTCACATTAGACAGGTATTTCTGTGGCTGCCTGTTGCCGGTTGGTTCCGGGCAGTCTTACGCCACAACTCAGTCTAACCTCGAGTCCTTGCTGGGCTCCATGTTTAACCTCCCACATTGGATAGGTATTGTTGTGACTACTGGACAGCCGGGCGGTTCCGGGCAGGTTTACATCACAACTCAATCCAACCTCGGGTCAAACACATCGTATGTTCTACATTTACATATCTTGTCATTCTTCTTTATTTCTTATATGTAAATATTTGCGGCCCATTATTAAGTTAATGGTGTAAAGGTTACACCAATCATGGGCCCAACCCATACTTGAATTTGGGCCCTTCTATTTCATATTTTCATTCATTCATTAATTAATCTTAATCCAACGTTATTTTCCCCCGTTTTACACGTCCGTTTATATATATTGGGCTTAGCCTTTTAAAGCCCAATTTAGCCATGCGAAAAGGGAGGCTTATGGCGTAATTACATACACAAAGAGGGGGAAGGTGAGCGCATGAACTTGCATATGACGTTGGAAATGCATACTAGAAACTGGTGTACTTGCATAGTGGTAACATAAGTGACATGAATCAAAGCATGTGAACTTGCATAGGTTTAACTGCAACATGAACCCACATTCTTATTTATGCAATATGTCAAACATAAGCATGGCATAAATATTTCTAGCATAAGCATGGCATGATGTCAAACATAAGCATGGCATAATATCAAACATAAGCATGGCATAGGTATAGTTAAATTTGTTCATGGCATAAATATAAACAAGTCATGTTCATAAGGTTTCTACATGTTTACAAAGAGGATACTTTGTTACTAACACAAAAGCATAGTTCAACTTAATTAAATTTAATCACATAACGATGGTATACTTATGCATAAATATTCCTAATCATGGTGTTTGCTTTTAACTTGCAAAAAGGGATTTTTGTGTCTAACTTAGCCATGTCTCACATATGTCATCATATAATTCTTTTAAACAAGATAGACTTAATCACGGATTTCAATTATGCCAAATATCATTCATAGCCTAGCCATATTCATAAGTTTTGCAAAAGCATGACTTAATACATGGATTATGGTGTCAAGATTCCAACATAGTTTCATATGAACTATAACAACCAAACTTGTCTCAATTACTTGCAAAATGATTTATGCACAAAAATAGACATCATGATGGCATAATAACAAAGCCCCAAACTTGCATGAAATTTCAATCAACTACATACATGTAGCTTCAACATAGGTCACATAATTTGCGAATATTCCAAACGTATATTTGCATAGAACTACCGCATGTAGTTCTTTATAATTGAATGACATAATTCAGAATATCCAAACGTATATAAATTGATAAGAACGCACAAATATGAATTTTATTGCCACAATTCAAGCATACATATCTACACAATCATTTGTTCATACCAAAGTAATACTCTACTTACAATGGTTGCGGCGAATTCTCTAATTAAGAGATATGATTCCTTTGTTGAATTGATTGGCTTTAGGTTGCTTGAATTGCTTTAGGCTTTAGAACTTTCTTCCTAATTCTCTCTCTAGTTGGTGGCTACTCTTAGTCGTTCCTCAACAACATGGCGGCTATGTTCTTAATTTGAATGAATAGATTAGGGTTTGTCTAGGGTTGTTTATATAGAGGTTAGGAATTGATTCGGATCATTGATGTTGCTAGGTTAGATCGTAGCCATTCATTAGATAGAGAGACCAATTAGAACCTGCCACCTAGCCCTAATGACAAAGCAAGCCTCTGAAAATCGGCCAAACACAGACCTGGCCAGCCAGGGCTTGACCAGACCTGACCAACAGGTCATTTATGACCTGGGCGCACTTGGCAGGTGCGCCAGGTCAAAAATGTACTGGCGCACTTCACAGGTGCGCCAGTGCATTTTTGTTCTGGCGCACTTCCCAAGTGCGCCAGTGCATTCTGACCCGTTTTCCGGTTTTTCGCCCAACTTCGTTCGTCCATAACTTCTTCATACGATATCCGTTTTTCGAAAACTCGGACTCTATTTCGCGTATATTTTCGAGACGAACGCAATGGAGTATCCCGTTTCCCTTAGTTCTTTGATTTGAAATTGATTATACTTTAATTTGTTAATTTCACAGTTATAGAATTTTCGGGGTGTTACATTCTCCCCCACTTAAAAGGATTTCGTCCCCGAAATCTTCAAGTTAGGAGGAATGTATATCCTAACATCCAATCATCCATCTACTCATCCATCAGACACGAGCATCCATTGTCCTTAAAAGACTTCTAATGCTTCATGATCATATGCGAAGTGTGTGTGTACATGAACTTATCTAATGCAAAATCAGGCGGTCTACTGATTCAGTTGACCTCCTTAATGCGAATTATGTAAGTGCCATGAATCCATTATGTATGCAGATTTTCCTATTCATGATTCTACATGAGTGCACAATCATTCATACAAATGCAACATCCATATGACAACACATTACAATTCAACCATATACGAATGCAAACATATATGCATATGCAATATGAAGTGACTGAGCCGATCTAAAACCTAGATTGTGTGTGTATATGCAACCACGAGCAACCACTAGCAATCACTTGCAACCACTTGCAACCATCATACATAACATGTTTCAATTACATGTTTCCATCCAAAGGGCTTCTACCTAAAAGATAAGGTCGAGGAAATATACCTAAAAAGATAGATAAAAGCGCAACTTAAGGAAAAGGAAAGATCAAGGATGTACCCTCGAACAGAAAAGGGTAGGTTGTACGGATTCTAGCTTCAGTTTCCCAAGTCGCGTCTCCCTCGGCGTCGCTCCACTGAACTTTGACGAGCTTGACTTCGCGGTTGCGTAGCTTCTTCACTTCCGTTCCTAATATGCGGGTTAAAGCTTTCCTCACGGTTGCTTCGCGCTCCACTTCAGCTTCTTCTAGGATATCTGGCTTTACCACTACAGTAGACTCATGTAGACATTTTCGGAGATGTGAAACGTGAAAAACGTTGTAGACTCCAGCCAACTTCTCGGGCAGCTCTAATCTATAGGTCATTTTCCAATTTTCTCGATGATAGGGAATGGTCCTACCTAAAGGTATAGTCGAATGATAGAAGCAAGTAAAAACTTTGTGCCCCTTAGGCAATGTCAAAACTGGAAATCTATGCCACATATATATTGATTAGGAGAAGAACTCTCTAAGCATCAGCCCCGAAGACCGAAATCAACATCAGACTGACACCCAAAGAATTACTCAACCCAACCACCATATATGATTCTAGGAAACTAAGCATGATGGACTCCTTTTAGGTCACAAGGGAGTCCCTTCCTAAGACCAACCCGTATCCTATAAAACCCAAAAACTTTAGTCAAACCAATGAACACCCTCGAGCCCCAACATGTGTTACTAACAGATGAGTCATACTCCCTATGGGGTTTGCAACAGAAATTGGATTGAGAATGGGATCGAGAGGATATACACAAAAGATAGCATGCAAGTAAGCTCTACAGGAAGAGAGGGATCAAGGACATACTCTTAAGAAGAGATATGATGCACGAATCTAGTCTTCAATCTTCTAAGTCGCATTTCCTTGAGCTTAACTCCATTATGCTTTGTCTGTCTTTAACTTCGCAATTTCGTAGTTTCTTAATTCTTGTTTCCAAAATATGAGTTGGAACCTATGTCACTGTTTCCTTTCGTTCCTCTTTCACTTATTCTCCTTCTAGTATACTTGGCTCAAGCATAACTGCGTACTCATGGTTCCATGCAAGCTCTCCAAAATTCACTAGTGAATCTTGGATCTTGTCCACTCACTATTAGGTATTCCACGTAGATGAATTATCTCTTGAAAATAAACAAATGTCAACTATGTTGCCAAATGTACTTACTTAGGTGATTCTCCACAACTCATTCATAAGCGAAGTGAACTTTCTGCCTTAGTGGCGAACACTACTGGAGCACCCCATTCTGAAATGCTCCTCCTAATGAACCCCTACTCTAGAAGCTCTTTAATCTGTTTACTGAGCTCTCTCCTTTCCCGTGGAGCCATGTGTCTAACGGGCAACGCAACGGGCTTTGCATTATCTACAAGATATATGCGGAAGTCTATCTCCCGCTTCGGAGGCAAGCCTTTCACCTCTTCGAAGACATCCGGATATTCCCGGACTACTCTAACTGATTGCAAATTTTCAACAGAGGCATCTAGCGATTCAAGATAACTAAGCATAACCGCATACGAGGGATTACAAGAAATTTCCAAAGTATTACCGAGCTGGGTTAGGAGCCTAACAACCCTTTTCTCACAATCAAGGATGGCCCCATTACTGGATAGCCAATCCATACCCAAAATCAAACCATATCACGAAAAGCCCAAAATAAAGGCACTACACTTAAGTTCTACGCTTAGAATAGAAATTTTCAATCCCAAACAGATCATAGACAAATGAGCTGGGCCCCCAATTGGGTTTGAAACAATTAAGGGGTCCTCTACCATACTAGTTTTTAGGTGCATAGATTCTACTAAAGCAGACGAGATAAAGGAGTGTGATGCGCCAGAATCAAATAAAGTGCGAACGGGGTGATCATAAAGATAAACTACACTTTCTACAGAAGTGTTTGTACCTCGCTGTTGCAATGGTGGCGCTTCTAGCACATGAACCTGTGCCCCTGGGGTGGATCCAGCCCCCTGCCCCTGCCCTCGTTTCCTTGGGCAGTCCTTAGCCCTGTGGCCTGTCTGACCGCATGAAAAGCACCCACCATTCTCCTTGGCCTTCTTTTTCCGGCAGTCCTTTACTAAGTGCCCCACTTTGCCACAGAAATTACACGTCCTCTTCTCTTTGTTGCCTTCCCCGTTTTTCTTAAAGTCTGTCTTCTTAGGCTGCAAACCCTCTTTCTTCCCTTGAGAGATTTCTGCCTTTGTCTCCTTCTTTCCCTTATCCTCTTCATTCAGCAATGCCATTTGCACCAATCTTTCATACGTGGCTCCCATGGGTATATGGGTCATGGCCAAACTATGTAATGGCTCATTTAACCCCTTGACGAAACGGAGAGCCTTCTTGTGCGGGGTGTTGACTAGGTCAAGCCCAAACCTAGCCAGCTCATCAAACTGATTCACATACTCTCTAACAGTCTTGTCTCCTTGCTTAAGAAATAAGGATTTCTCCAACTGCAAACTTCTTTCCGCATCTAAGAGAAATTTGGTCTCAAACCTTGCCTTAAAGTCCTCCCATGTCTCCACTGGTCTTTCAGCATTAGTGACTTCCCACCAGTAGGAAGCCTCGCCCTTCAATAGCCACACTGCCAACTATACTTTTTGTCTGTCCTCTACCTCAAAGATGATGAATAGATCCTCAGTTTCCTTCAGCCAATTTCTAGCTGCTACGAAGGACTCAGTTCCATGGAAATCCCTTCCTCCCATAGCTTTAAAATCCTTACATATCTTAGCAAACGCGTTTCCCCGAGGAGGAGGTGGAGGAAAAGGTGCCGCTGCAGCTGGATGATTACCGGCAGCTGGGGGAGGAGGAACGGTAGGACCTGGCTGAGTGGCCCTTGCTTCTAAGAACCGTCTAAACCCACCAGGTATTGGTACCCCTTCCGGTAAGTTAAGATCTTCGGACATGCTGAAACAAAAAGGATAGGTTCAAAACGAAGGATAAGAGATAGTACCTATGGCTTTGGGGAGTGGACTTTGCCTTTAAAAATAAAATAATATTTTTATCTTTTAAAAATGCTTCTTTAAATTTCCTTTTTGAAAATAAATTTTCCAAAACTTTTTATCTTATCTGGTAAACCTATGCTCTGATACCAGGTGAAACACCCCACCTCCGTTAGGGTCACTCTCAAAGGGAATGCCCTAATTTTGGTGGAGGTTTATAAGTACAAGTCACAGATATACAATACAGATATAAGAACACATATTTGTAAACAGCGGAAGAACAACAAACTTTTATTTCATAAAGTCAAATACGTGTTACAACAACATCCTTTCCAAAAACATAACACTTTCATAATCTGTCTTGAGTACATTATTTAAAGAAGCATAAATAAAACATAGATAAACTGCAAAAGCCCCATAGTGGATTGTCCAAAGCCATAGTTCAAAACAGGAAAGTCCAAGCAATACATTTCTCTTCTTCAAGCCGGATGTTGAGGTAGGTCAAGCTGCTGTGTTCCCTCCCTGAGGACCTGGGGGGGGGGGGGGAAACGGAAGAAAGAAGACGAAAGAAAAGTAGAGTCAGACATAAAGCCTGAGTAAGTCTAGTACTATTTTGTCTATGAATAAAGGACTGAGTATGATAAGTATAAACAGGAAGTGGGCATGCACTAAAAACTTGGTTAAGTTGTCTAGGGTCGAATATACTATCGTACCCCATGTTGATCTCTGAACCCGTATAAACTAGTTTTCAACTGGCACCCCATAATCAGGGTGATGTGATCCATTCTATGATGATCGGCTCCTACTCGCATAGTTACATGTGTCTTACGGCCCCCGATGTTGTAGTTACCTATGCTGGTCCCACCATGGGGTGTATCAAGTCCCATAGTGGCAACCCGACACAACCTTAGAGTGCACAGGTATGCTACTGGTGTCCAGTGCCTTATTTTTCTGCGCCGGAGTGTGTGCACGCCCGCACTCCGTTAGAACCTACACTGCTACACCACCGCCGTCGATTTGACCTCTTACAATCAGCCCAGTAATCGTGCCCCACCCTGCCTAGTTTCAGGGTATCCTGATACACCTTTTAGGGTTACTGCTGAAAAGGGTCCCCCATTACTAGGTTTTCTACCTCTAGCCAACATGCTAAGTTGGTTAAGTGTTTTCTAACCTAACCCCACCAGTCCGTTTAGTTTAGCATGTTCCATTTTGATTAAGTTTTTAGTTCACTTAATCCTATCAATCCTGACTCAACTTTAATTGTCTTATCAAGGCCCGGACCTCTCACATTAGACAGGTATTGCTGTGGCTGCCTGTTGCCGGTTGGTTCCGGGCAGTCTTACGCCACAACTCAGTCTAACCTCGGGTCCTTGCTAGGCTCCATGTTTAACCTCCCACATTGGATAGGTATTGTTGTGACTACTGGACAGCCGGGCGGTTCCGGGCAGGTTTACATCACAACTCAATCCAACCTCGGGTTAAACACATCGTATGTTCTACATTTACATATCTTGTCATTCTTCTTTATTTCTTATATGTAAATATTTGCGGCCCATTATTAAGTTAATGGTGTAAAGGTTACACCAATCATGGGCCCAACCCATACTTGAATTTGGGCCCTTCTATTTCATATTTTCATTCATTCATTAATTAATCTTAATCCAACGTTATTTTCCCCCGTTTTACACGTCCGTTTATATATATTGGGCTTAGCCTTTTAAAGCCCAATTTAGCCATGCGAAAAGGGAGGCTTATGGCGTAATTACATACACAAAGAGGGGGAAGGTGAGCGCATGAACTTGCATATGACGTTGGAAATACATACTAGAAACTGGTGTACTTGTATAGTGGTATCATAAGTGACATGAATCAAAGCATGTGAACTTGCATAGGTTTAACTGCAACATGAACCCATATTCTTATTTATGCAATATGTCAAACATAAGCATGGCATAAATATTTCTAGCATAAGCATGGCATGATGTCAAACATAAGCATGGCATAATATCAAACATAAGCATGGCATAGGTATAGTTAAATTTGTTCATGGCATAAATATAAACAAGTCATGTTCATAAGGTTTCTACATGTTTACAAAGAGGATACTTTGTTACTAACACAAAAGCATAGTTCAACTTAATTAAATTTAATCACATAACGATGGTATACTTATGCATAAATATTCCTAATCATGGTGTTTGCTTTTAACTTGCAAAAAGGGATTTTTGTGTCTAACTTAGCCATGTCTCACATATGTCATCATATAATTCTTTTAAACAAGATAGACTTAATCACGGATTTCAATTATGCCAAATATCATTCATAGCCTAGCCATATTCATAAGTTTTGCAAAAGCATGACTTAATACATGGATTATGGTGTCAAGATTCCAACATAGTTTCATATGAACTATAACAACCAAACTTGTCTCAATTACTTGCAAAATGATTTATGCACAAAAATAGACATCATGATGGCATAATAACAAAGCCCCAAACTTGCATGAAATTTCAATCAACTACATACATGTAGCTTCAACATAGGTCACATAATTTGCGAATATTCCAAACGTATATTTGCATAGAACTACCGCATGTAGTTCTTTATAATTGAATGACATAATTCAGAATATCCAAACGTATATAAATTGATAAGAACGCACAAATATGAATTTTATTGCCACAATTCAAGCATACATATCTACACAATCATTTGTTCATACCAAAGTAATACTCTACTTACAATGGTTGCGGCGAATTCTCTAATTAAGAGATATGATTCCTTTGTTGAATTGATTGGCTTTAGGTTGCTTGAATTGCTTTAGGCTTTAGAACTTTCTTCCTAATTCTCTCTCTAGTTGGCGGCTACTCTTAGTCGTTCCTCAGCAACATGGCGGCTATGTTCTTAATTTGAATGAATAGATTAGGGTTTGTCTAGGGTTGTTTATATAGAGGTTAGGAATTGATTCGGACCATTGATGTTGCTAGGTTAGATCGTAGCCATTCATTAGATAGAGAGACCAATTAGAACCTGCCACCTAGCCCTAATGACAAAGCAAGCTTCTGAAAATCGGCCAAACACAGACCTGGCCAGCCAGGGCTTGACCAGACCTGACCAACAGGTCATTTTTGACCTGGGCGCACTTGGCAGGTGCGCCAGGTCAAAAATGTACTGGCGCACTTCACAGGTGCGCCAGTGCATTTTTGTTCTGGCGCACTTCCCAAGTGCGCCAGTGCATTCTGACCCGTTTTCCGGTTTTTCGCCCAACTTCGTTCGTCCATAACTTCTTCATACGATATCCGTTTTTCGAAAACTCGGACTCTATTTCGCGTATTTTTCCGAGACGAACGCAATGGAGTATCCCGTTTCCCTTAGTTCTTTGATTTGAAATTGATTATACTTTAATTTGTTAATTTCACAGTTATAGAATTTTCGGGGTGTTACACCAGGTGTCACATTTTGGGGGGACTTTTCTCATTCTACTTGTACTTATTTCTAAGAGAGCAAACCTAATTTTGAAATTTAATTGGGGATTTCCTCATCAATTGTAATACATGTTAGGGATTGCAGAATGGATCGTTAAGGCAAAACAAGCACTAGAGGGGGGTGAATAGTGTTTTTGAGAATTTAAACAAAATCTAAAACTTATGTGAACTACTATATAAATCAAACACCACATAAATAATCACAGACACAGAATCAAACACAAACACAAAGATAAATAAGAATAAATTGCATTAAAGGAAAGAACACATCGGATTTTATACTGGTTCGGATTGCTCCTACGTCCAGTCCCGCACAATGCTGTATTGCGCAGAGTTTTATTACAATATCAATAGTCAAATACAACCTCCTTGATTTCACGGCTACAAGGGATACAAACGATTCCAACCTCCTTGATTTCACGGTTACAAGGGATACCACCGATTACCTGTCCTTGATTAGTAATGCAAAGGCCTATAATAGATCGATATGAACATCACGAGCTGCCCCGTAATAAAACCCATTATTGTTGATATCTCCTTCTTAGTTCCTCCTTCCATAACCCGAGCTTGGAGAAGGAAGAGATAAGAGGGCCCTATGGAAAATGTGGTACTGTAAGCGAAATAATTAGTGATTGTCCAAAGAGACCCTACACATAATAAAATTAGATCTTTCTTCCGCTAGGCTATTTACGTATCACACATTTCACATAGTAAATCCTTTATCATTTAAATAAAGTCATTCTATTTTATATGTGTGGATATCTATAAAATATAGATTTTCCTTCTATCACTTCCAGAGTGGTATCTCACTGATGGCTTGGTCGCCCCCCTAAAGGAGGCCTTCTTCGCCTTCCACCTAAGCTGCGCAGGAAAGGCCCAAAGCCAATCCCAGGGAACAATGAAGCTTCATAGGGTCTTTCTGTCCAGTTGCAGGTAGTCCGCATCTTCACAGACATGTCTATTTCACCGAGCCTCTCTCTTTACGACTACAAGGGATACCACCGATTACTTACTCAACCCAAAAAATTACAAACAACCCTATAACTCTTCAGTAGCACTTGATTTAGAGAGTAATGAGTAGAGAGTGTTGGAAGAAGAAGTTTAATGAAAATAGAATTGAATTCGGTAGAGTACAAGTGCAGAAATCATAAAAATAAGAAAGAATAATGGTGTAATGAAAGGAGATGAAGATGGAGAAGAATAATGATAAAAAAATGTTCGAAATCATCCCCTATTATAACATTTGAAAGGTTGCAATGTTTCTGAACCGTCACAAATAGTGAAAAGAAGCTTTCTTTCAATTTTGAAAAAATGACAGTTATATGTCGACATATACAATAATGTATGTGGACATATGCTAGTTAAAAATTATTTTATGATCATTTTCCAAGTGTTTTGATATATATATATATATATATAAAATTCTGGAAATTTTTAAATTAAAACATATGTTATAAATGAATATTATAAAGTAGAAAATCATTTGAAAACATAAATATAAACTATATAAACATATTTATAAAATTATAGCGTTAAAACTATATAAATATAAAGTATATAAAAGTATAAATATAAAATTTATAAAACTTGAGTTTAAAATCAAAATAAAATAAAATAGAGATGATAGAGATTGAAGATAGAATTTGAAAACAAAATTAGAAATTGAAAAACAGATTTTGATTTTGAATCTGGAGTGTTATTCAGAGTCTTACATAATTTGGACTCTATTACTATATTTGTCTTGAACTCTTGAAATCTTGAATACTCATGAGTCTTGAATCATCTCTAAATTCTGAATCTCTAATATCTTTAAACTGTACAGTCTTCAGTAATAATTCCTGTACATAAATCCTGCATATGTGTGTGTGTATATATATATATATATTCTAGATAAAAGTTTTAGTACATATTTATAATGAATTAATATTGAAATAGGGTTGTTGTCATCAAAACTCCATTCTCCAACAATCTCCCCCTTTTTGATAATGACAACCTTAGTTTATAAAATATCATACCTGTACATACATGTTGATGATGATCCTTCTAATACTCCCCCTGTCTATATGAATCCTATGAACTAATTCTATATTTCTCCCTCTTTGGCATTATCAAAAAGAAATTCTAAAACTACTCCCCATTAATCCTATAATTATCTAAATAACTCCTATACTAAACTAAAGTACTCCCCCTAAGTCCCAAGTCTATATATATATATATATATATATATATATATATCCTATAATACTAGCATGAAGTACTCCCCCTAAATTCATGGTTATATTATATCCTTATATCTCCCTCTAAATCTCTAAGCCTAAAAGATTATAACTCCCCCTAAAATTATGACTATACTATACTAAATAAAAAGGATAAACTAAGCAATCCAATCAATATTTTCAATCAATCCAAACAATAAATCCAAGCGAGAAATTCAAGCAAGAAATTTAAACAATCAATTCAAGCAATCAACCAAATTGAATAATATATGTTAATAAACACTTCGTGAACCTCCAACTGTCCTAGAAACTATAAAACTCCTATCAATGATAGATGCATAAGTATTTTTCTAACAAATCTATCAACTACTAATGAAATTTAACCATGTCAAGTAAGTCAATCAAGTTATTCAAGTCAAACAAGCCAAACAAGTCAACCAGGTCAAAAAATTAATCAAGCCAGTCAATCTGGTCAAAGTAAATATGTTATATATTTGATTCTATGTTTCTAATTAGATAAAAATTCCTATATAGTATACTTGTTGTGTGTGGAGTTAAAAGTTAACATATAATGCAGTGTGTGTAATATGTTGGTTATAATGCAGTATGAATTATATGTCATATGTAAAGTAATATGAAATGATATACTGAATGATAAGCAACTTGTGATGTGAATCATTTTATCATGCATTGTAATAAATGAGGTATGATATGAAATGAAATTATAATGATTTGATGATGATATGTATTTCTATAAAAGATATTTAAATTAATATCTAACTATTATGCATATACATATATATTATAAATTATTTGAATCAAACAAAGATAATGTTAATTTCTATACTTAGGTTAATTATATTAATGAAAGTGATTAAAATAATAATAAAGATAAGAGTTTAATTAAAAATATTCATGATAAGTAGTAATATATTCAGAAGAATTATGTATTTAAATAATATTAGTACGGTAAATAAAGTAAAAATTGAAGATTATTTTGAAGAACATAAAAATTGTATTATATAAAGCAAACAATATAATCATATATTCATGAATATATATAAAAACAAATTTAAAAAGAACTTAAAATTTAATTTATTATGAGATATACTTTGATATAAATCAATTTTAAATTTAAACTTTTAGAAATAAAAGCATATTTATTTGCTAAAAAAACTATTTATATTTTAAAAGAAATCTAAAATTATATTTTTTTAATGATAACTTGGTAATATAATTGTAAAACTATAACTTCTTATGTTTAAAATACATATTCAAGGCATACAGATATATATTCCAAATACTAAATTAAATATAAATGTTTTATAAATCTTAATAAACCAAGAAATAAAAATTAGTATTTAATTACAAATAATATTTATAACTCAAAATTATATGAAAAATATAAGTTAAACTATGTATGTTTAAACTATAAAATGTTTGAAAAAATTTATATTTTATTTCAAGCATGTAAAAGATATGTAAATTTATAAAATGTTTAAAAACTATTTCAAGCATATATCTATGTACTATAAATAATTTTATAAATTTAATATATATATATATATATATATATTTGAAACAAAGTATATGAAACATAAGTATATAAACAAAATTGATAACTAGTATTTGAATTGACATTTTCATATTTGAAAAGATCCTTTCAAAACCAAATCAAAGAGTAGCTAAATTTTAAAATAAGAAGAGATTTTAATTAAATTTGTGTATTGATATGTATACTATAGTGTATTGACATATGAACCAAAATATCTAGTATTATAAAAGGAATGAATTTCTATATCTAACTACGCGCATAAATATATATATTCCTAAATTCTATGGGAATTATGAAATAATTGTAAGGCGTACCTATTTTTTCCATCCTTCATTTTGTTGTTCTTCCATTGTCATGAATATCTTCCATGATTTGATGATGAAATCTCCTCTATTGCGACGGGCTCATTTTTCTGATCAGGATAGTATATTCATTTGTTGAATTTGAATAACCGTATGAGAAAGAAAATGAAGATTTAGTAGATCAAGCAACTTGGCGTCAAAATTTTGAATTTGAATTTTGAATGAATGGACACTTCAACTACTATATAAAGGCCCAAAAGTTATGTCTCCTCACAATCTCTTCTCTTCTTCTTCTTCTCGTTTTTCACTTTCAATCAAACTTTCAAAAGGCATAACTTCTTCGTTTCATAACGGAATTGGACGAAATCAGCAACAAATCAAAGAGGAATTCAAGGAATATGATCTACTGACAGTTTAGGGATGAATTTGGATGGTATTGGGGTGCATAAAGTCGAAACAGTAAGAGATATGCATGAAATCCCGTAACAGTTTTTCAGTTTTGCATAGCCAACTTCAAACAGTCAAATCTCACTCAATTTTGATCAAAATTTGATGATCTACCAATCAAAATGACCGCGAGAACAAGAACTACAATCTAGAAAAGGATTTGGGACAAAATAGTCTAATCTGTGGATGCAATTTGAAGATAACCGTTGACAGTTTTGGTTTCCTTCTCTCTTTATTCACTAAAACTTCATTTGATCATTACTTGATAAATTCTTGACGGATTTGCATGAAACCAACGACATTACGAAGCAAATGAAGAGAAGTACAGTATGAAGATAAGTTATAGATGAAAATCCAAAGTCGTAAGTTGATCCGGTACCCATTTCTTTGTTGATTTACATTGTATATATCTATTTCTTCCTCTTGATGTCTTTTTACCAACCATCATTACTCTTCTTTGTTTGTTCACCATAATTTAAATTCTCAAAAGCCAGACACTTTACCCATCTTTTCAAAGTTTGAATATCTAATAGCCATATAACACCTATTTTCCTGTAAAACAACACAACTTTTCAAATAATCAAATAACTTTTCAAATAATCAAATGACTTTTCAAATAATCAAATGACTTTTCAGAATAAATAATCTATAATTTTAAACAACAATATCATGATGATTTTGTAACATATCCATATATCAAAAAAAATTAAATTTTTAAATTTCAAAATTTTAAATTTCAAAAATCAAATCATAGTAACTTGAATTTTCCATAAAATTAAATGCAGACTTATCTAATACATAAATTTAAACTAGTGTTATAAATCATTTCAAAATTTCCATTTAAAAATTATCAAAAATCAGATTATGAACTTTTTGAAGGACCTTTCTCTGATACCAATTGTTAGGGATTGTAGAATGGATCGTTAAGGCAAAATAAACACTAGACGGGAGTGAATAGTGTTTTTGAGAATTTAAACAAAATCTAAAACTTATGTGAACTACGATATGAATCAAACACCACAGAAACAATCACAAACACATAATCAAACACAAATACAAAGATGAATAAAAATAAAGTGCACTAAAGGAAAGAACACATCAGATTCTATACTGGTTCGGATTGCTCCTACGTCCAGTCCCGCACAATGCTTGATTGCACAGAGTTTTATTACTATATCATTAGTCAAATACAACCTCCTTGATTTCACGGCTACAGGAGATACCACCGATTCCAACCTCCTCGATTTCATGGCTACAAGGGATACCACCGATTCCAACCTCCTTGATTTCACGGCTAAAAGGGATACCACCGATTACCCGTCCTTGATTTTACGGCTACAAGGGATACCACTGATTACTTACTTAACCCAAACAATTACGAACAGCCCTATAACTCATAAATAGCACTTGATTTAGAGAGTAATGAGTAGAGAGTGTAGAGAGAAGAAGTTTAATGAAAACAGAATTGGATTTAGTAGAGTATAAGTGTAGAAATCAGAAAAATGAGAAAGAATAATGATGTAATGAAAGGAGATGAAGATGGAGAAGAAGAATGAGAAAAAACTCGAAATCTGCCCCTATTTATAACATTTCAAAGTTTGCAATGTTTTGAATCGTTACAAATAGTGAAAAAATAGCTTTTTTCGATTTTGAAAAAATGACAGTTATATGTCAACATATACAATAATGTATGTCGACATATGCTAGTTAAAAAATTAGTTTTGAGCATTTTTCAAGTGTTTTGATATATATATATATATATATATATAATTCTGGAAATTCTTGAATTAAAACATAGTGTTATAAATGAATGTTATAAATGAATATATATATATATATATTATTTTTTGGTTTCTTATTATACAAAAGTTCATAAGGAGTTTTATGGGTTAAAGGTCTAATTAAAGTTCTGTTTAAAATATAGCAAGTTATTGCAACTGCCTCAGCCTGAAAATTCTGTAGTAAATTACTATCAGATAACCTAGTTCTCACGTACTCTTGTATCGTCCTATTTTTACGTTCAACTACTCCATTTTGTTAAGGGGTTTTGGTATAGAAAAATTATGATTTATTCCCTTTTTATTACAATATTTTTCAAAAATTTCATTTTCGAATTCTCCGCCATGGTCACTATGTATTGTTTTGATTTTTAGTGATAATAAATTTTGAATCCTTTAGGAAAAAGTTTTAAATTAATTAAAAGCATCATTTCTATTTTTAAGAAATAAAGTCTAAGTAAATCTAGAAAAATCATCGACTATCACGTAAACATATCTCTTATGATTTATCGATTGAATTCGAGATGGACCAAATAAATCCATGTGAATTAACTATAATGGTTTCAAGGTAGCAATTTCCTCTTTTGGCTTATATGAACTTCTCTTTAATTTCCCAAATTGACAACCGTCACATAAGTTATTAACTTTAAATTTCAGTTTTGTTAGTCTTTTAATTGAATCTAATTTAGAAATCCTAGAGATTTGTTTGAAATTTTTACGACCAAATCTCTTATGCCAGATCCAAGGGTCACTTGTATTAGTCATAAGACATAGATTATCACTGGAGATTTTCATACTTAATATATAGATATATTTCTTTCTATCTCCTTCGAATATTACTTTTGAATTCCTATCTTCTATAAAACATTTATCCTTTTCAAAGTTTATCTTATAACCGTTATCGCAAAGTTAACTTGTACTTAGCAAGTTGTGTTTTAGATTCCTAACTAATAAAACATCAGAAATAGTAGGATTTTCAAAATTACCGACATTTCCGATCCCAATAATGTATCCTTTAGAGTTATCTCCGAAGTTCATCATTCCACCATCTACAAATATCAGATTATTGAGTAATTCAGGATTTCCCATCATATGTCTCGAACAACCAATATCCAATATGCACCTGTCCTATTTAATTTCCACGAACTGCTTTCCAGAACAGGAAAATATTTACAAGGACAAATGTAACACCCCGAATTTTCTATTAACACTAAAGTTGCTAAAATAATAATAAGTGTGTAGAAGAGGGGATGTATCTAATATGAATATAAAAATATTAATAAGTATGTAAGAGAGGGGATGTATCTATTATGAATATAAAAATATTAATAAGTGTGTAAGAGAGGGGATGTATCTAATATGAATATAAAAATATTAATAAGTATGTAAGAGAGGGGATGTATCTAATATGTATATAAAAACAATAATAAGTGTGTAAAAGGGGGGATGTATCTAATGTGTACATTGTAGAATATATATATATATATATATATATATATGGGCAGTTAATGCAAACATGAATAGAAGTTTATTAATTTGCTGAGTGTTTGCTGAGTCACTTCTGACTCATTGCTGAGTCAACAAGATAAACCCCATCTTGTCTGAACGGCTGCGGTTATTTCTAGGTTAAATCTAATGGCCTAAATGCATTCTAAAATATATAAATAAGTGGGTAGACCCAAAACCTAAATCACTTGTAAAATTAGAGAAGCTACCGTCATGCTGCTGCCATGGAGTTCAGCGTAGCCGTCACAAACTAAGAAGAGGAAGCCTAATCTACTACAACTAAATTCTACTCAACAAAACAAATCAAACCAAAGAACTCTCTCTCTAATTCTCTTCTTTTGTTGGTGAGTATGATGATTCTCACAAGACTATTACAAACTAATTTGACTCAGTTATGAATGGATCACAAGAAAGTGATGTGATTTGTAATTGTAAATTCTATATATTGTGGATCTCTTATTATGTTATTATGTTGTTGTATGATGTAAATTATATATGCTATGTCATGCTATGTTGTAAATTCTCTTATGCTATGTTGTGCTATGTTGAGAATCATGTCAAGCTATGTTATACTATCATACTATGCCATGTTATAAATCATGCTATATTATGTTGAAAAATCATTATGTTGTTGGATCATGCTTAAAGTTATGTTTTTTTTCTTAATTTAAATGGATCTTGTTTATGGGAATTTGCCTATTAGGTTAGGTGTACCCATAAACTTGAAACTATAATTAAATAAAACTTGATTATGGGAATTTGCCTATTGAGTTAGGTGTACCCATATAAAACCATGTTGTAAAAAAAAATTAGATGATGTTGATTCACACATGTTCATATGTAAGTTTATGAAAATTGATTGAGATCATATTAGGTGAATTTTGAACAAGTTGACACCTTTAGATCCATGACATGTATAATCTATGCAAGTTGGACATATGCAAGTTTCACCCCTTATTATGATTCATTTGGTCACATAAACATGTTGTTATTATGATAATCTCTTTTATGCTATGAGTTAGGCTATTCGAGTCTAACATATATTTTGCGAATAAACGTTCAAACGTGGGGTAGGGGTAATATTAGGAATTAATAAATTGGGTGCAATTTTGTAAGATGTTGCATACCATGAATGAATGTCCATAATTGAGTCAATTATGGACATTGTTAAAAATTGGAAGTAATTAATAATTCAAGTAGGGAATTATTAAAATTGGGGGAAAGTGGATTATTATTAATAATCAATGCTTAGGACACGAGGTTGGACCCGTTTGTGATGTAAACCTGCCCGGACCCGCCCGGCAAATCCAGTAGTCACAAATGTCGGCCCAATGTGAGAGGTCCTAGGCCCAAACTAAAGCATAACAGTTGTAAAGACACGAGGTTAGACTCTTTTATGGTGTAAGACTGCCCGGACCCGCCCGGCAAATCCAGCTGCCATAAATGCCAGTCTAATGTGAGAGGTCTTTATGAGGTTATGGCCTTAATGAACTAAGAAATACTTAACCAGATAATCATGTAAGGTGGGACATGGGGGTTAAGTAGGTGCCTTGGTTGGCATGAGGAATCTGGTGGTTGCCTTTAGAGGCATTTGAAATACGATTAGACTTAACCAAACACACATGTAAATTAACATGACTAAGTGGGTTAAGTGGGATGGACTAATGGGGACAAGCTTAGGTGGAATGCTTGTGGTAAATAGTGGGGGCCCATTTCAACCAGTATCCCAAAACGTATCTTTGTGGGCTCGACCCAAGTCGAGGAAGGGACACGCATACTGGGTTTGACTATAAGAGGCCAAAACAGGGAGCGGTGGCAACGCAAGTCCAACGGGTTTCATATGCGTGTGTGGACCCGGGCTGGTAGGTAAGACGTTGTTGCATCGTGTAGGTATAAGCCGTGCATGTCCGTTGTATCAGGTTGCCACTTTAGGGGAGTGATACACCCCAATGTGGGGCCAGCACGGGTATCTACGAGTTAGGGAGCCGATCGAATAATGGGAAGTAGGGTACACCTAGTGGAGATAGGGGCAGGCGGCACCTATGTAGTCAGCTAGGGGTACGTAAAGCCATTGGGAAAGTTCCTAAGTGAAGCTAAGTGGGATGAATCTTTAGGGTGACTGGTGTGGTGCAGTATAGTGTTTATCTTTTAGTATTTAGGAGCGCCTATAACGTTGCCTTTAGCGATTGTCTATGTCCTTAATCTGCTCTTCATAGACATTTTCTTGTTTTCCAGCTTATGCCTTAGTCTAGTTATTTTGGTAATAGTATTGTAGAATTATCATATTTACCAGACTTTATGTCTGACCCCCTCTTTTCCATCCCTTTCTTCCCTTCAGGTCCGCAGGTTGGGCCAAGTTCTAGTGGAGTCTAGTTGGATCGCTTATCTTTTGGAAAGCTTGGACTGCTGAAGTAAAGTCCAGCTTGTTATCTTTCTTTTTAATGGCTATTCATGTAATGGGATTATGTACTTGTTTTATCAAGATAGATATTGTACTTGACATTGAATATGGTGTTATGATGTAATCAAACATGTTTTGACTTCTGCTACAATGAAATAAAGTTTTTGAACTTCTAATTACTATTTTATATCTGTCTTGTTGTAATTTTACTGTTCTATATTCACTTAAAACCTCCATGGAAGTTAATGCATTCCCTTTGTGAGTGACATTAATGGACGTGGGTGTTACACGTGGTATCAGAGCATAAGGTTACCAGAACAGATAAAATTTTTTTTTAGAAATTTTTTTTTCTAAAGTATTTTTGGAAGAAGTGCTTTCAAAAAAAAAAAACATGTTATTTAAAGAGAGTTTTTATGAAAAACATAATCCCAAATAGCCATATCCTTATCTTTATCTTTCGAATTCTCCATTTTGAATCTTTCCTTTTTCGTTTCAGCATGGCTGAAGATCTTAATCTCCCAGAAGGTGTGACGATTCCAGGGTGGTTTAGGAGATACTTGGAGGCTAGGGCCACCACTGCAGGCCCAGCGGATACTCCTCCACCCCTAGTTGCACCCATTCCTCCTCCTCCTCCTCCTCGTGTTGACACTTTTGCAAAGACGTGCAAGGAATTCAACGCTATGGGAGGAAAAACTTTTCAAGGGACTGAGACGTTTGTGGAGGCCAGAGATTGGCTTAAGGAGACTGAGGAATTGTTGGATATCTTTGAAGTGGAAGATGGGAGGAAAGTCCGTTTAGCTGCTTGGTTAATGAAGGGAGAGGCCTCGTTTTGGTGGGAGGTCACTAACGGGGAACGTCCAGTTGATTCATGGGTGGATTTCAAACGAAGGTTTGAGGCAAAGTTTCTTTCAAGGGCAGAGGAGAACTTAAATATGGAAAAATTCCTGGCACTAAAGCAAGGGAGCTCATCAGTAAAGGAATATGTCAATAAATTTAATCAGTTAGCAAGGTTTGGCTTGTAGTTGGTGAACACGCCAGAGAAGAAAGCTTTGAGGTTCGTTAGAGGCTTGAATGAACCGTTGCAAGGGTTGGCTATGACCCACATCCCTATGGGAGCCACCTTTGAAAAGCTAGTGGAAATGGCACTTATGCATGAGGATAAGGCAGTTGAAAAGAAAGGGGATCAGAAGAAACCCCAACAGCAAAATAAGAAGGGTGGTAAAAACAATAATGGCAAAGGGAAGAAGAAATGCTTCAATTGTGGGACGCCTGGCCATCTCAGCAAAGATTGTAGAAAGAAAAAGAAGACTGGTTGTTTTCATTGTGGAGATGCGGGACATTTAGTGAAGGACTGTCCAAAGAAGGGGCAGAGGGCAGGGTCTACCTCGGGAGGACAGGTGCAGGCTCTTATGGCACCAGGGCAGGCAAGGGGGCAAGTTCAGGCTATTGCGGCCCCACCGCTGCAAGAAAGAGGTAGAACAATTTCTGTTGAAAGCTTAGTTTTTTTGTTTGATCATCCTGTCCGTACGTTATTCGATTCTGGCGCATCTCATTCGTTTATCTCTGCATCATTAGTTGAATCACTGCACTTGAACACCAGTTTAGTAGAGGATCCCTTGGTCGTTTCAAATCCAATTGGGGGTTCGGCTCATTTGACCATGATATGTTTGGATTTGAAAATCTCTATACTTAGCGTTGAATTTAGATGTGATGCTTATGTATTGGGCTTCACGGGCTATGGGCTAATTTTAGGAATGGATTGGTTGTCTAGAAATAGGGCCATTCTTGATTGTGAAAGGAGAGTAGTTAGGCTTGTGACTCGCCTTGGTAATGCTCTCGACATCTTTTGTAATCCCATAAATTCCGTTATGCTAAGTTATCTTGAATCGCTTGACGCGTCTGTAGAGAACCTGCGATCGGTAGAAGTGGTCCGGGAATATCCGGATGTGTTTGAGGAGGTGAAGGGCTTACCTCCAAAGCGGGAGATAGACTTTCGAATTTATCTTGTGGACAATGCTAAACCCGTATCTTTGCCAGTGCGCCACATGGCTCCTCATGAAAGGAGGGAACTCAATAAGCAAGTAAAGGAGTTGCTTGAGAAGGGGTTCATAAGACGTAGTATATCGGAGTGGGGTGCTCCAGTAGTTTTTGCCACAAAGGCGGATGGGTCTCTTAGACTTTGTATGGACTATAGAGAACTAAACAAGCTTACTAAAAAGAACCGACACCCACTGCCGAGGATTGACGATCTCTTTGATCAGTTAGTTGGCGCCTCAGTGTTTTCGCAGTTGGACTTAGCCACTGGCTTTCATCAACTGAGAGTGGCTGAGGATAGTATAGATAAGACTGCTTTTAGGACTCCTGACGGATTCTATGAATGGCTAGTGATGCCCTTTGGTTTGACAAACGCCCCTGCATATTTTGTTGATTTGATGAGTAGGGTGTTTAGGGAATACCTTAACAAATTCGTGGTAGTCTTTGTGGATGACATCTTAGTCTTTTCTAAGAATAAAGAAGAGCACTCCCTAAATCTTAGGGAAGTGTTGGAAACCCTTCGAGCGCATAACCTTAAGGCAAAATTTTCTAAGTGTCACTTCTGGAGGAAGGAAGTACGGTTCTTAGGGCACGTGGTTTCCAAAGAAGGGATAGCAGTGGATCCCGCAAAGGTGGTGGCCATCCAAGATTGGAAGGTCCCTAAAAATGCAACCGAAGTAAGAAGTTTCTTGGGGTTGGCTGGCTATTATAGGAAGTTTATCAAAGACTTCGCAAAAATATCAGCTCCATTAACACGGTTAACGAAGAAGAACCTGGTTTTTACGTGGGACAAAGATTGCGATGATGCGTTCCAACATTTAAAGAGAGCCTTAACTTCATCCCTAGTCTTAGTGCTGCCAGACGGGAATAAACCGTTTACCATCTATACTGATGCTTGTGGGACGGGACTTGGCGCGGTCCTCATGCAAGAGGAAAGAGTAATAGCCTATGGTGGAAGGAAGTTGAGGGTTCATGAAAAGAATTACCCCACGCATGACTTAGAGCTAGCCGCAATTGTTGTCGCGTTTAAGTCTTGGCGTCACTATCTTCTTGGTGAGAAGTTTGAACTGTTCACTGACCACAAATCATTAAAATACTTATTCTCTCAGAAGGATTTGAATTTAAGGCAGCAACGGTGTATGGAATTCTTAGCCTCCTACGATTTTGAAATAGCATATACCCCGGGCAAGGGTAACGTGGTGGCAGACGCCTTAAGTAGGAAAAGGTTGTCCTTGAGTCCGTTGTTTGTTGAACGACAAAGCTTAGAATTCATCTCTATGTTTGACTTTAGACCCTCCGTTGACTTAGTACCCAGTCTGTTAGCATCCTTGGAGGTTAGAACTACACTTCTAGGACGGGGTGGTGAGGCACAGCGAGACGACCCACAGTTGGTTGAGATAGTAGAAAAGCTCAAAGGGGGGGAGTCATCAAGCCATCTTCGTAGGTATACCCTAGACGATAAGGGTTGGTTACGAAGGGATAATAGACTTTGTGTACCACAAGACGAAGACTTAATGAAGGCCATTCTTGATGATGCTCATCGCTCAAAAATGACCATTCATCCCGGCGGGGATAAGATGTACAAAGATATGAAGCGGGTTTTCTTTTGGGCCGGTATGAAAAAGGATGTGGCCGAGTACGTCGCTAGATGCTTGGTGTGCCAACGAGTTAAAGCAGAACAAAAGAAACCCGGTGGGTTGCTTCACCCATTAGAAGTTCCACTATGGAAATGGGAAAGCATCTCAATGGATTTTGTGGATGGATTACCAAGATCAAGGAAGGGTAACACGGGGATTTGGGTTATAGTAGATAGACTTACTAAAAGCGCCCATTTTATTCCCGTGAAAAGTAAGAGGACTGCTCCGTGGTTGGCTTCTGTATACATTAAGGAGATAGTTCGTTTGCACGGTATTCCTTCTAGTATAGTAAGCGACCGTGACTCCATCTTTACTAGCGAATTTTGGAAGAGTTTACAAGAGGTGGTAGGGACTCAGCTATGTTTGAGCACCGCATATCATCCTCAGACAGACGGCCAGACCGAGAGGGTGAATCGCATTCTAGAGGATCTTTTAAGGCTTTGTATCCTAGACTTTGGGGGTACATGGGAAGAGCACCTTCCGTTAGTAGAATTCGCATATAATAATAGCTTTCAGTCTAGTATTGGCATGGCACCTTTCGAAGCTCTTTATGGAAGGCCTTGCCGTTCGCCTACATGTTGGTGGGAATCTACCGATAAAATCCTACTTGGGCCCGATATGGTTATGGAAACCTCGGAGAAGATTGAGTTGATTCGAAGGAGGATGAAAGCAGCACAAGATAGGCAAAAATCGTATGCTGATAAGAGGAGGACAGATCTTGAGTTTGACATTGGGGACATGGTTTTTATCAAAGTATCTCCGTTACAGAATGTTGTTCGCTTTGGGTCCATGGGGAAATTAGCACCAAGGTTTGTAGGGCCGTTTCCTGTAAAAAACAGGATTGGGAAGATGGCATATAGGGTGGAGTTGCCTGAGAAACTTAGTGGAGTACACGACGTATTCCATGTATCACATTTGAGGAAGTGTTAGCACAAGACCGCGGAGGTGGTAGAGCCGAGCTTGCTTAAAGAGGTGGAAATAGAGCGTGATGCAACAATTAGACGAGCTCCTACATGCATTCTTGGGTCGGAGATCAAAAAGTTGAGGAATCGAGAGGTCAGACTGGTTAAAGTGCAATGGGGAGATGATGAGAGCAACGCAACTTGGGATACAGAAGAGAAGATGCGTTCGTTGTACCCTTTTCTTTTTGAGGGTATGTCTTTTAATTTCTCCTTTATCGCTTAGCTTATCTTATCTTATCTTTAGTATGTCCTCTCATTAGTATCTTTGACCTTTAGTTAGGATAATCCTATGGTTGAAACATGTGTTTGAGACATGTTATGTATGATGGATGCAAAATGGATGCAAGTGTTTGCTAGTGGTTGCCCGTGGATGCATATATACACACACTTTAGGCACTAGATCGGCTCAGTCACTTCATATTGCATATTGCATATATATGGATGTATTTAGTATAATGGATGTATAATGGTTGTACCATCATATGGATGCTGCATTCGGTTGAATGGGTGTGCACGCATATAGAAGTAGTATGTAAGCAATTAGGATCTTTTGCATACATAATGGATTCATGACACTTACATAATTTGCATTAAGGAGGTCAACTGAATCAGTAGATCGCCTGATTTCGCATTAGGTAAGGACATGTACACACACTTTGCATATGATCATAAAGCATTAGAAGTCTTTTAAGGACAATGGATGCCTGTGTATGATGGATGAGTAGATGGACGTTTGGATGGTAGGATATACATTCTTCCAGACTTGAAGATTTCGGGGACGAAATCCTAAAAGGAGGGGAGAATGTAAAACCCCGAATTTTCTATTAACACTAAAGTTGCTAAAATAATAATAAGTGTGTAGAAGAGGGGATGTATCTAATATGAATATAAAAATATTAATAAGTATGTAAGAGAGGGGATGTATCTATTATGAATATAAAAATATTAATAAGTGTGTAAGAGAGGGGATGTATCTAATATGAATATAAAAATATTAATAAGTATGTAAGAGAGGGGATGTATCTAATATGTATATAAAAACAATAATAAGTGTGTAAAAGGGGGGATGTATCTAATGTGTACATTGTAGAATATATATATATATATATATATATATATATATATATATATATATATATATGGGCAGTTAATGCAAACATGAATAGAAGTTTATTAATTTGCTGAGTGTTTGCTGAGTCACTTCTAACTCATTGCTGAGTCAACAAGATAAACCCCATCTTGTCTGAACGGCTGCGGTTATTTCTAGGTTAAATCTAATGGCCTAAATGCATTCTAAAATCTATAAATAAGTGGGTGGACCCAAAACCTAAATCACTTATAAAATTAGAGAAGCTACCGTCATGCTGCTGCCATGGAGTTCAGCGTAGCCGTCACAAACTAAGAAGAGGAAGCCTAATCTACTACAACTAAATTCTACTCAACAAAACAAATCAAACCAAAGAACTCTCTCTCTAATTCTCTTCTTTAGTTGGTGAGTATGATGATTCTCACAAGACTATTACAAACTAATTTGACTCAGTTATGAATGGATCACAAGAAAGTGATGTGATTTGTAATTGTAAATTCTATATTGTGGATCTCTTATTATGTTATTATGTTGTCGTATGATGAAAATTATATATGCTATGTCATGCTATGTTGTAAATTCTCTTATGCTATGTCGTGCTATGTTGAGAATCATGTCAAGCTATGTTATACTATCATACTATGCCATGTTATAAATCATGCTATATTATGTTGAAAAATCATGATGTTGTTGGATCATGCTTAAAGTTATGTTTTTTTTTCTTAATTTAAATGGATCTTGTTTATGGGAATTTGCCTATTAGGTTAGGTGTACCCATAAACTTGAAACTATAATTAAATAAAACTTGATTATGGGAATTTGCCTATTGAGTTAGGTGTACCCATATAAAACCATGTTGTAAAAAAAATTAGATGATGTTGATTCACACATGTTCATATGTAAGTTTATGAAAATTGATTGAGATCATATTAGGTGAATTTTGAACAAGTTGACACCTTTAGATCCATGACATGTATAATCTATGCAAGTTGGACATATGCAAGTTTCACCCCTTATTATGATTCATTTGGTCACATAAACATGTTGTTATTATGATAATCTCTTTTATGCTATGAGTTAGGCTATTCGAGTCTAACATATATTTTGCGAATAAACGTTCAAACGTGGGGTAGGGGTAATATTAGGAATTAATAAATTGGGTGCAATTTTGTAAGATGTTGCATACCATGAATGAATGTCCATAATTGAGTCAATTATGGACATTGTTAAAAATTGGAAGTAATTAATAATTCAAGTAGGGAATTATTAAAATTGGGGGAATGCGGATTATTATTAATAATCAATGCTTAGGACACGAGGTTGGACCCGTTTGTGATGTAAACCTGCCCGGACCCGCCCGGCAAATCCAGTAGTCACAAATGTCGGCCCAATGTGAGAGGTCCTAGGCCCAAACTAAAGCATATCAGTAATTACCCAAACGACGTGAAGACCTCTGGTCTTCGACCATCGTCTTCATCTTCGACTTATCGTCGTGTCAGTTATTCAGAATGGGATAAACCCGGTCTTCCCGAATAACTCGCGTATATTTTATAAAAGTGTTACACAAACACAACATACGCCTCATTCCCATTCATCAGTCACTAACCGTAAATTAATCAAGAGAATAATTCCCCAAATATTAACCCCGAAGGCCGAAACCAACATCAGATCAATATCAAGAAAACCATTCTGCTTAGCTTACCGACAGTTAGTTTCTAAATTTCACATTCATAGGGAAAGGTTCCTATTAATTTTATCCAAGATAAATTCCTTGAATTTATTCTTTAATCTTCTTTGGAATTTCGATTCAACTAGTCGGGATTAACGAACCTTACCGAAGTAATCATTTGTTTTAATTTCCCAATCCCAACCTATTTATCCCATGAAGTAAAACTGGTAATACTTCATATCTAACACCACGGTGTTATCGGTAAATTCAATTACCATTTCACGTTCAAATCTAATTAAAGATTTAACTATTGCCTGGAGCAAAACTGGTGATACTCCATTCTCGATCATTTCAATCTAATTAAAGATTCATTAAAACTCCACTTAGTTTTAATCGTTAACTGGGTTAAAGAATCAGTGTCATTTAAAACACGGTTCACGATAAACCCAAAGTCACATTCCATTAATTATCGGGTTAAAGAACAAGTGTTATTTAAAACACTGTCCACGATAAACCCAAAAATCAATATCAATTCAATTCCAATTAAATATTATTTAATTGGTACACTTCATTAAATCTAAATAAAAAGATTTAATCTTTTCTCAACTGGGTTCAAGAACAGTGTTAATGAAGACACCATTCACGACAAACCCAAATCACATTTGATATTCAATACAAGGCACTGAATAGAAAATATATCGGCTTATATTCAATATCAAATTCTACGATTAACAAATGTCGTATTGGAAATAACGATATAAATATATATCTTTCAAATTTCCATAACAACATCTGTATAATCACGAATTTCAACATCGAAATATTCCGAAGACAATTTCGATTCAAATCCATTCCAATGCAAACATTGGAAATTCTGGTTATTTTTAAAACCCTTTTCAAATTCAATTTATTTATTTAAAAATAAATAGAATTATATTTCTAGTTCAAAACTAGTTCATTTCGATAAAAATCTATTTTTATTTTTTCAAATATGGAGTTTTTCATCCCAAATCTTCACAAATCATTTCTTATGATTTTACACAAATTATTACTATTTTTAATAATTTTATCAAGGCCCGTACAGTCGATTTCCATCAATGGCCATCGAACTGCACTTACATCGACCTTTTTCAAAATTGATTTAGACGTAACTCCAAATCCAGCTGTTAGATTTCAAATCTCTAATATTCGTTAGAAAGCTCTTTTCGATACGAACCCAACGGTTCCGGTTTTAGGAGAATCCGACGGTCGGATCTCCCGTAATGTCCGTTTGAAATAAATGGTCGAAATTCACGAACTGCCGCGGCGCGGCGCATTCTATTCAGGCCATTATATTATATATATAATATATATTTCGTCGATTTCTACTTAAAACGAATTATATAAATAGTTTTAAATTCGTTTCAAGAGCAATTTCAACTTCCATTTCAATTCAAATCAAAATTGAATTCTTCTTTATAAATTCGTTTTAAAATTCATTTCTATTCAATTCAAATTTCAATTCAATTTGAATTCATTTCAATTTTCTTTCAATTCAATTTGAATTCGTTTTATATCCAATTCATTTCGAAATCGTTTTCAATTCATTTCAAAATCGTTTTCAATTCATTTCATTTCGAAATCGTTAAAATCGATATAAATATCGTTCACATCAAAATGGCGTCAATCTAATCAACACGGCTTCATAAATTTCTATTTTCAAATATTCTATTTCAAATATTTCTTTTTCAAAATAGTTGACATGACCAATCTCAATGGATGAGTACTGTCAACACATGAACCTTTATTTTATATTGATAAAGATGTAAATTTTATTACTAAAATATTTCGTTCAACACATGACCAATCTCAATGGATGAGTACTGTCAACACATGAACCTTTATTTTATATTGATAAAGATGTAAATTTTATTACTAAAATATTTTGTTCAACACATGACCAATCTCAATGGATGAGTACTGTCAACACATGAACCTTTATTTTATATTGATAAAGATGTAAATTTTATTACTAAAATATTTCGTTCAACACATGACCAATCTCAAAGGATGAGTACTGTCAACACATGAACCTTTATTTTATATTATTCTTTATTTTTCAAATTGGAATGAGGCCCAATCAATTACCATATAAAGTTAATTATATGGATTCCATACAACACATGTATATAATAGCATTGAAAAATAATCAACCATCAACCAAAGTGCACTACACTGTATAAGCATCAAATATAGATATTCGACGCTTATAACAGCCTGTCAATCTATCGATCGACATATTTAATCAATTAGGATGAGTGAACTTCAAATTTCATCCCAACACCCGTGTGGGGTTTCAAGCAATCAAACACAGATTTTATTTGTGCAGTTGGGCGATGTGTAAAATTTATCGACCCAATCAATCATTCAAATTAGTGTATATAAACAAATCGGCCGATTTGTTTATAAATATTCATTTATTCATATTCACGTTAAAATTATTTTTTTAACAATAAAACATTTTATTCCAACACATGAATTTCTATTATTCATTTACACAATAAAATGATATTTTTATTTTCTAACATATTTTAGAAAATTTCGGCGGCATAACGACCCGATACTAGAAACGGGACGAGGCCTAGCCTTATCCCCGGTCTAGTGAAGGCCCACGCCATTCACACATCAATCAAATCAATTTATTTCACCAAACAATTCAATTTCAAATCAAATCATCTAACTAATCTATGCAACCAAACAAACAAGTCCATGGTCTGTGGACGATTGTGTCGGGTGCTACTAAGCACCGTCTGCATCCTAGTATATATATAACTAGAAAATTTAAATTGAAAGGTGAGAAATTCTCACCGAAAGCTATCCAAACATCTTGCCTCTTCTTTGATAAAAATCTTCATCGTTATCGCCTTTTTATCACCTTCGCTGCCCGTAGCCACTACATATGTAAAAATTGAATTTTTACTTCGCTCTTCAATATATAAAAATCATATTTTTATTTCAAAGTTCAATATATAAAAATCATATTTTTATTTCTTCTACATAATAAAGATTATATTTTTAATACTTTAAAAATATAAAAATCATATTTTTAATATCTCTGCTACTGTATATGTAAAAACCTCATTTTTATTTTGCTTCTCCTTTGAAAAAATTATATTTTCTTTCATAAACAAAGTATATTTTAATTTCAAAAATTAATTCTATTTTATTTAAAAAAAACTGCATTTACATATGTTAAAAAAAACTGCATTCATATATGTTAAAAACTGCATTTACATATGTTAAAAAAAAACTGCATTCATATATGTTAAAAACTGCATTTACATATGTTAAAAAAAACTGCATTCATATATGTTAAAAACTGCGTTTACATATGTAAAAAAAACCTGCATTCATATATGTTAAAAACTGCATTTACATATGTTAAAAAAACTGCATTCATATATGATAAAAACTGCATTTACATATGTCAAAAATAACTGCATTCTTCTTTCTATGAACCAACTATAAAAACCTTATCATTATCATATTCAAAATCAAATCTTTTCTTTATTAAAAATCGTATATTTCCTATATTAAAATCGTATATTTTTATTCACTTAAAAATCAGATTTTTACCTACTTAAAAATCATAAAAACTTACAATTTTCTCCGACGAAGAACATCCAATTCGAAGCATTAGGAAGCAATAGCGAAGTCGAGCATCCGAGAGGGGAGCGCCGATCGAAGAAGGGCTTTGGGATTGGATATTCAAAGTGGAGCGAGGAAACAGGGGAGGCCGGACCGGAATTGGGAGGTTCGAGGGTGGTGGCGCCGGCGTACAGGTGGTGGAGGGGTAGGGCGCCGGCCTAGGGTTTCGGGTGGGCTCGATTTGGGGCGTTGGAGTTTTCAACGAGGAGGTAAGGAGATGGGGGGTCTCGTCGTCGTCGATGTGGGAGAGGGGGAGGTCGGCCTCCTGTGGCGGCGCCAAGATCACTGGCGATGGGGGCGACGGTCCTCCGTCGAACGCTTTCCCCCCTTTTTTCTTCGATCTTGTTTTGAAATGAAACGAACGGGGGGGGGGGGGGGCAGAGAGAAATAAGGGGAGGGAGAGAGAATATTTTTTTTATTATTTTAATTTGTAAAAAGTTGACTTTTACATACGACCTCTAAACGAGGCCCACCGCCTGTCATCCATAGCGTTTTACCCCCATTCCAAACACAATGGGATATGTGTCGTAAGCTGATTCGATCGTTTCGATCTGTTTCCGTTGAATTTACATTTAAATCACTATATTGAATTTTAAACGTACATTTCAAATTACCGGGGCTACATACTAACTCTAAAAATTCTCGAAAAATATTTTCTAGCTTCATATTGACGATACGGTCCTAACAAAACTAGTTTCGTCAAATTCTGAGACTGTTTGAAAAATGGCCATTTTCCAGTCGATTAAAATCAACTGAAAATGGTCAATCGCGTTTTCCTTTGCCACGCTCACATATTGATTCGGAAAATTATGAAATTTGAAACCTAGAAATAACTTGACATCACGGACCCAAAAAAAGTGGTTTCGTCGAAATCCGAGGTCATTAGCAAAATGTCAATTTTTAAGGGCCTGAATTCCATAGCGACTATTCAGTATTTTCAACTGGACATATCTTTTGATCCCCGCTATGAAAATATGATTTTTCGGATTCGTTGGAAAGATATCATCAAATAGATCCTAATGTTTTTGGTTTCACTAAAATCCGGATTGTTTTGCACCCAGTACGTTCTTTTGAAGATTGAAATCGAATTATCGAACTACCGCGCCATTTTCCATTCTATTTATAATTATATATAAATATTTATATTCTAACGACGACGCGTATATAATATATACGTTCTAATTATATTCAAAATAAATTTCTCGTCGTTTTTATTTAAAATAATTCATTTTAAATAATCAAAATTCGCTAAAATTGCTAAAATAAAAATTTTAAACTGGCCCAGATTTTCGGGTTATTACAATCTCCCCCACTTAAAACTTTTCGTCCCCGAAAAGGAACAAAGTCGAAAGTGGTTTGATTATTCAGCTCTACGTTCGATCTGGCTTCCATTCTCCAACTTTTCAGTTTCTGAGAATTTTCTAAAATTTCAAAAATTTGGCTAACACCCTAAATTTTCGAAAAATTTCGCCATAACCTCCCCTGCACCGGGAGCATCGGGGAATTCCAAATAGCTTCCCCGGTCCTTCAGATCTCAAAAAGAAAAAGAAAAAGCCAAGCGGCTAGCCAATAGGCTCATAAAATCATCATCACCCAAACAAAACAGTAAATTATGTAGTAAACATGTACTTATTTGTCGGGCAAACAAATTTTATTCTCTGGCTCTAGCCTCCTTGCTATGACCTGTTCAATGATATATATGTATATGCAAGCAAATGCAACCAATTTTCAATATAATCCAATATTTGGTTCAATTAGGCTAAATGGTTCAAAATTATCAACCAAATAAACAAACAACACAAACATCAATCAATTAGTTGATTAGCTTTTGAAATGGATAACTTTGATACATAGTCAAAAATCAGATTTTTGATGCCAAATCACAACAATAGGCCCTATCTAATTTTGGTTCTCACACCAGTCAATAGGAAATATATAGATATCACGCCTTCGAAACACGAATACCAATTCTGATGATGTTCGAACTATCATCAGAATCATCTTCGGGCGACTAGAGTGTGATTCTATATCTATCCAGTATGTTAAAACTTCAAATACACGTTTGCAAGGCGTATATGCAAAATCTTTATATACTGGACTGTCCTAATCAATATAAATAAATAATCAAATACGAATAAGTGATTTAGATTTTCAAAACAAAAATTGTTTTCATTTTTTTTTTTAAAATATACTCTTCACACTCGTTCTAGGATACTACTGATCCTATCTCTAACGAGTCATTCCCATTGGATATTACTAATCCAATATCTGATGAATCCTTTCGTATGGTTCTAATGTGCCTTGTTCTCTAGCTCTGTAAACCAAAGTTCTGATACCAACTGTGACGAGAAGGAATTTCGCTCGGTCCGAACCAGTCGCTAAACCGATCCAGGCCGCTCGAAACGCCCTATCGTTGAGAACACGACAAAATAGAACGCATACAAAAGAACATTTCATTGTATATTACAACAATGCATCAGATTACAAGAATATACAGAGTATGAATAAATATTACACAGAAATATCAGAGATTTAAATTACATTTAAATACATAGCAGCGGAAAATAATACGATACACAACTAGAAGAGATATACGGATACAAAGCTTTCCGGATATCGTTCCAGCTGTAAACCAGGATCCTGTGGATATAAATCTGCAAAACCAAAACTACTAGCTGCCCGTGTCAAAATAAGGGCACCCAGAGTTTAGGTTAAAACAATAAACTCCAGGTCAGTCATGTGACTGGTGTGAGAACTAAAACAGTTAATCTTTATTTTTAATGTTCGGTAGATCAAGGGACCACGCCGTATAACACGGAACGGGTTTCCTCCCAAGAATCCCAGTGCATAAAACAAACAGCGCAATGCTAAATAAAGAAAAATGAAGCTGTTATAAGACCCAGGTCCCATCACACAATGCAACGCAGCCGAGGATAGGGTTTTCCCTTATAACAGCCAGAGAATGCTTGATACGGTTAAAACAAATCGTTTGATATTATTATAAGTGTATAGTGTATAAAACAACTTCAAATCATAAGTATCAATCATAGGCGGCATGAGCGTCCCATGCCACTATGTCGCCATATATAGGTTTACAAATAAAACCGCAAAGTCACGTATTTGGAAATTGGATTTCCGTCTATGAACCGAGGCAAAAGATAGTCCTCAACCGATTCGAGACGCTCTAGCCCGCCCCTCAGGATCAGAGCTCGAGTGACCCTTGGATCCTCAGGGCCAGTCCACCGATGTGGATTAAACTTAAACCCTGAACATGCATTTCCCCGCCCTATGGGGCGTAAACGAGCCAACTAAATGACTCCATCGGTTCGAGAACGACCGATCAATCCGAGGCGCCTCGCAACAGCAACAACCACATAAGTCAAACTCGTCAGGGCGTGTAAAACCACTGACGCCACTTCTAGCTAGAAAGAAACGCATGCCCTCCTTGATGTCCTCTCCCGTTTTTGGTTCATACCGGGTGTGAAACACGCGAAGTAAACGTTACACAAAGCTACGCCACAAAGGCCTTGCTTTGATCATCACCACAAGACTTTGCTTTTCAACAGAAGCCTCGATCAATTTCCACTTAGGCATGCCACACAGGCAATTCACTCCATGCGTTTGATATCCATCAATATATAACCCCTGAGCTTGTACGTCTCAGAGAAGGGCGTTGTAACACCCTGCCTCCGCTAGGGTCACTCGCAAGGGAATGCACTAGCTTTAGAGGGGCATTATTGGTAAACATGCACAGAAATATCACAAGACATAACACATAAAATAGCGGAAGTAAAATCATTCTTTCATAACATGAATACATAAGGTCTAAAGCCTTTTACATCAGAGTACATCAAAACCTGTCTTGCAATAGTAAAGAAGCATAAAGACTTTTTAATAAATTATTCCCCAAGTAAAAACAGTAAAGTAGCCATAGCCAAGAGGAGTCCAAGCCATCCATGATGACCTTCAATCAGAAGAAGTCCGAACTAAACAGCATTGTTTCCTCCCTGTAAACCGGGGGGGGGGGGGGGGAAACGGAAGAAACGAGGCGAAACAAAACGGGTCAGTCAAAAAGACTGAGTAAGCCCTATCTACTATTAGTATAGAAACTAGTACAGTTAACTGACATGAGAAACTGAGATGAACATGAGCATGATAACAAGATAGATAAGCTAAGTCAAAATAACAGGATAAACTACTGAACTAAAGTATCATGATAAACTACAGTGTCATGATAAATCAAGGTATCATATCGTCAGACTTCTATCAAGTATACTATCCCAAGGTATCTACCCCGTCTAACATCCCACGGTATCTATTCCGTATATTCTTCCTGGTTCTAACATGTATATTTGCTCTGCACCCTCCGTACTAGTATCCCAGCCTTGTTATGTGTTAACCATGAATGTCCCTTGCCCAATGTTATGTAATGGTCCATGTCAACCTAATATATCGCATATATATGTTACTCAAATCATATGTTTCTTTCCATGTATATAAGTTCAGTCCTTTGCCGTACCTCGTACGGGCTTCCTCATGTCGTATTATCCTTGAAATCGTTTGGACTGTCACCCTTGTTCTAGCTAGGCTCTTCCATATGAATCATCGTTTGAACTACTAGGACTTACGCCACCTAGCACCACTAGGGATTACGCTTACCTATTGCACGCTTTCGTATTTCGGTTTGGGTTAAACCACCTAGGCCACTAGGGATTACGCTAACCCTCAACCGCGCCCTTTTTCCCACGCATTCATCGTGAATCGTTTTTCTATAACTGTATGCACATGTATCACATCGTGCCATCCGAGTCCTGTCACAGGGCAAAACAAGAAATACAGGAATCGGTCGGGAGCTTTAGATTTATCTACCGATGCAGATACTAAGGTCTGCTTTTCTACACGTGGCTATGGTCCCACGAGACCCCTCCCTCAACTAGTGAAAGGAAACACAAGAGAAAATCTTGCATGAGAACTACACTCTGGCCAGCCCACATCCAACGGCCTACCTCACCCATAATTAGATAGCAATTATGGTCTGTTGGGTGTTCCCTGCCTTTCCGTACGTACACGCTTGACTCAAGATGGTAGATGATCGACGAGCTTGCTATCTCGGGCACCTTATGTATTCGTCGACTCACTGCTATCCACCCCAGTCTTTAGGTCGCTCGCATAGCAACCAAGGCATATTCTTGGTTCTTCTACCGCAGACCTCAACCTCTCGTGAGCCTAGTATAATGACCTGGCAGCTCACAGAGGGATCCCAAGAATATCCTCACGTTCACCGAAGCCGCTGCTTCGTTACCCAGTTCGTTGGAGCCTTTATCTCAATCAGATAGCCTGCTCCTACACGCATACTTAAACGTTGACCTAACGTATCGGGTTACTAATCTATCTAAGAAATGGTCCAAATTTCCTTGACTAAGAATTATTACTTAGCTTCCCTTTACTAAGGTTTACCACTTAGCCTTATTTCCATAATCCTTGTTAACTATGGTTATTTACCTAATCCTCCGAATTAGGGTTTATCTAATGGGTTAAGTGTTACTTAAGTTCATAACTTAGGCCGTCTACAAACCATGTCAAAATTGGCTAAGTATCCAAGTCCAAGACTTAACACTACAAATCATGTGTCAAGTTGGCTAAGTATATTAAGCAATCCATAACTTAACCTCGTCTAATTATCATTTTAGATTGGTTAATTATATAAATTAACTTGACCTTGTCAAATTACCGAGTCAAATCGGTCAAGTGTATTCAAGTGATTCGTGACTTAGCCTTATCATGTTTTCATGTTATATTGGTTAAGTATGGGTTAACTTAACCTCCGTAAATTCACGAGTTAGATTGGTTAAGTTTAAGTCACTTAACCATATCGAATCATCATGTATAATTGGTTAAGTATAAGTTGCTTAACCGCATTAAATTATCACGTTAAGTTGGTTAAGTATTATTTAACTTAACCCCATCGAATTACCGTATTTAGATTAGTTAAGTGTGGATTACTCAACCCCATCTAATTACCGTGGTTAGATTAGTTAAGTGTCAATTACTTAACCCCATCTAATTACCGTGTTTAGATTAGTTAAGTCTTAATTACTTAACCTCATCCATTAACTGTATCTTTTGGTTAAGTGTCATTAAGAAAACTTACTTAACCTTGCCAATTTACCATGTTGGATTGATTAAGTGTTGGTTAACTTAATCCCCGTCCGCTAGTCGTATAAAAATGGTCAAATGTCATTAGGTAAATCAAATTACTTAACCTACCCAACCTTGTCATGTTTTGTTAAGTATCATTAGCCTAATCAATTTACTTAACCCATTTATCCATGTCATATTTGGTTAAGAGTCATTAATCAAATTAACTTAACCCTATCATGTGGCATTAATTACTTAATGCACCTCAACCTCTCACATTAGACTTTGTTGTGGTTACTAGTTAAGCCGGTCGGTTCCGGGTAGCTTTACACCACAACTTGGTATAACCTCGGGTCCAAGCACAAAATGACTAACTTCTCACATTGGGTCCTATTGTTTGCAACTACTAGTTAGGCCGGTCGGTTCCGGGTAGCTTTATGTTGCAAACTCAACCCAACCTCGAGTTGGCCACACTTATATTATCTAAGTGTCATGTTCATCATGTTTTCAAAATGTGTTACAAGTTTTTCAAGCATTTGGGTAGACCTAACTTAATAGGTAAATTCCCAAAGGGTAGACCTAACTTGATAGGTAAATTCCCAAGCTTATGTTTTATGCATACTTACATGTCAACTTTCATGTCATATTTCAAGTCATGTTTTCAAGTTGTATTTTCATGCCATTAGAAATTACCCATAACATAACCCAACGCTTTTAAACTCGCATATACGTTCGTAACGGATTAAAAGAAGAGACTTGGCAAAAGCATGACAAAGATGGATATTAAGCCACAAATTAATCATGATGGCGAATGAGGCACAAATGTGTTCATTAGCTTGCATATACCATTGTTAAGCCTCAAAAACATGCATAAACCCAAACTTGGCACATAAGCGAATCATGGTGATAAACAACATGGAATGATGACAAGTAACTCGCATATGACCTCACATAAGGGTTATGGCTTCATATGCAAGTTGACATGAAGGTTATAAGGGTTCTCATGTTGCATAATGCAACATTTCAACATAAAGGTCAAAGCTTTATGACAACAAGACCAAGGTAATGACTTTATAAGCTTGCATAAGATGATAGCATGCTACATACTAATGTTTAAACCCACTTACAACATGTCATATTAAGTTTAAAGTTCATATCTAATAGTGGGAGAAGGGCTTACCTTGCTATGAAGGCCTAAATCGATTAAACTAAAGCTTGTGATGAAGCCTATGCATGCCATCACCCAAAAACCCAAAGATGAACCCTCCAAATCAACAAAAACACTATCTTTATGAACAAAGATCATAGCTTTTGCCTTGAAATCAACTTGAGAAGCTCTCATGCTAACATAGGGACTCTCTAACACTCTCATGATCATGGAACCTCTCATAGGAAAAGTGGAGGCTAGGATAGTTGAGTGGAGGCCATGAGAGTAGGAATTTTGCCATAGTTTAGTTACATGAGTGAATAATGAGGATTTAGGGGGGGTTTAGGGGCTTATTTATAGAAGATTAGGCTAGTTAGGACCCTTAGATTAACCCTAGGACCAACCTGAACCGTTAGATTTCAAGCCAGGCCCAAAAACCTAGCCAAGATAGAAAATAGGTGCACCAGGCCAGAATCAGCCGACAGGGCAAGTCGACAGCCCTGTCGACATGCCTGTCGACATGCAAGTCGACAGCCCTGTCGACAGCCAAGTCGACTTGTCTGGGCGGGAATTTTCCCGCCTGGCCCCATCTCTGCATGTTTCGAAATTCAAATTTCCCGAAAACTTCTTTGGGCCTTAACCGGGTCATACGGACTCCGATTTACAAAATTTCGGACTCTATTTCGCGTATTTTTCTGAGACGAACGTAATGGCATAGCCCGTTTAATTTGATTCAGAATTTAAAATTAAATTCTGCCTTGATTCTCGTCTTAGCCATGTTATCGAAATACGGGTTGTTACATTCTCCCCACCTTTTAGGATTTCGTCCCCGAAATCTCCAAGTTAGGAAGAACATATCCTACCATCCATCATCCATCTACTCAAACCATCATCCACAAGCAACCATTGTCCTTAGACGGCTCCTAATGCTTTATGAACGTATGCAAAACGTGTGTGTACATGTTCCTTAGCTAATGCTAATGATCAGGCCTGAAAAATCTTTTGAATGCAATAAATATGTTTAGTGCTATGAATCCATCATGTATGCAAATAGTCCTAGTCATATACACTATATGCGTGCACAAACATTCAACCATATGCAACATCCGCATGATAACACATTCAATTTCATCCATAAACAAGTATAAATACTCGTGCATATGCAATATGAAATGTGACCGAGTCGAGCTAGTATCTAATATGTATTCGCGCATCCACGAGCAACCACTTGCAACCATTTGCAACCATATCAATCATAAAATGTTTCAAATACATGTTTACATCCATAGGGTTCTACCTAAGATTCCCTGAAACAGGGTCGAGAAGATAAACAAGACAAACTCCTTATGGGGTTTGTAACAGAAAATAGGACCAAGAGGATGTCCACAAAAGATAGCCTACAAGTAAGCTCTACAGAAAACAGAGATCAAGGATATACTCCCAAAAAGAGATATCATGCGCGTATCTAGTCTTTGACCATCAAAGTCGTATTTCCTTGAGCTCAATTCCATTGTGCCTTGACCGTCCTTTAACTTCGCGATTTCGTAGCTTCTTGATTCCTATTTCCAAGGTGTGAGTGGAACTCATCTCACTACCGCCTCTCGTTTCACTTATTCTTTCCCTAGTATGCTTGGCTCAAACATATCTTCCTACTCATGCAAGCTCTCCAAAATTCACCAGTGAATTCTGGATCTCGTTTTCCGATGCCAATCCATGTTGCCAAGAGTTCTTACTAGGGTGATTCCCATAACTCATGCATAATCGAAACGAACCATCCGCCTTAGCGGCGAATCCTATTTGAACGGATTACCAACAAATGCATCCCGGGATTCTAGGTAACTAACCATGACAGAACCCAAAAAGGGTTACACGAGACTTCAAGGGTATCACCAAGGCAAGTCAAGAATCCAACCACCCTCTTTCTAAAACCGAGAATGGTATCCCTTACTGGATAACCACTTTACCCCTAGAATCCATCCATATCTTCCAAAAACATGGGCACTCTCGAATCCAAACGAGTCATGAATAAATGGACCGATCCTCTAACAAGATTTGGGACAAAAATGGGTTCCTCTTCTATGCTAGTACTAAGGTGCAGAGACTCAACTGTCCAAGCAGACTTAAATGATACGATGATCAAGGCAAAGTCTGGACGGGATGATAGAAAAGAACGACTAAACCTTTACCAGAAACGACACCATTTCTTTTAGGCACCCTAGAGATGGGAGCGTACTATTTCCCTCTCCGCTGATCTTGTCCTTGTCCTCCTTGATGGACTAAGCCCTAACAACAGTTGCTTATCCTTAAGCTGGTATCCTTTATCCTTACTCTTATTATCCTTTCTTGTAACACGGCAATGGGTCTCTCGAGAACCACCTCCATCGTACGGGAAACACCTACGTGGCTAGACAAAGATTAGTCACAGTGAGAACTACTGTGACCACGGATGGAGAAAAGAAAGGAAACGAGATTTAATCAAGGAATCAAAGGATGGTGCTAATGGCTTTTGGGGAATAGCCTTTTTAAAACAAACTTTTCTTGAAAAATGCTTCTTTGTAAACGGTTTTTCAAATAGTTTTCAGAAGGTTTTAAAAACTTTTGCCCAGTCTGGTAACCTTCTGCTCTGATACCAAATGTAACACCCCACCTCCGATAGGGTCACTCGCAAGGGAATGCACTAGCTTTAGAGGGGCATTATTGGTAAACATGCACAGAAATATCACAAGACATAACACATAAAATAGCGGAAGTAAAATCAATCTTTCATAACATTAATACATAAGGTCTAAAGCCTTTTACATCAGAGTACATCAAAACCTGTCTTGCAATAGTAAAGAAGCATAAAGACTTTTTAATAAATTATTCCCCAAGTAAAAACAGTAAAGTAGCCATAGCCAAGAGGAGTCCAAGCCATCCATGATGACCTTCAATCAGAAGAAGTCCGAACTAAACAGCATTGTTTCCTCCCTATAACCTGGGGGGAAAACGGAAGAAAAGAGGCGAAACAAAACGGGTTAGTCAAAAAGACTGAGTAAGCCCTATCTACTATTAGTATAGAAACTAGTACAGTTAACTGACATGAGAAACTGAGATGAACATGAGCATGATAACAAGATAGATAAGCTAAGTCAAAATAACAGGATAAACTACTGAACTAAAGTATCATGATAAACTACAGTGTCATGATAAATCAAGGTATCATATCGTCAGACTTCTATCAAGTATACTATCCCCAGGTATCTACCCCGTCTAACATCCCACGGTATCTATTCCGTATATTCTTCCTGGTTCTAACATGTATATTTGCTCTGCACCCTCCGTACTAGTATCCCAGCCTTGTTATGTGTTAACCATGACTGTCCCTTGCCCAATGTTATGTAATGGTCCATGTCAACCTAATATATCGCATGTATAGGTTACACAAATCATAAGTTTCTTTCCATGTATATAAGTTCAGTCCTTTGCCGTACCTCGTACGGGCTTCCTCATGTCGTATTATCCTTGAAATCGTTTGGACTGTCACCCTTGTTCTAGCTAGGCTCTTCCATATGAATCATCGTTTGAACTACTAGGACTTACGCCACCTAGCACCACTAGGGATTACGCTTACCTATTGCACGCTTTCGTATTTCGGTTTGGGTTAAACCACCTAGGCCACTAGGGATTACCCTAACCCTCAACCGCGCCCTTTTTCCCACGCATTCATCGTGAATCGTTTTTCTATAACTGTATGCACATGTATCACATCGTGCCATCCGAGTCCTGTCACAGGGCAAAACAAGAAATACAGGACTCGGTCGGGAGCTTTAGATTTATCTGCCGATGCAGATACTAAGGTCTGCTTTTCTACACGTGGCTATGGCCCCACGAGACCCCTCCCTCAACTAGTGAAAGGCAACACAAGAGAAAATCTTGCATGAGAACTACACTCCTGCCAGCCCACATCCTACGGCCTACCTCACCCATAATTAGATAGCAATTATGGTCTGTTGGGTGTTCCCTGCCTTTCCGTACGTACACGCTTGACTCAAGATGGTAGATGATCGACGAACTTGCTATCTCGGGCACCTTATGTATTCGTCGACTCACTGCTATCCACCCCAGTCTTAAGGTCGCTCGCATAGCAACCAAGGCATATTCTTGGTTCTTCTACCGCAGACCTCAACCTCTCGTGAGCCTAGTATAATGAGCTGGCAGCTCACAGAGGGATCCCAAGAATATCCTCACGTTCCGCGTAGCCGCTGCTTCGTTACCCAGTTCGTTGGAGCCTTTATCTCAATCAGATAGCCTGCTCCTACACGCATACTTAAACGTTGACCTAACGTATCGGGTTACTAATCTATCTAAGAAATGGTCCAAATTTCCTTGACTAAGAATTATTACTTAGTTTCCCTTAACTAAGGTTTACCACTTAGCCTTATTTCCATAATCCTTGTTAACTATGGTTATTTACCTAATCCTCTGAATTAGGGTTTATCTAATGGGTTAAGTGTCACTTAAGTTCATAACTTAGGCCGTCTACAAACCATGTCAAAATTGGCTAAGTATCCAAGTCCAAGACTTAACCCTACAAATCATGTGTCAAGTTGGCTAAGTATATTAAGCAATCCATAACTTAACCTCGTCTAATTATCATTTTAGATTGGTTAATTATATAAATTAACTTGACCTTGTCAAATTACCGAGTCAAATCGGTCAAGCGTATTCAAGTGATTCGTGACTTAGCCTTATCATGTTTTCATGTTATATTGGTTAAGTATGGGTTAACTTAACCTCCGTAAATTCACGAGTTAGATTGGTTAAGTTTAAGTCACTTAACCACATCGAATCATCATGTATAATTGGTTAAGTATAAGTTGCTTAACCCCATTAAATTATCACGTTAAGTTGGTTAAGTATTGTTTAACTTAACCCCATCGAATTACCGTGTTTAGATTAGTTAAGTGTGGATTACTCAACCCCATCTAATTACCATGGTTAGATTAGTTAAGTGTCAATTACTTAACCCCATCTAATTACTGTGTTTAGATTAGTTAAGTCTTAATTACTTAATCTCATCCATTAACTGTATCTTTTGGTTAAGTGTCATTAAGAAAACTTACTTAACCTTGCCAATTTACCATGTTGGATTGATTAAGTGTTGGTTAACTTAATCCCCGTTCACTAGTCGTATAAAAATGGTTAAATGTCATTAGGCAAATCAAATTACTTAACCTACCCAACCTTGTCATGTTTTGTTAAGTATCATTAGCCTAATCAATTTACTTAACCCATTTATCCATGTCATATTTGGTTAAGAGTCATTAATCAAATTAACTTAACCCTATCATGTGGCATTAATTACTTAATGCACCTTAACCTCTCACATTAGACTTTGTTGTGGTTACTAGTTAAGCCGGTCGGTTCCGGGTAGCTTTACACCACAACTTGGTCTAACCTCGGGTCCAAGCACAAAATGACCAACTTCTCACATTGGGTCCTATTGTTTGCAACTACTAGTTAGGCCGGTCGGTTCCGGGTAGCTTTATGTTGCAAACTCAACCCAACCTCGAGTTGGCCACACTTATATTATCTAAGTATCATGTTCATCATGTTTTCAAAACATGTTACATGTTTTTCAAGCATTTGGGTAGACCTAACTTAATAGGTAAATTCCCAATGGGTAGACCTAACTTAATAGGTAAATTCCCAAGCTTATGTTTTATGCATACTTACATGTCAACTTTCATGTCATATTTCAAGTCATGTTTTCAAGTTGTATTTTCATGCCATTAGAAATTACCCATAACATAACCCAACGCTTTTAAACTCGCATATACGTTCGTAACGGATTAAAAGAAGAGACTTGGCAAAAGCATGACAAAGATGGATATTAAGCCACAAATTAATCATGATGGCGAATGAGGCACAAATGTGTTCATTATCTTGCATATACCATTGTTAAGCCTCAAAAACATGCATAAACCCAAACTTGGCACATAAGCGAATCATGGTGATAAACAACATGGAATGATGACAAGTAACTCGCATATGACCTCACATAAGGGTTATGGCTTCATATGCAAGTTGACATGAAGGTTATAAGGGTTCTCATGTTGCATAATGCAACATTTCAACATAAAGGTCAAAGCTTTATGACCACAAGACCAAGGTAATGACTTTATAAGCTTGCATAAGATGATAGCATGCTACATACTAATGTTTAACCCACTTACAACATGTCATATTAAGTTTAAAGTTCATATCTAATAGTAGGAGAAGGGCTTACCTTGCTACGAAGGCCTAAATCGATTAAACTAAAGCTTGTGATGAAGCCTATGCATGCCATCACCTAAAAACCCAAAGATGAACCCTCCAAATCAAAAAAACACTATCTTTATGAACAAAGATCATAGCTTTTGCCTTGAAACCAACTTGAGAAGCTCTCATGCTAACATAGGGACTCTCTAACACTCTCATGATCATGGAACCTCTCATAGGAAAAGTGGAGGCTAGGATAGTTGAGTGGAGGCCATGAGAGTAGGAATTTTGCCATAGTTTAGTTACATGAGTAAATAATGAGGATTTAGGGGGGGTTTAGGGGCTTATTTATAGAAGATTAGGCTAGTTAGGACCCTTAGATTAACCCTAGGACCAACCTGAACCGTTAGATTTCAAGCCAGGCCCAAAAACCTAGCCAAGATAGAAAATAGGTGCACCAGGCCAGAATCAGCCGACAGGGCAAGCCGACAGCCCTGTCGACATGCCTGTCGACATGCCTGTCGACATGCAAGTCGACAGCCCTGTCGGCAGCCAAGTCGACTTGTCTGGGCGGGATTTTCCCGCCTGGCCCCATCTCTGCATGTTTCGAAATTCAAATTTCCCGAAAACTTCTTTGGGCCTTAACCGGGTCATACGGACTCCGATTTACAAAATTTTGGACTCTATTTCGTGTATTTTTCCGAGACGAACGCAATGGCATAGCCCGTTTAATTTGATTCAGAATTTAAAATTAAATTCTGCCTTGATTCTCGTCTTAGCCATGTTATCGAAATACGGGTTGTTACATTCTCCCCACCTTTTAGGATTTCGTCCCCGAAATCTCCAAGTTAGGAAGAACATATCCTACCATCCATCATCCATCTACTCAAACCATCATCCACAAGCAACCATTGTCCTTAGACGACTCCTAATGCTTTATGAATGTATGCAAAACGTGGGTGTACATGTTCCTTAGCTAATGCTAATGATCAGGCCTGAAAAATCTTTTGAATGCAATAAATATGTTTAGTGCTATGAATCCATCATGTATGCAAATAGTCCTAGTCATATTCACTATATGCGTGCACAAACATTCAACCATATGCAACATCCGCATGATAACACATTCAATTTCATCCATAAACAAGTATAAATACTCGTGCATATGCAATATGAAATGTGACCGAGTCGAGCTAGTATCTAATATGTATTCGCGCATCCACGAGCAACCACTTGCAACCATTTGCAACCATATCAATCATAACATGTTTCAAATACATGTTTACATCCATAGGGTTCTACCTAAGATTCCCTGAAACAGGGTCGAGAAGATAAACAAGACAAACTCCTTATGGGGTTTGTAACAGAAAATAGGACCAAGAGGATGTCCACAAAAGATAGCCTACAAGTAAGCTCTACAGAAAACAGGGATCAAGGATATACTCCCAAAAAGAGATATCATGCGCGTATCTAGTCTTTGACCATCAAAGTCGTATTTCCTTGAGCTCAATTCCATTGTGCCTTGACTGTCCTTTAACTTCGCGATTTCGTAGCTTCTTGATTCCTATTTCCAAGGTGTGAGTGGAACTCATCTCACTACCGCCTCTCGTTTCACTTATTCTTTCCCTAGTATGCTTGGCTCAAACATATCTGCGTACTCATGCAAGCTCTCCAAAATTCACCAGTGAATTCTGGATCTCGTTTTCCGATGCCAATCCATGTTGCCAAGAGTTCTTACTAGGGTGATTCCCATAACTCATGCATAATCGAAACGAACCATCCGCCTTAGCGGCGAATCCTATTTGAACGGATTACCAACAAATGCATCCCGGGATTCTAGGTAACTAACCATGACAGAACCCAAAAAGGGTTACACGACACTTCGAGGGTATCACCAAGGCAAGTCAAGAATCCAACCACCCTCTTTCTAAAACCGAGAATGGTATCCCTTACTGGATAACCACTTTACCCCTAGAATCCATCCATAGCTTCCAAAAACATGGGCACTCTCGAATCCAAACGAGTCATGAATAAATGGACCGATCCTCTAACAAGATTTGGGACAAAAATGGGATCCTCTTCTATGCTAGTACTAAGGTGCAGAGACTCAACTGTCCAAGCAGACTTAAATGATACGATGATCAAGGCAAAGTCTGGACGGGATGATAGAAAAGAACGACTAAACCTTTACCAGAAACGGCACCATTTCTTTTGGGCACCCTAGAGATGGGAGCGTACTATTTCCCTCTCCGCTGATCTTGTCCTTGTCCTCCTTGATGGACTAAGCCCTAACAACAGTTGCTTATCCTTAAGCTGGTATCCTTTATCCTTACTCTTATTATCCTTTCTTGTAACACGGCAATGGGTCTCTCGAGAGCCACCTCCATCGTACGGGAAACACCTACGTGGCTAGACAAAGATTAGTCACAGTGAGAACTACTGTGACCACGGATGGAGAAAAGAAAGGAAACGAGATTTAATCAAGGAATCAAAGGATGGTGCTAATGGCTTTTGGGGAATAGCCTTTTTAAAACAAACTTTTCTTGAAAAATGCTTCTTTGTAAACGGTTTTTCAAATAGTTTTCAGAAGGTTTTAAAAATTTTTGCCCAGTCTGGTAACCTTCTGCTCTGATACCAAATGTAACACCCCGCCTCCGCTAGGGTCACTCGCAAGGGAATGCACTAGCTTTAGAGGGGCATTATTGGTAAACATGCACAGAAATATCACAAGACATAACACATAAAATAGCGGAAGTAAAATCAATCTTTCATAACATGAATACATAAGGTCTAAAGCCTTTTACATCAGAGTACATCAAAACCTGTCTTGCAATAGTAAAGAAGCATAAAGACTTTTTAATAAATTATTCCCCATGTAAAAACAGTAAAGTAGCCATAGCCAAGAGGAGTCCAAGCCATCCATGATGACCTTCAATCAGAAGAAGTCCGAACTAAACAGCATTGTTTCCTCCCTGTAACCTGGGGGGAAAACGGAAGAAAAGAGGCGAAACAAAACGGGTCAGTCAAAAAGACTGAGTAAGCCCTATCTACTATTAGTATAGAAACTAGTACAGTTAACTGACATGAGAAACTGAGATGAACATGAGCATGATAACAAGATAGATAAGTTAAGTCAAAATAACAGGATAAACTACTGAACTAAAGTATCATGATAAACAACAGTGTCATGATAAATCAAGGTATCATATCGTCAGACTTCTATCAAGTATACTATCCCAAGGTATCTACCCCGTCTAACATCCTACGGTATCTATTCCGTATATTCTTCCTGGTTCTAACATGTATATTTGCTCTGCACCCTCCGTACTAGTATCCCAGCCTTGTTATGTGTTAACCGTGAATGTCCCTTGCCCAATGTTATGTAATGGTCCATGTCAACCTAATATATCGCATATATAGGTTACTCAAATCATATGTTTCTTTCCATGTATATAAGTTCAGTCCTTTGCCGTACCTCGTACGGGCTTCCTCATGTCGTATTATCCTTGAAATCGTTTGGACGGTCACCCTTGTTCTAGCTAGGCTCTTCCATATGAATCATCGTTTGAACTACTAGGACTTACGCCACCTAGCACCACTAGGGATTACGCTTGCCTATTGCACGCTTTCGTATTTCGGTTTGGGTTAAACCACCTAGGCCACTAGGGATTACGCTAACCCTCAACCGCGCCCTTTTTCCCACGCATTCATCGTGAATCGTTTTTCTATAACTGTATGCACATGTATCACATCGTGCCATCCGAGTCCTGTCACAGGGCAAAACAAGAAATACAGGACTCGGTCGGGAGCTTTAGATTTATCTGCCGATGCAGATACTAAGGTCTGCTTTTCTACACGTGGCTATGGTCCCACGAGACCCCTCCCTCAACTAGTAAAAGGCAACACAAGAGAAAATCTTGCATGAGAACTACACTCCGGCCAGCCCACATCCTACGGCCTACCTCACCCATAATTAGATAGCAATTATGGTCTGTTGGGTGTTCCCTGCCTTTCTATACATAGACGCTTGACTCAAGATGGTAGATGATCGACGAACTTGCTATCTCGGGCACCTTATGTATTCGTCGACTCACTGCTATCCACCCCAGTCTTTAGGTCGCTCGCATAGCAACCAAGGCATATTCTTGGTTCTTCTACCGCAGACCTCAACCTCTCGTGAGCCTAGTATAATGACCTGGCAGCTCACAGAGGGATCCCAAGAATAACCTCACGTTCCCCGAAGCCACTGCTTCGTTACCCAGTTCGTTGGAGCCTTTATCTCAATCAGATAGCCTGCTCCTACACGCATACTTAAACGTTGACCTAACGTATCGGGTTACTAATCTATCTAAGAAATGGTCCAAATTTCCTTGACTAAGAATTATTACTTAGTTTCCCTTAGCTAAGGTTTACCACTTAGCCTTATTTCCATAATCCTTGTTAACTATGGTTATTTACCTAATCCTCCGAATTAGGGTTTATCTAATGGGTTAAGTGTCACTTAAGTTCATAACTTAGGCCGTCTACAAACCATGTCAAAATTGGCTAAGTATCCAAGTCCAAGACTTAACCCTACAAATCATGTGTCAAGTTGGCTAAGTATATTAAGCAATCCATAACTTAACCTCGTCTAATTATCATTTTAGATTGGTTAATTATATAAATTAACTTGACCTTGTCAAATTACCGAGTCAAATCGGTCAAGTGTATTCAAGTGATTCGTGACTTAGCCTTATCATGTTTTCATGTTATATTGGTTAAGTATGGGTTAACATAACCTCCGTAAATTCACGAGTTAGATTGGTTAAGTTTAAGTCACTTAACCACATCGAATCATCATGTATAATTGGTTAAGTATAAGTTGCTTAACCCCATTAAATTATCACGTTAAGTTGGTTAAGTATTGTTTAACTTAACCCCATCGAATTACCGTGTTTAGATTAGTTAAGTGTGGACTACTCAACCCCATCTAATTACCGTGGTTAGATTAGTTAAGTGTCAATTACTTAACCCCATCTAATTACTGTGTTAAGATTAGTTATGTCTTAATTACTTAACCTCATCCATTAACTGTATCTTTTGGTTAAGTGTCATTAAGAAAACTTACTTAACCTTGCCAATTTTCCATGTTGGATTGATTAAGTGTTGGTTAACTTAATCCCCGTCCACTAGTCGTATAAAAATGGTTAAATGTCATTAGGCAAATCAAATTACTTAACCTACCCAACCTTGTCATGTTTTTTTAAGTATCATTAGCCTAATCAATTTACTTAACCCATTTATCCATGTCATATTTGGTTAAGAGTCATTAATCAAATTAACTTAACCCTATCTTGTGGCATTAATTACTTAATGCACCTCAACCTCTCACATTAGACTTTGTTGTGGTTACTAGTTAAGCCGGTCGGTTCCGGGTAGCTTTACACCACAACTTGGTCTAACCTCGGGTCCAAGCACAAAATGACCAACTTCTCACATTGGGTCCTATTGTTTGCAACTACTAGTTAGGCCGGTCGGTTCCGGATAGCTTTATGTTGCAAACTCAACCCAACCTCGAGTTGGCCACACTTATATTATCTAAGTGTCATGTTCATCATGTTTTCAAAACATGTTACAAGTTTTTCAAGCATTTGGGTAGACCTAACTTAATAGGTAAATTCCCAAAGGGTAGACCTAACTTAATAGGTAAATTCCCAAGCTTATGTTTTATGCATACTTACATGTCAACTTTCATGTCATATTTCAAGTCATGTTTTCAAGTTGTATTTTCATGCCATTAGAAATTACCCATAACATAACCCAACGCTTTTAAACTCGCATATACGTTCGTAACGGATTAAAAGAAGAGACTTGGAAAAAGCATGACAAAGATGGATATTAAGCCACAAATTAATCATGATGGCGAATGAGGCACAAATGTGTTCATTAGCTTGCATATACCATTGTTAAGCCTCAAAAACATGCATAAACCCAAACTTGGCACATAAGCGAATCATGGTGATAAACAACATGGAATGATGACAAGTAACTCGCATATGACCTCACATAAGCGTTATGGCTTCATATGCAAGTTGACATGAAGGTTATAAGGGTTCTCATGTTGCATAATGCAACATTTCAACATAAAGGTCAAAGCTTTATGACCACAAGACCAAGGTAATGACTTTATAAGCTTGCATAAGATGATAGCATGCTACATACTAATGTTTAAACCCACTTACAACATGTCATATTAAGTTTAAAGTTCATATCTAATAGTAGGAGAAGGGCTTACCTTGCTATGAAGGCCTAAATCGATTAAACTAAAGCTTGTGATGAAGCCTATGCATGCCATCACCCAAAAACCCAAAGATGAACCCTCCAAATCAACAAAAACACTATCTTTATGAACAGAGATCATAGCTTTTGCCTTGAAATCAACTTTAGAAGCTCTCATGCTAACATAGGGACTCTCTAACACTCTCATGATCATGGAACCTCTCATAGGAAAAGTGGAGGCTAGGATAGTTGAGTGGAGGCCATGAGAGTAGGAATTTTGCCATAGTTTAGTTACATGAGTGAATAATGAGGATTTAGGGGGGGTTTAGGGGCTTATTTATAGAAGATTAGGCTAGTTAGGACCCTTAGATTAACCCTAGGACCAACCTGAACCGTTAGATTTCAAGCCAGGCCCAAAAACCTAGCCAAGATAGAAAATAGGTGCACCAGGCCAGAATCAGCCGACAGGGCAAGTCGACAGCCCTGTCGACATGCCTATCGACATGCCTGTCGACATGCAAGTCGACAGCCCTGTCGACAGCCAAGTCGACTTGTCTAGGCGGGAATTTTCCCGCCTGGCCCCATCTCTGCATGTTTCGAAATTCAAATTTCCCGAAAACTTCTTTGGGCCTTAACCGGGTCATACGGACTCCGATTTACAAAATTTCGGACTCTATTTCGCATATTTTTCCGAGACGAACGCAATGGCATAGCCCGTTTAATTTGATTCAGAATTTAAAATTAAATTCTGCCTTGATTCTCGTCTTAGCCATGTTATCGAAATACGGGTTGTTACAGGCGTTAAGCAAGAGAATAAATTCTCCGCCGCCAAACAGATATATATTTAATAGAGATCAATCACACGGACTAAAATCCAATGTCAGACACACAGTCCATTTACAAGTCCGTTCTGGGTCTGAACGGGACCGGAGGCACCTAGTACCCCGCATATCCATCGATCTCCAAGTACGTCTGGACGATCACTAACTGTTTCCATCTTCTTGGGTGTACAGCCCAATCAAGATCATCAGTAATTACCCAAACGACGTGAAGACCTCTGGTCTTCGACCATCGTCTTCATCTTCGACTTATCGTCGTATCAGTTATTCAGAATGGGATAAACCCGGTCTTCCCGAATAACTCGCGTATATTTTATAAAAGTGTTACACAAACACAACATACGCCTCATTCCCATTCATCAGTCACTAACCGTAAATTAATCAAGAGAATAATTCCCCAAATATTAACCCCGAAGGCCGAAACCAACATCAGATCAATATCCAGAAAACCATTCTGCTTAGCTAACCGACAGTTAGTTTCTAAATTTCACATTCATAGGGAAAGGTTCCCATTAATTTTATCCAAGATAAATTCCTTGAATTTATTCTTTAATCTTCTTTGGAATTTCGATTCAACTAGTCGGGATTAACGAACCTTACCGAAGTAATCATTTGTTTTAATTTCCCAATCCCAACCTATTTATCCCATGAAGTAAAACTGGTAATACTTCATATCTAACACCACGGTGTTATCGGTAAATTCAATTACCATTTCACGTTCAAATCTAATTAAAGATTTAACTATCGCCTGGAGCAAAACTGGTGATACTCCATTCTCGATCATTTCAATCTAATTAAAGATTCATTAAAACTCCACTTAGTTTTAATCGTTAACTGGGTTAAAGAATCAGTGTCATTTAAAACACGGTTCACGATAAACCCAAAGTCTCATTCCATTAATTATCGGGTTAAAGAACAAGTGTTATTTAAAACACTGTCCATGATAAACCCAAAAATCAATATCAATTCAATTCCAATTAAATATTATTTAATTGGTACACTTCATTAAATCTAAACAAAAAGATTTAATCTTTTCTCAACTGGGTTCAAGAACAGTGTTAAGGAAGACACCATTCACGACAAACCCAAATCACATTTGATATTCAATTCAAGGCACTGAATAGAAAATATATGGGATTATATTCAATATCAAATTCTACGATTAACAAATGTCGTATTGGAAATAACGATATAACTATATATCTTTCAAATTTCCATAACAACATCTGTATAATCACGAATTTCTACATCGAAATATTCGAAGACAATTTCGATTCAAATCCATTCCAATGCAAACATTAGAAATTCTGGTTATTTTTAAAACCCTTTTCAAATTCAATTTATTTATTTAAAAATAAATAGAATTATATTTCTAGTTCAAAACTAGTTCATTTCGATAAAAATCTATTTTTATCTTTTCAAATATAGAGTTTTTCATCCCAAATCTTCACAAATCATTTCTTATGATTTTACACAAATTATTACTATTTTTAATAATTTTATCAAGGCCCGTACAGTCGATTTCCATCAATGGCCATCGAACTGCACTTACAGCGACCTTTTTCAAATTTGATTTGAACGTAACTCCAAATCCAACCGTTAGATTTCAAATCTCTAATATTTGTTAGAAAGATCTTTTCGATACGAACCCAACGGTTCCGGTTTTAGGAGAATCCGACGGTCGGATCTCCCGTAATGTCCGTTTGAAATAAATGGTCGAAATTCACGAACTGCCGCGGCGCGGCGCATTCTATTCGGGCCAATATATTATATATATAATATATATAATATATATTTCACCGATTTCTACTTAAAACGAATTATATAAATAGTTTTAAATTCGTTTCAAAAGCAATTTCAACTTCCATTTCAATTCAAATCAAAATTGAATTCTTCTTTATAAATTCGTTTTAAAATTCATTTCTATTCAATTCAAATTTCAATTCAATTTGAATTCATTTCAATTTGCTTTCAATTCAATTTGAATTCGTTTTATGTTCAATTCATTTCGAAATCGTTTTCAATTCATTTCAAAATCGTTTTCAATTCATTTCATTTCGAAATCGTTAAAATCGATATAAATATCGTTCACGTCAAAATGGCGTCAATCTAATCAACACGGCTTCATAAATTTCTATTTTCAAATATTCTATTTCAAATATTTCTTTTTCAAAATAGTTGTTATTATCAAAATATTTCGTTCAACACATGACTAATCTCAATGGATGAGTACTGTCAACACATGAACCTTTATTTTATATTGATAAAGATGTAAATTTTATTACTAAAATATTTCGTTCAACACATGACCAATCTCAATGGATGTGTACTGTCAACACATGAACCTTTATTTTATATTGATAAAGATGTAAATTTTATTACTAAAATATTTCGTTCAACACATGACCAATCTCAATGGATGAGTACTGGCAACACATGAACCTTTATTTTATATTGATAAAGATGTAAATTTTATTACTAAAATATTTCGTTCAACACATGACCAATCTCAAAGGATGAGTACTGTCAACACATGAACCTTTATTTTATATTATTCTTTATTTTTCAAATTGGAATGAGGCCCAATCAATTACCATATAAAGTTAATTATATGGATTCCATACAACACATGTATATAATAGCATTGAAAAATAATCAACCATCAACCAAAGTGCACTACACTGTATAAGCATCAAATATAGATATTCGACGCTTATAACAGCCTGTCAATCTATCGATCGGCATATTTAATCAATCAGGATGAGTGAACTTCAAATTTCATCCCAACACCCGTGTGCGGTTTCAAGCAATCAAACACAGATTTTATTTGTGCAGTTGGGCGATGTGTAAAATTTATCGACCCAATCAATCATTCAAATTAGTGTATATAAACAAATCGGCCGATTTGTTTATAAATATTCATTTATTCATATTCACGTTAAAATTATTTTTTTAACGATAAAACATTTTATTCCAACACATGAATTTCTATTATTCATTTACACAATAAAATGATATTTTTATTTTCTAACATATTTTAGAAAATTTCGGCGGCATAACGGCACGATACTAGAAACGGGACGAGGCCTAGCCTTATCCCCAGTCCAGTGAACGCCCACGCCATTCACACATCAATCAAATCAATTTATTTCACCAAACAATTCAATTTCAAATCAAATCATCTAACTAATCTATGCAACCAAACAAACAAGTCCATGGTCTGTGGACGATTGTGTCGGGTGCTACTAAGCACCGTCTGCATCCTAGTATATATATATAACTAGAAAATTTAAATTGAAAGGTGAGAAATTCTCACCGAAAGCTATCCAAACATCTTGCATCTTCTTTGATAAAAATCTTCATCGTTATCGCCTTTTTATCACCTTCGCTGCCCGTAGCCACTACATATGTAAAAATCGAATTTTTACTTCGCTATTCAATATATAAAAATCATATTTTTATTTCAAAGTTCAATATATAAAAATCATATTTTTATTTCTTCTACATAATAAAGATTATATTTTTAATACTTTAAAAATATAAAAATCATATTTTTAATATCTCTGCTACTATATATGTAAAAACCTCATTTTTATTTTGCTTCTCCTATGACAAAAATTATATTTTCTTTCATAAACAAAGTATATTTTAATTTCAAAAATCAATTCTATTTTATTTAAAAAAAAACTGCATTTACATATGTTAAAAAAACTGCATTCGTATATGTTAAAAACTGCATTGACATATGTTAAAAAAAACTGCATTCATATATGTTAAAAACTGCATTTACATATGTTAAAAAAAACTGCATTCATATATGTTAAAAACTGCATTTACATATGTAAAAAAAAACTGCATTCATATATGTTAAAAACTGCATTTACATATGTTAAAAAAACTGCATTCATATATGATAAAAACTGCATTTACATATGTTAAAAAAAACTGCATTCTTCTTTCTATGAACCAACTATAAAAACCTTATCATTATCATATTGAAAATCAAATCTTTTCTGTATTAAAAATCGTATATTTCCTATATTTAAATCGTATATTTTTATTCACTTAAAAATCAGATTTTTACCTACTTAAAAATCATAAAAACTTACATTTTTCTCCGACGAAGAACATCCAATTCGAAGCATTAGGAAGCAATAGCGAAGTCGAGCATCCGAGAGGGGAGCGCCGATCGAAGAAGGACTTTGGGATTGGAGATTCAAAGTGGAGCGAGGAAACAGGGGTGGCCGGACCGGAGTTGGGAGGTTCGAGGGTGGAGGCGCCGGCCTACAGGTGGTGGAGGGGTAGGGCGCAGGCCTAGGGTTTTGGGTGGGCTCGATTTGGGGCGTTGGGGTTTTCAACGAGGAGGTAAGGAGCTGGGGGGTCTCGTCGTCGTCGAAGTGGGAGAGGGGGAGGTTTGCCTCCTGTGGCAGCGCCAAGATCACTGGCGATGGGGGCGACGGTCCTCCGTCGAACACTTTCCCCCTTTTTTTTTTCGATCTTGTTTTGAAATGAAACGAACGGGGGGGGGGGGGGGGGGGGGGGGCAGAGAGAAATAAGGGGAGGGAGAGAGAATATTTTTTTTTATTATTTTAATTTGTAAAAAGTTGACTTTTACATACGACCTCTAAACGAGGCCCACCGCCTGTCGTCCATAGCGTTTTACCCCCATTCCAAACACAATGGGATATGTATCGTAAGCTGATTCGATCGTTTCGATCTGTTTCCGTTGAATTTACATTTAAATCACTATATTGAATTTTAAACGTACATTTCAAATTACCGGGGCTACATACTAACTCTAAAAATTCTCGAAAAATATTTCTAGCTTCGTATTGACGATACGGTCCTAACAAAACTAGTTTCGTCAAATTCTGAGACTGTTTGAAAAATGGCCATTTTCCAGTCGATTAAAATCAACTGAAAATGGTCAATCGCGTTTTCCTTTGCCACGCTCACATATTGATTCGGAAAATTATGAAATTTGAAACCTAGAAATAACTTGACATCACGGACCCAATAAAAGTGGTTTCGTCGAAATCCGAGGTCATTTGCAAAATGTCAATTTTTAAGGGCCTGAATTCCATAGCGACTATTCAGTATTTTCAACTGGACATATCTTTTGATCCCCGCTATGAAAATATGATTTTTCGGATTCGTTGGAAAGATATCATCAAATAGATCCTAATGTTTTTGGTTTCACTAAAATCCGGATTGTTTTGCACCCGGTACGTTCAATTGAAGTTTGAAATCGAATTATCGAACTACCACGCCATTTTCCATTCTATTTATAATTATATATAAATATTTATATTCTAACGACGACGCGTATATAATATATACGTTCTAATTATATTAAAAATAAATTTCTCGTCGTTTTTATTTAAAATAATTCATTTTAAATAATCAAAATTCGCTAAAATTGCTAAAATAAAAATTTTAAACTGGCCCAGATTTTCGGGTTATTACAATACCCCTCAATACTGAGGTGCACCCCATGGTACCCCACTCGCACGGTCTCCACCATAATGCCACAGAAATGAACGCAGTCCCTTATCCTATGCCGAAGTGACGTACAGATTTTTTCATAAAAATGTTACGTTCCACATATATTTGTCATTACTACGCTACGTAAGCGTACGGACTACCACCGTCGATCGAATCAGATTTCATACCGAAGTAATCCCCTTAAGTCTACGATGCACCACCCAGAGCCGAGATGCATGCATCTAGACTGTCCCACGTACGTATCATCAATCGTATTCGATGCCTTAACTGCACATACTGTGCACCGATTTCCATGGCAGGGCTATACAAGAAATACGGAACTCATTTGGTAGCTTTTTCATATCTGTATAGGCTCGCCTTTAAGAGCCTCAAAATACAGATATCCCTCAGGTTTGTTTTTCATGGTGGCTATGGCCCCACCTCGACCCCTCCCTCAACTAGTAAAGACTTCAAGAGCTAAACGACTTTCGCCTAACAAACAATCTAAACATCCAGTTGGCATCTTTCCTCAACCACCGTACCTCGATAGTGAAAGGTGAATGGTCTATTGGTTTTAGCTTTAGTCTTTTCGCATCCCATTGGCTGCCAATGACGGGTACCTGACGATCTACCATCCTTGTTGGTCCTGACCTCTCCTCCCATTAAGGCGATCAACGAATTACCCTAGTGTCACCTCGTCACAGCATTCTGATTGCAGAGCTACTTTTGCAGTCAAGGCCCACCCACCTGGTAGTAACGTGCAGACCCAGCCTCTACGGGCACAGCCTAAACATCTTCCACCACACAGAGGGAAAATAGAGGCACCTTATGTATCTCAGGAAGCCATGTGCTTCCCCTTCCAGTCCTTCGGAGTCGTTAGAATAATCAGATGAACGTGCACTCCCCTCGTTCCTCATGACACCACGATGATCTGCCCCATTGAGTTATTCACCCTCAAACGTGCGGACTGGTCCAAGCGCCTCCTTTTTTATGTTATTAGACCCTATGTCTAAACATTCCTTTATGTGCTTGCTTTACCTCATCAAGTTTCCCTTTAACTTGGCTATTCCCTCTAACATCGACTTTTTATGCAAGTTACCAAGTTTCTATTTCTTATTAATTTCAGTCATATAAATTAACCAATTTAAGTTTATTAATAAACTCACAACATGTTATTCTCTAGATTGTGGTCCAAGGTCTGTAATCCACAATCTCTTTATATTCTTGTTTCATTTCATCATTACAATAACATGTTCTACTTAATATGCAATTTAGTATATCTCAATTCACATGTTTTCTTTTTAACATGTCAGTCATTATTTATGATTAAATATACTTATTTCATTTCATAAGTTTTCCTCATTCTTTCTCATTTAATCATAATTCCATTTTACGCCGTCACTACAACTTATTGTTGTTTGCTTATTAACTTAGTTCTCTTAAAATAAGGTCCACTAATGAGTTTCTCTTCCCATAAATATAACTTATGTTGTCCTCATCCGTAGGTTTCAGATTCTTGTTCTTGTAAACAACTTAATTTACAATTAAATACAACTTATCCCCTTACATAAGTTATTCTATTTGCTTTATCATTTATCATAACCTAAGTTATAATTTCCACTTGTCCCTAGGACATGCCTAAACATGTTATTCTTATTAGCATATTTCATACTTCCAAGTTTACAGATTACTTAATTTATAATTAAGTACAACTTCTTACATTTCATAAACTATCCCCCTTTTCTCTACTTATTACAAACAACTGGTTTCATTTTTCCCCCATTTACTGATTACTTAATTTAAAATTAAGTGCCACTTATCTCATCTCACCAGTTATCTCATGTCCTTACTAATTTATTATAACCAAAGTTATAATCTTCGCTTTTCCCTAGGACAACTCTACCTATTATACAACATTCTCGTTGATGTAATTTATTTATAATAGGCTATTATCATTTCCCGTTCATTCCATTCCTTTTTACTGTTGTAACTTCTTTTAATTACATTTATTTCCATTAACTACAATTAATGTTGTTTATCAGTCCTGCTATATATATATATATATATATATATATATATATATATATATAGATGTATATATTTATGCACTAGACCTCTCACATTAAGCCTGCACTTGTGGATGCTGGATTTGTCGAGCGGTTCCGGGCAGACTTCTACCACAAGTTGGCTTAACCTTGTGTCTTACCACCATTAAATATTTTATTTATACACTTATACCCCTCACATTAGATTTAAAACTTGTGGATGCTGGATGTGTCGGGCGGTTCCGGGCAGATTTCCACCATAAGTGTAATCTAACCTCGTGTCTAAGTGTGGTTACAGTTTCCTATTTACTGTAAATTTTAGCCATATTATCCTTTTCACATGTTTACTGTAATCTAATTTACATGTCATCAAATTATGCCTATATTATGTGACATGTCCTTTTTAACACGTATTTAATTATATCATGACATGTAATCATTTAATCGGGTAATTGCTCAAATCCAACAAGTTAACATGTCATGTACTCAATTTTACATCTAATAATTCAAATACATAATATGCCACAAGTGAATCATGTAATTATAACAACAATAGTCGCTACTCATATTCTAACAAGTTTGTTTTTCAACATGTAAACGTTCAACACTTTAACTGATTCAATATGTGAATTTTCCAACATATGCATATTAATATCTCAACTAATTATAACAACAATTTTTAATTATTCTGGAAAATTCACATATAATAACGGGGAATGCTAAACGATAATATATCATTATCTAAAATGATATAACTTAAATCCACTCACCTCATGAAGGAAGAGTAGCTAATCTTCGAACTTAAGATTTTGATATCTAAGAAACAGAAAGTTAAGCCAAGCTTTGTGGAATTAAGTTATATCAAGGTGTCCTCTAGAACGATCACCCTCTATATTTAATTATTTATGATTTGTCAATTCTCAAATTGGGTATTGACGGTTTTTATTGTTAACAAAATTTATTAACAAAAACACGTTAATGGTAATTTATTTATAAACCATTATTACAATTGAGCTGTAAAGACCCGTAAATCCCCGCCTTGTGGATCGACCATAAACCACAAGGTCTGATCCAAAGTTTGAAAATCCACGAATACTTTAACTTTGGGCATACAACACATTAGAACAACAACAGAAAACTTTTATAAAACATTATAATAATGTTACATCAGAGTACAAAATATCAGAGTACATCGAATAATATAATAATACAACGGAAGAAAATTACAATAAATTTAATACATTGCAGCGGAAGACTATCAATGCACTGGACACAGCTTTAAGCTTCAATCCAGAATCCTTCTCAAGAGATAATTATCTGCAAAACAAGATACTCGACTGCCCGTGTGGAAAATATGGGCACCCGAGTTTGCCAGTGAAACAAACTATAGGTCTATCATGGGACTGGTATGAGAAATCTACTTAAACTATTTAATAATAAGGCTAATCACAGAACCACGCCGCTAACGCGGAACGGGATTACTCCATTGTATTGCCAGTGTATAAAGTAAATCATTAAACAATGCAATGATTTTTAGAAAAAATGAGACCATTATAAGACTCAAGTCCATTACACAATGCAACGCAAACCGGAGGATAGAGTTTTGCCTTAGAATGGTCAAAAATGCTTGATACGATAAAAACGGATTTTGATATTGCAATTAGTGTATATATGTTTCAAAAACAATTTCAATCATAATGTATCAATCATAGACGGCATGAGAACCATATATCATGTCGCCATACTAGTTCTACAATCAAAACCGATGGTGTCATATGGGAAATTGGCTTTCCATCATGAGTCGGGGCCAGGGATCGTCCTTTACGATTCGAGACACTCTAGCAAATGCCTCAGGATTCCCCGCAGTGAACCCTTGGATCTTCAGGGCTGGTCCACACATAATGCTAGTGGATTGGCAATTCCTGAACACATGCTTCCCGGTTCTTTGGAACCTCTAATATGGCAACTAACAACTTATAAAACCGAGGTACCTCATAATCCATCGTCCATATAAGTAAAAATGTCAGGGCTGGTAAGTCGCTGACACCACTTCTTAGTTAGAAAGAAACGTGTGCACTCTCTGCAGTCCTAATCCCGTTTTTGACTCATACCGGGGTGTGAGGTTCGCGAAGTCACGCTATAGACAAAGCTATGCCAAAATAGTCTATGCTTCGATCATCGACCACAAGGCCTGCTTTTCAACAAAAGCCTTGATCATTTGCATCTTGGCGTGCTACATTGACAATTCGCGCCATGCGATCAATAACTACCAATACATACCCTCTGAGGGTGTTAAGCAAGAGAAATAATTCTTTGCCACCAAATGGATATAAATTAGATAGAAATAAATTTAATTTACATGAAATGAATTCCAATTTCATACATGCATCCATTTACAAGTCCGTTCTGGGTCTGAACAAATCCGGAGACACCTTATTCCTCCCCATATGTCCAATACGAAGGAGAGGCGCTCGCATATCCGGACAATCAACAAGTACATCCGGACAAACTACCACTATTAACCCTTTACTGGGAGCTACCCAAAGCCGGGCGTCAGTAGTCGTCCATTCGATGTGAAGATCACCGGTCTTCAATCACCGTCTTCAATATCTTTGACTTAAAACGTCGTATAATCATTTAAAATGAGATTGAACTTGGTCTTTTCAAATGATTCTCGCATATATATAATTTTAAAAACCATTTCATATCGTCCACATTATTTTATAATGAATTATCGCTATTTTTATTTATAAAAATAGCTATATTAATTCAACGACGCTTCGGGTCAATGGGCGGCCTTGACGCTATTTTTATCAAAATTTGATTTACACATATCTTGAAATCTAACCGTTGGATTTAACAAAATTTATATCGTCGGGAAGATCTTCCAAAAGGAGTCCTAACGGCTCCAGTTTTGGGAAAATCCGACAGTCGGATCTTTCGGTATGATCTTTTAAAGATACGATTTCAAAACACGAACTACCGTGCGCGATTCATTTAATTTTAATTTATATATATATATAAAGATAGACATATATATATTTCGTTCGACGACTTCAAAACCATTTATTGATCAACTAATTTATTTCCACTATGCAATGTTTTAGTGAATCATACATTCAATCAAAAATTAATTTTTATTGATTAACCAATTTATTTCAACTATGCATTGTTCTAGCGAATAATACAATCAATAGAAATGTAATTTTTATTGATTAACTAATTTATTTCAACTATGTACTGTTCTAGTGAATCATACATTCAATAAAAATGTAATTTTTATTCATTAACTAATTTATTTCAACTATGCATATTTCTCATCATTTCTATATACAATAAAAATGTAAATTTTTATTGTTAAACTTTTATATTTCAACCCGTGACCATTTTACATGAACCATGCTTTACATTAAAAATGTAAATTTTAATGTTTTCACGTTATTATCCAAACTATGAATACTTCACATAATTCCTTCTTTACATAAAAAAATGTGAGTTTTTAATGATTCAACATTTTAGATGAATATTTACATATATTTTATCCTTACATTAAAAATGTAATTTTTTAATGTTCCAAATTTTTTATCTTTACATATAAATTCTAATTAATGTATTTACAAATAAGTGATATTTATACTTGCATATAAATCCTAATATGTGCATTTACAACAAAAGTGGTGCTTTCACTTTTGATGACAATTCTAGTTTATTTTAATCCTTTTTAATTAACAAAAATGTTATTTCTTGTTTCAAACTTTTTTGATGAAAAAATGTCTATTTTTGTTTAATCCTTTTAAATGAAAAAAAATGTCAATTTTTGTTAAATCCTTTTAAATGAACAAAAATGTCTCTATCTTTTCAATGAACCAGAAATGTATATTTCTTGTTAATGCATAAAAATGTATACTTTCTTTTTAATGGACAAAAATGTCTCCTTCTTTTCAATGAACAAAGATGTATCTTTTTGTTTAATCATTTTTAAATGAACAAAAATGTTTAATTTTTCTTTAATCCCTTTTTAATGATCAAAATGTAATATTTCTTCTTAATGAACAAAAATGTATATTTTTGTTTAATCCTTTTTAATGATCAAAAATGTAATCTTTCTTTATTACATTATAGAAAAATGTAATTCTTCTTTATTTTTTAAAACAGCATAGAAAAATGTAATCTTTTCTTTATTTTATTACATTGTAGAAAAATGTAATCTTTTCTTTTCTTTCATAAAACAAATGTAATTTTTAATGTGTCATTACATAAAAAACAGGGTTCTTAATGTAAACATGTTTTCATTCTTAAAACATGTACAATTTTCATACATTCTAAATTTACATTAAAAATGAAATTTTTAATGTTAAACATGTTTTATTTTCATAACATTTCTAACTAAAAATGATGTCTTTATATATTAACAAAACATTTCTAAAAAATGACGTTTTATATATTAACAAAACATTTCTAACTAGAAAATGATGTTTTATATTTATACGACAAAAGCACATTCTAACTAAATGACATATTTAGGTACAAATTATGTTTCCTAACATAAATGATATATTTATTCACATGACATGTTTTCTAACATAAATGATATTTTAATTCACATAACATGTTTTCTAACATAAATGACATTTTTGATTCACATAACATGTTTCTAACAAAATGGTATTTTTAATCTAACTTAACATTTTATGTAACGAACTGGGATTTTTCGACCCAGAAAATCAACACAAAACTCATGTTAATTATTCAGGCGTCGAACATTCCAGGTCATTAATAGAAAGAAGTTAAAAGGTGAGGATAGATAAGATAGAAAATTAGAATAGAAGAAGAAGAAGATCACCACAGAAAAGAATCAGAGTAAAACGAATCTCATAGCGGAACGATTAAAATATAATATTCAACATAACTTTGGGAATATAACTTATATCAGTATATACATACCATTATCACACAACTTCACAGCGGAACTAAACTATATATCTTTAGTGCTGAAGCCTCCTGCTCCAAGCTCCTTCAAAATATATCTGTAAAATCCTAATCACTTGACTGCCCATACAAATTTGGGCACCTAAGAGTTTAGGGAAAACAAAACAAAATTAACTATGGGTCAGTCATGGGACTGGTGTGAGTAAACTCAAATCATTGGTTTAACTTTTCAAACCCTTTCAAAAGAAAAGCTAATCGTAAGACCGATCCACACATAAATAGGGATGGTTTTTACCTTACGATAACCTAAAAAAGTTTTGAGAATCCATATTTCTCTGATATTATAATAATGTCTAATCACAAGTAATTAATAATCTAGCAGAACGCTTGCATCTCACGTTCCACATACATAGTGTACAAACAAAACTGCGGGCGCGCATTGGAGATTGGATTCCAACTATGACAATGTAACGACCCGACTTTTCGACCCTCAAATGTCGACACTAATACATCCACGGTATTCACGTGCCGAGCACCCAAGTGCCGGAAAGACGAAAAGTTAGGGTGAAATAAAATAAAAAGAAAATAGATTGAGGAAGAAGAGGACACAATATCAGAATCTCACAACGGAACGGTAACATATAATATAATGAATGATCTTTACCAAATAAAACTGCATGATTACAACTATCAGAGAAGACTAACCTATCATCAACTTGGACAGTTATAACAACCCGTCCTCATAAATGTTGATGTACAACATATAATGCAGCGGATATAAAAAGTACGGTAAGATGAACTCCAACTCTCTTCCAAAAGCTCCAAGGCATCCAAAGTAAAACCTGCCATACTCAGCCTACTCGAAGCAGTACGTGATGATTTTAAGGAAAACAAAAACCAAGTGTCAGACATTAGTCTGGTATGAGAAACTCAAGATACACATTGCATGTAACAACACTGAGGGGACTGTGCAGATAACCGCTCCGGATTTCCCATCAATTGAAACCAACCATTTATTAGGATAAGCATAGTTGTACTATAAATAATGTCTTGGGTGTAGAATATAAATAAATTCACATATAAGGAATGGTTACATTGGTTACATTCGACAACTATTAAGTGTACAAACAAAACCGATAAGAGACGTTTGCATATTGGATTTTCCATCGGAGATCTCTCAATACAGATCCAAACTCCATGCACAAGGGTCAGAAAGTAACTCTGAGCATCGCATATCTCTAGATAAAATATACCATAAGGTAAACACAACTGGCCCACGCACGAAACACCGAAGTGCACCACGTGGAACCAAATATATCCAACTCCCACGTGCAACTTCAAGGAGCTCCCGCACGATTCGATAATAAGCATACACTAGATATGGAGTCAATATATACTGCTGTATGTTAGCAAAACCCCAGATTGTGGTCCTACTCTGTTTTTAGCCATTTTCGATGACGAGGTTTCGTTCGACATCTTTCACACGAGTCTTCATCACTCGAACAGAACAAGAATTCCCAGTTGGAATCCCACAGCTCAATAGATCTTGGAATCACACATAAACTACTTCACAGATCTCGGAATCATACATGGATTCCAATACATCAACAGATCTTGGAATCGCACATAGATTCTTTCATAGATCTTAGAATCACTATATGTGTTCGAGCATCCCAACAGATCTCGAATCGCCATATGGCCTTCACTTCACAACCGCTTCCAAAACATAGAACCCGTATACTAGTTTTGAAGTGGTTTTCGATAAGTAAAACACTTACCAATCCCGGTTTCCTCAAAACTAGATGCTAAATTTAAGGCCAAGTTCTATAGTCAACTAACTAACTACATTTCACACAATATACGATTGTATATGGAAACAACCCAGCTTAATTTCCATAACAACCAAATAAACATTCAAGGCACTATCAAGACCACGAAGCATGATATCATCCAAATCACTATCAAGTCACGCAACATGACAATTAGTCGAAGCACGGTTAACTCATATAAACGACTTCTAATCCCATTCCCATTTAATTAATATTTCATTAATTAAAACTTATTTTACTAGTAAAACTCCTTTTAACTAATGAAACTTCACTTGTCAAATACAACTTCAATTATTAATCAATAACTCATACTCGATTAATATTCCTTTATTAGTAATACTTCTTTTAACTAATAAAACTTCGTTTGTCAAATAAGACATCACTTATTAATCAATAACTCAAACTCGATTAATATTCCTTTATATACTAGCGTATATATTCAACTTATACATATAAAATGTGTATATGTATATATTCTACGAATTACCTAATCCGTTATAGTCTTACTACCTAAAAAGGGTTTTAATATACTTATCCCTCCGGTGTAAGTATAATAACAATTCAATTCAAATATTTCCTATTTAACTTCAATATTTCAAAACGTACTCATACACTTATCCCTCCGGTATAAGTATATCTACAATTCAATTTTAAGATTTCTTTTCTAACTTCAATACTTCAAAACGTATTCATATACTTATCCCTCCGGTATAAGTATAACTACAATTCATTTTCAATATATCTTTTCTAACTTCAATACTTCAAAACGTATTTACATACTTATCCCTCCGGTATAAGTATTTCAATAATTCATTTCTAGAATTTCTTAAAGTATAACCAAAGAGGTTAAAACCATTGTTTAATAAAGAACCTCTTCTCTTTTATAAGCTAAAGGTCTTATTCAATATCTCTATTATGAAAGATTCCTATACTTGTTTCTATCTTTAAAATTAATTATTAAAGATCTAAGTATATTCAAAATCATTAAACCGTATATTCCAATTTAACTACATTCCAAGGGTTTCAAAACAAGTGTTGCTAAAACAATGTTTACAACAAACCCAAAACAATCATTTATAATTTATCTTTAAATGTTTGTTTAAATATTCAATTATATTTACTTCCATGATATAATCTGAGAGGGTTAAAGACTAATGTAATTAACACATTATCACGACAAACCCAAAACCATTTTATGCTTACAGAAATCACACTTCGTGTACTTAACTCGTTTCCGACATTATCAACTTAACTATCCCTTGGTCAAGAGTGAGGCCAGGTAAGTTAGAGCACTGGTTGCATATCACCACTTGCCTAGGCACCCCTATTCTTGACACTCACAGATAGATAAGCCTACTCGTCGACTTATTAGAATTAAGCACAATAATCATGATATTCAATAAACAAGTAATTAGCAAGTGCACTTATATGACTATTCTAGCTTTACACACTTTCAAACTTACTTCAATTTAACATATAAGTTAAACAACCATTTTAATATGATAAGAAATCACTAAGGATGTCATTGCAAAGTTTCATACAAAGTGTTGAAAACACAACAATTCAAACTGCATCTATAGCGACCATCGCTATAAGTGCACTTTCAAGTTCAAGTCCATAATATGTTAATCCATACTAATCCTTATGTGCATTGTTTCAAATCCATTCCACTTGTTATACAAGTCAATTCAAATCCAATTACAAGTCCATTAAAGTCCATTCCAATCCATTAACATGGATCACATATGTTGCTTACTTTTAAAGTAAGAATCAAGTTAACATTTTTAACATAAGTTACCAACATTCAAGCAAACTTCAAGCATAGTTAAAAACATGCAAAAGGGTTTATGTTTGCTGTCCTAAATAGTGAGTAAACTCACCTTAATCCTTCGCAAATCCGAGAACCAAGAATAAGAATAAAGACCCAGGAATAAGAACAAAGATCCAAGCTAGAAACCTCCTTCCTTTCCTTGCTTTCCCTTCTTATAAAGCTCACGGCCAAAGATGAAAATAGAGAAGGACTTGGAATTTTCAACTTCTAACTTTCTAGAAGGTCTTGTAATGGCATAAGAAGGCTACACTCAAAGTTTGAGTTGATTTGGAGTTGGTTTGAGTATAGTTTGAGAAAGTTAGTAAGGAAGAGGAAGAAGATGAAGAGAAACCATTAAAAAGCTTCATCAAGCTTAGGAATTTTGTGTAAGAAATAAGGAGGCATACCCCTCCTTATATAGGAAAAGGAAGGTGAATGGGAAAAGACCAAAATGCCCTTAAAACCCTAATGGCATTAATGAGTGATGGGATGGTGTGTAAGGTGAAGTGAGAGGTGTGTAAGAGATGGTAAGTTTGTTTTTTCAAGTAAGCATTCATTTGTATACATATAAGAAGCTTATATACATACACTTAGGATATTTTCTAAACTCTTGATGTGACTAATTATGCTTACATATATATGTGTATATGCATGTATTTGAATACATACACATATATCAAACAACGTTGCAACGATATGAAACAACTTCTATTCAACGATAGGATGTGAATCTGGAAGTTGAATCTCGATCATACTATTAGTTCTTTATAAAATGATTTATTCAAGTAAACAAAACTTGGAAATAAATCAATTAACTTATTTAAACAATTAAAACAAGCATATTCAAATTATGAAGCACATATTTGAATACTTAAATACCAAAATACAAAAACTTTCCTTAAATGCTCATTTTTTTAAAATGATGACATCATCAAAATAGTTAACCATAAATATGAAAAATACTTTTATTAACTAACTACTTCCCCAATGATTAATTAGACATTCACTAAAATTTTCAACAACTTTTACTGAGAAAATAGTCATTTATTGATAAAACGATTTTCGGTCATTTTATCAATATTTTACCAAAAATATATTTTTGAAAGCATTTTTCCAAACGAGTCTAGAATTATAAATTACTAATTAAATGATGTTTAACAAGGTTATAAAATCATATTTATAACACATAACAATATTACAAATTTTTATGTTATTTAAAGATTAAGTGTTCGAATTTTCCGGGTCTTTACATTCTCCCCCACTTAAAATATTTTGTCCTCGAAATTGCAACACGAGAAACCAAAGAAACAATCAAACATCGATACCTAACAGTATCATACTACCAGCAAACAAAACTCTAGCTCGATCAAGTTCAAACCCCCTCATCGCATAAGGATGATAAACAACCTACTAAGTGCGCCTTATGCTCAACAGCCTTAGGGATTACTCAGTCGATAATTCACAATACCTCATAACAAATCAAAGAGTCGTTTCCCAAACACTCCACTAGCTACCAAACATACTAAATCCCATACGATGTTAATAAACCATCTGTACACATTGTTTGATCATATCACTTTCCCGATCACAAGACTTCGTTTCTGAACTAGTGTACCACACTTGACATATCTAGTGCGTACTTCGATCTAGTTTCTTGACCAGAAACTTCCATCTTCCTTACATAGCCATACACTATGATAGAAAACTTCAGTATCATATCAAAAATCCATATCCAGTATTCACTATCAAAGTCTAGTGAAGAACCCTTGTTCGGACCGATGTAAATCACCTTCAAAATCCTGTACTCGAATCTGTACCAAGATCAACTATGCGAATAAAACGATCTACGTACAACTCACGTATTTTATCCTATTGGTTTCTTAACCACCAATATCCTTTATTAATTCTTCTATATGTATAATATGCCATTTTATTCTAATATCCTTCCTCTTTTTTCGACATTCAATTATCACTTAGTATTTCTTTATTAATACTAAAACCACTTATGAATCATTTTACAAAACTTTACTTCAAGTTATTAAACACTGTATAACTTAAGTTTGTACACATATAATACTCTAATACATTCTATGAGTATATCCAAACATCAAATTTGTTGAGTATGTTAATCAAATTTTGAACTTGTTCCAACTTGCTATCTTAATAATTCAAGTGTTATATAAACTCAATTTATATTTTCACAAACACTTAACTTCAAGTTACATAATAATTCAAAAGTTTTCAACTATCCAAAATCGTTGAAATCCCATTTCATTTTAACAAATGAAACCGATCAAACTACAAATCATGGCATTATTCACATTTATACAATCTTAATGCATTGACTATATGGTTCCGTAAAATGACTTAATCGAGTTTCAATAATTTATATAAAGAACTTATTTATCTAACTTATTTCAAAAATTCTTATCATTATTCGGATTATAATAGATGGATCATGTTAAAATTAAATTTAACCTAACATCATCATTAAATGCCTTATAGTCAAACTATGAAACTTAATTCACCAGGTGTTCATATCTAATGTTCCCACTTATTACCATCTACCCAACCCTTGTTTTTAAAAGGTAAACTGGTTATAAGTCAATAGGCAATATTACATGCTCATAAACTGATCAAGCATAACTAATATTCAATAATTGATAATAGTTGAATATTATCATTCCTAAGAACCAAACACATCATAAATGACTATATCAATTTATGAAAGTTTATATTTTATACAAATATATAAGCCTAGGTAAAATTATTTCATTTACCAATTTTAAAACCAATATTGTGTCGATTTGCCTTGTTTAAGTATTTAGAAATCCCTATCGATACCATGGCGCCCTACATATTGTAACACCCCACCTCCGCCAGGGTGACTCTTGCAAGCACTCTGGCTTTAGATGGGCGTTTGAATCAGGTAAACATGCATAATGATATATCAAGGCAGAACAAGAACATATGTATATATGTAAACAGAGTGAATAACATAGATAAAACAGCGGAAGATTTTAAAAACCATTTCAAAACAAGTCTGGTACAACATAATGTTAACTTTCCAAATAAACAAGTCTAGATAAAACAACATTTCTGAAAAACTGAAATACATAAGTACTATCCCCAAAATAAGTGATAACCATAGCTAGCTTCATGTCAAGACCGTACATGAGCTAAATCCCACAAGCAAGCGATCAGGAATCCAAGCTAAGCTCCAATATTCCCTCCCTGAGAACCTAGGGGGGGTGGAGGGGGAACGGAAGAAAAGAGGCAAAAGAAAACAGGTCAGTCAAAAAGACTGAGTAAGCCCTACTACAATCAATGTAAACTGATAAAGTTAACTGGCATGAGCAGCAGGTATGAACATAAGGATAACAACATACTAGCATGATGATTAACTAACAAGATAGACAAAGGAGTCATCGCATAATCAGGTTTAAGGTTTTGCACCACAGGTGTACTAGCAAACTAACATGACTTGAATAAACAAGTATTGATCCCTTGGCCCAAGCTTTGGCCCAATATCAGGTGTTTGACTTAAATCAAGATCCAACTTCTTGGTACCAATTCTAGTATAACAGGATTAGGTGTTACCCCAATGTTCACATCGAAATAGGACGAAACAGAATGGTCCATACAGAAATAGAGCTTGGGAAAAATGGGCTTTTACCATCCTAACAGATAAAGTACAAAAACGGGATGCTAACAATAATGGGCCTTAACCACCCTAACAGACAAAGTATTGAAACGGAATACTAACAATAATGGGCCTTTATCACCCTAACAGAACGGTACCACGCAGAAACAGACGGGTGTTGCCACCCAACAAAACAGACGGTACCCACAGAATCAGACAGAGCTAAGTGTACCCTAAATCCTACCCAAGCGATCGGCTCCCTAATACATAAATACCCTGTGTCGGCCCCACGATAGGGTGTATCACTCCCTAAAGTGGCAACCAATTGGCACAGGCATATTTACAGATGTCACGGCGTCTTACATCCTCAGAGGCAGACCGGGATCCATGCACGCACATGACCCGGTTGGAACGCACCATCAACACCCATCGCCATTATCAGAATGAACCACTTATAATTAGTTCAGTAAGCGTGCCCGGACCCTACTTACAGTTGGGTCAAAGTTTTGATACCAGAAAGGGTTACTGACTAATATGGGTCCCAAACAACAAATGACACAAGTATTCCCCCTTGTGTCCCCAGACTATTAGATTCAGATTAACTTATTAACAGAGTTCAGACATACAAAGTTCAGACGATCAGTTTTCAGACTAACGGATCAGATAACAGATTAACAAACTTGCCTAACTTGATGTGGGTCCTACAGATCCGCAAAATAGGTTCGTTTAATTTATCAATCAAGTTAGTTTATCCAGACCAGGTATCAAATTGGTTCTCAGCCTTATCAAATTACTGAGTTGGATTGGTTAAGTATAGTTCAACTTAACCCCATTAAATTACCGAGTTCAGATTGGTTAAGTGTAGGCTATCTTAACCCAGTTAATTTACCGAGTTCAGATTGGTTAAGTGTAGGTTAACTTAACCCCGTTAATCCCCCATGTCCAAATTGGTTAAGTATTAAGTGGACCATGACTTAACCCTAATCATGAGGCATTAATTAATTAATGTGCCTTAACCTCTCACATTAGACTTTGTTGCGGTCACTAGTTAAGCCGGTCGGTTCCGGGTAGCTTTACACCAAAACTTGGTCTAACCTCGGGTTCAAGGTACAACATGACCAACTTCTCACATTGGGTCCTATTGTTTGTAGCTACTAGTTAAGCCGGTCGGTTCCGCGTAGGTTTACGCTACAGACTCAACCCAACCTCGAGTTGGTCACACTTATCTTTTCTAAGTGTCATGTCCATCATGTTCACAAAACATATTACAAGTTTTCAAGCAATTGGGTGGACCTAACTTAATAGGTAAATTCCCAATGGGTAGACCTAACTTAATAGGTAAATTCCCAAGCTTATATTTTTATGTCTTTTAAGTTTACCCAACCCCAAACGCAATCCCATCGCTTACATATCGCAATAGCGCATAAAGGATAGAAAGAGGGAACTGGGCATAATCGTGACATAAAAGTGTTAAAGCCACAAGTTTAACATGGTGGCATATGAAATGTTCATGTGTTCATACCCTTGCATATTACATTTTTAGGCCCAAAAGCATGCATAAAACCAAACTTGGCATATTGGTGATACATGGTGCTAAATGACATGTAGAAATGGCCATAAGTTCGCATTTAGCCTCACATGCAAGTTATCATAAGAGATATGATAACTTACATGTTGCCAAAATGCAACCTTTAGCATAAAGCTTGAAGCTTTATGTTCACATACTCAAGATAAGCTTGCATAACATGATAACATGAGCCAAATGATCAACCCAAACTTGCATAACATAACTTGCATATCATATGACAACTTGCATATCAAACTTGCATAACATAACTTGCCTATCATATGACAACTTGCTTATCAAACTTGCATAACATAACTTGCATATCATATGACAACTTGCATATCAAACTTGCATAACATAACTTGCATATCATATGACAACTTGCATATCAAACTTGCATAACATAACTTGCATATCATATGACAACTTGATATCAAACTTGCATAACATAACTTGCATATCATATGACAACTTGCATATCAAACTTGCATAACATAACTTGATGAACTTGCATATCACATCATAGTAAACTTGCATAACACATCATAGTAAACTTGCATATCATACATTTAACTTTAGAGTTTAAGTATGAAAGGAATAGGGCTTACAATGCTTATGCGGACTCAAATGAGTATAGCAAATATAAGAAAGCCCTTATGCAACCAATTAAACCCAAAATGCAAGCAAAACCCTTGACCCAAAATGATCAAAACTCTTTCTTTATGATGCAAATATAGAAACTTGACTTGAATGCAAGCTAATGATGATCATACAAGTTTAAAAACACTTGTATGCATGGAAAATCTCATAAGAATTTGTTTAGGAATTTTATGAAGAGAGTGGAGGCCATGAGAGATTGATTTTGCCATAGTTTAGTTGCTAGAATGAATAATGATGATTTAGGGTAGGTTAGGGTCTTATTTATAGATTAGGCAAGTGTTTTAGGCTATAGGATTAAACCCTAGTTCCAATCTCAGCCCTCAAAACTGAATCTGGCCCCCAAGCTCAACACAATCTCTTAATGGTGCACCAGGCTAAACAGCCCGGCTGAGCCAAGTCGACAGCCAAGTCGACAGGGCTGTCGACTTGGTCCAACCAAGTCGACTCCCAAGTCGACAGGGCTGTCGACTTGGGTGTTCTGGCGGGAATTCTCCCGCCTGGCCCAATCTGACCTAATTTCCAAGTTTCAAATTTGAATTTGAAATCTGTTTTTACTTTGAATTTTTCTGAAAACTTCGTTGGGCCTTAATCGGGTCATACGGACTCCGATTTTCGAAAACTTGGACTCTATTTCGCGTATTTTTCCGAGACGAACGCAATGGCATAGCCCGTTTCCCTTGATTCAGATTTTAAAATTAAATTCCTCCTCGACTTACATTATAACAGGTTATTGAAAATACGGGTTGTTACACATATCGACTAGAATTCATAAACCACTCAACAGATTAACTAACACAACATAAAATAATTTTATAGCACTAACAAATACGTGCTCTCATATATATAATACACTCAACTCATGTTAGGGCATTCCATTACCCTATCTCTTGATGAGTCATACCCAACCTAAGCCATGGTGTTCGCTTAACCTTGTGCTCTGATACTAAATGTAACAACCCGACTTTTCGACCCTCAAATGTCGACACTAATACATCCACGGTATTCACGTGCCGAGCACCAAAGTGCCGGAAAGACGAAAAGTTAGGGTGAAATAAAATAAAAAGAAAATAGATTGAGGAAGAAGAGGACACAATATCAGAATCTCACAACGGAACGGTAACATATAATATAATGAATGATCTTTACCAAATAAAACTGTATGATTACAACTATCAGAGAAGACTAACCTATCATCAACTTGGACAGTTATAACAACCCGTCCTCATAAATGTTGATGTACAACATAGAATGCAGCGGATATAAAAAGTACGGTAAGATGAACTCCAACTCTCTTCCAAAAGCTCCAAGGTATCCAAAGTAAAACCTGCCATACTCAGACTACTCGAAGGAGTACGTGATGATTTTAAGGAAAACAAAAACCAAGCGTCAGACATCAGTGTAGTATGAGAAACTCAAGATACACATTGCATGTAACAACACTGAGGGGACTGTGCAGATAACCGCTCCAGATTTCCCCTCAATTAAAACAAACCATTTATTAGGAGAAGTATAGTTGTACTATAAATAATGTCTAGGGTGTAGAATATAAATAAATTCACATAGAAGGAATGGTTACATTCGACAACTATTAAGTGTACAAACAAGACCGATAAAACACGTTCGCATATTGGATTTTCCATCAGAGATCTCTCAATACAGATCCAAACTCCATGCACACGGGTCAGAAAGTACCTCCGAGCATCGCATATCTGCAGATAAAATATACCATAAGGTTAATACATTTGGCCCACGCACGAAACACCGAAGTGCATCACGTGGAACCAAATATATCCAACTCCCGCGCGCAACTTCGAGGAGCTCCCGCACGATTCGATAATAAGCATACACTAGATATGGAGTTAATATATCCTGCCGTAGGTTAGCAAAACCCCAGATTGTGGTCCTACTCTGTTTTTAGCCATTTCCGATGTCGAGGTTTCGTTCGGCATCTTTCACACGAGTCTTCATCACTCGAACAGAACAAGAATTCCCAGTTGGAATCCCACAGCTCAATAGATCTTGGAATCACACATAGACTACTTCACAGATCTCGGAATCATACATGGATTCCAATACATCAACAGATCTTGGAATCACACATAGATTCTTTTATAGATCTTAGAATCACTATATGTGTTCGAGCATCCCAACAGATCTCGAATCGCCATATGGCCTTCACTTCACAACCGCTTCCAAAATATAGAACCCGTATATTAGTTTTGAAGTGGTTTTTGATAAGTAAAACACTTACCAATCCCGGTCTCCTCAAAACTAGACGCTAAATTAAGGCCAAGTTCTATAGTCAACTAACTAACTACATTTCACACAATATACGATTGTATATGGAAACAACCCAGCTTAATTTCCATAACAACCGAATAAACATTCAAGGCACTATCAAGATCACGAAGCATGATAACAGCCAAATCACTATCAAGTCACGCAACATGACAATTAGTCGAAGCACGGTTAACTCATATAAACGACTTCTAATCCCATTCCCATTTAATTAATATTTCATTAATTAAAACTTATTTTATTAGTAAAACACCTTTTAACTAATAATACTTCACTTGTCAAATACAGCTTCAATTATTAATCAATAACTCATACTCGATTAATATTCCTTTATTAGTAAAACTTCTTTTGACTAATAAAACTTCGTTTGTCAAATAAGAAATCACTTATAATTCAATAACTCATACTCGATTAATATTCCTTTATATACTAGCGTATATATTCAACTTATACATATAAAATGTGTATATGTATATATTCTACGAATTACCTAATCCGTTATAGTCTTACTACCTAAAAAGGGTTTTAATATACTTATCCCTCCGGTGTAAGTATAATCACAATTCAATTCCAAGATTTCCTATTTAACTTCAATATTTCAAAACGTACTCATACACTTATCCCTCCGGTATAAGTATATCTACAATTCAATTTTAAGATTTCTTTTCTAACTTCAATACTTCAAAACGTATTCATATACTTATCCCTCCGGTATAAGTATAACTACAATTCATTTTCAATATTTCTTTTCTAACTTCAATACTTCAAAACGTATTTACATACTTATCCCTCCGGTATAAGTATTTCAGTAATTCATTTCTAGGATTTCTTAAAGTATAACCAAAGAGGTTAAAATCATTGTTTAATAAAGAACCTCTTCTCTTTTATAAGTTAAACATCTTATTCAATATCTTTATTCTGAAAGATTCCTATACTTGTTTCTATCTTTAAAATCAATTATTAAAGATCTAAGTATATTCCAAATCATTAAACCGTATATTCCAGTTTAACTACATTCCAAGGGTTTCAAAACAAGTGTTGCTAAAATAATGTTTACAACAAACCCAAAACAATCCTTTATAATTTATCTTTAAATGTTAGTTTAAAGATTCAATTATATTTACTTCTATGATATAATCTGAGAGGGTTAAAGACTAATGTAATTAACACATTATGTAATAACCCGGAAAATACGAGCCAATTTAATTTTTTTAAATTGGTGATTTCAAAGGAATTTGAACCATTGAAATAGAATATTTCAATAAAATAAGGGATTAGGAATAGTGAGTCAGTTTGAAAATTTAAATTCAAACTTTGACTGACTGTGCAGGGTGGAAAATATAACGGATTTTAGCGAAACCAAAAATATTTAAATCTGTTAGTCAATACCTTTCTAACGAATCTGAAAAATCAAAGTTTCATAACGGGAATCAAAAGTTATGGCCGAATGAATTTTCAGAAGGGTCGGTATATAGAATATATAGCCCCGGAAAATTGATATTTTGCATACGACCTCGGAATTCGACGAAACCACTTTTGTTGGGTCCGGGATGTCAAACTATTGCTAGGTTTCAAATTTCATAATTTTTGAAGCTAGTATGTGAGCGTGGAAAAAGAAAATTTGTTTGGTCAATTTCTGTTAAATTGGATCGATCAGAAAATGGCCATTTTTCAAACGACCTCAGAATTCGACGAAACTAGTTTTGTTGAGACCGTAGCGTCAAAACATAGCTAGATTTATTTTTCTGGAATTTTTAGAATCAGTTTGTGGCCCTGGCAAATTGAAATGTACGTTGAAAGTTAAAAATTAAATGTTTTATACTTTAATTTGAAAAATAACTGACTGTAACAGTCGAATGGGCCTACGAAACATATCCCATTGTGTCCGGAATGGGGGTATTTAGCTAGGGGCGACAGTCGTTGGGTTTAAAAAGGAGTTCGTTTGAGAAAACACTATTTAAAAATTTAATATAGTCCTCGGCCAATCAGAATTTTCCTTTCATAAATTTTAAAAATAAAAAAAAGTAAACCCCCTCGAACCAATGGCGAAACCCGTTCGACACCTTCTCTCCTCCGCCGCCGTCGCTACAGCCACCTATAGCCTTCGCCACCGCCACCCCTCGACGCGCCTCCGTCCCCTCTTCAAATCCGACTGACCATCGCCACCCCTCATCGCCTGTGCCGCCCGTATCGAAGCCCCAAAGTCCCGACCTTTCCACCGCCGCCGCCGCCGATCTGGACCACCGAACGCCACCAAACCACCACCGACAGGAAGCCCTCTCTTCCCTCTTCCACGTCCAACTCGCCGATCATACCCTCGTGCCTCGATTCTCGCAAAAACTGTAAACCTAGTTTTGAAGCTTCGTGAAAGTGAGTTTTTCTTTGATCTTTACACTTTGAAAAATCATATCTTTTTGGCGTGTTGATGAAATTCGATGAAACAGGAAACTTCGGGACCGCAAGGAAGCTCTCTACCCAATAGAAGAAGCCGCGGATTTTTCTGACATCATATCGATTTTTAGTGCTCCGAAAACCAATGTGAGAAATCTAAATTAACGTGAGATTGAATGGAAAATGTCGTATATAATTTATATTAGTGAAATATAAATTACATACGTGTTGTATACCTCATGTACATACGTAGTGTAAGCTATATAAGCGAAGTATGAATTTTACATGCATAGAATAATTGATATATGTGTTGAAATGCAAGTGAAATATAGCAATAATATATATATATACACTCCCCTCGTCCACAAACCATGGACGATATTTATTGTGGTGAATTGGTGTGAAATATTGGATGAAAAATACGAATGGTTGAATAGTTGTTTGTGGTTGATATTGTTTGGTTGTGGTTGAAAAATACCCATTGGTGATTGAAATGAATTGGAAATATTTGTGGAAATAAAAAAAATAAACATGCCGCCTGCGTGCGAATTAGATGCATGAATCCCCATTGGCAAAAACCGCGAGGTTTTAAGGTAGAGCGAGGAGCCGTACTAGGGACGATGCCGGTTTTAACTACCCTGCCGTTATGCTGCCGAAATTTTGAATAATCTTTGTGTGTTAGAATTATTTTCATATGTTGAAATTACTTTCATGCGTAGAAATTAAAGCCATATGTTGAAACTAGATCCATGTGTGGAAATGTTCATGTATTGAAAATTGTTGTGTGAAAATTAAATCCATTTGTGAATGAACGAAGTGTTTGAACAATAAAAATCACATTTTTATATATATATGAAGTATGAAAAATATTCGCCTTATATAAATAGTTTCAACAACAAAAATTCCATCTTTCTAATATGAACAACATAAATAAAATGTCCATGTGTGGAAATACTCATTTTTTGAGAAGTGTGTGTAGTGGAAAAGTTCATGTGTTGAATAAAAAGATCGAACAATAAAAATTACATTTTTATTGAAACTATGAAGTGTTGAACGCATCCATTTGTCGAATAAATAATTTGAATGATAAAAATATCATTTTTATCATATGTGAGATATGCTAAAGATATGCGGACATTGAAATAAATATTTGTGGTAGAAATATTATTTTTAACATGGATAGGAACTAAATAAAATAGTCATGTGTTGAAATCTATTTTAGTTCGCCAAAATTATCATCTTTGAAATGTGAAGTGTTAAAAATAGCCACTTGTTCAAATAAACGTGCATGAGTTGAAATACACTGTAACGTCCCGGATTTTTGGCCATTTAAATATTGAATATTGAAATTTATTTTAAATATTGATTTTGAAATATAAATGGATTTTTACATTTAATTTACCAATTTAATAATCTATGTACGATTTAATTTTGAAGTTATTGAATTATCAGAATATGAAATCGACAACAATTGAATTCAAAGTTAAAACCGAGTCAAAGCGGTTCTTTTGATTAATATAAATTCTGTATTAAAGTAGAACGATAATAATTATTTATCATCGATGGATTTAATTGTTTGAAACTGAATTATATTTTAAATTAAATTGAATTTAAGTCGTCAATCTAATACCGATAGTCTGTATAAACGGTTGAATTAAATTTCAAAATATGTTCAGTTAAGTCCAGAATATCGTATAACTTTAGAAACGCCGGTCACTACGGCTGAATAGCGGTTCAGAATATCGAGTTAAGGGACCGTGAGATATTTAGCTATTAAATTAAAACAAAATATAATAAAATTTAAACTAATAAAATCTAATCAGCAGACCTAAGTTTTAACAGAGTCGACCTACTGTTCTTTAAAACGCAGACCTCTATGTACATCGAGCAACAAAATTTGTCTGTCTCTTTCAATATCCAGGAAACAACATTTTAATGGGCTGTGTACCTCTTGTCTCCTCTCGCCCTTATATAAATCATCGCGATCCCTGTTATTTCATTCAACAGAAAAACAAACCAAAACCGAACTCCCTCAAATCGAAATCGAAACCGTGTGGATCCCCTGAAACTTTGCTCGACATTGACAGCGCTTGCGGAGTGGAGGATTTGGGAAGCTCGCGACTTTGCCAGGTGGAGCAACGAGTTCAATTCGGTCTAGGGTTCAGCATAGTTTGTGAGTTTATGGGGGGGTGAATCGCCCAGATCACGATGATTTGGAAAGGGCCAAAGGTGAACTCGACTTGGGTTTTTACTCGCGGAAGGTCTGTGGGGTACTTGATGTTGTCTGATTGTGAACAAGAGTTGCGCTACTGCTGGGAAAGCATCAGAAAGGGGAGTTAATGATAGCGTTGGTCATTGGATAGCAATGGGGTTCGAGTTGCTGTAGCGACTTCGACAGTGGTGAGGCATGGTAGAAACAAACAGGAAGAAGCAGGTTGATTGGAAATAGGACTGTAGGAGGAGTTAGTTTTGGTATTGATGGGCTGAAGTACGTTTTGACAGTGGTGTTCAATGGGGTGGAGTTCAAACAGATTCCAGTTTGTAAAGGAAAACAGTTTCCTACTTTGGAGGAGGGCAGTGTGTGAGTATTGCAAGGTAGATAATTTATTTCAAGATAAGTAAATTTGCTTAAGTATTTTATTTGTGTGAAATAGTTTAATTGAAATACAAGTAAATTAGTTTATATAATTAGTTATATCATTAGCTCCTATAATTAGTAATTTAATTTATATAATCAGTTATATAAGGAGGATTAGTTAGTAAAGCAATGAAATGTGTAAACTAATCGTTAAGTACGAAATTAAGGAAATATAAATATTAATTATTATTAATTTTTCGTTAGGAATCGTTGATTTAAAACAACATGTATTTTTTGCATACAAGGTTCAAAAATCTGGAAAACCAGACGGGTTAGTCTGTAGCAGCGAGTATTCGAGCTAGAGATGGGTTGAGAATTTTCGGCACAACTGGAATTTTGATTTAAACCAATTTAAGGTCTGGATAGTCGACGAATAGAAATCACGGTGAGTAAATCTCACTCACCTTTAGAATTATTTTTATTTCATTAAAAATAATTGTTTGTTGCTTGTTGAATGCTTTCTGGTTGTTTTATATATATTAGTTATTTAGGCTATATATATATATTGGGTTGATTGATTGGTTGGATTCCCGCAGTCTCATTAGCGGATGCCCGCAGTTTCATAGCGGATGATTACCCTATACGCCCCACGCTATGATTAGTGGATGACCTTCTATACTGCGATATTCTGCCATGAAGCAGAATTGGTATTATTTATGTACTAACATCTGTGGATGCAGGAAAACAGGTTGGAGGAATCCAACTGGATTCCTCAAAAATATATTATCTGTTTGTTTATTGGTTTTCATATATATTTTTATATATGATGTGTTAGAAAAATAAATAATTCGTTGCTTTGTGTGTTTAAATATCACTGGGCTTAAGTAATGATATTTAAAACTATCGTGGAAGGATATTTGGGATTTAAAAAGGAAAAATTCTATTTTTAAATAGAAATTGAATTTTTAATGGAATAAAAATATAAACTTGTTTTTTTGAAAAATAAAACAAGTAGTTTCTTTTTAAACGAAGTTTATAAATAGTTCTTTTATAACGAAGTTATAAATGAAGTGAAAAGAAATATCATTTGATAATTCAGAAATAGAAATACAAGTGTGAAATTGGAATTTGAAATGAAATTTCAAAATAAGATATGAAATGAAATTTTTAAATATATAACTCAAATGAAATTTGAGTATAACATTTGAATAGTAGAATTAGAAAAGGAGTTTAAATATTTGAATTTTAAACAAAAGAAAAGGAGATTTAATATTAGAAATTCAAATAGAAGTTCAAATAAAATTTGAATAGACGAAAATTGAATTCAAAGGGATAAAAATAGAATTTGAATTCGAAGGAATTCAAATAAAGAAATTTCAATATAGATTTGGATATAGAATTCGAATGAAATTCAAATATAGAAATTTGAATATGGAAGTTCAAATGGAATTTTAAATATAGAGTTTGAATAAGAGATTCAAACAGCATTTGAATAAGAGAGTTCAAAATGGAATTTGAATAAGAGAATTGAAATAGAATTTGAATAAAGAAATTCAAATAGGGATTTGAATAAAGAATTTCAAAATAGAATTTGAAATAAACTTTGAAAATATGATTTCAAAGTAGAATAGGAAATCCAAATGGTGTTGGAAATGAATTTGAATATTAAAATTCAAATGGTGTTAAAGATGAGTTTGAATATTAGAATTCAAATGATGTTGGAAATAAATTTGAATCTTAGAATTCAAATGGAGATGGGAAAATGAAATTTGAATATAGGAGATTCAAATTAAATTCAAATGGAATTTAAACTTTGGATTTGAATATATTAAAATATATCAGAATGGAGTTGAATTTCATTCCAACGAAGTTTAAAAGTTTTTATATATATATATATATATAATTAAAACGAACTCGTCGCAGCGCCGCAGTTCGTAAATTGGCGACTCGAACTTCAATTGAGTATACAGGACTCAGTTGAAGTCGGAATTCTTTGAAACAAGAATCGTCAGGACCAGTTGAATAATAGTTTTCTAATGGAAGTGAAAAATCTGGATTTCGTCAAATAGATTTTGAGTTAAGACAAAATCAAATTTTTAAAAGTGCAGCGCCAGAAACCATTAAAACCATAATGGATTTTATATTATAAATATAAGGATTTTCAAGCAAATAAAAATCCAAATGTTCATTAGAAAAATCTGGACTTGAGATATAAAATATATGCGAACTCAAGTGAAGTAAAAGAAATGGTTTTTTTAAAATCAATAATCATATTTTGATTATTGAATAGAATTGACTAAGACAAATGAATTAGTTAAAACGATTGAATCGAGCAAACTGTGAATAAGTAAATTAACTTGTGATTTCATATTCAAACCGAATATGAAACTAGAAATTGGAAAAAAGGGGGATTTGATTTGTATAAGCAAGTGGAATCAAATTTGAACATGTTACGTTCAACCATTTAAATAAAATGAGCAATAGGGCCAATTAACGAATAAGTTAAAGAACTGAGTTAAAAATGATCAGGGTAAGTTGTAGTGAATTGAAAATGGATAGACATATGTTAAACAGGTTTGGAATAAAGTGGAGTAAAGTATAGAAGAGATATGAATAGAATGCTCGACAAAAAGGTACATGTTTAATTCATATATGAGATTTTATGCGCCGTATCGGCAAGCCGCTTGGCTTTTTCTTTTTCTTTTTGAAATGAGAAGGTACCGGGAAGCTATTTGAAATTTCCCGATGCTCCCGATACAGGGGAGGTTATGGCGAATTTTTCCGGGAATTTAAGGAGATAGAATATTTTTCAGATAATTTGATAATCATAAATCAATGTATCGATAAATGTAGAATTCGATAAGGAAATGAAATCAAAATAGAGTATTGGAAACAGAAAGGGAAATCTATAAATTGGAAATAGAAAGCGAACTTTATACATGTTTTAAAAATGAACAATTGGATTGTATAGTATGTTTATTCGAGGTAAGTGGTTTTGCCGTTTTGAAGTTGAGGATGTTTGCAGTCAAGGTCTGAGAGATAATTTTACCCCAACTTGATTGATTTCATTTTTAATGGATAAATAGCAAGATCCAGTCTCGAAGAGAAGTTTTTGAAAAAGAGTTAGTTGAATAAAATATTTTGGGTTGTTGTAACAATGTTTTACACAACATTCGTTTTAAACCCAAGCGATGGGATTTTGGAAATATAACAGTAAATATTTCCTGAGTATAATTAAAATAGTCGGGATAAAGATAAGTGATTGGAATTGTTTCCAATTGCAAATAGAGATATTTTCTAATATATAGAAAATAAAAGAAGTTAATATTTGGAAACGTTTTCCAAATGGCATAAGGGCCAATATGGTTATTGAAAATATTTGGTTAACAAATATTGATAGAGCAAGTGGAAAAGAGATTTAATTAATGAATAATTAATTAAAGAGCCCAGTGATTTGTTTGATATGTTGGATGAACACTTGTTTTTATTCGATAGTTAAATCACAGACTATCGAAGTTTTTACCATCGTGGTTAATATGGAGAGACCGGTTGGATTATTATCCGATAACCACTCCGTATTGGCAGTAGCGTTGCGAATCAGATTATATGAAGATAATCGAAGACGGAGTAAAGTGCAAGGGCTTTTTCTAGTAATAGAAATTGTGCCTTCGTTTTCGTTCAGTCCCAGAACGAACATATATGGACGAATGTCTGACAAAGTATTTCAAATGATCAAATGGGTTGGTCTGTATAAATATATATGGTTGCAACGGATTTATTCCCTTAGCATAACATCCAGAATATTTATGCAAATTCAACTAGAGATTAACGGATCTGACAATGTGGCATTCAAGGTGATTGTGCTATCAATGAATGGTAAGTTTTCGTAGCCTCAAGCCTCAACAACCGGGAAAGGACAAAAATCGGGCAGGCAGCATGGCTATGTGGGTCGCACCCATTAGGATGTATAATCACCTATCTAGAGGTTCATTTAATTTCCTATTCTATTTCGATGCTGTCCCAGTCGGGAGACGGTTGCTGATCCCAACCGTTGGTGATATACATTCGATACACTCAAGCGAAATGAGTGGTCGGTCATGTGTGGGCCGGGTTACAAGATGTTCTTGTTGAACCCAGTGTATTCCTCTCTAGAGATACACTAGCGGAAGGTGGTTCCATACCTTGTCATGTTGGAAATCCAATCTCCAATAAGCGCCATGCGGTTTTTGATTTTATACTATATATGTGGAGCGTGAGATGCAAGCGTTCTGCTATTTGGTTATTTACTTGATGTAGACATTATTATAATATCACTAGATTTTCGTATCAAAGTGATTTGGGTTATAGTACGGCAAAAACCGTCCGTGTTTATGTGTGGGCTGGTCCTACTATTACCTTTTCTTTTGAAAGGATTTTTAAAGTTAAACAAGTGGTTGGAGTTTACTCACACCAGTCCCATGACTGACCCAGAGTTTATTTTGTTTGTTTTCCCTAAACTCTTGGGTGCCCAAATTTGTACGGGCAGTCAAATAGTCGGGATTTTTCAGATTCATTTGGAGGAGCTGGAAGCAGGAGGCTTCTCCAGTTAGCTATAGACTATCATATATTCCGCTGTGGACCTTGTTTGTATCTGGAAACAGGTGTTTATAACTATTCCAGAAATGACTGTTGTGCTCTGATGATGGTATGTATATAAAGTTACTGATTTGTATTTCAAAAGTTATGTTATATAATATATTTTATTCGTTCCGCTGTGAGATTCGTGTTTACTTTGATTATGCTCAGTTGTGTTCTTCTTCTTCTATTCTATTAGTTCTATCTTTTCTATCTCACCCTCTAATTTCTTTCTATTAATGGTTCGTATTTCTGTGTTATTTGGGTTGGACGTGTGTTGTATTTAGTCAACTCAGATAGCACAGATTTGCGGGTCGTTACAGTTGGTATCAGAGCTTAGGTGAGCAAATACCTAGGCTTGTGTGGCATGAGCTCATTAGAGATAGGGTCAGTAGTACCCTAGAACGAGTTGTGTCTATATATACGAGAGCGCGTATTTGTTAATTGATATAAAAGTTGTTTTATATTGTGTTGGCTAGTCTGTTGAGTGGTTTATGAATTCTGATCGAATAGTGGGACGCCACGAAGTCGATAGGGATTTCTAAACGCTTGAACTGAAGATTGAACACGATATTGTTTTAAAATGGGTGAATGAAATTATTTTACCCAAAATTAGATTCTGATATAGAAAGAATATTTTTTTGAATTTATTATAATATATGGATGTGTTGGATGTTAATATTATAATCAAATGAGGCTATAAGAAAACTAAATGGTTATATAGAACCAAATAAAATTTGTATATGAAATTAAATATACAAATGAGATGAATTAGAATTAAATTCAAACCAGGGTTAAGAATTCAAAATCCTGGGAAGTTGGAAAATATTTTTCAAAGTATATTAAAACAATATAGATTTGTTTTAGAAGGATTTGAAAGAAAATCATTTTAGATGAATTTTGAAATAATAAAGCACTGAACTCACTTCAGTGGCTGGGAAATAATTCTGATGATGATTGCAACATCATCAGTGTTCATTTCCAAGTTTCTAAATGATGAATTGCTACCTTAGAAAAAGTTTTTGATGGAAATTTGTTTAAAAGAAAACAAATTGGTTTGAATATTCAAATGTTTTGAATTTGAGATGGAAATAAATATATGTATATTTTTGTGTGATTTCAAAAGGATTTGGAATAGAAACCCGGGAATTTGAATTCTGGAATTAAATTTAACTTGGACAAGTAAAATGAATCAAAGTGAATAAATTGAATCAGAATCAATTTGAATGAATTAGAATGCATATGAAAGAAAACCAAAAGTTTTGGTGGAATTAAATTTGTTGAAATATAAAATACTGAGTTTCAACATGAATGAGTTTTTGAAAAGTTAATGGGTTTGTACCACTTTTCCTACCTTACTAATTTCGGGGACGAAATTCTTTTAAGGGGGAAGGAATGTAACGTCCCGGATTTTTGGCCATTTAAATATTGAATATTGAAATTTATTTTAAATATTGATTTTGAAATATAAATGGATTTTTACATTTAATTTACCAATTTAATAATCTATGTACGATTTAATTTTGAAGATATTGAATTATCAGAATATGAAATCGACAACAATTGAATTCAAAGTTAAAACCGAGTCAAAGCGGTTCTTTTGATTAATATAAATTCTGTATTAAAGTAGAACGATAATAATTATTTATCATCGATGGATTTAATTGTTTGAAACTGAATTATATTTTAAACTAAATTGAATTTAAGTCGTCAATCTAATACTGATAGTCTGTATAAACGATTGAATTAAATTTCAAAATATGTTCAGTTAAGTCCAGAATATCGTATAACTTTAGAAACGCCGGTCGTTACGGGTGAATAGCGGTTCAGAATATCGAGTTAAGGGACTGTGAGATATTTAGCTATTAAATTAAAACAAAATATAATAAAATTTAAACTAATAAAATCTAATCAGCAGACCTAAGTTTTAACAGAGTCGACCTACTGTTCTTTAAAACGCAGACCTCTATGTACATCGAGCAACAAAATTTGTCTGTCTCTTTCAATATCCAGGAAACAACATTTTAATGGCCTGTGTACCTCTTGTCTCCTCTCGCCCTTATATAAATCATCGCGATCCCTGTTATTTCATTCAACAGAAAAACAAACCAAAACCGAACTCCCTCAAATCGAAATCGAAACCGTGTGGATCCCCTGGAACTTTGCTCGACATTGACAGCGCTCGTGGAGTGGAGGATTTGGGAAGCTTGCGACTTTGCCAGGTGGAGCAACGAGTTCAATTCGGTCTAGGGTTCAGCATAGTTTGTGAGTTTAGGGGGGGTGAATCGCCCAGATCACGATGATTTGGAAAGGGCCAAAGGTGAACTCGACTTGGGTTTTTACTCGCGGAAGGTCTGTGGGGTACTTGATGTTGTCTGATTGTGAACAAGAGTTGCGCTACTGCTGGGAAAGCATCAGAAAGGGGAGTTAATGATAGCGTTGGTCATTGGATAGCAATGGGGTTCGAGTTGCTGTAGCGACTTCGACAGTGGTGAGGCATGGTAGAAACAAACAGGAAGAAGCAGGTTGATTGGAAATAGGACTGTAGGAGGAGTTAGTTTTGGTATTGATGGGCTGAAGTACGTTTTGACAATGGTGTTCAATGTGGTGGAGTTCAAACAGATTCCAGTTTGTAAAGGAAAACAGTTTCCTACTTTGGAGGAGGGCAGCGTGTGAGTATTGCAAGGTAGATAATTTATTTCAAGATAAGTAAATTTGCTTAAGTATTTTATTTGTGTGAAATAGTTTAATTGAAATACAAGTAAATTAGTTTATATAATTAGTTATATCATTAGCTCCTATAATTAGTAATTTAATTTATATAATCAGTTATATAAGGAGGATTAGTTAGTAAAACAATGAAATGTGTAAACTAATCGTTAAGTACGAAATTAAGGAAATATAAATATTAATTATTATTATTTTTTCGTTAGGAATCGTTGATTTAAAACAACGTGTATTTTTTGCATACAAGGTTCAAAAATCTGGAAAACCAGACGGGTTAGTCTGTAGCAGCGAGTATTCGAGCTAGAGATGGGTTGAGAATTTTCGGCACAACTGGAATTTTGATTTAAACCAATTTAAGGTCTGGATAGTCGACGAATAGAAATCACGGTGAGTAAATCTCACTCACCTTTAGAATTATTTTTATTTCATTAAAAATAATTGTTTGTTGCTTGTTGAATGCTTTCTGGTTGTTTTATATATATTAGTTATTTAGGCTATATATATATATTGGGTTGATTGATTGGTTGGATTCCCGCAGTCTCATTAGCGGATGCCCGCAGTTTCATAGCGGATGATTACCCTATACGCCCCACGCTATGATTAGTGGATGACCTTCTATACTGCGATATTCTGCCACGAAGCAGAATTGGTATTATTTATGTACTAACATCTGTGGATGCAGGAAAACAGGTTGGAGGAATCCAACTGGATTCCTCAAAAATATATTATCTGTTTGTTTATTGGTTTGCATATATATTTTTATATATGATGTGTTAGAAAAATAAATAATTCGTTGCTTTGTGTGTTTAAATATCACTGGGCTTAAGTAATGATATTTAAAACTATCGTGGAAGGATATTTGGGATTTAAAAAGAAAAAATTCTATTTTTAAATAGAATTTGAATTTTTAATGGAATAAAAATATAAACTTGTTTTTTTGAAAAATAAAACAAGTAGTTTCTTTATAAACGAAGTTTATAAATAGTTCTTTTATAACGAAGTTATAAATGAAGTGAAAAGAAACATCATTTGAAAATTCAGAATTAGAAATACAAGTGTGAAATTGGAATTTGAAATGAAATTTCAAAATAGGATGTGAAATGAAATTTTTAAATATATAACTCAAATGAAATTTGAGTATAACATTTGAATAGTAGAATTAGAAAAGGAGTTTAAATATTTGAATTTTAAATAAAAGAAAAGGAGATTTAATATTAGAAATTCAAATAGAAGTTCAAATAAAATTTGAACAGACGAAATTTGAATGAAACATAGAATTTGAATTCAAAGGGATAAAAATAGAATTTGAATTCGAAGGAATTCAAATAAAGAAATTTCAATAGAGATTTGGATATAGAATTCGAATGAAATTCAAATATAGAAATTTGAATATGGAAGTTCAAATGGAATTTTAAATATAGAGTTTGAATAAGAGATTCAAACAGCATTTGAATAAGAGAGTTCAAAATGGAATTTGAATAAGAGAATTGAAATAGAATTTGAATAAAGAAATTCAAATAGGGATTTGAATATAGAATTTCAAAATAGAATTTGAAATAAACTTTGAAAATAGGATTTCAAAGTAGAATAGGAAATCCAAATGGTGTTGGAAATGAATTTGAATATTAAAATTCAAATGGTGTTAAAGATGAGTTTGAATATTAGAATTCAAATGATGTTGGAAATAAATTTGAATCTTAGAATTCAAATGGAGATGGGAAAATGAAATTTGAATATAGGAGATTCAAATTAAATTCAAATGGAATTTAAACTTTGGATTTGAATATATTAAAATATATCAGAATGGAGTTGAATTTCATTCCAACGAAGTTTAAAAGTTTATATATAAATATATATAATTAAAACGAACTCGTCGCAGCGCTGCAGTTCGTAAATTGGCGACTCGAACTTCAATTGAGTATACAGGACTCAGTTGAAGTCGGAATTCTTTGAAACAAGAATCGTCAGGACCAGTTGAATAATAGTTTTCTAATGGAAGTGAAAAATCTGGATTTCGTCGAATAGATTTTGAGTTATGTCAAAATCAAATTTTTAAAAGTGCAGTGCCAGAAACCATTAAAACCATAATGGATTTTATATTATAAATATAAGGATTTTCAAGCAAATAAAAATCCAAATGTTCATTAGAAAAATCTGGACTTGAGATATAAAATATATGCGAACTCAAGTGAAGTAAAAGAAATGGTTTTTTAAAATCAATAATCATATTTTGATTATTGAATAGAATTGACTAAGACAAATGAATTAGTTAAAAAGATTGAATCGAGCAAACTGTGAATAAGTAAATTAACTTGTGATTTCATATTCAAACCGAAAATATGAAACTGGAAATGGGAAAAAAAAGGGGGATTTGATTTGTATAAGCAAGTGGAATCAAATTTGAACATGTTACGTTCAACCATTTAAATAAAATGAGCAATAGGGCCAATTAACGAATAAGTTAAAGAACTGAGTTAAAAATGATCAGTGTAAGTTGTAGTGAATTGAAAATGGATAGACATATGTTAAACAGGTTTGGAATAAAGTGGAGTAAAGTATAGAAGAGATATGAATAGAATGCTCGACAAAAAGGTACATGTTTAATTCATATATGAGATTTTATGCGCCGTATCGGCAAGCCGCTTGGCTTTTTCTTTTTCTTTTTGAAATGAGAAGGTACCGGGAAGCTATTTGAAATTTCCCGATGCTCCCGATACAGGGGAGGTTATGGCGAATTTTTCCGGGAATTTAAGGAGATAGAATATTTTTCAGATAATTTGATAGTTATAAATCAATGTATAAATGTAGAATTCGATAAGGAAATGAAATCAAAATAGAGTATTGGAAACAGAAAGGGAAATCTATAAATTGGAAATAGAAAGCGAACTTTATACATGTTTTAAAAATGAACAATTGGATTGTATAGTATGTTTATTCGAGGTAAGTGGTTTTGCCGTTTTGAAGTTGAGGATGTTTACAGTCAAGGTCTGAGAGGTAATTTTACCCCAACTTGATTGATTTCATTTTTAATGGATAAATAGCAAGATCCAGTCTCGAAGAGAAGTGTTTGAAAAAGAGTTAGTTGAATAAAATATTTTGGGTTGTTGTAACAATGTTTTACACAACATTCGTTTTAAACCCAAGCGATGGGATTTTGGAAATATAACAGTAAATATTTCCTGAGTATAATTAAAATAGTCGGGATAAAGATAAGTGATTGGAATTGTTTCCAATTGCAAATAGAGATATTTTCTAATATATAGAAAATAAAAGAAGTTAATATTTGGAAACGTTTTCCAAATGGCATAAGGGCCAATATGGTTATTGAAAATATTTGGTTAACAAATATTGATAGAGCAAGTGGAAAAGAGATTTAATTAATGAATAATTAATTAAAGAGCCCAGTGATTTGTTTGATATGTTGGATGAACACTTGTTTTTATTCGATAGTTAAATCACAGACTATCGAAGTTTTTACCATCGTGGTTAATATGGAGAGACCGGTTGGATTATTATCCGAGAACCACTCCGTATTGGCAGTAGCATTGCGAATCAGATTATATGAAGATAATTGAAGACAGAGTAAAGTGCAAGGGCTTTTTCTAGTAATAGAAATTGTGCCTTCGGTTTCGTTCAGTCCCAGAACGAACGTATATGGACGAATGTCTGACAAAGTATTTCAAATGATCAAATGGGTTGGTCTGTATAAATATATATGGTTGCAACGGATTTATTCCCTTAGCATAACATCCAGAATATTTGTGGAAATTCAACTAGTGATTAACGGATCTGACAATGTGGCATTCAAGGTGATTGTGCTATCAATGAATGGTAAGTTTTCGTAGCCTCAGGCCTCAACAACCGGGAAAGGACAAAAATCGGGCAGGCAGCATGGCTATGTGGGTCGCACCCATTAGGATGTATAATCACCTATCTAGAGGTTCATTTAATTTCCTATTCTATTTCGATGCTGTCCCAGTCGGGAGACGGTTGCTGATCCCAACCGTTGGTGATATACATTCGATACACTCAAGCGAAATGAGTGGTCGGTCATGTGTGGGCCGGGTTACAAGATGTTCTTGTTGAACCCAGTGTATTCCTCTCTAGAGATACACTAGCGGAAGATGGTTCCATACCTTGTCATGTTGGAAATCCAATCTCCAATAAGCGCCATGCGGTTTTTGATTTTATACTATATATGTGGAGCGTGAGATGCAAGCGTTCTGCTATTTGGTTATTTACTTGATGTAGACATTATTATAATATCACTAGATTTTCGTATCAAAGTGATTTGGGTGATAGTAAGGTAAAAACCGTCCGTGTTTATGTGTGGGCTGGTCTTACTATTACCTTTTCTTTTGAAAGGATTTTTAAAGTTAAACAAGTGGTTGGAGTTTACTCACACCATTCCCATGACTGACCCAGAGTTTATTTTGTTTGTTTTCCCTAAACTCTTGGGTGCCCAAATTTGTACGGGCAGTCAAGTAGTCGGCATTTTTCAGATTCATTTGGAGGAGCTGGAAGCAGGAGGCTTCTCCAGTTAGCTATAGACTATCATATATTCCGCTGTGGACCTTGTTTGTATCTGGAAACTGGTGTTTATAACTGTTCCAGAAATGACTGTTGTGCTCTGATGATGGTATGTATATAAAGTTACTGATTTGTATTTCAAAAGTTATGTTATATAATATATTTTATTCGTTCCGCTGTGAGATTCGTATATACTTTGATTATGCTCAGTTGTGTTCTTCTTCTTCTATTCTATTAGTTCTATCTTTTCTATCTCACCCTCTAATTTCTTTCTATTAATGGTTCGTATTTCTGTGTTATTTGGGTTGGACGTGTGTTGTATTTAGTCAACTCAGATAGCACAGATTTGCGGGTCGTTACATACACATTAATTAGCTAATGATATGATTTTAGCCTATGCATGCAACATTAGAATGAATGGTGTTTTTAAACCAAAGCAAATCAAATATGAAATTGAATGGAAAATGATAAGTGTTAGAAATTGTATATATGTACATGCATATCTATTGAGCAGGTTAAAGAAAAGGGGCTAGAGAAGAGAAATAAAATTTTGTGCCCGATAAATAGGTGCACATTTACTGCTTTGTTAGGGTGATGATTTTATGAGCCTGTTGGCTAGCCGCTTGGCTTTTTCTTTTTCTTTTTAATGTGAGACGCCCGTGTGGCTATTTGGGAATTTTCCCAGACCCTCCCGTACAAAGGAGGTTATGGCGAAATTTTCCGAAATTTAAAGGCGTTAGTGAAATAATTGAAATGGAAATGATATGGGAATTTTCGAAAGAACTAAATTTATATAAATATATAAATATAAATAGAATTAAAACGAAACGTGGCCGTGTAGTTCGTGTTTTGAAACCGTGATTTCAAACGACTAGTGCGGGAAATTCGACCATTGGATTTTCCCGAAACCGCAACCGTTGGGTTCGCCTTTGAAATATCTTTCCAACGGCACCAACTTTGTGAAGATCCGACGGTTGGATTGTCTGGAATGTTTAATTCAAAACTGAAGAAAAACAGCGCCAAAAACGATTATATTTTTTTTTATATATATATAAATATAATTAAATTAAATCGAATAACGACACTGCAGTTCGTAAATTGAAATCATAACTTCAAATGGCTAGTGTGGAAGATCCGACCGTCGGATTTTCCCAAAACTTGAACCGTTGGATTCATTTTGAAATGACCTTCCCAATGATGTAAAATTTGTGAAGTTCCAACGGTTAGATTTTCAGATATGTGTAAAACAAAATTAGTGAAAAGCAGCGCCAGTGCATCGACATGACCTGAAACGTCGTTTAATTAAATATGGCCATTTTAAATTAAATAAAAATGGCGATATATCGTTATAAAATACTTTAGACGATATGGAGTGGAAATAAACCAATTTTGTTGTGTTTGCTTGATATGTGATGGTTGAATGTATTTGACATGAAAATTACAACTAAATAACTGAAATGTGAATGTTGAATAGTCCAACCATATGATTAATTGATTTGAAAATCTAAATATACGTGGGTTATTTGAAAAGGCCGAGTTTATCTCATTTCAAATAATCGATCGACGTTGAGAAGTCGAAGAGTCGAAGACGGCTGAAGACCAACGATCTCCACATTGGACGGATGGGCGCTACTGATGCCCGTGATTGGAGTAGCTACCATGAAGGAATTGAAGTAGTAGCCGTCCAAACATACTGTTGATCATACGGATATGCGAGGAATTGGTGCCTCCGGTTTCGTTCAGACCCAGAACGGACTTGTAAATGGAGTGTGTGTCTGACATTGGATTTTGTTCTGTGTTGATTGATCTCTGTTAAATATATATCTGTTTGGCGGCGGAGAATTTATTCTCTTGCTTAACGCCCTTCTCTGAGACGTACGAGTTCAGAGGTTATACATTGACAGAAATTAGTCGCATGGAGTGGACTGCCTGTGTGGCACGCCTAAGTGGCATACGATCAAGGCTTTTGTTGCAAAGCAAAGTCCTGTGGTTGATGATCAAAGCATGGTCTGTGTGACGTAGCTTTGTGTATAACGTGAATTCGCGAGCCTCACACCTCGGTATGAGTCAAAAACGGGAGACGGACCGCTGGGAGTGCACGATGTTTCTTTCTAGCTATGGTGGTGTCAGTGACCTACCAGCCCTGACATTATATATAATTTTCACCTGTGTGGTTGTTGGAATGCGAGGCGCCTCGATTATATGTCTGTAAGGACCGAGAAACGTGTGTTCAGGAATTGCCAATCCTCAAAAGTAAGAGAGGATCGGCCCAGCCGATTCCAAGGATCATAGTGGGGTCCTGGGACATTTGCTAGAGTGTCTCGAATGGAGAGGAGCTTGCTCCTAGCCTCGACTCATGAAGGAATCCAATTTCCAATACGAAATATGCGGATGTGATTGTATTACTAGTATGGCGACATAGTAGATGGTAGCTATGCCGCCTAGGATTGATATTTATGATTGAATTTGCTTTTGAAACATATATGCACTAGTAATAATATCAAACACCTTTGTTTTATTCGTATGAAGCACCTTTGGCCATTATAAGGTAAAAACTCTATCCTCCGGCTTGCGTTGCATTGTGTGATGGGACCTGAGTCTTATAATGGCTTCATTTTATAAAAAGCATTGCGTTGATTTAATTATTTATTTTATTTCATGCACTAGCACTCATTGGAGTAAACCCGTTCCGCGAAAGTGGCGCGGTCCTTTGATTTGCCTTATTATTGTTGTTAATAAGTTGAGTAGATTTCTCATACCAGTCCCATGACTGACTCGTAGTTTGTTTCACCTTGCAAACTCGGGTGCCCTCATTTTCACACGGGCAGCCTAGTTACAGGTGTCTGACGCACCTTTTGGCTCATGACGAGGCTTGACTACACCGTGCCGACTTGGATTTTCTCCGCCATTATTGTATCTATATTATGATTCCGCCACTGACGATGTAGACTGATATTCCTTTTGTGTACTCTTTATGTATGATTCCGCCTCTGGCGATGGTGACTGATTATGTATCATTATGCACTAAGTTGTATCCTGTACTGTGCTTCTCTGATGTGATGATATCTATATGATTCCGCTGTCATATGTGTGTAAATTATTCTATTTTCTGTTTATGCTATTATCTATGATCTGCTAATGATGATTAATGTGTTATATTCCAATGATTATCCTTAACACCGTGTCACGGGGTTTTGGGATCGTCACAGCTGGTATAAGAGCTTTGGTTAACCTTAGTTCTGGAGTCTAACACATTGAACAGTTCGTCAAAATAGAATCAGTAGTGTTCTAAGGCGAGTCGCTCATTAGAGATAGGACTGGTAAAGTCCCAGAATGAGCCGAGCAGAATAGCAAAAACAATTTGATCAATCCATCGTTATCTTTCCGTAAATTTTCTACTTAATTATGCAATAGACTATCATTTCTGTTAGCTGACTTGTTCGTTGCTTATACAGAATTTGAAAAATGGCTACCAGAGCAACCGCCGCTAGAGGAGGTCGTGCCGGCCGAGGCCGAGGAAGGGGAGAAGTCCCAGCTCAAGAAGGACCTTTGATACAACCTCCGGCAGCTCAATACTTCGAGCTTGACCGTGAAGCTAAGAGATATAAGAACTTAGGAGGCAAGACCTTCTCGGGAACTGGCACAGTAATAGAGGCCCTTGCATGGCTCAAAACATGCGAGAATATTCTTGAAGGCCTAAGGCTTGGGGAGGAAGATAAAGCTATTATGGGCGCCTGGCTTATGCAAGAACAAGCTGAATTATGGTGGGAATCTCTTACCGCTGGGAATAGAGAAGCTGGAAGAACATGGGATGGATTTAACGAACTCTTCAAAGAAAAATATGTCCCTGAACAAGCTCTAGAAAGAATGCACGATGACTTCGCCAATCTCCAGCAGGGGGATCTTTCCATGCAAGATTATCTGAATAAATTTACACTGTTGTCGCCCTATGCTCCGGAGCTCGTCGTCACTGCGAAATCCAAAAATAAGAGGTTTATCCTTGGACTAAGACGACAATATCATGGTAGGGCCATGGCCCATGTCAAGCTGGAATTCAACGAGCTGGTGGAAATGACATGCAACTATGAAGACCTTGATCAAAGGCATCTGGATCAGGAACGCGCTTGAAGCCAAGCCGGAAACAAGCGCAAGCCTGCTGTAAATCAAGGCGAGTCAAGCCAAGCAGCATCTTCAAAACCTCAGACTGGCAAGCCGCCAAGAGGCAATTCCTTTAACTATGGTAAGCCGGGGCACTACTCAAACGTCTGCACAGCTCCGAACAGGCAGAAGGCGAATTCTCAAGGCTCGAGCCAAGGCTCTCAGAACCCTCGCTCGTGCTTCAACTGTCACAAGACCGATCATCTGGTCAAAGACTGTCCTTTGCTGAAGAAAGCTACAGTAGCTCATGTTTATGACGGGTCGAGCCCGCCAGCTGCTTCCGATGGGGCAGGTAAACCTGATGTTTTGGGAGGTACCCTTACCATTAAAAATATTCCTGTTTCTGTATTGTTTGACACAGGTGCATCACGTAGTTTTATTGCTAGAAACACAGTGCACAAATTAAAGTTAAAACAGCGAAAGCTCAAAGAATCGGTTGAAGTTCATAACCCGATAGGGGGTCCTACTACTCTCGGTTCATATTGTAGAGTGCCAATCTCTTATTCTTCCTACAAGTTTCCCATTAATTTAATTGTTATGGATTTTCCCGAATTCGACGTTATTCTTGGGCTAGATTGGGTAACGAAATATGAAGCCGAAGTGAATTGTGCGGAAAGAATAGTTAAAATTCGAACGAAGCTTGGATATATTACGGTTCCCTGTCATGGTTCGAATCCGAATCGAGAAGAATTTTGGTCAGCATTGGAACTTATCCCCACTTCCATAGAAAAGATTCCGATTGTTAGAAACTATGCGGATTTGTTTGAAGAAGTTGAAAACTTACCTCCGCAAAGAGAAATAGAATTCCTAATCGATCTAATTCCCAATGCCAGACCAGTGGTGCATCCAATTCGCAGAATGACTCCGAAAGAAAAAGAAGAATTAGGCGATCAAACTCGTCAACTGTTGTGGAAGGGTCTAATCAGACCTAGTTTTTCTAATTGGGGTACAACTGTTGTGTTTGTCCCAAAGTCAGACGGTACTCTTCGATTATGCGTTGATTACTGAGACCTCAACAAACAGACGCTTAAAAACAAGTATCCATTACCCCGCATTGATGATTTGCTAGACCAATTGAATGGGGCGAAAGTATTTTCCCGAATGGGCCTAGCTATAGGTTTTCATCAATTGAGAATAGCAGAAGATTGTGTTCCTTTGACCGCTTTCAAAGGTCCAGACATATTTTATGAATGGTTAGTAATGCCGTTTGGCATATGCAACGCTCCAGCATACTTTGTCGATCTAATGAATAGAGTGTTCAGGTGAGTTCTGAATAAATTTGTCCTCGTATTTATCGATGATATTTCAATCTACTCCAAATCAAAACCCGAGCATGAAAAACACTTAGAACAAGTATTGGAGATTCTAAGGAAGAATGTCTTCAAAGCCAAATTCTCTAAATGTGTCTTCTGGCAAGAAGAAGTCAAATTTCTCGACCATGTCGTGTCAGAGAAAGGAATTTCTGTTGACCCAAGCAAAATAACAGCGATTCAAGACTGGAAACAACCCATGACCCCCACAAAAGTTAGAAGTTTCATGGGGTTGGCTAGTTATTATCGAAAGTTCATTAAGAATTTTTCGAAGATATCCGGTCCGTTAACGAAGCTCACAATGAAACATGAGAAGTTTAAGTGGACTTCCGACTGTGAAGAAGCTTTCCAGGAATTGAAATCGAAGCTGACCACTGCTCCAGTGTTAACTATTATTGATGGCAATCAGGATTTAACGGTTTGGACAGATGCTTCTATTAGAGGTCTTGGTGCAGTGTTAATGCAGAGAGGCCAAGTAGTCGCTTATGCAAGCCGCCAACTGAAACCGCATGAGAAGAATTATGTGACACATGATCTTGAGTTGCTAGCCATCGTTTTTGCCTTGAAAATTTGGAGGCATTATTTATTGGGCGAGAAATTTATACTGTACACAGATCATCAATCGTTGAAGTATTTATGTACCCAGAAAGATCTGAATCTGAGACAGCAGCGTTGGCTAGAATTTCTTGCAGCGTATGATCTTGATATCCTGTATACGCCGGGGAAAGCTAACGTAGTAGCGGATGCGCTTAGTAGGAAGACCGCAATCGTTTCCCATCTTATTATTACACCTAGATTGATTGATAGGATTTCAGCCCTTCAAAAAGACGATGAATTCATTCAGAGAATCAGTCAGAGGGTCAAGGAAGGTGAAACCACGAGTTTCTGTATTGACAATAGGGGGGTTCTCAGGTTAAATAATAGGATTTGCATTCCAAATATTTCTGGCCTTCGAAGAGAAGTGCTGGACGAATGCCATAAATCCAAATTTTGCATCCATCCTGGGGTGAGTAAAATGTACAACGATATCAAACGCACTTTCTGGTGGAAGGCAATGAAATGAGATATTTCTTTGTATGTTAGCCGATGCCCTACTTGTCAATTGGTCAAGAGTGACCAACAGATGCTAGCTGGACTGTTGCAACCGTTGGAAGTCCCAGGTTGGAAATGGGAATAGATTTCCATGGATTTTATATATGGGTTTCCACGAACCAAGAAAGGTAATGACAGCATTTGGGTAATCGTAGATCGCTTCACGAAGACTGCCCATTTTATACCTGTCAGATCCAATAGAACCGCTCAAAGTCTAGCGCAAATATACTTCAAAGAAATTGTTAAGCTGCATGGAATTCCCATCAACATAGTCAGTGATAGAGATCCCCTATTTACTAGCAAGTTCTGGGAGGCTTTCCAGACAGAATTGGGAACGAAACTGAATATGAGCACCGCTTATCACCCACAAACAGATGGCCAAACTGAGAGGGTGAATAGAATTCTGGAAGATTTATTGCGGGCTTGTATCATTGATTTTGGTGGGTCATGGGAAGATCATTTGCATTTGGCCGAATTCTCATATAACAATAGCTATCAAGCAAGTTTGAGAATGTCGCCATTTGAAGCATTATATGGCAGACCCTGCAGATCTCCAGCATGTTGGGTAGAACCTGGCAACAGACTTATACCAGGACCCGATATGATTAGAGAAGCATCTGATAAAGTCGACTTCATCAAGAAGCGATTGAAAACCACCCAAAGCCGACAGAAAAGTTATGCAGACTCTAGAAGGAGAGATTTGACATTTGCTGTTGGTGATCATGTTTATTTGAAGGTTTCTCCGATGAGAGGAGTAATCAGATTTGGCAAGACTGGGAAGTTGGCACCGAGATTTATTGGTCCCTTTCCTATACTTGAAAGAATTGGAACTCTTGCTTATAGGGTTCGATTGCCAGATTGGTTGCTTGGAGTGCGCAATGTATTCCACGTATCTCAACTTAGAAGACATGTGCATGATCCGGATCTTGTTGTAGAAGAAGCAGTGCAACGGGATGTGGAGATAACTCCAGAATTATCACTGAGAAGGGAGCCATTAAAGGTTGTTGGCAAAGAAACTAGAGAACTCAGAAGCAAAAAGGTTCATTTAGTTAAAGTGCAGTGGAGCAGTGATCCTAGAGACTGTACTTGGGAAACTGAGGAAAGCATTAAGCAAGCTTACCCCAAATGCAGAGTGGATATCTCTGACTAACTCCGGTGCAAGGTACCTTTACCATACTTTGCATTTACATTTTATTTCCTACTTTACTGTTGTTTCCTTTTCGAGGACGAAAAGTTTTAAGTGGGGGAGATTGTAATAACCCGGAAAATACGAGCCAATTTAAAATTTTTAAATTGGTGATTTCAAAGGAATTTGAACCATTGAAATAGAATATTTCAATAAAATAAGGGATTAGGAATAGTGAGTCAGTTTGAAAATTTGAATTCAAATTTTGACTGACTGTGCAGGGTGGAAAATATAACGGATTTTAGCAAAACCAAAAATATTTAAATCTGTTAGTCAATACCTTTCTAACGAATCTGAAAAATCGAAGTTTCATAACGGGAATCAAAAGTTATGGCCGAATAAATTTTCAGAAGGATCGGTATATAGAATATATAGCCCTGGAAAATTGATATTTTGCATACGACCTCGGAATTCGACGAAACCACTTTTGTTGGGTCCGGGATGTCAAACTATTGCTAGGTTTCAAATTTCAAAATTTTTGAAGCTAGTATGTGAGTGTGGCAAAAGAAAATGTGTTTGGTCAATTTCTGTTAAATTGGATCGACCAGAAAATGCCCATTTTTCAAACGACCTCAGAATTCGTTGAAACTAGTTTTGTTGGGACCGTAGCATCAAAACAAAGCTAGATTTATTTTTCTGGAATTTTTCGAATCATTTTGTGGCCCTGGCAAATTGAAATGTACGTTGAGAGTTAAAAATTAAAGGTTTTATACTTTAATTTGAAAAAAAAACTGACTGTAACAGTCGAATTGGCCTACGAAACATATCCCATTGTGTCCGGAATGGGGGTATTTAGCTAGGGGCGACAGTCGTTGGGTTTAAAAAGGAGTTCGTTTGAGAAAACACTATTTAAAAATTTAATATAGTCCTCGGCCAATCAGAATTTTCCTTTCATAAATTTTTTAAAAAAAAAAAAAAAAACCCCCTCGAACCAACGGCGAAACCCGTTCGACACCTTCTCTACTCCGCCACCGCCGCTACAGCCACCTATAGCCTTCGCCACCGCCACCCCTCGACGCGCCTCCGTCCCCTCTTCAAATCCGACTGACCATCGCCACACCTCATCGCCTGTGCCGCCCGTATCGAAGCCCCAAAGTCCCGACCTTTCCACCGCCGCCGCCGATCTGGACCACCGAACGCCACCAAACCACCACCGACAGGAAGCCCTCTCTTCCCTCTTCCACATCCAACTCGCCGATCATCCCCTCGTGCCTCGTTTCTCGCGAAAACTGTAAACCTAGTTTTGAAGCTTCGTGAAAGTGAGTTTTTCTTTGATCTTTACACTTTGAAAAATCATATCTTTTTGGTGTGTTGACGAAATTCGATGAAACAGGAAATATCGGGACCGCAAGGAAGCTCTCTACCGAATAGAAGAAGCCGCGGATTTTTCTGACATCGTATCGATTTTTAGTGCTCCGAAAACCAATGTGAGAAATCTAAATTAACGTGAGATTGACTGGAAAATGTCGTGTATAATTTATATTAGCGAAATATAAATTACATACGTGTTGTATACCTCATGTACATACGTAGTGTAAGCTATATAAGCGAAGTATGAATTTTACATGCATAGAATAATTGATATATGTGTTGAAATGCAAGTGAAATATAGCAATAATATATATATATATATATATATATATATATATATATATACACATATACATATACATACATACTCCCCTCGTCCACAAACCATGGACGATATTTATTGTGGTGAATTAGTGTGAAATATTGGATGAAAAATACGAATGGTTGAATAATTGTTTGTGGTTGATATTGTTTTGTTGTGGTTGAAAAATACCCATTGGTGATTGAAATGAATTGGAAATATTTGTGGAAATAAAAAAATGAACATGCCGCCTGGGTGCGAATTAGATGCATGAATCCCCATTGTAAAAAACCGTGAGGTTTTAAGGTAGAGCGAGGAGCCGTACTAGGGACGGTGCCGGTTTTAACTACCCTGCCGTTATGCTGCCGAAATTTTGAATAATCTTTGTGTGTTAGAATTATTTTCATATGTTGAAATTAAACTCATGCGTAGAAATTAAAGCCATATGTTGAAACTAGATCCATGTGTGGAAATGTTCATGTGTTGAAAAGTGTTGTGTGAAAATTAAATCCATTTGTGAATGAACGAAGTGTTTGAACAATAAAAATCACATTTATATATATATATATGAAGTATGAAAAATATTCGCCTTATATAAATAGTTTCAACAACAAAAATTCCATCTTTATAATATAAACAACATAAATAAAATGTCCATGTGTGGAAATACTCATTTGTTGAGAAGTGTGTGTAGTGGAAAAGTTCATGTGTTGAATAAAAAGATCGAACAATAAAAATTACATTTTTATTGAAACTATGAAGTGCTGAACACATCCATTTGTCGAATAAATAATTTGAATGATAAAAATATCATTTTTATCGTATGTGAGATATGCTAAAGATATGCGGACGTTGAAATAAATATTTATGGTAGAAATATTATTTTTAACATGCATAGGAACTACATAAAATAGTCATGTGTTGAAATCTATTTTAGTTCGCCAAAATTATCATCTTTGAAATGTGAAGTGTTAAAAATAGCTACTTATTCAAATAAACGTGCATGAGTTGAAATATACATTAATTAGCTAATGATATGATTTTTGCCTTGCATGCAACATTAGAATGAATGGTGTTTTTAAACCAAAGCAAATCAAATATGAAATTGAATGGAAAATGATAAGTGTTAGAAATTGTATATATGTACATGCATATCTATTGAACAGGTTAAAGAAAAGGGGCTAGAGAAGAGAAATTAAATTTTGTGCCCGACAAATAGGTACACATTTACTGCTTTGTTTGGGTGATGATTTTATGAGCCTGTTGGCTAGCCGCTTGGCTTTTTCTTTTTCTTTTTGATGTGAGACGCCCGTGTGGCTATTTGGGGATTTTCCCAGACCCTCCCGTACAAAGGAGGTTATGGCGAAATATTCCGAAATTTAAAGGCGTTAGTGAAATAATTGAAATGAAAACGAAATAGGAATTTTCGAAAGAACTATATTTATATAAATATATAAATATAAATAGAATTAAAACGAAACGTGGCCGTGCAGTTCGTGTTTTGAAACCGTGATTTCAAACGACTAGTGCGGGAAATCCGACCATTGGATTTTCCCGAAACTGCAACCGTTGGGTTCGCCTTGGAAATATCTTTCCAACGGCACCAACTTTGTGAAGATCCGACGGTTGGATTGTCTGGAATGTTTAATTCAAAACTGAAGAAAAACAGCGCCAGAAACGATTATATTTTTATATATATATATATATATATATATAAATATAATTAAATTAAATCGAATAACGATGCTGCAGTTCGTAAATTGAAATCATAACTTCAAATGGCTAGTGTGGAAGATCCGACCGTCGGATTTTCCCAAAACTGGAACCGTTGGATTCGTTTTGAAATGACCTTCCCAATGATGTAAAATTTGTGAAGATCCAACGGTTAGATTTTCAGATATGTGTAAAACAAAATTAGTGAAAAGCAGCGCCAGTGCATCGACACGACCTGAAACGTCGTTTAATTAAATATGGCCGTTTTAAATTAAATAAAAATGGCGATATATCGTTATAAAATACTATAGACGATATAGAGTGGAAATAAACCAATTTTGTTGTGTTTGCTTGATATGTAATGGTTGAATGTATTTGACATGAAAATTACAACTAAATAACTGAAATGTGAATGTTGAATAGTCCAACCATGTGATTAATTGATTTGAAAATCTAAATATACGTGGGTTATTTGAAAAGGCCGAGTTTATCTCATTTCAAATAATCGATCGACGTTCAGAAGTCGAAGAGTCGAAGACGGCTGAAGACCGACGATCTCCACATTGGATGGATGGGCGCTACTGATGCTCGTGATTGGAGTAGCTACCATGAAGGAATTGAAGTAGTAGCCGTCCAAACATAATGTTGATCGTACGGATATGCGAGGAATTGGTGCCTCCGGTTTCGTTCAGACCTAGAACGGACTCGTAAATGGACTGTGTGTCTGACATTGGATTTTGTTCTGTGTTGATTGATCTCTATTAAATATATATCTGTTTGGCGGTGGAGAATTTATTCTCTTGCTTAACGCCCTTCTCTGAGACGTACGAGCTCATAGGTTATACATTGACAGAAATCAGTCGCATGGATTGGATTGCCTGTGTGGCACGCCTAAGTGGCATACGATCAAGGCTTTTGTTGCAAAGCAAAGTCTTGTGGTTGATGATCAAAGCATGGTCTGTGTGATGTAGCTTTGTGTATAACGTGAATTCGCGAGCCTCACACCTCGGTATGAGTCAAAAACGGGAGACGGACCGCTGTGAGTGCATGACGTTTCATTCTAGCTATGGTGGTGTCAGTGACCTACCAACCCTGACATTATGTATACTTTTCACCTGTGTGGTTGTTGGAATGCGAGGCGCCTCGATTATAGGTCTGTAAGGACCGGGAAACGTGTGTTCAGGAATTGCCAATCCTCAAAAGTAAGAGAGGACCGGGCCAGCCGATTCCAAGGATCATAGTAGGGTCCTGGAACATTTGCTAGAGTGTCTAGAACGGAGAGGAGCTTGCCCCTTGCCTCGACTCATGAAGGAATCCAATTTCCAATAAGAAATATGCGGATGTGATTGTATTACTAGTTTGGCGACATAGTAGATGGTAGCTATGCCGCCTAGGATTGATATTTATGATTGAATTTGCTTTTGAAATATATATGCACTAGTAATAATATCAAACACCTTTGTTTTATTCGTATGAAACATCTTTGGCCATTATAAGGTAAAAACTCTATCCTCCGGCTTGCGTTGCATTGTGTGATGGGACCTGAGTCTTATAATGGCTTCATTTTATAAAAAGCATTGCGTTGATTTAATTATTTATTTTATTTCATGCACTAGCACTCATTGGAGTAAACCCGTTCCGCGAAAGTGCTGTGGTCCTTTGATTTGCCTTATTATTGTTGTTAATAAGTTGAGTAGATTTCTCATACCAGTCCCATGACTGACTCGTAGTTTGTTTCACCTTGCAAACTCGGGTGCCCTCATTTTCGCATGGGCAGCCTAGTTACAGGTTTCTGACGCACCTTTTGGCTCATGGCGAGGCTTGACTACACCGTGCTGACTTGGATTTTCTCCGCCATTATTGTATCTATATTATGATTCCGCCACTGGCGATGTAGACTGATATTCCTTTTGTGTACTCTTTATGTATGATTCCTCCTCTGGAGATGGTGACTGATTATGTATCATTATGCATTAAGTTGTATCCTGTACTGTGCTTCTCTGATGTGATGATATATATATGATTCCGCTGTCATATGTGTGCAAATTATTCTATTTTCTATTTATGCTATTATCTGTGATCTGCAAATGATGATTAATGTGTTATATTCCAATGATTATCCTTAACACCGTGTCACGGGGTTTTGGGATCGTCAAACATTATCATGACAAACCCAAATCCATTTATGCTTACAGAAATCACACTTCGTGTACTTAACTCGTTTCCGACATTATCAACTTAACTATCCCTCGGTCAAGAGTGAGGCCAGGTAAGTTAGAGCACTGGTTGCATATCACCCCTTGCCCAGACACCCCATTCTTGACACTCACAGATAGATAAGCCTACTCGTCGGCGTATTAGAATTAAGCACAATAATCATGATATTCAATAAACAAGTAATTAGCAAGTGCACTTATATGACTATTCTAGCTTTACACACTTTCAAACTTACTTCAATTTAACATATAAGTTAAACAGCCATTTTAATATGATAAGAAATCACTAAGGATGCCATTTCAAAGTTTCATACAAAGTGTTGAAAACACAACAATTCAAACTGCATCTATAGCGACCATCGCTATAAGTGCACTTTCAAGTTCAAGTCCATTATATGTTAATCCATACTAATCTTTATGTGCTTTGTTTCAAATCCATTCCACTTGTTATACAAGTCAATTCAAATCCAATTCCAAGTCCATTAAAGTCCATTCCAATCCATTAACATGGATCACATATGTTGCTTACTTTTAAAGTAAGAATCAAGTTAACATTTTTAACATAAGTTACCAACATTCAAGTAACTTCAAGCATAGTTAAAAACATGCAAATGGGTTTATGTTTGCTATCCTAAATAGTGAGTAAACTCACCTTAATCCTTCGCAAATCCGAGAACCAAGAATAAGAATAAAGACCCAGGAATAAGAACAAAGATCCAAGCTAGAAACCTCCTTCCTTTCCTTGCTTTCCCTTCTTATAAAGCTCACGGCCAAAGATGAAAATAGAGAAGGACTTGGAATTTTCAACTTCTAACTTTCTAGAAGGTCTTGTAATGGCATAAGAAGGCTACACTCAAAGTTTGAGTTGATTTGGAGTTGGTTTGAGTATAGTTTGAGAAAGATAGTAAGGAAGAGGAAGAAGATGAAGAGAAACCATTAAAAAGCTTCATCAAGCTTAGGAATTTTGTGTAAGAAATAAGGAGGCATACCCCTCCTTATATAGGAAAAAGAAGGTGAACGGGAAAAGACCAAAATTCCCTTAAAACCCTAATGGCATTAATGAGTGATGGGATGGTGTGTAAGGTGAAGTGAGAGGTGTGTAAGAGATGGTAAGTTTGCTTTTTCAAGTAAGCATTCATTTGTATACATATAAGAAGCTTATATACATACACTTAGGATATTTTCTAATCTCTTGATGTGACTAATTATGCTTATTTATATATATATATATATATGTGTGTATATGCATGTATTTGAATACATACACATATATCAAACAACGTTGCAACGATATAAAACAACTTCTATTCAACGACAGGATGTGAATCTGGAAGTTGAATCTCGATCATACTATTAGTTCTTTATAAAATGATTTATTAAAGTAAACAAAACTTGGAAATAAATCAATTAACTTATTTAAACAATTAAAACAAGCATATTCAAATTATGAAGCACTTATTTGAATACTTAAATACCAAAATACAAAAACTTTCCTTAAATGCTCATTTTTTTAAAATGATGACATCATCAAAATAGTTAACCATAAATATGAAAAATTCTTTTATTAGCTAACTACTTCCCTAATGATTAATTAGACATTCACTAAAATTTTCAACAACTTTTACTGAGCAAATAGCCATTTATTGATAAAACGATTTTCGGTCATTTTATCAATATTTTACCAAAAATATATTTTTGAAAGCATTTTTCCAAAACGAGTCTAGAATTATAAATTACTAATTAAATGATGTTTAACAAGGTTATAAAATCATATTTATAACACTTAACAATATTACAAATTGTTATGTTATTTAAAGATTAAGTGTTCGAATTTTCCGGGTCTTTACAGACAAGGTATGGGACCACCTGCCGATAGTGTATCTCTAGAGACGAATACATTGGGTTCAACAAGAACATCTTGCAACCCGGCCCACACATGATCGAACACTCATTTCACTTGAGTGAATCGAATGTATATCACCAACGGTTGGGAGCAACCCCCCGTCTTCCCAAAAAGGGACAACATCGAATAGATAAAAGAATGAATTGGATTTTCTCTGGATAGGTGATATACACCCTAATGGGAGCGACCCACTTAGCCATGCTGCCTGCCCGATTTCTGTCATTTCCTGGTTGATGAGGCTTAAGGTCATAACGTATCTTTAACATATCATACATTCATTTACTTTGAATGCCACATCATCATACCTGCCAAATCACAAATTGATTTCCTCAAAAATACCACGGGTATAAAGCTAAGAGAAACGAATTCCTCCGCCACCAAACATAAATATGTTTGAGGAGATCAATTTACGTGATCCGTTAGATATATTTTGTCAGACATTTGTCCATTCACGTTTGTCCTGGGACTGGACAAACCGAAGGCACTATCCTGTTACAGGATAGTCCTTGCATAACTCCGTCTTGAATATTTGATCGCAACGCTAACGTCCATACAGAGTGGTTTTCATATAATGCATCTGATCCCGGTCTCTCTGTATTGACGACGATAAAATGGTCAAAACTTCGATAGTCGATGATTTAACTATAAAAAAAACAGGTGTGCAACTAATGATATTATTCCAGATGGAAATTCTATCGATCAATCATCAATCCACATTTATCTCTTCCAATAAAATTATTTTAATTTATCCATTTCCCTATTTATATATATTTGTAAATTCTTATTTTCTAAATTTAGAAAATATCCATCATCAATCATTGGAAACCATTTCCATCTCTGTTTCACGTATCTCTGTCATTCCAGTATTCTTTCTCATCAACATTTCATTTTCTATGATTAGAAAATATCTCTGATTATATTTGGAAAATGTTTCCAAAATGTATTCATTTGATTTAAAACAGATTTTAAATAAAACGTCACTAAGCCAATTTAAACCATCACACTCTTTAACTAAATTCACTTAATCAAACTTCCCTATCGAACCTTACCCATTCCTTAGTTAAAAACGAAGTCAATCAAGTTGGGGTATAATTACCACTCAGACCGTAACTGCACAACATTCCTAACCTAGAAATAGACAAAGTTCACTTTTAAACCATTAACAAACTTCCTTACGTAGCTCTCAGATTCTATTTACGAACCCACTTCTCTGTTTTAAAACATTTGATTATAACTATAACGTTATAACCCCTTCTTCCTAATTATCTACTTTCAAAATATAGCATTTATACTTAATTTAACTAAATAACTAAACCACTAATTTATTCATAAATAAGTAAATCTTGATTAAAACGAAAAGTAAATATTACTTTTCCCGAATTCGATATAACCGAATTCAACGTATAATTCTCTTTCGAATAAACTCTATTCGATAACTCCTTTGAATTAAACTATATTCGATAACTCTTTCTTCGAATTATTACATTCGGTAATCTCTCTTCGAATGATTCACATTCGATTAACTTTTTACGAATGATTTTCATTCGATTAACCCTCTTCGAATGTTTTACATTCGATTAACTCCCTTCGAATAAACTATATTCGATTAACTCCTTTCGAACAAACTATTCGATTAACTCCTTTGAATTAACTCATTTTATTTAACTCAAATTATTTAACTCAAATTATTTAACTCACTCATCTAATAACTAATATTCGATTAATTTATATTCGAATAACTATATCTGTTATAACTTTATTTCGAATGGCTCATATTCGATTTAACTCCATTTGCTTGACTCTAGATCGCAGCGATCACAATGGTTACGCCTGATTCCCTCAGGGAACATTCGACCGCCGTAGGCTATCTGCAGCCTTGCGAATTACGCTAGCATTCGTACGAAATGGCAACACATCCTAAATAACTTTGTTTGATTAACTCTATCAAAAATAACTAAATTCGATCAACTCTAATTGAATAACTAATATTCAATTAATTCTAATTCGATTAACTCTATCTAATTAACTATAACTGTTAACTCCATTGATTGACTCTACGTTTATTCAGTTTCAAATATCGATGTTGAAATAAATTTTTACTTCTCTGTATAAATCCTGACTTATATATTCTATTTATACAATGATAAACATCTTTTAATTTATAAAATATTATTTCTAAATTTATCTTCTCAATTTATTGATCAGAATAGATTCTATTTAAAATCTTTGCTTTAATTCCATAACACATTATACCCATGTGCGAAGCACGGGTCTAAACCTTTCAAGGCTAAATTCTCCTTTTATACAATTCTAGTCACCTTTTCAAGTATTTCCTTTTATAATGTATTTATTTACAAAATAAACCCCTTTTTGATAATTCTGTTTATTTTATAAAATATTTTCTTTTTATATAAAATCTATTAATTTTATAAGTAATTCCTTTGATAATCTAACTATTCACTTTCTATTTATTTTTCACATATTTCCTCTTCCCATTCTAGTTATTGTTCCAATAAAAATCCCTTTTCAATTATATTTGAAAATGGTTTACAAATATTTCTTTTTCAATTCTATTGGGGAAATGTTTTACAAATATTTCCCTTTAATTCTATCTATTTGATTTACAAATAAATATTCCTTTTTAATCTATTTATTTTCTAAATAAAGGTTTTTCTTTTTATAAAATCTTTGATTTAATAAATATTTCTTTTTCAATATGACATTGAAAATTTCCTTTTTAACATTCCAATATTCTGTATGGTATTCAACGTACCATATAACAATGACCGGTATCATTCAGCCATACAAAATCAACAACAGATTTTATATCACATCATATAACACAATATATGAAAAAAAGTAAAATAAATGTTGAGGAACCCAGTTGGGTCCCTCCAACCTGTTTTCCTGCAACCACATATGTTAAACAATAAAATTAACATCAATTTCATTTCACTATGAAATATTTTGCTAAAAAGATACAATATTTGATTAACGATATCTATTTATATCGTTATCTATATTTTCAATCAACTGACTAGCAGTTCAACCAAACAGCCAATACACAACAAACAACCATCATTTATCATTTCTAAAAATATTTTAAAAAATATAATTAAGAAGAGTTAGTGAGTTTACTCACATTGGACGGTTATCGTTAAATAACGATAATTGCTCGTTGATTGGATTCAGGCGTTAAATTCCACTATAAATCCAAATGAGCTTCAATTCACTCTCGGTCAGTTCCATTGGGTAGTGTCGGTCCATACGATCCTACCGGATCTTGTTTTGCCGAATTCCGGTAACATATGATGAAGTTATTCAGTTTACAAGTTACTATATACATTTTAATTAAATTAAACTTGATTATTATTTAACCTTGGGCCTCAACTATATGAGTCCGGCCCAAACACTCTTTGCAAAGTCCAGACCCGGTTCTCCCTTTCTTCCCCGATCTCAGTAACCCGTCGCTCCAATATTTGTTTCTCCAACCATTCACGCCAACTTCATCTCCAAACCTCTTCCTCTCCTTTCAATTAAATCAAGTTAAAGAAACACCATACTCCTCCTTCAGCCCTCATTCACACCATACTAAAATCATAAAAAATCGATCTCTTCAAGCCACTTGCGGTTCTTCCCATTTCCGCCTTCTCCCCTTTTAGTAACATGCGTATCCTATACTCACCCTTCTCATCCCACTCAGCACCGATCACCAAGCGTCCTTCACCAACCAACACCACTACCTCTCCTCTTCTTTCTGATATACCTTATACACAACTTGCGACACTCAACCAAGTTGTGTCGAACAGGTTCTTCACCGTAAGCAAGTGAAAACGCCGAACTTAAATGTCACGGAATTTTCTAGAAAACTGTAAATGAGATGTACTTTGACTGCAAAATCGAAAAATAACAACACTACACCAAATCGATGCTTCAAATTAAAGTATTGATCAACCCTAGACAATAAGGTGTTTGCTGTAAAAAGAAAATAGCGAACTCGATGACGTTGGAAAGCCAAAAACTTCATACTGATTTGAAGAGAACAAGCTCAGGAACTCCAATACATATAATTAGTAATTTATAACATTTTATTTTGATTTCCATGATTTATTTGAGGATCCAATTTTATTACGGTGGAAAATGATGGAGGCACCTTTGTTGTTGACTTTGGGAAAACTGAATAAGGTTTAAGAATTTGTAAAGGTATTATATAAGTTGAATATAATATTTTTATATTCGATTTATATATTCATATTTAAGCCATCACTATCTACACTCGTGTTTAAAAATCCCTGTGATCACACACGATACCCAAAAATCATGAAACTGTACATGAAGCTACAGTTCGATATTACAAACCCAACGAAACTGGTTTCGTCGAATTTCGACTCCGTTTGCTCACACAGCGTATTTTTAACCGTCGAAATACTAACTGTTTTTCACTCTAAAAATCCGTACGGCCACACAGTGACTCAAAAAATCACGAAACTTGGAATCTAGCAATAATTTAATGTTGCGGATCCAACAAAATTAGTTTCATCGAATTATGAGGTCGTTTGCAAAGCTGGCTATTTTTAAAGCTCTAAATAACCCATTAAAATATATAAATATATTTAAAAACATTTAAATTTAATATTTAAAAATAAATATTATCGTATATATTCATAACAGAATATCATACTGTTCCACTGGGATATATAACTCGATATTTCAAAATTCCCAGTTATATTGATGTTCAATTTATATTGAAAATCCGTTTATAATATAAATAAATCGATATAAATTATAAAGGAACTCCATAGCGACTTTTTGAAAATTTGATATGGACATATATCAAAATCTACATGACGAAATCCTATTTTTTCTCTTCCATCAGAAAAATATACTTCACCAGCTTCTAGCGTTTCTTGTTTCACAGAAATCCGATTTAAAACGAAGCCTATACATTCAGTTGAAGTTCAAATCGCCAAATAGCGAACTGCCGTGCCATTTCGAGCTCGATTTTAATTATAATATAATTATAGGTTCAAACTATTGTTCAAATAATATATTCGTTATTCTAATTCAATTGTAAGCCGAATTAAATATCACAGTTGATACAATTCACACCATTTTGTGAATTCTACTGTTTCTGACTATTTCAGAAATTAAATATATTATTATATTATTTATTTTAATTAAATATTCAATATCATTTAATTCTGGTCATTTTAACTAACCAAACCATTATTTAAATAATTAAATAAATTAATTATAACGTTGAAAAATGCGGGTCGTTACATTCTTCCCCCGTTAGAATAAATTTGTCCTCGAAATTGCTAAGGTAGAGAACAAACCCTATTGACTAGTACAAATTTACTTGTTTACTTACCAACCCTATTTTCAACTGAACCAATTTAATTTTAATTAAAATATTCATTTATTACTATTAACGAAAATTTTCAAAAATTCTGAAAATTTTTCTAATACCCGAAATTTTCGAAAAATTTCGCCAGCACCTCCTTTGTATCGGTCAATAGTTCAAACCCCAACTCGCCTCTCTAGGCCTTCTCCAATCCAAAAGAAAAATCAAACAGTCAAGCGGCTTGCCAAATCAGCCCATAAATCACCAAATCCATAAAAAATAAACGTGTACCTTTTTGTCTGACATATCATTAAATTCTTACACTTGCTCCTACTCAATACCTGTTGGTCATATATCCATTCGTACCAATCGATTTCCAATCAATTTCAATCAATCAAACCTCAACACAATTATTTACTCATCCAAAGCTAAATTTCATTTTAAACTTAAGTTCCATTCTCGATTCCAAACCCCTAACTCACCAGTTCAATACCATTTCAGATTTCTTATCTCTTAATTCAAAATCTGATTTTACTTGATATATTTATCTTCTAATTAAATTTCCAGTTAATTGGTTCCAATTCAATGCATATTTGCTTTCAAGAATTTCTTTAATTTGTTTTAATTCATACCATCTCTCCTGGGAGTTTTAAACAGCTTAGCTCTTTCAAAAATCAAATATCCCTTTTTAGGATTCAAAACAACCACCTTTTTCTTAAAACAATTCAAGAACACTCTCTTTGGTAGTAATCTGTCACTTACAACTCGAAAATGAACACTGATGGTGTGGCCAGCATCATCAAAGTTATTTCCCAGCTATCGAAGTGAGTTCAATACTACATCACTTATCAAAACCATATTAAACACTTTCATTTTGATTTTTTTTTCTTCAAAATATCATTCACGATGCTTGTAAACATATAAAAATCTCCCAGGATCTTAAAATTTCCTATACTTAACGCAAATCCACTTACAATCACTTTTCCCCAGTTTCAGAATGTTAATTCCAATTCTGATTTAATTCAGATTTAATTAATCTGCTTTTATCTTATACGAACTCAAATTGGTTATTTATATAACCATTTCAATTATAATCAACCAACACAGCCAATATATGATAATAATCCCGAGATATACCCTTCTTTTATATCCAAGTATATTTTGGGTAAAATTATTTCATTTACCCTTTTCAAAACATACTATGTCGGTTTATCATACTCAAGTGTTTAGTAACCCCTATCGATTCAGTGGATCAAACTGATCGACCAGAATTCATAAACAACTCAACCAATAAATCTCCACAATATAAAACAATTTTATATCAAGTCTACAAATACGTTCACTAGTATATATACACTCAGCTCAATCTAGGGTATTACTAACCCCATCTCTACTGAGTCACGCCACAGAGCCAAGGGAATCACTTAACCTTCAGCTCTGATACCACTGTAACGAACTGGGATTTTTTGACCTAGAAAATCAACACAAAACTCATGTTAATTATTCAGGCATCGAACATTCCAGATCATTAATAGAAAGAAGTCAGAGGGTGAGGATAGATAAGATAGAAAATTAGAATAAAAGAAGAAGAAGATCACCACAGAACAGAATCAGAGTAATACGAATCTCACAGCGGAACGAATAAAATATAATATTCAACATAAATTTGGGAATATAACTTATATCAGTATATACATACCATTATCACACAACATCACAACAGAACTAAACTATATATCTTTAGTGCTAAAGCCTCCTGCTCCAAGCTCCTTCAAAATATATCTATAAAATCCTAATCACTTGACTGCCCGTACAAATTTGGGCACCCAAGAGTTTAGAGAAAACAAAACAAAATAAACTCTGGGTCAGTCATGGGACTGGTGTGAGTAAACTCAAATCATTGGTTTAACTTTTCAAACCCTTTTCAAAAGAAAAGATAATCATAAGACCGATCCACACATAAATACGGATGGTTTTTACCTTACGATAACCCAAAACAGTTTTGAGAATCAATATTTCTCTCATATTATAATAATGTCTAATCACAAGTAATTAACAATCTAGCAGAACGCTTGCATCTCACGTTCCAGATATATAGTATACAAACAAAACCGCGGGCGCTTGTTGGAGATTGGATTCCAACTATGACAAGGTATGGGACCTCCTGCCGAAGTGTATCTCTAGAGACGAATACACTGGGTTCAACAAGAACGTCTTGCAACCGGACCCGCACATGACCGACCACTCATTTCACTTGAGTGTGTTGAATGTATATCACCAATGGTTAGGAGCTACCCACCGTCTTCCCGAAAAGGGACAGAATCGAATAGATAAAAGAATGAATTGGATTCTCTCTAGATATGTGATATACACCCTAATGGAACGACCCACTTAGCCATGCTGCCTGCCCGATTTTTGTCATTTCCCGGTTGATGAGGCTTGAGTTCATAACGTATCTTTGACAGATCATACATTCATTTACTTTGAATGCTATATCGTCGTACCCGCCAAATCACAAATTGATTTCCCCAAAAATACCACGGGTATAAAGCTAAGAGAAACAAATTCCTCGGCCACTAAACGTAAATACATTTGAAGAGATCAACTTATGTGATCCGTTAGATATATTTTGTCAGACATTCGTCCATTCATGTTTGTCCTAGGACTAGACAAACCGAAGGCCCTATCCTGTAACAGGATAGTACTTGCATAACTCCATCTTCAATATTTGATCGTAATGCTAACATCCATACAGAGTGGTTTTCAGATAATGCATCTGATCCCGGTCTCTCCGTATTGACGACGATAAAATGGTCAAAACTTCGATAGTCGGTGATTTAACTATCAAATAAAAACAGGTGTGCAACCAATGCTATTATTTCCAAATGGAAATTCTATCGATCAATCATCAATCCACATTTATCTCTTCCTATAAAATTATCTTTAATTTATCCATTTCCCCATTTATATATATTTGTAAATTCTTATTTTGTAAATTTAGAAAATATCCATCATCAAACATTGGAAAACATTTCAATCTCTGTTTCACGTATCACTGTCATTCCAGTATTCTTTCTCATCAACATTTCATTTTCTATGATTAGAAAATATCTCTGATTATATTTGGAAAATGTTTCCAAAGTGTATTCATTTGATTTAAAACAGATGTTAAATAAAACATCACTAAGCCAATTTAAACCATCACACTCATTAACTAAATTCACTTAATCAAACTTCCCTATCAAACCTTAATCATTCCTTAGTTAAAAACGAAGTCAATCATGTTGGGGTATAATTACCTCTCAGACCTTAACTGAACAACATTCCTAACCTCGAAATAAACAAAGTTCACTTTAAAATCTTTAACAAACTTCCTTACGTAACTCTCGGATTCTATTTACGAACCCACTTCTTTATTTTAAAACATTTGATTATAATTATAACGTTATAACCCCTTCTTCCTAATTATCTACTTTCAAAATATAGCTTTTATACTTAATTTAACTAGATAACTAAACCATTAATTTATTCATAAATAAGTAAATTTTGATTAAAACGAAAACTAAATATTACTTTTCCCGAATTCGATATAATCGAATTCAACGTATAATTCTCTTTCGAATAAACTATGTTCGATAACTCTTTCTTCGAATTACTACATTCGATAATCTCTCTTCGAATGATTCACATTCAATTAACTTTTTACGAATGATTTTCATTCGATTAACCCTCTTCGAATGTTTTACTTTCGATTAACTCCCTTCGAATAAACTATATTCGATTAACTCTTTTCGAACAAACTATATTCGATTAACCCCTTTGAATTAACTCATTTTACTTAACTCAAATTATTTAACTCCCTCATCTAATAACTAATATTCGATTAATTTTTATTCGAATAACTATGTCTGTTTTAACTTTATTTCGAATGGCTAATATTCGATTTAACTCCATTCAACTTGACTCTAGATCGCAACAATCACAATGGTTACACCTAATTTCGTCAGGGAACATCTGACCGCTGTAGGCTATCTACAGCCCTGCGAATTACGCTAGCAGTCGTACGAAATGGCAACACATCCTAAATAACTCTGTTTGATTAACTCTATCTCAAATAACTATATTCGATCAACTCTAATTGAATAACTAATATTCCGTTAATTCTAATTCGATTAACTCTATCTAATTAACTATAACTGATTAACTCCTTTGATTGGCTCAATGTTTATTTAGTTTCAAATATCGATGTTGAAATAGATTTTTACTTCTCTATATAAGTCCTGACTTATATATTCTATTTATACAATGATAAACATATTTTAATTTATAAAATATTATTTCTAAATTTATCTTCTCAATTTAACGGTCTAAATAGATTCTATTTAAAATCTTTGCTTTAATTCCATAACACGTTATACCCGTGTGCGAAACACGGGTCTAAACCTTTTAAAGTAAAATTCTCCTTTTATACAATTCTAGTCACCTTTTCAAGTATTTCCTTTTATAATGTATTTATTTACAAAATAAATCCCTTTTTGATAAATCTGTTTATTTTATAAAATATTTTCTTTTTATATAAAATCTATTAATTTTATAAGTAATTCCTTTGATAATCTAACTATTCCCTTTCTATTTATTTTTCACTTATTTCCTCTTCCCATTCTAGTTATTGTTCCAGTAAATATCCCTTTTCAATTCTATTTGTAAACGGTTTACAAATATTTCTATTTCAATTCTATTGGGGAAATGTTTTACAAATATTTCCCTTCAATTCTATCTATTTGATTTACAAATAAATATTCCTTTTTAATCTATTCATTTTCTAAATAAAGGGTTTTCTTTTTATAAAATCTTTGATTTTATAAATATTTCTTTTTCAATATGACATTGAAAATTTCCATTTTAACATTCCAGTATTCTGTATGGAATTCAACGTACGATATAACAATGATCGGTATCATTCAGCCATACAAAATCAACAACAGATTTCATATCACATCATATAACACAATATATGAAAAAAAGTAAAATAAGTGTTGAGGAACCCAGTTGGGTCCCTCCAACCTATTTTCCTACAACCACAGATGTGAAACAATAAAATTAACATCAATTTCATTTCACTATGAAATATTCTGCTAAACAGAATCAATATTTGATTAACGTTATCTATTTATACCTTTGTCTATATTTTCAATCAACTGACTAGCAGTTCAACCAAACAGCCAATACACAACAAACAACCATCATTTATCATTTCTAATAATACTTAAAAAATATAACTGAGAAGAGTTAGTGAGTTTACTAACATTGGACGGTTATCGTTAAATAACAATAATTGGTCGTTGATTTGATTCAGGCGTTAAATTCCAGCATAAATCCAAACGAGCTTCAATTCACTCTCGGTCAGTTCCATTGGGTAGTGTTGGTCCATACGATCCTAACGGATCTTGTTTTGCTGAATTCCGGTAAAATACGATGAAGTTATTCAGTTTACAAGTTACTATATACATTTTAATTAAATAAAACTTGATTATTATTTAACCTTGGGCCTTACCTATATGAGTCCATCCCAAACACTCTTTGCAAAGTACAGACCCAGTTTTCTTTCTTCCCCAATCTCATTAACCCATCGGTCCATTATTTGTTTCTCCAACCATTCACGCCAAATTCATCTCCAAACCTCTTCCTCTCCTTTCAATTAAATCAAGTAAAAGAAACACCATACTGCTTCTCCTTCAGTCCTCATTCACACCATACTAAAATCATAAAAATCAATCTCTTCTAGCCACTTGCGGTTCTTCCCATTTTTGCCTGCTCCCCTTTTAGTAACCTGCGTATCCCATACTCACCCTTTCGTCCTACTCCGCATCGATCACCAAGCCTCCTTCACCAATCAACGCCACTCCCTATCCTCTTCTTTCCTATATATCTTGTACACAACTCGCGACACTTAACCAAGTTTTGTCAAACAGGTTCTTCAATGTAAGCAAGTGAAAACATCGAACTTAAATGTCATAGAATTTTCCAGAAAACTGTAAACGAGATGTACTTTGACCACAAAATCCAAAAATAACAACACTACACCAAATCGATGCTTCAAATTGAAGTATTGATCAACCCTAGACAATAAGGTGTTTGCTGTAAAAAGAAAATAGCGAACTCGATGATATTGGAATGCCAAAAACTTCATACTGATTTGTAGAGAACAAGTTCAGGAACTCCAATACATATAATTAGTAATTTATAACATTTTATTTTGATTTCCATGATTTATTTGAGGATCCAATTTTATTACGGTGGAAAATGATGGAGGCACCTTTGTTGTTGACTTTGGGAAAATAGAATAAGGTTTAAGAATTTGTAAAGGTATTATATAGGTTGAATATAATATTTTTATATTCGATTTATATATTCATATTTAAGCCATCACTATCTACACTTGTGTTTAAAAATCCCTGTGATCACACACGATACCCAAAAATCATGAAACTGTACATGAAGCTATAGTCCGATATTACAAACCCGACGTAACTGGTTTCGTCGAATTTCGACTCCGTTTGCTCACACAGCGTATTTTTAACCGTCGAAATACTAACTGTTTTTCACTCTAAAAATCTGTACGGCCACACAGTGACTCAAAAAATCACGAAACTTGGAATCTAGCAATAATTTAATGTTGCGGATCCAACAAAATTAGTTTCGTCGAATTATGAGGTCGTTTGCAAAGCTGGCTATTTTTAAAGCTCTAAATAACCCATTAAAATATAGAAATTGTAACACCCCAAATTTTAGTTAATGCTAAAATTCACTAATTGCAGAATAAATAATCTCGGACGTGAGAATTAGGGGAAACGGGCTGCGTCATTGCGTTCGTCTCGGAAAAATACGCAAAATAGAGTCCGAGTTTTCGAAAATCGGAGTCCATATGGCCCAGTTATGGCCCGATGAAGTTTGCAAAAAATTCGAAGATAAAAACAGATTTAAAAATTCAAATTCAGATTTTAAAATAGGAGCAGCGGGGCCAGGCGGGAAAGTTCCCGCCCTACCCATGTCGACAGGGCTGTCGACAGGCCTGTCGACAGGGGTGTCGACTTGCCTGTCGACATGCCTGTCGACACGGCGGGTCGAGCCAGGAGTTTGGGTGCACCAGATCTGGTTTTTGGGTTGAGTCTTGGGCTGGGTTCTAGAGATTTCCTAAATCTAACGGTCCTAATCTAACCTAGGGTTAATCTAAGGGCCTAAAACACTATCTAATCCTATAAATAAGACCCTAACCCTACCCTAATTCATTCATAATTAGGTCTTGTAACTAAACTATGGCAAAATGAAATTTGGTCATGGCCTCCATAAATCAATGAAGAGAGAGTTGCAAGCTAATCAACCTCTAATCAATATCTTCTTCACTAATTCCACTTCATAAGTTTGCTAATCTTGGCTTTGGTGAGTTTCGATCACTTTGATAATCGATTGCTAAATTAAGTAGATGAGATGTAATGAGATTTATGGTTTTGCATGTGGATTAATGGGTTTTCAAGTCATATAACATGATGTGAATATGCTAATCTACGTTTAATATTAATCCTATGTTTATGCAAGTTGAATATGTAAATTTATGCATGTTGAATATGTAAATTTATGCATGTTGAATATGCGAGTTTATGCAAGTTGCTATGTGGGTTTATGCAAGTTAAGTATGTGGGTTTATGCAAGTTAAGTGGTGGGTTTATGCATAATGTGTAATTAATTTTATGCATGCTAAGTATGTAGTTTTATGCATGCTAAGTGTTTGGTATTATGCATAAATCATGACATGCAAGTTTACCTATGTATATATGCATAATGTATGAATATATATATATATATATATATATATGCATGTTTACCCTCCTTTAAGATGCAAGTTATACATGCAAGTTCAACATGATATGCAAGTTATGTATATGCTTATATCCAAGCTCAATATGTTATGCAAGTTTATGTGTATGTTGTTATGCAAGTTCATATGCAAGTTTATGTGTATGATGTTATGTAAGTTATGTGCATGTTGCTATGCAAGTTACATGTATGTTAATATGCAAGATATGCTATGCAAGTTTCATGTATGTTAATATGCAAGATATGCTATGCAAGATACATGTATGTTAATATGCAAGATATGCTATGCAAGTTACATGTTTGTTAATATGCAAGTTCATGATGACACATTATGCAAGTTTAAAAGTTAATATGCAAGTATGTGAATGCTTATGCAAGTTATGCATGCTTATGCAAGTATGTGAATGCTTATGCAAGCTATGTGTATGCTTAAATGCATATTTAACATGTTATGCAAGTTATGAGAATGCTTATATGCAAGTTCAACATGTTATGCAAGATATGTGTATGATAATATACAAGTTTGGGTTAAATGTAGTTGGGTTAATATATGCTCATATATGCAAGTTGACATTCTCTTAACCCATGACCAAGTTATATGCTAAGATTTGGTTAAACCCATGATATTTGTGATGGATCTTTCACTTTATTATGCCATGAAGTGAGAACGATTTACGTGGGGAACGATGGGGTGGGAAAATGTGTTAATAAATATATGATTGGGTATGATTAAGCATACCATAAAAATAAATTACCATAAGTGGGAATTTACCTATTGAGTTAGGTCTACCCCATGGGAATTTACCTATTGAGTTAGGTCTACCCATGTTATGGAAAATTTGATATTAATTAGGGATAATTAATATGGGGGCTGATTAATTAGGTGTAATTAATCAACTAAGACACGAGGTTGGACCCTTTTGTAGCATAAGACTGCCCGGAACCGACCGGCAAATCCAGCGGCTACAAATGATTGGCCCAATGTGAGAGGTCTTAGTCATAAAGTAAATACATGATTAAAGTAAAGACACGAGGTTAGACCCTTTTGATGACAGAAGTCTGCCCGGAACCAACCGGCATATCCAGCAGTCATAAAAGACGGTCTAATGTGAGAGGTCTTTATGAGGTCATGATCTTAATTAATGAATTAAGAAACACTTAACCATAGTAGCATGTAGTGGGACATGAGGGTTAAGTGGGTGCCTTGGGTGGCAGGTAGTAACTAGTGGGGGTGCCTCGGGTGGCATAAGGAAACTAGTGGGTTGCCTTGGGTGGCAATAGAAAATACGATTAGAATACTTAACCAAAGTGGAACATGTAATTTAAAACATGGGTGAAGGGTTAAGTAAGTGCCATGGGTGGCATGTGGAAATCTAGTGGGTGCCTTAATGGGCAATTGAAATATGATTAGATGACTTAACCAAAACTTAACATGTAAGTGGGCATGATTATAAAGAGGGGTTAAGTGGGATGCACTAGATAAAATTGCAAGCTTAGGTGGTAGCTTGTGGGGGCCCATTTCAACCAATATCCCAAACGTATCTTTGTAGGCTCGACTTAAGTCGAGTGACGGGACATGCATATTGGGCTTGACTATAAGAGGCCAAACCGGGTTAACGGTGGCAACGCGGGACCAACGGGTTTCATATGCGTGTGTGGACCCGGGCTGGTTGGTAAGTCGTTGTTGCATCGTGTAGATATAAAGCCGTGCACCGTTGATATTATCAGGTGGCCACGTTGGGGAATGATACACCCCAATTGTGGGACCAGCACGGGTATCTACAGTAGGGAGCCGATCGCTTGGGAGTAGTGGGTACACCTAGTAAAGATAAGGGCAGACGGCACCTGTGTAGGGGTACAAGAAACTACCGAGAAAAAAAATTACTAAGTACACTTAGTGGGATCAACCTTTAAGTAGGAATTACTCTTGGTGGGTAGAACTGGTGTGGTGCAGTGTAGGAATTACCCTTGGGTGGACAAGTCTGGGGTGGTGTAAACTAATCCTTGGGTGGATAAATGCGTCTTTACGATTATCTTAGTTTATCCTAAGTATACCTAGCTACTTAGTGTAGCCATTCATCCCCAGACGTTACCGTATATCAAGTTTATGTCTCCTCTGGTTACTTTAATGATTGTATTGTTAAAGTTATAGGACTCACTCAGACTTATGTCTGACCCCGTTGTTTTTATCTTTTTCCCAACCCTCAGGTTATCAGAGTGGGCCCAGTACGAGTGGGCTTTGATCAGACTGCTTTATTCTCTTTTGGAGATTGGACCATAGGAGTAAAGCTCAACTTATCCTTTTCTTTTATGGCTATCAGTTTACGCATATTGGGATTATGTACTTTTATTTATCAGGATGGATATTTTGTACTTGACTCTTAGTATGGTTTTATGATGTAACCAGACATGTTTTACTTCCGCTGTTATGAGATGATGTTTTAATTTTTTTTTTAAGTACTATTTATATCTGTCTTGGTGTAATTTTTCTGTTCTATATCCACTCAAATACTCCACCGATGCCATGGCATTCCCTTAGAGAGTGACCATAGTGGGTGTGGGATGTTACACGTGGTATCAGAGCTTAAGGTTACCAGAACAGATAAAATTTTTAGAAAAACTATTTTCTAAGAATATGTTTGAAAGGAGTATTTTCAAAAACATGTCTTTCAAGAGAAAAGTTTTTGAAAGAAAAGCATAATTCCCGATAGCCATATCTTTATCTTTCGAATTCTCCATTTTGAATCTTTCCCTTTTTCGTCTCAGCATGGCTGAAGATCTTTATCTTCCGGACAATGTAGCGGTACCAGTATGGTATAGAAGGTTGTTAGAGGCTAGGGCCGCCGCTGCAGGTCCAGCTAATGTTCCTCCTTCACCCGTTGCACTCGTTCCTCCTCGCGCGGATACTTTTGCTATGACTTGTAGGAAGTTTAAGGCTATGGGAGGAAAACCTTTTGTGGGAGCTAGGGATTGGCTTAATGAGACGGAAGAATTGATGGAAATCTTGGAAGTAGAAGAGGGAAAGAAAGTCAGATTAGCCGCTTGGATAATGGAAGGAGAGGCCTCGTTCTGGTGGGAGGTCACTAATGGAGAACGCCCGATTGACTCTTGGGTAGATTTCAGGCATAGGTTTGAGGCAAAGTTTCTCTCAAAAGCGGAAGAAAATATGCATGAGGAAGAGAAGGGTCCCAATACTAATAAAGCACCCGAGAAGAAAGGAGATCAGGAGAGACCTCAACAGCAACAGCAAAACAAGGGTGGGAAAGGCAACGGTGGCAAGGGAAAGAGGAGGTGCTTCAATCGTGGGACACTAGGCCACCTAAACAAAGATTGTCGCAAGAAGACTAAGACTGGCTGCTTCCACTGTGGCGAAGCAGGGCATTTAGTGAAGGACTGCCCTAAGAAAGGGCAAAGGACGGGGTCTACCTCAGGAGGACAGGTGCAAGCCCTTATGGCACCAGGTCAGGCTAGGGGGCAAGTACAGGCTCTCGCGGTTCCACCGATTTGGGGAAGAGGTAGAACTATTTCTATTGAAAGTCTAGTTTTTCTGATCGATCATCCTGTCCGTACTTTATTTGATTTTGACGCATTGAATTCATTTATCTCATCATTTTTAGTAGAGTCACTGCACTGAGACACCAGTTTGGTAGAGGATCCCTTAGTTGTTTCAAACCCAATTTGGGCTCCATGATGTGTTTGGGTTTGAAAGTTTCTATACTTAGCGTTGAGTTTAGAAGTGATGCTTGTTGGGCTTCACGGGCTATGAGTTAGTTTTGGGCATGGACTGATTATCCAGTAGGGGTGCCGTTCTTAATTTTGAAGGGAGAGTTGTAGGCTTATGACCCGTTTGGGTAACACTCTCGAGATCTCTTGTAATCCCATAGAATCTGTCATGCTAAGTTATTTAGAATCGCTTGACACGACGGTCTAGAGTTTGCGATCTGTTAGAGCAGTCCGGGAATACTCGGAGGTGTGTGAGGAGGTGAAGGGCTTACCTCCGGAGCGGGAGATTGACTTCCGAAAATATCTGGTAGATAATGCCAACCCAGTATCTTGGCCAGTGTGCCACACGACTCCTCGTGAGAGGAGGGAACTCGATAAGCAAGAAGGTGGTTTGCTTAAAAAGGGGTTCATAAGACAAAGTATATCGGAGTGGGGTGCTCCAGCAGTTTTTGCTGCGAAGGCGGATGGGTCCCTCAGACTTTGTGTAGGCAAAAGAGAACTGAATAAACTCACAAAGAAGAATCGACACCCATTGCCGAGGATTTACGATCTCTTTGATCAGTTAGTGGGCGCCTCAGTATTTGTGCAGTTGGACTTAGCCACGGGGTTTCGTCACTTGAGAGTGGTTGAGGATAGTATAGAGAAGACTGCCTTTAGGACTCCGGATAGATTTTATGAGTGGCTAGCGATGCCATTTGGTTTGATGAACGCCCCTGCATATTGGTTTGATGAGGAGGGTGTTCAGGGAGTACCTAAATAAGTTCGTGTTGGTCTTTGTGGACGACATCTTGGTCTTTTCTAGGAGCAAAATAAGTTTTCGTATGTGCTTAATAGGGTGAGCAAAGCCAGTTATGGGAAAATGGTGGTTTTAGAGCAAGACTTGCAAGGACATCCAAAGTTGGTTAAAGGCTTAATTGATTAGCCATTTTTACTGGTATCATCTCACGTAGGTCGCCTGAACTCGAAGGAGATATCCCTTGGGTGTTTGTCTGATATTGGTTTAGGCCTTTGGGGCTTGCATTTGGGGATGTCGAGTTCGACTAGGGTGGTCTGCGTGAGAGATGGACACTCGCGATGATTTTTGATAGGATTCTTAGCATCCTATGAGATAGCGTATACCCATGGCAAGGGTAACATGGTAGCGGACGCCTTAAGTAGAAAAAGGTTGTCCTTGAGTTCATTGTTTGTCGAAGCTTAGAGTCTATTTCTATGTTTGACTTTAGACCTTCCGTTGACTTTGTACCCGGATTGCTAGCTTCTTTGGAAGTTAGACCTACTCTTTTGGGGCGGATTGGAGAAGCACAGAGGGACGACCCACAGTTGGTTGAGTTGGTGGGGAAGCTAATAAGGAGGGAGTCGTCCAGCCATTTGAGTAGGTACACCCTAGACGATAGGGGGTGCTTGCGTAGAGACGGTAGACTTTGCATACCGAAAGACGAGGGTTTGAGGAAGGTTATTCTTGATGATGCACACCGTTCTAGGATGACCATTCATCCCGGTGGGGACAAGATGTACCAAGGCATGAAGAGGGTTTTTCTGGACCGGTATGAAGAAAGATGTGGCCGAGTATGTCGCTCGATGCTTGGTGTGCTAACAAGTGGAAGCGAAGTAAAAGAAACCCGAAGGGTTGCTTCACCCGTTGGGAGTTCCGTAATAGGAAGTGGGATAGTGTCTCTATGGATTACCGAAATCAAGGAAGGGTAATACGGGGATTGGGCTTATGGTTGATAAACTTACGAAGTGTGCCCGTTTCATACCCGGGAAGAGCAAGAGCACTATTCCATGTCGAGCTTCAGTTTATATTCGAAAGATTATTAGATTGCATGGTGTACCCTCCAGTATGGTGAGCGATCGAGATCCTATCTTCACTAGAGAGTCTAGAGAGTTTTGGAAGAGTTTCCAAGAGGCGGTAGGGACTCAGTTGTAATAGAGTACCGCATATCATCCTCAGATAGACGGCCAGACCGAGAGGGTGAATCATATTTTAGAAGACCTTTTGAGGCTATGTATCTTGGATTTTGGAGGTACACGGGAGGAGCATCTTCCATTGGTGGAGTTACCCGACAGACTTAGTAGTGTACATGATGTATTCCATAGGAGGAAGTGCCTACATGAGACCGCAGAGGTGGTAGAGCCAAGCTTACTTAAAGAAGTAAAGGTAGAGTGTGATGTGATTATTCGACGAGCTCCTACCCGCATCCTTGGGTCAGAGAATTAGGAAGTTGAGGAACAGAGAGGTTCAACTAGTCAAAGTACAAAAAGGGAGATGAAGAGAGCGATGCTACCTGGGAGACGGAAGCGAAGATGCGTTCGAGGTACCCTTTTTCTTTCGGAGGGTATGTCCTTTTGCTTCACCTTCATCACATATCTTGTACTTATCTTATCCTTAGTATGTCCTCTCGTTAGTACCTTTGACCTTTAGATAGCGTAAACCTATGGTTGAAACATGTGTTTGAGACATGTTATGATTGATGGATGCATGTGGATGCAAGTGGTTGCTAGTGGTTGCTCGTGGATACATATACACACACTCTAGGCACTAGATCGGCTCAATCACTTCATATTGCATATTGCATAAAATTGTGTGTAGGAAGCTATATTTATGGATGTTTAATGATTGTGTTATCATATGGATGATGCATTTTGGTGAATGATTGTGCACTCATGTAGATATTTTATGTGTCGATAGGGTTCTCTCGCATACATAATGGACGCATGACACTATCATGGTTTGCATATGTTCATACATTAGATAGGGAACATATACACACACTTTTTGCATATGCTCATACATCATTAGAGATTTTTTTTAAGGACAATGGATGGCCGTGATTGATGGTTTGAGTAGATGGTTGTTTAGATGGTAGGATATGCATTCTCCTTAGCTTAGAGATTTCGGGGACGAAATCCTTTAAGGAGGGGAGAATGTAACACCCCGAATTTTAGTTAATGCTAAAATTCACTAATTGCAAAATAAATAATCTCGGACGTGAGAATTAGGGGAAACGGGCTGCGTCATTGCGTTCGTCTCGGAAAAATACGCAAAATAGAGTCCGAGTTTTCGAAAATCAGAGTCCATATGGCCCAGTTATGGCCCGATGAAGTTTGCAGAAAATTCGAAGATAAAAACAGATTTAAAAATTCAAATTCAGATTTTAAAATAGGAGCAGCGGGGCCAGGCGGGAAAGTTCCCGCCCTACCCATGTCGACAGGGCTGTCGACAGGCCTGTCGACAGGGGTGTAGACTTGCCTGTCGACGTGCCTGTCGACACGGCGGGTCGAGCCAAGAGTTTGGGTGCACCAGATCTGGTTTTTGGGTTGAGTCATGGGCTGGGTTCTAGAGATTTCCTAAATCTAACGGTCCTAATCTAACCTAGGGTTAATCTAAGGGCCTAAAACACTACCTAATCCTATAAATAAGACCCTAACCCTACCCTAATTCATTCATAATTAGGTCTTGTAACTAAACTATGGCAAAATGAAATTTGGTCATGGCCTCCATAAATCAATGAAGAGAGAGTTGCAAGCTAATCAACCTCTAATCAATATCTTCTTCACTAATTCCACTTCATAAGTTTGCTAATCTTGGCTTTGGTGAGTTTCTATCACTTTGATGATCGATTGCTAAATTAAGTAGATGAGATGTAATGAGATTTATGGTTTTGCATGTGGATTAATGGGTTTTCAAGTCATATAACATGATGTGAATATGCTAATCTACGTTTAATATTAATCCTATGTTTATGCAAGTTGAATATGTAAATTTATGCATGTTGAATATGTAAATTTATGCATGTTGAATATGCGAGTTTATGCAAGTTGCTATGTGGGTTTATGCAAGTTAAGTATGTGGGTTTATGCAAGTTAAGTGGTGGGTTTATGCATAATGTGTAATTAATTTTATGCATGCTAAGTATGTAGTTTTATGCATGCTAAGTGTTTGGTATTATGCATAAATCATGACATGCAAGTTTACCTATGTATATATGCATAATGTATGAATATATATATATATATATGCATGTTTACCCTCCTTTAAGATGCAAGTTATACATGCAAGTTCAACATGATATGCAAGTTATGTATATGCTTATATCCAAGCTCAACATGTTATGCAAGTTTATGTGTATGTTGTTATGCAAGTTCATATGCAAGTTTATGTGTATGATGTTATGTAAGTTATGTGCATGTTGCTATGCAAGTTACATGTATGTTAATATGCAAGATATGCTATGCAAGTTACATGTATGTTAATATGCAAGATATGCTATGCAAGTTACATGTTTGTTAATATGCAAGTTCATGATGACACATTATGCAAGTTTAAAAGTTAATATGCAAGTATGTGAATGCTTATGCAAGTTATGCATGCTTATGCAAGTATGTGAATGCTTATGCAAGCTATGTGTATGCTTAAATGCATATTTAACATGTTATGCAAGTTATGAGAATGCTTATATGCAAGTTCAACATGTTATGCAAGATATGTGTATGATAATATACAAGTTTGGGTTAAATGTAGTTGGGTTAATATATGCTCATATATGCAAGTTGACATTCTCTTAACCCATGACCAAGTTATATGCTAAGATTTGGTTAAACCCATGATATTTGTGATGGATCTTTCCCTTTATTATGCCATGAAGTGAGAACGATTTACGTGGGGAACGATGGGGTGGGAAAATGTGTTAATAAATATATGATTGGGTATGATTAAGCATACCATAAAAATAAATTACCATAAGTGGGAATTTACCTATTGAGTTAGGTCTACCCCATGGGAATTTACCTATTGAGTTAGGTCTACCCATGTTATGGAAAATTTGATATTAATTAGGGATAATTAATATGGGGGCTGATTAATTAGGTGTAATTAATCAACTAAGACACGAGGTTAGACCCTTTTGTAGCATAAGACTGCCTGGAACCGACCGGCAAATCCAGCGGCTACAAATGATTGGCCCAATGTGAGAGGTCTTAGTCATAAAGTAAATACATGATTAAAGTAAAGACACGAGGTTAGACCCTTTTGATGACAGAAGTCTGCCCGGAACCAACCGGCATATTCAGCAGTCATAAAAGACGGTCTAATGTGAGAGGTCTTTATGAGGTCATGATATTAATTAATGAATTAAGAAACACTTAACCATAGTAGCATGTAGTGGGACATGAGGGTTAAGTGGGTGCCTTGGGTGGCAGGTAGTAACTAGTGGGGGTGCCTCGGGTGGCATAAGGAAACTAGTGGGTTGCCTTGGGTGGCAATAGAAAATACGATTAGAATACTTAACCAAAGTGGAACATGTAATTTAAAACATGGGTGAAGGGTTAAGTAAGTGCCATGGGTGGCATGTGGAAATCTAGTGGGTGCCTTAAGGGGCAATTGAAATATGATTAGATGACTTAACCAAAACTTAACATGTAAGTGGGCATGATTATAAAGAGGGGTTAAGTGGAATGCACTAGATAAAATTGCAAGCTTAGGTGGTAGCTTGTGGGGGCCCATTTCAACCAATATCCCAAACGTATCTTTGTAGGCTCGACTTAAGTCGAGTGACGGGACACGCATATTAGGCTTGACTATAAGAGGCCAAACCGGGTTAACGGTGGCAACGCGGGACCAACGGGTTTCATATGCGTGTGTGGACCCGGGCTGGTTGGTAAGTCGTTGTTGCATCGTGCAGATATAAAGCCGTGCACCGTTGATATTATCAGGTGGCCACGTTGGGGAATGATACACCCCAATTGTGGGACCAGCACGGGTATCTACAGTAGGGAGCCGATCGCTTGGGAGTAGTGGGTACACCTAGTAAAGATAGGGGCAGACGGCACCTGTGTAGGGGTACAAGAAACTACCGGGAAAAAAAATTACTAAGTACACTTAGTGGGATCAACCTTTAAGTAGGAATTACTCTTGGTGGGTAGAACTGGTGTGGTGCAGTGTAGGAATTACCCTTGGGTGGACAAGTCTGGGGTGGTGTAAACTAATCCTTGGGTGGATAAATGCGTCTTTACGATTATCTTAGTTTATCCTAAGTATACCTAGCTACTTAGTGTAGCCATTCATCCCCAGACGTTACCGTATATCAAGTTTATGTCTCCTCTGGTTACTTTAATGATTGTATTGTTAAAGTTATAGGACTCACTCAGACTTATGTCTGACCCCGTTGTTTTTATCTTTTTCCCAACCCTCAGGTTATCAGAGTGGGCCCAGTACGAGTGGGCTTTGATCAGACTGCTTTATTCTCTTTTGGAGCTTGGACCATAGGAGTAAAGCTCAGCTTATCCTTTTCTTTTATGGCTATCAGTTTACGCATATTGGGATTATGTACTTTTATTTATCAGGATGGATATTTTGTACTTGACTCTTAGTATGGTTTTATGATGTAACCAGACATGTTTTACTTCCGCTGTTATGAGATGATGTTTTAATTTTTTTTTAAAGTACTATTTATATCTGTCTTGGTGTAATTTTTCTGTTCTATATCCACTCAAATACTCCACCGATGCCATGGCATTCCCTTAGAGAGTGACCATAGCGGGTGTGGGGTGTTACAGAAATATATTTAAAAACATTTAAATTTAATATTTAAAAATAAATATTATCGTATATATTCATAACAGAATATCATACTGTTCCACTGGGATTTATAACTCGATATTTCAAAATTCCCAGTTATATCGATATTCGATTTATATTGAAAATCCTTTTTATAATATAAATAAATCGATAAAAATTATAAAGGAATTCCATAGCGACTTTTTGAAAATTTGATTGGACATATATCAAAATCTACACGACGAAATCCTGATGTTTGTCTTCCATCAGAAAAATATACTTCACCAGCTCCTAGCATTTCTTGTTTCACAGAAATCGGATTTAAAATGAATCCTGTACATTTAGTTGAAGTTCAAATCGCCAAACAGCGAACTACCGCACCATTTTGAGCTCAATTTTAATTATAATATAATTATATGTTCAAACTGTTGTTCAAGTAATATATTCGTTATTCTAATTCAATTCTAAGCCGAATTAAATATTACAGTTGATCCAATTCACACCATTTTGTAGACTCTACTATTTCTGACTATTTCAGAAATAAAATATATTATTATATTATTTATTTTAATTAAATATTCAATATCATTTAATTCTGGTCATTTTAAATAACCAAAGCATTATTTAAATAATTAAATAAATTAATTATAACGCAGAAAAATGCGGGTCGTTACATTTTATAACAATTTGATATTTTTAATCTATCAGGACATTTTAACTAAAATGACAACTTTATTCTAATATGACATATTTTATCTCTAACATAACTTTTTATAACAAGAACGTTATTTTTATACAAAATGACAATTTTAGCAAAAATGATGCTTTTATAATATCGTGACAATTCTTAATAAAATGACATTTCATATTAACATGACAATTCTAAATAAAATGACGTTTCACAATAACATGACACAAAAATGTCTATTCTAATTTGCATACAATTCTTATGTATAAACATGACACAAAAAATGTTTATCCTAATTTTGTATACAATCTAATGTATAAACATGTCAACATAAAAAGAATAATTTACGTTTAACAATTCAATACACATGTTAATATAAAAAGGATAATTTATGTTTAACAATTCTAATGCACATGTTACATAAAGAGGATAATTTATGTTTAACAATTCTAGTACACATGTCAACATAAAGAGGATAATTTATGTTTAACAATTCTAATACACATGTTAACATAAAGAGGAAAATTTATGTTTAACAATTCTAATGCACATGTTAACATAAAGAGGATAATTTATGTTTAACAATTCTAATACACATGTTAACATAAAGAGGATAATTTATGTTTATAACCATTTCTATGTTTACATTTGCATAATAAAATGAGAGTTTCATTTGTATAACAAATTTCTGTTATTTACATATACAATATAAGATTATAATTTTTATTGTACGTACAATTCTAATAATTTCATGATTATATATACAATAAAAATAAATATTTTAATTGTATGACAAATTCTAACAATTTCATGTGTATACAACAGATCGACATAATCAAGGTATTTCAAATCAAATCACGTACGATAAACACTATGAATCATAACAGCGAATAAAAGAATTTCCAACGCATAACAATTTATTTTAATTTTAAAATAAGAAATCTCACATTGATTTATATATGCTTGAAGGTGGAGGAATTCCCTTGAGAAGCTTTGAATTTCATTGAAAGAGTGGAGAGTTATTTGAGGAGGAAGGATTGAGCCATTTAGAGAGGAAGAATGGCTGCTGCCATTGAAGAAAAGAAGACGGAAGCAACGGCTTTAGAAAAGAGAATGAGATTAGGGTTTTGTTAATCCTATATTTGTAGGAAAAAGGAAGTGAATAAATAAAGGGTTGATTTATTATTTTATTCTTTAACCCTAAAAGGCCAGCTACTCCATACATTCTATGTTACAATGGAAAATAAATTGTTGACTAAGGCTGAGGTGGCATCTTATTTCTCATTTAAATTTCAAAAGCAAATGGCAGAAAGAAATGAATGCGTCATTAATTATTTAACGCTAATGGTTAGTGTAACACCCCGCCTCCGCTAGGGTCACTCGCAAAGGAATGCACTAGCTTTAGAGGGGCATTATTGGTAAACATGCACAGAAACATCACAAGACAGAACATATAAAATAGCGGAAGTAAAAACAAACTTTCATAACATTAATAAATGAGGTCAAAAGCCTTTTTACATCAGAGTACATCAAAATCTGTCTTGCCGAAATAAAGAAGCATGAAACCTTTTACATAAATTATTCCCCAATTAAAACAGTAAAGTAGCCATAGCCAAGAGAAGTCCAAGCCATCCATGATGACCTTCAACCAGAAGAAGCCCGAACTAAACAGCATTGTTTCCTCCATGAAACCTGGGGGGGGGAACGGAAGAAAAGAGGCGAAACAAAACGGGTCAGTCAAAAAGACTGAGTAAGTCCTATCTACTTCCAGTATAAAAACGGGTAAAGGTAACATGACATGCATAAACTGAAAGTAAACATAATGATAACTACAAGATAGATAAACCAGGGTAGCCGGTTGAACTACTGTGGCAAGGTAAACTAAGGTGTCATGATAAACTACGGTGTTATGATAAGTCAAGTCATCACATCGTCAGATTTCTATTGAGTACATTTTCCCAAGGCATCTACCCCGTCTAACATCCCACGGTATCTATTATGCATATTCTTCCTAGTTCTAACATGTATATTTGCTCTGCACCTCTCGTACTAGTATCCCTACCCGCGTCATGTGTTAACCACGAATGTCCCTTGCCCAAAGTCGTGTAATGGTCCATGTCAACCTAATATACCGCATATATAGGTTACTCAAAATCATATGTTTCTTTCCATGTATATAGGTTCAGTCCTTTGCCGTACCTCGTACGGGCTTCCTCATGTCGTATTCTCCTTGAAATCGTTTGGACTGTCACCCTTGTTCTAGCTAGGCTCTTCCATATGAATCATTGTTTGAATTACTAGGACTTACGTCACCTAGCACCACTAGGGATTACGCTTACCTATCGCATGCTTTCGTATTTCGGTTTGGGTTAAGCCACCTAGGCCACTAGGGATTACGCTAACCCTCAACCGTGCCCTTTCTCCCACGCATTCATCGTGAATCGTTTTTCTATAACTGTATGCACATGTATCACATCGTGCCATCCGAGTCCTGTCACAGGGCAAAGCAAGAAATACAGGACTTGGTCGGGAGCTTTAGATTTATCTGCCGATGCAGATACTAAGGTCTGCTTTTCTACACGTGGCTATGGTCCCACGAGACCCCTCCCTCAACTAGTGAAAGGCAACACAAGAGAAAATCTTGCATGAGAACTACACTCCGGCCAGCCCACATCCTACGGCCTACCTCACCCATAATTAGACAGCAATTATGGTCTGTTGGGTGTTCCCTGCCTTTCCGCACGTACACGCTTGACTCAAGATGGTAGATGATCGACGAACTTGCTATCTCGGGCACCTTATGTATTCGTCGGCTCACTGCTATCCACCCCAGTCTTTAGGTCGCTCGCATAGCAACCCAGGCATATTCTTGGTTCTTCTACCATAGACCTCAACCTCTCGTGAGCCTAGTACAATGACCTGGCAGCTCACAGAGGGATCCCAAGAATATCCTCACGTTCCTAGAAGCCGCTGCTTCGTTACCCCGTTCGTTGGAGCCTTTATCTAAATCAGATAGCCTGCTCCTACACGCATACTTAAACGTTGACCTAACGTATCGGGTTACTAATCCATCTAAGAAATGGTCCAAATTTCCTTGACTAAGAATTATTACTTAGTTTCCCTTAACTAAGGTTTACCACTTAGCCTTATTTCCATAATCCTTGTTAACTATGTTTATTTACCTAATCCTCCGAATTAGGGTTTTTCTAATGGGTTAAGTGTCACTTAAGTTCATAACTTAGCCCGTCTACAAACCGTGTCAAAATTGGCTAAGTATCCAAGTCCAAGACTTAACCCTACAAACCATGTGTCAAGTTGGCTAAGTATATTAAGCAATCCATAACTTAACCTCGTCTAATTATCATTTAAGATTGGTTAATTATATAAATTAACTTGACCTTGTCAAATTACCGAGTCATATCGGTCAAGCGCATTCAAACGATTCGTGACTTAGCCTTATCATGTTTTCACGTTAGATTGGTTAAGTATAGGTTAACTTAACCTCATCAAATTAACGAGTTAGATTGGTTAAGTATAGGTCACTTAACCTCATCAAACCATCGTGTTAAATTAGTTAAGTGTTTAACTTAACCCCATTAAATTACCAAGTTGGGTTAATTAAGTCTAGGCTAACTTAACCCCATCCGATTACCATGTTTAGATTAGTTAAGTCTACTCTTAACCCCATCCATTAACTGTATTATACGGTTAAGTGTCATTAAGAAAATTTACTTAACCTTATCACGTTATCGTGTTGGATTGATTAAGTGTTGGTTAACTTAATCCCGTCCACCATTCGTATAAAAATGGTCAAGTGTCATTAGGCAAATCAAGTTACTTACCCTACCCAAGATTATCATGTTCTGTTAAGTATCATTAGCCTAATCAAATTACTTAACCCATTTTGTCCATGTCATATTTGGTTAAGCCTCATTACTCAAATTAACTTAACCCTATTATGTGGCATTAATTATTTAATGCACCCCAACCTCTCACATTAGACTTTGTTGTGGTTACTAGTTAAGCCGGGCGGGTCCGGGTAGATTTACACCACCACTTGGTCTAACCTCGGGTTCAAGCACAACATGACCAACTTCTCACATTGAGTCCTATTGTTTCCAACTACTAGTTAGGCCGGTCGGTTCCGGGTAGTTTTACGTTGCAAACTCAACCCAACCTCGAGTTGGCCACTTTCATGTTTAGTCTAGTGTCATGTTCATAGTCAAGTTTTCAAGCAATTGGGTAGACCTAACTTAATAGGTAAATTCCCAATGGGTAGACCTAACTTAATAGGTAAATTCCCAAGCTTATGTTTTTATGCATACTTACATGTCAACTTCCATGTTATATTTAATGTCACATGTTGTCATGTTATACCCATTTAACCCAAATCATGTTTCACATCATATTTTTACGAAACTTCAAGTTAAGTTTTTCATGTATATTCACGCTCGTCTAACCTAACCCCAAAACGTGTTCCCAACGTAAGTATAGACGAGTCAACATAGTAGGAATACTATGACTACAAATTGGCCTCGATCATGCATAGTGTCATAAAAAGGGGTTTTGGCCACAAACACACGAAATGTCACTAGGGAATTTGGCCAGAAACTTGCATATTATCAAAGACGGTTTGGCCATAAACAAGCACAACTTAAAAGAGGGGATTGGCCACAAGCATGCATAATCTCATATAGGATTTGGCCACAAACTTGCATGATAACATAAGGGGTTTGGGTTCATAAACATGCATATGCCCCAAAATCTTGCCTTAGCCAATGTTTCACAAGTAAAGTGGTTCCTAAAGGTTCATGCTAGCATTTCATGCATAAAGATCCAAACTTGCAAGTTAAACTAGGTTATGCATAGCATAAGAGGCATGATTAAGTCACTCACATGGCCTAAGATCATAAACATGAACACAAGAGGCATGGTAAGGTTCATATAGGTTCGCATAATCATGTTTAGCCTCATTTTATCCCATGTCATTATCAAAACTACCGTTTCCATCTAAAAGTAGCTAGAACTTACATAGTTAGGCCTAGGGAAAGAAGCATGAATCATCTTGGCTAAGAAAGGTGCCTCCTTTGTTGAAGAATCGTCATGAAACTCGCATAGCAATGTTGATTTGGCCTCCATTTGGTGTAGCAAGCTTGCATCTTTTGATTTTGAACCCGATTTGAATGCATAGGCTCTAGGGATTTGAGATGGAGGCCATGAGACTAGAAATTTGGCCATAGTTTAGTTACATGAGTGAATAATGAGGATTTAGGGGTAGGTTTAGGGTCTTTTTATATAGATTAGGATACTTTTAGGCCCTTAGATTAACCCTAGGACCAACCTGAACCGTCAGATTTCAAACCAGGCCCAAAAACCTAGCCAAGATAGAAAATAGGTGCACCAGATCAGAATCAGCCGACAGGGCAAGTCGACAGCCCTGTCGACATTCCTGTCGACTTGTCTGGGCGGGAATTTTCCCGCCTGGCCCCATTTCTGCATGTTTCGAAATTCAAATTTCCCGAAAACTTCTTTGGGCCTTAACCGGGTCATACAGACTCCGATTTTCGAAAACTCGGACTCTATTTCGCGTATTTTTCCGAGACAAACGCAATGGCATAGCCCGTTTTACTTGATTCAGAATTTAAAATTAAATTCTGCCTTGATTCTCGTTTTAACATGTTATTGAAATACGGGTTGTTACATTCTCCCCACCTTTTAGGATTTCGTCCCCGAAATCTCTAAGTTAGGAAGAACATATCCTACCATCCATCATCCATCTACTCAAAACATCATCCACAAGCAACCATTGTCCTTAGATGATTTCTAATGCTGTATGAATACATGCAAAATGTGTGTGTACATGTTTCTTAGCTAATGCTAATGATCAGGCCTGAATAATCCTTCTAATGCAAAATATATATAGTGCCATGAATCCAACATGTATGCAAATAGTCCTAGTCATATAGATACTATATGCGTGCACAATCATTCATTCATACGCAACAACCGCATGATAACACATTCGATTTCATCCATAAACAAGTATAAATACTCGTGCATATGCAATATGAAATGTGAACGAGTCGAGCTAGTATCTAATATGTATTCGCGCATCCACGAGAAACCACTTGCAACCATCTGCAACCATATCAATCATAACATGTTTCAAATACATGTTTACATCCATAGGGTTCTACCTAGGATTCCCTGAAACAGGGTCGAGAAGATAAACAAAACAAACTCCGTATGGGGTTTGTAACAGAGACAGGACCGAGAGGATATCCATAAAAGATAGCCTACAAGCAAGCTCAACAGAAAAAAAAACAGGGATCGAGGATATATTCCCAAAAGAGATATCATGCACGTATTTAGTCTTCAGTCTCCTGAGTCGCATTACCTTGAGCTTAGTTCCATCGTGCCTTGACCGCCCCTTTTACTTCACGATTTCACAGCTTCTTATTTCCTGCTTCCATAACATGAGTTGGAACTCATTTCCTCGTCGCCTCTCGTTCCACTTGCACTTATTCTCCTTTTAGAATACTTGGCGCAAACAGGACTGCGTACTCATGATCTCATGCAAGCTTTCCAAAATTCACTAGTGAATCTTGGATCTCGTTTATATACTATAGGGTATTCCATGTAGAAGAACTTTCTCTTGAAAGTAAACAGATGTCAATCAGGTTATCATGCGCACTTACTAGGGTGATCTCTATAACCCATGCATAAATGAAGTAAACCATCCGTCTTATTGGCGAACACCACTCGATCGGGCTTCAAATTTCCAATAAAGGCATCAAGGGATTCTAAGTAACTAGTCATGACAGAACCCAAAAGGTTACGCGATACTTCAAGGGTATTACCAAAACAAGCCAAGAGTCTAACTACCCTCCTTCTAAAACCGAGAGTGGCACCCCTTACTGGATAACCACTTCATCCTTAGAATCCATCCATAGCTTATAAACATGAGCATTATTTCCAAGCTCAATACTTGGCATAGACATTCTCAAATCCAAACAAGTCATGAATAAATGGACCGATCTTCCAATAGGACTTGGGACAAAAACGGGATCCCCTACTACGCTAGTACTAAGGTGCAGAGACTCAACTATCGAAGCGGACTTAAAAGATGCGGTGATCAAAACAAAGTCCCGACAGGATGATAGAGAAGAAAAGCTAAACCTTTAACAAGATCGTTACCCTCCTTCTGAGGTACCTTAGAAATGAGAGTATACTATTGCTCTCCGAATGATCTTGTCCCTGTTCCATGATACTTAACTATCCGTCCCGTTTCACCATGCCAAAGGTACTCTCTCGTCATGGGTTTCATTGTTCATCTTTCTCCCTCCTTTTAGGACTCAGCCATACCAACATGTTGCTTATCCCTGAGCTCGTATCCATTATCCTTGTTCTTACTATCCCTTCATGCATAACTCTGCAACGGTCTCTCGAGAACCACCTCCATCGTACGGGAAACACTTACGCAGCTAGAAAGACTAGTCGCAGTCAAAACCACTGTGACTACAGATGGAGGAAAGAAAGGAAAAGGGATTCAATCAAGGAAACAAGGATAATGCTAATGGCCTTTGGGGAATAGCCTTTTTCTTTTTAAAAGAAAGTTTTCTTGAAAAATGCTTCTTTGTAAACGGTTTTTCAAATAATTTTCAGAAGGTCTTTAAAACTTTTGCCCAGTCTAGTAACCTTCTGCTCTGATACCAAATGTAACACCCCGCCTCCGCTAGGGTCACTCGCAAAGGAATGCACTAGCTTTAGAGGGGCATTATTGGTAAACATGCACAGAAACATCACAAGACAGAACATATAAAATAGCGGAAGTAAAAACAAACTTTCATAACATTAATAAATGAGGTCAAAAGCCTTTTTACATCAGAGTACATCAAAACCTGTCTTGCCGAAATAAAGAAGCATGAAACCTTTTACATAAATTATTCCCCAATTAAAACAGTAAAGTAGCCATAGCCAAGAGAAGTCCAAGCCATCTATGATGACCTTCAAGCAGAAGAAGCCCGAACTAAACAGCATTGTTTCCTCCCTGAAACCTGGGGGGGGAACGGAAGAAAAGAGGCGAAACAAAACGGGTCAGTCAAAAAGATTGAGTAAGTCCTATCTACTTCCAGTATAAAAACAGGTAAAGGTAACATGACATGCATAAACTGAAAGTAAACATAATGATAACTACAAGATAGATAAACCAGGGTAGCCGGTTGAACTACTGTGGCAAGGTAAACTAAGGTATCATGATAAACTACGGTGTTATGATAAGTCAAGTCATCACATCGTCAGATTTCTATTGAGTACATTATCCCAAGGTATCTACCCCGTCTAACATCCCACGGTATCTATTATGCATATTCTTCCTAGTTCTAACATGTATATTTGCTCTGCACCTCTCGTACTAGTATCCCTACCCGCGTCATGTGTTAACCATGAATGTCCCTTGCCCAAAGTCGTGTAATGGTCCATGTCAACCTAATATACCGCATATATAGGTTACTCAAAATCATATGTTTCTTTCCATGTATATAGGTTCAGTCCTTTGCCGTACCTCGTACGGGCTTCCTCATGTCGTATTCTCCTTGAAATCGTTTGGACTGTCACCCTTGTTCTAGCTAGGCTCTTCCATATGAATCATTGTTTGAACTACTAGGACTTACGCCACCTAGCACCACTAGGGATTACGCTTACCTATCGCATGCTTTCGTATTTCGGTTTGGGTTAAGCCACATAGGCCACTAGGGATTACGCTAACCCTCAACCGCGCCCTTTCTCCCACGCATTCATCGTGAATCATTTTTCTATAACTGTATGCACATGTATCACATCGTGCCATCCGAGTCCTGTCACAGGGCAAAGCAAGAAATACAGGACTCGGTCGGGAGCTTCAGATTCATCTGCCGATGCAGATACTAAGGTCTGCTTTTCTACACGTGGCTATGGTCCCACGAGACCCCTCCCTCAACTAGTGAAAGGCAACACAAGAGAAAATCTTGCATGAGAACTACACTCCGGCCAGCCCACATCCTACGACCTACCTCACCCATAATTAGATAGCAATTATGGTCTGTTGGGTGTTCCCTGCCTTTCCGCACGTACACGCTTGACTCAAGATGGTAGATGATCGACGAACTTGCTATCTCGGGCACCTTATGTATTCGTCGGCTTACTGCTATCCACCCCAGTCTTTAGGTCGCTCGGATAGCAACCCAGGCATATTCTTGGTTCTTCTACCGCAGACCTCTACCTCTCGTGAGCCTAGTATAATGACCTGGCAGCTCACAGAGTGATCCCAAGAATATCCTCACGTTCCCCGAAGCCGCTGCTTCGTTACCCCGTTCGTTGGAGCCTTTATCTAAATCAGATAGCCTGCTCCTACACGCATACTTAAACGTTGACCTAACGTATCGGGTTACTAATCCATCTAAGAAATGGTCCAAATTTCCTTGACTAAGAATTATTACTTAGTTTCCCTTAACTAAGGTTTACCACTTAGCCTTATTTCCATAATCCTTGTTAACTATGGTTATTTACCTAATCCTCCGAATTAGGGTTTTTCTAATGGGTTAAGTGTCACTTAAGTACATAACTTAGCCCGTCTACAAACCGTGTCAAAATTGGCTAAGTATCCAAGTCCAAGACTTAACCCTACAAACCATGTGTCAAGTTGGCTAAGTATATTAAGCAGTCCATAACTTAACCTCGTCTAATTATCATTTTAGATTGGTTAATTATATAAATTAACTTGACCCTATCAAATTACCGAGTCATATCGGTCAAGCGCATTCAAACGATTAGTGACTTAGCCTTATCATGTTTTCACGTTAGATTGGTTAAGTATAGGTTAACTTAACATCATCAAATTAACGAGTTAGATTGGTTAAGTATAGGTCACTTAACCTCATCAAATCATCGTGTTAAATTAGTTAAGTGTTTAACTTAACCCCATTAAATTACCAAGTTGGGTTAATTAAGTCTAGGCTAACTTAACCCCATCCGATTACCATGTTTAGATTAGTTAAGTCTACTCTTAACCCCATCCATTAACTGTATTATACGGTTAAGTGTCATTAAGAAAATTTACTTAACCTTATCACGTTATCGTGTTGGATTGATTAAGTGTTGGTTAACTTAATCCCGTCCACCATTCGTATAAAAATGGTCAAGTGTCATTAGGCAAATCAAGTTACTTACCCCACCCAAGCTTATCATGTTCTGTTAAGTATCATTAGCCTAATCAAATTACTTAACCCATTTTGTCCATGTCATATTTGGTTAAGCCTCATTACTCAAATTAACTTAACCCTATTATGTGGCATTAATTATTTAATGCACCCCAACCTCTCACATTAGACTTTGTTGTGGTTACTAGTTAAGCCGGGCGGGTCCGGGTAGATTTACACCACAACTTGGTCTAACCTCGGGTTCAAGCACAACATGACCAACTTCTCACATTGAGTCCTATTGTTTGCAACTACTAGTTAGGCCGGTCGGTTCCGGGTAGTTTTACGTTGCAAACTCAACCCAACCTCGAGTTGGCCACTTTCATGTTTAGTCTAGTGTCATGTTCATAGTCAAGTTTTCAAGCAATTGGGTAGACCTAACTTAATAGGTAAATTCCCAATGGGTAGACCTAACTTAATAGGTAAATTCCCAAGCTTATGTTTTTATGCATACTTACATGTCAACATCCATGTTATATTTAATGTCACATGTTGTCATGTTATACCCATTTAACCCAAATCATGTTTCACATCATATTTTTATGAAACTTTAAGTTAAGTTTTTCATGTATATTCACGCTCGTCTAACCTAACCCCAAAACGTGTTCCCAACGTAAGTATAGACGAGTCAACATAGTAGGAATACTATGACTACAAATTGGCCTCGATCATGCATAGTGTCATAAAAAGGGGTTTTGGCCACAAACACACAAAATGTCACAAGGGAATTTGGCCACAAACTTGCATATTATCAAAGAGGGTTTGGCCATAAACATGCACAACTTAAAAGAGGGGATTGGCCACAAGCATGCATAATCTCATAAAGGATTTGGCCATAAACTTGCATGATAACATAAGGGGTTTGGGTTCATAAACATGCATAAGCCCCAAAATCTTGCCTTAGCCAATGTTGCACAAGTAAAGTGGTTCCTAAAGGTTCATGCTAGCATTTCATGCATAAAGATCCAAACTTGCAAGCTAAACTAGGTTATGCATAGCATAAGAGGCATGATTAAGTCACTCACATGGCCTAAGATCATAAATATGAACACAAGAGGCATGGTAAGGTTCATATAGGTTCGCATAATCATGTTTAGCCTCATTTTATCCCATGTCATTATCAAAACAACCGTTTCCATCTAAAAGTAGCTAGAACTTACATAGTTAGGCCTAGGGAAAGAAGCATGAATCATCTTGGCTAAGAAAGGTGCCTCCTTTGTTGAAGAATCGTCATGAAACTCGCATAGCAATGTTGATTTGGCCTCCATTTGGTGTAGCAAGCTTGCAACTTTTGAGTTTGAACCCGATTTGAATGCATAGGCTCTAGGGATTTGAGATGGAGGCCATGAGAGTAGAAATTTGGACATAGTTTAGTTACATGAGTGAATAATGAGGGTTTAGGGGTAGGTTTAGGGTCTTTTTAAAGAGATTAGGATAGTTTTAGGCCCTTAGATTAACCCTAGGACCAACCTGAACCGTCAGATTTCAAAACAGGCCCAAAAACCTAGCCAAGATAGAAAATAGGTGCACCAGATCAGAATCAGCCGACAGGGCAAGTCGACAGCCCTGTCGACATGCCTGTCGACATGTCTGTCGACATGCCTGTCGACATGCCTCTCGACTTGTCTGGGCAGGAATTTTCCCGCCTGGCCCCATTTCTGCATGTTTCGAAATTCAAATTTCCCGAAAACTTCTTTGGGCCTTAACCGGGTCATACGGACTCCGATTTTCGAAAACTCGGACTCTATTTCGCGTATTTTTCCGAGACGAACGTAATGGCATAGCCCGTTTTACTTGATTCAGAATTTAAAATTAAATTCTGCCTTGATTCTCGTTTTAACATGTTATTGAAATACGGGTTGTTACAGTTAGAATGTTTGTGTGTGTGTTTTTTCTTAAAATTTCAAAACACAAAATATCCAATATTGTAATTAAGGGAATATATTAAATTGGACTACCAAGAATAAAAGAGAGAATATGGTTAGAAGTATGCATGATTTTTATTCATTTACTATATATAGTCATATATTTTCTTAAATAACGTCAATTGAAATAATTGTTCTAGAAACCATAAAGTTTAAGGTTGCAGCAAAATTGGTAAAATAAAATTAATTTATTGTCAGTAACATCATATTTGTTTCGGCAATCATCCCTCTGTTAAAGTTGGCATGTCTTAACTTGTTGTATTCTATAAACCATATATTGCATTTTTTTTCTACTTAAATCTTTTTAGAATTTATGGTATCCCAATCGAGTCAAACCATAAACTCATAAAAACATATTGGCATAAATGAAATTATTGATTGAAAATTGACATACTTAATTATAAAATTATTGATTGAAAATTTACATACTTAATTATGAATAAAGGTGCAATACTTTCATCACATGCAAGTAAACTTTTGTTTCATAAGCTTCTTTGAGTCGTTGTCACCATTTTTTTTAATCAAATTTTCAATTGGATATATGTCAAAATATATTGGAATGGAAATAAGGAAAAATACTAATTGCATTCAAACATATAGGAAATATATCAAATTTTGGGGAATAAAAGGAAGAAACAAGAATTTGTATATGCCTATAAAAATTAGAAGGAATAGCCTAGTTTGGTTATTTAGGCAAAAGGAATATATTTTCATAGCTTGCTTTGTGAGAAAAATAAAATGGAATGCATAATTGCAAGCATAAAAAGAAATAAATGCATGGGCTAGTATTAAATAGGGATTTAGCCATATCGCGCACTTTCCAATAAAATGAATATCTTATTATTATTGATTTCTATAACTGCAATTATCTTAAATTAAATCTAGATTACTATGTGATTTAAATAAGAAGTAAATAGGAACATACCTAACTTTCTAAAGAATATAAATGAAGTGATAATTTATTTATTTATTTTTCTGATTTTCCGAGTTGTATTAATCTCCCCCACTTAAAATCTTTTCGTCCTCGTAAAGGAACGAAGCTAAAAGTCGTTTAATTAACCAACTCAAATTTCATTTTTTTATTGGTTTTAGATGTTTTATTAGTTGATTAATTTTCACATATATATATATCTTTTATATATTCAAAAATCCTATTTTCTAAAATTGGATTATATATAATCACAAGTACGTTAATTATAAACTTGTTACTCTCTACTCATTCTAGGGCATTACTAACCCTATCTCTAATGGGTTTTCGCATTCTAGGATACTGCTGATCCTATCTCGAATGAGTATTCTTATTGGATATTACTAATCCAATCTCTGGTTAGTCTTTTGTTTAGTTCTAACGAGTTGTACCCCAAATATTTGAGCTAAGCGGAGCTCTGATACCAATTGTAAAGATTCGTAAATCCCCGCCTTACGGATCGACCATAAACCACGTAGGTCCGATCCAAAGTTTGAAAATCCACGAATGCTTTAACTTTGGGCATACAACGCATTAGAACAACAACAGAAGACTATTATAAAACATTATAATAATGTTACATCAGAGTACAGAATATTAGAGCACATCGAATAATATAATAATACAGCTTAAGATAAATTACAATAAATTAAATACATTGCAGCGGAAGACTATCAATGCTCTGGACATAGCTTTAAGCTTCGATCCAGAATCCCGCTCAAGAGATAAATATCTGCAAAATAAGCTACTCGACTGCCCATGTGGAAAATATAGGCACCCGAGTTTGCTAGTGAAACAAACTACAGGTCAGTCATGGGACTGATAAGAGAAATCTACTTAACCTATTTAATAATAAGGCTAATCATAGGACTACGCTGCTAAAGCGGAACAGGTTTACTCCATTGGATTGCCAGTGCATAAAGTAAATCGTTAAACAACGCAATGCTTTTTAGAAAAATGAGGCCATTATAAGACTCAAGTCCCATCATATAATGCAATGCAAACCGGAGGATAGAGTTTTACCTTAAAATGGTCAATAATGCTTGATACGATAAAAATGATTTTTTATATTATTATTGGTGTTTATATGTTTCAAAAACAATTTCAATCATAATGTATAAATCATAGACGACATGGATACCATATATCATGTCGCCATACTAGTTCTACAATCAAAACTGATGGTGTAGTATTGGAAATTGGGTTTCCATCATGAGTCGAGGCTAGGGATTGTCCTCTCTGATTCGAGACACTCTAGCAAATGCCTCAGGATTCCCCGCAGTGAACCCTTGGATCTTCATGGCCGGTCCTCACATAACGCTAGTGGATTGGCTATTCCTGAACACACGCTTCCCGGTTCTTTTGAACCTCTAATATGGCCACTAATAACCTATAAAACCGAGGTACCTCATAATCCATCATCCACAAAAGTAAAAATGTCAGGGCTGGTAAGTCGCTGACACCACTTCTTAGATAGAAAGAAACATGTGCACTCTCTACAGTCCTAATCCCGTTTTTGACTCATACTAGATGTGAAGTTCGCGAAGTCATGCTATACACAAAGCTATGCCGAAATAGGGCATGCTTTGATCATAAACCACAAGGCTTGCTTTTCAACAAAAGCCTTGAGCATTTACATCTTGGCATGCCACATTGACAATTCACGCCATGCGATCAATAGCTACCAATATATACCCTCTGAGGGTGTTAAGCAAGAGAAATAATTCTCCGCCACCAAACGGATATACATTAGATAGAAATCAATTTAATTTACATGAAATGAATTCCAATGTCCGACATGCATCCATTTACAAGTCCGTTCTGCGTTTGAACGAAACCGGAGACGCCTTATTCCTCACCATATCCCCAATACGAAGGAGAGGCCCTCGCATATCCGGACAATCAACAGTTGCGTCTAGAAAAGCTACCACTATTAACCCTTTACTTGGAGCTAACTAATGCCGGGCATTAGTAGTCGTCCATTCGATGTGAAGATCGACGGTCTTCAATCACCGTCTTCAATATCTTCGACTTAAAACGTCGTATAATCATTTGAAATGAGATTGAACTCGGTCTTTTCAAATGATTCTCGCATATATATAATTTTAAAAATCATTTCATATCGTCCATATTATTTTACAACGAATTATCACTATTTTTATTTATAAAAATAACTATATTAATTCAATGACGCTTCGGGTCAATGGGCGGCCCTTGCGTTGTTTTTATCAAAATTTGATTTACACATATCTCGAAATTAACTGTAGGATTTTAACAAAATTTATATCATCGGGAAGATCTTCCCAAAGGGGTCCTAACGGTTCCAGTTTTGGGAAAATCCAATGGTCGAATCTTTCGGTATAATCGTTTAAAGATACGATTTCAAAACGCGAACTACCGTGCGCGTTTCATTTAATTTTAATTTATATTTATATATATAAAGATATACGTACATATATATATATATATAATTTGCTCAATGACTTCAAAACCATTTATTGATCAACTAATTTATTTCCACTGTGCATTGTTATAGTGAATCAAGCATTCAATAAAAATGTAATTTTTATTGATTAACTAATTTATTTCAACTATGCATTGTTCTAGCAAATCATACATTCAATAAAAATGTAATTTTTATTAATTAACTAATTTCATCTATGCATTGTTCTAGCGAAACATATATTCAATAAAAATGTAATTTTTATTGATTAACTAATTTATTTCAACTATGCATATTTCTCATCATTTCTATATACAATAAAAATGTAAATTTTTATTGTTAAACTTTTCTGTTTCAACCAGTGATCATTTTACATGTATCATGCTTTACATTAAAAATGTAAAATTTAATGTTTCCACATTATTATCCAAACTATGAATACTTCACATATTCTTTCTTTACATAAAAAAATGTGAGTTTTTAATGTTTCAACATTTTAATCCATACGATGAATATTTAGATATATTTTATCCTTACATTAAACATGTAATTTTTTTAATGTTTCAAACATTTTATCTTTACATATAAATTTTAATATATGTATTTACAAATAAGTGATATTTATACTTGCATATAAATCCTAATATAAGCATTTACAATAAAATTGGTGCTTTCACTTTTGATGACAATTCTAGTTTATTTTTGTTTAATCCTTTTTGATTGACAAAAATGTTATTTCTTGTTTCAAACCTTTTTGATGAACAAAAATGTCTGTTTTTGTTTAGTCTTTTTAAATGAACAAAAATGTCTATTTTTGTTAAATCCTTTTAAATGAACAAAAACGTCTCTCTCTTATCAATGAACCAAAAATGTATATTTCTTGTTAATGCACAAAAGTGTATACTTTCTTTTTAATGGAGAAAAATGTCTCCTTCTTTTCAATGAACAAAGATGTATCTTTTTGTTTAATCATTTTTAAATGAACAAAAATGTTTCATTTTTCTTAAATCCCTTTTTAATGATCAAAATGTAATCTTTCTTCTTAATGAACAAAAATGTATATTTTTGTTTAATCCTTTTTAATGATAAAAAATGTAATCTTTATTCATTACATTATATAATAATGTAATCCTTTCTTTATTTTATACAGTATAGAAAAATGTAATATTTCTTTATTTTATTACATTGTAGAAAAATTTAATCTTTTCTATTATTTCGTAAAAGAAATGTTATTTTTAATGTGTCATTACATTAAAAACAAGGTTCTTAATTTAAACATGTTTTCATTTTTAAAACATGAACAATTTTCATATATTCTAAATTTACATTAAAAATGCAATTTTTAATGTTAAACATGTTTTATTTTCATAACATTTCTAACTAAAAATGATGTCTTTATATATTAACAAAACATTTCTAAAAAATGATGTTTTATATATTAACAAAACATTTCTAACTAAAAAATGATGTTTTAAATTTATATGACAAAAACACATTCTAACTAAATGACATATTTAGGTACAAATTATGTTTCCTAACATAAATGATATATTAATTCACATGACATGTTTTCTAACATAAATAATATTTTAATTCACATAACATGTTTTCTAACATAAATGACAATTTTGATTCACATAACATGTTTCTAACAAAATGGTATTTTTAATTTAACTTAACATTTTATAACAAAATGATATTTCTAATCTATCATGACATTTTAACTAAAATTACAGTTTTATTCTAATATGACATATTTTTACTAAAATGACATTTTTCCTCTAACATAACTTTTTATAACGAGAATGTTATTTTTATCTAAAATGACAATTTTAGCAAAAATGATGTTTTTATAATATCATGACAATTCTAAATAAAATGACATTTCATATTAACATGACAATTCTAAATAAAATGATGTTTCACAATAACATGACACAAAAATGTCTGTTCTAATTTGCATACAATTCTTATGTATAAACATGACACAAAAAAATGTTTATCCTAATTTTGTATACAATCTAATGTATAAACATGTCAACAAAAAAAGAATAATTTACGTTTAACAATTCTAATACACATGTTAACATAAAAAGGATAATTTATATTTAACAATTCTAATGCTCATATTAACATAAAGAGGATAATTTATATTTAACAATTCTAATACACATGTTAACATAAAGAGGATAATTTATGTTTAACAATTCTAATACACATGTTAACATAAAGGGGATAATTTATGTTTAGCAGTTCTAATGCACATGTTAACATAAAAAGGATAATTTATGTTTAACAATTCAAATACACTTGTTAACATAAAGAGGATAATTTATGTTTAAAACCATTTCTATGTTTACATTTGCACAATAAAATGAGAGTTTCATTTGTATAACAAATTTATGTTATTTACATATATAATAAAAGATTTTTTTATTGTACGTACAATTCTAACAATTTCATGATTATGTATACAATAAAAAGAAATATTTTTATTATACGATAAATTCTAACAATTTCATGTGTATACAATAGATCAACATAATCAAGGTATTTCAAATCAAATCACGTACAATAAACACTATGAACCGTAACAGCGAATAAAAAAAATTCCAACGCATAATAATTTATTTTAATTTTTATTTTAAAATAAGAAATCTCACATTGATTTATATATGCTTGAAGGTGGATGAATTCCCTTAAGAAGCTTTGAATTTCATTGAAAGAATGGAGAGTTATTTGAGGAGGAAGGATTGAGCCATTCAGAAAGGAAGAATGGCTGCTGCCATTGAAGAGAAGAAGTTGGCAGCGGCTTCAGAAAAGAGAATGATATTAGGGTTTTGTTAATCCTGTATTTGTAGGAAAAAGGAAGTGAATAAATAAAGGGTTGATTTATTATTTTATTTTTTAACCCTAAAAGGCCTGCTACTCCATACGTTGTATGTTACAATGGAAAATAAGTTGTTAACTAAGGCTGAGGTGGCATCTTATTTCTTATTTAAATTTCAAAAGCAAATGGCCAAAAGAAATGAATGCTTCATTAATTGTTTAACGCTAATGGTTAGAATGTTTGTATGTGTCTTTTTTTTTTAAATTTCAAAACATAAAATATCCAATATCGTAATTAAGGGAATATATTAAATTGGACTATCAAGAATAAAAAAGGGAAAATGGTTAGAAGTATGCATGATTTTTATTCATTTACTATATATAGTCACATACTTTCTTAAATAACGTCAATTGAAATAATTGTTCTACGAACCATAAAGTTTAAGATTGCAGCAAAATTGGTAGAATAAAATTAATTAAGTGTCAGTAATATCATATTTGTTTCGGCAATCATCATTCTGTTAAAGTTGGCATGTCTTAACTTGTTGTATTCTATAAACCATATGTTGCATTTTTTTTCTACTTAAATCTTTTTAGAATTTATGGTATCCCATTCAAGTCAAACCATAAACTTATAAATATATATTGGCACAAATGAAATTATTGTTTGAAAATCGACATACTTAATTATAAAATTATTGATTGAAAATTTACATACTTAATTATGAATAAAGGTGCAATACTTTCATCACATGCAAGTAAACTTTTGTTTCATAAGCTTCTATGAGTCGTTGTCACCATTTTTTTTAATCACATTTTCAACTGGATATATGTCAAAATATATTGGGATGGAAATAAGGAAAAATACTAATTGCATTCAAACTTATAGGAAATATATCAAATTTTGGGGAATAAAAGGAAGAAACAAGAATTTGTATATGCTTATAAAAATTAGAAGATGGGAACAGCCTAGTTTGGTTATTTAGGCAAAAGGAATATATTTTCATAGTTTGCTCTGTGTGAAAAAGAAAATGGAACGCATAATTGCAAGCATAAAAAGAAATAAATGCATGGACTAGTATTAAATAGGTATTTAGCCATATTGTGCACTTTCCAATAAAATGAATATCTTATTACTATTGGTTTCTATAACTGCAATTATCTTAAATTATGAATCTAGATTATTATGCGATTTATATAAGAAGTAAATCGGAACATACCTAACTTTCTAAAGAATATAAATGAAATGATAATTTATTTATTGTTGTCTTCTGATTTTCCAGGTTGTTACATGAGCCATTGCAAGTTTATAACTATATTTATAAATCATTATTATACTTGAGCCGTAACACTTGCATAACGTTATATATTTATGAATCATTATTATAATTAAGTCACTACACTTACATAAGGGTAATATTATAATATGGCATTATTATATAGTCGTTAAAAGCTAATGGTATTACGATATTATTTTAAATAAGAATAGTTTAAAATCCATTAGCATTCCATCAGTTTAGCAATGTATACAATTTTCATTCTTCCTGTTTGAATGAGAGATAGGAAGAAGAGAAATGAGAACAATATACATTATTCTTTTTTTCTTCCTTCAAAATAGAATAACAAACACTTTTTTCCTTCTTTAAAAATAAGTACATCAAGTTTCTTGATCGGTGTGGTGCAAAAACTTAGTACATAGGATACTTTGCAAGGACCAAGAAACTTGATGTACAGTAGCCGTAAATCCGTGTATAGGGAAAAACAAGTAGCACCCATACATCAGCAGATAAGACTTCCTAATCTCCTAGAGCACCACACACATCAGCATGCAGCGACTGATCTGAAATTGTAAAAATTTGCATGAGGCTATCATAGAAAACACCGTGAGATAGGAAGGATTCGATAGTCACTGAAAAGAGATAGCAGCGTCGAGAGTAGTGAGCTTCATCAGAGTCACTATGTGACGGCCCGCCTCGCACCAGCCGGCATTTCCTCCAAAAGAGCGCTGAACACATGCCCGACTAGCACAAGACGGTCGTCATAAGAAAGGAAAGAAGGGAATGAACTAATCAAAGAACCTGTAGAATGTCTCAAAGCGCATGGAATAAAATATAATAATAATGTACTTGACATAAAACAGGCGAGACAGTGCATAAGCTGATAACTAAAACCAACATCAATCTCAAAGCAGCGGAAAATCAAATACAGCTTATTACAACTTTTCAAAACCTACTGTCTCTGAACAACAGAAAGCCAAAATAGAAGATACACAACCAATGCCCAAGCAGTGATCTTCAACAATACAGGGAGAATACTATATATGTATATTACGTGGAAGCCTCCTGCTCGTCTCCGGATCATCTACCCGTGCATCACCAGCTAACCTGTCTCTAGTCTGCTCGTGTGAGCACCCAGAGTAATAAGAGGAGACATAAAACTCTGGGTCAGACATAAAGCCTGGTATGAGCGATAAGCATCTAAACAGAATAATAACAGGTATACTAAACCATACATGAACCTGGACCTGCAACCAAAGAGTTAGTACCACATACCGTACAATACTCCAAGGTGCCATAATAAATAGTGTAAGAATACGGGGGTGGGGTGTGCATGTCAAAATGATAGCAACAAATCATCCATAGCAAACATCCTCACATCTCTCACTCGGTGCGTAAAGCGTACGACATCTACCACTTTGGAACACTAGACAAACTGAGGCAACGACGAATCCCGACTTGTAGAAACCCTGCTGTGACCAAGCCAAACACTTGGAGTCATGACCAAACATTTCAATGACCCACTTCATTGGTCATAGCCCTTGGTTCTACCAATGCCATAATGGCCCTGAATCCGCCTTCGTACCTCCTACCATAGTGGTCCAAAGCTATAGGTGTCGATAACTCCTTGGCACGCGTCCCGCAGCAAAGCCCAATCATGGAGTGAACTCGTTGATTCCCATCTGAATCTTAAGCTCTAACTTCTCATTTGGACTTCCTTTGCATCTCGGGTTTGGTCGAATTGGAGTGGGTCTTCAGAAAAGTTGTCGTGCAGTAGCAGCTCTAGAATTCGGTTCGGTTCGGTCACCCATGCTCGGTTCGGTTCGGTCACCCATGCTCGGTTCGGGTCCTTCTCCTTGTCTTCTTTCATTCGATTCGGGTCGGATACTTCGCTCCAGGTCGGGTCGGGTGTCCTTCCTTCCAGCACTCCCATCCACCCCCTTATTTCTTCACGTATTCCGATCCGATCCCTGCATCTCCAAGTCGATCCGATCTGGCCTCCAATCACTCTTCCGATCCGATCCGCTCCCTAGCTTACTCCGATCCGATCCCCTTGTCCACTCCAACTCTAAGTAAACAGCCTTCCTTTTTGCCAAGCCTTCTCCAGCGACAAGTTCCAATCCAGTTCGAATCTCCTTGGTCAGTTCACAAATCCGATCCGACCCCCTTTCTCCGATCCGAACCGGTTCGGAACCTGCACACTTCTGCAACTTTCCAGCAAGCTTTCTACGCCACTCGACGACGTTTTCGAGCAATTTAACTATTCTATTCAATCATGAGACATACCATAGAGTCATAGCAACATGTAATAACAACCACAAACAACAACCAACAATTCAAATGAATCAAAATGGATTAAAAGTAGCTAAAACTTCATATTTTCCCTTAAGCACTCTTAATCATGTTTAGGCATACAATTAACAAAACACATCGAAATTATCTCAAATTTCTAGCAGAGCCTTAAAACATTATTTTAGAATTTTAAGAATTTTTCCAGAATTTATTTACGTATAAATTCGCTAATCTTCACTAATTACCCTTAATTAACCGTAATTAGTGTCAAAATGATGCTATCACTCACCTTGGCCACAAATGAAATTCTCAGAACTGAAACTCCTCTGATTTGGGGCGAATACTGATGTCTAACAGCAGCTCTAACCTTGCTTTGGTGCTTTTTCTCCTTAATTTGGTGTTGCTAAGCCTAATCTTCAATTAGAGAGTGATTTGGGGTGTTTTAGATGTAGGAAGCCATTACTAAGGTCTCAAGGAGGTTTGTGGCGGCTCAAAACTGAAATGAAAGTGATAACCTAACCCTAATCAGTCCTCCTATACCTCTAAACCCGAAATTCCCCTTGGGCCTAACTGCTAATCACCCGGTTAAGCCCAATTAAACTGTCTTTCACCATCTGAAACTTGTTTCAGCCATATCTCCCAAACGGTGAGTCCGTTTGGCTAATGTGACCACTCTACGGAAAGAGAAACCATCATTCGAAGCCAATGGAAGTGGTTTCAGGTCAAAATTCATTTCCAGTCAAAAGTTATGGCCAAAACAGTGATAACTAGGGGTAAAATGGTCATTTAAAAATCGGGAAAAATCATGAACATGGGAAATGACCCCAATAGTCGTCTCCCAAAGTTACATGACCATACGACTTCGTATGTGAAAGAAATAAATATTCTACGATCCTATGATGCGTAGAAGGCGGGTCGTTACACACTACCAATTTCAATGAACAGAAGAATACAACATACCCATAATCTCACGAATGAACCCGAACAATTGTACGACAACACCATTGAAATTGCTCAGTCATTCCACCCCCAAATAAAACAGCTAAAATCAGTGCAAAGCATCTCATGTATAGCTGTTGGTCACCGAAGATAGAACGATTTAGCAAAATCCAACAGCGGCCACACATACAACTAAACAACATTTCATGGTTACAGATCGTAGCTCTTGGCTCGTTAAAAAATCAACCAAGCACCACAACAATACAAAAATCTACTAGAATCACAAGACCGAACAACACGAACTACCAACAAGACAAAAAAATAGAAAACATTGAAGACCAAATATGTGAAATGTACCATCACTAACACATAGCCGAGATGCGAAAACAAATCAGTAGAGAAGGAGTTGCTACTCTCCATATAATTCCACATTGGTGCCAAAACTCCCTACCAAAAGTATGACAACCAGTTGAATAACTCGCTACAAGGGCAAGTAGTTGCCTGAAAAGGTCACAGCTCAGATGAGGGGTCGTTATCAGAATAGGATTCAGGGAGATAAGTATTAAAGCAGTGAGGCAAAGGAAATAGGGGAACCAAAGCTCAGATCTGCTAGCTAGGGCAAAGCGTAGATCGGAAAATGTTGGAAACACAATGGAGAACCACGCGTGGCGAAAACTGGGACAAGGAAGAAATCGAGAAAAAAGAGGAGGCGCACGAGTGTATAGGAAGGGTTAAATAGTGCGAGATGAAAGAAAGGGGTTCCCTGTCGCCATTTACAATCTATCTCCGTGTTTGGAAGCTTTTTATATCATGATTTTATTTAACTAACTTTTTTTAGTGGATTTTAAATGGTCAAATATTGAATTTGGACCTAAAAAAAATTGAAAATGAATTCTAACTTTATTTTACATTTTACTAAAATTAAAATAAGGTTAATAAACTTTTAAAATCAAATTTAAAAGTAAACATGTTAAAATTCGATAATTAAATATTATTTTAGTAGGCTAAAAATAGCTACTTAGCAAATGGTCTCAGAATTAGACGAAACAAGTCTCATTAGATCCATATCCATGAAATATAGTAGTATTTCAAATTTCGTATCGGTCGGACTTTTGGTTTGATAATGTGAGTTGAAAACGTGTAAAGCTCATTTAATTAAATCAAAGAAATACACCTCATTAACACAACTTCCTAAGCTCCCCTTATTTTGACAACTCAACCTCTCTCCCCTCCACTTGTCACTCCTTTCCACCTTGTCTCCTTCTTAAGTTACTTAGCATACGGGTTAAAATCATTTCACTTAATTTTCATTTTTTTCATTTTCTTTTCTTCCATTTCTCTCCTTCTTCTCCAAAACAACTCCACCCCTCTACTCCTCTTCCCACCGAAGGCCTCACCACCACCACCGCCCTCCCCACCCGCTCGCGCAACCACCTAGTATCCCTTCCTCCTATGTGCCCCCGCCAAAGACACTTCTTCCCCCTTTAAAATGCAAAACTTCCACCTTTTATCCATTTTTGCACAACCCAAGCACTTCCACATCTTTCTACCAGCATCGCATCTACTTTGGACCACCACCATGGCATCACCTAGTAATGCCCTCTAGCCTCCAAGTGGGCCCTAACTCTTAAAGATCCCACCTTTGCTACAAAAATCACTCCTTTATGCCATAAACTACATTAAAACCTTTGATCTAAGCAAACCACCACCACTTAAGCCTCCACTGACCCTAACACAACCTCCTTCTCACGGGTGCCCCTCCCCCTCACCCCAACTGTGGACCCCACCTCTTGGCTGAGCCTCTTATGGCCAAAGACCCCTCCTTTTTGTGTAAAGAACCCACCTTTCCTCTCTTAAATGCAAACAAAAATATATACACTAGTATACATGGTGTTCGTGAAGAGTTTGAAGTAGAGAATTTGCTAAATTGGTCGCCAAGTGAAGTTCAATGTCGTAGAGAAGCCAGAGAAGTCCTACGCTAAAGTTTGGCAGAGTGGAGAAGCAATGGTGAGCGAGTATCACTCACGTTTGGTTAATTATTGTAGTTAGTACAATTAATTATGTTATGTTTAAAAATTGCTAATTTATTAAGTAATATTGGGTTTAATGATGTTAATGGAAGTTTGAAAAGTTAATTACTTAGTGGTTTAGTAATTAAAGTGAATACCTTAATGGTTATGAAGTTAAAACCATAAATATATGATCAGTTAGCTTGGTTGATAACGTGGCTACTATGGATGAATAGTGACATCAATTAATATTGACGTGAGATTGGTCAATATTAATGTGCCCTAAATGCTTATGTTAATGACGTCAATATCAATTAATATTGATGTGACATTGGTCAATCAATATTAATATTGACGTGACATAAATTATCAACAACGGTTAATACTTTAGTTAAAGTGATCTAAAATAGTAATTGAGTGTTAATAACCTTAAATCTTATGTTAATGATGCCATTTAGTGATTGTTAGATGTTAATAACTGTTAATGATCATTAATGATGTGCTAAACCTATGTAAGTTGGATTATATGGTGATTGATTGAGTTTTATTCCAAATTGGAATTTAACTAGATTTTTTATTAATTAAATAATAAGAGAAAAATAATAGATCGAATTTTAATCCAAAATTATTTGGAAAGATATTTAAGTAACTATGAATAGTTTTTGTAAAGATGGAAATTTTATTTGTATAAGTTTTCAAGTAATTGAGGCACGCTTCAAATTTGAATTCGAAAATGAATAATAACTTTAAAAAGTGAAGTTCGGTTTGGATGTACATAAAGTATTTTAACTAGATTTATTATCCTACTATCTTGTTTATTTTTTATATGAATTTCAGGAAAGCTTGGGTTTCAAACGATGAAGTTTGAAAAACAATATTATTTTAATGATTTAAATAATATTATAATATTTAAATAACAAAATATTTGAATTTGAAGTTGAATATTGGAAATATAGTTTTTTAAAAATTATTATATATGTTTTACATAATAATTTAATTATTTTGAAAGAAATTCGACTTGGTTTGAAATATAAGTCGAAGTTTGGTCTGAACAGGAGTAGTCGTGTAGCGGTAGTTCGCAAATTTCAACTGTTGACTTCAAATTGACGTATCGGAAGATCCGATCAACGAGTTTTCTTGAAAGAAAAATCGTTTAGTTGGTGACTAAAATAGTTTTTGTAATGGCCCAGGAAAAAGCTCGACGCTCGAATTTTCAACAATGATACACAATCCCGTATCACTTGCCAAAAACCTAAGTATCGAACCACTGACTGTTAATAGAAAGAAGTAAGAGGGTGAGAAAAGAAAGAAAGAAATGTTAGAATAGAAGAAAGAAGAAGAACACACGTCAGAATCTCACAGCAGAACAACTAAAATATAATATATCAAACCTCTTTACAAAAAGAAACTGTATATATACATACCAATCATCAGGGTACATCATATATCAGACACAGCGGAAATACATTTTGAATAACTAACGGTGAAGCCTCCTGTTTCCAGCTCCTGGGCAGCGAAAACTAACCTATAATATACTCGGTCTAACCCGAGCACATTTGATTTAAAACAAAATTCACCGGGTCAGTCTGGAATACTATCAGTGATAAATTCATAACACAACAACTTGTTTAACTTTGGAAATCCTTTGGAAATAAAAGTATAATAGTATGACTAGTCCACACATAAACATGAACGTTTTTTACCTTACTATAAACCAAATCATTTTTGAAATCATATCTTGTTCTGATATTATAATAGTGTCTATCAAACCACAAATAAATAACAAATTAGCAGAACGCTTGCATCTCACGCTCTACATATATGGTATACAATCTAAAACCCTGGGCACTTATTGGTAATTGGATTTTGACTATGACAAGGTATGGGACCACCTGCCGATAGTGTATCTCTAGAGGCGAATACACAAGGTTCAGCAAGAACGTCTTGCAACCCGACCCTCACATGCCCGACCACTCATTTCGCTTGAGTGTATCGAATGTATATCACCAACGGTTGGGCTCGAACCACCGATTCCTCGATAGGGGCAACATCGATAGATTACAGAAGCAAAAGGAATTTCTCTAGATAGGTGATTATAAACCCTAATGGGAGCAACCCACATAGCCATGTTGCCTGCCCGATTTCTGTCATTTCCCGGTTGATGAGGCATGAGGCTACGCTTTACCATCACATCAGATTCACTTGGAATGCCACATTGTCAGATCCATCGAATCACTGATTGACGTCTCCAATAATACATTACGTGTTGGCAAAAGTAGTTTCCTCCTCCGCTTCCACTCTTGGTACAGTTGAAGAAATCAATATATGTGACCGTCTGGAAATACTCTGTCAGACACACGTCCATATAAGTCATCCAGGAACAGGATGAAGCGAAGGCACTCTCCTACCACATCCTATACGGGAATCACCCCAAGGATCAGTAGTGAGAAGTCCTTGCAACCCGCAGATTTCAACCATGACAGAACCCCGGTATATCTCTGCGTCGACTCAGAGATTATTAGTGGTTCTTCCATTTATGAAGATATACGGTCTTCAATGCTCCATCTTCATCGCTTGCCAACTAGTTTTGAACGTACAGTTGATTCGAAGTGGTTTTTGGTCTAGTTCCCATCCCGGTCTCTTCGAAAACAACTCGTAAAAACGTAGATAGAATATTTCATTTGATAGTCGGTTGTTTAACTATCAAATCATACAGCGATGTTAAGTACATTGGCAGTTCAGGTCGTTTATAACAAAACACGTCGTTTAAACCATTCATCGATTTCATAATCTTATCTCGACAAAACTTATCTGATTCATTATTTTGAAAATATAGTCAATACTCGCTTTCGAATAACTTCTTTATCAAGCTTGATTTTTATTTCCTTTGTTCGGAAATATTCCTTTATATTATAAAACATCTTTATTCCTCCTTATCTTGGGAAAATACCGTTTCTATTCTCTTATCTTAATATATCGTTATCGCTTCATAAATTTCTTTACATTCCAATTACCATTAATCACTGGGAATATCATTATATTTATACTTCCAAAAGGTATAATTTCAATTAAAAATCTTGTATGTTTATAATGTCGTCAAGTGTTATATTTCCTTATAATATAACTTCAAACGGGTTTATCCACTTTAAAGAATCGCGCTTTTTAAACTTATAGTTTTATTTTCAATATTCGATTTCCTTTCAAAACCAATATCGCTCTTTATTTCTCATTCCCCTGAAAACCCAACGTCCTCTACCATCGCAAACCAATATCATCTTTTGATAATAGTGAAGTCGCCAAAGTTGGGGTATTTTAATTACCTCTCAGACCTTGACCGACAACATTCTTATGGCGAAACAATACAAGTTTGTAATTCAAGACCTTAAATTCCCTTTCCCATTTCCGCTTATTATGGTTTGATAAGCCATTTCCTTTAATTCAAAAACCCACTTTACACCTTAATTTCCACTCCTTAATTAAGTAACTTCCTCGACAAAATCTTGATTGCCTTTTGACTCTAATATGGTATTATAACCCACTTTTCCCATTGGACATTTCCTTTGAATCTCTTTACTTAATATATTAAGTAAATATTACCATCCCCTTTAAAACCTTTTTAAGTCTTATTCTAACCAAACTCACCTTGGTAAATTAAGTAAATTCTTATTGGAACTCTCGAATTAACTTTTGAGTCATTTTTACAAAACTATGTTTGTAAATCCAAATTAAAATCCTCTTATCAAACTACAATAAAATTTTAGTTAACTTTATATCCATTTCATTACTTTTTACTTTAATTCATTATTGAAAATAATCTCTTCGATTATCGTTATTTAAAATAATTTTCTTAACCATTAACCACTTTAATCGTAGTTTATTTCATTATACTTAGGAATAACATAATTAATCTTTAATTAACTACAAATAAATAATTTATCATTTTAAGGGATCATTAAATCATAATTAACTTCATTAATCGATAATTAACTTGATAATCATAGTTAATCAAAGATTAACTAATTTAAACAACCTTCGTTAAGTTAACGAACATTTGAAAATAATCGATTTGATTAATCAAATCAACCCAATTTCCAACCTTAAATTAAACAGTCTTCTTTTGTCAACTGTCAACACCGGTTAATCCTTAACTGATATTCACTCACTGTTTCCCCTTTTTAAATTAATTAATACTTAATTAATTTAAAAATATCATTCTAATTGTTATATAAAACAATTATCCAATACTACTCATCAATATATTAGTTTCTACTTTTCTGATCTTTAATGACATTTTCTTCATTATATAAACCTTTTAAAACAAATTCTTTGATAAATCATGATTATAAATATAAATATATTTATAAATTTATACTTTAATTAACTCGTATAAACAACTTAAAATTTCATTTTAGTTAAAATAATAAATTTATAACCAAAATCTTCGTTAGTTCGCCTAGTGGTAGAACGACGCCAAAACCGATGGGATTTACACCATCACTTCCAATCACTTAATCAATACTGTCGATTGATTAAAAATCACAACACGATCAACAACAATTCAACCATCAACATTCAACGGGTTTTGATGTCAATTTGGGGTTAACAATTCATATGTAAGAAAAATATGATCAATAAATAACATACAATAAATTTGAGGAATTCGGTTTGATTCCTCCTACTTGTTCTTCTCTGCATCATAGACTATTATAACATTCCACGAAAGTATATAATTTAAATAAATGAATTAATGACGATAATATAGTCAACAACAACCATTAAATCAACCATAAGCAACCAAAGCAGCCAATCAACCAATTTGTATTTTATTATGGATTTATCACATCATAGCAGTCCAGAAAAGTGTGAGAATTAACTCACCAGTGATTACGGTTGACGACGGACGTGTTTGTCCTTTTTAACTTGCAACGGACGTTCAAAATTTGCTGAAATTTCAACTGTGTCAGATCAGTGCCTAGTCAATGCCATCGTCTAGGTCTCGTCCCTGCGATCTCAACAGATCCTGTTTCATCGATTTTCGTTCACGTATGAGAAAGATATCGCGATTTAAAGTTTTAGAAATTTAACGAAAATTTAATTAAATAATTTAAATTATAATTAAACCTAAACCGTTATTTACCTTAAATTAAGGTCGTCCACGTCAGCACTAATCCTAGCCCCTCACGCGTTTTCCTTCTCCCTTCCACTGAAACCCGTCATCCCCAAAATCCTGATACCCAAACTCACGTTTTCCCCCAAATCGAGGGCCACTACCGCTTCATCAGAAGACCGAAGCTCCGACCAAGGGCCCCACCTGAACCGCCACTCTGAACCTCGCCATCACCCTTAGGCCCTGACCCCAATTCCCCGCCATGACGCCAGAAAATGGTTTTCCACCCTTTCCGTTCATCGAGCCATTCCCGCCGCCACAGGTAATGATAGGCAACCTGACCGCCATGGTTACGACCGCCTTCCCTCCAGCTTCCATCACCTCCAACCCATCGGCCACCGCATCTACTCCAACCACCGGAATTGAGCAAAATCCGACCGCTACTAAAAAGGAAACCCCCAAAACACAGCACTCCGATCAACTTCGATTTCCGACCAACCCAGTCACTTTCACGTACCCCGACCAAAGCCAAAATTGAAGGCCTCCCTATCCTCTACAACTTTGCCTTCGACCCCACTATCGATCGTCAGCCAAAACTCCCTGAAAACCCATAAAAACGAAAATGATTTTTTCCCGTTCATCGCGAATTCCGGCCACCACACCTGATGATACCTTCCCAACTTTTGGCTGTAGTTAGCCCTCCTCCCGATCTACCATTTCCCTTCAGAACCCCATAGCAAAAACATTACGGATTGGAACAAATAATTGATTTTAAGAAGAGGGTTTTTTCGCAAAATGTATGGCAGAATTTTCTGGTTGGCTGGAAACATTGAGGGGAAAGGGTTTATATAAGCGGAGGGAAATGTTATTTTATTGTTGAGTTGACAAACGATGTGACTAACGATTTTTATTCGTGTCTATCGCTATTTTGGATACTGTTTAATGGCTCCTGTGCTCACATACAAACCCTGTTCGTGGCTCAACTATACGGCATAGCATAATTTGACGATACGGTCCTAACGAATCTTGTTTCGTCGAATTCCGAGTTCGTTAGCTCGAATAGCGCTCGTTCACGTTCAAATGGTCATTTTTATTTGCATTTTATTTTTCCACGCCTACAAAATAATCCCGATTGACGCGCCACTTGAAAACTAGCAATAATTTGTTGTTGCAGTCTCAATAAAATTTGTTTCATCGAAAACTGAGGTCGTTTGAAAAAAGTCCCTTTTATAACTGCCCAATTCAAATAAATAAACCAATTTTAAAATACTTCAATATAATATTAATAAAATATTGAAATTGGCCATATACGACCAGAATTGTATACACTACCCAGATAAAATATCCCGGGTTGAATTTCGAGCCAAATCGATATTCAAAATATTTAAGAACCCCTTTATTTAATATAAATAACGATAAAAATTATAAATGAAATTCCACAGCGACTATTTTAAAATTTGATTTGGACATAAAATAAAATCTACAACATGAAATCTCGATTTTTCTCTGCCATTAGAAAGATCTAACCGGTCCTGACGTTTCTTGTTTCGAGTAAATCCGACTTATTTTGAACCCTGTACAGCCCGTTAAATTTCAAAACGCCATATTACGAACTACCGCGCCGCTGCAGCTCTTTATATAATTAAATTATAAACTATACGCTTGACGGTCGTTAAATAAATGATATCGTCGATATATTTTCAATATAGACCATATTAACCTTCTATATTTTGCCAATTCACATTATACAGCTAATTCAACATTTTTCCCAAATATTTTAAAATTAAAATATTATTTTACTCTATTTATATTATTAGTTAAATATTAAAAACTATTAAATTTGATTATTTAAATTCAAACTGGCCTTTTAAATAATAAAATAATTTAAATAATCGGCCAGAAAATACGGGTCGTTACATTCCTTCCCCCTTAAAATAATTTCGTCCCCGAAATTGCCAAAGCAGAAAGAATGGTACAACCCTATTATTTTTACAACAATATTTAATTAAAAATCAGTTCTGTTTCCAAAATTAATTTAATTGGTTTTAAAACCCAATTAATTTCAAATAACCCAATTTTCCAAAAAATCTTTAAAAATTCTAACTCCTTAGATTTTCGGAAAGTTTCGGCCGAGTCTCCCTTGCATGGAGGGACATCTACAATATTAAAGGTTCAACAAATATATATACATCGACTCTCATAGTCGAAAAATTCAAAATCAAATCTCAAAATCCAAATCAAAACCCAAAATTTGTATTTTGCGTAGGCGTACCTTTTTGCGGGCGTTATTTTAGCGTACTTTTCAATTTATAGCAATCTGCGCAATCAAATTCTACCGTCGAAGCCGTCTCATACCTGTACTTAACTCAAATACCAAGTAAGTAACAACTGAATGGGTAAACAAATTCAATCCAAACATATGACATCATTACTGGTTTAAATCCTTCGATTTTAATTCATGATCGATTCCATTCAAACTTGCTATACAGGGATTCATTTACTTACCCTTTCAATTTATCCAACTTTTAAATTTAACCATTGGTGAAATTCATACAAGCCATCCAATAACCAAACAAACAGGCAAACAAGGCATACACTACAATCAAATCATTTTGATTCATCACTAATATTTTTCATTTGGTTTCGCTTTGGTTTCACTTATCGATTCATGTCAAATCGATTTCTTATCAATTATTAATTCAATTACCAAATTCCAATAGTATTTTATTTGGTTCCCACACCGTATCCATTCCTGATTTAACTCGACTTAACCAAGGTAAGTCGTATTCCCATATCCAAAACAATCAAACAACAAGATATCCCGATACTTCGATAAAATAATTCCTTTTTATACAAAATATAATTTGGGCAAAATCATCTCATTTACCCCCTTTTCAAAATATTTAAAAATAATTTTTATTCAATTACAAATACGCGCTCTCATATATATATATATATATATACACACACACAACTCAACCTAAGGTATTAATAAGCCATCTCTATTGAGTGACACCACAGAGCCGAGGTTATCACTAAACTAATAGCTCTAATACCAACTGTAACGGCCCAGGAAAAAGCTCGACGCTCGAATTTTCAACAATGATACACAATCCCGTATCACTTGCCAAAAACCCAAGTATCGAACCCCTGACTATTAATAGAAAGAAGTTAGAGGGTGAGAAAAGAAAGAAAGAAATGTTAGAATAGAAGAAAGAAGAAGAACACACATCAGAATCTCACAGCGGAACGAATCAAATATAATATATCAAACCTCTTTACAAAAATAAGTTGTATATATACATACCAATCATCAGAGTACATCATATATCAGACACAGAGGAAATACACTTTGAATAACTAACGGTGAAGCCTCCTGTTTCTAGGTCCTGGGACTCCCAGCGAAAACTAACCTGTAATATACTCGGTCTGACCCGAGCACATTTGATTTAAAACAAAATTCACCCGGACAGTCTGGAATACTATCATTGATAAATTCATAACACAACAACTTGTTTAACTTTGGAAATCCTTTGGAAATAAAAGGATAATGGTAAGACCTGTCCACACATAAACATGGACGGTTTTTACCTTACTATAACCCAAATCATTTTTGAAATCATATCTTGTTCTGATATTATAATAATATCTATCAAACCACAAATAAATAACAAATTAGCAGAACGCTTTCATCTCATGCTCTACATATATAGTATACAATCAAAAACCCCGGGCGCTTATTGGAAATTGGATTCTGACTATGACAAGGTATGGGACCACCTACCGATAGTGTATCTCTAGAGGCGAATACACTGGGTTCAACAAGAACGTCATGCAACCCGGCCCTCACATGACCGACCACTCATTTTGCTTGAGTGTATCGAATGTATATCACCAACAGTTGGGCTCAAACTATCGTTTCCCTGATAGGGACAACATCGATATATTACCGAATCAAAAGGAATTTCTCTTGATAGGTGATTATACATCCAAATGGGAGCGACCCAAATAGCCATGCTGCCTGCCCGATTTCTGTCAATTCCCGGTTAATGATGCTTGAGGCTACGCTTTACCATCACATCAGATTCACTTGGAATGACACATTGTCAGATCCATCGAATCACTGATTGACGTCTACAACAATACATTACGTGTTGGCTAAATAAGTTTCCTCCTCCGCTTCCACTCATGGTACAGTTGAAGAAATCAATATATGTGAGTGTGACGGCCCGCCCCGCACCAGCCGGCATTCCCTCCGAAAGTGCGCTGTACACATGCCCGACTAGCATAGAACGGTCGCCAAAGAAAGGAAAGAAGAGGATAGACTAATCAAGAACCTGTAGAATGTTTCACAGCGCATGGAATAAAATATAATAATAACATACTTGACATAAATAGGTGAGACAGTGTATAAGCTGATAACTAAAACCAACATCATCATCGGAGCAACGGAAATCCAAATACAGCTTATTACAACTTTCCAAATTTACTGTCTCTAAAACAAAAGAAAGCTAAAGTAGAAGGTGCACTACTAATGCCCAAGAAGTGACCTTCAACAACACACGGAGAATACTATATATATCATAAGTGGAAGCCTCCTGCTCGTCTCCGGATCATCTACCCGTGCATCACCAGCTAACATGTCTCTAGTATGCTCGTGTGAGCACCCAGAGTAATAAGAAGAGACATAAAACTTTGGGTCAGACAAAAAGTCTGGTATGAGCGATAAGCATCTAAACAGAACAATAACAGGTATACTAAACCATATCTGAACCTGGACCTGCAACCAAAGAGTTAGCACCACATACCATACAATACTCTAAGGTGCCATAACAAATAGTGTAAAGAATACGGGGGTGGGGCGTGCATGTCATAATGATGGCAAACAAATCAACCATAGCAACCATCCTCACATCTCTCGCGCAGTGCGTAAAGCATACGATGTCCACCACTATCAATCACTAGACCCATCAAAGTAGTGATGGAGTTCAACTTGTACAACTACTGCTACTACCAAGCTTACCACATGGAGTCATGACCAAATCTTTACAAATGACTCCACTTCATTGGTCTATAGCCCTTTAGTCGTACCTAGGCCACTGTGGCCCCTGAATCCTTTCGCGTACCTCCCATACATAGTGATCCAAAGTCATAGACATCGATAGCCCCTTGGCACACGTCCCGCAGCAAAGCCCAATAATGGATCCCACTCATTAGTTCCCAACTGGATCCTGAGTCAAAGCTCCACATTTGGACATCCTTTGCATCTCTGGTTTTGATCGAATTGTAGTTGGTCTTCAGAAAAGTCATCGTATAGTAGAGATGGAAGTTCAGTTCAGTTCGGTCTAATCTGCTTCAGTCGGTTCGGTTCGGGTGCCATGCTTCCTAGTGTGCTCCTGGGTGTGGTTCGGTTCGGTGATTCTCCCCCTTCAGACGTCGGTTTAGTTCGGATGTCACACTCCATTCGGTTCGGTTCATCCCTCCTGCTCCAGCTTGCCTGCTCCGATCCGATCCCCCTCGCCTGCCTACTCCGATCCGAACCTGCTCCATAGCTTGCCTGCTCCGATCCGATCCCCCTCGCCTGCCTACTCCGATCCGATCCTGCGCCATAGCTCCGATCCAGTCCTCTGTCCAACTCCAACTCTAAGCAGTGGCCTTCCTTTTTGCCAAACTTCTTTTGTGCCAGATTCTATTTCGGGTCGGGTTCCTTGCCCAGCTCTCCTATCCGATCCGAGCCCATACCCGATCCGATCCGAAACCCTGCACAGCTTTCTGCAACTTTTTCCAACAACTTTTTTACGCCATTCAATGAAGTTTTCAACCAATCTAACTATTCTAATCAATCACAAATCATCCCAAACAGTCATCGCAACATAGCAAACTAACCACAAACACCAAAACAATGAATTTACATGTCAAAATGGATCAAATATACCCAAAACCCCATATTTTCCCTTAAGCATGTTTAAGCAAAACTAATCATAGGGTTAACAAAACTTAACCAAATTAAACCAAATTTCTACTAGAGGCATAAAAAAATATTTTCAAATTTATAGATATTTTTCCAGAATTTATTAGTGTATAAATTCGCTAATCTTCACTAATTACCCTCAATTAACCCTAATTAGTGTCAAAACAATGCTAATCATTCACCTTGGCCACAAATAAAATTCTCAGAACTGAAACCTCGCTGATTTGGGTGAATACTAATGTCTAATAGCAGCTCTAACCTTGCTTTCGTGTTTTCTCTCCTTAATTTGATGTAGATTAAGTCAAAACTTGATTAGAAAGTGATTAGAAGGTGATTTGGGTGTTGGAGGCCATTGCTAGGGTTCCAAGAATGAAAGTGGCGGCTGAAAGAAATGTTTTCTAACCCTAATCAGCCCCTATACATCTCCAATCCCGAAATCCCCGTTGGGCCTAGCTGCTAATTACCCGGTTAAGCCCAATTAAGCTGTTTTCCACCATCTGAAACTTGTTTCAGCCATATCTCCCAAACGGTGAGTCCGTTTGGCTAAGGTGGCCACTCTACAGAATTGTAAACCATCATCCGGAGCCAATGGAAGTGGTTTCAGGTCAAAATTCCTTTCCAGTCAAAAGTTATGTCCAAAACAGTACCAACTAGGGGTAAAATGGTCATTTAAAAATCGACAAAAATCATGAATACGGGAAATGACCCCAACAGTCGTCTCCCAAAGTTACATGACCATACGACTTCGTATGGGAAAGAAACAAATATTCTACGATCCCATGATGCGTAGAATACGGGTCGTTACACTCTCCCCCCCTTAAGAAATTTCGTCCCCGAAATTCCTTAACCCAAAACATACAAAGGATCTCGCATGCCTAACAGCCATATACAACAATCAAACATGCAAAACAAGCAAACACGCCTATCCTAGCATGCGGAAAACTAAATCGAAGTTAAAATCTTACCAGGCGAAGAGTTCTGGATACGTCTTTCTAATACTCTCATCTGTCTCCCAAGTACAGTCATTCTCGTTCTCGCCCCACTGAACCTTGACTAGCTTCACCGCCTTCCTTCAAAGTTGCTTCATATCGTGCTCGACAATACGGATCGGCTTTCGGTTCCCAACCGCCTCGGGTTCTACTTCGAAGTCCTCTAACTGATCAGGTGAAATAGTCATATCCGAGTCGTGAACGAACTTCCTTAGTTGGGAAACATGAAATACATTGTGAACTCCCGCCATCTTCTCTGGTAAGTCAACTCTGTATGCCAAATTCCCGACTAGTTCAAGAACAGGGAATGGGCCAACAAATCTTGGTGCTAACTTGCCTCTCCTGCCAAATCGTATCACGCTCTTCAACGGAGAAATCTTGACAAACACCAAGTCACCAACGGAGAATTTTAAGTCTCTTCTCCTCTTATCAGCATAACTCTTCTGCCCATCTTGGGTAGCTTTCATTCGTTGTTGAATATCTTGATCTTATCTGAAGTTTCCCTCACCATATCCGGTCCAAGCATAAACTTCTCGCCAGTCTCTATCCAACATGATGGTGAGTTGCACGGTCTTTCGTACAAAGCTTCATATGGAGCCATACCGATATTGGATTGGTAGCTATTATCATATGCAAACTCTACTAGATGCAAATGGTCATCCCATGATCCTCCAAAATCCAATATACATGCTCTCAAGAGATCTTCCAATATACGATTCACCCTCTCCGTCTGACCATCGGTCTGAGGATGATATGCGGTACGGAGATGTAATTCTGACCCTAGAGCCTCTTGTAAGATCTTCCAAAACCCACTAGTAAACAACGGGTCTCGGTCACTCACAATGCTTTTAGGCACTCCATGAAATCTCACTACCCACTTCATATACAATTCTGCTAACTTAGCTGCCGTTCTGGTCGATTTGACTGGTATAAATCTTGCACTCTTTGTCAATCAATCCACAATCACCCAAATGCTATCATGTCCCGATTTAGTCCTTGGTAAACCATCGATGAAATCCATCGAGACTTGCTCCCATTTCCATTCGGGAATCTCTAATGGTTGCAACAACCCACTAGGCTTCTTTTGCTTGGCTTTAACTAGCTGGCAATTCATGCATTTGGATATAAACTTCCCAACGTCTCTTTTCATCCCTTCCCAGTAGTAAGTCTGTCTCATGTTTCGATACATCATATTACCACCAGGGTGTATAGTCAGTTTTGAGTGATGACACTCTCTAAGCACTTCATCCCTCAATCCATTGACATTGGGTACAACAAGCTTTCCATTCTTTCTAAGCCATCCATCTCGATCAAGCCCATATTTGTTCATCTCCTCATCGATACCCATCTCTAACTTGGAGATGATTTCCAATAGGTTAGGATCGTCCCTCTGACTAGAGCCGATCCACTCAATCAAAGTGGGTTTGATCGTCAAACTTGCTAACATTTCTGGATCCAATTCGCACTTTGGTCTGAAATCATACCCAACGATGTACTCCAGTTGCTTCCATTCTAGAAACATAGCCCCTAAACTAGCATGTCTCCTACTCAATGCATCAGCCACCGCATTGCCCTTTCCCGGTGTATACGTGATGTCGAAATCATAGGAAGCTAAGATATCTAGCCACCTTTGCTGCCGGAGATTTAGATCCTTCTGAAAGAAAAGATACTTCAATGACTTATGATCTGTAAACAACTCAAATCTTTCTCCCAAGAGATAGTGTCTCCACATCTTCAACGCGAACACGATCCCTGCCAATTCCAAATCATGGGTAGGGTATCTTCTTTCGTGCGGTTTCAATTGCCGACTTGCATAAGCTACAACCCTACCGCCTTGCATCAATACAACACCTAATCCGGTAGCACAGGCATATGTGTATACCGTCATCTCTTCATTCCCCTTAGGAATGACTAACACTGGTGCACACGTCAACTTGTCCTTTAGACTCTTGAATGCATTCTCGCACCTTTCATCCCAGACAAAAGCTTGATTCTTCTTGGTTAACCGGGTCAACGGTGCTACTATCTTGGGGAAATCTTGGATAAACTTACGATAATATCTAGCTAATCCCAAGAAACTTCTTATGTCCGTTGCATTCTTGGGCGTAGACCAATCATGCACCGTAGCCACCTTCGCAGGATCCACGGCGATACCATTCTCTGAAACAACATGGCCCAAGAACCTCACTTCCCTCCTCCAGAAGTGACACTTAGAAAACTTTGCTTTCAATTGGTGTTTTCTCAACACCTCCATCACTATTCTTGAATGTTCCTTGTGTTCTTCCTCTGTCCTCGAGTAGACCAAAATATCATCAACGAACACAAGGACAAACTTATTCAACTGATCTCTGAATACCCTATTCATAAGATCCACAAAATATGCTGGGGCATTGGTCAGCCCGAATGGCATGACCAACCACTCATAAAATCCAGACGGCGTCCGGAATGCCGTTTTAGCTAGACTCTCAGCTTCCACTCTAAGCTGATGAAAACCTGTCGCGAGATCCAACTGAGAAAATACTCTCGCGCCACTCAACTGATCGAACAAATCATCTATCCGTGGTAGAGGATACTTTTTCTTCCTCGTCACTATATTCAACTCGCGGTAGTATACACACAAACGAAGGGAACCATCCGCCTTGGTAGCAAACACAACTGGTGCTCCCCATTCAGAAACACTCCTTCTGATAAATCCCTTCTTCAAAAGATCGCTGACTTGCACCTCGAGCTCTCGCTGCTCCCTTGGTGCCATACGACGAAGTGGCATCACTATAGGTCTGACATCTTTCACCAAATCAATACGGAACTCAATCTCTCGATGTGGTGGAAGCCCGGTCACTTCTTCGAAAACATCCGAATACTGGCCAACCACGGGCAAACCTGACAACTCACTATGCGGAATGTCGAGGGAGTTTAGAAAACTAGCCAATACCCCCTCACTGGGTAGACCACCAAACACTATCCTCCTCCCATCATCCGCTCTAGCTGTCACCAAAATGCCCTCACAGTCTACCACCACCCCGTATCTTTGGAGCCAATCTACTCCCAAAATAATGCCAAACCTAGTAAAGCCCAAAACAAAGCAATCACAAACAAACATGCATCCATGACTCGATAAGACCACATTACGACAAATCATGCTAAGGCTAGTCGAACCTCCAATCGGGTTCGTCACTACTAAAGGTCTATCGACAATCTCGGGATCCAATCCCAACCTATTTACCAGGTCATTGGATATGAAAGAACTGGAAGCTCCGGTATCAAACAAAACTTTAACAGGAACATCATAAACAGAAAGCATACCTTGAATGACGACATTCTTTCCCTTCTCCGCCGCAGTTGGGGCATTTGACGAAGAAGGAATAACATTAATGGCATATGCTTTAACCATTTGCTTTTCTTTAGGGGGTTGCGGACACTTGTCCTTGTGATGTCCCATTTGGCCACAGTTGAAGCACTTCCTATCCGCTGGCTTGGCCCGACAATTACTAGCATAATGGCCCTTCTTACCACAGCTGAAGCACTCAACATCTTGCTTATTCTTTTTCTTCTGACCATCCTTAGTCTGATTCGGCTTTCTCTTATTCTGGGAACCACCCTTGTCTCCACCACGTGCTTGTGGCTTTGGCTCCTCTGCAGATGCAACCTCGGTCTTCGGCTTGGGGTAGAGACTCTCTGACCTCAATGCTTTCCCCATAATCAATTCAAACGTCTCATCGATGTGGTTAATAAGTCTTTCCCCAAAGTACTGATCCAAACCAGTTATGAATTTCTCATTCTTTTTCTCGGCAGTATCAATAAGAGAAAACCCATACTTCGACAATGTGTCGAATTCAGCAATATACTTCGAGACAGCTCTGCCATTCTGCTTGAGCTCCAAGAATTTCTTAAGCAGCACTGACTTCTGAGCAGCTGGAATGAACTTCTCGCTAAAGCGAACCTTAAACTGCTCCCAAGTAATCTGATCTTCAGGAGTAGCTGCCTTTATAGCATTCCACCAATTCATTGCCCGCCCTTGCAGCTGACGGGACGCTAGCTTTCTCTTCATCGCATCCTCGATACCCAAATCCTCGAAGATACGTTCGCAACTATCCAACCAATCCTGAACATCCATAGCTGACTCCTTTCCATGGAACGGCTTCCCACCAAGACTAGTATAATCCTTATTCAGCTTGGCGAAGTCGACTCTCGGCGCCTGCACTATTGGACCACCACCATTTCCACCATTGGGAGCTGCCCTCTGCACATCCCTAAGCATCTCTCTTATGAGGTCAGTAAACATCGTCCTCATGTCAGCAGCATTCCCATTATTGGCTCCCCTACCAGCACCTCTAGCATATCGGCTCATCGTCAATCTGTAAAAGGAAACGATCAACGACCCCGTAGTGGTGCTAGTGCAGTATGACTTCACTCTTATAATACTAAAAGTATATACATATATAGCTTTTAAAAACCAAAGTAATCACAAGTACGCTCTCTCGTATACATATATTATCTCTACCTGATAACTTCCCTAGGTTAACTATGCAACCTAGAGCTCTGATACAAAGTGTGACGGCCCGCCCCGCACCAGCCGGCATTCCCTGCGAAAGTGCGCTGTACACATGCCCGACTAGCACGGAACGGTCGCCAAAGAAAGGTAAAAAGAGGATAGACTAATCAAGAACCTGTAGAATGTCTCACAGCGCATGGAATAAAATATAATAATAACATACTTGACATAAACAGGTGAGACAGTGTATAAGCTGATAACTAAAACCAATATCATCATCAGAGCAGCGGAAATCCAAATACAGCTTATTACAGCCTTCCAAATTTACTGTCTCTAAAACAAAAGAAAGCTAAAGTAGAAGGTGCACTACTAGTGCCCAAGCAGTGACCTTCAACAACACAGGGAGAATACTATATATATCATACGTGGAAGCTTCCTGCTCGTCTCCGGATCATCTACCCGTGCATCACCATGTAACCTGTCTCTAGTCTGCTCGTGTGAGCACCCAGAGTAACAAGAAGAGACATAAAACTCTGGGTCAGACAAAATGTCTGGTATGAGCGATAAGCATCTAAACAGAACAATAACAGGTATACTAAACCATACCTGAACCTGGACCTGCAACCAAAGAGTTAGCACCACATACCGTACAATACTCAAAGGTGCCATAACAAATAGTGTAAAGAATACGGGGGTGGGGCATGCATGTCATAATGATGGCAAACAAATCAACCATAGTAACCATCCTCACATCTCTCACTCAGTGCGTAAATCATACGATGTCCACCACTGTCAATCACTAGACCCATCGAAGTAGTGACGGAGTTCAACTTGTACAACTAATGCTACTACCAAGCTTACCACATGGAGTCATGACCAAATCTTTACAAATGACCCCACTTCATTGGTCTATAGCACTTTAGTCGTACCTAGGCCACTGTGGCCCTGAATTCGTTCGCGTAACTCCCATACATAGTGATCCAAAGTCATAGACATCGATAGCCCCTTGGCACATGTCCCGCAACAAAGCGCAATCATGGAGCCCACTCATTGGTTCCCAACTGGATCCTTAGTCAAAGCTCCCCATTTGGACTTCCTTTGCATCTCGGGTTTTGATCGAATTGGAGTTGGTCTTCAGAAAAGTCATCGTATAGTAGAGATGGAAGTTCAGTTCGGTTCGGTCTAATCTGCTTCAGTCGGTTCAGTTCGGGTGCTATGCTTCCTAGTGTGCTCCTGGGTGCGGTTCGGTTCGGTGATTCTCCCCCTTCAGACGTCGGTTCGGTTCGGATGTCACACTCCATTCGGTTCGGTTCGTCCCTCCTACTCCAGCTTGCCTGCTCCGATCCGATCCCCCTCGCCTGCCTACTACAATCTGATCCTGCTCCATAGCTTGCCTGCTCCGATCCGATCCCCCTCGCCTGCCTACTCCGATCCGAAACTGCTCCACAGCTCCGATCCGATCCTCTGTCCAACTCCAACTCTAAGCAGCGGCCTTCCTTTTTGCCAAACTTCTTTTGTGCCAGATTCTATTTCGGGTCGGGTTCCTTGCCCATCCTATCCGATCCGAGCCCATACCCGATCTGATCCGAAACCCTGCACAGCTTTCTGTAACTTTTTCCAGCAACTTGTTTACGCCATTCGACGACATTTTCAACCAACCTAACTATTCTAATCAAACACAAATCATCCCAAACAGTCATAGCAACATAGCAAACTAACCACAAACACCAAAACAATGAATTTACATGTCAAAATGGATCAAATATACCCAAAACCCCATATTTTCCCTTAAGCATGTTTAAGCAAAACTAATCATAGGGTTAACAAAACTTAACCAAATTAAACCAAATTTCTACTAGAGGCATAAAACAATATTTTCGAATTTATAGATATTTTTCCAGAATTTATTAGTGTATAAATTCGCTAATCTTCACTAATTACCCTCAATTAACCGTAATTAGTGTCCAAACAATGCTAATCACTCACCTTGGCCACAAATAAAATTCTCAGAACTGAAACCTCGCTGATTTGGGTGAATACTAATGTCTAACAGCAGCTCTAACCTTGCTTTCGTGTTTTCTCTCCTTAATTTGATGTAGATTAAGTCAAAACTTGATTAGAAAGTGATTAGAAGGTGATTTGGGTGTTGGAGGCCATTGCTAGGGTTCCAATAATGAAAGTGGCAGCTGAAAGAAATGTTTTCTAACCCTAATCAGCCCCTATACATCTCCAATCCCGAAATCCCCTTTGGGCCTAGCTGCTAATTACCCGGTTAAGCCCAATTAAGCTGTTTTCCACCATCTGAAACTTGTTTCAGCCATATCTCCCAAACGGCCAATCCGTTTGGCTAGTGTGACCACTCTACGGAATTGTAAACCATCAGCCGGAGCCAATGGAAGTGGTTTCAGGTCAAAATTCCTTTCCAGTCAAAAGTTATGGCCAAAACATTACCAACTAGGGGTAAAATGGTCATTTAAAAATCGACAAAAATCATGAACATGGGAAATGACCCCAATAGTCATCTCCCAAAGTTACATGACCATAAGACTTTGTATGTGAAAGAAACAAATATTCTACGATCCCATGATGCGTAGAATACGGGTCGTTACAGTGACCGTCTGGAAATACTCTGACAGACACTCATCTATACAAGTCATCCAGGAACAGGATGAACCGAAGGCACTCTCCTACCACATCCTATACAGGAATCACCCCAATGATCAGTAGCGAGAAGTCCTTGCAACCCTTAGATTTCAACCATTACAGAACCCCAGTATATCTCTGCGTCGACTCAGAGATTGTTAGTGGTTCTTCCATTTATGAAGATATACAGTCTTCAACGCTCCATCTTCATCTCTTGCCAATTAGTCATGAACCTACAGTTGATTCGAAATTGTTTTGGGTCTAGTTCCCATCCCGGTCTCTTCGAAAACAACTCGTAAAAAGGTAGATAAAATGTTTCGTTTGATTGTCAGTTGTTTAACTATCAAATCATACGGTGATGTTAAGTACATTGGCAGTTCAGGTCGTTTATAACAAAACACTTCATTTAAACCATTCATTGATTTCATAATCTTATCTCGAAAAAACTTTTCTGATGCATTATTTTGAAAATAGAATCAATACTCGCTTTCGAATAACTTCTTTATCAAGATTGATTTTTATTTCCTTTGTTCGGAAATATTCCTTTATATCATAAAATATCTTTATTCCTCCTTATCTTGGGAAAATACCGTTTCTATTCTCTTATCTTAATATATCGTTATTGCTTCATAAATTTCTTTACATTCTAATTACCATTAATCACTGGGAATATCATTATATTTATACTTCCAAAAGGTATAATTTCAATTAAAAATCTTACATGTTTCTAATGTCGTCAAGTGATATTTCCTTATGATATAACTTCAAACGGGTTTATCCACTTTAAAGAATCGCGTTTTTTAAACTTATAGTTTTATTTTTAATATACGATTTCCTTTCAAAACCAATATCGCTCTTTATTTCCCATTCCGCTGAAAACCCAATGTCCTCTACCATCGCAAACGAACATCATCTTTTGATAATAGTGAAGTCGCCTGTAACAACCCGCAAAATCAGAACCAATTTAAAATTTTATTTTAGAAAATTTTAATGAATTTTGACAATATAAAATAATTTATTTAAATAATAATGATCACAAATTTGATTTAAATCGAAGTTAGAATGAATGATTTATTTTAATTAACAAAAGAGTTAGAGATAGCGCGTAGTTTGAAAAGTCAAACTTGAACTTTGACTGACCGTACAGGATGCAAAATTTAACGAATTTTAGTGAAACCAAAAATATTAGAATCTATTTAAAAATATCTTTCCAACGAATCCGAAAAATCGAAATTTCATAACGGGAATCAAAAGTTATGGCCAATTCAATTTTTAAAAGGTCGCTATGAAATTTATAACGTCAAAATGCTAAATTTTGTAGAATAAGGAATTAGGACCCGAAACCATCTCCATTGGTTTTAGAATGTTGTTTACATATAAAAATGACTATAAGAACTTATATTTTTGAGTTTCGGAAAAATTCCACTATTTTTGGTATTTTTAAATATTAAATATATTGGCCTTAAAAATAGTCATTTTTCAAACGACCTCGGTTTTCGATGAAACCACTTTTGTTGGAACCGGAATGTCAAATTATTGCTAGGTTTCAATTTTCAGAATTTTTCGAATTAATATGTGAGCGTGGCGAAATAAAATGTGTTTTGACTATTTACAGTTAAATTTGAACGCCTTAAAAATAGCCATTTTTCAAACAGTCTTAGAATTCGACGAAAATAATTTTGTTGGATTCGTATCGTCATAAGAAAGCTAAAAATATTTTTTTTAGAATTTTCTGAGGTCGTATGTGGCCCCGGCATATTTAAATGTGCGGTAGAAATTAAATAATTAATTTAATATTGCATTTTAAATTAAAACCGAAAATAAAACGTGAAGACATCAGAACTGGACCTTGGGACATAGCCCATCGCGTTCAGAAGGCCTCAAAACGTTAAGATCGACAGTAAGTAGGCCCAAATCCGAGAAAGTCCGAAAATCCACTTTATTTCACGAATTTCGAAATTTATATTATTAAAATATTAAAAAATCCGAAACCCTAGAACCATGGCAGCCGCCGCCCCTAATTTCGAAGGCCAGAAATCACCGAATTTCAAATGCTAATATCTTTTGATCCGCTCAACGAAAATTGGCAAACTTGGTACCAAATCGAAGAGGATTTCGAGAGCTTCAGATCTATACGGCTATGATCATCATTAGGTTCACGGATTTCACGAATTTCGAGGCCAAAGCCGCTGCGTTCGGGCTCGATTTCTAGAGCGCGGGTCCCACCGAGATGGCCGTGGGTCCCTGGGGCGTGCGAGTTGGGCCCCACTCACGGCGGAGGTAGGTGGCGCGATGGCCTTCGGGACGGCGGAGTTTGATCGGTCTCTGGTGGCCTCGGGTTGCGTGCGTCCAGAAGGAGGGAGAAGGATGTTGGGTTCGGCCGAAGTCTTGAACGTGAGGAAGAAGGAACCCGTTCTTTTTTTTTTTTTTTAATATTATTTTATTATTTAATTATTTAATTAACCGATCTTCAAAAATTCATAACTCTTTCATACGAGGTCCGTTTGACGAACCGTAAATTGCGTTGGAATCACAAAATTAAGAGCTTCGCGATGGCGCAGACCGCAGTTGAAAAGGAGACAGTAAAATTTTGGCCAAAAATCTAGGTGAGAATTCTAATTTTATTTATTTAATCAATTATTAATTATTTTCTCGCGCTAAGAATAATGGTATTATCATATTGATTCAGTTCTGAAATGTTCTGTGTTGTTTGAATTGTTGATTGTTGCTTGTTGTATGTTTTGTTGTTCATGATACGCTAAATTCGCATTGGAATTTTATATATTGTTGAATTCATTTGCAGTTAGAAAGTTAGATCTAAACCATATTTTATTCAGAATAAAATCATATTTATGCAAATCAAGTTATTATAATTTCATGTTATAAAAAAAAAAAAAAATTTATTTACTCTGTAATGAACAATAGAATGGGAACGACAAATAAAAACTTATATTTTTATTTGTTGGCATAACAAAAGAAATTGATCGCCAAATAAAAAGTTTATTTTTATTTGTTGATATTACAATGCAAATTGGACAATGAATAAAATCTCATTTTTATTTGTTTATATTACAACAGAGATTGTTCAACAAATAAAAACCTTATTTTTATTTGTTTGTATAACAGCAGAATTTGAACGACAAATACAATATTATTTTTAATTTGTTTATTTACAATAGAATTTGAACAATGAAAAATATTATATTTTTAATGTGGAGTTGTTTATATTAAAGAGGAATGATTAAAAAGAATAAATTTTTATTGTAAATTTGTTACATTAAGAATAGTGGATTAAAAAGTATATAATTCTAATATGAATTTGTTTCATTAAAAAAGAATGAAAATAAAAGATCACATTTTTATGTAAAAAAATAGTGATTTCAATAAAGAGTCATATTTTATTCGTCACCTTGATTTCAATAAAAGTTGTAACGTTAAAAGTCTCACTTTTAACGTAATGTTATTTCGATAAACGAAGTAGCATTAAAACTTCATTTTTAAGGTAATAGTGATTTCAATAAAAGAAGCAATGTAAAAGATTATATTTTTTATGTGTTGTTTGTTTTCAATAGAAAGATGTTGAATAAAAAGATTATATTTTTATTTTCATTTTTATTCATTGTAATAAATAGAAAAGATTACATTTATATGCAATGGAAGAATAAATAAAGAAGTTATTATTTTCATTGTAAAATAGAAAAGGTCAATATTTTTACATTGTAAAATAGAAAAAGACATATTTTCTTTGCATAACAAAAGTTACATTTTTATATGTGCTTTATATATGAATTTGCACTGTATGACAAAAATTGCATTTTTCTATGATACAAAAATGTAAATTTACATTGCATGATTAAAATTACATTTTTCAATGTAATTTAGAGATGAATAATAACGGTAGAATGAAAATTACATTTTTTTTCATGTAATTAAAATGTGAATTTGCGTTGTAGGATAAAAACTACATTTTTAGATATAATTTTAAATATGAATTTATGTCGTATGATAGGAATTACATTTTTCTATGTAATTAAAATATGAATTCCCATCGCATAATAAAGATTACATTTTTCTATGTAATTTAGAGGTGAATTAGAACGATAAAATAAAAATGACATTTTTTCTATGTAATTTATATATGAGTTATAACGGTATGATAAAAATTTAGAAATATATTTATTTACATTTTCTTATGTAAATAAAAGAATAGAAATTGAAAATGCATTTATTTACATTCTCTTATATGAATAAAAAGAATAGAATTTAGAAATATTTTTATTTACATTTTCTATATGCGGTAAAAACAGAATTGTTAATATTGAATATTTTATCGTCATTTTGAATGCGGTAAAAATAGAATTGTTAATGTTGAATATTTTATCGTCATTTTGAATGCGGTAAAAGTAGAATTGTTAATGTTGAATATTTTATCGTCATTTTGAACGCGGTGAAAATAGAATAGTTAATGTTGTCATTTTTATCGACATTTTTAGTGCGATAAAAATAGACAATGTTAGTGATTCATTTTTATCGACATTTTTAGTGCGATAAAAATAGACAATGTTAGTGATTCATTTTTTATCGACATTTTTAGTATGATAAAAGTAGACAATGTTAGTGATTCATTTTTATCGACATTTTTAGTGCGATAAAAATAGACAATGTTAGTGATTCATTTTATTCGACATTTTTTATGCGATATAAATAGCGATGTTAATGGTTCATTTCTATCGTCTTTTAGTTGTGATAAAAAAAGAACAAAATAATGAGAATCTTTTTATTTACATTTTCTATGGTAATGAAAAAGAACAAAATAATGTGAATCCTTTTATTTACATTTTCTATTGTAAAGAAAAATAACAAAATTGTGTGAACCATCTTATTTACATTTTCTATTGTAAAGAAAAGTAAAAAGAGAGTTATATTTCTTATTTGCATTTTTAGATGCAAATAAAGCATAGAAAGAAAATTATACTTTTATTTGTCATTGTTTTGTTAAATAAAAGTAAAAGAGTTAAAAAGACATTTTTTTTACCATTGTTTTGTTAAATAAAAGTACAAGATATAAAAGAACATTTTTATTAACATTGTTTGTCAAATAAAAAGACAAATACATGAGATACACTTTTATTTGTGTTTTATGTACAAATAAAAGTACAAGATTGGAAACACACTTTTATCTACACTGTATTTGTTGAAATAGAATTGCTAACAAAATGAGTATATCACTTTCACTCATCTTGGTAGGAAACACAATTTATGTGCAAATATAAGGATTACTTTTATTTGCATAATATACAGTGAAAATTGGTTAAACCTATTAACCAATTCTATATTTATTTATTTGTATGAACTGTTGTTGGCTGAAAACCCCACACGGGTATTGGGACGATACTTGACTGACACAAATCCCAATGTTTAATTATATGTCTATCGATTGATCGACAGACTGCGATGAGCGTTATTGTTTTATTTTAATGCTCACACAGTTGAAATCGTCACTCTGGTTGTTAATGGATGGATTGGGAATTATTTTCTGTTATTACTCTATACATGAAATGTATGAAACCCATATGACCCAAATTATATGGTACATGGTTGAGTCGCATTCCAATGCAGAATTTCTTTTTAAATAAAGAATTTTTATATAATGAAAGAATCTTTGTAAAATAAAAGATTGTGTATTATAAAGAATATTTTACATTCAGAATCTTTTATATATAGAATATTTTATTGATTATTTTAAAATGTGTTTTTTTTATATAGTAATGATTTAAAATCTTTAGGATAAACCTTTTATTTAAGATCATTAGATCTTAACAATTATGTTGGTGATTGATATGTAGATTGGATTTGCAGTGGACGATGTTTTAAATAACATTTATCCTTTAATCCAATTTACATTGAAATTACTATTTGAAATTTATAAATCTATTTTATAAATTAAATCAAAATTGGAATATTAATACATCTTTTTAGAAAGATCAAAATGTAATTTATTTTATCTTTGATAAAATTAATGAGAACCTTTTAACATAAATAATAATTTTTATTTAAAAGGATATTCAAAGTTGGAATGTGGCGTATGGTTGATTTTAATTAAGGATACGCGAGTTATTCAGAAAGACCGGGTCTAACCCATTCTGAATAATCATCACGACGATCAAGAGTCGAAGATGAAGACGGTGACTGAAGACCGGAGAGCTTCACATCGTTTGGTTGATGGTGACTGATATCTTGAATTGGGACTGATCCCCCAAGGCAAGGTAAAAGTGATGATCTTCCAGACGTACTGGAGATCGACGGATACGTTGTTTCGTTCAGACCCAGAACGGACTTGTAAATGGATAGCATGCCTGACATTGAAATTTATTTCATGTAATTAAATCGGTTTTTATTTAATATATAAATGCATGGTGGCGGAGGATTTATTCTCTTGCTTAACACCCTTTTGTATGTTAAATATTTACCGATCGCATGATATGAGTTGTTGATGTGGTATGCCAAGTTGCACTTGAACAAGGCTTATTGTTGCAAAGCAGAGCCTTGTGGGATGATCAAAGCATAGTCTATTTAGGCATAGCTTTGTGTAACGTGACTTCGCGAGCCTCACAGCCCGGTAGAGTCTAAAACGGGAGAAGGGAACGCAGGGAGTGCGCACGTTTCTTTCTAGCTAGAGTGGTGCCAGGGACCTACCAGCGCTGGCATTTATTCATTGTGGTTGTTGGATTTTCGAGGCCTCGGGTTTATGCGGTCGCTACTGGCCGTAGTATAGGTCCAAAAGGACCGGGAAGCGTGTGTTCAGGAATTGCCAATCCACAAAAGTAAGTGTGGACCGGCCCTGCAGGATCCAAGGGTTGGACAGAGTACCAATCCTGGGGCATTGCTAGAGTGTCTCGAATCGGTAAGGATCTCCTCCCTAGCCTTGACTCAGATGGAAATCCAAATTTCCAATACGACATCACGCGGTTTTGATTGTATACCTATATATGGCGACATAGTGGGATGGGGCACTCATGCCGTCTAGGATTAATACATTTACTTTGATGTACTTCAAATTGGCTGCACACTATTATTATATAATACCGTGTTTATCGTATCAAGCATCTTTTGATCATTATAAGGTAAAACCCTATCCTCCGGTTTGCGTTGCATTGTGTGATGGGACTTGGGTCTTATAATGGTTTCATTTTTCTAAAAAGCATTGCGTTATTTTGACGATTTACCTTAGTCATGCACTGGCAATCCATAGGAGAAAACCCGTTCCGCGAAAGTGGCGTGGTCCTGTGATTAGCCTTATTATATTATATAGGTTAGGTAGAATTCTTACACCAGTCCCATGACTGACCTGTAGTTTGTCCACTGGCAAACTCGGGTGCCCATATTTTCCACACGGGCAGTCGAGTAGCTATTTTTGCAGATATATTAAACAGGATTCTGGGTTGAAGCTTAAAGCTGTGTCCAGAGATAGAGAGTCTTCCGCTGTGTTCTTCCGTTGCAGTATATTACTCATTATTGTATTTATCTTCCGCTGTAATTATATTCCAATGTACTCTGATATGTATATTTTGTACTCTGATGTAACATTATATGATGATATGTTATAAAAGTCTTCTGTTGTTGTTTTAATATGTTGTATGCCCAAAGTTAATGTATTCGTAGATTTTCACTTTTTGGGTCAGACCTGTGTGGTTTATGGTCGATTCATAGGGTGGGAATTTGCGGGTCTTTACAGTTGGTATCAGAGCTCTGGTTAGCTCAAATCTTTGGGGTACAACTTGTTAGAACTGGACAAAAGACTCATCAGAGATTGGATTAGTAATGTCCAATAAGAATACTCATTAGAGATAGGATCAGTAGTATCCTAGAATGAGTAAACTCGTTAGAGATGGGGTTAGTAATGCCCTAGAATGAGTTCAGAGTTACGAATTTATAATTAACGCATTTTTGATATTTATAATCTATTCTGTGAAATATGATTTTTATATATATAAAGTTGTATATATTTTGAAAAGATAATCTACCATTAAAATTTAAAATTAAGATAGTTAATTTTACAATTTTTAGATACGTTCCTTTTCGAGGACGAAAAGTTTTTAAGTGGGGGCGATTGTAACAACCCGCAAAATCAGAACCAATTTAAAATTTTATTTTAGAAAATTTTAATGAATTTTGACAATATAAAATAATTTATTTAAATAATAATGATCACAAATTTGATTTAAATCGAAGTTAGAATGAATGATTTATTTTAATTAACAAAAGAGTTAGAGATAGCGCGTAGTTTGAAAAGTCAAACTTGAACTTTGACTGACCGTACAGGATGCAAAATTTAACGAATTTTAGTGAAACCAAAAATATTAGAATCTATTTAAAAATATCTTTCCAACGAATCCGAAAAATCGAAATTTCATAACGGGAATCAAAAGTTATGGCCAATTCAATTTTTAAAAGGTCGCTATGAAATTTATAACGTCAAAATGCTAAATTTTGTAGAATAAGGAATTAGGACCCGAAACCATCTCCATTGGTTTTAGAATGTTGTTTACATATAAAAATGACTATAAGAACTTATATTTTTGAGTTTCGGAAAAATTCCACTATTTTTGGTATTTTTAAATATTAAATATATTGGCCTTAAAAATAGTCATTTTTCAAACGACCTCGGTTTTCGACGAAACCACTTTTGTTGGAACCGGAATGTCAAATTATTGCTAGGTTTCAATTTTCAGAATTTTTCGAATTAATATGTGAGCGTGGCGAAATAAAATGTGTTTTGACTATTTACAGTTAAATTTGAACGCCTTAAAAATAGCCATTTTTCAAACAGTCTTAGAATTCGACGAAAATAATTTTGTTGGATTCGTATCGTCATAAGAAAGCTAAAAATATTTTTTTTAGAATTTTCTGAGGTCGTATGTGGCCCCGGCATATTTAAATGTGCGGTAGAAATTAAATAATTAATTTAATATTGCATTTTAAATTAAAACCGAAAATAAAACGTGAAGACATCAGAACTGGACCTTGGGACATAGCCCATCGCGTTCAGAAGGCCTCAAAACGTTAAGATCGACAGTAAGTAGGCCCAAATCCGAGAAAGTCCGAAAATCCACTTTATTTCACGAATTTCGAAATTTATATTATTAAAATATTAAAAAATCCGAAACCCTAGAACCATGGCAGCCGCCGCCCCTAATTTCGAAGGCCAGAAATCACCGAATTTCAAATGCTAATATCTTTTGATCCGCTCAACGAAAATTGGCAAACTTGGTACCAAATCGAAGAGGATTTCGAGAGCTTCAGATCTATACGGCTATGATCATCATTAGGTTCACGGATTTCACGAATTTCGAGGCCAAAGCCGCTGCGTTCGGGCTCGATTTCTGGAGCGCGGGTCCCACCGAGATGGCCGTGGGTCCCTGGGGCGTGCGAGTTGGGCCCCACTCACGGCGGAGGTAGGTGGCGCGATGGCCTTCGGGACGGCGGAGTTTGATCGGTCTCTGGTGGCCTCGGGTTGCGTGCGTCCAGAAGGAGGGAGAAGGATGTTGGGTTCGGCCGAAGTCTTGAACGTGAGGAAGAAGGAACCCGTTCTTTTTTTTTTTTTTTAATATTATTTTATTATTTAATTATTTAATTAACCGATCTTCAAAAATTCATAACTCTTTCATACGAGGTCCGTTTGACGAACCGTAAATTGCGTTGGAATCACAAAATTAAGAGCTTCGCGATGGCGCAGACCGCAGTTGAAAAGGAGACAGTAAAATTTTGGCCAAAAATCTAGGTGAGAATTCTAATTTTATTTATTTAATCAATTATTAATTATTTTCTCGCGCTAAGAATAATGGTATTATCATATTGATTCAGTTCTGAAATGTTCTGTGTTGTTTGAATTGTTGATTGTTGCTTGTTGTATGTTTTGTTGTTCATGATACGCTAAATTCGCATTGGAATTTTATATATTGTTGAATTCATTTGCAGTTAGAAAGTTAGATCTAAACCATATTTTATTCAGAATAAAATCATATTTATGCAAATCAAGTTATTATAATTTCATGTTATAAAAAAAAAAAAAAAATTTATTTACTCTGTAATGAACAATAGAATGGGAACGACAAATAAAAACTTATATTTTTATTTGTTGGCATAACAAAAGAAATTGATCGCCAAATAAAAAGTTTATTTTTATTTGTTGATATTACAATGCAAATTGGACAATGAATAAAATCTCATTTTTATTTGTTTATATTACAACAGAGATTGTTCAACAAATAAAAACCTTATTTTTATTTGTTTGTATAACAGCAGAATTTGAACGACAAATACAATATTATTTTTAATTTGTTTATTTACAATAGAATTTGAACAATGAAAAATATTATATTTTTAATGTGGAGTTGTTTATATTAAAGAGGAATGATTAAAAAGAATAAATTTTTATTGTAAATTTGTTACATTAAGAATAGTGGATTAAAAAGTATATAATTCTAATATGAATTTGTTTCATTAAAAAAGAATGAAAATAAAAGATCACATTTTTATGTAAAAAAATAGTGATTTCAATAAAGAGTCATATTTTATTCGTCACCTTGATTTCAATAAAAGTTGTAACGTTAAAAGTCTCACTTTTAACGTAATGTTATTTCGATAAACGAAGTAGCATTAAAACTTCATTTTTAAGGTAATAGTGATTTCAATAAAAGAAGCAATGTAAAAGATTATATTTTTTATGTGTTGTTTGTTTTCAATAGAAAGATGTTGAATAAAAAGATTATATTTTTATTTTCATTTTTATTCATTGTAATAAATAGAAAAGATTACATTTATATGCAATGGAAGAATAAATAAAGAAGTTATTATTTTCATTGTAAAATAGAAAAGGTCAATATTTTTACATTGTAAAATAGAAAAAGACATATTTTCTTTGCATAACAAAAGTTACATTTTTATATGTGCTTTATATATGAATTTGCACTGTATGACAAAAATTGCATTTTTCTATGATACAAAAATGTAAATTTACATTGCATGATTAAAATTACATTTTTCAATGTAATTTAGAGATGAATAATAACGGTAGAATGAAAATTACATTTTTTTTCATGTAATTAAAATGTGAATTTGCGTTGTAGGATAAAAACTACATTTTTAGATATAATTTTAAATATGAATTTATGTCGTATGATAGGAATTACATTTTTCTATGTAATTAAAATATGAATTCCCATCGCATAATAAAGATTACATTTTTCTATGTAATTTAGAGGTGAATTAGAACGATAAAATAAAAATGACATTTTTTCTATGTAATTTATATATGAGTTATAACGGTATGATAAAAATTTAGAAATATATTTATTTACATTTTCTTATGTAAATAAAAGAATAGAAATTGAAAATGCATTTATTTACATTCTCTTATATGAATAAAAAGAATAGAATTTAGAAATATTTTTATTTACATTTTCTATATGCGGTAAAAACAGAATTGTTAATATTGAATATTTTATCGTCATTTTGAATGCGGTAAAAATAGAATTGTTAATGTTGAATATTTTATCGTCATTTTGAATGCGGTAAAAGTAGAATTGTTAATGTTGAATATTTTATCGTCATTTTGAACGCGGTGAAAATAGAATAGTTAATGTTGTCATTTTTATCGACATTTTTAGTGCGATAAAAATAGACAATGTTAGTGATTCATTTTTATCGACATTTTTAGTGCGATAAAAATAGACAATGTTAGTGATTCATTTTTTATCGACATTTTTAGTATGATAAAAGTAGACAATGTTAGTGATTCATTTTTATCGACATTTTTAGTGCGATAAAAATAGACAATGTTAGTGATTCATTTTATTCGACATTTTTTATGCGATATAAATAGCGATGTTAATGGTTCATTTCTATCGTCTTTTAGTTGTGATAAAAAAAGAACAAAATAATGAGAATCTTTTTATTTACATTTTCTATGGTAATGAAAAAGAACAAAATAATGTGAATCCTTTTATTTACATTTTCTATTGTAAAGAAAAATAACAAAATTGTGTGAACCATCTTATTTACATTTTCTATTGTAAAGAAAAGTAAAAAGAGAGTTATATTTCTTATTTGCATTTTTAGATGCAAATAAAGCATAGAAAGAAAATTATACTTTTATTTGTCATTGTTTTGTTAAATAAAAGTAAAAGAGTTAAAAAGACATTTTTTTTACCATTGTTTTGTTAAATAAAAGTACAAGATATAAAAGAACATTTTTATTAACATTGTTTGTCAAATAAAAAGACAAATACATGAGATACACTTTTATTTGTGTTTTATGTACAAATAAAAGTACAAGATTGGAAACACACTTTTATCTACACTGTATTTGTTGAAATAGAATTGCTAACAAAATGAGTATATCACTTTCACTCATCTTGGTAGGAAACACAATTTATGTGCAAATATAAGGATTACTTTTATTTGCATAATATACAGTGAAAATTGGTTAAACCTATTAACCAATTCTATATTTATTTATTTGTATGAACTGTTGTTGGCTGAAAACCCCACACGGGTATTGGGACGATACTTGACTGACACAAATCCCAATGTTTAATTATATGTCTATCGATTGATCGACAGACTGCGATGAGCGTTATTGTTTTATTTTAATGCTCACACAGTTGAAATCGTCACTCTGGTTGTTAATGGATGGATTGGGAATTATTTTCTGTTATTACTCTATACATGAAATGTATGAAACCCATATGACCCAAATTATATGGTACATGGTTGAGTCGCATTCCAATGCAGAATTTCTTTTTAAATAAAGAATTTTTATATAATGAAAGAATCTTTGTAAAATAAAAGATTGTGTATTATAAAGAATATTTTACATTCAGAATCTTTTATATATAGAATATTTTATTGATTATTTTAAAATGTGTTTTTTTTATATAGTAATGATTTAATATCTTTAGGATAAACCTTTTATTTAAGATCGTTAGATCTTAACAATTATGTTGGTGATTGATATGTAGATTGGATTTGCAGTGGACGATGTTTTAAATAACATTTATCCTTTAATCCAATTTACATTGAAATTACTATTTGAAATTTATAAATCTATTTTATAAATTAAATCAAAATTGGAATATTAATACATCTTTTTAGAAAGATCAAAATGTAATTTATTTTATCTTTGATAAAATTAATGAGAACCTTTTAACATAAATAATAATTTTTATTTAAAAGGATATTCAAAGTTGGAATGTGGCGTATGGTTGATTTTAATTAAGGATACGCGAGTTATTCAGAAAGACCGGGTCTAACCCATTCTGAATAATCATCACGACGATCAAGAGTCGAAGATGAAGACGGTGACTGAAGACCGGAGAGCTTCACATCGTTTGGTTGATGGTGACTGATATCTTGAATTGGGACTGATCCCCCAAGGCAAGGTAAAAGTGATGATCTTCCAGACGTACTGGAGATCGACGGATACGTTGTTTCGTTCAGACCCAGAACGGACTTGTAAATGGATAGCATGCCTGACATTGAAATTTATTTCATGTAATTAAATCGGTTTTTATTTAATATATAAATGCATGGTGGCGGAGGATTTATTCTCTTGCTTAACACCCTTTTGTATGTTAAATATTTACCGATCGCATGATATGAGTTGTTGATGTGGTATGCCAAGTTGCACTTGAACAAGGCTTATTGTTGCAAAGCAGAGCCTTGTGGGATGATCAAAGCATAGTCTATTTAGGCATAGCTTTGTGTAACGTGACTTCGCGAGCCTCACAGCCCGGTAGAGTCTAAAACGGGAGAAGGGAACGCAGGGAGTGCGCACGTTTCTTTCTAGCTAGAGTGGTGCCAGGGACCTACCAGCGCTGGCATTTATTCATTGTGGTTGTTGGATTTTCGAGGCCTCGGGTTTATGCGGTCGCTACTGGCCGTAGTATAGGTCCAAAAGGACCGGGAAGCGTGTGTTCAGGAATTGCCAATCCACAAAAGTAAGTGTGGACCGGCCCTGCAGGATCCAAGGGTTGGACAGAGTACCAATCCTGGGGCATTGCTAGAGTGTCTCGAATCGGTAAGGATCTCCTCCCTAGCCTTGACTCAGATGGAAATCCAAATTTCCAATACGACATCACGCGGTTTTGATTGTATACCTATATATGGCGACATAGTGGGATGGGGCACTCATGCCGTCTAGGATTAATACATTTACTTTGATGTACTTCAAATTGGCTGCACACTATTATTATATAATACCGTGTTTATCGTATCAAGCATCTTTTGATCATTATAAGGTAAAACCCTATCCTCCGGTTTGCGTTGCATTGTGTGATGGGACTTGGGTCTTATAATGGTTTCATTTTTCTAAAAAGCATTGCGTTATTTTGACGATTTACCTTAGTCATGCACTGGCAATCCATAGGAGAAAACCCGTTCCGCGAAAGTGGCGTGGTCCTGTGATTAGCCTTATTATATTATATAGGTTAGGTAGAATTCTCACACCAGTCCCATGACTGACCTGTAGTTTGTCCACTGGCAAACTCGGGTGCCCATATTTTCCACACGGGCAGTCGAGTAGCTATTTTTGCAGATATATTAAACAGGATTCTGGGTTGAAGCTTAAAGCTGTGTCCAGAGATAGAGAGTCTTCCGCTGTGTTCTTCCGTTGCAGTATATTACTCATTATTGTATTTATCTTCCGCTGTAATTATATTCCAATGTACTCTGATATGTATATTTTGTACTCTGATGTAACATTATATGATGATATGTTATAAAAGTCTTCTGTTGTTGTTTTAATATGTTGTATGCCCAAAGTTAATGTATTCGTAGATTTTCACTTTTTGGGTCAGACCTGTGTGGTTTATGGTCGATTCATAGGGTGGGAATTTGCGGGTCTTTACATCGCCCAAGTTGGGGTATTTTAATTACCTCTCAGACCTTGACCGACAATGTTCTTATCGCGAAACAATACATGTTTGCAATTCAACACCTTAAATTTCCTTTCCCATTTCTGCTTATTATGGTTTGATAAGCCATTTCCTTTAATTCAAAAACCCACTTTACACCTTAATTTCCACTCCTTAACTAAGTAACTTCCTCGACAAAATCTTGTTTGCCTTTTGACTCTAATATGGTATTATAACCCACTTTTCCCATTGGAATTTTCCTTAGAATCTCTTTACTTAATATATCAAGTAAATATTACCAACCCCATTAAAACCTTTTTAAGTCTTATTTTAACCAAACTCACCTTGGTTAATTAAGTAAATTCTTATTGGAACTCTCGAATTAACTTTCGTGTCATTTTTACAAAACTATGTTTGTAAATCTGAATTAAAATCCTCTTATCAAGCTCCAATTAAATTTTAGTTACCTTTATATCCATTTGATCAATTTTTAATTTAATTCATCATTGAAAATAATCCCATCGATTAACGTTATTTAAAATGATAATTTTCTTAACCATTAACCACTTAAATCGTAGTTAATTTCATTATACGTAGGAATAACATAATTAATCTTTAATTAACTAGAAATAAATAATTTATCATTTTAAGGGATCATTAAATCATAATTAGATTCATTAATCGATAATTAACTTGATAATCATAATTAATCAAAGATTAACTAATTCAAACAACCTTCGTTAAGTTAACGAACATTTGAAAATAATCGATTTGATTAATCAAATCAACCCAATTTCCAACCTTAAATTAAACAGTCTTCTTTTGTCGACTGTCAACACCGGTTAACCCTTAACTGATATTCACTCACTTTTTCCCCTTTTCAAATTAATTAATACTTAATTAATTTAAAAATATCATTCTAATTGTTATATAAAACAATTATCCAATACTACTCATCAATATATTAGTTTCTACTTTTCTGATCATTAATGACATTTTCTTCATTATATAAACCTTTTAAAACAAATTCTTTGATAAATCATGATTATAAATATAAATATATTTATAAATTTATATTTTAATTAACTCGTATAAAAAACTTAAAATTTCATTTTAGTTAAAATAATAAATTTATAACCAAAATCTTCATCAGTTCGGCTAGCGGCAGAACGATGCCAAAACCGATGGGTTTTACACCATCACTGCCAATCACTAAATCAATACTGTCGATTGATTAAAAATCACAACACGATCAACAACAATTGAACCATCAACATTTAACAGGTTTTGATGTCAATTTGGGGTTAATAATTCATATTTATGAAAAATATGATCAATAAATAACATACAATAAATTTGAGGAATTCGGTTTGATTCCTCCTACCTGTTCTTCTCTGCATCATAGACTGTTATAACATTCCACGATAGTATATAATTTAAATAAATGAATTAATGACGATAATATAGTCAACAACAACCATTAAATCAACCATAAGCAACCAAAGCAGCCAATCAAACAATAGGTATTTTAATATGGATTTATCACATCATAGCAGTCCAGAAAAGTGTGAGAATTAACTCACCAGTGATTACGTTTGACGATGGACGTGTTTGTCCTTTTTAACTTGCAACAGACGTTCAAAATTTACTGAAATTTCAACTTTGTCAGATTAGTGCCTAGTCAGTGCCATCGTCTAGGTCTCGTCCCTGCGATCCCAACGGATCCTGTTTCATCGATTTTCGTTCACGTATGAGAAAGATAGCGCGATTTAAAGTTTTAGAAATTTAACGATAATTTAATTAAATAATTTAAATTATAATTAAAACTAAACCATTATTTACCTTAAATTAAGGCCGTCCACGTTAGCACTAATCCTAGTCCCTCACGCATTTTCTTTCTCCCTTCCACTGAAACCCGTCATCCCAAAAATCCTGATACCCAACCTCACGTTTTCCCCCAAATCGAGGGCCACTGCCACCTCATCAGAAGACCGGAGCTCCGACCAAGGGCCCCACCTGAACCGCCTCTCAAAACCTTGCCATCGCCCTTAGGCCCTGACCCCAACTCCCCGCCACGACGCCAGAAAATGGTTTTCCCCCCTTTTCGTTCATCGAGCCATGCCCGCTGCCACAGGCAATGATAGGCCACCGGACCGCCATGGTTACGACCGCCTTCCCTCCAACTTCCATCACCTCCAACCCATCGGCCACCACATCAACTTCAGCCACCGGAATTGAGCAAAATCCGACCGCCACTAAAAAGGAAACCCCCAAAACACAACACTCCGATCAACTTCGATTTCCGACCAACCCAGGCACTTTCAGGTACCCCGACCAAAGCCAAAATTGAAGGCCTCCCTGTCCTCTACAACTTTGCCTTCGACCCCCCTATCGGTCGTTAGCCAAAACTCCCTGAAAACATATAGAAACGAAAACGATTTTCTTCCGTTTATCGCGAATTCCGGCCGCCACACCTGACGATACCTCCCCAACTTTTGGCTGTCAGTATCCCTCCTCCCGATCTACCATTTCCCTTCAGAACCCCATACCAAAAACATCATGGATTGGAAGAAATAATTGATTTTAAGAAGAGGGGGTTTTTCGCAAAATATATGGGAGAATTTTCTGGTTGGCCGGAAACATTGAGGGGAAAGGGTTTATATAAGCGGAGGGAAATGTTATTTTATTTTTGAGTTGACAAACGATGTGACTAATGATTTTTATTCGTGTCTATCGCTACTTTGAATACTGTTTATCGGCTCCTGTGCTCACATACAAACCCCTTCCATGACGCAACTGGACGACATAGTATAATTTGACAATACGGGCCTAACGAATCTTGCTTCGTCGAATTCCGAGTTCGTTACCTTGAATAACGCTCGTTCACGTTCAAATGGTCGTTTTTATTTGCATTTTATTTTGCCACGCCCACAAAATAACCCCGATTGATGCGCCACTTGAAAACTAGCAATAAATTGTTGTTGCGGTCTCAATAAAATTTGTTTCGTCGAAAACTGAGGTCGTTTGAAAAAAGTCCCTTTTATAACTGCCCAATTCAAATAAAATAAACCAATTTAAAAATATTTCAATATAATATTAATAAAATATTGATATTGGCCATATACAACCAGAATTGTATACACTACCAAGATAAAATATCCCGGGTTGAATTTCAAGCCAAATCGATATTCAAAATATTTAAAAACCCCTTTATTTAATATAAATAATGATAAAAATTATAAATGAAATTCCACAGTGACTATTTTAAAATTTGATTTGGACATAGAATAAAATCTGCAACACGAAATCTCGATTTTTCTCTGCCGTTAGAAAGATATTGTCTTACCGGTTTTGACGTTTCTTGTTTCGCGTAAATCCGACTTATTTTGAACCCTGTACAACCCGTTAAAGTTCAAAATGCCATATTACGAACTACCGCGCCGCTGCAGCTCGTTATATAATTAAATTATAAACTATACGCTCAGCGATCATTAAATAAACGATATCGTCGATATATTTTCAATATAGACCATATTAACCTTCTATATTTTGCCAATTCACATTATACAGCGAATTCAACAGTTTCCCAAATATTTTAAAATTAAAATATTATTTATTCTATTTATATTATTAATTAAATATTCAAAACAAGTAAATTCGATTATTTAAATTCAAATTGGCCTTTTAAATAATAAAATAATTTAATTAATTGACCAGAAAATACGGGTCGTTTACAGTTTTCAAATGAAAAGGAAAGTTTTATAATCCAATGGTTAGATCTTGAAATAAGTTCAAATCAAATTTGAATTAAAATCGTGCTAGTGTAGTTTTGGACCCGAAATTGGATTTTCCTGAAATAAGCTATTTTTAATTATTAAAAATATACATAAATTATGATAAACATAATAAATGGTTTTAAAGTGATGTGGATTGAATATACCAAGTTTTGAAATGATAAAAAGCTATTTTATGAAATAACTGTTTTAGCAATGCAATTTGCAACATGTTTTCGGAATGGTTTGAAGGAAAAAGGATTTGACATAACCAATTCTATCTAAAGGTTTTGTAAACATATCTAGAGGATTATAAAGGGGATTTCAGGATGCTTTAGGATTTAAAAAGGTATGTAACAAAGTTAAGTTTTCCAATTGATGAATTAAAATGGAATTGAATGGGAATCGATTTGGAATAACTGGGAAAAGTCTCTGTAGATAAAGACCTTTACTATTTAAGGAATTTAAAAGGGTTTTCCGTTATTCTTCTTATAGTATTAGTCCGATAGGGAAATTCATATCTGTTATGAGCTTATATGATTTCCGTGAAGATTTCATTTTGAATGAAAGTACGATTTTGGGTTTATCGTGAATGATGTCTTAAATAACGTTTGTTCAGTAAACGATTTAAAGGAAAGTTGATTTTCCAAGTTAAAGTTAAAGGGAAATATTTATCTAATTTTAATATAAAGATTTAATGAAAAAGTCCCCCACTAACGGATGATAATGGGAACAAAGATTAAAGATCATTTAAAAGATAAGCAAGTTTTTCCCTAATGATAAGATTAAGACATCATAAGCATGGTTTTTGGCTAGAGATATGATCAAGGAAATATAAAGTAATTTACCCTACTCAATGATCATGGAATGAGTAGGGTTTGGGTTAATATGTTTTCCTGTAAAGATAAATGAAATCTTTAATCAGATTTGGAATGAAAGAATGAGATAAATGAAGGTAATTTAAATTACAAAATACGAGGGGTATTAGATATGGAGTATTGCCAGTTTTACTCCATGGGATGGATAGATTGGGAATGGAATAATTATTTGAGAAATTACCATTTTTAAGGTTTAATAATCCCGATAAAGAGTAGAAATTTTGGTTTGAGTTAAACATGTGAAATGAGATTTTGTATTCATTTGAAATGATTTCCAAGGAAAGATTTAAACAAGAGTTTAAACTATGTAAATCTTTGATAAGATTTAAACGAGTGTACCCACTATAAAGAATGATTTGAGTAAAAGAATATTCCAAAATGGAACAAGACTCATGATATTTTGTGTGTGTATATTTATGTATATATATATATATATATATTGAATTTAAAGATGAGCTAGTTATTCGAAAAGATCGGGTTTCAACACATTGTGAATAACTATACGACGTGATAAGAGCAAGTTGAAAATGGTGATAACTGTGATTAAAGACCAGAGTTCTTCACATCGAAAGGTTTGCTCGTTGATGTCTCGAGTTGATCTGCTATTATGAGGTTATATTGTGACAACGATCAAGCAGTACTTGAACCGATTCGGATTGCAAGGGTTTTCACACCCCAGGCAGGGTCGTGGAATAAAGTGCCTTCGGTTTCGTTCAAAAACCCATAACAACTTGTAAAAGGACATATGTATGACATTGTATTTTACGGCATGATAAATTGGTTTCTATTGATGATATACCAGCTAGGTGGCATAGGATCTATCCTGTTAGCTTAACACCCTCCTCTGATACGTATGTACTCAGAGGGTTATATATGTATGTATGTATATATATATATGTATGTATGTATATTAATATGTACAGATAATATGTTGTGAATTGACAATGTGGTATGCTAAGTTCTAAGCTATTGATGATCAAAGAATGGCTAATATAGCGTAGCTTTGTGTGGAAACATGACTCCAGGGACTCACAATCATGTAATAAGCTGAAACAGGATGCTGTACAACAAAGGTAAGGACAAATGTTTCCTTCTATTTGAGAAAGTGATGCTGTGGTATGGATCCCAGATAATTTACTTAGTGGATGTTAGATCGAGGCGCCTCGAATAATTGTCAACTACGACCGAGAGACATTATGTTTAGGAGAAACCCAAACTACACTGGAATAGTTGGGTTGGATTTTTCGATACAGGAAAGGAGCATTTGTAGATCCTGGGACATCCCGCTAGAGGTGTGCCCAAATCGGTTAAGAAAGATCCTTTTCCTTGGACATTGTTGGAATCCAACCTCCAATACGAACCCTTACATTTTTAGTTGTAGTCTATGTATGTAGACGTAATATATGGGTACCTACGTCTGCATGGATTTATACACTTATTTTGAAAAGCTTTGAAAGACAGACATTAATGATATGATCAAATGATTTTCATGTCAAGCATATTTAGTTATCATAAGCTAAAACTTGGTCCTAATGGTGTGTGTTTGCATGTGATGGAATGTGGGTCTTATGGTAGCTTCATTTTAAAAAAGGCATGGAAGGAGTTTGAAACCCCCCTTTATGATTGTTTGATATATGTATAGTTTGCTATATAGTTCTCAAGCTGGTTAATCCAAGTCCGACTTGAGTGTTTTGACACTCGGGTCAGATCCGAGGGTATTTCAGGTTTAGGCAGGATTCGAGGAGTTCCCAGAAAAATCCAAAAAAAGTGGTGATGTTCGTCAGAAGGCAGGGCATATTCTACTACCTATACTTGGATGTCGAGGTTGTATTACGTGAGGATAGTGTTTATAACTATCCATTATATGCTTACCTTGATTATTTAAATGTTTTCCATTGTAAAGTTTCCACTGTAAAGTTATACTGAATTATGTATTTATTCTATTCCGCTGTGAGATTTTGTTCTTATCTCTTGTTCTGTTTGCTCTGATAAACCCAGATGGATTGAGTTTGCATCATTTGGTTTTTCGGTAAATGAACACTGAGGATGTGTTAAATATCGACTATCGAAGATCGAATATTCGGTTTATCATAGGACACTTCATGGATGCTTACCTTTTGGAATGGACTTATGTGGTTTATAGTCAGTTCAAAGGGTGAGGGTCTGCGGGTCATCACAAGTGGTATCAGAGCTTTGGTTTAGCGATAAACCTTGGCTCTATGGAGTAAAGACTCGTCAGAGATGGGATCAGTAGTATCCAAGGACGATAACTCATTAGAGATAGGGTTAGTAATACCCTAGAACAGGTTGAGAGTATTATACATGAGAGACATATTTGTGATTTTCATATGAAAATGATTTCGATTTTGAAAATATATTTTTAGTATATAAATGGTATATGTTTTGATAACATGAGAGACATGTTTGAAAAGTTAATCAACTAATTGATTGTTGGATGGGATGTGTGATAATTAGTCCAAACTAGTTAAGAAAAGTATAAGCATACTTTAGAAAAAAAAGGTAAAGAATCAGTTAAGTTGTGAATATGGAACTTGAATTCCAAATAAAAATCGACTTATTTCTAGGTAAATAAAATATATTCAAATATGATTGGGCTAAATTAAAAGTGAACTAGTTAAGAAATAATTAGTAAATTGAATGTTAGTGTCGCATTGATTTAAAAATTTATTGGAGTTGGACGTATATATATTAAACAAGTTATTGAATGGAAGCTAATGTCGGGAATAAAATTAAATGAACATCTAAAAGGTACATGTTTACTGTATTAAATGAGTTTGATGATTTTATGAGCCTAGTCGGCAAGCTGCTTGGCTTTTCAATTTTCTTTTTAATTGGTGAGTGCCTATAGAGGTGTTTTGAGGTTGTACTGATTGAGCCGGGCAAAGAAGGTTATGGAGAATTTCTTCGAAAATTTAAGGCGTTAGAGAAGTACGAGAATTGAGATATTTCTAGGAAACTAAAAGGTGGGAAAAATTAAGTTAAGTTATAAACCAATTGTATTAAGCTAAGAAATTAGATTTCTCGATGATTTTGGATAGTCGATAAATTCTCAAATATGCTTAAGTTGTAGATGAAATATTTGGATAGGATAAAGAAGGGAGAACCGTAGGAATAACCATGTGAGGTTATGTGGATCATTTCCTCATATTAATTCTATTTGATTGCAAAACTTAGAGGTGCATTTACACTAATCCGAAAAAGGATTTATTGCTCGATATTTTAAGACGGACCTAGGTGAGGGTTTGTGGTTAGTTGCTTGAGTATGTTATCATAGTTGTAAGTTATGCATGGAAAGCTGGAGTTTTCTGATCAAGAGCCTGATTAGTATCCGTACTAAGACATCGAGGTATCAATACAAATTCGGAGGTAAGTTGTTTATTCTAATGAGAATTTAAACAAAATATTCTCCATTGATGATCTATATATAACTTATGGAGTTAAGTTTGGAAAGTGGAGAAAATTACAGGAAAGTTAGAGAGAATAATGGCTTTATTCGTTAAGTAAACGACCTTTAGTTCCGTCTTCGATTTCGAGGACGAAATCTTTTTAGGTGGGGGAGATTGTAACGAACCACATTTTTAGCCAATTTAAAATACGGATTTTAAACAGATTTTTAGTGGATTTTAAATAGTCAAGTATTGAATCTGGACCAGAAAACAATTGAAAATGAATTCTATTTTTATTTTATATTTTACTGAAGTTAAAATAAGGTTAGTAAACTTTTAAAAGCAAATTTAAAGATAAATACATTTAAATTCGATAATTTAATATTATTTTAATAACGTAAAAATAGCCGTTCTGCAAATGGTCTCAGAATTTGACGAAACCAGTTTCATTGGATCTGTATATGTGAAATATAGTAGGATTTCAATTTTTGTATCGATTGATGTACAGTTTGATCATGTGAGTTGAAATGTGTAAAGCTCGTTTAATTAAATAAAGAAATACACACCATTAACACAACTTCTTAAGCTCCTCTTTGTTTGACAACTCGCCCTCTCTCCCCTCCCCTTGTCACTCTCTTCCACCTTTCCTCGTTCTTAAGTTACTTAGCATATGTTTTAAAAAAAATTCACTTCATTTTCAATTCTTCCATTTCTCTTCTTCTTCTCAAAAACAACTCCACCCCTCTCTTCCTTTTCCCACCATTCGCCTCACTACCACCACCGTCCTCCAGCCAAGCCCTCTTGCAGCCCCTCCTCCTTGCCTTGGACCCCCTTGCCAAAAACCACTTCTTCCTTCTTTAAAATCCAAAACTTCCACCATTTCTCCATTTTAGCTCCAGCCAAGCACTTCCACCTCCTCCAACCACCACTGCACCTCCCTTGGACCACCACCATGGCAGCCCCTACCACTAGCTTCCAAGTGGGCCCCACCTCCTAAAGATTCCACCTTTGCTATAAAAATCATTCCTTTATGCCTTAAACCACCTTAAAACCTTAGATTTAAGCAAACCACCACCACTTGAGCCGTCACTGACCCTAACACCACCTCCTTCCCACGTGTGCACCACCCCTTCACCCTAGCCGTGGACCCCACCTCTTGGTTGAGACTCTTATGGCCAAAGACCTCTTGTTTTTGTGTAAAGATTGACAAGAGCCGAACTTCCCTGGGTAAGGAAAGCCCGGATTGCCTTGAGAACAACACACATCGGAACGCAAACAGAAGAACATTTCATTGTTTATTACAACAATTCCATCAGAATACAGGAATATACAGAGTATGAATAAATATTACATTCGAAAAATATCAGAGATTACAACAAATTACATAGCAGCGGAAAAACAATACAAAACACAACTGAAAGTAATACACGGATACAGAGCTTTCCGAGCATTGCGCCAGCTGTAAACCAAGATCCTGTGAATATAAATCTGCAAAATCAAAACTACTAGCTGCCCGTGCAAAAAATAAGGGCACCCATAGTTTAGGCTAAAAAAATAAACTCCAGGTCAGTCGTGTGATTGGTGTGAGAACTAAAACAGTTATTAGTCTATATTTTAAAGTTAGGTAAATCAAGGGACCACGCCGTATAACACGGAATGGGTTTCCTCCCAAGAATACCAGTGCATAAAACAAACAGCGCAATGCTAAATAAAGAAAAATGAAGCTATTATAAGACCCACGTCTCATCACACAATGCAACGCAAGCCGGAGGATAAGGTTGTTACCTTATAATAGCCAAAGAATGCTTGGTACGTTTAAAACAAATCATTTGATACAATTATAAGTGTATAGTGTCAAAACAATTTCAATCATAAATATCAATCATAGACGGCATTAATGACCTATACCACTATGTCGCCATACTAGGTTCTACAAATAAAACCGCAATATCACGTATTGGAAATTGGATTTCCGTCATGAGTCAAGGCAAGGGGCAAGCTCCTCTCCGATTCAAGACACTCTAGCAAATGTCTCAGGACTTCACTATGATCCTTGGATCGGTTAGGCCGATCCTCTCTTACTTTTGAGGATTAGCAATTCCTGAACACACGTTTCCCGATCCTAACAGACCTATATCCGAGGCACCTCGCATTCCAACAAACACACAGGTAAAAAGTATATATAAATGTCAGCCGGTTTAAGCACTGACACCACCACTAGCTAGAAAGAAACGTCGTGTTCTCCCAACGGTCCGTATCCCGTTTTTGACTCATAACGAGGTGTGAGGCTTGCGAATTAACGCTATACACAAAGCTATGCCTCACAGGCTGTGCTTTGATCATCAACCACAAGACTTTGCTTTTCAACATAAGCCTTGATCATATGCCACTTAGGCGTGCCACACAGGCAATTCACTCCATGAGACTGATGTCCATCGATATACAACCTTTAAGCTCGTACGTCTCAGAGAAGGGCGTTAAGCAAGAGAATAAATTCTCCGCCGCCAAGCAGATGTATATTTAATAAAGATCAATCAACACAAAATAAAATCCAATGTCAGACACACAGTCCATTTACAAGTTCGTTCGGGGTCTAAACGAAAACGAAGGCACTTTCCTCGCATATCCATCGATCTCCAAGTACGTTTGGACGATCACCAGCTGATTCCCTCATCTTGGGTGTACAACCCAATCAAGATCATCAGTAATCACCCAAACGATGTGAAGACTTCCGGTCTTCAACCACCGTCTTCATCTTCGACTTATCGTCGAATCGATTATTCAGAATTGGTATAAACCCGGCCTTTCCGAATAACCGCGTATATAATAAACACGTGTTACACAAACACAACATACGCCTCATTCCAATTCAGAGTATTCTTTTATTCAAATTTTCACATTCTTAGGGAAAGGTTCCCATTAATTTTATCAAAGATGAATTCTTCTAAATTTATTCTTAATCTTCCTTTGGATATCATTTCAAACCATATTATGGTTTTCCAAACTAGTCGGGATTAGCAAATCACACCAAAGTAATTATTTATTTTAGTTCCCAATCCCAACCTATTCATCCCACGGAGAAAAACTGGTAATACTCCATATCTGACACCATGGTGTTATCGGTAAAATTAATTACCATTTCACGTTCAAATCTAATTAAAGGTTTAACTATCGATTTGGAGAAAAACTGGTGATACTCCATTCTCGATCACTTTTCAGATTTGATAATTTAAATTATCAATTCACTTTCATTCTAATTAAAGATTCATTAAAACTCCACTTAGTTTTAATCTTCCCAAAAATCAATATCCTGTCTTTAACTTGGTTAAAGAACCGATGTCACCTAAAACACAATTCACGACAAACCCAAATCACATTTGATATTAAATACAAGGCTCTGAATAGAAAATATACCAGGTTATATTCAATGTCAAATTCTGAAACCAACAAATATCGTATTGGACATAACGATATAAATATATCTTTCAAATTCCCATAACAATATTTGTATAATCACGGAATCCAACATCGAAATATTCCAAAGACAATTTCGATTCAAATCCACTTCCACTTTATATATATTGGAAATTCTGGTTATTTTCAAAACCAATTCAAATTCAATTTATTTATTTCAAAAATAAATTGATTTTAATTCTAGTTCAAAACTAGTTCATCTCGATAAAAATCTATTTTTATCTTTTCAAATATGGAGTTTTTCACCCCAGTTCTTTCCAATTCATATATTATTGATATTTTTAATAATTTTATCAAGGTCTGTACAGTCGATTTCCATCAACGGCGATCGAACTGCACTTACAGCGACCATTTCCAAATTTGATTTGGACATAATTCCAAATCCAACCGTTAGATTTCAAATTTCCAATATTCGTTGGAAAGCTCTTTTCGATATGAACCCAACGGTTCCAGTTTTAGGAGAATCCGATGGTCGAATCTCTCGCAACGTCAATTCGTAGTCAATGGTCAAAATTCATGAACTGCCGCGGCGCGGCGCGTTCTACGCAGACCATTATATATAATATATATATATATATAATATATTATATTATATTATATTTCGTCGATTTCCTTTTAAAACGTATTTTATAAATCGTTTTAAATTCGTTTTCAAAACCATTTCAACTCTATATTCAATTTCAAATCAAAATTGAATATTTCATATCATTGCCATATAAATGATAATATTTTCAAAACGTTATATTTTGAAATCACTACCTTTTCTATATTCATTACAAAAATGAATATAATCAATATAAATATCGTTCATGTCAAAATAGCGCAACTCTAATCAAAACGGCTTTATATATTTCAATAAATTTGTTATTCTATTCAACAAATGAATATTTATTCTATTCAACACATGAATCTATATTTCTTTCATCACATGACTAATCTCAACACATGAGTACTGTCAACACATGACTATTTTTGTTATGTAATATATTTTATAAAATTATGGTTTCTATCGTTTGATTTTTAACCAGACTCCAACTGTAAAGAAGTTTCTAATCTTAAATATGATAAAGATGTAAATTTTATTGTTAAAATATTTTACTCAACACATAAATAGTTTCAACACATGAATATTCTCAACACATGGGCATCGTCAACACATGATTATTTTTATATTCTAATATTCTTTATTTTTTCAATTGGAATGAGGCCCAATCAATTAGCATATAGTGTTAATTATATGGATTCCATACAACACATGTATATAATAGCAACGATAAATAATCAACCATCATCCAAAGTGCACCACACAACTGCATAAGCATCAAATTTAAATAATTAATGCTCACACAGTCTGTCGACCAATCGATCGACATACAACTAAATAATTGGGATTAGTGTATGCCGTATTTTATCCCAATACTCGTGTGGGGTTTCAAATCAACAAACACAGATTTTTATTTATTCACATACCCGTTAAAAATTATATTTTTAATGATAAATTTTTTTTAACTATATAAATATTTTATTTCATTTCACACAATCAATTTTCACCACAACCAACAATCAAACATACAAGCCATCCATGGTCTGTGGATGATGGGTGTCGGGTGCTGCTAAGCACCGTCTGCATCCTAGTATATATTTTAAACTAGAAATGAAAATTTATAGTGAGAAATTCTCACCGACTAGCTAAACCCATTCACCGCGACTCTTCTTGTGTAGAAATCTTCGTCGTGCTCGCCTTTCGTCAATTTCATCGTCTGTAGCCACTACATATATAAAAATCACATTTTTATATCTACGCTATATGGATAAAAATTCTATTTTCATACAACTACTATACAGATAAAAATTCTATTTTTATACCGCTACTACATAGATAAAAATTCTATTTTTATATACACAGATAAAAATTCTATTTTTATACCGCTACTACATAGATAAAAATTCTTTTTTTATACAGGTATTCATATAATAAAGATCATATTTTTATCTCGCTATTCTCTATATAAAAATTATATTTTTATACCTCACATAAGATAAAAATCATATTTTTATACTTTTTATAATATAAAAATCATATCTTTCCTACTTCAAAGATATAATATTTTTGCTATTTCATTATAAAAATCATTTCTTTATCTCTTCTATAAATTAAAAATCGAATTTTTATTCTTTATAAAATATAAAAATCATATTTTTTATAAATAAAAATATAATCTTTTTACTTTTATAACGATATTTACATAATAAAAATCTTACCTTTATAAATAAAATCTCGCCTTTACTATGATAAAAATCTAATCTTTATTTAAATGAAGGTCTAAACTTCATACGAATAGAAATCATATCCTTCTATGTTAAAAATATAAATAAAAATCAAAGCTTTATATGTTGACAATATAAATAAAAATCAAAGCAAAGTGGAATGCAAAGAACTCACAGCGGGGCGAAATTGGTTGATTGAATTGCAGGGGAGGGGGGGAATCGCGCGTTGCAGAAATCGACGAGGGGGAGGAGGCGATTTTGGGGTGGATTGGAGTTTAGGCGGATTCGAAATCGAAGAAGGGGGAGGAAGAGATGGGGATGGCGGCGTAGAGGGCGGAGATGGGCTGAGAGGCGGCGGGTGGTGGTTGCGGTGGGCTGTGGTGTGCTGGAGTGGGGGTCTCGCGCGTTTTAGAAGGAGGGTGAAGCGGGGAAGACGCGACAGGAGGAGGAGGGAAGAAGAAGCGGTGGTGGCTCTGACGGGGGGGAGGGGGGCGATGGTGGTGGCGTGGGGGGGGGGGGGGGGGCGATCGTAAAAAAAATTCTTTTTTTTCTACTGAATGAAAAGGAGGAAGGAGAGAATAAAGAAGGGGGGCTATATAATATATTTTGTTTTTTTAATTTAAAAAAGTTGAGTTTTTTTATTCGACCTCTAAACGAGGCCCATCGCCTGTCGTCCATCGCTAGTTACCCCCATTCTGAACACAATGGGATATGTATCGCAAGCTGATTCGATCGTTTCGATCAGTTTTCGTCAAAATCAGAATATAACTCTTTATATTGAATTTGAACAAGAATTTCAAGTTACTGGGGCCATTTATGAACTCTAAAAATTCCCAAAAAATATTTTCTAGCTTCGTATAGACGATACAGTCTTAACAAAAATAATTTCGTCAAATTCCGAGACCGTTTGAAAAATGGCCATTTTCAAGTCGATTAAAATAAACTGAAACTGGTCAAGCGCGTTTTCTTTTGCAACACTTACATATTGATTCGAAAAATTACGAAATTTGAAACCTAGCAATAATTTGTCACCTTGGATCCAACAAAAGTGGTTTCGTTGAAAACCGAGGTCATATGCAAAATTTCCATTTTTAAGGGCCAGAATTCCATAACGACTATTCTGAATTTTCAACTGGACGTATCTTCTGATTCCCACTATGAAATTTCAATTTTTCAGATTCATTGGAAAGATATTCTCAAATAGATTCTAATATTTTTGGTTTTGCCAAAATCCAATTTATTCTACACCCGGTACATTCATTTGAAATTTGAAATCGAATTATCGAACTACGCGCCATTTTCAATTCCTTTTATAATTTAAAATAAATATTTATATTCTAACTCCGACGCATATAACTATATACGTTCCAATTCCATTCAAAATAAATGTCTCGTTGATATTATTTAAAATAAGTCGTTTTAAATATTCAGCATTCATTAAAATCGCCAAAATAAAAAATTTAAATTGGCTCGCATTTTCCGGGTTGTTACAAAGATCCCACCTTTCTTCTCTTAAATGCGAAAAAAATATACACTGGTATACGTGGTGTTCGTGAAGATTTTGAAGTGGAGAAGTCGCTAACTTGGTCTCTAAGTGATTTTCAAAACGTAGAGAAGCTAGAAAAGTCCTACACTAAAGTTAGTTGGAGTGGAGAAGCAATGGTGAACGAGTTTTGCTTACGTTTGGTTAACTATTGTAGTCAGTACAGTTAATTATGCTAAGTTTAAAAATTGCTAATTTATTAAGTAATTTTAGGTTTAATGATGTTAATGGAAGTTATAAAAGTTAACTACTTAGTGGTTTAGTAATTAAAGTGAATACCTTACTGGTTATGAAGTTAAACCGTAAATAAATGATCAATTAGTTTGATTTATAACATGGCTGTTACGGATAAATAGTGGCATCAATTAGCATTGATGTGATATTGATCAATATTGATATGGCATTGATTGATAACTTGATGTGATGTGCGTTGACATTAATTTGACATGATTGGATTTGCCAATAATAGCAAATAAATTATCAACGATGGTTAATACTTTAGTTAAAGTGATTTGGAATAGTAATTGAGTGTTAACGACCTTAACGCTTATGTTAATGATGTCACTTTGTGATAGTTGGATGGTAATGACTGTTAATGTTTGTTAATGATGTGTTAAACCCATATAAGTTGGATTATATGGTGATAGATTGAGTTTTATTACAAATCGGAATTTAATTGAAAATTTTATTAACTAAATAATACGAGAAAAAAAGTTTCAGTTTTTAATCAAAAATGATTTGGAAAGATAGTTAGAGTAATTACGAATAATTTTTTTAAAGATGGAAAATTTATTTGAGTAAGTTTTCAAGTGATTAAGGCATGTTTCAAATTTGAATTTGAAAATGAATAGTAACTTTGAAAAGTGAAGTTCGGTTTTGATATATAGAAAGTATATTAACTAGATTTTATTATCCAAATTATCATATTTATTTTTATTATGAGTTTCAGGAAAGTTTAGGTTTCGAAATATGATGTTTGGAAAATAATATTATTTTAAGGATTTAAATAATATTGTAATATTTAAATAATGGAATATTTTAATTTAAAGTTAAATATTGGAAATATAGTTTCCATAAGTTATTATGTATGTTTTATATAATAAATAAATTATTTTGAAAGCGATTCGACTTGGTTTGAATTATAAATCGAAGTTTCGTCTGAATAGGACTAGCCGTGCAGCGTTGTTTCTTCTGAATAGGACTAGTCGTGCAGCGCTGTTTCTCGAATTTCAACCTTTCACTTCAAATTGATGTACTAGGAGATCTGACCATTAGATTTTCCCAAAACAAATTTTTTTGTTTGTAATGAAAAGAGTTTTCAAGTGAAATGGAAAGTTTTATAATCCGACTGTTAGATCCTGAAATAAGTTAAAATCAAATTTGAATAAAAATTGCGCTAGTGCGGTTTAGGACCCAAAATTGGATTTTCATAAAATAATTTTTATCAAATTATTAAAAATCGAGTTAAATTATTATAAATCATAATAAATGGTTGAAAGTGATTTGGATTGAACATACGAAGTTTGGAAAAGGTGAAAAGCTATTTTATGAAAATGAGTTGTTTTAACAACGCTATTTGCAATAGGTTTTTGGAACGGTTTGAACTAAAAAGGTTTTGATATAACCAATGTTATATAAAGGTTTTGCAAACATTTATAAAGGATTATAATGGGGATGTTATGATGCTTTTGGGATTTGAAAAGGTATTTAACAGAGTTAAGTTTTCCAATTGATGAACTAAATTGGAATTGAATGGGAATCGATTTGGAGATAATTGGGATAAGTCTCCGTGGATGAAGATATTTACTATCTAAGGAATTTAAAAAGGTTTGTCGTTATTTCTCTTATAGTATAAGTCCGATACGAGAATTCGTATCAATTATGAGTTGATATGATTTTCGTGAAGATTTCATTTAGATCGAAAGTATGATTTTGGGTTTATCGTGAACAATGTCTTAAATAACATTTGTTCTGTAACCCATTTAAAGGAAATATGATTTTCAAAGTTAAGTTGAAGTGAAATATTTGTCAAATTTGCATATAAAGTTTAATGAAAGAGTTTCCCCTAGCGGACGATAATGGGAACGAAGTCTAAAAATCATTTAAAAGGTAAACGAGTGTTTCCCTAATGGTAAGGTTAAGAAATCATAAGGATGAATTTGGGTTAGAGATATGATGATCTATGAAAGATAAAGTAATTTACCCTAATCAATGATCAATGAATGGGTTAGGTTTGGGCTAATATGTTTTCCTGTAAAGATAAATAAAATCTTTAATCAGATTTGGTATGAAAAATATGAGATAAATGGAGGTAATTTAACTTACCAAAATACAAGGTCTATTAGATATGGAGTTTTGCTCGATGGGATGGATAGAATGAGAATGAGATAACTATTTGGGAAATTACCTTTTTGTGAGGTTCAATAATCCTGATAAAGCGCAAAAACCTTGGTTTGAGTTAAATTTGAGAAATGAGATTTTATAATCACCACTACAAAAAAAGGTCAGTTGCATCAGTTGTTTACCCCCTGTTGCATCAGTTCAGAAACCGATGCATATGCAGCTGATGCAACAAAGTAAAATAAATTGCATTGGTTTCAGAATCGATGCAACAATTATAAATTTGCATCGTTTGTTAGAAATAATGGATGCGAAAGAAAGGTTTTCGGGTTAAAACTAGTTGCTATGTTGCACCGGATACTGGTAATAACCACTGCAAAATATATATTTTAGCACAGTTTGTTACTAAGAACCGATGTAATATAAGGAACACTGCCTTTGACCAATCTTTATTTTGCATCGGTTGTTCTGAAGGTCGATGCAAAATATCACTCTACTTCTTCAAATGTCCGTAACCAATGCATAAAAATCTTCTCATAACAGTTAATGCATGCAGTATTATAATTATTTAAAATAAAATCAAATCGATGACCAAGGCAAATTGAATAAAAGAATACAAAATATATAGGGTCCATAATCCATAAAAAATGATTCATGAATTCATTTTAGTAAAATAATTCAAACATTTGATATGTACAATCATTAAGAAGCGATATAGCCTAAACTATGAAGTACCATAAGACAACAATACTTTTGGCGTCATTCTTCACTTCGATCCAAAACAAGAACCTGAGTTGAGATAATAGATATTATGTCAATAAATAAAAATGTTTTTGAAACTTTAAAATAAAATGTAGATTGAAATTTTGAAAAAAAAAATGCAATATTGACATTCTAGCATTGAGCATTAGATCCAAATTGAACATACTTTTCATTAGAAAGTTCATCACAATGAACTTTTGAAAGCCATCTATTGAGCCTAAAGAAAACAACATGATAACTCAAGATTGAATTCGTATTCACGTACTATTCATCAACTGTTCCACATCATTACGTAAAACGTTGTACTGGAATGAATAACTACCTAGCATAAGTGATTCACAAACATAGTTTTAACAATGGTGCTATCAAGAAAGAAACAAAATAAATAACTGGTAACTTAACATTGATTGAACTTCTTATTTCACTTGTGATTTGAGAAACACAAAAATAGAAACGGAAAAAGATAAATTAGCCTTAACAAAACTAAACTGTAAATACAGTACAATGGAAATGTGAACTTAAAACCAACCCCACTTCAAAATGATAATTCATACAACTACCTCAGACTCCGGGTGCTGCCATAATATTTTGGTTCCTTATTGAATTCTCCTTCAAGGTCCAGCTTCTATCCCTGAATCCACAAATGCAATCTAATTTTTCATAAATCTACATGCTTGAAATATATATTTTTTTTTTTTTGGGAATGTACACCGCTAAGATTAATAGCCCCTTCTTTATATAAATAGAAACTTGAAGCTAACATCAATTGGCTGTGAAAATGGTGCTATGTTTGTGCACAAAAACCTGATATTTATGACAATTAATACGATAAGTCTATTAATACATTTGGAGCTAAAAACTAAAGAAGAACATAGACCACTTGAAAATCTATTAATACGACAAGTCTTTTCAAACACTCCATTCTTTTCAAGCAGTGATCCCTTTAACCCCGTACCTTTTAATATGATAAGTATATTAAGGGGTCAAATGGTGAATCTTTCTTTCCTCATTATCAATAATGCTCATCATGTCCATTCATCATTCTCATATAGGCATGTGTAAATACAGTTATTTATTATTGACCCGTACCTAAAGTGATAAGATGTGTAGTTTGAGCTTATGTAAAGCGAAATTCAACTTCACTAATAATATTCGTGCATGATTAGTTTCTTTATGCAAAAATATCTAACAAATAAAGCTCTTTTTCCATTTTACTGCTCATATCTATGCAATATATATTACTTATGTTTATACTACGTACAACTTTAACTGTTCTTTAAAATTATGAAACACCCCAAATTATATTTCAAGGTAAATATTTGTGACTCGTTAGTTCGTATTGGCAGAAAATAATAATAATGACAACCTGGAAGAATAGCCTCCGCAAAGAAGGAATTCTAGTGAGGTTTCAAACAGTATGATAACTTGGACCCACAAGGAATTTCAAATTAATTCATACACCTATTAAACAAATGATGAAGTATAGAGCCAATAATAGAAGAATAAATACAAAAAATAACATATTTTACGATCTTAAAACAATGTATTCCTTACTCTTTTCAAGTAATGATCCCTTTGATCCTTTACTCTTTTCAAACATCCTCCTCTACACAACCTTGCATTCCTATCTATACCAAGCACCTACTTAGCAAACACTCTACTCTTTTCAAACAACAACCACACACTCCTTCTCCATTTTGCTCCAACCTACGTTTCAATCATCCACTCTAGTTCGACAGTCCAAAACTCAAACTCAATCAAACCACCACTACAAAGCAAACCATCAACAACACATATCTTCACTATTTTCCCTAAAAAGCAAACAACTGACGTAATTCCATAAATTAACTGACATTTCACTTCACCTACTTCCACTCATTAGTGTAACGATACGGATTTCGCCCGAACCTAATCGATCGTAAAATCGACCAAGACCGTTCAAATTCCGCATAGGCTAACTTTAGGCATACAACACATCAGAACAAATAACAGAAGAATTTTATAAACATTACATTAATGTTACATTAGAGTACAGAGTATCAGAGTACATCGAATATAATAATACAGCCGAAGATTTAATTACAATAAATGTAATACACTTTAGCGGAAACGATTAAACTAACACCGCGGAAGACTATCATGCTATGGACACAGCTTTAAGCTTCGATCCAGAATCCTGCTTAGGAAATGAATATCTGCAAAGGAAGCTACTCGACTGTCCATGTGGAAAAGAGAGCACCTGAGTTTGCAAAGTGAAACAAACTACGGGTCAATCATGGGACCGGTATGAGAAATCTATTTAATCAATCTAATAATAATAAGGCTAATCACAGGACCACGCCACTAATGCGGAACGAGTTTACACCATTGGATTGCCAGTCCATAAATAAAATAAATCGTTAAAACAACGCAACGATTTTTAGAAAAATGAAACCATTATAAGACTCAAGTCTCATCACACAATGCAACGCAAACCGGAGGATAGAGTTTTACCTTATAATGGTCAAAAATGCTTAATACGATAAAACAGAGTTAATATTATTAGTGGTGTATATATGTCTCAAAAAAATTTCAATCATAATGTATCAATCATAGACAGCATAACTACCATATACTATGTCACCATCCTTGTTCTACAATCAAAACCACAAGAGTCTTATCGGAGGTTGGATTTCCATCGTGAACCAAGCCAAAAGATAGTCCTTACCGAATTCGAGACACTTTAGCCTGTGCCTCAGGATACAGCCGCAACCGCACCTGGATCTTCAGGGCCGGTCCACCAAAGTGCAATGGTTGGATTATTAATGCCTGAACAATACGTTTCCCTGCCCTATGGGGGCATAAATAGAGCCACTAGGGACTCAAATAACTGAGGCGCCTCATTCCATCATTGTAATGACCTAGATTTATTGTCGATTTATTCTAAATATTTAATATAGTTTTAAATATTGATTTGACAATATAAATTAATATTTATATTGAGTTATAGATTTTATAATCGAAATACGATTTATTTCGAATATATACAATTATCGAAATACGAGAAGTGAAATAATTCAAATCGAAATTAAAATGGAGTTAAATTAATTCAGTTGATTAATCGAAATTCTATTTAAATAGAAACAGCGATAATAATAATTTTATATTAGGGAATTAATTGTTTTTAATTTAATTTAAATCGATTTAAATTAAAATCTTTCTATGTGATCGAACGAGGCTTCGGTACCGGTCCCAGTGTGCTCAGAATAGTGCTATAACGCTAGAAACATCAGTTGTTGTGTATAAATTGGAGTCCAGTACCCCGAAATTATATTCTTATAAAATTTGATCGGATAAGAATGAAGTCAAATCAAATTAAATACAAATCAAATCGCATTAAAAATCTATGTACCTTAGATATACTATTTTCCTTAATGACTAAGGCTTCTCTCCTATAAAAGAAACGCGACTAAGCCTCTCCTTGTTATTTTTTCCAATTTGTTCTTCAAAAGGAAAAAGATCCTTCTCCTTTTCAATTATAAACCGTGAATCCTCCATTTTGCAAAATCCATTAAAAATCAAAACAAAGGAATCCACTTCCCTCTTCAGTTAATTCTTAACATATTTAAATAAATTCAATTTCGCATGTGGGTTCTTATCTAGTTCAACTTCGAGAGCCGTCGCGAGCTCCGATACCATCATCATTCACGCTGTTTGAATTTGATAACAATTTCGAGTTCAATAATTAGGGCTCGACCTCAATAACCATCGTGAGCAAAATGGTTCGATTGGGAAATCGTTTAATTCGAACTCAATGTCAATTTCGAATTTCTAGGTACTGTTAGTGACGCGATGAGGGCTCGAAGACACTCGATTTTTGAGCAGTAAAGGATGAGGTTCGAAGGGTTTCAGTCGTGGTTGTGCTCACGGTAAAGGAGACAAGGTCGCGATTTTGAAAAAGGTATTGAGGTGGATGGGGCACTATTGATGTCGCGATTTGAATTGGGAGGGTGTAAGTGGTATCGAGGTCGATGTTGTAGATGGAGTTCGTGAATTTCAGAGGGTTCGATGGATTTAGAAATTGGACGATGAAGTTTCTGATGCTTGGGTACTGTTCAGGTAATGTTAGGGTCAGTGGCGATTAACAACAACAAGGGAAGATCGATGTGGGTTTTGGGTTAGAACTGAAATTTGACATTATGTTTTTGAAGAGTCGAAAGTGGAGTCGAGGATTTTGAAGGGGGGTATGAAGGTGCTGCAGTGTTGAACATGAAGAAGGTGAATTGTTGAGTCTTTTGGTAGGTTTGTGAGTAAAGGCTACAGGAGTTGTATTATGAGAGGTGGAAGAGGTTCGGCAGTGGGAAGCAGACTACAGTAAGGAGAAGAACTTAAATGGGCAAAAGGTAATTAGGTTTAAATAGTTATAGTTAATTAATTTAAACTTAACTTAATTCGATTATAACTTTAACCAGTATATCTATTACATACATTATTAAATTCAAGTGAAACCGATTATGTTGGAGTCGAATTGGCAAAAGATTTGCATTGGAATTGAATCGAGGATTTGGAACCGAGGATTTTCGATTTAATTGAACTTATGTTTAATTAAATCAAAATAAATGGCTATCTCTACAAATAAAATCAATGTGAGTAAAATCTCGCTCCATTTAGAATTATGTTTATTCCTTAAAATAATTGTTCGTTGTTTGTTCGGTTGCATTAAAATATTGTTTGGCTGTTAAAAATATATTAGTTATATAGGATTTGTGTTTATGGCTATTATATATATATATATATAATGGTTATTGGTTGGATTCCCGTAGTACCATTAGTGGATGCCCATAATATCATTAGAGGATGACCCTATATGCTCCACGCTATGATAGTGGATGACCTTCTATACCACGATATCCTGCCTCGAAGCAGGATGGGTATTATTTATGTTGGCTAACATCTGTGGATGCAGGGAAAACAGGTTGGAGGGATCCAACCAGCTTCCTCAAAAATATTATTTGTTTGTTGTTCATATTTATTATCATATATGATGTGTTAGCAAACCTGTCATTTATATTTGGTTGTTTTGGGTGGTTAAAATATCACTAGGTATGAATGATGATTTATAAAAATATCGTGAAAAGGGAAATTTTGAGATTTAAATGGGAAAATATATTTTCTAAAATAGAATTTGAATTTCGAATGGACTGTAAAGATATTTACTTGTTTTGAATAAATAAATCAAGTATTGAATTTATAAACGATGTTTATAAATTGAATAATACAAGAAATTGAAGCAAATTTATAAATGGTGTTTATAAATAAAAACAAACTGATTTTCATTGGATAACAAGGGAATTAAATGAATTATAAACGGTGTTTATAAATGAAGTGGAAAAAAGTATCATTTGATAATTTGGACTTTTAAATTCAAATGTGAATTTAAAAATAGAAATGGGGAATCGTTTAAAGAAGTAAGCGATGAAATTTATTCCGATGTTCAGAATATAAATTGAACTAAAATAAATCCATAAGGGTTTATGATTTGAATTCGATTAGTTCGAATTTATTTAAATAAAATATGTCTAGAAAAATATTAGGTTATATTAAATAGAAGTTAAATTTAAATATGAAAATAGATTCTATTTTATATATCGATAAGTTAAAATAAATAGAATATTCCAAAATGAGATTTTGGTTTTTAGATTTCGAAATGGAAATTGTTAAAATATATATAAAACAAGAAAATTTATAAATGGTGTTTATAAATATAAGGAATTAATTATCAAGAGATAATTTGAAATATTAAATTCAAGTACGAATCTAAAAGTATAATTTGAAATCATTTCGAAAAGAGAATGATGATTTTTATTCTGGAATTCAGAATATAAAAGGAATTGGATTTCAAATGGAATTTGAAATGGAAAAATTGTTTTAATAAATAAAACAAGGAAGTTGAATTTATAAACGATGTGTATAAAGCTAGTGAAATAAATTATCATTAGATAATTTAGAAGTTTAAATTAAAGTATGAATTTAAAAAGTGAATTGGAAAACGTGTTGAAATAAAGAACGACTGATTATATTCTGGAATTCAGAATATAAACTGAATTGAGAAAAATCCAATGGATTATAATTAGAATGTGATTTCATCGAATTTTATAAAGTAATTTATTTCTAACGGAATTAGAAAATAATAATTGAAATGGTGTTGTAATTGAATTGATAACTGAGTAATGAAAAATCGACGATTTGAGATAATCGGAAATATTAAATTGGATTTGAAAACTGGATTTAATATATATTAAAAATATTTTAGAATTGGGTTAATACGAATGGATTGAGTTTAAACCAAATGGGAATATTTGGATATGTGGTACGCAAGTTTGGAATGAAATATATGAAGATATATAAATTGAAATGCCCGACAAAAAGGTACACGTTTAAATTCCATATGTGGTTTTATGTGCCGAATCGGCAAGCCTCTTGACGTTTTGATTTTCTTTTTGAATGGAGAGGGCCCAGAGAGGCGTTTGGTGGTTGTACCGAGTGACCCGTACAAAGGAGATTATGGCGAATTTTTCCGGAAATCTAAGGAGTTAGAATATTTCTAAGAAGATTTGATAATAAGGAATCGATATACCGATATATATAGAATTCGATAAAGAAACGAAATAAAAATATAATGTTACAAACAAAATGGAAATCAATAAATTTAATCTGATAAAAATAGAAAGAGAAACGTATAACGTTTAAAAGATATGGATAATTGGTAATATGATGTTGATTATTCGAGGTAAGTGGTTTTGTTTGTTTTGAATTTAAGGATGTTTTCAGTCAAGTTCTGAGAGGCAGTTATACCCCAACTTGATTGATTTCATTTTTTACTGATAAATAGCAAGATCCAGTTTCGAAGAGAAATGTTTGAATAAGAGTTAGTTGAATGCAGTATTTTGGGTTGTTGTAACGATGTTTTACACAACATTCGTTTTAACCCAAGTAAGTGGAAATTTGGAAATATAAAAATAAATATTTCCTGAGTGTAGAATTAAATGAGTCATGAAAGAGATAAGTAATCGGAATGTTTTCCAATTGCAAATAGATTTTTTTTAAGTATAGAAAATAAATGGAGGCTATATATGTAAATCTTTTCCAAATAGCGTAAAAGGGAAAGATGATTATTGAAAATATTTTTTTAACAAATATTGATAAGGAAATGGAATAGTGATTTAATTAATGAAAAATTAATTAAGAGCCCAGTGATTGTTTGATGCTATGAATGGATGTTAGTTTTTCTTCGATAGTTAAATAACCAACTATCGAAGTGTTTGCCAATATCATTGTCAATATGGAGAGACCGGTTGGAGTATTATCCGAGAACCACTCCGTATTGGTAATAGCGTTACGAATCAGATTATATGAAGATAATGGAAGACGTTGTAAAGTGCAAGGACTTTTCTATTAATGGAATTTGTGCCTTCGGTTTCGTTCAGTCCTAGAACGAAGTTTTATGGATGAATGTCTGACAGAGTATTTCCAATGATCGCATAGGTTAGTCTGTATAAATATATATGGTGGAGGAGAATTTATTCTCTTAGCATAATATCCAAAATATATTTGTGTAATCAACTAGTGATTTACGGATTTGACAATGTGGCATTTCAAAGTGATTGTGTTATCAATGAGTGATAAGTAATCGTAGCCGTAGGCCTCAACAACCGGGAAATGACAAAAATCGGGCAGGCAGCAAGGCTATGTGAGTAGCTTCCATTAGGGTGTATTATCACCTGTCTAGATATATTCATTTCATTCTTTAATCTATTCGATTTTGTCCTATTCAGGAAATTGTTGCTGATCCCAACCGTTGGTGATATTCATTTGATACACTAAAGCGAAATGAGTGGTCGGTCATGTGTGGCCGGGTCACAAGATGTTCATGCTAAGCCCGGTGTATTCTCCTCTAGAGATACACTATCGGAAGGTGGTTCCATACCTTGTCATAGTTGGAAATTCATTACCCAATAAGTGTTCGCGGTTTTTGATTATATATTATATATGTGGAGCGTGAGATGAAAGCGTTCCACTAGATTTCTATATATTTGATTTAGACATTATTATAATATCAAAAGAGTTTTGATATAAAGATTATCGTTCTTTCAGAAGAATTTAAAAGTTATATCAAGTGTTCAAATTCTCATAAGTGAAAAACCCGTTCCGTGTTATACGGCGTGGTCTTATGAGATATCAGTTATTTTCTCAAACTGTTTTAAAATGTTTACTCATACCAGTCCCATGACTGACCAGAGTTTGTTTTGTTTGACCTTAACTCTTTGTTGCCCAAATTTGTATGGGCAGTCAAGTATTTCAGGATTTTACAGATCTATCTAAAGGAGCATGGAGCAGGAGGCTTCAGAGTTAGATATATAATGTTTTTATTTCCGCTGTGTTGTAAGTGTTATACTCTGGTAATTGTATGTTATACAGTTAAAAATTTTTGTATTTCAAAAGTTATGATACATTATATTTTGTTCCGCTACGATGTGAGATTCTATGTTGTTATTTCTGTTCTTCTAAAAAAACTGATTCGTATTTGTGTGATATTTGGGTTGGACGTGTGATGTATGTAGTCAACTCCGATAGTACAGATTTGCGGTTTGTTACAGCGGTATTAGAGCTTAGGTTGAGCAAATACCTAGGCTTTGTGGGATGTGCTCATTAGAGATAGGGTCAGTAGTACCCTAAAATGAGTTGAGTGTATATATATATGAGAGCGCGTATTTGTTAATTGATATAAAAATTGTTTTATATTATGTTGGCTAGTCTATTGAGTGGCTTATGAATTCGGATCGAATCGTGGGATGCCACGAAATCGATAGGAATTTCTAAACACTTGAACAGAGAATTCGACATAATATTGGTTTAAAATTGGTAAATGAAATAACTTTACCTAAAATTCTATTTTGATATAGAAAGAATAATTTTCTGAAATCATAATAATATATGGATGTGTTGGATGTTAAAATTATAATCAAATAAGTTTATAAAAATTGAATGGTTATATATAACCAAATATAACTTGTATATGAATTAAATATACAAATAAGATGAACTAGAGTTGAATTAAAACTAGAATTTGGAATTTAAATCCTGAGAAGTTTGAAAATATTTTATGAAGTATATTAGAACAATATAGCTTGTGATTGAAGGATTTTTGAATCAAAAATCAGTTTTGATGGATTCTGAAAGTGATAAAGCACTGAACTCACTTCAGTGGCTGGGAAATAGTTCTGATGATGACTCCAGCATCCTCATTGTTCATTTTCGAGTTCCAAGTGATGAATTGCTACCTTAGAATTTTTTTATGAAATTTGTTTCAAAGTAAACAAGTGGTTTTGGAAATTCAAATGTTTTGAATATGAAATGGAAATAAATATATACGTATATATATTTATGTGATTTCAGAAGAACTTGAAAGAAAAACTTAGGAATTTGAATTCTGAAATTTAGTTTAACTTAATCAAGTTTAATGGATCGAGGTGAATGAATTGATTAGAATCAATTTGAATAATGTTGAGTGCACATAAAGTAAATATGAATATATGTGTTGTAAATCATTCACATTTAAGGGGTGAAGATTGTAAAGACCCAGATTTATGGTCGATTTATTCTAAATATTTAATATAGTTTTAAATATTGAGCTGACAATATAAATTAATATTTATATTGAGTTATATATTTTATAATCGAAATATGATTTATTTCGAATATATATATATAATTATCAGAATACGAGAACTAAAATAATTCAAGTCAAAATTAAATGGAGTTAAATTAATTAAAATGATTAATCAAAATTCTATTTAGATAGAAAGAACGATAGTAATAATTTGTTATCAAAGAATTAATTGTTTTTAATTCAATTTAAATCGATTTAAATTAAAATCTTTCCATGTGATCGAATGAGTCTTAAGAACCGGTTCCAGTGTGTTCAGAATAGTGCTATAACGATAGAAACATCAGTTGTTGTGTATAAATTGGAGTCGTGCACCCCGAAATTATATTATTATAAAATCTGATCGGATAAGAACGAAGTCAAATCAAACTAAATACAAATCAAATAAGCATTAAAAATCTATGTACCTTACACATACTATTTTCCTTAATGACTAAGGCTTCTCTCCTATAAAAGAAACAGGACTAAGCCCCTCCTTGTTATTTTTTCCACTTTGTTCTTCAAAAGGAAAAAGATCCTTCTCCTTTTCAATTATAAACTATGAACCCTCAATTTTGCAAAATCCATTAAAAATCAAAATGAAGGAATCCGCTTCCCTCTTCGGTTAAACCTTAACGTATTTAAACAAAATCAATTTCGCACGCGGGTTCTTATCTAGTTCGACTTCGAGTTCGAGAGTCGTCGCGAGCTCCGATACCATCATCATTAACTCTGTTTGAGTTTGATAACAATTTCAAGTTCAATAATTAGGGCTCGACCTCTATAACCGTCGCGAGCGAATTGGTTCAATTGTGGAAATCGTTCAATTCGAACTTGATTTGAATTTCGAATTTATGGGCACTATTAGTGACGCGATGAGGATTCGAAGACACTCGATTTTTGACCAGTAAAGGATGGTGTTCGAAGGGTTTCAGTCGCGGTTGTGCTCAGGGTAAAGGAGACAAGGTTGCGATTTTGAAAAAGGTATCGAGGTGGATGAGGCACTGTTGATGTCGCGATTTGAATTGGGATGGTGTAAGTGGTATCGAGGTTGATGTTGTAGATGGAGTCCGTGAATTTTATAGGGTTCGATGGATTCAGAAATTTGATGATGGAGTTTCTGATGCTTGGGTACTGTTCTGGTTATGTTAGGGTCGGTGGCGATTAACAACAACAAGGGAAGATCGATATGGGTTTTGGGTTAGAACTGAAATTTGACTGTATGTTTTTGAAGAGTCGAAAGTGGAGTCGAGGATTTTGAAAGGGGGTGTGAAGGTGTTGCAATGTTGAACATGAAGAAGGTGAATTATTGAGTCTGTCGGTAGGTTCGTGAGTATAGGCTACAGGAGTTGTACTATGAGAGGTGGAAGAGGTTCGACACTGGGAAGAAGACTACAGTAAGGAGAAGAACTTAAATGGGCAAAAGGTAATTAGGTTTAAATAGTTATGGTTAGTTAATTTAAACTTAACTTAATTCGATTATAACTTTAACAAGTATATCTATTACATACATTATTAGATTCAAGTGATACCGATTATGTTGGAGTCGAATTGGCAAAAGATTTGCATTGGGATTGAATCAAGGATTTGGAACCGAGGATTTTCGATTTAATTGAACTTATGTTTAACTAAATCGAAATAAATCGCTATCTCTACAAATAAAATCAATGTGAGTAAAATCTCGCTCCGTTTAGAATTATTTTTATTCATTAAAATAATTGATCATTGTTTGTTTGGTTGCATTAAAATATTATTTGGCTGTTAAAAATATATTAGTTATATAGGATTTGTGTTTGTGGCTATTATATATATGTTGGTGATCGGTTGGATTCCCGCAGTACCATTAACTGATGCCCGCCGTATCATTAGCTGATGACCCTATACGCCCCCACACTATGATAGTGGAAGACCTTCTATACCATGATATCCTGGCTCGAAGCAGGATGGGTATTATTTATGTTGGCTAATATCTGTGGATGCTGGGAAAACAGTTTGGAGGGATCCAACTGGATTCCTCCAAAATATTATTATTTGTTTGTTGTTCATATATATTATCATATATGATGTGTTAGAAAATCTGTCATTTATATTTGGTTGTTTTGGGTGGTTAAAATATCACTGGGCCTGAATGATGATTTATAAAAATATCGTGAAAAAGGGACTTTTTAGATTTAAACGGGAAAATCTATTTTCTAAAATAGAATTTGAATTTCGAATGGACTATAAAGATATTTACTTATTTTGAATAAATAAAACATGTATTGAATTTATAAACGATGTTTATAAATTAAATAATACATGAAATTGAAGTAGATTTATAAATGGTTTTTGCAAATAAAAATGAACTGATTTTCATTGGATAATCAGGGAATTTTAATGAACTTATAAATGGTGTTTATAAATGAAGTGGAAAAAAAATATCATTTGATAATTTGGATATTTAAATTCAAATGTGAATTTGAAAATAGAAATGGGGAGTTGTTTAAAGAAGTAAGCGATGAAATTTATTCTTATGTTCATAATATAAATTGAACTAAAATAAATCCATAAGGATTTATAATTTGAATTCGATTAGTTCGAATTTATTTAAATAAAATATGTCTAGAAAAATATTAGGATTATATTAAATAGAAGTTAAATTTAAATATGAAAATAGATTCTATGTTATATATGGATAAGTTAAAATAAATAGAATATTCCAAAATGTGATTTTGGTTTTTAGATTTTGAAATGGAACTTGTAAAAATATATATAGAACAAGAAAATTTATAAACGGTGTTTATAAATATGAGGAATTAATTATCAAGAGATAATTTGAAATATTAAATTCAAGTATGAATTTAAAATTATAATTTGAAATCATTTCGAAAAGAGAATGACGGATTTTATTCTGGAATTCAGAATATAAAAGGAATTGGATTTCAATTGGAATTTGAAATGGAAAAATTGTTTTAATAAATAAAACAAGGAAGTTAAATTTACAAATGATGTGTATAAAGCTAGTGAAATTAATTATCATTAGATAATTTAGAAGTTTAAATTCAAGTACGAATTTAAAAAATGAATTGGAAAACGTGTTGAAATAAAGAATGATTTATTATATTTCGGGATTCGGAATATAAACTGAATTGAGAAAAATCCAATGGATTATAATTAGAATATGATTTGTAACGACCCGCATTCTACGCATCAAGAGTTCGTAGAATATTTATTTCTCTCTCATGTAAAGTCGTATAGCCATGTAACTTTGGGAGACGACTATTGGGGTCATTTCGCATGTTCATGATTTTTGCCGATTTTTAAATGACCGTTTTTCCCCTAGCTGATCTTGTTTCGACCATAACTTTTGATTGGTAAGGAGTTTGGACCTGAAACCACTTTCATTAGATTCGGATGATGGTTTACCTTTCCGTAGAGTGGTCACATTAGCCAAACGGACTCATCGTTTGCGAAATATGGCTGAAACAAGGTTTAGAAGATGAAAAACAGCTTAACCGGGCCTAATTAGGGTGATTAGCAAGAGGGCCCATAACCCCTTTCGGGATTAGGGTTATGGGAAGGCTGAAACCAGTTAGGAAACGATCTATTCTCATTTTCTCGGCCGCCTAAAACATTTCCCTAAACCTAACAATGGCCTCCAACACCCAAGTCATCTTCTAATAACCATTTAATCAAGTTTTAGCCTAGTCTACATCTAATCAAGGCAAATTAGCAACAAATTGGGAATAGAGCTGCTGTGTTGCATAGAGATTCAAGCTAAATCAGAGATATTTTCAGATCTAAGTTTTATTTGTGGCTAAGGTGAGTGATTTGCGTAGTTTCTCACTAATTACGGTTGACTAGGGGCAATTAGTGTTAATTAGCGAAATTTTGGCTTAGAAAAATCTGGAAAAATTTGTAAAATTCTAAAATAATTATTTTAGGGCTCTGATAAAAATTTGGGTTAATTTGGTTAAGTTTTGCTAATCCTAAGTTTAGTTATGCTTCATGATTATGGGAAAAACAAGGTTTTTTTGGGCATCTTTGATCCGTATAAGCATGTTAAATTGTTGTTTTGCTGTTTAAGGTTGATTATACATGTTGCTATGACTATTTGAAATGTTTTGTGATTGCTTAGCAAAGTTAGATTGGTCGAAAACGTCGTCGTATGGCGTAAAACAGTCGCTTGAAAAGTTGTAGGAAATGTGCAGGGTTTCGGATTGGGTCAGATATAGGGGTCGGATCGGATGGGAGGACTGGGCAAGGGGATTCGAATCAGATCGGGACCTAGCACAAGAGGAAAAGCATGGCAACGAGGAAGGCCACATGAACGACGGGATCGGATCGGAGACGGAGGGGGGAACCAGATCAAAACCTGTAGATGAAGGCACCCGACCCGGATGGAGCACCACGACCGAACCGACCTAGAGAGAGTTGGCCGAACCAGATTGATGGTTGGGAGCTGAAGCTTGCCGAACCGAACCAAGCTGGGTTGACTGAATTGAACCAGAGGGCTATGACTACCGAACCGAACCGAGCAAGGTTGATTGAACTGAACCAATGAGGACTGGAGCACTACGCATATTCAAACCAAACCAAGGCGTGGCTATGACCACCGAACCGATCCGGAGGAGACCAAAACCCGAGATGCAAAGTTAGTCTAAATAGGAAGTAGAACTCAGGATCCAGTTGGGAACCAACGAGTTGACTTCATGAGTTGGGCTTTGCTGCGGGATTTATGCAAAGGGGTTATCAACGTCTACAACTTTGATTCACCACCGAGACGGATGTTAGGCTACATATCAGTGCAGTGGGGTAGTTATTACTCCATGGGGCAGAGTGATTGTAGCATGGCTATGAGCCAGTGCAGTGGAGTCGTCATGACTTTATGGGGCAGAGTGGACATAGCAAGGATTAGTGGCTATGGATCAGTGCAGTGGAGTCGTCATGACTCCATGGGGAAGAGTGATCATAGCAAGGATTTAGGTGGTCAAAAAAGTGGATATCGTATGCTTTACGCACTGAGTGAGAGATGTGAGGATGGTTGCTATGCTTGACTATTTGGCATCATTATGACATGCACACCCCCACCCCCATATCTTTACACCATATGTTAGCGTCACCTTAGAGTATTGTACATTTTGTTGTGCTAACTCTTTGGTTGCAGGTCCAGATTCAGGTATGATTTAGTATACCTGTTATTGTTCTATTTTGCTGCTTATTGCTCATACCGGAATTTTGTCTGACCTAGAGTTTTATGTCTCTTCTTATTACCCTGGTTGCTCTTAAACGGCAGACTAGAGACATGTTAGGTGATTATGTATGGGTAGTTGTGCCAGAGATGAGCAGGAGGCTTCCACGCATGATATAAATAGATATTCCCCTTGTGTCGCTGCTGGTTACTACTTTGGGCATTAGTAGTGTACCTTTCTTATTTTGCTTTGGAGACAGTTTTAAAAGTTGTAATAATGATGATGTGGAACATAAGCTATATTTTGGATTTTCCGCTGCTATGATGGTTTAGTTTTTAGCTTATGCACTATCTCACCTGTTTTATGTCAAATATATTATTATTATATTTTATTCTATGAGCCGTGAGACATTCTACAGGTTCCTTGTTAGTTCAAATTCACTTCTTTCTTTTCTTTGACGAACGTTCTATGCTGGTTGGACATTGGCACAGTGCACTTTCATTGGAAATGTCGGCTGGTGCGGGGCGGGCCGTCACATTTGGTATTAAAGCTCTAGGTTGCGTAGTTAACCTAGGGAAAGACACCTGGGAGAGATAGTACGTATATGAGAGCGCGTATTCGTTATATTCTGGTTTTCAAAAGTTATATATATATACTATAATGTATTTAAGGATGAAGTCGCATTGCAATGGCACCATTGAAGAGATGGTTAATCGTTTTCTCCTTACGGATTGAACGATGAGCCAATGTACTAGGGGTACTGGTAGAGGAGCTAATAATGGGAATGCTCCTGATATGAGGACGATGTTCACTGACTTCATGAGGGAAATGCTTAGAAATGTGCAAGGAGCAGTTCCCAATGCTGCAAATGGTGGTGGTACAGCGGTGCAGGCGCCTAGGGCCGATTTCGCCAAGCTATGCAAGGATTACACTAGTTTTGGTGGAAAGCCATTCAACGGATTCAACTACAGAAGTTCAGGAATGGTTGGATAGCTATAAGCGTATCTTCGAAGACTTGGGTAACGAGGATGCGATGAAGAGAAAGTTAGCATCCCGTCAGCTGCACAGACAGGCAATGAATTGGTGGAATGCTATTAAGGCAGCTACCCCTGAGGACCAAGTTACTCGGGATCAGTTCAGGACCCGCTTTAGCGATAAGTTCATCCCAGCAGACCAAAAGTCAGAATTGTTTAGGAAATTTCTGGAGCTTAAGCAGAATGGTAGGGCAGTCTCGGTGTATATTGCTGAGTTCGATACTTTATCGAAGTATGGATTATCTCTTATTGACACTCCCGAGAAGAAGAATGAGAAGTTTATAACAGGCTTAGACCAGTACTTGGGGGAAAGCCTTATAAACCACATCGATGAGACTTTTGAATCGATTGTTGGGAAAGCATTGAGGTTAGAGAGCCTTTATCCTAAGCCCAAGACTGAAGTTGTTGTTGCATCTGTAGAGGGAGAAAGCCACAAGCAAGCAGTGGAGGCAAGAATAATTCTCAAAACAAAAAGAAGCAGAACCAAGCTAAGGATGGTCAGAAAAAGAGTAAGAAATATGTTGAATGCTTTAGCTGTGGCAAGAAGGGCCATTATGCTAAAGAATGTCAAGCAAAGCCAGCGGACAGGAAGTGCTTCAACTGTGGCCAAGTGGGACATCACAAGGATGAATGGCCGCAACCCCCTAAAGAGAAGCAGATTGTGAAAGCATATGCTTTTAATGTTGTTCCTTCTTTGTCGAATTCCCCAACTGTGGCGGAGAAAAGAAAGAATGTCGTCATTCAAGGTATGCTTTCTGTTTTTGATGTTCCTGTTCGAGTATTGTTTAATATCGGGGCTTCCCGTTCTGTAATGACCCGCATTGGCAGAGGTATTATAATTTATTTATTTAATTATATAAATAGTGATATAGTGAATTTAATGGTCGTGGAATTAAATAATGTTGAATATTTAATTAAAATAATAAATTAAATAATATATTTAATTCTGAAATAATCAGAATTGGCTGAAATGGCGATATGTGTGAATTGGGCAATTCGAATTATATAATTCAGTTTAAAGTTGAATTATAGTAACGAATATATTCAATCGTCGACAGTTGAATGTATAGTTTATAATATAATTAAAATCGAGCTTGAAATGGCACTGCAGTTCGTAAATTGGCTATTCGAACTTCAACTGAATGTATAGGATTCGTTTTAAGCCGGATTTCTATGAAACAAGAAACGTGTGGAGCTGGTGGAGTATATTTTTCTAGTGGAAGAGAAAAATCGGGATTTCATCGTGTAGATTTTGAGATACGTCCAAATCAAATTTTAGAAAAGTCACTGTGGAATTCCTTTATAATTTATGAAGGAATTATTTATATTTTTAAAAGGGATTTCAATATAAATCGAATATCGGGTTGACCCAGAAGTTAATATCCAATTAGAAATTCATATAGGAATATTTTAAAGCCGTATGGTATTCCACTGTGAATATATACGATAATATTTATTTTTAAATATTAAATTTAATTATATTTAAATATATTTATATATTTAAATGGGTCATTCAGAGCTTTAAAAATAGCCACTTTTGCAAACGAAGTTGGAATTCGACGAAACTAATTTTGTTGGATCCGCAACATCAAATTATTGCTAGATTCCAAGTTTCGTGATTTTTAGAGTCAGTATGTGGCCGTACACATTTTTACAATGAAAAATAGTCAGTATTTCGACGGCTAAAAATACGCCGTGTGAGCATACGGAGTCGGAATTCGACGAAACCAGTTTCGTTAGGACCGTAATGTCGAGCTGTAGCTACATGCCAATTTTTATGATTTTTGGGTATCATATGTGATCACGGGAATTTTTAAAGGACATATACATACAACGGTTGATTATAAATTAATATAATAATCAAAAGAAAAATATCTAACCTACCTATATAATACCCTTAACTATCCCTAACCCTAAACCCCTCATTCAGCAGTCAACAAATTATCCGCCGCTACCAAACTAAATAAAAACGTGATGAACTCCACGTTGAAAATCAAAATCAAAACAAACAAAAATCCTAAAATCAAAAGAGTGGTGAATATGGATTCCTGAGTTAACCATCTTCGATCTAGTACTGGTTTCATATGGTTCGGTTGCTATTTGGGTTTGCGGAAGTTTTCCAGTGAGTTGCCGTGAGTTTAGGGTTCGTGATTTTGGCAAATTACATGAATCAATTTGAGTTTTTGAGGTTGGTTTTTGTGACGACCCAGAAAACCTGTACCAATTTAAAAAATTTAAATTGACTAAAATAATGGATTTTAAATATTTAAAATAAATATTTTAAATAATAGCAATGAAAAGTGAGTTTGAATCGACGTTTGAAAACGAATATAATTAATTCTAATTATAAACAAGGCCTGAAATGGCGCTGTAGTTTCAAAAATTGAATTCAAACTTTGTCGGACTGTACCGGGTGCAAAACAAAACAGATTTGAGTGAAACCAAAAATATTTAAATCTTTTAGTGAATACCATTCTATCGAATCTGAAAAATCGAAGTTGCATAGCGGAAAGCAAAAGCTATGGCCAAATGAATTTTCAGAAAGGTCGCTATGGAATTTATATAACCCGTGAAATTGGCCATTTTGCATACGACCTCAGAATTCGACGAAATCACTTTTGTTGGATCCGGGATGTGAAGTTATTGCTAGGTTTCAAATTTCATAATTTTTGAAGCAAGTATGTGAGCGTGGCAAAGGAAATCGTGTTTTGGTCAATTACAGTTAAATTGGATCGGCCAGAAAAGGGCCTTTTTGCAAACGGTCTCAGTATTCGACAAAACTAGTTTTGTTGGGACCGTATCGTCAAAACATAGCTAGATTTATTTTTCTGGAATTTTTCGAATCAGTTTGTGGCCCTGGTAAATTGAAATGTACGTTCAAACTAAATATTGAATGTTATATATTTTAATATCAAGGAAAACTAATTGAAACAGTCGAATGGGCCTATGAAACATATCCCATTGTGTTCGAAATGGGGGTAAAACGCTAGGGATGACAGTCGTTGGGTTCAGATTGGTGTTCGTGGGTGGAAGAGGGTATTTTAGAGATTTTAAAATATATAAATAAATTAAAAAAAATCATTGGTCAGAAAACATATTCTCTCTCCCCGAAATATCGCAACGAACGACGGAAACACGTTCATCACTTCCCGTTCATTTTCCGATCAATCCACGCAAAATTAGCCCCTCCTCCAGTTGAAGATTTTGTAGAGCTCCTCGAGATCTTCAAATCCATATAAAGTTTGGAATTTTTCGTGGCTTGTGGAGTGAGAATCGAGCCCAGGAAGTTTGGGTGTTTTCGCCGCCGCCCCGCCTGCTACAAGCGATCGAACGCCTCCCCCCTCCAGGCGCCAGCGTGCCTCTCCTCCCCCTTCGATGCTGCGAAGGCCGATCGACGAACAGCTACACGGATTTCAAGAAAAATCCAAACCTAGTTTTGAACGAAACAGCTGAGGTACTGCTGTATTTATTTTTAACAGTTTTAACACCTTTAAACCGTAGCAAACTTTGAAAAATCATATCTTTTTCATATGTGATCGAAATTCAGTGAAACAAGAAACAATGGACTTGTGTGGACGTCCTCTACCTTCTAGAAGAGGCCGCATATTTTTCTGAGCCTTCTGCTATTTTTGGTGGAGTGGAACCCAATGTGAGATTTCTAATTTATAAACAATATGGAAAACGATGATGTATAAATTATATAATCGATGTATGAGTAATATAAGCGTTGTACACCTCATGTATAAGCGTTGTATAAGTTGTACGTTCGATGTACAAGTTGTATATGCGTTGTAAAAATTATATATGTGTTGAAATAGAAGTGAATTGCTATATATATATATATATATATATATATATATATATATATATATATATATATATACGCCCCTCGTCCACAAACCATGGACGATATTTATTGGTTGTGATTGGTGTGAAAATTGATTGATAGCGAATGGTTGATTGGAATTGTTTATGATTGGAATTGATTGATTGTGGTTGAAAAATACCCATTTGTGGTTGAGAAATATTTGTTTGAAACCACATAGGATTAGTTTGTGGAAATGAAAAATACATTCATGCCGCCTGCGTGCGAACTAGATGCATGATTCCCATTATAAATAACCGCTAGGTTTTAAGGTAGAGCGAGGAGTCGTACTAGGGACGGTCCCGGTTTTAACTACCCTACCGTTATGCTGTCGAAATTTTGAATAATATTCATGTGTTTGAATTATTTTCATTTGTTGAAACTATATTTATTCGTTGAATAGAAAACCTTCATGTGTTGAATCGATATTCATTCGTTGAATTGAAGTTCATTTGTTGAATGGTATTCATGTTTTAAATACAAAAATCACATTTTTATCGATATATATAAAATATAGAAACCCTTCATGTGTTGAATCGATATTCATTCGTTGAATTGAAATTCATGTGTTGAATGGTATTCGTGTTTTAAATATAAAAATCACATTTTTATCTATACATATAAATTATAGAAAACATTCAAGTGTTGAATCGATATTCATTCGTTGAATTGAAATTCATGTGTTGAATGGTATTCGTGTTTTAAATATAAAAATCACATTTTTATCTATATATATACTATAGAAAACCTTCATGTGTTGAATCGATATTCATTCGTTGAATTGAAATTCATGTGTTGAATGTTATTCATATTTTGAAATAAATTGTTTTATAATAAAAATCACATTTTTATCATCTATATGAACTATATAAAATAATCTTGTTTTGAAAGAAATTGTTTTATAATAAAAATCCTATTTTTATTACATATATGAACTATATAAAATAATAGTGTTTTGAAATAAATTGTTTTACATTAAAAATCACATTTTTATCATATACATGAATTGTTAAATATAGTGAAGTGTTGAAATAGAAGACAGTTAGATAAAAATATCATTTTTATCAAATGTATGTAAAGAATATAGCTTTGGAATCGAAGAATCGATATGTATATATAAATAGAATTAAAATATATCAAATAACGAAGCTGCAGTTCATATTTTGAAACCGTGATTTCAAACGATTATGCCGGGGGATCCGACCATTGGATTTTCCCGAAATCGCAACAGTTGGGTTCGCTTTGGAAAGATCTCTCCAATGGCACCAACTTTGTAAAAATCCAACGGTTGGATTGTCTGGAATGTTTAATTCAAATCTAAAGAAAAACAGCGCCAGAATCAATTATATATATATATATATATAATTACATTTAATCGAATAAGGACACTGCAGTTCGTATTTAGAAATCGAAACTTCAAACGATTGTACCGGGAGATCCGACTGTCGGATTTTCCCGAAACTGGAACCGTTGGATTCATTTTGAAAAGATCTTTCTAATGAGATAAATCTTGTGAAGATCCAACAGTTAGATTTTCAGATATTTGTAAATTAAATCTGAAGAAAAATAGCGCCACGGCCGCGTTATGGCCCGAAGCGTCGTTTTGAATAAATTGGCTATTTTAAAATAAATAAAAATAGCGATAAATCGTTATAAAATATTATAAACGATATGGATGTGATTTAGAAATTAACTGAAGGTTAGCTAAGTCGAATGGTTTCCTGGATTTTGATCTGATGTTGGTTTCGGCCTTCGGGGTTAATATTTGGGAAATCGTTCTCTTACTGATTGACGGTTAGTGACTAATGAATTGAAATGATGCGTATGTATGTTAGTGTTGCACTTGTTTATTATATACGCGAGTTGGTTAGAAAGACCGGGTTTATCCCATTCTGAATAACTGAATCGACGATAAGAAATCGAAGATGAAGACGGTGGTCGAAGACCGGAGATCTTCCCCTCGTTTGGATGGTAACCGAGGTCCTGATTGGGAGGCATCCCGAAATATGGATAATTAGCGGTGATCGTCCAGACGTACGTGGTGATCAATGGGTTTGCGAGGTATATAGTGCCTCCGGTTTCGTTCAGACCCAGAACGGACTTGCAAATGGACAGTGTGTCTGTCATTGGAATTTATTCTGTGTGATTGATAGCCATCAGTTGCACGGTGTGAATTGCCTGTGTGGCATGCTAAGATGTAGTGATCAGGGCTTCTGTTGAAAAGCAAAGTCTTGTGATTGATGATCAAAGCACCGCCTGTGTGGCGTAGCTTTGTTTATAACGTGAATTCACGAGCCTCACACCCCGGTATGAACCTGAAACGGGATAAGGACCACAGGAAGGGCATACGTTTCCTTCTAGCTAGGAGTTGTGTCAGTGTTTTTACACGGCCTGACATTTTACTTATGTGGTTGTTACTGTTGCGAGGCGCCTCGGTTTGATCGGACGATCCGGGTCCGATGGAGTCATTCGTTGGCTCACTTACGCCCCATAGGGCGGGGAAACGCAGTGTTCAGGAATTTTAATCCACATCGGTGGACCGGCCCTGTCGCTCCAAAGGTCGATGCGTTCTGATCCTGAGACACGGGCTAGAGCATCTCAAATTCAGTAAGGACTATCTTTTGCCTTGGTTCATGACGGAAATCCAATTTCCAAATACGTGACTGTGCGGTTTTGATTGTATATATATATGGCAGCATGATATATGGTACCCATGCCGCCTATGATTGATAGTTATGATTCAAATTGTTTTTGAAACATATAAACACTAGTAATAATATCAAATGCTTTTGTTTTAGTCGTATCAATCATATTTTGGCCATTATAAGTTAAAACTCTATCCTCCGGTTTGCGTCGCATTGTGTGATGGGAACTGAGTCTTATAATGGATTCATCTTTATAAAAAGCATTGCGATATTTAAAAGAAAGATTTGTTTTAAAGCACTGGCAATCCAATGGAGTAAACCCGTTCCACAAAAGTGGCGTGGTCCTGTGATTAGCCATATTATAAATGTGTTGAGTAGATTTCTCATACCAGTCCCAAGACTGACTCGTAGTTTGTTTCACTTTCAAACTCGGGTACCCCTTTTTCTACATGGGCAGCCTTGTATTCAGGTTTAGCTAGCTCATTCTGGATAGATGGAGCTGAAGATGGACTCTATCATTTATCTCTTTTATGCTATTCAGCTCCCATTGTATATATTTTGTTTGTTTCCGCTGTAGACATTTATGTATAGTTGAACTGTATTTGTACTAAGTATGATCCTGTATACTGTGTAACTTTGATGATTACGTTTATCCAGTATATTCTATTGTTGATTATCTGGTGTATTTATTTATTTCTGTTCTGCTATTATCTATTTCTGTGTTATATTCCAAAGATTACCCTTGTTTCCGTCTGTACGGGAAATGGGGTCGTCTAATTTTTGGGATCAAGAAGAGATGCCGCATCTGGTGTAACGTTTTGAGCAAGTTTGGTCCCTTTTTGGTTTAGTGCTGTACTGGTACTGTGGGGACGACAGACGTAAAGGAGGATGTCGAGTGTGGCATTAAGGGGTAGAGAGGAGAGAGACTCAGATGAGAAGTTCATTGGTATTGTTAATTTGGCATAACAGTAGAAGAAGGAGGAGATATGAAGTATCAAATATTTCGGTAATGGAGAGATGTTGAGGAGCAGGTACCGTGAGTATCGTTGGAGGAAGAAGGACTTCGAACGGGTCGGTGGGCTTTGGAATGTGAAGTGGGCCGTGGATAAAAAGATTGATGAACCATAAGTTGAGTTGGGATCATATGGACGGACACTACCCAATGGAACTGACTGGGAGTGGATTGGTGCTAGTTTGAATTTATGGAGAAATAAATTGTTTGATTCAAATCAAACAAACAGTTTATCGTTCTTTAACGATGAACTGCCAAAGTGAGTAAATCTCACTAACTCTAAATAGTTTATAATTTCATGTTGTATTTTTAAAACTGTTAAATATTGGCTGGTTGACTGTGTGTTGACTGTTTGATTGAACTGCTAGTCAGTTAGTTGAATTTCTATATTGATTCTATTTAATAGAATATATCATATGGAACTGAAAGTGATGTTATCTATATCGTTTAACATCTGTGATGCAGGGAAACAGGTTGGAGGAATCCAACTGGATTCCTCAAACATTTATTTTACTGTGATTCATATATATTGTGATATACGATGTGGTATATAATTTATTGTTTATTTTGTGTGTTTGGACGATACTGATCATCGTGATTTGATATGTTGAATACCATAACATACCGAAATGTTGATAAGAGAACATTTTCAAAGTGATATTTGAAAATAAAATATTTATAAATGGAATATTTATAAATAAGGAATATTTATAAATTTGAATATTTATAAATTGGAGATATTTAGAAAAGGGGGAAAACGTTATAAAAAGGAAACTGTTATAAGGAGGAAATCATTTTTAAAGTGTAGAACCATTACTAAAAGTAAATCTTTAAAAATGAATAAACGTTGTTGAAAAGGAAATCTTTATAAAGAGAAAGGAGTTAAATCGAATATGGTATTCGAAAGGAGTTAAAACGAATATGGTATTCGAAAGTTAGTAAATCGAATTAGTTATTCGATAGGGGTTAGTCGAGTCGAGTTAGTTGAATAGAGTTAATCGAATATTAAGTTATTCGAATAAGAGTTAACCAAATGGGCTAAGTTAGTCAAGTTAACCAAATGGGTGAAGTTAGTTGAGTTAATCAAATTGAATTTAGTTAAAGGGGTTATCCAATACAGTTTATCCCAATGGAGTAAAAGGGGTTATTCAAATTAGTTATTCGAATAGAGTTAAACACATAAGAGTTATTCAAATAGAGTTAAACACATAAGAGTTATTCAAATAGAGTTAAATAAATAAGGGTTATTCGAATTAGTTATTCGAATGGAGTTAAATACATAAGAGTTATCGAATTAGTTATTCGAAAGGAGTTATCGATTAAAGTTGATCGAAAGGATTTAAGTAAAAAGAGTTAATCAATTAGGGTTAAATAAATAGAGTTAATCGAATTTAATTTATTCGAAGAAAGGTTTTCAAATCTAGTTATTCGTAAGAGAGATTATCAGATATAGTTATTCGAAGGGGGGAGTTATCGAATAGAGATTTATTCGAACGAGAGTTACGTAAGGAAGTGTAAAGGGTTAAAGATGAACTTACCCTATTTCGAGATTTGAAATGTTGTTCATTTAAGGTCTGAGAGGTATCTATTGCCCAACTTGATTGACTTCGTTTTAATTTAGAAATGGATAAGGTTCGAGAGTGAAAGTGGTTAAGAGATTGTAGTAAATAAGTATAGAGGTTTGAGTTGTCTTCGCTATGTCGATTTAAACATCTGCTCAAATCAAAGTAAAGAAGATTTGGAAATGTTTTCCAAATAGAATCAGAAACATAATCAAATATTGAAATAAAAAGATAGGTTGAATGATGTTTGATCGTTATTAATTTCCATCTGGAAATAATATCGTTGTTTGCACACGTATTTTTCTTTGATAGTTAAACCACAGACTATCAACGTTTTGACCATTTAAACGTTGTTAATATAGAGAGACCAGTTGGATTATTATCCAAAAAACCACTCTGTATTGGCATAAGCGTTGCGAATCATATATGCCAAAGATAATTGAAGACAGAGTAAAGTGCAAGGGCTATTGTATAAGTCTTAGATAACAGTGCCTAAGATGGATGTACTGAATAATGCCTTCGGTTCATCCTGTTCCTGGATGACTTGTATGGACGGATGTCTGACAGAATATTTCCAGATGATCACGTGTATTAATTTCTCCAACCGTACCAAGAGTGGAAGCAGAGAAGGAAACTTCTTTTAACTAACACATAATGTATCGTTGAGGACGTCAATCAGTTATTTGATGGATTTGACAATGTGGCATTCAAAGTGAATCTGATGTGATGATGAAGCGTAACCTCAAGCCTCATCAACCGGTAAATGACAGAAATCGGGCAGGTAGCATGTCTAAGTCGGTCGCACCGAAGTAGGGAGTATAATCACCTGATCCAGAGTTTCATTTACTTCTAAAAATCTATTGTTGATGCTGTCCCATTCGGGAAATGGTTGCTGATCCCAACCGTTGGTGATATACATTCGATACACTCAAGCGAAATGAGTGGTCGGTCATGTGTAGCCGGGTTGCAAGATGTTCTTGTTGAACCCAGTGTATTCCTTTCTACAGGTACACTAGCGAAAGGTGGCTCCATACCTTGTCATAGTTGGAGATCCATTACCCAATACGTGCTTGCGATTTTGATTGTATATATATATGTAGAACGTGAGATGAAAGCGTTTCTGCTAGATGATTATTATACTGTGGTTGATAGACATTATTATAATATCAAAAGATTTTTGATATAAAGATAATTTGAATTCTCATAAGGGAAAAACCCGTTCCATTATACGGCGTGGTCTTATGAGATATCGATTACTTGCTTGAACTGTTTTAAACTATTTTACTCACACCCGTCCCATGAATGACCCGGAGTTTATTTGTTTGTTTCCCTTAACTCTTTGATGCCTAAATTTGTACGGGCAGTCAAGTAGTCGGGATTTACATATATACTGGAAGAGCTTGGAGCAGGAGGCTTCAGGATTATATAGCTATAGTTATTTCCGCTGTGTTGTAAGTGTTGCACTCTTATAATGTTATTGTATACATATAATAATTTTATTTCAAGGATATATTATCTATTATATGTTGTTCGTTCCACTGTGAGATTCATGTTACTCTGTTGTTGTGTTCTTCTTCTTCTTCTTCTTCTTCTTCTTCTTCTATTCTAAGTTTCTATCTTATCTATCCTCACCCTCTAATTTCCTTCATTAATGACCAGTATTTTCGATCCTTGGACGTTCGATATGTGTTGTATATCGGATAACCAAGATCGCCAAAATCCCGGGTCATTACAGTTGGTATCAGAGCTTAAGTTAAGTTATTACCTTAGCTCTGTGGTGTGACTCACTAGAGATGGGGTTAGTAATACCCTAGATTGAGTTGAGTGTATATATACGAGTGAGTGTATTTGTTATTGATACAAAAATTGTTTTATATTGTGGTGGTTTATTGGTTGAGTTGTTTATGAGTTCTGGCGACCAGTTTGATCCACTGTATCGGTAGGAGTTACTAAACACTCGAATACGATGGGTCGACGCGATATGTCTTGAAAAGAGGGTAAATTAAAATAAGTTACCCAAGGTATATCTTGATATAGAGAAGATATATATATCAAAATTATAATATAGTGGATATATTGGTTGTTATTAAAATAAAGTAAGATTATAAATTAAATGGTTATGTAAATAACCAATCAGAATTCATATAAGTGAAATGCGTGAAATCAGATGAGTTAAATCTGAAATTTAAACTAGAAATTGAATTAAAACTCTGGAAAATTGGATAAGTGTTTGTAAATGAATTTGGATTAAAAATAAGGAAAATTTAAGATCCTGGGAGATTTTAAATTGATTTACAAGCAGTGTGAATTATATTTTGAAATGAATTTCAAAGTGGAAATGTTTAGTAATGGTTTTATAATATTGAACTCACTTCGATCGCTAGAAAATAGATTCTGATGATGACAGCTGCATCATCAGTATTCATTTTCGAGTTGTAAGTGACGAATTACTACCAGAGATACTGTTTTGAATTTGTTTTGGGAAAGACAAGTTGTTTTGAATTTCAAAAAGGAAAATTTGATTTTTGAAAAGAGTAAACTGTTTAAAAACTCCCAGCGAAAGACTGTTTGAATTAAAAACAAGTTTAACAGAAATTTGTGAAAGCAAATTTGAATTAAAGTAAAACCAGTAAAGTGGTAACTGAGATTGAATTAGAATGATATCAAGACAAATTGGATTGTGATATTCAAATTTGAAGTGTAATGTGATAATCAAGTTAAGAGTTGGGAATTCGAGAAAAAACTCGAGTTGAAATGATATTTGTCTCGGATATAAGCGAATGGTTGTGTTGGAGATAAAAGTGATTTGAGTTTGATTTGGGATGACATTGGTATACGCTGAATTAGCAATAGATGTAAAGGATATAATGATATGCCCGACAAAAAGGTACCAGTTTATATTGTATATTGGGTATGAGATTTTGATGAGCCGAATTGGCAAGCCGCTTGGCTGCTTGATTTTCTTTTGGGATGGAATGGCCCAGATATAACGACCCGAACTCCCCCGGTATGGAAAGCCCGGATTGAGATGAGAACAACACACATCGGAACGCAGACAAAAGAACATTTCATTGTTTATTACAACAATTCCATCAGAATACAAGAATATACAGAGTATGAATAAATAAATTACACATTTGACAAATATTAGATTACAATAAATTACATAGCAGTGGAAAATAATACAAAACACAACTGAAAGTAATACACGGATACAGAGCTTTCCGAGCATCGTTCCAGCTGTAAATCAGGATCCTATGAATATAAATATGCAAAACCAAAACTACTAGCTGCCCGTGTGGAAAATAGGGGCACCCAGAGTTTAGGTTAAAACAATAAACTCCAGGTCAGTCATGTGACTGGTGTGAGAACTAAAACAGTTATTAATCTTTATTTTAAAGTTCGGTAAATCAAGGGACCACGCCGTATAACACGGAACGGGTTTCCTCCCAAGAATACCAGTGCATAAAACAAACAGCGCAATGCTAAATAAAGAAAAATGAAGCTATTATAAGACCCAGGTCCCATCACACAATGCAACGCAAGCCGGAGGATAGGGTTTTTACCTTATAATAGCCAAAGCATGCTTGATACGCTTAAAACACATTATTTGATACTATTATAAGTATATAGTGTCAAAACAGTTTCAATCATAAATATAAATCATAGACGACATGAGTGCCCCACCCACTATGTCGCCATACTAGGCTCTAAAAATAAAACCGAAATACACATATTGGAAATTGGATTTCCATCATGAGTCGAGGCAAGGGGCAAGCTCCTCTCCGATTCGAGACACTCTAGCAAATGTCTCAGGACCCCACTATTATCCTTGGATCTTCAGGGCCAGTCCTCCCTTACTTTTGAGGATTGGTAATTCCTGAGCACACGTTTCCCAGTCCTTACAGATCTATATCCGAGGCGCCTCGCATTCCAACAACCACACAGGTGAAAAGTATATAAATGTCAGGGCTGGTAGGTCACTAACTCCACCCTAGCTAGAAAGAAACGTCGTGCTCTCCCTACAGTCACTATCCCGTTTTTGACTCATACCGAGGTGCGAGGCTCGCGAATTCACGATATACACAAAGCTACGCTGTAACACCCCGCATTTTTAAGTATAATTAAAAATGAAATAAAATATATGAAAATATGCTTATGACAGGTAAATAATGGTGATGCATAAGAAGAATTAATTAATACATGAAAGAGAAGAAAAATTAGTTCGATAACGGTGTGTGTAACGGAAAAGATAGTAAAATGAGGATAATTAATTTAAGAATCAGGAAATAGGTAAAATGGACATCACCATTGCGTTCCTCTCGAAATTTTACATGAAATAGAGTCCGAGTTTTCAAAAATTGGAGTCCGGATGAAGAAGTTATGGCCTGTAGAAGATTCAGAAGGTTTCGGCCAGCACAGAACTGGGCAGGTCGACCTGGGGGTCGACCTGGGGCCAGGTCGACCAGGGGGTCGACCTCCCCCATGGGGGTCGACTATAGTGTCGACTCCCCCTTGACAGGTCGACCTGGTCAGCCTGTTTCGGTCCAGAACACGTTTTTGAAGCCCAGGGAGATTTTTGATGGTCCGGAATGGTTTTAGGGTTAATCTGGTGGCTGAAATGAGTTCCTACACCTATAAATACACCCTAAGACCTAGCCTTCTCTACATACAATTCTATTCTGCTTCTTCTCTGCCTCTGTTCTAAATAAAAACAAAAATGGCGTCGCTACTCTGTTGGAATCAAAACTAGAAGCTAATCAACATCAACCTAAGAAACTCAATTCAAATTAGAGATTAAAGCTTCTGCAACGATTCTATAACAATTAAAGTTCTTTCTTTAACCAACCAAGAAAGTGCAGTTATTTTCCGATATAAACTTTAATCATAATTGTGACATGATTGTAAATCTGAATTTGAGATTGTGTATGTTCTGTTCTGATCTATTTTATTCTGTATCTCTTCTTCTTTCTGTTCTATAGCCAGGCTACTACGAGCCTGCGCCAATCTCCTAAGAAATTAACGCACGAACGCTAAAATGTTTGGGAAAAATAATGAATGTGGAATATATGGACATGGTTAATCTGTGACTGATTTAAGAAAAAGGACATAGGTTGTAAACTAGATTTAGATCTATGCATATTCTGTGAATTGGAAGAAGAGAAACCATGGTATGTTAACATATGACTTGAGACAAAGAAAATATGGCTTAGATATAAAGATTTACATTAAGGTAGGACATCTATTAAATGTAAATAAACACCTAAGTAAGGGACCTTTGGGATATATGACATGCATAGTAATCGATGGTTATATTTGGTATATGATCATAGTGTGAATCATGACAATTATTTAGGCATGCTTAGGCCAAATTTAAAATTAGGCAAGATATGTTTGTGAAACTTTAAGGAATGATTAAATCTGTTATATTTGCCTAATCTGCTAGTTCTGCTATATTGCTTAATCTGCTAGTTCTGTTATATTGCTTAATCTGCTAGTTCTGCTCTACTGTCTAGTCTGCTAGATTTGTTCATCTGCCAAATCCGTCATCTGCTAAGTCTGTTGAGAATGCTAGATCTACTAGTTTGCTTAATCTGCTAAATCCGTTAAGTCGCCTAATCTGAAAAATCTGTTTTTTGCAATATCTGTTGAGTTGATATAATTAGTCCGCTATTGACATAATCTGAATTGGCTATAGTTATGAATAATTGACATGTATATTAGGCGTGGGTATAAATGGTAAATCATTAATTAATTGGCCGCAAAGATAAACATGTCTAACTCACGGTTAAAATGAGTTTGCGGCGTAATTCTGCCCGGAACTGCCCGGCATACTCCAGTGGTCGCAAACAATAGGTTCTAATATGAGAAGTTAGTCATAACATGCTTGAAACCCGAGGTTAGACTCAGTTTGCGGCAGAAATCTGCCCGGAACCAACCGGCCTAACCAGTAGCCGTAAACTGTCAGTCTAATGTGAGAGGTTTGGGCATTAATATTTAATTAATGAAAATCTGAGATAAATATGATGTTTAAAACGTGTTGGGTGGGTAAGGTTAAACCAATTGGACCAATGAATTTGATAAACCCGTTTAATGAATCTGTAGGCCATATACAAAGTTAGACAATCTGTAACCGGTTAATCTGTAAGTCTGGTAATCTGTAACCAGTTAATCTGTAAGTCTGTTAATCTGTAACCAGTTAATCTGTAAGTCTGTTAATCTGTAATCAGTTAATCTGTAAGTCTTTTAATCTGTAACCAGTTAATCTGTAAGCCTGTTAATCCGAACATCTGATCCGTTAGTCTGAAAACCTGTTAACTTGATTGTCTGATCTGTGAACTAGTTGATCTAAATTCTGTATGTCTGAAACTTGTAAACAAGTTAATCTGAAATCTGTTAGTTTGGGGACACAAGGTTAGGAGGGGAATTACTTGTGCTATCTGTTGTTTGGGACCCAAATTAGTCAGTAACCCTTTCTGGTATCAAAAATTTGACCCAACAGTATGTAGGGTCCGGGCACGCTTAGTGAACTAATTATAAGAGGTTCATTCTGATAATGGCGAGGGGTGTTGATGGTGCGTTCCAACCGGGTCATGTGCGTGCATGGATCCCGGTCTGCCTCTGAGGATGTAAGACGCCGTGACATCTGTAAATAGGTCTGTGCCAATTGGTTGTCACTTTAGGGAGTGATACACCCTACTGTGGGGCCGACACAGGATATTTATGTATTAGGGAGCCGATCGCTTGGGGTAGGGTTTTAGGGTACACTTAGTTCTGTCTGTTTCTGTTGGTACCGTCTATTTCTGTTGGGTGGCAACACTTGTCTGTTTCTGCATGGTACCATCTGTTCGGGTGGTAAAGGCCCATTTACTAGTGTATACCTAATTTCTACATTCTGTTTCCATAGGGATTAATGCGTTTCTGCTTCTGTCTGTTTCTGATCGGGTAGTTATAGCCTATTATTAGCGTTCTGTTTCTGTTAAATTATTCTGTACCCGTTTCTGTTTTAGTTTAGACATTAGGGTGACACCTAATTCTGTTAAACTAGTATTAGTGCTGAGAAGTGTAAAACAATAGCTTATATCATTCTATTCTTCTGTTATATCTGTTACACCTGTTACAGTTATCTCTCATCCAGTTTTATTTTCATGTCATGTTATTATTATCTGTTCATAACTGAAAATCACTGGACTTGCCAGACTTTTTGTCTGACCCTTGTTGTTTCGCCTCCTTTCTTCCGTTCCCCCCAGATTATCCAAGGAGGGAATACTTTAGCTTGATCCGGATTTCTTCTGCTTGAAGTACTTAAAGTATGGCTTGGCTCTGTATAGCTTCCGTTCTATGGGGATTATGATTTTAAACTATGATTTCTGAAGGCTTTTATACAAGACTGATATTTTGTACTTGAATTCTGATAATGTGATTAGAAAGGATGTAACCAAGTTTATTTCGGTTTCTGTTGAAATAAAGTTATAAAATTTTCAAGTACTGTTTTATTTTTCTTATAAGTTTCTGTTCTGTTTACTAAAATGCTCCACCAAAGTTAAGGCATTCCCTTTGTGAGTGATCTTAACGGAAGTGGGGTGTTACACTTGGTATCAGAGCAGAAGGTTACCAGATTGGGTAAAGTTTTTTAAAACTATTTTCAAAAAGGCTTTAAAAGAAAGTATTTTCAAAAGGAAAGTTTATTTTGAAAAACATAATCCCTAAAGCCATATATCTATCTTTTGATTCTTTGTCTGAATCCTTGTTTCCTTCTTTTTCTGAGTCTCCGCGGCTCCTGGCTTTCTGGAGGTAACCTCATCGCGGCATGGTTCCGTAGGCTTGATAAGACTACGACACCTGTCAAAGGGCAAATAAGCGCCCGACTTCCATCTGTAGCCGCAGTAGTTTCACCTACGGCTAATTTTCTTCTGAGCTTTGTAGGATTTTTCCGTGCGATGGAGGCAACTTTCGAGGGACTGGTCAACGTGTTACACAAGAATAGTAAAGATGAGAATGAGCGAGTTTGGCCAAGGAGCACAACCCAAAGATAAGAAACCCATGGATATGAACTTGTTTCAAAAAGGAGGCAAAAAGGAAACACAAAAGAAGGAAGAAAAGTCTAAAGATAAAGGAGGAGAAAAGTGCTTTACTTATGGAAGCTTGACTGAAGGACAGAGGACATGGCCTACTTCGGGAAGGCAGGCGAATGCTCTCATAGTTGGTGGATAGGATAGATGTTGGAAAATTTCTGTAGAGAGTTTAGTTTCCTTATCTGATTATTGAGTTAGAACTCTTTCCGATTATGGCATTCTGATTCTGTAGTCGAGTCTCTGCACTTTAATACTAGTCTTGTTTCTGATCTGGTTATAGTCTCAAACGCCTTAGGGGTTACGACTCATCTGCTGGTGATAGGTTGAGGTTTGAGAGATATTTGTGTTAGGCGTCAAGTAGGATGCATACATTCTAGGTTTTATCATGCTTAGTTTCCTAAGAATCATTCGGTAATCTGATCTGTACCAGTAGTCTGTAAATATCTGAATACTTCTGATAAGATTTCCAGTTTTGACATTGTCTAAAGAGGGTAATCCTCTGGATGTCAATTTAATGTTGGTTTCGGTCTTCGGGGCCGATACTTAGGACCCCTGCCTAATGGGAACCAAGTTTTTGTTTTATCTGTACTCGCTTCCATCATTCGACTACATCCTATCGATCGAATCTTCGAACTTTAGGTAGAAACTCATGGGTATAAACATGTGTTTGAGACATGTTATGTTTGATGGTTGCAAGTGGATGCAAGTGGTTGCTAGTGGTTGTCCATGGATGCATAAACACACAAAAGGCACTAGATCGGCTCGAAAACACTCTCATACTGCATATGGATCTGTGAGAATTTTCAATTTTTGTGGATGCAAAATGATTGACTCAGCACATGGATGTTGCATATGACCGAATGGTTGTGCACTCATATAGAAATGATATGTATCGAGTAGGAAAATAGCATACATGTTGGACTCATGGAACTGGCATAATTCGCATTAAGGAGGTCAACTGAATCAGTGGACCGCCTGATCTTTGCATTAGACAAGGAACATATACACACACTTCTTGCATATGTTCATACAGCATTAGAAATCTCTTGAGGACAATGAATGCCTGTGATTGGTGATTGAGTAGATGGATGATTGGATGGTAGGACACATTCTTCTTAACTTGAAGATTTGGGGGACGAAATCCTTTAAGGAGGGGAGAATGTAACACCCCGCATTTTTAAGTATAATTAAAAATGAAATAAAATATATGAAAATATGCTTATGATAGGTAAATAATGGTGATGCAAAAGAAGAATTAATTAATACATAAAAGAGAAGAAAAATTAGTTCGATAACGGTGTGTGTAACGGAAAAGATAGTAAAATGAGGATAATTAATTTAAGAATTAGGAATTAGGTAAAATGGACATCACCATTGTGTTCCTCTCGAAATTTTACATGAAATAGAGTCCTAGTTTTCAAAAATCGGAGTCCGGATTAAGAAGTTATGGCCTGTAGAAGATTCAGAAGGTTTCGGTCAGCACAGAACTGGGCAGGTCGACCTGGGGCCAGGTCGACCAGGGGCTCGACCTGGGGCCAGGTCGACCTCCCCTATGGGGGTTGACTATAGTGTCGACCCCCCTACAGGTCGACCTGGTCGGCCTGTTTCGGTCCAGAACACGTTTTTGACGCCCAAGGACGATTTTTGATCGTCCGGATTGGTTTTAGGGTTAATCTGATGGCTGAAATGAGTTCCTACACCTATAAATACACCCTAAGACCTAGCCTTCTCTACACACAATTCTATTCTTCTTCTTCTATGCCTTTGTTCTAAATAAAAATAAAAATGGCGTCGCTACTCTGCTGGAATCAAGACTAGAAGCTAATCAACATCAACCTAAGCAACTCAATTCAAATTAGAGATTAAAGCTTCTGCAACGATTCTACAACAATTAAAGTTCTTTCTTTAATCAAACCAAGGCAAGTGTAGTTATTTTCCAATATAAACTTTAATCATAATTTTGACATGATTGTAAATCTGAATTTGAGATTGTGTATGTTCTATTCTGATCTATTTTATTCCGTATCTCTTCTTCTTTCCGTTCTATAGCCAGGCTACTACGAGCCTGCGCTAATCTCCTAAGAGATTAACGCATGAACGCTAAAATGTTTGGGACAAATAATGAATGTGGAATAATTGGACATGGTTAATCTGTGTCTGATTTAAGAAAAAGGACATAGGTTGTAAACTAGATTTAGATCTATGCATATTCTGTGAATTGGAAGAAGAGGAACTGTGGTATGTTAACATATGACTTGAGGCAAAGAAAATATGGCTTAGGTATAAAGATTTACATTAAGGTAGGACATCTATTAAATGTAAATAAACACCTAAGTAAGGGACCTTTTGGATATATGACATGCATAGTAATCGATGGTTATATTTGGTATATGATCATAGTGTGTATCATGACAATTATTTAGGCATGCTTAGGCCAAATTTAAAATTAGGCAAGATATGTTTGTGAAACTTTAAGGAATGATTAAATCTATTATATTTGCCTAATCTGCTAGTTTTGCTATATTGCTTAATCTGCTAGTTCTGTTATATTGCTTAATCTGCTAGTTCTGCTCTACTGTCTAGTCTGCTAGATTTGTTCATCTGCCAAATCCGTCATCTGCTAAGTCTGTTGAAAATGCTAGATCTGCTAGTTTGCTTAATCTGCTAAATCCGTTAAGTCGCCTAATGTGAAAAATCTGTTATTTGCAATATCTGTTGAGTTGATATAATTAGTCTGCTATTGACATAATCTGAATTGGCTATAGTTATGAATAATTGACATGTATATTAGGCGTGGGTATGAATGGTAAATCATTAATTAATTGGCCGCAAAGATAAACATGGCTAACTCGAGGTAAGAATGAGTTTGCGGCGTATTTCTGCCCGGAACCGCTCGGCATACTCCAGTGGTCGCAAATAATAGGTTCTAATGTGAGAAGTTAGTCATAACGTGCTTGAAACCCAAGGTTAGACTCAGTTTGTGGCAGAAATCTGCCCGAAACCAACCGGCCTAACCAGTAGCCGCAATCTGTCAGTCTAATGTGAGAGGTCTGGGCATTAATATTTAATTAATGAAAATCTGAGATAAATATGATGTCTAAAACGTGTTGGGTGGGTAAGGTTAAACCAATTGGACCAATGAATCTGATAAACCCGTTTCAAGAATCTGTAGGCCCAATACAAAGTTAGACAATCTGTAACCGGTTAATCTGTAAGTCTGTTAATCTGTAACCAGTTAATCTGTAAGTCTGTTAATCTGTAACCAATTAATCTATAAGTCTGTTAATCTGTAATCAGTTAATCTGTAAGTCTGTTAATCTGTAACCAGTTAATCTGTAAGCCTGTTAATCCGAACATCTGATCCGTTAGTCTGAAAACCTGTTAACTTGATTGTCTGAACTGTGAACTAGTTGATCTAATCTCTGTATGTACGAAACTTGTAAACAAGTTAATCTGAAATCTGTTAGTGTGGGGACACAAGGTTATGAGGGGAATTACTTGTGTCATCTGTTGTTTGGGACCCATATTAGCCAGTAACCCTTTCTGGTATCAAAACTTTGACCCAACAGTAAGTAGGGTCCAGGCATGCTTACTGAACTAATTATAAGCGGTTCATTCTGATAATGGCGAGAGGTGTTGATGGTCCGTTCCAACCGGGTCATGTGCGTGCATGGATCCCGTTCTGCCTCGGAGGATGTAAGACGCCGTGACATCTGTAAATAGGTCTGTGCCAATTGGTTGTCACTTTAGGGAGTGATACACCCTACTGTGGGGCCGACACAGGATATTTATGTATTAGGGAGCCGATCGCTTGGGGTAGGGTTTTAGGGTACACTTAGTTCTGTCTGTTTCTGTTGGTACCGTCTATTTCTATTGGGTGGCACAACCTGTCTGTTTCTGCCTGGTACCGTCTGTTCGGGTGGTGAAGGCCCATTTACTAGTGTACACCTAATTCTACATTCTGTTTCCATAGGGATTAATCTGTTTCTGCTTCTGTCTGTTTCTGATCGGGTAGTAATAGCCCATTATTAGCATTCTGTTTTTGTTAAATTATTCTGTACCCGTTTCTGTTTCAGTTTAAACATTAGGGTGACACCTAATTCTGTTAAACTAGTATTAGTGTAGAGAAGTGTAAAACAATAGCTTAAATCAGTTTGTTCTTCTGTTATATCTGTTACACCTGTTACAGTTATCTCTCATCTAGTTTTATTTTCATGTCATGTTATTATTATCTGTTCATAACTGAAAATCACTGGACTTGCCAGACTTTTTGTCTGACCCTTGTTGTTTCGCCTCCTTTCTTCCGTTTCCCCCAGGTTATCCAAGGATGGAATACTTTAGCTTGATCCGGATTTCTTCTGCTTGAAGTACTTAAAGTATGGTTTGGCTCTGTATAGCTTCCGTTCTATGGGGATTATGATTTTAAACTATGCATTCTGAAGGCTATTATACAAGACTAATATTTTGTACTTGAATTCTGATAATGTGATTTGAAAGGATGTAACCAAGTTTATTTCGGTTTCTGTTGAAATAAAGTTATAAATTTTTCAAGTACTGCTTTATCTGTCTTGTAAGTTTCTGTTCTGTTTACTAAAATGCTCCACCAAAGTTGAGGCATTCCCTTTGTGAGTGACCTTAACGGAGGTGGGGTGTTACATACGCCACACTGGTCGTGCTTTGATCATCAACCACAAGACTTTTCTTTTCAACAGAAGCCTTGATCAATTTGCCACTTACGCGTGCCACACTGGCAATTCACTCCATGCGACTGATGTCCATCGATATACAACCTCTGAGCTCGTACGTCTCAGATAAGGGCGTTAAGCAAGAGAATAAATTCTCCACCGCCAAACAGATATATATTTAATAGAGATCAATCAACGCAGAATAAAATCCAATGTCAGACACACAGTCCAATTTACAAGTTCGTTCTGGGTCTGAACGAAACCGAAGGCACTTTCCTCGCATATCCATCCATCTCCAAGTACGTCTGGACGATCACCAACTGTTTCCCTCATCTTGGGTGTACAGCCCAATCGAGATCATCAGTAATCACCCAAACGATGTGGAGACTTCCGGTCTTCAACCACCGTCTTCATCTTTGACATCTCGTCGAATCGGTTATTCAGAATGGGTATAAACCCGGCCTTTCTGAATCACCCAAGTATATGATAAACAAATGTTACACAAACACAACAAACGCCTCATTTCAAACTAGTCGGGATTAGCAAACCACACTGAAGTAATTATTTATTTTATTTCCCAATCCCAACCTAGTTATCCCATGGAGAAAACTGGTAATACTCAATATCTAACACTACTGTGCTATCGGTAAAATTAATTACCATTCATGTTCAAATCTAATTAAAGATTTAACTAACGCTTTGGAGCAAAACTGGTGGTACTCCATTCTCGATCACCTTTCAGTTTTGATAATTTAAATTATCAATTCACATTTCAATCTAATTAAAGATTCATTAAAATTCCACTTAGTTTTAATCTTTTCAAAAATCAATATCCTGTCTTTAACTGGGTTAAAGAACCAATGTCACCTAAAACACGATTCACGATAATCCCAAAATCACACTCTATTGTTAATCGGGTTAAAGAACAGGTGTTGTTCAAAACACCGCTCACGATAAACCCAAAAACCAATTCAAATTCAATTCCAATTAAATATTATTTAATTGATACACTTCATTAAATCTAAATAGAAAGATTTAATCTTTTTCTCTATTGGGCTTAAGAACAGTGTTAGTGAAGACACCATTCACGACAAACCCAAATCACATTTGATATTAAATACTAGGCTCTGAATAGAAAGTATACAGGCTTATATTCAATATCAAATCCTAAAACCAACAAATATCGTATTGGAAATAACGATATAAAATATATCTTTCAAATTCCCATAACAATATCTGTATAGTCACGAAATCCAACATCGAAATATTCCGAAGATAATTTCGATTCAACTCCAGTCCAATTCACGTATTGGGAATGTTGATTATTTTTAATAATTTTATCAAGGCTCGTACAATCGATTTCCATTAATGGCCATCGAACTGCACTTACAGCGACCTTTTCCAAATTTGATTTGGACATAATTCTAAATCCAACCGTTAGATTTCAAATTTCTAATATTCATTGGAAAGCTCTTTTCGATACGAACCCAACGGTTCCGGTTTTAGGAGAATCCGACGGTCGGATCTCTCGCAACGTCAATTCGAAGTCAATGGTCGAAATTCACGAACTGCCGCGGCGCGGCGCGTTCTATTCAGGCCATTATATATAATATATATATATATATATTATATATATTTCGTCGACTTCCTTTTTAAAATGTATTTTATAAATCGTTTTAAATTTGTTTTCAAAACCATTTCAACTCTATATTCAATTTCAAATCAAAATTGAATATTTCATATCATTACTATATAATTGATAATATTTTCAAAACGTTATATTTTGAAATCACTACCTTTCTATATTCATTATAAAAATGAATATAATCGATATAAATATCGTTCACGTCAAAATAGCACAACTCTAATCAACACGGCTTTATATATTTCAATAAATTCATTATTCTATTCAACAAATGAATATTTATTCTATTCAGCACATGAATCAATATTTCTTTCAACACACGACTAATCTCAACACATGAGTACTGTAAACACACAACTATTTTTGTTATGTAATATATTTTATAAAATTATGGTATATATCGTTCGATTTTTAATCAGACTCCACCGTGAAGTAGATTCTAATTTTAAATATGATAAAGATGTAAATTTTATTGTTAAAATATTTTACTCAATACATGAATAGTTTCAACCCATGAACATCGTCAACACATTACTATTTATTCTATTCAACGCATGAATCTTCATTTATAATATTCATTAATTTCCCGATTGGAATGAGGCCCAATCAATCACCATGTAATGTTAATTATATGGATTCCATACAACACATGTATATAAATAGCAACGATAAATAATCAACAATCATCCAAAGTGCACCACACAACTGTATAAGCATCAAACATAAATAATTAACGCTTATACAGCCTGTCGACCAATCGATCGACATACAATTAAGTAATTGGGATTAGTGTACGCCAAATATCATCCCAACACCCGTGTGGGGTTTCAAATCAACAAACACTGAATATTATTTGTGCAGTTGGGTGATGTGTAAAATTTATCATCCCAATCAATATCAGTCAAATCAGTGTATATAAACAAATCGTCTGATTTGTAAATGAATATTTATTTCTTTTCAAAACAGTTTTATGTCGTTCCTTAACACGTTAAAAATTATATTTTTAACGTCAAAAATATTTATTTCAACACTTTACTATTTTTAACTAACACTTTTTATTTTAGAAAATTTCTGTGGCATAAGGCAAGATACTAGAAACGGGACAAGGCCTAGCCTTATCCCCAGTCTAATAATGGCCCACGCCATACCCAAATCAAATTATCTCAATTCGTTCATTTTCCAAACCAATTTCAACCAAATCACTCAATTCACAAATCAACCAAACATTCTTGGTTTCAAATAAAGGTGTCGGCTGCTTCTATTAAGCACCGTCTGCATCCTAGTATATATTTCTAACTAGAAAATGAAATTTGAGTGAGAAGTTCTCATCTTGATTTTTCTCTAACGCCTTTTCAGAACTACTGAATTTTTGATTGAGCTCCAGGCTTCGCATACAAGCTCCAATCTTCAACCCATCTTTTTTTTAGCACAAGCACGCCATTCTGAACAACTTTTGCCTAAGGGTCTTTTTGCCGAAAATGCTCTTATTCGCCAGAATTCGCGAAAGTACACGAATTTTACCGCTTTCAGACATCAGACTTTGAATGCGTTTTCCGAGCAGCTCCGAACTCCAAAACATGACTTCCATATAGCCAAATCGAAGAGAATTTCGCGCTCTACAACTTTGGTTTAGAGGTACTTTGGCCAGAAACGCACTGTTTGAGAGATATAGGCCAAAACAGTCCGGGGTGTTTTGTGCAAAACGGGAATTTTGGTGAAAATGAGTTTTCGAGTGTAGCGGGGCCCACAGCCGGAATTGGGTGGCCAGCGGGCGGTGGCGGGCCTCATGGACGTGGGGAATGGTGCTAAGGGTGGTGGTGGGGGCCGTGGTGACAGCGGTGGTGGTGGTTGGTGATTTGGGGGTTTAGGGTTCATGAAAAGAGGAGAGAGAAGGAGGAGGAGGAAGAGGAGGAGGAGGGGGTGCGGGCGGTGGGCGGTGGAGGCCGGTGGTGGCGCTGGTGGAGGAGGGCAGCGGCATGGTGAAGCGGTGACCATTAAAGAGGAAAAATGCAAAAAGAGGAAGAGGAAGAAAGTGAGAAACAAAAGGAAGGAAAAGTGATTATATGCTAGTTCCTCGCGTATCGCCTGAACGCCGACGATTTCCAACTGCCGTGGCTTTCGGACACAAGATAGAAGACGTGAACACGAGTCCAACGAAACAAGTTTCGTCGAATTCCGAGTTCGTTTGACCATTCACAAAAAATCACGAATATGCTCAGATATTGCGCGAAAATGCGATTTTGGCGCACCTTTTCTTCTCGCACGCTCACACACTAACTCCAAAAATCATGCCCTCTTGGATTTAACCATTATTAGACGATACGAATCCAGAAAAAAGGTAGAATCAAATTCTGAGGTCGTATCAGTAATGTTCCTTTGTAAAATGACTGCTCGTTTTACCCTGAACTGTTTTAGCTCGCACGACCACATACTGACTCCGTTCGACGCGCCCTTTGAAACTCAATAATAATTTGTCATTATGAATCCATAAAAATTTATCTCGTCGAACTCTGAGCTCGTGTGCAAAATTTCACTTTTTAAGGGCTATGTTTTGTTAACCGAACAACTCCAGCCATTGCCACTATTCCGGATATCGGAATATATCGACGCTTGTACTTTTCGGAGTTCTAAACGGCATTTTGAACTCAATGGAAGTGGTTTCGAGTCTAAATTCATCCGTATGCAAAATTTGACTTTTATATAATTTACATAGCGACTATTCTGAATTTTCAACTGGGCATAACTTTTGATTCCCGCTATGAAATTTCGATTTTTCAGATTCGTTGGAAAGATATTCTCAACTAGATTCTAATATTTTTGGTTTCACGAAAATCCGATTTATTTTGCAACCCGGTATGTTCAATTGAAATTTGAGATCAATTATCGAACTACCACGCCATTTTCAATTCCTTTTATAATTATATATAATTATTTATATTCTAACGACGATCTATATAAATATATACATTCGAATTATATTCAAAATAAATTTTTCGTCGTTATTATTTAAAATAATTCATTTTAAATATTCAAAATTCATTAAAATTGCCAAAATAAAAAATTTTAACTGGCTCAGAATTTCCGGGTTGTTTCAATCTCCCCCACTTAAAGCTTTTCATCCCCGAAAAGGAACGAAGATGAAAGTTGTTTTAAAAACCAACTCAACGTTTATTCTGGCTTCCATTCTCCAACTTTTCAGTTTCTGAGAATTTTCAAATTCTTCAAAAATTTGGCAAACACCCGGAATTTTCGAAAAATTTCGCCATAACCTCCTTTGTACGGGGAGGGGTTTGAAAATTTATTGGGCCGTATTAGGTACCCAATAAATCCTAAAAGCATACACATATTTATAGTGATATATTCTAGTGTTTACAGGGGAGCGTGTATAGATAATAACTCCAGAGAATAAATTCTCGTCACCCTGTCAAAGCCTGAGGGAGTGTGTATTTTAATTGCTCCAGAGAATAAATTCTCGTCACCTCGTCCCGTGTGGGAAATAAATAATCCATGTGCCGTATCGAATGACTAGATAAACGTGATTATAGTCAACTCCAGACCCGTGTGGGGTTTTATTAATCTGACAATTTTACCGTTACAATTTTATATTGTCCATATCAGTCATCAGTTCAACCTGTAATATATAGTCCATATCTGTCATCAATTCAACCTGTAATATATAGTCATCGCCATACAAGCCTCTTGCTCGTATGGTAAATCTTCCACCTCGTCACACAAGCTCCAAATGCTTGTGTAGAATATGATGAAGTATGTGATATTAAGAAGTATGCCATCTTCAGAAAGTATGCCATGCAATGTAGTTCAAAATTAATTGTTACTATCCTATGGCGATATTTATTAATTACACACAGAATAACTAGCACTTCGCATCCAATGGCACTCACACGAATTGATATAATAATAAAAGTGCGCATCCAACTCATTAAGGTTTACCTATTTGTCGGGCACGCAAATAAATTCTTTACTCAACAGCTAATCCGTATACCTGTTCAATGTAAGTACATGTACATGCATGCAAATGCGATAAATTTTCAATTCAATTCACTATTTGATACAATTTGGTTATAGGTTCAACTTTTAATTAATCAAACAATAATCAAACAACACAACCATCAATCAATTAGTTGATTATTGTTTCAAATTCATAATTTTGATATATATACAAAAATCACATTTTTGATGCCAATTCATAACAATGTATTCTAGCTATATTTTGGTTCTCACACCAGTCTAATGGAAATATATAGATATCACACCTTCAAAACACGAACATAAATATTGGTGATGGAGCTCCATCATCAAAATCATCTCCGAACGACTAGAGTGTGATTCTATATCTATCTAGTATATTAAAACATCGAATATACGTTCATGACGCGTATATTCAAAATCTTTAAATACTCGATTGCCCAAATTCAATACAAATAAAATATTCAAATACGTATAAAATGGTTTAAATTTCAAAAAAAATAGTTTTCATTTGAAAAATATACTCTTCACACTCGTTTTAGGATACTACTGATCCTATCTCTAACGAGTCATTCAAATTGGATATTACTAATCCAATAACTGATGAATTCTTTCGTATGGTTCTAATGTGTCTTGTTCTCGAGCTCTGTAAACCAAAGCTCTGATACCACTCTATAACGACCCGAACTCCCCCGGTAAGGAAAGCCCGGATTGAGATGAGAACAACACACATCGGAACGCAGACAGAAGAACATTTCATTGTTTATTACAACAATTCCATCAGAATACTAGAATATACAGATTATGAATAAATAAATTACACATTTGACAAATATCAGGTTACAATAAATTACATAGCAGCGGAAAATAATACAAAATACAACTGAAAGTAATACACGGATACAGAGCTTTCCGAGCATCGTTCCAGCTGTAAATCAGGATCCTGTGAATATAAATCTACAAAACCAAAACTACTAGCTGCCCGTGTGGAAAATAGAGGCACACAGATTTTAGGTTAAAACAATAAACTCCAGGTCAGTCATGTAACTGGTGTGAGAACTAAAACAGTTATTAATCTTTATTTAAAGTTCGGTAAATCAAGGGACCACGCCTTATAACACGGAACGGGTTTCCTCCCAAGAATACCAATGCATAAAACAAACAGCGCAATGCTAAATAAAGAAAAATGAAGCTATTATAAGACCCAGGTACCATCACACAATGCAACGCAAGCCGGAGGATAGGGTTTTTACCTTATAATAGCCAAAGCATTCTTGATACGTTTAAAAAACATTATTTGATACTATTATAAGTGTATAGTGTCAAAACAGTTTCAATCATAAATATAAATCATAGACGACATGAGTGCCCCCATCCCACTATGTCGCCATACTAGGCTCTACAAATAAAACTGAAATACACGTATTGGAAATTGGATTTCTGTCATGAGTCGAGGCAAGGGGCAAGCTCCTCTCCGATTCGAGACACTCTAGCAAATGTCTCAGGACCCCACTATGATCCTTGGATCTTCAGGGTTGGTCCTCTCTTACTTTTGAGGATTGACAATTCCTGAGCACACGTTTCCCAGTCCTTACAGACCTATATCCGAGGTGCCTCGCATTCCAACAACCACACAGGTGAATAGTATATAAATGTCAGGGCTGGTAGGTTACTGACACCAACCTAGCTGGAAAGAAACGTCGTGCTCTCCCTGTAGTCACTATCCCGTTTTTGACTCATACCGAGGTGTGAGGCTCGCGAATTCACGCTATACACAAAGCTACGCCACACAGGCCGTGCTTTGATCATCAACCACAAGACTTTGCTTTTCAACAGAAGCCTCGATCAATTTGCCACTTACGCGTGCCACACTGGCAATTCACTCCATGAGACTGATGTCCATCGATATACAACCTCTGAGCTCGTACGTCTCAGAGAAGGGCGTTAAGCAAGAGAATAAATTCTCCACTGCCAAACAGATGTATATTTAATAGAGATCAATCAACGCAGAATAAAATCCAATGTCAGACACACAGTCTAATTTACAAGTTTGTTCTGGGTCTGAACGAAAACGGAGGCACTTTCCTCGCATATCCATCCTTCTCCAAGTACGTCTGGACGATCACCAACTGTTTCCCTCATCTTGGGTGTACAGCCCAATCGAGATCATCAGTAATCACCCAAACGATGTGGAGACTTCCGGTCTTCAACCACCATCTTCATCTTCGACATCTCGTCGAATCGGTTTTTCAGAATGGGTATAAACCCGGCCTTTCTGAATCACCCAAGTATATGATAAACAAATGGTACACAAACACAACAAACGCCTCATTCCAATTCAGAATATTCTTTTATTCACAAAATCATATTTTTAGGGAATAGGTTCCCATTAATTTTATCAAAGATAAATTCTTCTAAATTTATTCTTTAATCTTGCTTTGGATATCATTTCAAACTAGTCGGGATTAGCGAACCACATCGAAGTAATTATTTATTTTATTTCCTAATCCAAACCTATTTATCCCATGGAGAAAACAGGTAATACTCAATATCTAACACTACGGTGCTGTCGGTAAAATTAATTACCATTTCACGTTCAAATCTAATTAAAGATTTAACTATCGCTTTGTAGCAAAACTGGTGGTACTCCATTCTCGATCACCTTTCAGATTTGATAATTTAAATTATCAATTCACATTTCAATCTAATTAAAGATTCATTAAAACTCCACTTAGTTTTAATCTTTTCAAAAATCAATATCCTGTCTTTAACTAGGTTAAAGAACCAATGTCACCTAAAACACGATTCACGATAAACCCAAAATCCCACTCTATTGTTAATCGGGTTAAAGAACAGGTGTTGTTCAAAACACCACTCACGATAAACCCAAAAACCAATTCAAATTCAATTCCAATTAACTATTATTTAATTGATACACTTCATTAAATCTAACTAGAAAGATTTAATCTTTTTCTCTACTGGGCTTAAGAACAGTGTTAATGAAGACACCATTCACGATAAACCCAAATCACATTTGATATTAAATACTAGGCTCTGAATAGAAAGTATACCGGCTTATATTTAATATCAAATCCCGAAACCAACAAATATCGTATTGGAAATAACGATATAAAATATATTTTTCAAATTCCAATAACAATATCTCTATAGTCACGAAACACAACATCGAAATATTCCGAAGATAATTTCGATTCAACTCCAGTCCAATTCACGTATTGGGAATATTGATTATTTTTAATAATTTTATCAAGGCCCGTACAGTCGATTTCCACCAATGGCCATCGAACTGCACTTGCAGCGACCTTTTCCAAATTTGATTTGGACATAATTCCAAATCCACTTGTTAGATTTCAAATTTCTAATATTCATTGGAAAGCTCTTTTCGATACGAACCCAACGGTTCCGGTTTTAGGAGAATCCGACGGTCGGATCTTCCGCAATGTCAATTCAAAGTCAATGGTCGAAATTCATGAACTGCCACGGCGCGGCGCGTTCTATTCAGGCCATTATATATATATATATAATATATATGTACATATATATTATATATTTCGTCGACTTCCTTTTTAAAACGTATTTTATAAATCGTTTTCAAAACCATTTCAACTCTATATTCAATTTCAAATCAAAATTGAATATTTCATATCATTACTATATAATTGATAATATTTTCAAAACGTTATATTTTGAAATCACTATCTTTCTATATTCATTATAAAAATGAATATAATCGATATAAATATCGTTCACGTCAAAATAGCGCAACTCTAATCAACACGGCTTTATATATTTCAATAAATTCATTATTCTATTCAACAAATGAATATTTATTCTATTCAGCACATGAATCAATATTTCTTTCAACACACGACTAATCTCAACACATGAGTACTGTCAACACACAACTATTTTTGTTATGTAATATATTTTATAAAATTATGGTATATATCGTTCGATTTTTAATCAGACTCCACCGTGAAGTAGATTCTAATTTTAAATATGATAAAGATGTAAATTTTATTGTTAAAATATTTTACTCAACACATGAATAGTTTCAACACATGAACATCGTCAACACATTACTATTTATTCTATTCAACGCATGAATCTTCTTTTATAATATTCATTAATTTCCCGACTGGATTGAGTCCCAGTCAATCACCATATAATGTTAATTATATGGATTCCATACAATACATGTATATAAATAGCAACGATAAATAATCAACAATCATCCAATGTGCACCACACATCTGCATAAGCATCAAACATAAATAATTAACACTTACACAGCCTTTCGACCAATCGATCGACATACAATTAAATAATTGGGATTAGTGTACGCCAAATATCATCCCAACACCCGTGTGGGGTTTCAAATCAACAAATACTGAATATTATTTGTGCAGTTGGGTGATGTGTTAAATTTATCATCCCAATCAATATCAGTCAAATCAGTGTATATAAACAAATCGTCTGATTTGTAAATGAATATTTATTTCTTTTCAGAACAGTTTTATGTCGTTCCTTAACACATTAAAAATTATATTTTTAACATCAAAAATATTTATTTCAACACTTTACTATTTTTAACTAACACTTTTTATTTTAGAAAATTTCGGTGGCATAACGGCACAATACTAGAAACGGGACAAGGCCTAGCCTTATCCCCAGTCTAATAATGATCCATGCCATACACAAATCAAATTATCTCAATTCGTTCGTTTTCCTAACTAATTTCAACCAAATCACTAAATTCACAAATCAACCAAACATTCATGGTTTCAAACAAATGTGTCGGGTGCTTTTATTAAGCACCGTCTGCATCCTAGTATATATTTCGAACTAGAAAATGAAATTTGAGTGAGAAGTTCTCACCTTGATTTTTCTCTGATGCCTTTTCTGAACTGCTGAATTTTTGATTGAGCTCCAGGCTTCGCATACAAGCTCCAATCTTCAACCCAATTTTTTTCCTAGCACAAGCACGCCATTCTGACCAACTTTTGCCTAAGGGTCTTTTTGCGGAAAATGCTCCTATTCGCCAGAATTCGCGAAAGTACACGAATTTTACCGTTTCAGACAGCAGATTTTGAACGCGTTTTCCGAGCAGCTCCGGACTCCAAATCATGACTTCCATATAGCCAAATCGAAGAGAATTTCGCGCTCTACAACTTTGGTTTGGAGGGACTTTAGCCCGAAATGCACCGTTTGAGAGATATAGGCCAAAACAGTCCAGGGTGTTTTGTGCAAAACGGGTATTTTGGTGAAAATGAGTTTTTGAGTGTAGCGGGGCCCACGGCCGGAGTTGGGTGGCCAGCGGGCGGTGGCGGGCCTGATGGACGTGGGGGAGGGTGCAAAGGGCGGTGGTGGGGCCCGTGGTGGCCGCGGTGGTGGTGGTTGTTGATTTGGGGGTTTAGGGTTCATGAAAAGAGGAGAGAGAAGGAGGAGGAGGAAGAGGAGGAGGGGGGTGCGGGCGGTGGGCGGTGGGCGGTGGTGGCCTGTGGTGGTGTTGGTGGAGGAGGGCAGCGGCATGGTGGAGCGGTGACCATTAAAGAGGAAAAATGCAAAAAGAGGAAGAGGAAGAAAGTGAGAAACAAAAGGAAGGAAAAGTGATTATATGCTAGTTTCTCGCGTATCGCCTGAACGCCGACAATCTCCAACTGCCGCGGCTTTCGGACACGAGATAGTAGACGTGAAGACGAGTCCAACGAAACAAGTTTCGTCGAATTCCGAGTTCGTTTGACCGTTCAAAAAAATCACGAATATGCTCAGATATTGCTCAAAAATGCGATTTTGGCGTACCTTTTCTTCTAGCACGCTCACACACTAACTCCAAAAATCATGCCCTCTTAGATTTAACCATAATTAGACGATACAAATCCAGAAAAAAAAGGTAGAATCAATTTCTGAGGTCGTATCAGTAATGTTCCTTTGTAAAATGACTGCTCATTTTACCCTGAACTGTTTTAGCTCGCACGGCCACATACTGACTCCGTTCGACGCGCCCTTTGGAACTCAACAATAATTTGTCATTATGAATCCATAAAAATTTATCTCGTTGAATTCTGAGCTCGTATGCAAAATTTCACTTTTTAAGGGCTACGTTTTGTTAACCGAACAACTCCGGCCATTGCCACTATTTCGGATATCGGAATATATCGAAGCTTATACTTTTTGGAGTTCTAAACGGCATTTTGAACTCAATGGAAGTGGTTTTGAGTCCAAATTCATCCGTATGCAAAATTTGACTTTTTGGGCCATGTATAATTTACATAGCGACTATTCTGAATTTTCAACTGGGCATAACTTTTGATTCCCGCTATTAAATTTCGATTTTTCAGATTCGTTGGAAAGATATTCTCAACAAGATTCTAATATTTTTGGTTTTGCCAAAATCCGGTTTATTTTGCAACCCGGTATGTTCAATTGAAATTTGAAATCGAATTATCGAACTACCACGCCATTTTCAATTCCTTTTATAATTATATATAATTATTTATATTCTAACGACGATCTATATAAATATATACATTCTAATTATATTCAAAATAAATTTCTCGTCGTTATTATTTAAAATAATTCATTTTATATATTCAAAATTCATTAAAATTGCCAAAATAAAAAAATTTACTAGCTCAGAATTTCCGGGTAGTTACACCAGAGAGGCGAGTTGAAGTTTGACGTATTGACCAGTACAAAGGAGGTGCTGGCAAAAATTTTCAGAAAATTAAGGCGTTAGAAAATTTTCAGGATTTTGAAAATTTTCGTTGATAAGAATTAATTAATAATTTAATTGAAATCAAATTGGTTCAGCTAAAACTGAAGTTAAAAAAGTGAACAAATATGTTCTAACCAGTCGATAGGGTCGTCCCCTACCTTTTAGCAATTTCGAGGACGGAATTATTTTAAGTGGGAAAGATTGTAATGACCCGCATTGGCCAAGGTATTATAATTTATTTATTTATTTATATAAATAGTGATACAGTGAATTTAATGCCCGTGGAATTAAATAATGGTGAATATTTAATTAAAATAATAAATTAAATAATATATTTAATTCGGAAATAATAAGAATTGGCTGAAATGGCGATATGTGTGAATTAGGCAATTCGAATTATATAATTTAGTTTAAAGTTCAATTATAGTAACGAATATATTCAATCGTCGACAGTTGAATGTATAGTTTATAATATAATTAAAATCGAGCTTGAAATGGCGCTGTAGTTCGTAAATTGGCGATTCGAACTTCAACTAAATGTACAGGATTCGTTTTAAGCCGGATTTCTGTGAAACAAGAAACATGTGGAGCTGGTGGAGTATATCTTTCTAGTGGAAGAGAAAAATCGAGATTTCGTCATATAGATTTTGAGATACGTCCAAATCAAATTTTAGAAAAGTCGTTGTGGAATTCCTTTATAATTTATAAAGGAAGGAATTATTTATATTTTTAAAAGGGATTTCAATATAAATCGAATATCGGGTTGACCCAAAAGTGAATATCTAGTTAGAAATTCATATAGGAATATTCTGAAGCCATATGGTATTCCACTGTGAATATATACGATAATATTTATTTTTAAATTTTAAATTTAATTATATTTAAATATATTTATATATTTAAATGGGTCATTCAAAGCTTTAAAAATAGCCACTTTTGCAAACGAAGTCGGAATTCGATGAAACTAATTTTGTTGGATCCGCAACATCAAATTATTGCTAGATTCCAAGTTTCGTGATTTTTAGAGTCAGTATGTGGCCGTACAGTTTTTTAGAGTGAAAAAAAATCAGTATTTCGACGGTTAAAAATACGCTGTGTGAGCATACAGAGTCGGAATTCGACGAAACCAGTTTCGTTGGGACCGTAATGTCAAGCTGTAGCTGCATGCCAATTTTTATGATTTTTGGGTATCGTATGTGATCGCGGGAATTTTTAAAGGACATATACATACAACGGTCGATTATAAATTAATATAATAATCAAAATAAAAATATCTAACCTACCAATATAATACCCTTAACTATCCCTAACCCTAAACCCCTCATTCAGCAGTCAAAAAATTATCCGCCGCTACCAAAATAAATAAAAACGTGATGAACTCCACGTTGAGAATCAAAATCAAAACAAATAAAAATCCTAAAATCAAAAGAGTGGTGAATATGGATTCCTGAGTTAATCATTTTCGATCTAGCACTGGTTTCATATGGTTCCGTTGCTATTTGGGTTTGAGGAAGTTTTCCAGTGAGTTGCCGTGAGTTTAGGGTTCGTGATTTTGGGAAAATACATGAATCAATTTGAGTTTTTGAGGTTGGTTTTGGGATCAAGAAGAGATGTCGCATCTGGTGTAACGTTTTGAGCAAGTTCTGTCCCTTTTTGGTTCGGTGTTGTACTGGTACTGTGGGGACGACGAACGTAAAGGAGGACGTCGAGTGTGGCATTAAGGGGTGGAGAGGAGAGAGACTCAGATGAGAAGTTCGTTGGTATTGTTAATTTGGCATAACAGTAGAAGAAGGAGGAGATAGGAAGTATCAAAGATTTCGGTAATGGAGAGATGTTGAGGAGCAGGTACCGTGAGTATCGTTGGAGGAAGAAGGACTTCGAATGGGTCGGTTGGCTTTGGAACGTGAAATGGGCCATGGATAAAAAGATTGATTAACCGTAAGTTGAGTTGGGATCGTATGGACGGACACTACCCAATGGAACTGACTGGGAGTGGATTGGTGCTAGTTGGAATTTATGGCGAAATAAATTGTTTGATTCAAATCAAACAAACAGTTTATCGTTCTTTAACGATGAACTTCCAAGATCAGTAAATCTCACTAACTCTAAACAGTTTATAATTTCATGTTCTATTTTTAGAACTGTTAAATATTGGCTGATTGACTGTGTGTTGACTGTTTGATTGAACTGCTAGTCAGTTAGTTGAATTTCTATATTGATTCTGTTTAACAGAATATATCATATGGAACTGAAAGTGATGTTATCTATATCGTTTAACATCTATGATGCAGGGAAACAGGTTGGAGGAATCCAACTGGATTCCTCAAACATTTATTTTACTATGATTCATATATATATTGTGATATATGATGTGGTATATAATCTATTGTTGATTTTGTGTGTTTGGACGATACTGATCACCGTGATTTGATATGTTGAATACCATAACATACTGAAATGTTGATAAGAGAACATTTTCGAAGTGATATTTGAAATTAAAATATTTATAAATGGAATATTTATAAATAAGGAATATTTATAAATTGGAATATTTATAAATAGGAGATATTTAGAAAAGGGGTAAAACGTTATAAAAAGGAAATTGTTATATGGAGGAAATCATTTTTAAAGTGGAGAACCGTTACTAAAAGTAAATCTTTAAAAATGAACGAATGTTGTTAAAAAGGAAATCTTGATAAAGCGAAAGGAGTTAAATCGAATATGGTATTCGAAAGAAGTTAAAATGAATATGGTATTCGAAAGATAGTAAATTGAATTAGTTATTCAAAAGGGGTTAGTCGAGTCGAGTTAGTTGTATAGAGTTAATCGTATATTAAGTTATTCGAATAAGAGTTAACCAAATGGGCTAAGTTAGTCAAGTTAACCAAATGGGTGAAGTTAGTCGAGTTAATCAAATTGAATTTAGTTAAAGGGGTTATCGAATATAGTTTATCCCAATGGAGTAAAAGGGGTTATTCGAATTAGTTATTCGAATAGAGTTAAACACATTAGAGTTATTCGAATAGAGTTAAACACATAAGAGTTATTCGAATAGAGTTAAATAAATAAGGGTTATTCGAATTAGTTATTCGAATGGAGTTAAATACATAAGAGTTATCGAATTAGTTATTCGAAAGGAGTTATCGATTATAGTTGATCAAAAGGAGTTAAGTAAAAAGAGATAATCAATTAGGGTTAAATAAATAGAGTTAATCGAATTTAATTTATTCGAATAAAGGTTTTCGAATCTAGTTAATCGTAAGAGAGATTATCAAATATAGTTATTCGAAGGGAGGAGTTATCAAATAGAGATTTATTCGAACGAGAGTTACGTAAGGAAGTGAAGCGTTAAAGATGAACTTACCCTATTTCGAGATTTGAAATGTTGTTCAGTTAAGGTCTGAGAGGTAGCTATACCCCAACTTGATTGACCTCGTTTTAATTTAGAAATGGGTAAGGTTCGAGAGTGAAAGTGGTTAAGAGATTGTAGTAAATAAGTATAGTGGTTTGAGTTGTCGTCGCGATGTTGATTTAAACATCTGCTCAAATCAAAGTAAAGAAGATTTGGAAATGTTTTCCAAATAGAATCAGAAACATAATCAAATATTGAAATAAAGAGATAGGTTGAATGATGCTTGATCGATATTAATTTCCATCTGGAAATAATATCGTTGTTTGCACACGTATTTTTCTTTGATAGTTAAATCACAGACTATCGAAGTTTTGACCATTTTAACGTTGTTAATATGGAGAGACCGGTTGGATTATTATCCAATGAACCACTCTGTATTGGCATAAGCGTTGCAAATCATATATGCCAAAGATAATTGAAGACAGAGTAAAGTGCAAGGGCTATTGTATAAGTCTTAAATAACAGTGCCTAAGATGGATGTACTGAATAGTGCCTTCGGTTCATCCTGTTCTTGGATGACTTGTATGGACGGATGTCTGACAGAGTATTTCCATACGATCACGTATATTGATTTCTCCAACCGTACCACGAGTGGAAGCAGAGAAGGAAACTTCTTTTAGCTAACACATAATATATGGTTTGGGACGTCAATCGGTGATTTGATGGATTTGACGATGTGGCATTCAAAGTGAATCTGATGTGATGATGAAGCATAACCTCAAGCCTCATCAACCGGTAAATGGCAGAAATCGGGCAAGCAGCATGGCTAAGTCGGTCGCACCGAAGTTGGGTGTATAATCCCCTGATCTAGAGTTTCATTTACTTCTAAAAATCTATTGTTGATGCTGTCCCATTCGGGAAATGGTTGTTGATCCCAACCATTGGTGATATACGTTCGATACACTCAAGTGAAATGAGTGGTCGGTCATGTGTGGCCGGGTTGCAAGATGTTCTTGTTGGACCCAGTGTATTCCTTTCTAAAGGTACACTAGCGAAAGGTGGTTCCATACCTTGTCATAGTTGGAGATCCATTACCCAATACGTGCTTGCGGTTTTGATTGTATACTATATATGTAGAACGTAAGATGAAAGATTTTCTGCTAGATGATTATTATACTGTGGTTGATAGACATTATTATAATATCAAAAGGTTTTTGATATAAAGATAATTTGGATTCTCATAAGGGAAAAACCCGTTTCGTTATACGGCGTGGTCTTATCAGATATCGATTACCTGCTTGAACTATTTTAAACTGTTTTACTCACACCAGTCCCATGACTGACCCGGAGTTTATTTGTTTGTTTCCCTAAAATCTTGGGTTCCTAAATTTGTACGGGTAGTCAAGTAGTCGGGATTTACAGATATATTGGAAGAGCATGGAGAAGGAGGCTTCAGGATTATATAGCTATATTTATTTCCGTTGTGTTGTAAGTGTTGTACTCTGATAATGTTATTGTATACATATAATGATTTTATTTCAAGGATATATTATCTATTATATGTTGTTCGTTCCGCTGTGAGATTCGTGTTACTCTGATGTTGTGTTCTTCTTCTTCTTCTTCAATTCTAAGTTTCTATCTTATCTATCCTCACCCTCTAATTTCTTTCATTAATGACCGGTATTTTCGATCCTTGGACGTTCGATATGTGTTGTATATCGGATAACCAAGATCGCCAAAATCCCGGGTCATTACACGATCCTTCATATTTAGTGACCTGGTAGATAGGTTGGGATTGGAACCTTAGATAGTCGATAGGCCTTTAGCGGTGATGAACCCGATTGGTGGTTCGACTAACCTTAGCATGATTTGTCGTAATGTAGTCTTATCGAGTCATGGATGCATGTTTGTTTGTGATTACTTTGTTTTGGGCTTTACTGCGTTTGGCATTATTTTGGGAGTCGATTGGCTCCAAAGGTACGGGGTGGTGGTAGATTGTGAGGTCTTTTTGGTGACAGTTAGAGCGAATGATCGGCGGAGGGTAGTGTTTGGTGGTCTACCCAGTGACGGGGTAATGGCTAGTTTTTTAAATTCCCTGGACATCCCACATGATGAGTTATCAGATGTGCCGGTGGCTGGCCAGTATCCGGACGTCTTCGAGGAAGTGACCGGACTTTCACCACACCGAGAGATTGAGTTCCATATTGATTTAGTGAAAGATGCCAGACCTATAGTGATGCCACTTCACCGTATGGCGCCAAGGGAGCAGCGAGAGCTCGGGGTGCAAGTAAGCGATCTTTTGAAGAAGGGATTTATCCGAAGAAGTGTCTCCGAGTGGGGAGTACCAGTTGTGTTTGCTACCAAGGCAGATGGTTCCCTTCGGCTGTGTGTGGACTACCGTGAGCTGAATAAGGTGACGAGGAAGAATAAATATCCTCTACTCCAGATAGATGATTTGTTTGATTAGTTGAGTGGCACGAGAGTGTTCTCCCAGTTGGATCTCACGACATGGTTTCATCAGCTTAGGGTGGAAGCTGAGAGTATAGCTAAAACGGCCTTTCGTACGCCGTTTGGATTCTATGAGTGGTTGTTCATGCAATTCGGGTTGACCAATGCACCAACATATTTTGTGAATCTTATGAATAGAGTATTCCGAGATCAATTGAATAAGTTTGTTCTTGTGTTCGTGGACGACATACTTGTCTACTCGAGAACAGAGGAAGAACACAAGGAACATTTGAAGATAGTGATGGAGGTGTTGAGAAAACACCAATTGAATGCAAAGTTTTCTAAGTGTCACTTCTGGAGGAGGGAAGTGTTGTTTCAGAGAATGGTATTGCCGTGGACCCTGCGAAAGTGGCTATGGTACAAGATTGGTCTACGCTTAAGAATTCAACAGACGTAAGAAGTTTCTTGGGATTGGCTGGATATTATCGTAAGTTTATCCAAGACTTCTCCAAGATAGTGGCACCGTTCACTCAGTTGACCAAGAAAAATCAAGCTTTTTTTGGGGACGAAAAGTGCCAGAATGCATTTAAGAGTCTAAAGGAAAAGTTGACATGTGCAATAGTGTTTGTCATTCCTAAAGGGAATGAAGAGATGACAGTATACACAGATGCCTGTGGTACAGGATTAGGTGTTGTATTGATGCAAGCAGGTTGGGTTGCAGCTTATGCTAGTCGACAACTGAAACCGCATAAAAAAAGATATCCTACCCTTGATTTGGAATTGGCAGCGATCATGTTCGCATTGAAGATGTGGAGACATTATCTCTTGGGAGAAAGATTCGAGTTGTTTAACGATCATAAATCTTTAAAGTATCTTTTCTCTCAGAAGGATCTAAATATCCGACATCAAAGATGGTTAGAATTCTTGGCTTCCTACGATTTTGATATCACAGATACACCAGGAAAGGGCAATGCGGTAGCTGATGCATTGAGTAAAAGACTTGCCAGTTTAGGGGCTATGTTTCTAGAATGAAAGCAGTTGGAGTACATCGCTGGGTATGATTTCAGACCGAAGTGCGAATTGGATCCAGAAGTATTAGCAAGTTTGACGATCAGACCAACTTTGATTGAGATGATTGGTTCCGGTCAGAGAGACGATCCTAACCTATTGGAAATCAACTCCAAGTTAGGGATGGGTATCGACGAGGAGATGAACAAGTATGGGCTTGATCAAGATGGATGGCTTAGAAAGAATGGAAGACTAGTTGTGCCCAATGTCAATGGATTGAGGGATGAAATGCTTAGAGAATGTCATCACTCGAAACTGACCATCCATCCCGGTGGTAACAAAATGTATCGAGATATGAGGCAGACCTACTACTGGGAAGGGATGGAAAGAGACGTTGGGAAGTTTATATCCAAATGCATGAATTGCCAGCTAGTTAAAGATGAGCAAAAGAAGCCTAGTGGTTTGTTGCAACCACTAGAAATTCTAGAATCGAAATGGGAACAAGTCTCAATGGATTTCATTGATGGGTTGCCAAGGACTAGATCGGGCCATGATAGCATTTGGGTGATTGTGGACCGATTGACTAAGAGTGCAAGGTTTATACCCATCAAGTTGAATAGAATGGCAACTAAGCTAGCGGAACTATATATGAAGTAGGTAGTGAGATTTCATGGAGTACCTAAAAGCATTGTGAGAGACCGAGACCCATTGTTTACTAGTGGGTTTTGCAAGAGCTTACAAGAGGTTCTAGGGTCAAAACTATATCTCAATACAGCGTATCATCCTCAAACAGATGGTCAAACAGAGAGGGTAAATCGTATACTAGAAGATCCCTTGAGAGCTTGCATATAGGATTTTGGTGGATCATGGGATGACCATTTGCATCTAGTAGACTTCGCATATAATAATAGTTATCAATCCAATATTATTATGGCTCCATTTGAAGCTTTGTACGGAAGACCGTGCAACTCACCGTCATGTTGGTTAGAAACTGGCGAGAAGTTTGTGCCTGGACCAGATGTGATAAGAGAAACTTCAGACAAGATTAAGATCATTCAACAGCGAATGAAGGCTGCCCAAGATAGGCAGAAGAGTAATGCTGATAAGAGGCGAAAGGATTTGAAATTCTCCGTTGGCGACCTAGTATTTGTCAAGATCTCTCCATTAAAGAATGTCATTCGATTTGGAAGGAGAGGAAAGCTAGCACCAAGATTTTTTGGTCCATTCCCAATCCTCGAGCAAGTTGGGAATTTGACATATAAAGTTGAATTACCAGGGAAGATGGCAGGAGTTCATAACGTATTTCATGTTTCCCAATTAAGAAAATTCGTGCATGACCCCGATATGACTATTTCATCTGATCATTTGGATGATATTGAAGTAGAACCCAAGGAGGCTGGGAACCGCAAGCCGATTCTTATTGCCGAGCACGATACGAAGAAATTTCAAAGGAAAGCGGTGGATCTAGTCAAAGTTCAGTGGGGCGAGAATGAGAATGACTGTACTTGGGAGACAGAGGAGAGCATTAGCAAGACGTATCCAGAACTCTTTGCCTGGTAAGATTTTAATTGCAATTTAGTTTTCTACATGCTATGATAGACTTGCTTGTTGTTTTGTAAGTTTGATTATTATGAGTGGTTGGTAGGCATGCAGGATCCTTTACTTGTTTCCTAGTTAATGAATTTCAGGGGTGAAATTTCTTAAGGGGGGAAGAATGTAACGACCTGCATTTTACACATCAGGAGATCGTAGAATATTTATTTCTTTCTCATGCAAAGTCGTATAGCCATGTAATTTTTGGGGACGACTATTGGGGTCATTTCCCATCTTCATGATTTTTGCCGATTTTTAAATGACCATTTTGCCCCTAGCTGATCTTGTTTCGGCCATAACTTTTGATTGCCAAGGAGTTTTGACTAGAAACCACTTTCGTTAGATCCGGATGATGGTTTACCATTCTATAAATTGGTCACATTAGCCAAACAGACTCACCGTTTGGGAGATATGGCTGAAACAAGGTTTAGAAAATGAAAAACAGCTTTACCGGGCCTAATTAGGGTGATTAGAAAGAGGGCCCATAACCCATTTCGGGATTAGGGTTATGGGGAGGCTGAAATCAGTTAGGAAACGATCTATTCTCATTTTCTCAGCCACCTAAAACATTTCGCTAACCCTAAAAATGGCCTCCAACACCCGAATCACCTTCTAATCACCATTTAATCAAGGTTTAGCCTAATCTACATCTAATCAAGGCAAATTAGCATCGAATTGGGAATAGAGCTGCTGTGTTGCAAAGAGATTCAACCCAAATTAGAGATATTTTCAGATCTAAGTTTTATTTGTAGCTAAGGTGAGTGATTTGCGTAGTTTCTCACTAATTACGGCCGATTAGGGGTAAACAGTGTTAATTAGCGAAATTTTGGCTCAGAAAAATTTGTAAATTATAAAATATTATTTTAGGGCTCTGATAAAAATTTTGGTTAATTTGGTTATGTTTTGATAATCCTAAGTTTAGTTATGCTTAAACATGATTATGGGAAAAACAAGGTTTTTTGAATATGTTTGATCCATAAAAGCATGTTAAATTGTTGTTTTGCTGTTTATGGTTGATTATACATGTTGCTATGACTATTTGAAATGTTTTGTGATTGCTTAGCAAAGTTAGATTGGTCGAAAACGCCATCGTATGGCATAAAATACTCGCTGGAAAAGTTACAGGAAATGTGCAGGGTTTCGGATCGGGTCGGATATGGGGCTAGGATAGGATATGAGGACTGGGCAAGGGGATTCGACTCGGATCGAGACCTAGCACAAGAGGAAAAGCATGGAAATGAGGAAGGCTACATGAACTAAGATGTGATCGGATCGGGAAGCTGTGGATCAGATCGAAGACGGAGGGTGGAACTAGATCGAAACCTGTAGACAAGGGCACCCGACCCGGATAGAGAACCACGACCGAACCGAACTAGAGGGAGTTGCCCGAACCGGATTGATGGTCAGGAGCTGAAGCTTGCCGAACCGAACCAAGCAAGGTTGACTAAATTGAACCAGAGGGCTATGACTATCGAACCGAACCTAGCAAGGGTGATTGAACCGAACCAATGAGGACTGGAGCACTATGCATATTCAAACCAAACCAAGGCGTGGCAATGACCACCAAACCGATCTGGAGGAGACCAAAACCCGAGATGCAAAGTAGTCCAAATAGGAAGTAGAACTCAGGATCTAGTTAGGAACCAACGAGTTGACTTCATGAGTTGGGCTTTGCTGCGAGACGTATGCAAAGGGGTTATCGACGTCTACAGTTTTGATTCTCCACCGAGACGGATGTTAGGCTACGTATCAGTGCAGTGGGGTAGTTATTACTCTATGGGGCAGAGTGATCGTAGCATGGCTATGAGCCAGTGCAGTGGAGTCGTCATGACTTCTTGGGGCTGAGTGGACATAGCAAGGATTATTGGCTATGGATCAGTGTAGTGGAGTCTCCATGACTCCATGGAGCAGCGTGATCATAGCAAAGATTTGGGTGGTTAAAGCAGTGGATATCGTATGCTTTACGCACTAAGTGTGAGATGTGAGGATGGTTGCTATGCTTGATTGTTTGCTATCATTATGACATGCACACCCCCACCCCCGTATCTTTATACCATATGTTAGCGTTACCTTAGAGTATTGTACATTTTGTTTTGCTAACACTTTGGTTGCAAGTCCAGGTTTAGGTATGGTTTAGTGTACCTGTTATTGTTCTATTTTGCTGCTTATCGCTCATACCAAACTTTTGTCTGACCCATAGTTTTATGTCTCTTCTTATTACTATGGGTGCTCTTAAACGGGCAGGCTAGAGACAGGTCAGGTGATTATGTATGGGTAGCTGCGCCGGAGATGAGTAGGAGGCTTCCACGCATGATATATAGATATTCTCCCTGTGTCGCTGCTGGTCACCACTTTGGGCATTAGTTGTGTACCTTTCGTATTTTGCTTTGGAGACAGTTTTAAAAGTTGTAATAATGATGATGTGGAACGTAAGCTGTATTTTGGATTTTCCGCTGCTATGATGATTTAGTTTTCAACTTATGCACTGTCTCACCTGTTTTATGTCAAATATGTTATTATTGTATTTTATTCCATGCACTGTGAGACATTCTACAGGTTCCTTATTAGTTCAAATTCCCTTCTTTCCTTTCTTTGACGAACGTCCCATGCTGGTTGGACATTGGCACAGTGCACTTTCATTGGAAATGTCGGCTGGTGCGGGGCGGGCCATCACTGATTTCATCGAATTTTATAAACTAATTTATTTCTAATGGAATTAGAAAATAATAACAGAAATTAAGTTGTAATTGAATTGATAACTGAGTAATGAAAAATCGACGATTAGAGATTATCAGAAATATTAAGTTGGATTTGAAAACTAGATTTAATATATATTAAAAATATATTAGAATTGGGTTAAGACGAATGGATTGAGTTGAAACCAAATGGGAATATTTGGATATGTATTAAGCAAGTTTGGAATGAAATATATGAATATATATAATTTGAAATGCCTGACAAAAAGGTACACATTTAAATTCCATATGTGGTTTTATGTGCGAAATCAGCAAGCCGCTTGGCTTTTTGATTTTCTTTTTGAATGGAGAGAGCCCAGAGAGGCGTTTGGTGGTTTTACCGAGTGACCCGTACAAAGGAGGTTTTGTCGAACTTTTCCGAAAATCTAAGGAGTTAGAATATTTTTAAGAAGATTTGATAATTAGGAATTGATATATCGATATATATAGAATTCGATAATGAAACGAAATAAAATTAGAATGTTATAAACAAAAAGGAAATCAATACATTTAATCTGATAAAAATAGAAAGAGAAATGTATACATGTTGAAAAGATATGGATAATTGGTAATGTGATGTTGATTATTCGAGGTAAGTGGTTTTGTCCGTTTTGAAGTTAAGGATGTTTTCAGTCAAGGTCTGAGAGGTAGTTATACCCCAACTGGATTGATTTCATTTTTTACTGATAAATAGCAAGATCCAGTCTCGGAGAGAAATGTTTGAATACGAGTTAGTTGAATGCAGTATTTTGGGTTATTGTAACGATGTTTTACACAACATTCGTTTTAACCCAAGTAAGTGGAAATTTGGAAATATAAAAATAAATATTTCCTGAGTATATAATTAAATGAGTTGTGAAAGAGATAAGTAATTGGAATGTTTTCCAATTGCAAATAGAATTTTTTTTAAGTATAGAAAATAAAAGGAGGCTATATATGGAAATGTTTTCCAAATAGCGTAAAAGGGCAAGATGATTGTTGAAAATATTTTGTTAACAAATATTGATAAGAAAATGGAATAGTGAGCCCGATGATTGTTTGATGCTATATATGGATGTATTTTTTTCTTTGGTAGTTAAATAACCGACTATCGAAGTGTTTGCCAATATCGTTGTCAATATGGAGACCGGATGGAGTATTATCCGAGAACCACTCTATATTGGTAGTAGCGTTACGAATCAGATTATATGAAGATAATCGAGGACGGAGTAAAGTGCAAGGAATTTTTCTATTAATGGAATTTGTGCCTTCAGTTTCATTCAGTTCGATAATGAAGTTTTATGGACAAATGTCTGATAGAGTATTTCCAATGATCGCATAGGTTTTTCTGTATAAATATATATGGTGGCGGAGAATTTATTCTCTTAGCATAATATCCAAATATATTTGTGTAATCTACTAGTGATTAATGGATCTGACAATGTGGCATTTCAAAGTGATTGTGCTATCAATGAGTGATAAGTAATCATAGCCACATGCCTCAACAACCGGGAAATGACAAAAATTGGGCAGGCAACATGGCTATGTGGGTAGCTTCCATTAGGGTGTATTATCACCTATCTAGAGATATTCATTTCATTCTTTAATATATTCGATGCTGTCCCATTTGGGAAACGGTTTCTAATCCCAGCCGTTGGTGATATACATTCGATACACTCAGGCAAAATGAGTGGTCGGTCATGTGTGGTCGGGTTACAAGATGTTCTTGTTGAACCCAATGTATTCTCCTCTAGAGATACACTATCGAAAGGTGGTTCAATACCTTGTCATAGTTGGAAATTCATTACCCAATAAGTGTTCGCGGTTTTTGATTGTATATTATATATGTGGAGCGTGAGATGAAAGCGTTCTACTAGATTTCTATTTATTTGATTTAGACATTATTATAATATCAAAAGAGTTTTGACATAAAGATTATCGTTCTTTCAAATGAATTTAAAAGTTATATCAAGTGTTTGAATTCTCATAAGGGAAAAACACGTCCCGTGTTATACAGCATGGTCTTATAAGATATCAGTTATTTTCTCAAACTGTTTTAAAATGTTTACTCATACCGGTCCCTTGATTGACCCAGAGTTTTTTTTTTTTTTACCTTAGCTCTTGGGTGCCCAAATTTGTATCGGCAGTCAAGTCGTTTAGGATTTTACAGATCTATCTAAAGAAGCATGGAGCAGGAGGCTTTAGTATTAGATATATAGTGTTTTTATTTCCGTTGTGTTGTAAGTGTTGTACTCTGATAATTGTATGTTATACAATTAAATTTTTTTGTATTTCATAAGTTATGATATGTTATATTTTGTTCCGCTGCGATGTGAGATTCTGTGTTATTATTTCTATTCTTCTTCTACCTTTTCTTCTAAAAAAAATGATTTGTACTTCTATGATATTTGGGTTGGACATGTGATGTATGTAGTCAACTCAGTTAGTACTGATTTGCGGTTTGTTACAATCATCCACATAAGTAAAAATGTCAGGGCTTGTAATAATCGTGACACTACTTCTAGTTAGAAAGAAACGTATGTCCTTCCTGCAGTCCTTACTCCCCTTTCTGGTTCATACCGGGGTGTGAGGCTCGCGAAGTAATGCTATACACAAAGCTATGCCGAAATAGTCTATGCTTTGATCATTAACCACAAGGCCCTGCTTTTCAACAAAAGCCTTAATCATTTGCATCCTAGCATGCCACATTTTCAATCCATACCATACCATTGATTTCTGCCAATATATAACCTCTAAGCTCGTACGTCTCAGAGAAGGGTGTTATGCAAGAGAATAAATTCTCCGCCACCAAACAGATATATATAGTTGGCAGAGATTAACAAATATAGCATAAAGGAATACAACGTCGGACATACCATCCATTTACATGTCCGTTCTGGGTTTGAACGAAACCGGAGACACCTTATTCCTCGTCCCATATGTCCAATACAAGAGAGAGACTCTCGCATATCCATCGATCTCCAAGTACGTTTGGACGATCACCACTTATTATCTTGTCTTGGGTGGCCGCCCAATCAAGACATCAGTAATCATCCAAACGATGCGAAGACCTCTGGTCTTTAACCACCGTCTTCATCTTCGACTCTTGATCGTCGTATTAATTATTCAGAATGGGTTGAACCCGGGCCTTCCGAATAACTAACGTATTTTATAATCAATAATAAAGTAATATAAACACACATCAAGCACCTCATTCTAGTTCAGAATAAATAAAATATTCACATTATTGGGGAAAGGTTCCCATTAATTTTATCAAATATAAATTCTTTTAAATTTATTTACTTTAATCTTCTTTTTAAAGATTCATTTAAAATCCAATTTGGTTTTAATATCAAAAATCATTATTTAATGATTATTCAATTTAAGAAATAAATCTTATCTTTTAACTGGGTTAAAGAACTAATGTCTTTTAAAACACAGTTTACGATAAACACAAAATCATCTTTCATTAAATATGGAAATTTTACAGAAATCAAATCAATATATAATCAATATAAATTTCTATATCAGACCAATAATATAAGTGGAATAACGATAAAGACTTTTAAATTCCATATATATTAACGGTCTTCTTTTATAGAGGCTCATCTCGATTATTATTAAATCGAATTCCATTCAATTCCAATTTAATATGTTAAATTGGAAAACTTTACTTTGGAAACTTTCTATTAAATCTTAAGAAAAAGATTCATTATTTCCAAATTATATTTTCACTATTAATTAGGTTAAAGAACAAATGTCGTTTAAAAACATAGTTCATGATAAGCCCAATTCACATTTCATTTTATTCCAATAACTAAATATAATTGGAAACTCTAATAATCTTAATTAAATGATTTATTCTTTTCATATATGGTTCAAAAACAACGTTATTTACGACACCATTCACGATAAACCAAAATCCAATTTATTTTATTTATTTCCAATTAAATATGAGTTAAATGGAAACTTCATCAAATCTCAATTTAAAGAATTATTCTGGTTAATAACTAGTCAATATCAATAAAAATATATTTTTATCTTTAAAAATTGGAACCTTTCATCTAAATTCTTTTTAGATCATTTATTATGATCTCACATAATTTTTCCATATTTTTAATAATTTTGTTAAGGCCTTTTACTGTCGATTTCCATGAACGGCCATCGAACTGCACTTACAGCGACCTTTCCTGAAATTTATTTGGACATAACTCCTAATCTAGCCATTATATTTCAAAAATCTTATATTCATTGGAAATCTCTTTTCGATACGAAGCCAACGGTTCTGGTTTTAGGAGAATCCGACGGTCGGATCTCCCAAAACATCAATTTGAATTTAATGGTCGAAATTCACGAACGGTCACTGCGTGGTGCGTTCTATTTAGGCTGTTATATATATGAATGTATATTTCATTGATTTCAATTCAAAACGTATTTTATAAAATAATTATGAATTCATTTTAAAATGATTTTTAACTCCTTTTCAATTTTAAAGAAAAATTGAATATTCTATATTTTTATCATATTAAAATAATAATATTTCAAAATGTTATATTTTGAAAATACTTCTTTTTATATTCATTTTAAAATGAAATAAATCGATCGATAAACCCGTTCGGGTTAATAATGGCATTTGCTAATTAATTTAGCTTCACATTTTCTTCTTCACTGAATATTATTTAAAATATTTATTATTTTAAAATATTCTTTATTTTAAAAGATTCTTAATATTAAAATGTTCTTTATTTTAGAATATCCTTTATATAAATGATATTCTAAATCGGAATGCGACTCAATAAATTACCATATAAATTCGGTTATATGGATTTCATACATTGCATATGTATGTAACAATAATGATAAATATTCATTAAACAATACATTCACAACTAGAATGAAATTTATAATTGTGTGAGCGTTAAAATAAATAAATAATGCTCAACACAGACTGTCAATCCATCGATTGACCTATAGTTAAATATTGGGACTAGTGTATGTCATCCCAAAACCCATGTGGGGTTTCCAAACAACAGAAGTTCATCTAAACAGATTATTGGTTAATGAATTTAATCGATTATTATTCGGTTTGAATTATTTATTTAACATGAATATAATCTAAATAGATGACATGTTTATTTAACATGGACATGATCTATGACTTTTTTAATGTAACATAACATAAATCTAAATATATGACATTCTTAATGTAACATGACTTTTCTATATAAAATGATATTTACAACTAACATGACATTTTATAACCAAAATGATGTCATAATTCTAATTAAAGGAAATTTTATTTAACTTGTTATTATTCTAAATAAAGACTATTTTATTTTGTCGATTCTAATTTTAACAAAAATGACAATTTTATATTGTCCATTCTATTTTCAACAAAAGGACAATTCTATATTGTTTATTCTAATTTCAACAAAAAGGACAATTCTATCTTTATTTCAACAAATATGATGATTTTGGTTTCAACTCTTTTATTTTAACAGATATGATAATTTTGGTTTCAACTCTTTTATTTCAACAAACACGATACATCCAATCCACATATCAACATAACAGTACTATCAACCCAATCAAATCACGTATGAATTTAATAGTAGATTTGACTTCTAACACGATCATAAATCAATAAATTTTAACCATTAAAAATAAAGAATTCTCACAGTGGTTTGGATTTTTCCCCAAAAATTCCCGGTCAATCTAAATCCTCTGGTCTATTCCACGATGTAGTATTTTCCGTCATGATTCCAACGCAACGAAAATCACTAAATTTCGTTTCTATTTGGAAGAGATACACATGTTTAAACATTTGCATCACATAATTTATAAATTAAATATATTTAATTCATTTGATTACACCATTAAGCTATTTTAATCCTTCTTCTTCGTTCACTACAACCCATCGCTGCCACCATCTCTCCAAATCGCACGCCTATCGAGGCCCCTAAGAGTTGATCCACCACCACACTGAAGAGCCTTGAACCTCCTCCCGCCTCGCCCAGCTCGAGGGTCCCATTTGCCCAAAAAACAACCCAAAGTAGGTGGCTTTCATCGCCTATTCCAACCACCATGCTACCCATTATCCAATCATAACCATACAATCTTGAAGAGCTCGAAGCGCTCATGAATTGTTGTGCTAAAACCCTGATTTAATTATGTGTATTTTGGGCGTGATTAAAGAAGCAAATTCGGACATTGCCAACCTTAGAATTTTGACTGGCGGCGGCCTTTCTAATGGATTAGGGTTTCTTGGCTTATGTGTATTTATGATATTACTTTATTATTTAATTCTATTTAACCTTTAAAAAGCCTGTTTTCTCTTGTTAGCTCCAAATCCAACCCAGTGAGAGTTTCCCTTAGCCAGATATCCCCATTCCGAACATAATGGCCTAGGTCCCGTCAGCCCGTTTGATCGTCTCAGTCCACTTTTCTTTATTTTAAAATATAAATCATTTAATCATTTAATTTGATCGTACATTTAAATTTACCGGGGCCACATACTGACTCTAAAAATTACAAAAAATTATTTCTAGTTATGTTTTGATGATACGGTCCCAATAATTTTGTCGAATTTGAAGACCATTTGAAAAATGGCAATTTTCTAGTCAATCCAATTTGATTGAAATTAACAAAGCACATTTTCACTTGCCACGCTCACATATTAATTCGGAAAATTATGAAAATTGAAATCTCGCAATAATTTGACATTCCGGATCCAAAAAAGTGGATTCGTCGAAAACGGAGGTCGTTTGAAAAATGGCTATTTTTAATATTAAAATATATATGTGTCTTTTCTGAATTTTAAACCGGGCAAAACTTTTGATTCCCGCTATAAAATTTCAATTTCTCAGATTCGTTGAAAAGATAATTTTAAACAGATTCAAATATTTTTGGTTTCACTAAAATCCGATTTATTTTGCATCATGTACATTCAGTCACAGTTCAAATTCAAAATTTCAAACTACCGCGCTATTTCCAACTCCTTTATAATTAAAATAAAAAAAATCGTTCTAACTTCGATTTAAATAAATTTTGGTTGTTATTATTTAAAATAAATCATTTTAAATATTCAAAATCCCTTAAAATTTCTAAAATAAATTTTTTAAATTGGTTCCAAAATTCCGGGTTGTTACAATTAGCTAGTATTAATCACCTTTAGTGAGTATCCAATCCACACTCCAAAGCTTGTATTATCACCTCACCCCTTCTGCAGTCCACTACACAATTTTAGGACCATACTACCTTAACAAGAACATTCTTCGATCTCAACAACTCGAAACACCTACTTCCATCTACAATGTAACCACCCGAATTTCCCCGCCCTTTGAATTCACCGTAAGGCCCTATCCAAAAGTCGGAAATCCTCGAATTATTAACTTTGGGCGCATAACACATTAGAACAAACAACATAAGACTTTTATAAATATCATAATAATGTTACATCAGAGTACATCGAAAATTATATAGCGGAAGATAAATTTACAGTAAATGTAATACAATGCATAGTGTAAGACTATCATTACTCTGGACACAACTTTAAGCTTCAATCCAGAATCCTGCTCACTGAATAATTTGCAAAACAAACTACTCGACTGCCCGTGCGGAAAAATATTGGCACCAGATTTTGCAAGGGAAAAACAAACTATGAGTCAGTCATGGGACTGGTATGAGAAACTCTCTAGTTATAATTAAACTTGTATAAAATAAGGCAAATCACGGGACCACGCCATATGACACTGAACGGGTTTACTCCACTATATTGACAGTGCACATACACCTACCATGAATAAACTAATGGATATACAATGCGTCACACAACATGCAATTCCCCAATCTACCCATTTAGGCTTAAACCTAAAACTTAGATTTTCCGAATCCATATATCTTTACAGAAATTATTCCTTTGGACTTTATTCTCGATTCTTATTGCAAATCCTTTGAAATACATATCTAGCTTTATATTAGAGTAGATTTCACTTCGGGATCTCAAACCAAAATCATTTGGAAATATGAATTCCAAAACAAATGCATACAAATTATATGCAACCAAATATCAGGAGCTATGTAATGGCTGGATTTTTCAAGCATCTGATATCTATTTTAATGAGGAAATTAAAATATATTTGAGTTGCTCAACCAATTAAAATGTATATAATCACCTATATGTATGTATATACATATATGATTTGCACTAAATACATAAGCAACAATTTTAGTCATTAAATCCTAACAAAGATAAATGTTGGAAATATTAGCAACATATATAAGTGTAACTTAATCTCTTTGCAAATTAAAGCTTAAAACCAACATCAAATGATAATGACAAAGCCTACATGTAAAAGGATAGTGATCACTTAAAGGACTGGAAAATAAATCATGAAGTAGACACATTAAAACAATTCGGCCATACACATATACACATGAAAGGGTACACAAAACAATTGACAAATTGATTTAAACATCAATAACAACGAAGTCTGTCAAGGACCTTAATTCAACATCATTTTAGTGTAGCTAAGAATTTAGAACCATCACCTAAATCGTCTCAAATATAATACATACGCATGGATAAAGACTTTCAGCAAAATATCCAAGGAAGGAAATCATTCTTTATCTTGACAAGAAGGGTTAAGCTTTGCATTTAATGAAAACAAGATGGGCATTTAATGAAAGTGTGAGGCGTGTGTACTTATAGGATAGAAAAAGGGGTTGGTAGAATTTTCTTTTATGCAATGTACTTTGGTGTATGCTGTAACATTGGTGAGCCATTCGAAGAGAGAGAGAGAAGGGGTAAGTAGAAAAGCTTTTTGCTGTAGAAAACTATAGTGTGATGTTGCCTATAAATACATACCCATTTCCAAGCATTTCCTTTTACACAAACTCAAGAGCTTTTGCTGAGATTTATAACCTTTCACAAGCAAAAAATTTGAAGAGTTTACAGGTGAGTAAACCTCACTTAGCTAATGTTTGATGTTGTTTACTGTAAACAGTTTTACTCATTTCATGTATATATGTTACTACAAGTTATATCATGATGTTAACACTCTTTTAGATGCTAGAACACCTCGTTTATATTCATCAGTAAACTCTGTATATAAGGGATAGTAGGTTGGGAAATGGGTTTATAGTTTAAACTGTGAACAAGGAAAATACTGCTATGTTTCCTCTGTTAAAACCAAAAACTCTCTGATTTTAAACTATACATTGATTTGTTTTAAAACACAAGACATGTGTGTATACGTAGGAGTTAATTATGTATACTCAAACATTTACAAACATTTAGAGAGATCAGAGCGTGAACATTTTGTTTTTGAAAACACAAACAGACAAGAACAGCTTGTTCTCTGTCTCAAACTCAACACTTAAATTTTCAAACATCACATAATCGAAATACAGGTTTATGAATGTAATCGACATGCCAAACGATGATTTTTAAAACCGTTTTCAAGATTTTAAACGTTGGGACTGGGTAGATAAGTCGAGATGGACGAAAATGGCATTTTCGCCAAAATCCGATGATCAACGTCGTTGAACGCCAAGGCGTGGAGCGTGGAGGAGGCTGAGACTTCGGGGATCATGGGAAAAATATCAGATAATTTTTCCAGCAAGTGGATTGAGCTAACGAGCTCGATTTATGTTCTGAGAAGCAAAATGGGTTCGAGCATTTCCATAGGTCGTGTGGGGTCCACGCTGGATCGACAGGGCCAGGACGAGGCGTGGAGCGGCGTTGGGAGTTGGGGAAGCTAACGGTGGCGGTGAAAGGTCTCCAGGTGGTCGGAGATGGCCGGACGAGGTCGAGGTCGGTGGGGGTATCAAAGAAGCAGTTTCGGTTTGAAAATGTTGAAGGGGGTTTTGGAGAAGGAGGTGACTGGTGACGGTGGTGACTGGTCATAGATGATCGGAGAAGGCAAGGCGACTTGTCGAAGGGGGATCAGAGGTCTGCAGTTGGCCAGTGGCGGTGTGCATGTGCACAGCTGTGCACGGTGTAGCTGGATCAAGGCAGAAGGTCTTGGCAAGGGAAATGGAGCTGATCGGGAGGCTTGGCAAGGCAGGAAGTTTGGCAAGCTGAAGATGGTGATCCAGTCGAGTTTGGCAAGGGAAAATCGGTGATCAACCCATGTTGATCATCAGTTTTGAAATGCCGAGTTCGGGTTGGCAATGAAAGAAAGAAAACGGTTTTCAAATCCAAGAATTTAATTAAAAACCGTTTTAAATAAATTAGTAAATAAAATATAATTAACTAATAATTAAATAAACAAATAAAAATAGAATGTTTATTTAATTTGTCTTAGGCAAGTGGAACAATGAAAGTGACAGTGAGGTCAAAGAATCGATGTTGTCCGAACGAGATCGACGAGTTGGAAACTTAAGATATTAAGATAATTAAATTTAAATAAATTATTAAACAATTTATTTAAGTTAAAATAAACGTAATAAATATTTTACAAAGCAAACTGGAGTATAGAACATTGTCTAAGCATCGATGATAAGCAAAGAAAGATACCGTGTGCGAAGCACGGGCTTTTTCTATACACATCCAAATAATGATAAAAACTGTATAACATCTTGTGTGCGACGCACACACTTTAACTATACAATTGTAAAAGATATTTAAGATATCTAGATATGAACCAGAGAAATATATACTGTATATAAACTCTAAATAACAGAACGTGCAACTGAAATAAAGACAGTTAAGATGATAATCAATTATCGACTATAAAAGATATTTCGTACACCGTTTCGAAGAGTCCGGAATCTACATTCCACTTCGACTCGAATTTATACGACGTATACCGGGAATCGATAAAAACGAAGGATACAAGGACTATTCCAAAATAGTATCCTCGGTCTGTTCAATCCCAGAACAGATCCGAACAGTCGGATGTCTGACAACGTATATCGATCAGATTTTACACATCGACTTTACACAAGTGTGTTATGTTGGTGGCGGAGAGATTCGTTACTTTAGCCTTATACCCAAAATATATTTGTGGAAACAAATGAGTGATCTGTCAGATAGGACGGTGTGACATTCAAAGTCATTGAAGAATAATCCGTGGAACTGTAAACGTGACTTCAAACCTCACAACCCGGAAAGACAATAGTTGGGCTAGGCAGCATGGCTAGTTGGGTCATACCCAAGCAGGGTATATTATCACCATCTAGAGTAATTCCTTTTGTTTCTAAATCTATATTCACTTCTGTTACCTTCGGTAATCGGTGGGTCATTACCGACCGTGGAGGTGGTAATATATTCATTACACTCAAGCTAAATGAGTGGACGGTCATGTGTGGCCGGGTTGCAGGATGTTCTTGTTGAACCCCAGTGTATCCTCTCTAGAGGACACTGATCGGTGGGTGCTCCCATACCCTGTCAGTTAGAAACCAAATTCCAATAAGCGCTCGACGGTTTTAGATTGTTTATGTATGTGAACGTGAGATGCAAGCGATTCACTAGATGATTATTTATTTGATAAATACTATCGTAAATATCAAACGTTTTGATATCAAAATACAAGTGTCATTTTCCATATGTTAGTTATGGAATTGGGTTTAAGATTTCTAAAGTAATTGAATCTATTAATAACGGAACACCTTATTCCTTATTCCCCTGTTTACATCTTTTTAACTGTGTTTACTCACACCAGTCCCCTGACTGACCCGGAGTTTATTTTCTGTGTTTTCCCTAAACTCTTGGGTACTCATAATGTTTATTATGAGTAGGCAAGTAATTTAGGTTGGCAAATGGAACCTTACGAAGTTCAAGTTGCAGGACAAGTCTAGTAGTTTTAACTACACCTATGTATCCAATTAGATTTGTATTTCCCTATCATGATGTATTATTATGTGAATGTACTATGATGATGTAAGTTGTTGATGTATTATGATGCATCAGACCCTATGATGTAATGTATTTGTATTTTTAAATTCCGCTGTGAGATTTCTGATAACTTCTTATTCTTCTATTCTATTTAGTTCTATCTTTTCTATCTCATCTTCTAATTTCTTTCAATAATGACACGGTTTTCGGAGGGTCGAAAATCGCGCCGTTACAGTTGGTATCAGAGCCTATGTTCTTCGGAAACATTTAGGCTTTCAAATAGTAAGAGAGCCTATTTTTACTAAAAACTATATTTTTAATATAGGTAGATCGTAGTTACTTAGGTAATCCCTCGACATATTTTTCCAATTTAGGTAATAAAATTTCAATCCGTGTACTCAAGGAGTTGAAAATGAGTTCTCGTGGAGGAAGAGGCCGAGGAGCAAGCGGAGCAACTACGACAAACGGACACACTGTTAACCAGACCCTAGTCGATACTACTGAAGTAATCCGAGCACCAACTCAGCCTAACTTTGCTATGGTCTATAAGAATTACACAACTCTGGGAGGAAAGATTTTCAGAGGTACTGAATCACTGGTCGGAGTCCAAGCATGGATTAGGTCATGTGAGAAGATTTTTAAAGGACTGAGGTTGGATGACGAGCATAAGCGTCTCTTAGCTTCATGGAATCTGGAAGGAGCCGTAGCAATATGGTGGGATGCCCAGACTGCTAACACTCCTGAGGAAAACTTTACTTGGCCCATGTTCAAAGAAGCTTTTGAAGGTTAGTATCTACCTGCTACTGGAAGGACAAGGATGTACCGAGACTTCATTGACTTAAAGCAGGAAAGCATGTCTGTCGCTGAGTACGAAAACCAGTTCAACGCACTTTCAATCTTTGGACCGGAGCTGATAAATACTCTTTTGAAAAAGAACGAGATGTTTGTTGCTGGTGTTAGAGATAATCTGCAAGGAAGGATGATGGGACATTTGAAGGATCCATTTGAGGAACAAGTAGACCTAGCACTCAGATATGAAGCACTAGATACAAAGAAACCAGGAGCGAGGATCCAGACTGGGGAGACGAGTGGGGTGAATATCATGAAAAGAAAGGTCAACCCAGATTGGAATGATAATCAGGGCCAAGCTAAGACGGGGCAACAGACTGTGGAAGGTAAATTTAAGAATGTGGTGTGTCACAACTGCAAGCAAAAGGGACACATTGCACGATTCTGTAAACAAAAGGGGAACCAGAAACCCCAGCAATACCCACAACAGCAACAGAAACCCCAGCAATACCCACAACAGCAACAGAAACCCCAGCAATACCCGAGACAGCAACAAAAACCTCAGCAACAGAATCAGAACCAGAATCAGAGGAACGAGATGGTAGTGAAGAATCTCTGTTTCAATTGTCATCAACCAGGACACATGGTGAAATACTGTCCATTGATGAAGAGGGCACCACAACCTAGGGTTTTTACAATCAAAGATGAACCGTCTACTTCTCAGAATGTGAAAGGGAAGGGAGTGCTGGAAGGTACTTTACAGTTTAATGGAATTTACCTTCGTGTTTTATTTGATACCGGCGCTTCACACAGTTTTATTTCAGCCGAAACCATAGATCAGTTTGACCTTAAACCAATTATATCACCAAACCCCATTTGCGTATCAAACCCCATAGGGGGAAAAACTGAGCTTAAAATGCGTTGTGAGGATATAACTCTCTTATATCTCTCACACTCTTTTCGATTTGACTTTTATGTTCTAGACTTCAAAAGTTTCAATTTTATACTTGGATTAGACTGGTTAAGCAAGTTCCAAGCCAAGATAAAATGTGATAAAGAAATCATAACCCTTATAACTAGCTTAGAGCGAAAAGCTAGAATAACTTGCGGGAAACCGAGAATTCACACCTGTAGTTTTCTATACGCTTTAGAAGCACCTCAAGAAAGTCTCGACACTTTGGAAGTAGTAAGAGAATTCAAGGACGTATTCGAGGAAGTCGGAAGTTTACCTCCGCATCGAGAGATCGAATTCCGAATTGATTTAGTCCCAGGAGCTAGACAAATGATTCAACCAAAGAGACGGATGGCTCCCAAGGAAGTTCAGGAATTAGAGAAACAAACTCGGGATTTGCTAAGTAAAGGCTTAATCCGACCTAGTTTTTCTAGTTGGGGCTCTGTTGTAGTTTTTGTAGTAAAGTCTGATTGGTCCTTAGGATTGTGTGTGGACTACCGAGAATTAAATAAAGTAACCATCCGAAATAGATATCCATTACCTAGAATTGATGACCTTTTCGATCAATTACACGGAGCAACGGTATTCTCCCAGATGGATTTAGCAACAGGATTTCACCAATTGAGAATCTCTGAAGATTGTATTCCTTTAACAACATTCAGAGGCCCAGATTTCTTTTATGAATGGTTGGTTATGCCGTTCGGACTAACCAACGCACCAGCTTTCTTCGTAGATCTGATGAACAGAGTCTTTAGGAAAATTCTTAATAAATTCGTTCTCGTTTTCATTGACGATACTTTAATCTTTTCAAAAACCAAAGAAGAACACCGTGGTCATCTTAGAGTAGTGCTAGAAACTCTAAGGAAACACGTGTTGAAGGAAAAGTTTTCAAAATGTCACTTTTGGAAATCGGAAGTGAGATTTTTGGGGCACATATTAAACGGAGATGGGATATCAGTAGACCCAGTTAAAGTAGATGCAGTACAACTATGGAAACAACCTCAAACACCAACAGATATTTGTAGTTTCCTAAGACTGGCAGGATACTATCGAAGATTTATCCGAGACTACTCCAAAATATCATCACATCTGACTAAGTTAACAAGGAAGGGCCAAAAGTTTATTTGGGACCCAAAGTGTGAAGAATCGTTTCAAGAACTAAAGAAAAGATTAACGGAAGCACCAGTATTAGCTGTTCCCGATGGAACGAGCGGATTTGCAGTTTACACCGATGCTTGCGGAAAGGGAGTAGGAGCGGTGTTAATGCAGAAGGGACAAGTGATTTCATACGCAAGTAGGCAGTTAAGGATTCACGAGAAGAATTACGCAACTCACGACCTAGAGTTATTGGCAGTGGTTTTCGCATTAAAGATGTGGAGACATTATCTTCTGGGTAAGAGATTCGAACTTTTCACCGATCATAAACCATTGAAGTATCTGTTCACTCAAAAAGATTTAAATCTGAGACAACAGCAGTGGTTATAATTTCTTGCATCATATGACTTGGATATCATTTATACACCGGGAAAAGCGAACGTAGTGGTAGATGCCTTGAGTAGAAATGCGATATTATCACTTTTGGAAGTCACACCGACTCTCCAAGAAAGGATAATGAGTAATCAGAAAAGGAATCCCAAACTGTAAAATATTATTCGAGGAGTCACAAACGGAAAAGAGACTGACTTCGAGTTGGACAATCAAGGAGTATTGAGAATAAACGGCAGATTATGCGTACCTAACATGGATGGGATAAGACAGGAGATTTTAAAAGAATGCCATGCATCAAAGTTGAGCATCCATCCAGGAATTCATAAAATGAATCACGATATGAGACGAGTATTCTGGTGGTTAGGAATGAATAAAGATATCATTACTTTCGTAAATGAATGTCTATGTTGTCAGCAAGTCAAGGGAGACCATCAAAAGACTGCTGGACTATTACGGCCATTAGAGATTCCCAACTGGAAGTGGGAAATGATATCGATGGACTTCATCGATGGTTTGCCAAGAACAAGGAGAGGCTACGAAGGGATTTGGGTAATCGTAGATCGGTTAACTAAGAGTGCGCACTTTATTCCATTGAAACCAACGCGCACTTCCATAACATTAGCCGAAGTATTCATGAAAGAGATAGTATGACTGCACGGTATTCCAACGAGCATTGTAAGCGACAGAGATACCATTTTCATAAGCAGATTTTTGGAAGCTTTGAAGAGAATGTTGGGAACAAGATTAAATTTCAGTACAGCTTACCATCCTCAAACGGACGGTCAGATGGAAAGAGTTAATCGTATATTGGAAGATCTTGTAAGAGCGTGTATTTTAGATTTTGGAGGAGGAGGAAGAAGTTGAGTATATGGACGCTGAAGAGGAAGAATACGAAGAAGAAGAAGAAGAGGAAGAAGAAGACCAAGTTGTTCCGGGAACCCCAGTCATTGCTACGGGAAACCAGCAAGAAGAGCAAATAGCCCAGAGGACAGCGATATGGAATAGATTGGAACAAGTTCTCGTCGAGTTTTGCATAGCAGGAGGAGGAGTCAAGCTAAATGAGTGGACGGTCATGTGTGGCCGGGTTGCAGGATGTTCTTGTTGAACCCCAGTGTATCCTCTCTAGAGGACACTGATCAGTGGGTGCTCCCATACCCTGTCAGTTAGAAACCAAATTCCAATAAGCGCTCGACGGTCTTAGATTTTTTTATGTACGTGAACGTGAGATGCAAGCGATTCACTAGATGATTATTTATTTGATAAATACTATCGTAAATATCAAACGTTTTGATATCAAAATACAAGGGTCATTTTCCATGTGTTAGTTATGGAATTGGGTTTAAGATTTCTAAAGTAATTGAATCTATTAATAACGGAACACCTTATTCCTTATTTCCCTGTTTACATCTTTTTAACTGTGTTTACTCACACCAGTCCCCTGACTGACCTAGAGTTTATTTTATGTGTTTTCCCTAAACTCTTGGGTACTCATAATATTTATTATGAGTAGGAAAGTAATTCAGGTTTGAAAATGGAACCTCACGAAGTTCAAGTTGCAGGACAAGTCTAGTAGTTTTAACTACACCTATGTATCCAGTTAGATTTGTATTTCCCTATCATGATGTATTATTATGTGAATGTACTATGATGATGTAAGCTGTTGATGTATTATGATGTATCAGACCCTATGATGTAATGTATTTGTATTTTTAAATTCCGCTGTGAGATTTTTGATAACTTCTTATTCTTCTATTCTATTTAGTTCTATCTTTTCTATCTCATCTTCTAATTTCTTTCAATAATGACACGGTTTTCGGAGGGTCGAAAATCGCGCTGTTACAAGCTATTCATCCCTCAGACAAGGCGATGGGTTCGGACCTTTCCAACTCGATATATATACATGCACCTCCCACACATGGAGCAGGCTACACCGTACAATGCCCATGAACTTTTAGTCATCCAGGTTACCCGCACCTTTAACCACATACTAAATCATTTTTATATCGCGAAGTAGGGAAAATCATTTCACAACATACTAATCACAAATACTTCCAAACTATACATATGGCACTTCACATCTATAATTCACAAAAATGATCAGTCGCTATTAATCACATAACCTTTGAGCTTGTACATTTCAAAGAAGGGTGTTAAGCAAGAGAATAAATTCTCCGCCACCAAACAGATATATAATCAATAGCAGCTAATCGGTTATGCGATGAACTACAATGTCAAACACATAATACATTTCTAAATCATTTTAGAAACATCGAGGTTAGCCCTCGAAATCCTATCTGTTTTATAGAACATTTTTATAAAACATTCCCTGTCCAAAATCAAGAATAAATTTCTCTTCACTTAAGAAAATATCATTTCAAAATCATTCATCAAATTTGAAATGAACTTAACAACATTGCTACACATCTCATAGTCAAATCGTGAAGTGTTTCACAGGATGTTAGCATACAAATATTTCTACCCAACCCAATGTTAAATGTAAAAGCATATTTCCTCATAAACTGGTCGAGCACAATTAAACAATCATTCCATCACAATCGATATCAAAAACCAAGTGTATTTGGTTTATACCACATCTCATGTTTTGGTAAATTTAATTACCATTCATTCATTCAAATCTAATTAAAGATTTATTAAAAATCTTCTTAGTATTAATCTTAAAAATCATTACTTAAGGATTATTCGAATTTTGGAAATTAATCCCGCCTTTACATTGGTTAAAGAACAAATGTTATTTAAAACACAGTTCACGATAAACCCCAAAATCATCTTCCATTTAATATGAAACCTTTATGGAAATTAGATTAATCGTAATCAATATAACTTTCCGTATCAAACTAATACTATAAATGGAATAACGACAAGGCCTTTTAAATTCCATAAATAGTAGCGGTCTTCATTTACAGAAGCTCATCTCGATTATTATTATTAAACTGAATTCCATTCATTTCCAATTTAGTGTATTAAATTGGAAAACTTCACTTTGGATGTAACGACCGGGAATTTCGCTCGATCTGAATCAGTCGCTAAACCGACCAAGACCGTTCGAAATGCCTGATTGTTTTGAGAACAAGCCACATCAGAACGCAGACAGGAGAACATTTCATCGTATATTACAACAATTCATTAGAATACAAGAATATACAGAGTATGAATGAATAAAATACATTCGATAAATATCAAAGATTACAATACATTACATAGCAGCGGAAAATAATACAATACACAACTAGAAGTTATACACAGATACAGAGCTTTCCGAGTATCGTTCCAGCTGTAAATCAGGATCCTGCGAATATAAATCTGCAAAACCAAAACTACTAGCTGTCCGTGTCAAAATAAGGGCACCCAGAGTTTAGGTTAAAACAATAAACTCCAGGTCAGTCATGTGACTGGTGTGAGAACTAAAATAGTTATTTATCTTTATTTTAAAGTTAGGTAAATCAAGGGACCACGCCGTATAACATGGAATGGGTTTCCTCCCAAGAGCACCAGTGCATAAAACAAACAGTGTAATGCTAAATAAAGGACAACGAAGCTATTATAAGACCCAGGTCCCATCACACAATGCAACGCAAGCCGGAGGATAGGGTTTTTACCTTGAAATAGCAAAAGAATGCTTGATACGCTAAATTTCATGTTTTAATTCTTAATCAGACTCCAACCTTAAATTAGTAAGAGAACGATTCCCTAAGTGTTAACCCCGAAGGCCAAAACCAACATCAGACCAATACCCAGGAAACCACCCATCTTAGCTCATTTCCAGTTAGTTTCTGATTTTATATACAATCATAAATATCAATCATAGACGGCATGAGCGCCCCATCCCACTATGTCTCCATATATAGGATTACAATTAAAACTAAAATGTCACGTATTGGAAGTTGGATTTCCATGTGTGAACCGAGGCAAAATATAGTCCTCTACCGATCCGAGACTGTCTATCCCGAGCCTCAGGATCAGAACGCATCAAACCTTGGATCGTCAGGGTCGGTCCACCGATGTGGATTATTATGCCTGAACACTGCGTTTCCTCGCCCTTTGGGGCGTAAATGAGCCAACAAATGACTCCATCGGATTCACATAGTCACTGATATATCCGAGGCGCCTCGCAACAGCAACAACCACATATGTAATGAACCGCATTGGCAGAGGTATTATAATTTATTTATTTATTTATATAAATAGTGATATAGTGAATTAAATGGCCGCGGAATAAAATAATGATGAATATTTAATTAAAATAATAAATTAAATAATATATTTAATTCTGAAATAATCAGAATTGGCTGAAATGGCGATATGGTGCGAACTGGATCATCTGTGATATTTAATTCAGTTTAGAATTGAATTAGAATAACGAATATATTATTTGAATGACAGTTTGAACATATAATTATATTAAAATTAAAATCGAGCTCGAAATGGCACTGTAGTTCGCTATTTGGCGATTTGACCTTCAACTGAATGTACAGGATTCGTTTTAAACAGGATTTCTGTGAAAACAAGAAACGTGTGGAGCTGGTGGAGTATATCTTTCTAGTGGAAGAGAAATATCGGGATTTCGTCGTATAGATTTTGATTTATGTTCAAATTAAATTCTATAAAAGTCGCTGTGGAATTCCTTTATAATTTATAAAGGAATTATTTATATCTTAAAAAGGAATTTCAATATAAATCGAATATCGTGTTGACCCAGATTTGAAATTTCAAGTTAGAAATTCATATAGGAATATTCTAGAGCTGTATGGTATTCCACTATGAATATAGATGTTAATATTTATATTTAAATATCAAATTTAATTATATTTAAATATATTTATATATTTAAATAGGTTATTTAGAGCGTTAAAAATAGCCACTTTTGCAAACGAAGTCAGAATTCGACGAAACCAGTTTTATTGGATCCGCAATTTCAATTAGTTGTTAGATTTCTAGTTTCGTGATTTTTAGAGTCATTGTGTGGTCGTACGGATTTTTAGAGTGAGAAACAGTCAGTATTTCGACAGTTAAAAATACGCTGTGTGAGCATACGGAGTCAGAATTCGACGAAACCAGTTTCGTTGGGACCGTAATGTCAAACTCTAGTTACATGTCCAGTTTCGTGATTTTTGTGTATTGTGTGTGATTACACGAATTTTTAGAAGCAAATAAAAATAAAATATCTAAATAAATGGGTGAACCTAACTAAGGCCACGCGTCCCTTGTTCTCAGCCACACAAGAAAAATATCATCCCTTATATAAACGTTCTTCTGGCCGCCACTCTTTCTCCCTCCACAAAAATCAAAACGTGAATCCACTTCAAAGAAAAAAATCAAATAAATTCATTTAAATTTCTATAAATCATGACAATTGTATATCCGAACTCGTGTAGATTTTCTCTTTGTTTCTGTGTATATAGTTTGGGGCTCGGTGAGGTCCGGTCTCGCTGGAAATACACAGGGTGAAGTCTAGGTTTCATATACCCTGGAATTTGAGGCAACGATAGTGGATTTGGAGTTGATATTTGGGTTTGTGGTTGAAAGAAGCATCGTTTGTGAAAGTGTGATGAAGCTCGGTGCTGAGTGGGTGGTTGCGTTTACCTGTAGCATGCTCAAAGAGCTGCTGTCGCACCTCACGTCAGGACGTCGAGTTGAACAAGGTTGAGCCAAAGTAGGAGAGTAGGAGATGAGGGGATTTGTGGTTATTTTAGTTGGATTTTTAATAAAGTGGTTTGTGAATTTTGGGAGGAGCAAAGATCGGCTATGGTGGAGTTTTACTCCTGAAGGTCACAGCATTGGGATTTTGGGGAAGAAATATAATTCGGGTCCGGTTATGGTGAAAGGGAATGGGCTGGATATAAAGGTGAAGGCCCAATATAAGTTAATTCAAGTTTTATTTAATCGAGAAATGTATTTAATCTTGTAAATACGATATGTTGGTCATACCATACCAGATTAACGAACCGTAAGTTGCGTTGGGATCGTATGGACGGACACTACACGATGACACTGACTGGAAATCCATCTGAGCTCGTTACAATTTATTGCAAAATAAATTGTCCGTCTGAATCAAGCGATGGTTATCATTATTAATGATGATCGTCCAATGTGAGTAAATCTTACTAATTCTGAATAGTTTATAATTTCATGTTGTATTTTTAGAACTGTTAGATATTGGCTGATTGACTGTGTGTTGACTGTTTGATTGAACTTCTAGTCAGTTAGTTGAATTTCTATATTGATTCTGTTTAACAGAATATATCATATGGAACTGAAAGTGATGTTATCTATATTGTTTAACATCTGTGGATGCAGGGAAACAGGTTGGAGGAATCCAACTGGATTCCTCAACATTTATTTTACTGTTTTTCATATATTGTGATATATGATGTGATATATAATCAGTTGTCGATTATATGTGTTTGGACGATACTGATCATCGTGATTTGATATGTTGAATACTATAACATACCGAAATGTTGATAAGGGAATATTTTCAAAGTGATATTTGAAAATAAATATTTTATAAATGGAATATTTATAAATAAGAAATATTTATAAATTGGAATATTTATAAATAGGAGATATTTAGAAAAAGGGAAAACGTTATAAAAAGGAAACTGTTATAAGAAGGAAATCATCTTAAAGTGGAGAACTTTTACTGAAAGTAAATCTTTAAAATGAATAAATGTTGTTAAAAAGGAAATCTTTATAAAGCGAATAAAGGAGTTAAATCGAATATGGTATTTGAAAGTAGTAAATTGAATTAGTTATTCGGAAGGAGTTAAATCGAATATGGTATTCGAAAGTAGTAAATCAAATTGGTTATTCGAAAGGGCTTAGTCGAGTCGAGTTAGCTGAATAGAGTTAATCGAATATTTGTTATTCGAATTAGAGTTAACCAGATGGAGTTAATCAGTTAGAGTTAACCAGTTAGAGTTAAACCAGTTGGAGTTAATCTATTAGAGTTAAAGAAAACAGAGTTAATCGAATATAGTTTATTCGAATAGAATAAAGGAGTTAATCGAATATATAATTTATTCGAATAGAGTAAAAGGAGTTAATCGAATATATAGTTTGTTCAAATAGAATTAAAAGAGTTATCAAATATAGTTTATTCGATAGGAGTTAAGTCAATAGAGTTAAAGTAAAATCAAATAGAGTTAATCCAATGGTGTTAGTCCAGTATAGTTAACTGATAAGGGTAAATCAACTAGAGTTAAATCAAATAGAGTTAATCCAATAATGTTAGTCCAATAGTGTAACAACCCGTAAAATCTGGGCCAGTTTAAAATTTTTATTTTGGCAATTATAGCGAGTTTTGTTTATTTAAAATGAATTATTTTAAATAATATCGAGGAGAAATTTATTTTGAATATAATTCGATCGTATATATTATACGCGTCGTCGTTAGAATATAAATATTTATATATATAATTATAAATAGAATTGAAAATGGCGCGGTAGTTCGATAATTCGATTTCAAACTTCAATTGAATGTACCGGGTGCAAAACAATCCGGATTTTAGTGAAACCAAAAACATTGGAATCTAATAGTGAATATCTTTCCAACGAATCCGAAAAATCAAAAGTTCGTAGCGGGAATCAAAAGATATGTCCAGTTGAAAATTCTGAATAGTCGCTATGGAATTCAGGCCCTTAAAAATGGACATTTTGCAAACGACCTCGGATTTCGACGAAACCAGTTTTGTTGGGTCCGTGATGTCGAGTTATTGCTAGATTCCAAATTTCATAATTTTTCGAACCAGTATGTGAGCGTGGCAAAGGAAAACGTGTTTTGACCATTTCAGTTGATTTTAATCGACTGGAAATTGGCCATTTTTCTAACGATCTCAGAATTCGACGAAACTAGTTTTGTTAGGACCGAATCGTCAATACGAAGCTAGAAAATATTTTTCTGGAATTTTTCTAGTTAGTATGTGGCCCCGGTAATTTGAAATGTACGTTTAAAATTCAATATAGTGATTTAAATGAAAATTCAAAAGGAAACTGATTGTAACGATCAAATCAGCTTGCGATACATATCCCATTGTGTTCGTAATGGGGGTAAAACGCTATGGACGACAGGCGGTGGGCCTCGTTTCGAGGTCATATGTAAAAGTCAACCTTTTGCGAAATTTAGTAATTAAATAATAATAAAAAAAAATATACTTTCCCTCCTTTCTCCTGCTTGCCCCCCCCCCCCCCCCCCGTTCACTTTTATTTCAAAACGGAAACAAAAAAAAAAAAAAAAAAAAAAAGAGAAACCCTAACCTAATCGAGCCGCTCCTCCCTCCAGGCATCGCCGCCAACACCTCGACGCCGACGCCCCATCGCGGAGCATCCCCCCCCCCCTCAAAGCTGCCGCCGACGTCTCGAACACCCCCCCCTCGAATCAAATCGAACACCCCCCCTCGAATCAAATCGAACCCCCCCCCCCTCGCTGGCGACGTCGAAGCCGCCGACGACCTTTCCCCCCCCCTTTTTCTAGCAGCTAATTCGGTGAGCGTTTTTATTATTATTATTTTTATTTTATTTTATTTATTCTGTTAAACTGTTTTTTTTTTTTGAAAAAGTTTTAAAAACCTGAATTGATTTTTTTTATAAAAAAAAAGATTTAAAAACCTGAACTGGTTTTATAAAAAAAAAAAGAAAAAAAAAAAAAAGAAAAAAACTGAATTTTAATTAGATTATAAAACTGATTTGAAAAAGATTAAAAAAACTGAATTTTAATTAGATTATAAAACTGAAAACATATTTATTTTAAACATAAAACTTGTTTATTTTAATTTAAAAAGCTATGATTTTTATATGTAGAGAATAAAAAGATTAGATTTTTATTTTATATATGAAGCGACAGAGAAGATTGAACTTTTCATATGAAGTGATATAGAGATAAAAATTCGATTTTTAAATATATGAAGTAATAAAAATATGATTTTTCTATTTTTTTAAATATTAAAAATATGATCTTTATATTTTTAAAATATTAAAAATATAGTCTTTACTATATAGATGATGTCAAAATATAATCTTTGCCTAGTAGGAACTATAAAAATCAAATCTTTATTTTTGAAAAAGGTAAAATCTTTATAGTTAAAAAGGCGAGATTTTTATATATTGAATAACGGTAGAAAAATGGAATTTTTATATATTGAATAACGATAGAAAAATTCGTTTTTTATATATTGAACTTTGAAGTAAAAATTCGATTTTTACATATATAGTGACTACGGGCAATGAAGATGACGAAGAGGCGATAACGAAGAAGATTTCTATCGATGAAGTGCCGTGGAGCTAGGATAGCTATATGTGAGAATTTCTCACCTTTCAATTTATTTTTCTAGTTATATATATACTAGGATGCAGACGGTGCTTAGTAGCACCCGACACCCGTCCACAGACCATGGACTTGTTTGTTTGACTGTTTGGTGATTGATTGCGATATTGGTTTGATGTGATTTGTGGTGCGAAAAATCGAATCGATAAATTGGTTAGGATTAGACGTGCGCCGTTATAAGGCGAGGGAGTAAGGCTAGGTTAGACTCTTACTCCAAATTTTGTGGTTTGCATAACGAATTGATTTGATTGATGTGTGAATGGCGTGGGCCTTCACTAGACCGGGGATAAGGCTAGGCCTCGTCCCGTTTCTAGTATCGTGCCGTTATGCCGCCGAAATTTTCTAAAATATGTTAGAAAAATAAAAATATCATTTTATTTAAAGAATGAACTGAATAGAAATTCATATGTTGAAATAAAATGTTTTATCGTTAAAAATATAATTTTTAACGTGAAGTGAATAGAATAAAATATTCATTTATAAACCGGATGGTTTGTTTATGAACACCTATTTGAATGACATTGATTGGGACGATAAATTTTACACATCGCCCAACTGCACAAATAAAATATGTGTTTGATTGTTTGAAACCCCACACGGGTGTTGGGATGAAATTTGAAGTTCACTCATCCTGATTTATTAAATATGTCGATCGTTTGATTGACAGGCTGTTTTAAGCGTTAGATATCTATATTTGATGCTTATACAGTGTAGTGCACTTTGGTTGATGGTTGATTATTTTTCAATGCTATTATATACATGTGTTGTATGAAAATCCATATAATTAACTTTATATGGTAATTGATTGGGCCTCATTCTAATTTGAAAAATAAAGAATATTATAAAATAAAAGTTCATGTGTTGACAGTACTCATTCATTGAGATTGGTCATGTGTTGAACGAAATATTTTAATATTAAAATTTACATCTTTATCGATATAAAATAAAAGTTCATGTGTTGACAGTACTCATTCATTGAGATTGGTCATGTGTTGAACGAAATATTTTGATAATAACAACTATTTTGAAAATAGAAATTTATGAAGCCGTGTTGATTAGATTGACGCCATTTTGACGTGAACGATATTTATAATGAATTGAAAACGATTTCGAAAGGAATTGAATTGAAAACGAATTCAAAATGAATTGAAAACGATTTCGAAATGAATTGAATTGAAAACGATTTCGAAATGAATCGAATTGAAATGAATTGAAATTCGAATTGAATAGGAATGAATTTTAAAACGAATTTATAAAGAAAAATTCAATTTTGCTTTGAATTGAAATAGAAGTTGAAATAGAATTTGAAACGAATTCAAAACTATTTATATAATTCGTTTTAAATAGAAATCGACGAAGAATATATTATATATATTATATATATAATATAATGGCCTGAATAGAACGTGCCGCGCCGCGGCAGTTCGTGAATTTCGACCATTTATTTCAAACGGACATTACGGGAGATCCGACCGTCGGATTCTCCTAAAACCAGAACCGTTGGGTTCGTATCGAAAAGAGCTTTCTAACGGATGTGATAAATTAGAAATCTAACGGTTGGATTTGGAATTATGTCCAAATCAAATTGGAAAAAGGTCGCTATACGTGCAGTTCGATGGCCATTGTTGGAAATCGACTGTACGGGCCTTAATAAAATTACTAAAAATAGTAATAATTTGTGTAAAATCATAAGAAATGATTTGTGAAAGTTTGGGATGAAAAACTCCATATTTGAAAGGATAAAAATAGATTTTTATCAAAATGAACTAGTTTTGAACTAGAATTATAATTCTATTTATTTTTAAGTAAATAAATTGAATTTGAAAAGGGTTTTAAAAATAATCAAAATTTCCAATGATTGCATTGGAGTGGATTTGAATCGAAATTGTCTTCGGAATATTTCGATGTTGGAATTCGTGATTATACAGATGTTGTTATGGAAATTTGAAAGATATATATTTATATCGTTATTTCCAATACGACATTTGTTAATCGTAGAATTTGATATTGAATATAAGCCGGGATATTTTCTATTCAGAGCCTTGTATTTAATGTCAAATGTGATTTGGGTTTGTCGTGAATGGTGTCTTCACTAACACTGTTCTTGAACCCAGTTGAGAAAAGATTAAATCTTTTTATTTAGATTTAATGAAGTGTACCAATTAAATAATATTTAATTGGAATTAAATCGATATTGATTTTTGGGTTTATCGTGGACAGTGTTTTAAATAACACTCGTTCTTTAACCCGATCATTGATGAAATGTGATTTTGGGTTGTCGTGAACGGTATCTTCAATAATACAGTTCTTAGACCTAAAGGAGTTAAGAAAATCAGAAACTAACTGGAGATTAGTTAAGTTGAATGGTTTCCGAGGTATTGATCTGATGTTGGTTTCGGCCTTCGGGATTCATACTTAGGGAATTGCTCACTTGCTAATTTACAATTAGGGACTGATTGAAATGTGATGTGATTTTGGGTTTATCGTGAACCGTGTTTTAAATGACACTGATTCTCTAACCCAGTCACAGATTAAAACTAAGTGGAGTTTTAATGAATCTTTAATTAGATTGAAATATTCGAAATGGAGTATCATCAGTTTTACTCCAGGCGTTAGTTAAATCTTTAATTAGATTTGAATGTGAAATGGTAATTGAATTTACCGATAACACTGTGGTGTTAGATATGAAGTATTACCAGTTTTACTTCATGGGATAAATAGGTTGGGATTGGGAAATTAAAACCAATGATTACTTCGGTAAGGTTCGTTAATCTCGACTAGTTGAATCGAAATTCAAAAGAAGAATAAATTCAAGAAATTTATCTTGGATAAAATTAATGGGAACATTTCCCTATGAATGTGAAATTTAGAAACTAACTGTCGGTTGGCCAAGCAGAATGGTTTTCTGGATATTGATCTGATGTTGGTTTCGACCTTCGGGGTTAATATTTGGGAAATTATTCTCTTGATTAATTTACGGTTAGTGACTGATGAATTGGAATGAGGCGTATGTTGTGTTTGTGTAACACTTATTTAAAATATACGCGAGTTATTCGGAAAGACCGGGTTTATCCCATTCTGAATAACTAATACGACGATAAGTCGAAGATGAAGACGATGGTCGAAGACCGGAGGTCTTCACGTCGTTTGGGTAATTACTGATGATCTTGATTGGGCTGTACACCCAAGAAGATGGAAACAGTTAGTGATCGTCCAGACGTACTTGGAGATCGATGGATATGCGGGGTACTAGGTGCCTCCGGTTTCGTTCAGACCCAGAACGGACTTGTAAATGGACTGTGTGTCTGACATCGGATTTCATTCTGTGTGACTGATATCGGTTGCATAGGATGGTTTGCCTGTGTGGCATGCTAAGATGCAAATGATCAAGGCTTCTGTTGAAAAGCAAAGTCTTGTGGTGATGATCAAAGCACGGCCTTTGTGGCGAAGCTTTGTGTAACGTTTACCTCGCGTGTTTCACACCCGGTATGAACTAAAAACGGGAGAGGACATCAGGGAGGACTTGCGTTTCTTTCTAGTTAGAAGTGGCGTCAGTGGTTTTACACGCCCTGACGAGTTTGACTTATGTGGTTGTTGCTGTTGCGAGGCGCCTCGGATTGATCGGTCGTTCTCGAACCGATGGAGTCATTTAGTTGGCTCATTTACGCCCCAAAGGGCAGGGAAACGTAGTGTTCAGGCATAATAATCCACATCGGTGGACCGGCCCTAACGATCTAAAGGGTTGATGCGTTCTGATCCTGTGGCTCGGGCTAGAGAGTCACGAATCGGTAGAGGACTATCTTTTGCCTCGGTTCATAGATGGAAATCCAATTTCCAAATACGTGACATTTGCGGTTTTATTTGTAAACCTTTATATGGCGACATGATATATGGTACCCATGCCGCCTATGATTGATACTTATGATTTGAAGTTGTTTTACACACTATGCACTTATAGTAGTATCAAATGATTTGTTTTAAACGTATCAAGCATTCTTTGGCTGTTATAAGGGAAAACCCTATCCCCCGGCTTGCGTTTGCATTGTGTGATAGGACCTGGGTCTTATAACAGCTTCATTTTTCTTTATTTAGCATTGCGCTGTTTGTTTTATGCACTGGTATTCTTGGGAGGAAACCCGTTCCGTGTTATACGGCGTGGTCCCTTGATTTACCTAATGATTTAAAATAAAGATTAATAACTGTTTTTAGTTCTCACACCAGTCACATGACTGACCTGGAGTTTATTGTTTTAACCTAAACTCTGGGTGCCCTTATTTTGACACGGGCAGCTAGTAGTTTCGGTTTTGCAGATTTATATTCACAGGATCCTGGTTTACAGCTGGAACGATATCCGGAAAGCTTTGTATCCGTATATCTACTTCTAGTTGTGTATTGTATTATTTTCCGCTGCGATGTATTTAAATGTAATTTAAATCTCTGTTATTTCTGTGTAATATTTATTCATTTATACTCTGTATATTCTTGTAATCTGATGCATTGTTGTAATATACAATGAAATGTTCTTCTGTATGAGTTCTGTTTTGTCATGTTCTCAAACGAAAGGGCGTTTCGAACGGCCTGGATCGGTTTAGCGACTGGTTCGGACCGAGCGAAATTCCTTGCCGTCACAGTTGGTATCAGAGCTTTGGTTTACAAAGCTCAGAGAACAAGGCACATTAGGACCATACGAAAGAATTCATCAGATAATGGGATTAGTAATATCCAATGGGATGACTCGTTAGAGATAGGATCAGTAGTATCCTAGAACGAGTGTGAAGAGTATATTTTTGAAAATGAAAACAAATTTTTGTTTTGAAAATTTAAATCAATTATTCGTATTTGATTATCTATTTATATTGATGTGGACAATCCAGTATATATAGATTTTGCGTATACGTCTGATCCGCGTGTATTCGAAATTTTAATATATTGGATAGATATAGCATCACACTCTAGTCGCCCGAAGATGGTACTGATGATTGTCATGACATCATCAGTATTTATGTTCGTGTTTCGAAGGTGTGATTTTCTATATATTTCCTATTGACTGGTGTGAGAACCAAAATTAGATAGGGCCTATTGTTGTGATTTGGCATCAAAAATCTGATTTTTGACTATGTATCAAAATTATGAATTTGAAACTCTAATTCACTAATTGATTGATGTTTGTGTTGTTTGTTTAATTGTTTGCTAATTTTTAACCATTTATGCCTAATAGAATGAAATATTGAATTGTATCGGAAATTGGTAGCATTTGCTTGCATATACATATACTTACATTGAACAGGTCATGGCAAGGAGGCTAGAGCCAGAGAATAAAATTTGTTTGCCCGACAAATAGGTACATGTTTACTATATAATTTCCTGTTTTGTTTGGGTGATGATGATTTTGTGAGCCTATTGGCTAGCCGCTTGGCTTTTTCTTTTTCTTTTTGAGATCTGAAGGACCGGGGAAGCTATTTGAAATTCCCCGATGCTCCCATTGCAGGGGAGGTTATGGCGAAATTTTTCGAAAATTTAGGGTGTTAGCCAAATTTTTGAAATTTTGAAAATTCTCAGAAACTAAAGAGTTGGAGAATGGAAGCCCGATCGAATGTAGAGCTGAATAATCAAACCACTTTCGACTTTGTTCCTTTTCGGGGACGAAAAGTTTTAAGTGGGGGAGATTGTAACAACCCGTAAAATCTGGGCCAGTTTAAAATTTTTATTTTGGCAATTATAGCGAGTTTTGTTTATTTAAAATGAATTATTTTAAATAATATCGAGGAGAAATTTATTTTGAATATAATTCGATCGTATATATTATACGCGTCGTCGTTAGAATATAAATATTTATATATATAATTATAAATAGAATTGAAAATGGCGCGGTAGTTCGATAATTCGATTTCAAACTTCAATTGAATGTACCGGGTGCAAAACAATCCGGATTTTAGTGAAACCAAAAACATTGGAATCTAATAGTGAATATCTTTCTAACGAATCCGAAAAATCAAAAGTTCGTAGCGGGAATCAAAAGATATGTCCAGTTGAAAATTCTGAATAGTCGCTATGGAATTCAGGCCCTTAAAAATGGACATTTTGCAAACGACCTCGGATTTCGACGAAACCAGTTTTGTTGGGTCCGTGATGTCGAGTTATTGGTAGATTCCAAATTTCATAATTTTTCGAACCAGTATGTGAGCGTGGCAAAGGAAAACGTGTTTTGACCATTTCAGTTGATTTTAATCGACTGGAAATTGGCCATTTTTCTAACGATCTCAGAATTCGACGAAACTAGTTTTGTTAGGACCGTATCGTCAATACGAAGCTAGAAAATATTTTTCTGGAATTTTTCTAGTTAGTATGTGGCCCCGGTAATTTGAAATGTACGTTTAAAATTCAATATAGTGATTTAAATGAAAATTCAAAAGGAAACTGATTGTAACGATCAAATCAGCTTGCGATACATATCCCATTGTGCTCGGAATGGGGGTAAAACGCTATGGACGACAGGCGGTGGGCCTCGTTTCGAGGTCATATGTAAAAGTCAACCTTTTGCGAAATTTAATAATTAAATAATAAAAAAAATATACTTTCCCTCCTTTCTCCTGCTTGCCCCCCCCCCCCGTTCACTTTTATTTCAAAACGGAAAAAAAAAAAAAAAAAAAAGAGAAACCCTAACCTAATCGAGCCACTCCTCCCTCCAGGCATCGCCGCCAACACCTCGACGCCGACGCCCCATCGCGGAGCATCCCCCCCGCCCCTCAAAGCTGCCGCCGACGTCTCGAATACCCCCCCCCCCTCGAATCAAATCGAACACCCCCCTCGAATCAAATCGAACCCCCCCCCTCGCTGGCGACGTCGAAGCCGCCGACGACCTTTTCCCCCCCCCTTTTTCTAGCAGCTAATTCGGTGAGCGTTTTTATTATTATTATTTTTATTTTATTTTATTTATTCTGTTAAACTGTTTTTTTTTTTTTTTGAAAAAGGTTTAAAAACCTGAATTGATTTTTTTTTTTAAAAAAAAGATTTAAAAACCTGAACTGGTTTTATAAAAAAAAAAAAAAGAAAAAAAAACTGAATTTTAATTAGATTATAAAACTGATTTGAAAAAGATTAAAAAACTGAATTTTAATTAGATTATAAAACTGAAAACATATTTATTTTAAACATAAAACTTGTTTATTTTAATTTAAAAAGCTATGATTTTTATATGTAGAGAATAAAAAGATTAGATTTTTATTTTATATATGAAGCGACAGAGAAGATTGAACTTTTCATATGAAGTGATATAGAGATAAAAATTCGATTTTTAAATATATGAAGTAATAAAAATATGATTTTTCTATTTTTTTAAATATTAAAAATATGATCTTTATATTTTTAAAATATTAAAAATATAGTCTTTACTATATAGATGATGTCAAAATATAATCTTTGCCTAGTAGGAACTATAAAAATCAAATCTTTATTTCTGAAAAAGGTAAAATCTTTATAGTTAAAAAGGCGAGATTTTTATATATTGAATAACGATAGAAAAATGGAATTTTTATATATTGAATAACGATAGAAAAATTCGTTTTTTATATATTGAACTTTGAAGTAAAAATTCGATTTTTACATATATAGTGACTACGGGCAATGAAGATGACGAAGAGGCGATAACGAAGAAGATTTCTATCGATGAAGTGCCGTGGAGCTAGGATAGCTATATGTGAGAATTTCTCACCTTTCAATTTATTTTTCTAGTTATATATATACTAGGATGCAGACGGTGCTTAGTAGCACCCGACACCCGTCCACAGACCATGGACTTGTTTGTTTGACTGTTTGGTGATTGATTGCGATATTGGTTTGATGTGATTTGTGGTGCGAAAAATCGAATCGATAAATTGGTTAGGATTAGACGTGCGCCGTTATAAGGCGAGGGAGTAAGGCTAGGTTAGACTCTTACTCCAAATTTTGTGGTTTGCATAACGAATTGATTTGATTGATGTGTGAATGGCGCGGGCCTTCACTAGACCGGGGATAAGGCTAGGCCTCGTCCCGTTTCTAGTATCGTGCCGTTATGCCGCCGAAATTTTCTAAAATATGTTAGAAAAATAAAAATATCATTTTATTTAAAGAATGAACTGAATAGAAATTCATATGTTGAAATAAAATGTTTTATCGTTAAAAATATAATTTTTAACGTGAAGTGAATAGAATAAAATATTCATTTATAAACCGGATGGTTTGTTTATGAACACCTATTTGAATGACATTGATTGGGACGATAAATTTTACACATCGCCCAACTGCACAAATAAAATATGTGTTTGATTGTTTGAAACCCCACACGGGTGTTGGGATGAAATTTGAAGTTCACTCATCCTGATTTATTAAATATGTCGATCGTTTGATTGACAGGCTGTTTTAAGCGTTAGATATCTATATTTGATGCTTATACAGTGTAGTGCACTTTGGTTGATGGTTGATTATTTTTCAATGCTATTATATACATGTGTTGTATGAAAATCCATATAATTAACTTTATATGGTAATTGATTGGGCCTCATTCTAATTTGAAAAATAAAGAATATTATAAAATAAAAGTTCATGTGTTGACAGTACTCATTCATTGAGATTGGTCATGTGTTGAACGAAATATTTTAATATTAAAATTTACATCTTTATCGATATAAAATAAAAGTTCATGTGTTGACAGTACTCATTCATTGAGATTGGTCATGTGTTGAACGAAATATTTTGATAATAACAACTATTTTGAAAATAGAAATTTATGAAGCCGTGTTGATTAGATTGACGCCATTTTGACGTGAACGATATTTATAATGAATTGAAAACGATTTCGAAAGGAATTGAATTGAAAACGAATTCAAAATGAATTGAAAACGATTTCGAAATGAATTGAATTGAAAACGATTTCGAATTGAATCGAATTGAAATGAATTCAAATTGAATTGAAATTCGAATTGAATAGGAATGAATTTTAAAACGAATTTATAAAGAAAAATTCAATTTTGCTTTGAATTGAAATAGAAGTTGAAATAGAATTTGAAACGAATTCAAAACTATTTATATAATTCGTTTTAAATAGAAATCGACGAAGAATATATTATATATATTATATATATAATATAATGGCCTGAATAGAACGTGCCGCGCCGCGGCAGTTCGTGAATTTCGACCATTTATTTCAAACGGACATTACGGGAGATCCGACCGTCGGATTCTCCTAAAACCAGAACCGTTGGGTTCGTATCGAAAAGAGCTTTCTAACGGATGTGATAAATTAGAAATCTAACGGTTGGATTTGGAATTATGTCCAAATCAAATTGGAAAAAGGTCGCTATACGTGCAGTTCGATGGCCATTGTTGGAAATCGACTGTACGGGCCTTAATAAAATTATTAAAAATAGTAATAATTTGTGTAAAATCATAAGAAATGATTTGTGAAAGTTTGGGATGAAAAACTCCATATTTGAAAGGATAAAAATAGATTTTTATCAAAATGAACTAGTTTTGAACTAGAATTATAATTCTATTTATTTTTAAGTAAACAAATTGAATTTGAAAAGGGTTTTAAAAATAACCAAAATTTCCAATGATTGCATTGGAGTGGATTTGAATCGAAATTGTCTTCGGAATATTTCGATGTTGGAATTCGTGATTATACAGATGTTGTTATGGAAATTTGAAAGATATATATTTATATCGTTATTTCCAATACGACATTTGTTAATCGTAGAATTTGATATTGAATATAAGCCGGGATATTTTCTATTCAGAGCCTTGTATTTAATGTCAAATGTGATTTGGGTTTGTCGTGAATGGTGTCTTCACTAACACTGTTCTTGAACCCAGTTGAGAAAAGATTAAATCTTTTTATTTAGATTTAATGAAGTGTACCAATTAAATAATATTTAATTGGAATTAAATCGATATTGATTTTTGGGTTTATCGTGGACAGTGTTTTAAATAACACTCCTTCTTTAACCCGATCATTGATGAAATGTGATTTTGGGTTGTCGTGAACGGTATCTTCAATAATACAGTTCTTAGACCTAAAGGAGTTAAGAAAATCAGAAACTAACTGGAGATTAGTTAAGTTGAATGGTTTCCGAGGTATTGATCTGATGTTGGTTTCGGCCTTCGGGATTCATACTTAGGGAATTGCTCACTTGCTAATTTACAATTAGGGACTGATTGAAATGTGATGTGATTTTGGGTTTATCGTGAACCGTGTTTTAAATGACACTGATTCTCTAACCCAGTCACAGATTAAAACTAAGTGGAGTTTTAATGAATCTTTAATTAGATTGAAATATTCGAAATGGAGTATCGTCAGTTTTACTCCAGGCGTTAGTTAAATCTTTAATTAGATTTGAATGTGAAATGGTAATTGAATTTACCGATAACACTGTGGTGTTAGATATGAAGTATTACCAGTTTTACTTCATGGGATAAATAGGTTGGGATTGGGAAATTAAAACCAATGATTACTTCGGTAAGGTTCGTTAATCTCGACTAGTTGAATCGAAATTCAAAAGAAGAATAAATTCAAGAAATTTATCTTGGATAAAATTAATGGGAACATTTCCCTATGAATGTGAAATTTAGAAACTAACTGTCGGTTGGCCAAGCAGAATGGTTTTCTGGATATTGATCTGATGTTGGTTTCGGCCTTCGGGGTTAATATTTGGGAAATTATTCTCTTGATTAATTTACGGTTAGTGACTGATGAATTGGAATGAGGCGTATGTTGTGTTTGTGTAACACTTATTTAAAATATACGCGAGTTATTCGGAAAGACCGGGTTTATCCCATTCTGAATAACTAATACGACGATAAGTCGAAGATGAAGACGATGGTCGAAGACCGGAGGTCTTCACGTCGTTTGGGTAATTACTGATGATCTTGATTGGGTTGTACACCCAAGAAGATGGAAACAGTTAGTGATCGTCCAGACGTACTTGGAGATCGATGGATATGCGGGGTACTAGGTGCCTCCGGTTTCGTTCAGACCCAGAACGGACTTGTAAATGGACTGTGTGTCTGACATCGGATTTCATTCTGTGTGACTGATATCGGTTGCATAGGATGGTTTGCCTGTGTGGCATGCTAAGATGCAAATGATCAAGGCTTCTATTGAAAAGCAAAGTCTTGTGGTGATGATCAAAGCACGGCCTTTGTGGCGTAGCTTTGTGTAACGTTTACCTCGCGTGTTTCACACCCGGTATGAACTAAAAACGGGAGAGGACATCAGGGAGGACTTGCGTTTCTTTCTAGTTAGAAGTGGCGTCAGTGGTTTTACACACCCTAACGAGTTTGACTTATGTGGTTGTTGCTGTTGCGAGGCGCCTCGGATTGATCGGTCGTTCTCGAACCGATGGAGTCATTTAGTTGGCTCATTTACGCCCCAAAGGGCGGGGAAACGTAGTGTTCAAGCATAATAATCCACATCGGTGGACCGGCCCTGACGATCTAAAGGGTTGATGCGTTCTGATCCTGTGGCTCGGGCTAGAGAGTCACGAATCGGTAGAGGACTATCTTTTGCCTCGGTTCATAGATGGAAATCCAATTTCCAAATACGTGACATTTGCGGTTTTATTTGTAAACCTATATATGGCGACATGATATATGGTACCCATGCCGCCTATGATTGATACTTATGATTTGAAGTTGTTTTACACACTATGCACTTATAGTAGTATCAAATGATTTGTTTTAAACGTATCAAGCATTCTTTGGCTGTTATAAGGGAAAAACCTATCCCCCGGCTTGCGTTTGCATTGTGTGATAGGACCTGGGTCTTATAACAGCTTCATTTTTCTTTATTTAGCATTGCGCTGTTTGTTTTATGCACTGGTATTCTTGGGAGGAAACCCGTTCCGTGTTATACGGCGTGGTCCCTTGATTTACCTAATGATTTAAAATAAAGATTAATAACTGTTTTTAGTTCTCACAGCAGTCACATGACTGACCTGGAGTTTATTGTTTTAACCTAAACTCTGGGTGCCCTTATTTTGACACGGGCAGCTAGTAGTTTCGGTTTTGCAGATTTATATTCACAGGATCCTGGTTTACAGCTGGAACGATATCCGGAAAGCTTTGTATCCGTATATCTACTTCTACTTGTGTATTGTATTATTTTCCGCTGCGATGTATTTAAATGTAATTTAAATCTCTGTTATTTCTGTGTAATATTTATTCATTTATACTCTGTATATTCTTGTAATCTGATGCATTGTTGTAATATACAATGAAATGTTCTTCTGTATGAGTTCTGTTTTGTCCTGTTCTCAAACGAAAGGGCGTTTCGAACGGCCTGGATCGGTTTAGCGACTGGTTCGGACCGAGCGAAATTCCTTGCCGTCACAAATAGAGTTAATTGATAAGGGTTAATCAAATAGAGTAAATTGAATAGAGTTATCGAATACACCTTATCAAAGGGGGGAGTTATCAAATAGAGATGATTCGAAAGAGGTTACGTAAGGAAGTTTGTTAATGAATTAGAAAGGTGAACTTTGTCTATTTCAAGGTTAGAAACGTTGTTCAGTTAAGGTCTGAGAGGAAGTATTACCCCAACTTGATTGACTTCAATTTTAACGAAGGAATGGTTAAGGTTCGATAGTAAAGGATGGTTAAGTTAATTTAGTAATTAAAGGAAATGGTTTGAGTTCGCATCGCGATGGTTTGTTTAAACATCTGTCTAAGTCCAATGAAGAAGCTTTGGAAATGTTTTCCAAATAAGAAACCAGAAATGTTTTCTAGTAAAGAAAACAAGAAATGGAAATGTTTTCCATTGTTAATAACGTATATTTTCCAAATTTAGAAAATAATAAATATTGAATATAGGGAAATAGGAGATAAGTAAATTAATGAAATAAAGAGATAAATATTGAATGATGTTTGATCGATATAAATTTCCATTTGGAAATAATATCGGTGTTTGCACACCTGTTTTACTTCGATAGTTAAATCACAGACTATCGAAGTTTTGACCATTTTAACATTGTTAATATGGAGAGACAGGTTGGATTATTTTCCAAAGAACCACTCTGTATTAGCATAAGCGTTGCGAATCATATATGCCAAAGGAAATTGAAGACGGAGTTATGCAAGGGCTATCCTGTTTACAGAATAGTGCCTTCGGTTCATCCTGTTCCTGGATGACTTGTATGGACGGATGTCTAACAGAGTATTTCCAGCCGATCACGTATATTGATTTCTCCAACTGTACCAAGAGTGGAAGCGGAGAAGGAAACTTCTTTTAGCTAACGCATAATGTATGTTTGAGGACGTAAATCGGTGATTTGATGGATTTGACGATGTGGCATTCAAAGTGAATCTGGTGTGATGATAAAACGTAGCTTCTAGCCTCACATTCGGTAGATGACAGAAATCGGGCAAGCAGCATGGCTAAGTCGGTCGCACCAAAGTAGGGTGTATAATCACCTGATCTAGGGTTTCATTTACTTCTAAAAATGTATTGTCGATACTGTCCCATTCGGGAAACGATTGTTGATCCCAACCGTTGGTGATATACATTCGATACACTCAAGCGAAATGAGTGGTCGGTCATGTGTGGCCGGGTTGCAAGATGTTCTTATTGAACCCATTGTATTCCTCTCTAGAGGTACACTAGCGAAAGGTGGTTCCATACCTTGTCATAGTTGGAAATCAATTAACCAATACGTGCTTGCGGTTTTGATTGTATACTATATATGTAGAATGTTAGATGAAAGCGTTTCTGCTAGATGGTTATTATATTGTGGTTGATAAACATTATTATAATATCAAAAGATTTTTGATATAAAGATATATTGGATTCTCATAAGGGAAAAACCCGTTCCGTTATACGGCGTGGTCTTATGAGATATCATTTACCTGTTCAAACTGTTTTAAACTATTTTACTCATACCAGTCCCATGACTGACCCGGAGTTTATTTTGTTTTGTTTTCCCTAAACTCTTGGGTACCCAATTTTGAAATCGGACAGTCCAGTAGTCAGGATTTACAGATATACTGGAAGAGCTTGGAGAAGGAGGCTTTAGGATCATATAGCTATAGTTATTTCCGCTGTGTTGTAAGTGTTGTACCTTGATAATGATATGTATATTCAAGTACAGATTTGTATTTCAAAGTTACGTTATGAAATATATTTATTCGTTCCGCTGTGAGATTCGTATTACTCTGATATTTTGTTCTTCTTCTTCTTCTATTCTAAGTTTCTATCTTATCTTTCCTCACCCTCTAATTTCTTTCACTAATGACCGGTATTTTTCGATGTTTGGTTAGTCATCATCGTGTTTATGGCGATAACCAAAGTCGACAAAATCCCGGGTCATTACAGTTGATATCAGAGCCAGGTTAAGAATTACCTTGGCTCTGTGGCATGACTCTGTAGAGATAGGGTTAGTAATACCCTAGATTGAGTTTGATCGTATATATACAAGTGAATATATTTGTTATTGATATAAAAATTTGTTTTATATTGTGGAGATTTATTGGTTGAGTTGTTTATGAGTTCTAGTTGATCAGTTTGATCCACTGTATCGGTAGGGGTTGGTAAACACTTGAATACGATGAACCGTCATGGTATGTTCTGAAAAAGGGTAAGTGAAATAATTTTACCCAAATTATATTTTGATATAAAAAAGATATATATATATATATTGGAATGAATATATATTGGATATATTGGTTGTTATTATAATCGAGTAAGATTATAAAAGTAAAATGGTTATATATATATATATATATATATATATATAACCAAGTACAATTCGTATAAGTGTTACGAAATGAATTAAATCTGAAATTTAAACCAGAAATTGAATTAAAACTCTGGAAAATTGGATAAGTGTTTGTAAATGGATTTGGATTAAAAATAAGGAAAATTTAAGATCCTGGGAGATTTTAAATTGTTTTACAAGCAGTGTGAATTATATTTTGAAATGAATTTCAAAGTGGGAATGTTTAGAAATGGTTTTATAGTATTGAACTCACTTCGATCGCTGGAAAATAGATTCTGATGATGACAGCTGCATCATCAGTATTCATTTTCGAGTTGTAAGTGACGAATTACTACCAGAGATACTGTTTTGAATTTGTTTTGGGAAAGACAAGTTGTGTTGAATTTCAAAATGGGATTTATTGAAACACCCCACCTCCGTTAGGGTCACTCTCAAAGGGAATGCCCTAATTTTGGTGGAGGTTTATAAGTACAAGTCACAGATATACAAGACAGATATAAGAACACATATTTGTAAACAGCGGAAGAACAACAAACTTTATTTCATAAAGTCAAATACGTGTTACAACAACATCCTTTCCAAAAACATAACATAACACTTTCATAATCTGTCTTGAGTACATTATTTAAAGAAGCATAAATAAAACATTGATAAACTGCAAAAGCCCCATAGTGGATTGTCCAAAGCCATAGTTCAAAACAGGAAAGTCCAAGCAATACATTTCTCTTCTTCAAGCTGGATGTTGAGGTAGGTCAAGCTGCTGTGTTCCCTCCCTGAGGACCTGGGGGGGGGGGAAACGGAAGAAAGAAGACGAAAGAAAAGTAGAGTCAGACATAAAGCCTGAGTAAGTCTAGTACTATTTTGTCTATGAATAAAGAACTGGGTATGATAAGTATAATCAAGAAGTGGGAAAGCACTATAAACTTGGTTAAGTTGTCTAGGGTCGAATGTACTATCGTACCCCATGTCAATCTCTGAACCCATATAAACTAGTTCCCAACTGGCACCCCAAAATCAGGGCGATGTGATCCATTCTATGATGGTCGGCTCCTACTCGCATAGTTACATGTGTCTTACGGCCCCCGATGTCTGTAGTTACCTATGCTGGTCCCACCATGGGGTGTATCAAGTCCCATAGTGGCAACCCGACACAACCTTAGAGTGCACAGGTATGCTACTAGTGTCCAGTGCCTTATTTTTCTGCGCCGGAGTGTGTGCACGCCCGCACTCCGTTAGAACCTACACTGCTACACCACCGTCGTCGCTTTGACCTCTTACAATCAGCCCAGTAATCGTGCCCCACCCTGCCTAGTTTCAGGGTATCATGATACACCGTGTAGGGTTACTGCTGAAAAGGGTCCCCCGTTACTAGGTTTTCTATCTCTAGCCAACATGCTAAGTTGGTTAAGTGTTTTGCTAACCTAACCCCCACCAGTTCGTTTAGTTTAGCATGTTACATTTTGATTAAGTCTTAGTCCACTTAATCCTAACAATCCTGACTCAGCCTTAATTGTCTTATTAAGGCCCTGACCTCTCACATTAGACAGGTATTGCTGTGGCTGCCTGTTGCCGGTTGGTTCCGGGCAGTCTTACACCACAACTCAGTCTAACCTCGGGTCCTTATTGGGCTCCATGTTTAACCTCCCACATTGGATAGGTATTGTTGTGACTACTGGACAGCCGGGCGGTTCCGGGCAGGTTTACATCACAACTCAATCCAACCTCGGGTTAAACATATCGTATTTTCTACATTTACATATTTTTGTCTTTCTTCTTTATTGATATGTAAATATTTGCGGCCCATTATTAAGTTAATGGTGTAAAGGTTACACCAATCATGGGCCCAACCCATATTTGAACTTGGGCCCTTCTATTTTATATTTTCATTCATTAGTAATTTTAACCCAACGTTATTTTCCCCCGTTTAACACGTCCGTTTATATATTTTGGGCTTAGCCTTTTAAAGCCCAAATTAGCCATGCGAAAAGGGGAGGCTTAAAGCGTAATTACATACACAAAGAGGGGAATGTGATCGCATGAACTTGCAATACGACGTTGGAAATACAAAATAGAAACTGGTGTACTTGCATAGTGGTAACATAGGTGACATGAATCAAAGCATGTGAACTTGTAATTGAGATATCATTATTGTCACATGAACCTATATTTTTTTAGTTAGGCATAATGTCAAACATAAGCATGGCATAAATATTTCTAGCATAAGCATGGCATAATGTCAAACATAAGCATGGCATAATATCAAACATAAGCATGGCATAAGTATAGTTAAATTTGTTCACATAACCATGGCATAAACATAAACAAGTCATGTTCATAAGGTTTCTACATGTTTACAAAGGGGATACTTTGTTACCAACACAAAAGCATAGTTCAACTTAATCATGATTTAAGTCTAATCACATAACGATGGTATAAATATACTTATGCATAAATATTCCTAATCATGGCGTTTGCTTTAAACTTGCAAAAAGGGATTTTTGAGTCTAACCTAGCCATGTCTCACATATGTCATCATATAATTCTTTTAAACAAGATAGACTTAATCATGGATTTCGATTATGCCAAATATCATTCATAGCCTAGCCATATTCATAAGTTTTGCAAAAGCATGACTTAATACATGGATTATGGTGTCAAAATTCCAACATAGTTTCATATGAACTATAACAACCAAACTTGTTTCAATTACTTGCAAAATGATTTATGCACAAAAATATACATCATGATGGCATAATAACAAAGCCCCCAAACTTGCATGAATTTCAATCAACTACATACATGTAGCTTCAACAAAGATTACATATTTTGCGCAATATTCCAAACGTATACTTGCATAGAACTACCGCATGTAGTTCTTTATAATGAATAACATAATTTTGCACAAATATGAATTACTTTATTTTCTCAATTCAAGCATACAAATCAATACAGTTGTTTATTCATACCAAAGTAATACTCTACTTACAATGGTTGCGGCGAATTCTCTAATTAAGAGATATGATTCCTTTGTTGAATTGATTGGCTTTAGGTTGCTTGAATTGCTTTAGGCTTTAGAACTTTCTTCCTAATTCTCTCTCTAGTTGGCGGCTACTCTTAGTCGTTCCTCAGCAACATGGCGGCTATCTTCTTAATTTTGAATGAATAGATTAGGGTTTGTCTAGGGTTGTTTATATAGAGGTTAGGAACTGATTAGGACCATTGATGTTGCTTGGATTGATCGTAGCCATTCATTCGATAGAGAGACCAATTAAAACTTGCCACCTAGCCCTAATGACAAAGCAGACCACAGAAATTCGACCAAACACAGACCTGGCCAGCCAGGTTGATTGGGCTCGACCAGGTCGACACCCCTGTCGACAGGGCTGTCGACAGCCCTGTCGACATGGGTAGCCCAGGTCGACAGCCCGGTCGACCTGGGTGGCCTAGGCGGGTGTTTATCCGCCCTGGCCCATTGGGCCCGATTTTTAATTATTTTATTCTGTTTGAATTTTAAATTTAATTCAAAACTTCCGAAGGCCATATCTTCTTTATACGGACTCCGTTTTTCGAAAACTCGGACTCTATTTCGCGTATTTTTCCAAGACGAATGCAATGGCGTATCCCGTTTCCCTTAGTTCTTTGATTTCAGATTAATTATGCTTTAATTTGTAAATTTCACAGTTATAGAATTCTCGGGGTGTTACATTCTCCCCCACTTAAAAGGATTTCGTCCCCGAAATCTTCAAGTTAGGAGGAATGTATATCTTAACATCCAATCATCCATCTACTCATCCATCAAACACGAGCATCCATTGTCCTTAAAAGACTTCTAATGCTTCATGATCATATGCGAAGTGTGTGTGTACATGTACTTATCTAATGCAAAATCAGGCGGTCTACTGATTCAGTTGACCTCCTTAATGCGAATTATGTAAGTGCCATGAATCCATTATGTATGCAAATTTTCCTATTCTTGATTCTACATGAGTGCACAATCATTCAATACAGATGCAACATCCATATGACAACACATTAAAGTTCAACCATATACGAATGCAAACATATATGCATATGCAATATGTAGTGATTGAGCCGATCTAAAACCTAGATTGTGTGTGTATATGCAACCACGAGCAACCACTAGCAATCACTTGCAACCACTTGCAACCACCATCCATAACATGTTTCAATTAAATGTTTTCATCCAAAGGGTTTCTTCCTAAAAGATAAGGTCGAAGAAATATAGCTAAAAAGATAGATAAAAGCGCAACTCAAGGAAAAAGAAAGATCAAGGACGTACCCTCGAAAAGAAAAGGGTAAGCAGTGCGTATTCTAGCTTCAGTTTCCCAAGTCGCGTCTCCCTCGGCGTCGCTCCACTGGACTTTGACGAGTTTGACTTCACGGTTGCGTAGCTTCTTCACTTCCGTTCCTAGTATGCGGGTTGGAACCTTTCTTATGGTTGCTTCGCGTTCCACTTCGGCCTCTTCGAGTATATTTGGCTCTACCACTTCAGCAGACTCATGTAGACATTTTCGTAGATGTGAAACGTGAAAAACGTTGTGGACTCCAGCCAACTTCTCGGGTAGCTCTAATCTATAGGCCATTTTCCCAATCTTTTCGATGATAGCGAATGGTCCTACGAACCTTGGTGCTAGCTTTCCTGTGGTTCCGAAACGAACAACGTTTCTTAGCGGTGATACCTTGAGAAAAACTCTGTCTCCAACCTCAAGTTCAAGGTCAGTCCTTCTCTTGTCGGCATAGGACTTTTGTCTGTCTTGGGCCGTCTTCATCCTTCTTCGTATTAAGTCTACTTTCTCTGAAGTCTCTCGGATCATGTCTGGTCCAAGTATGAGCTTATCAGTAGACTCCCACCAACAAGTGGGCGATCGGCACGGTCTTCCATATAAAGCTTCGAAGGGCGCCATTCCGATGGTTGCTTGATAGCTGTTGTTGTAGGCAAATTCCACCAAAGGAAGGTGGTCTTCCCATGTCCCTCCGAAGTCAAGGACGCATAACCTTAAAAGGTCTTCCAAAACTCTGTTCACTCTCTCCGTTTGGCCGTCGGTTTGGGGATGATAGGCTGTACTCAAGCATAACTGCGTTCCTACTGCTTCTTGCAGACTCCGCCAAAACTCGCTGGTGAAGATGGGGTCTCGGTCACTAACAATGCTAGATGGTATTCCGTGGAGTCGAACGATTTCCTTGAGGTAAAGTGATGCTAGGGATGAGGCATTTCTTTTACCCTTGACAGGTAAAAAGTGGGCGCTTTTATTAAGCCTATCCACTATTACCCAAATACTAGTGTTGCCTCTCCTAGACCTAGGCAGCCCATCAATGAAGTCCATTGAGATGCTATCCCACTTCCACTGCGGGACCTCTAGAGGATGTAGTAGTCCACCAGGCTTTTTCTGTTCCGCCTTAACCTGTTGGCACACCATACACTTGGAAACGAACTCTGCCACATCCTTTTTCATGCCGTTCCAAAAGAAAGTCCTTTTTATGTCTTTGTACATTTTATCTCCGCCTGGGTGTATCGTCATCTTGGAGTGATGAGCTTCTTCGAGAACCTTCTTTATTAAATCGTTTGTCTGTGGGACACATAGCCTTCCATCTCGCCTTAGTAAACCCTTATCGTCGATGGAGTATCTGTTGAGGTGACTTGAATTCTCACCCCTAATTAGCCTATCAATTGTTTCTACAAGCTGAGGGTCCTCGCGTTGTGCTGTCCCTACTGAATCCACTAAAGTTGGGCGCACTTCGAGAGATGCTAGCAAGCCCGGTACGAAATTGGAGGAAGGCCTAAAGTCGAAGCTGGCTATAAACTCTAGGCTTTGTCTTTCAACAAACAACGGGCTTAGGGTCAATTTCTTTCGGCTCAACGCGTCTGCAACTACGTTGCCTTTGCCCGGAGTGTAGGAGATTTCGAAATCGTACGAGGCAAGAAACTCCATCCACCTTTGTTGCCTCAAGTTAAGATCCTTCTGCGAGAAAAGATATTTCAACGATTTATGGTCAGTGTAAAGTTCGAACTTCTCACCTAGGAGATAGTGTCGCCAAGACTTGAGTGCAAAGACGATGGCGGCTAACTCAAGATCGTGGGTTGGGTAGTTCTTTTTGTGCACCTTCAACTGCCTCCCGCCATAAGCTACTACCCTTCCTTCTTGCATTAAGACGGCGCCTAGCCCTGTCCCACATGCATCCGTATAAACAGTGAACATCTTGCTCCCATCTGTCAGCGTCAAAACTGGGGCTGTTGTGAGAGCCCTTTTCAGTCGTTGGAAAGCAAACTCGCAATCCAAGTCCCAATTAAACACCAGATTCTTCTTAGTCAATTTTGTGAGCGGGGCTGAAATTTTCGCAAAATCCCTTATGAATTTTCGATAGAAACCCGCTAGTCCTAGAAAGCTTCGGACCTCAGTTGCATTCTTTGGTGTCTTCCAATCCTGTACCGCCACTACCTTAGCAGGGTCCACCGCTAACCCTTGTTTGGATACTATGTGCCCAAGGAACCTCACCTCTTCTCTCCAAAAGTGGCATTTGGAGAATTTGGCTTTTAGTTGATGGGCTCGCAACGTTTCCATGATTGCCCTTAAGTGTTGAGCATGTTCCTCTTCATTCTTTGAGAAGATAAGGATATCATCTACGAAGACCACTACGAATTTGTTGAGGAAATCTCTAAATACCCTACTCATCAGGTCCACGAAGTAAGCAGGTGCATTTGTCAAGCCGAAAGGCATGACAAGCCATTCAAAGAAGCCGTCTGGGGTTCTGAACGCCGTTTTATCGATGCTATCTTCAGCCACCCTTAGCTAATGAAAACCGGTTGCCAAATCGAGTTGGGAGAAAACGGACGCTCCTACAAGCTGGTCAAATAAATCGTCAATTCTAAGGAGAGGGTGCCTATTCTTTTTCGTTAGCTTGTTGAGCTCCCTATAGTCAACACATAGACGGAGTGAACCATCCGCCTTTGTAGCGAACACCACTGGAGCGCCCCATTCTGAAATGCTCCTCCTAATGAACCCCTTCTCTAGAAGCTCTTTAATCTGTTTACTGAGCTCTTTTCTTTCTCGTGGAGCCATGTGTCTAACGGGCAACGCAACGGGCTTTGCATTATCCACAAGATATATGCGGAAGTCTATCTCCCGCTTCGGAGGCAAGCCCTTCACCCCTTCGAAGACATCCGGATATTCCCGGACCACTCTAACTGATTGCAAATTTTCAACAGAGGCATCTAGCGACTCAAGATAACTAAGCATAACCGCATACGAGGGATTACAAGAAATTTCCAAAGTATTACCGAGCTGGGTTAGGAGCCTAACAACCCTTTTCTCACAATCAAGGATGGCCCCATTACTGGATAGCCAATCCATACCCAAAATCAAACCATACCCCGAAAAGCCCAAAACAAAGGCACTACATTGAAATTCTACACTTAGAATAGAAATTTTCAAATCCAAACAGATCATAGACAAATGAGCTGGGCCCCCAATTGGGTTTGAAACAATTAAGGGGTCCTCTACCATACTAGTTTTTAGGTGCAGAGATTCTACTAAAGCAGACGAGATAAAGGAGTGTGATGCGCCAGAATCAAATAAAGTGCGAACGGGGTGATCATAAAGATAAACTACACTTTCTACAGAAGTGTTTGTACCTCGCTGTTGCAAAGGTGGCGCTTCCAGCACATGAACCTGTGCCCCTGGAGTGGATCCAGACCCCTGCCCTCGTTTCTTTGGGCAGTCCTTAGCTCTGTGGCCTGTCTGACCGCAAGAAAAGCACCCACCATTCTCCTTGGCCTTCTTTTTCCGGCAGTCCTTTACTAAGTGCCCCACTTTGCCACAGAAATTGCACTTCCTCTTCTCTTTGTTGCCTTTCCCGCCTTTCTTAAAGTCCGTCTTCTTAGGCTGCAAACCCTCTTTCTTCCCTTGAGAGTTTTCTGCCTTTGTCTCCTTCTTGCCCTTATCCTCTTCATTCAGCAACGCCATTTGCACCAATCTTTAATACGTGGCTCCCATGGGTATATGGGTCATGGCCAAACTGTGTAATGGCTCATTTAACCCCTTAACGAAACGGAGAGCCTTCTTGTGCGGGGTGTTGACTAGGTCAAGCCCAAACCTAGCCAGCTCATCAAACTGATTCACATACTCTCTAACAGTCTTGTCTCCTTGCTTAAGAAATAAGAATTTCTCCAACTGCAAACTTCTTTCCGCATCTGAGAGAAATTTGGTCTCAAACCTTGCCCTGAAGTCCTTCCATGTCTCTACTGGTCTTTCAGCATTAGTGACTTCCCACCAGTATGAAGCCTCGCCCTTCAATAGCCACACCGCCAATTGTACTTTTTGTCTGTCCTCTACCTCAAAGATGATGAATAGATCCTCAGTTTCCTTCAGCCAATTTCTAGCTGCTACGAAGGACTCAGTTCCATGGAAATCCCTTCCTCCCATAGCTTTAAAATCCTTACATATCTTAGCAAACGCGTTTCCTCTTGGAGGAGGTGGAGGAAGAGGTGCTGCTGCAGCTGGATGATTTCCTGCAGCTGGGGGAGGAGGAACGGTAGGACCGGGCTGAGTGGCCCTTGCTTCTAAGAATCGTCTAAACCAACCAGGTATTGGTACCCCTTCCGGCAAGTTAAGATCTTCGGACATGCTGAAACAAAAAGGATAGGTTCAAAACGAAGGATAAGAGATAGTACCTATGGCTTTGGGGAGTGGACTTTGCCTTTAAAAATAAAATAATATTTTTATCTTTTAAAAATGCTTCTTTAAATTTCCTTTTTGAAAATAATTTTTCAAAACTTTTTATCTTATCTGGTAAACCTAGGCTCTGATACCAAGTGAAACACCCCACCTCCGTTAGGGTCACTCTCAAAGGGAATGCCCTAATTTTGGTGGAGGTTTATAAGTACAAGTCACAGATATACAAGACAGATATAAGAACACATATTTGTAAACAGCGGAAGAACAACAAACTTTATTTCATAAAGTCAAATACGTGTTACAACAACATCCTTTCCAAAAACATAACATAACACTTTCATAATCTGTCTTGAGTACATTATTAAAAGAAGCATAAATAAAACATTGATAAACTGCAAAAGCCCCATAGTGGATTGTCCAAAGCCATAGTTCAAAACAGGAAAGTCCAAGCAATACATTTCTCTTCTTCAAGCTGGATGTTGAGGTAGGTCAAGCTGCTGTGTTCCCTCCCTGAGGACCTGGGGGGGGGGAAACGGAAGAAAGAAGACGAAAGAAAAGTAGAGTCAGACATAAAGCCTGAGTAAGCCTAGTACTATTTTGTCTATGAATAAAGAACTGGGTATGATAAGTATAATCAAGAAGTGGGAAAGCACTATAAACTTGGTTAAGTTGTCTAGGGTCGAATGTACTATCTTACCCCATGTCAATCTCTGAACCCATATAAACTAGTTCCCAACTGGCACCCCAAAATCAGGGCGATGTGATCCATTCTATGATGGTCGGCTCCTACTCGCATAGTTACATGTGTCTTACGGCCCCCGATGTCTGTAGTTACCTATGCTGGTCCCACCATGGGGTGTATCAAGTCCCATAGTGGCAACCCGACACAACCTTAGAGTGCACAGGTATGCTACTAGTGTCCAGTGCCTTATTTTTCTGCGCCGGAGTGTGTGCACGCCCGCATTCCGTTAGAACCTACACTGCTACACCACCGCCGTCGCTTTGACCTCTTACAATCAGCCCAGTAATCGTGCCCCACCCTGCCTAGTTTCAGGGTATCATGATACACCGTGTAGGGTTACTGCTGAAAAGGGTCCCCCGTTACTAGGTTTTCTATCTCTATCCAACATGCTAAGTTGGTTAAGTGTTTTGCTAACCTAACCCCCACCAGTTCGTTTAGTTTAGCATGTTACATTTTGATTAAGTCTTAGTCCACTTAATCCTAACAATCCTGACTCAGCCTTAATTGTCTTATTAAGGCCCTGACCTCTCACATTAGACAGGTATTGCTGTGGCTGCCTGTTGCCGGTTGGTTCCGGGCAGTCTTACGCCACAACTCAGTCTAACCTCGGGTCCTTATTGGGCTCCATGTTTAACCTCCCACATTGGATAGGTATTGTTGTGACTACTGGACAGCCGGGCGGTTCCGGGCAGGTTTACATCACAACTCAATCCAACCTCGGGTTAAACATATCGTATTTTCTACATTTACATATTTTTGTCTTTCTTCTTTATTGATATGTAAATATTTGCGACCCATTATTAAGTTAATGGTGTAAAGGTTACACCAATCATGGGCCCAACCCATATTTGAACTTGGGCCCTTCTATTTTATATTTTCATTCATTAGTAATTTTAACCCAACGTTATTTTCCCCCGTTTAACACGTCCGTTTATATATTTTAGGCTTAGCCTTTTAAAGCCCAAATTAGCCATGCGAAAAAGGGAGGCTTAAAGCATAATTACATACACAAAGAGGGGAATGTGATCGCATGAACTTGCAATACGACGTTGGAAATACAAAATAGAAACTGGTGTACTTGCATAGTGGTAACATAGGTGACATGAATCAAAGCATGTGAACTTGTAATTGAGATATCATTATTGTCACATGAACCTATATTTTTTTAGTTAGGCATAATGTCAAACATAAGCATGGCATAAATATTTCTAGCATAAGCATGGCATAATGTCAAACATAAGCATGGCATAATATCAAACATAAGCATGGCATAAGTATAGTTAAATTTGTTCACATAACCATGGCATAAACATAAACAAGTCATGTTCATAAGGTTTCTACATGTTTACAAAGGGGATACTTTGTTACCAACACAAAAGCATAGTTCAACTTAATCATGATTTAAGTCTAATCACATAACGATGGTATAAATATACTTATGCATAAATATTCCTAATCATGGCGTTTGCTTTAAACTTGCAAAAAGGGATTTTTGAGTCTAACCTAGCCATGTCTCACATATGTCATCATATAATTCTTTTAAACAAGATAGACTTAATCATGGATTTCGATTATGCCAAATATCATTCATAGCCTAGCCATATTCATAAGTTTTGCAAAAGCATGACTTAATACATGGATTATGGTGTCAAAATTCCAACATAGTTTCATATGAACTATAACAACCAAACTTGTTTCAATTACTTGCAAAATTATTTATGCACAAAAATATACATCATGATGGCATAATAACAAAGCCCCCAAACTTGCATGAATTTCAATCAACTACATACATGTAGCTTCAACAAAGATTACATATTTTGCGCAATATTCCAAACGTATACTTGCATAGAACTACCGCATGTAGTTCTTTATAATGAATAACATAATTTTGCACAAATATGAATTACTTTATTTTCTCAATTCAAGCATACAAATCAATACAGTTGTTTATTCATACCAAAGTAATACTCTACTTACAATGGTTGCGGCGAATTCTCTAATTAAGAGATATGATTCCTTTGTTGAATTGATTGGCTTTAGGTTGCTTGAATTACTTTAGGCTTTAGAACTTTCTTCCTAATTCTCTCTCTAGTTGGCGGCTACTCTTAGTCGTTCCTCAGCAACATGGCGGCTATCTTCTTAATTTTGAATGAATAGATTAGGGTTTGTCTAGGGTTGTTTATATAGAGGTTAGGAACTGATTAGGACCATTGATGTTGCTTGGATTGATCGTAGCCATTCATTCGATAGAGAGACCAATTAAAACTTGCCACCTAGCCCTAATAACAAAGCAGACCACAGAAATTCGACCAAACATAGACCTGGCCAGCCAGGTTGATTGGGCTCGACCAGGTCGACACCCCTGTCGACAGGGCTGTCGACAGCCCTGTCGACATGGGTAGCCCAGGTCGACAGCCCAGTCGACCTGGGTGGCCTAGGCGGGTGTTTATCCGCCCTGGCCCATTGGGCCCGATTTTTAATTATTTTATTCTGTTTGAATTTTAAATTTAATTCAAAACTTCCGAAGGCCATATCTTCTTTATACGGACTCCGTTTTTCGAAAACTCGGACTCTATTTCGCGTATTTTTCCGAGACGAATGCAATGGCGTATCCCGTTTCCCTTAGTTCTTTGATTTCAGATTAATTATGCTTTAGTTTGTAAATTTCACAGTTATAGAATTCTCGGGGTGTTACATTCTCCCCCACTTAAAAGGATTTCGTCCCCGAAATCTTCAAGTTAGGAGGAATGTATATCTAAACATCCAATCATCCATCTACTCATCCATCAAACACGAGCATCCATTGTCCTTAAAAGACTTCTAATGCTTCATGATCATATGCGAAGTGTGTGTGTACATGTACTTATCTAATGCAAAATCAGGCGGTCTACTGATTCAGTTGACCTCCTTAATGCGAATTATGTAAGTGCCATGAATCCATTATGTATGCAAATTTTCCTATTCTTGATTCTACATGAGTGCACAATCATTCAATACAGATGCAACATCCATATGACAACACATTAAAGTTCAACCATATACGAATGCAAACATATATGCATATGCAATATGTAGTGATTGAGCCGATCTAAAACCTAGATTGTGTGTGTATATGCAACCACGGGCAACCACTAGCAATCACTTGCAACCACTTGCAACCACCATCCATAACATGTTTCAATTACATGTTTTCATCCAAAGGGTTTCTACCTAAAAGATAAGGTCGAAGAAATATAGCTAAAAAGATAGATAAAAGCGCAACTCAAGGAAAAAGAAAGATCAAGGACGTACCCTCGAAAAGAAAAGGGTAAGCAGTGCGTATTCTAGCTTCAGTTTCCCAAGTCGCGTCTCCCTCGGCGTCGCTCCACTGGACTTTGACGAGTTTGACTTCACGGTTGCGTAGCTTCTTCACTTCCGTTCCTAGTATGCGGGCTGGAACCTTTCTTATGGTTGCTTCGCGTTCCACTTCGGCCTCTTCGAGTATATTTGGCTCTACCACTTCAGCAGACTCATGTAGACATTTTCGTAGATGTGAAACGTGAAAAACGTTGTGGACTCCAGCCAACTTCTCGGGTAGCTCTAATCTATAGGCCATTTTCCCAATCTTCTCGATGATAGCGAATGGTCCTACATACCTTGGTGCTAGCTTTCCTGTGGTTCCGAAACGAACAACGTTTCTTAGCGGTGATACCTTGAGAAAAACTCTGTCTCCAACCTCAAGTTCAAGGTCAGTCCTTCTCTTGTCGGCATAGGACTTTTGTCTGTCTTGAGCCGTCTTCATCCTTCTTCGTATTAATTCTACTTTCTCTGAAGTCTCTCGGATAATGTCTGGTCCAAGTATGAGCTTATCAGTAGACTCCCACCAACAAGTGGGCGATCGGCACGGTCTTCCATATAAAGCTTCGAAGGGCGCCATTCCGATGGTTGCTTGATAGCTGTTGTTGTAGGCAAATTCCACCAAAGGAAGGTGGTCTTCCCATGTCCCTCCGAAGTCAAGGACGCATAACCTTAAAAGGTCTTCCAAAACTCTGTTCACTCTCTCCGTTTGGCCGTCGGTTTGGGGATGATAGGCTGTGCTCAAGCATAACTGCGTGCCTACTGCTTCTTGCAGACTCCGCCAAAACTCGCTGGTGAAGATGGGGTCTCGGTCACTAACAATGCTAGATGGTATTCCGTGGAGTCGAACGATTTCCTTGAGGTAAAGTGATGCTAGGGATGAGGCATTTCTTTTACCCTTGACAGGTAAAAAGTGGGCGCTTTTAGTAAGCCTATCCACTATTACCCAAATACTAGTGTTGACTCTCATAGACCTAGGCAGCCCATCGATGAAGTCCATTGAGATGCTATCCCACTTCCACTGCGGGACCTCTAGAGGATGTAGTAGTCCACCAGGCTTTTTCTGTTCCGCCTTAACCTGTTGACACACCATACACTTGGAAACGAACTCTGCCACATCCTTTTTCATGCCGTTCCAAAAGAAAGTCCTTTTTATGTCTTTGTACATTTTATCTCCGCCTGGGTGTATCGTCATCTTGGAGTTATGAGCTTCTTCGAGAACCTTCTTTATTAAATCGTTTGTCTGTGGGACGCATAGCCTTCCATATCGCCTTAGTAAACCCTTATCGTCGATGGAATATCTGTTGAGGTGACTTGAATTCTCACCCCTAATTAGCCTATCAATTATTTCTACAAGCTGAGGGTCTTCGCGTTGTGCTGTCCCTACTGAATCCACTAAAGTTGGGCGCACTTCGAGAGATGCTAGCAAGCCCGGTACGAAATCGGAGGAAGGCCTAAAGTCGAAGCTGGCTATAAACTCTAGGCTTTGTCTTTCAACAAACAACGGGCTTAGGGTCAATTTCTTTCGGCTCAACGCGTCTGCAACTACGTTGCCTTTGCCCGGAGTGTAGGAGATTTCGAAATCGTACGAGGCAAGAAACTCCATCCACCTTTGTTGCCTCAAGTTAAGATCCTTCTGCGAGAAAAGATATTTCAACGATTTATGGTCAGTGTAAAGTTCGAACTTCTCACCTAGGAGATAGTGTCGCCAAGACTTGAGTGCAAAGACGATGGCGGCTAACTCAAGATCGTGGGTTGGGTAGTTCTTTTCGTGCACCTTCAACTGCCTCCCGCCATAAGCTACTACCCTTCCTTCTTGCATTAAGACGGCGCCTAGCCCTGTCCCACATGCATCCGTATAAACAGTGAACATCTTGCTCCCATCTGGCAGCGTCAAAACTGGGGCTGTTGTGAGAGCCCTTTTCAGTCGTTGGAAAGCAAACTCGGAATCCAAGTCCCAATTAAACACCAGATTCTTCTTAGTCAATTTTGTGAGCGGGGCTGAAATTTTCGCAAAATCCCTTATGAATTTTCGATAGAAACCCGCTAGTCCTAGAAAGCTTCGGACCTCAGTTGCATTCTTTGGTGTCTTCCAATCCTGTACCGCCACTACCTTAGCAGGGTCCACCGCTAACCCTTGTTTGGATACTATGTGCCCAAGGAACCTCACCTCTTCTCTCCAAAAGTGGCATTTGGAGAATTTGGCTTTTAGTTGATGGGCTCGCAACGTTTCCATGATTGCCCTTAAGTGTTGAGCATGTTCCTCTTCATTCTTTGAGAAGATAAGGATATCATCTACGAAGACCACTACGAATTTGTTGAGGAAATCTCTAAATACCCTACTCATCAGGTCCACGAAGTAAGCAGGTGCATTTGTCAAGCCGAAAGGCATGACAAGCCATTCAAAGAAGCCGTCTGGGGTTCTGAACGCCGTTTTATCGATGCTATCTTCAGCCACCCTTAGCTAATGAAAACCGGTTGCCAAATCGAGTTGGGAGAAAACGGACGCTCCTACAAGCTGGTCAAATAAATCGTCAATTCTAGGGAGAGGGTGCCTATTCTTTTTCGTTAGCTTGTTGAGCTCCCTATAGTCAACACATAGACGGAGTGAACCATCCGCCTTTGTAGCGAACACCACTGGAGCGCCCCATTCTGAAATGCTCCTCCTAATGAACCCCTTCTCTAGAAGCTCTTTAATCTGTTTACTGAGCTCTTTTCTTTCTCGTTGAGCCATGTGTCTAACGGGCAACGCAACGGGCTTTGCATTATCCACAAGATATATGCGGAAGTCTATCTCTCGCTTCGGAGGCAAGCCCTTCACCCCTTCGAAGACATCCGGATATTCCCGGACCACTCTAACTGATTGCAAATTTTCAACAGAGGCATCTAGCGACTCAAGATAACTAAGCATAACCGCATACGAGGGATTACAAGAAATTTCCAAAGTATTACCGAGCTGGGTTAGGAGCCTAACAACCCTTTTCTCACAATCAAGGATGGCCCCATTACTGGATAGCCAATCCATACCCAAAATCAAACCATACCCCGAAAAGCCCAAAACAAAGGCACTACATTGAAATTCTACACTTAGAATAGAAATTTTCAAATCCAAACAGATCATAGACAAATGAGCTGGGCCCCCAATTGGGTTTGAAACAATTAAGGGGTCCTCTACCATACTAGTTTTTAGGTGCAGAGATTCTACTAAAGCAGACGAGATAAAGGAGTGTGATGCGCCAGAATCAAATAAAGTGCGAACGGGGTGATCATAAAGATAAACTACACTTTCTACAGAAGTGTTTGTACCTCGCTGTTGCAAAGGTGGCGCTTCCAGCACATGAACCTGTGCCCCTGGAGTGGATCCAGACCCCTGCCCTCGTTTCTTTGGGCAGTCCTTAGCTCTATGGCCTGTCTGACCGCAAGAAAAGCACCCACCATTCTCCTTGGCCTTCTTTTTCCGGCAGTCCTTTACTAAGTGCCCCACTTTGCCACAGAAATTGCACTTCCTCTTCTCTTTGTTGCCTTTCCCGCCTTTCTTAAAGTCCGTCTTCTTAGGCTGCAAACCCTCTTTCTTCCCTTGAGAGCTTTCTGCCTTTGTCTCCTTCTTGCCCTTATCCTCTTCATTCAGCAACGCCATTTGCACCAATCTTTCATATGTGGCTCCCATGGGTATATGGGTCATGGCCAAACTGTGTAATGGCTCATTTAACCCCTTAACGAAACGGAGAGCCTTCTTGTGCGGGGTGTTGACTAGGTCAAGCCCAAACCTAGCCAGCTCATCAAACTGATTCACATACTCTCTAACAGTCTTGTCTCCTTGCTTAAGAAATAAGAATTTCTCCAACTGCAAACTTCTTTCCGCATCTGAGAGAAATTTGGTCTCAAACCTTGCCCTGAAGTCCTCCCATGTCTCTACTGGTCTTTCAGCATTAGTGACTTCCCACCAGTAGGAAGCCTCGCCCTTCAATAGCCACACCGCCAATTGTACTTTTTGTCTGTCCTCTACCTCAAAGATGATGAATAGATCCTCAGTTTCCTTCAGCCAATTTCTAGCTGCTACGAAGGACTCAGTTCCATGGAAATCCCTTCCTCCCATAGCTTTAAAATCCTTACATATCTTAGCAAACGCGTTTCCTCTTGGAGGAGGTGGAGGAAGAGGTGCTGCTGCAGCTGGATGATTTCCTGCAGCTGGGGGAGGAGGAACGGTAGGACCTGGCTGAGTGGCCCTTGCTTCTAAGAATCGTCTAAACCAACCAGGTATTGGTACCCCTTCCGGCAAGTTAAGATCTTCGGACATGCTGAAACAAAAAGGATAGGTTCAAAACGAAGGATAAGAGATTGTACCTATGGCTTTGGGGAGTGGACTTTGCCTTTAAAAATAAAATAATATTTTTATCTTTTAAAAATGCTTCTTTAAATTTCCTTTTTGAAAATAATTTTTCAAAACTTTTTATCTTATCTGGTAAACCTAGGCTCTGATACCAAGTGAAACACCCCACCTCTGTTAGGGTCACTCTCAAAGGGAATGCCCTAATTTTGGTGGAGGTTTATAAGTACAAGTCACAGATATACAAGACAGATATAAGAACACATATTTGTAAACAGCGGAAGAACAACAAACTTTATTTCATAAAGTCAAATACGTGTTACAACAACATCCTTTCCAAAAACATAACATAACACTTTCATAATCTGTCTTGAGTACATTATTTAAAGAAGCATAAATAAAACATAGATAAACTGCAAAAGCCCCATAGTGGATTGTCCAAAGCCATAGTTCAAAACAGGAAAGTCCAAGCAATACATTTCTCTTCTTCAAGCTGGATGTTGAGGTAGGTCAAGCTGCTGTGTTCCCTCCCTGAGGACCTGGGGGGGGGGGAAACGGAAGAAAGAAGACGAAAGAAAAGTAGAGTCAGACATAAAGCCTGAGTAAGTCTAGTACTATTTTGTCTATGAATAAAGAACTGGGTATGATAAGTATAATCAAGAAGTGGGAAATCACTATAAACTTGGTTAAGTTGTCTAGGGTCGAATGTACTATCGTACCCCATGTCAATCTCTGAACCCATATAAACTAGTTCCCAACTGGCACCCCAAAATCAGGGCGATGTGATCCATTCTATGATGGTCGGCTCCTACTCGCATAGTTACATGTGTCTTACGGCCCCCGATGTCTGTAGTTACCTATGCTGGTCCCACCATGGGGTGTATCAAGTCCCATAGTGGCAATCCGACACAACCTTAGAGTGCACAGGTATGCTACTAGTGTCCAGTGCCTTATTTTTCTGCGCCGGAGTGTGTGCACGCCCGCACTCCGTTAGAACCTACACTGCTACACCACCGCCGTCGCTTTGACCTCTTACAATCAGCCCAGTAATCGTGCCCCACCCTGCCTAGTTTCAGGGTATCATGATACACCGTGTAGGGTTACTGCTGAAAAGGGTCCCCCGTTACTAGGTTTTCTATCTCTAGCCAACATGCTAAGTTGGTTAAGTGTTTTGCTAACCTAACCCCCACCAGTTCGTTTAGTTTAGCATGTTACATTTTGATTAAGTCTTAGTCCACTTAATCCTAACAATCCTGACTCAGCCTTAATTGTCTTATTAAGGCCCTGACCTCTCACATTAGACAGGTATTGCTGTGGCTGCCTGTTGCCGGTTGGTTCCGGGCAGTCTTACGCCACAACTCAGTCTAACCTCGGGTCCTTATTGGGCTCCATGTTTAACCTCCTACATTGGATAGGTATTGTTGTGACTACTGGACAGCCGGGCGGTTCCGGGCAGGTTTACATCACAACTCAATCCAACCTCGGGTTAAACATATCGTATTTTCTACATTTACATATTTTTGTCTTTCTTCTTTATTGATATGTAAATATTTGCGGCCCATTATTAAGTTAATGGTGTAAAGGTTACACCAATCATGGGCCCAACCCATATTTGAACTTGGGCCCTTCTATTTTATATTTTCATTCATTAGTAATTTTAACCCAACGTTATTTTCCCCCATTTAACACGTCCGTTTATATATTTTGGGCTTAGCCTTTTAAAGCCCAAATTAGCCATGTGAAAAGGGGAGGCTTAAAGCGTAATTACATACACAAAGAGGGGAATGTGATCGCATGAACTTGCAATACGACGTTGGAAATACAAAATAGAAACTGGTGTACTTGCATAGTGGTAACATAGGTGACATGAATCAAAGCATGTGAACTTGTAATTGAGATATCATTATTGTCACATGAACCTATATTTTTTTATTTAGGCATAATGTCAAACATAAGCATGGCATAAATATTTCTAGCATAAGCATGGCATAATGTCAAACATAAGCATGGCATAATATCAAACATAAGCATGGCATAAGTATAGTTAAATTTGTTCACATAACCATGGCATAAACATAAACAAGTCATGTTCATAAGGTTTCTACATGTTTACAAAGGGGATACTTTGTTACCAACACAAAAGCATAGTTCAACTTAATCATGATTTAAGTCTAATCACATAACGATGGTATAAATATACTTATGCATAAATATTCCTAATCATGGCGTTTGCTTTAAACTTGCAAAAAGGGATTTTTGAGTCTAACCTAGCCATGTCTCACATATGTCATCATATAATTCTTTTAAACAAGATAGACTTAATCATGGATTTCGATTATGCCAAATATCATTCATAGCCTAGCCATATTCATAAGTTTTGCAAAAGCATGACTTAATACATGGATTATGGTGTCAAAATTCCAACATAGTTTCATATGAACTATAACAACCAAACTTGTTTCAATTACTTGCAAAATGATTTATGCACAAAAATATACATCATGATGGCATAATAACAAAGCCCCCAAACTTGCATGAATTTCAATCAACTACATACATGTAGCTTCAACAAAGATTACATATTTTGCGCAATATTCCAAACGTATACTTGCATAGAACTACCGCATGTAGTTCTTTATAATGAATAACATAATTTTGCACAAATATGAATTACTTTATTTTCTCAATTCAAGCATACAAATCAATACAGTTGTTTATTCATACCAAAGTAATACTCTACTTACAATGGTTGCGGCGAATTCTCTAATTAAGAGATATGATTCCTTTGTTGAATTGATTGGCTTTAGGTTGCTTGAATTGCTTTAGGCTTTAGAACTTTCTTCCTAATTCTCTCTCTAGTTGGCGGCTACTCTTAGTCGTTCCTCAGCAACATGGCGGCTATCTTCTTAATTTTGAATGAATAGATTAGGGTTTGTCTAGGGTTGTTTATATAGAGGTTAGGAACTGATTAGGACCATTGATGTTGCTTGGATTGATCGTAGCCATTCATTCGATAGAGAGACCAATTAAAACTTGCCACCTAGCCCTAATGACAAAGCAGACCACAGAAATTCGACCAAACACAGACCTGGCCAGCCAGGTTGATTGGGCTCGACCAGGTCGACACCCCTGTCGACAGGGCTGTCGACAGCCCTGTCGACATGGGTAGCCCAGGTCGACAGCCCGGTCGACCTGGGTGGCCTAGGCGGGTGTTTATCCGCCCTGGCCCATTGGGCCCGATTTTTAATTATTTTATTCTGTTTGAATTTTAAATTTAATTCAAAACTTCTGAAGGCCATATCTTCTTTATACGGACTCCGTTTTTCGAAAACTCGGACTCTATTTCGCGTATTTTTCCAAGACGAACGCAATGCCGTATCCCGTTTCCCTTAGTTCTTTGATTTCAGGTTAATTATGCTTTAATTTGTAAATTTCATAGTTATAGAATTCTCGGGGTGTTACATTTATAATAATAGAATTTGATATATAGATATGAATAACAGAAGTGATATAAAACTGAATAGAAATTGAATGGAATTAACTAAATCGAAGAGGAATTAGTTAATCGAGTCCTGAATTTGAAGTTGAACTTTGAAAGGTGAATTGGATTTGTAAATGGATATTCGAAATCGAATATAGAACCTAAATTTGAATTTTGGATTCAAATTAGTTAATAAGCAAGTTAAAATATATTTGAACATGTCATGTTCAAAAATAAAAGTGAAATAGACTAAAGAGTTAATTAACAAATTAATTAACGAATTGAGTTAAAACGATCAGGTATAGTTAAAATAAATTGGGCAGGTATAAATATACATGGGATAGGTATGGATAAGGTATGAAGGTATATAGATAGAATGCTCGACGAAAAGGTACGTATTTAATTCATATATGAGATTTTATGCGCCGTATCGGCTAGCCGCTTGGCTTTTTCTTTTTCTTTTGGATTGGTGAGGGCCATTGGAGGCTTTTTGAAATATCCCGATGCTCCCAGTACAAAGGAGGTTATGGAAAAAATTTCCGAGAATTTAAGGTGTTAAAATATTTTTAAGATAATTTGATAGTTAGAAATCAACGTATCGATATATATATATAGAAGTCGATAAGGAAATGAACTTAGAAATAGAATGGTAAAATCAAAAAGGAAGACTAAGAATGAAATCTAGTAAGAATAGAAAGAGGAAGCGTACACATGTTTAAAAGTGAATAAGTAATTGTATGGTACTGATTATTCGAGCAAGTAGTCATATCTGTTTTGACAGTATAAATGTTATTCAGTCAAGGTCTGAGAGGTAGTTATAGCCCAACTTGATTGATTTCATTATTAACATATAAATAGTAAGATTTCAGGCTCGAAGATCAATGTTGAATAAGAGTTAGTTGAATATAGTATTTGGGTTGTCGTAACGATGTTTTACACAACATCCGCTTTAACCCAAATAAGTGTAAACTTGGAAATAGAATAATAAATATTTCCTAGGTATAGAAATAAATGAGATCGGAAAAGAGATAAGTAAATGGAATATTTTCCAATTATAAATAGCATATATTTTCTAAAGTTTAGAAAATAAAGGAAGGCGATATTCGGAAATGTTTTCTAAATAACATAAAAGGACAATATGGATATTGAAAATATTTGGTTAACAAATATTGATAAACAAATAGAGAAGTGATTTAACTAATGGAATATTAATTAAGGGCTCAGTTGAATTTCAAAAAGGAAAATTTGATTTTTGAAAAGAGTAAACTGTTAAAAACTCCCAGGGAAAGACTGTTTGAATTTAAAACAAATTTAACAAAAATTTGTGAAAGCAAATTTGAATTAAAGTAAAGTCAGTTAAGTGTTGTAATTGAATTAGAATGATATCAAGAAAAATTGGATTTGTGAGATTCAAATTTGAAGTGTAATGTGATAATCAATTTAAGAGTTGGGAATCGAGAAGAAACTCGAGTTGAAATGATATTTGGCTCGGATATAAGCAAATGGTTGTGTTGTAGATAAAAGAAGATGGGAATTTGATTGGGATGACCCATGTATCCGCTGAATTGATAACAGGTGGAAAGGATATAATGATATGCCGACAAAAGGTACAAGTTTATATTTCTATTGGATATAAGATTTATGAGCCGAATTGGCTGTTTGATTTTCTTTTGGGCTGGAGATGGCCCAGGGAGGCGAGTGGTGGTTTGACGTATTGACCAGTACAAAGGAGGTGCTGGCGACATTTTTCGAAGAGTTAAGGCGTTAGAAAATTTTCAGGATTTTTGAAAATTTTCGTTGATAAGAATTAATTAATAATTAAATTGGTTCAGTTGAAACTGAAGTTAAGAAGTGTACAAATATGTTCTAACCAGTCAATAGGGTCGTTCTCTACCTTTTAGCAATTTCAAGGACGAAATTATTTTAAGTGGGAAAGATTGTAATGACACGCATTGGCAGAGGTAATATAATTGATTTATTTAATTATATAAATAGTGATATAGTGAATTAAATGGTTGCGGAATAAAATAATGATGAATATTTAATTAAAATAATAAACTAAATAATATATTTAATTTTGAAATAATCAGAATTGGCTGAAATGGCGATATGGTGTGAAATGGATCATCTGTGATATTTAATTCAATTTAGAACTGAATTAGAATAACGAATATATTATTTGAACGACAGTTTGAACATATAATTATATTATAATTAAAATCGACCTCGAAATGGCGCTGCAGTTCACTATTTGGCGATTTGAACTTCAACTGCATGTACAGGATTCGTTTTAAATCGGATTTCTTTGAAAACAAGAAACGTGTGGAGCTGGTGGAGTATATCTTTCTAGTGGAAGAGAAATATCGGGATTTCGTCGTGTAGATTTTTATTTAAGTTCAAATCAAATTCTAGAAAGGTCGCTATGGAATTCCTTTATAATTTATAAAGGAATTATTTATATTTTAAAAAGGAACTTCAATATAAATCGAATATCGGGTTGACTCAGAATTGAAATATCAAGTTAGAAATTCATATAGGAATATTCTAGAGCTGTATGGTATTCCACTGTGAATATAGACGTTAATATTTATATTTGAATATTAAATTTAATTATATTTAAATATATTTATATATTTAAATAGGTTATTTAGAGCGTCAAAAATAGCCATTTTGCAAACGAAGTCGGAATTTGACGAAACCAGTTTTGTTGGATCCGCAATATCAAAAAGTTGTTAGATTTCCAGTTTCGTGATTTTTAGAGTCACTGTGTGGTCGTACGGATTTTTAGAGTGAGAAACAGTCAGTATTTCGACAGTTAAAAATACGCTGTGTGAGCATATGGAGTCAGAATTCGACGAAACCAGTTTCATTGGGACCGTAATGTCAAACTCTAGGTACATGTCCAGTTTCGTGATTTTTGGGTTTTCTGTGTGATCACACGAATTTTTAGAAAGCAAATAAAAATAAAAATAAAATATCTAAATAAATGGATGAACCTAACTAGGGCCACGCGTCCCTTGTTCTCAGCCACACAAGAAAAATATCATCCCTTATATAAACGTTCTTCTGGCCGCCACTCTTTCTCCCTTCACAAAAATCAAAACGTGAATCCACTTCAAAGAAAAAAATCAAAGAAATTCGTTTAAATTTCTATAAATCATGACAATAGTATATCCGAACTCGTGTAGATTTTCTCTTCGTTTCTGTGTATATAGTTTGGGGCTCGGTGAGGCCCGGTCTCGTTGGAAATACACAGCGTGAATTCTAGGGTTCGTATACCCTGGAATTTGAGGCAACGATAGTGGATTTGGAGTTGATATTTGGGTTTGTGGTTGAAAGGAGCGTCGTTTGTGAAAGTATGATGAAGCTCGGTGCTGAGTGGGTGGTCACGTTTACCTATAGCATGCTCAAAGAGCTGATGTTACACCTCATGTCGGGATGTCGAGTTGAACAAGGTTGTGCCAAAGTAGGAGAGTAGGAGATGAGGGGATTTGTGGTTATTTTAGTTGAATTTTTAATAAAGTGGTTTGTGAATTTTGGGAGGAGCAAAGATCGGCTATGGTGGAGTTATACTCCTGATGGTCACGGCATTGGGATTTTGGGGAAGAAAGATAATCCGGGTCCGGTTATGGTGAAAGGGAATGGGCTGGATATAAAGGTGAAGGCCCAATATAAGTTAATTCAAGTTTTATTTAATCGAGAAATGTATTCAATCTTGTAAATACGATATCTTGGTCATACCATACCAGATTGACGAACCGTAAGTTGCGTTGGGATCATATGGACGGACACTACACGATGACACTGACTGGAAGTCCATCTGAGCTCGTCACAATTTATTGCAAAATAAATTGTCCATCTGAATCAAGCAATGGTTATCGTTATTAACGATGATCGTCCAATGTGAGTAAATCTCACTAATTCTGAACAGTTTATAATTTCATGTTGTATTTTTCGAACTGTTAGATATTGGCTGATTAACTGTGTGTTGACTGTTTGATTGAACTGCTAGTCAGTTAGTTGAATTTCTTTATCGATTCTGTTTAACAGAATATATCATATGGAACTGAAAGTGATGTTATCTATATTGTTAAACATCTGTAGATGCAGGGAAACAGGTTGGAGGAATCCAGCTGGCTGGATTCCTCAACATTTATTTTACTGTTTTTCATATATTGGGATATATGATGTGATATATAATCTGTTGTCGATTATATGTGTTTGGACGACACTGATCATCGTGATTTGATATGTTGAATACCATAACATACCGAAATGTTGATAAGGGAATATTTTCAAAGTGATATTTGAAAGTAAAATATTTATAAATGGAATATTTATAAATAAGAAATATTTATAAATTGGAATATTTATAAATAGGAGATATTTAGAAAAAGGGAAAACATTATAAAAACGAAACTGTTATAAGAAGGAAATCATCTTAAAGTGGAGAACCGTTACTAAAAGTAAATCTTTAAAATGAATAAATGTTGTTAAAAAGGAAATCTTTATAAAGCGAATAAAGGAGTTAAATCGAATATGGTATTCGAACGTAGTAAATCGAATTAGTTATGCGGAAGGAGTTAAATCGAATATGGTATTCGAAAGTAGTAAATCAAATTAGTTATTCGAAAGGGGTTAGTTGAATCGAGTTAGCTGAATAGAGTTAATCGAATATTCGTTATTCGAATTCAGTACATCCACCTTAGGCACTGTTATCTAAGACTTATACAATAGCCCTTGCACTTTACTCTGTCTTCAATTATCTTTGGCATATATGATTCGCAATGCTTATGCCAATACAGAGTGGTTCTTTGGATAATAATCCAACCAGTCTCTCCATACTAACAACGTTAAAATGGTTGAAAACTTCGATAGTCGACGAGTTAACTATCAAAGAAAAACACGTGTGAAAACAATGATATCCGGATGGAAATTCTATCAATCAATCATCAATCATATATATATATATATATATGTATATGTTCATATTTCCTTATTTTCTATGTTTAGAAAATATACGTTATTAACACTGGAAAACATTTCCATGGCTTAATTTTGTATCACTATTCTTTTCACAACTATCAGTCCCTGACTGTAAACTAGTAGGAGAACAATTCTCTAAGTATAAACCCCGAAGGCCGAAACCAACGTCAGATCGATACTCATAAAACTATTCGACTTAACTAATCTCTAGTCAGTTTCTAATCTTGTTTAACTCTATTTCTTTTAACTATGTTTGATTATCTTCTTTTGAATATCTATGTTCAATTGACTCCTTTTTTATGACTCTATTTGATAGCTGTAATCGACTAACTCTTTTCTATCTTATAAATTTCCTTTTGTAATCCTATTTATTTTCCCAATAAATATTCCTTTATTCTATTTATTTATCAAATAAATATCCCTTTATTCTATTTATTTACTTTCTACATAAATATCCTTTTATATACTTCTATTTACTTGCTAAGTAAAAAATTGTTTTATAAAATTCTTTGATTTTATAATTATTCCCTTTTTAAATATCTCCTATTTATAAAAATTCCAGTTAATAAATATTTTATTTTAATATCACTTCGAAAATTCCCTTATCAACATTCCGGTATGTTATGGTAATCAACATATCAAATCACGATGATCAATATCGTCCAAACACTTATAATTGACAACAGATTATATATCACATCATATATCACAATATATGAAAAACAGTAAAATAAATGTTGAGCAATCTAGTCGGATTCCTCCAAACTGTTTCCCTGCATCCACATATGTTATTCAATATGATTATTATCACTTTCAGTTCGATATGAACTATTCTGATAAACAGAATCAATATAGAAATTCAACTAACTGACTAGCATTTCAGTCAAACAATCGACACACAGTTAATCAGCCAATATTTAGCAGTTCTAAAAATACAACATGAAAATATAAACTATTCAGAGTTAGTGTGATTTACTCACATTTGCAGTTCATCGTTAAAGAACGATAAACTGTTGTTTGATTTGAATCAAACAGTTTATTTTGCAATAAATTCAAACTAGCCCCAATCCACTTTTAGTCAGTCTCATTGGGTAGTGTTCGTCCATACGATCCTGTCGGATCTTGTTTTGCCCAATTCTGACATCGTATGCAAAAATTATAGTTTTATTTAGATAGAACATGTTTTAAGGATAATTAAACTCAACACTTTAAGTTACATAAAAACCTCACCCTCTCATGTCATCAGCACGTGCCCCCGTGCTTCTGCCTTCCCTAAATTCTAATTCTGGAAAACCCGTTACTTCGAACCCACCCTTTCCTATTTAATCCATCGTTTAACCACCATCCACGACTGCTCCAGCCACCAACCTCCACCGTGGTCAACGCCAATCCACTCAGCACACAAAACCGCTCCTTCTAGTCACCATCAACCCAAGTTCGACGCCCTCCCTTGAAATTTCGACCTGTTGCCCTTCATGCCTCGTCCAGGTGATGCACTCCACTACCGACCCTCATCGACCACCAAAACTTTACCGCACCTCCTCCTTGAACCCTCGAACCCGAATCCGGCCTGACCTCCTCCAACTGACGACCGTACTTCCTCCAACCCACGCCCTAGGCCACGCTGCCAAAATTTAGGGTGATAGCAACCGTGATTTATCAAAAAGAAAAGGCTACCAAGTCTAAGCTCTCGAGAGCAGCAGTCCTACGGATCCAATGATGTTTGATTTCATTTAGTATACGATTTTAGATAATTCATTGAAGAATTAAGGAAGGAGGCGGCTACTTTATTTTTCTACAGAAGAGAGAAAGAGGGAATTAGGTTAGCTGGGTTTAGGGTATTTATATAAAGTATTTGTGTACGTGGATTACTTAGCATCGCTTATCCCTTGAGCGATGTTTGCAGAGGACACGACTAACCATAGATGCGGAGAGGACGTGCGAGAACAAGACAGAAAATGTTTATATTTTCATTTAACCTTTACAAAATTTTGATACCCTGTTACATATAACTTCGCTCATTTTCATACCTCAATCGACGAACATAAAAATACCATTGTAATCAGCGATGTACCAGGATCCCAAAAATATAAAAATACCGGTAGGTTAACTCATATTGTGAAACCTCACAGTGGTGATTACAGGGTGCAAAATACTCCAAATAAAAAGTTGCTTATTTAACTAATTAAAAACTACTATAAAATTCTAAAAATTAATTTATCACTATGTCTCAAAAGAACCTTGTCTAGATTCAAACCCGATGTCTAGTTATATCGAATAAACCGTTACGGTCGATAAACGATTCTATAGCGACCATTTTAAAATTTGATTTGGATGTAAATCAAAATCTACCCAACAAAATCAAGATTTTTCTCTCCCACTAGAAAGATATAGTCCATCAGCTCCACACTTTTCTTGTTTCGTAGAAATCCGGCTTAAAACGAATCCTGTACATTCAATTGAAGTTCAAATCGCTAAATAACGAACTACCGCGCCATTTCAAGCTCGATTTTAATTATAATATAATTATACGTTCAAACTGTCATTCAAATAATATATTCGTTATTCCAATTCAATTCTAAACTAAATTAAATATCATAGATGATCCAGTTCACACCATATCGCCATTTCAGCCTATTCTGATTATTTCAGAATTAAATATATTATTTAATTTATTATTTTAATTAAATATTCACCATTATTTAATTAAACCACCATTTAATTCACTGTATCACTATTTATATAATTAAATTAATTAATTATAATACCTCTGCAAATGCGGGTCACTACAATCTTCCCCACTTAAAATAATTTCGTCCTCGAAATTGCTAAGGTAAAGAACAACCCTATCGACTAGTTAGAACTTATTTGTTCACTTCTTAACTTCAGTTTCAACTGAACCAATTTAATTTCAATTAAATTATTAATTAATTCTTATCAACAAAAAATTTCAAAAATCCTGAAAATTTTCTAACGCCTTAACTCTTCGAAATTTTTTGCCAGCACCTCCTTTGTACTGGTCGATAGGTCAAACTCCAACTCGCCTCTCTGTGCCATCTCCATCCCAAAAGAAAATCAAACAGCCAAGCGACTTGCCAATTCAGCTCATAAATCTTATATCCAATAGAAATATAAACTTGTACCTTTTGTCGGCATATCATTATATCCTTTCCACCTGTTATCAATTCAGCGAATACAAGGGTCATCCTAATCAAATTCCAATCTGCTTTTATCCACAAATCCAACCATTCGCTTGTATCCAAGCCAAATATTATTTCAAACTCGAGTTTCATTCTCGATTCCACTCTTAACTTGATTATCACATTACACTTCAAATTTGAATCTCGCGATCCAATTTGTCTTGATATCATTCTAATTCAACCTCAGTTACCACTTTACTGGCTTTACTTTAATTCAAATTTGCTTTCACAAATTTCTGTTAAATTTGTTTTTAATTCAAACAGTCTTTCCCTTGGAGTTTTTAAACAGTTTATCTTTTCAAAAATTAAAATTTCCTTTTCGAAATTCAACACAACTTGTCTTTCCCGAAACAAATTCAAAACAGTATCTCTGGTAGTAATTCGTCACTTACAACTCGAAAATGAATACTGGTGATGTAGCTGTCATCATCAGAATCTATTTTCCAGCGATCGAAGTGAGTTCAATACTTATAAAACCATTTCTAAACATTTCCACTTTGAAATTCATTTCAAAATATAATTCACACTGCTTGTAAAATAATTTAAAACCTCCCATGATCTTAAATTTTCCTTTTTTTAAATCCAAATCAATTTACAAACACTTATCCAATTTTCCAGAATTTTAATTCAATTTCTGGTTTAAATTTCAGATTTAAATCATCTGATTTCACGTATTTTACTTATATGAATTCTAATTGGTTATTCACATAACCATTAAATTTATAATCTTACTCGATTATAATAACAACTAATGTATCCAATATATTATAATTTTGATATATATATCTTCTCTATATCAAGATATACCTTGGGTAAACTTATTTTAATTTACCCTCTTTTCAAAACATATCGTGTCGACCTATCGTATTCGAGTGTTTAGTAACTCCTACCGATACAGTGGATCAAACTGATCGACCAGAACTCATAAACAACTCAACCAATAAATCACCACAATATAAAACAATTTTTATATCAATAACAAATACGCTCACTCGTATATATACACTCAACTCAATCTAGGGTATTACTAACCCCATGTCTACTGAGTCACGCTACAGAGCCAAGGTAATTTTCTTAACTTAAGCTCTGATACCAACTGTAATGACCCGGAATTTTTGTGATCTTGATTATCCGATATATAACACATATCGAACATCAAAGTATCGAAAATAACCGAATAGTTAATGAAAGAAAACAGAGGGTAAGGATAGATAAGATAGAAACTTAGAATAGAAGAAGAAGAAGAACACAACATCAGAGTAACACGAACCTCACAGCGGAATAAATAACATATAATATATATATATATATATATATATAACATAACTTTGAAATATAAAACTGTATATGTATACAACAACATTTTAGAATACAACACTTGCAACACAGCGGAAATAACTATAGCTATATAATTCTGAAGCTTCTTGCTTCAAGCTCTTCAAATATCTGTAAATACCGTCTACTTGACTACCCGTAAAAAATTGGGACCCAAGAGTTTAGGGAAAACAAAACAAAATAAACTCCAGGTCAGTCATGGGACTGGTACGAGTAAAACAGTTTGAATAGGTAAACGATATCTCATAAGACCACGCTGTATCACGGAACGGGTTTTTCCCTTATGAGAATCCAAAATAACTTTATATCAAAAACCTCTTGGTATTATAATAATGTCTTTCAATCACAATATAATAATTATCTAGCAGAAACGCTTCCATCTCACGTTCAACATATATAGTATACAATCAAAACCGCAAGCACGTATTGGGTAATGGATTTCCAACAATGACAAGGTATGTAACCACCTTTCGCTAGTGTACCTCTAAAAAGGAATACACTAGGTTCAACAAGAACATCTTGCAACCCAATCACACATGACCGACCACTCATTTCGCTTGAGTGTATCGGATGTGTATCACCAACGGTTGGGATCAGCTCCCGAATGGGACAGCATCAACAATAGATTTTTAAAAGTAAATGAAACTCTAGATCAGGTGATTATACACCCTACTTCGGAGCGACCGACTTAGCCATGCTGCCTTCCCGATTTCTGTCATTTACCGATTGATAAGGCTTGAGGTTACGCTTTATCATCACATCAGATTCACTTCAAATGCCACATTGTCAGATCCATCAAAAATCGCTAATTGACGTCTACAATGGTACATTATGTGTTAGCTAAAGAAGTTTCCTTCTCCGCTTCCACTCTTGGTACGGTTGAAGAAATCAATGTACGTGACCTTTTTGGAAATACTCTGTCAGACATTCATCCATACAAGTCATCCAGGAACAGGACGAACCGAAGGCACTATTCAGTACATCCGTCTTAGGCACTGTTATCTAAGACTTATACGACAGCCCTTGCAATTTACTCCATCTTCAATTATCTTTGGTATATACGATTCGCAATGCTTATGCCAATACAGAGTGATTCTTTGGATAATAATCCAACCGGTCTCTCCATATTAATAACGTTAATTTAGTCGAAAACTTTGATAGTCGATGAGGTAACTATCAAAGAAAAACATGTGTGCAAACAACAATATTATTTCCAGATGGAAATTCTATCAATCAATCATCAATCATATATATATATATATATATATATATATATATATATATATATTCATATTTCCTTATTTCCATGTTTAGAAACTATACTTTATTAACACTGGAAAACATTTCCATGGATAAATTTCGTATCACTATTCTTTTCACAACTATCAGTCCCTGACTGTAAACTAGTAGGAGAACCATTCTCTAAGTATAAACCCCGAAGGCCGAAACCAACATCAGATCGATACTCAGAAAACTATTCGACTTAACTAATCTCTAGTCAGTTTCTAATCTTGTTTAACTCTATTTCTTTTAACTATGTTCGATTAACTTCTTTTGAATAACTATGTTCAATTGACTCCTTTTTTATGACTCTATTTGATAACTCTAATCGACTAACTCTTTTCTATCTTATAAATTTCCTTTTATAATCCTATTTACTTTCCAAATAAATAGTCCTTTATTCTATTTATTTATCAAACAAATATTCCTTTATTCTATTTAATTATTTCTACGTAAATATTTTTCTTTATACTTATATTTACTTGCTAAGTAAAAAATCGTTTTATAAAATTCTTTGATTTTGTAATTATTCCCTTTCTAAATATCTCCTATTTATAAGTGTTCCAGTTTATAAATGTTTTATTTTTAATATCACTTTGAAAATTCCCTTATCAACATTCCGGTATGTTATGGTATTCAACATATCAAATCACGATGATCAATATCATCCAAACACATATAATTGACAACAGATTATATATCACATCATATATCACAATATATGAAAAACAGTAAAATAAATGTTGAGGAATCCAGTCGGATTCCTCCAACCTGTTTCCCTGCATCCACAGATGTTACACAATATGATTATTATCACTTTCAGTTCGATATGAACTATTCTGATAAACAGAATCAATATAGAAATTCAACTAGCTGACTAGTAGTTCAATCAAACAATCAACACACAGTCTATCAGCCAATATTAAGCAGTTCTAAAAATACAACATGAAAATATAAACTGTTCAGAGTTAGTATGATTTACTCACATTTGCAGTTCATCGTTAAAGAACGATAAACTGTTGTTTGATTTGAATCAAACAGTTTATTTTGCCGTAAATTCAAACTAGCCCCAATCCACTTCCAGTCAGTCTCATTGGGTAGTGTCCATCCATACGATCCTGTCGGATCTTGTTTTGCCCAATTCTGACATCGTATGCAATGGTTATGGTTTTATTTAGTTAGAACATGATTTAAGGATATTAAAACTCAACACTTTAAGTTACATAAAAACCTCACCCTCTCATGTCATCAGCACGTGCCCCCGTTCTTCTGCCATCCCTAAATTCTAATTCGGGAAAACCCGATACTATGAACCCACCCTTTCCCTTTTGACCCATCGTTTGACCATCAACCACGACTGCTCCGACCACCAACCTCCACCGTGGTCACCTCCAATCCACTCGGCACACAAAACCGCTCCTTCCAGTTACCATCATCCCAAGTTCGATGCCCTCCCTTGAAATCTCGACCTGCTGCACTTCATGCATCGTCCAGGTGACACACTCCACCACCGACCATCATCGACCACCAAAACTTTACCGCACCTCCTCCTTGAACCCGAATCCGGCCTGACCTCCTCTAACCGACGACCGTACTTCCTCCAACCCACGCCCTAGGCCACGCTGCCAAAATTTGGGGCGACAGCAACCATGATTAATCAAAAAGAAAAGGCTACCAAGTCGAAGCTCTCGATAGAAGCAGTCCTACGGATCCAGTGACGTTTGATTTCATTTAGTATATGATTTTAGATAATTCGTTGAAGAATTAAGGAAGGAGGCGGCTACTTTATTTTTCTATAGAAGAGTGAAAGAGGGAATTAGGTTAGCTAGGTTTAGTGTATTTATATAAAGTATTTGTGTACGTGGATTACTTAGCATCGCTTATCCCTTAAGCGATGTTTGTAGAGGACACGACTAACCATAGATGCGGAGAGGACGTGCGAGAACAAGACAGAAAATGTGTATATGTTTGTTTAACCTTTACAAAATTTCGATACCATGTTACATATAACTTCGCTCGTTTTCGAACCGCAATTGACGAAGATAAAAATACCGTTGTAATCAGCGATGTACTAGGATCCCAAAAATATAAAAATACCGGTAGTTTAACTCATATTGTGAAACCTCACACTGTTGATTAAAGGGTGCAAAATACTCCAAATAAAAAGTTGCTTATTTAATTAATTAAAAATTACTATAAAATTCTAAAAATTAAATTATCACTATGTCTCAAAAGAACCTTGTCTAGATTCAAACCCGATGTCTAGTTATATCGAATAAACCGTTACGGTCGATAAACATTCTATAGCGACTATTTTAAAATTTGATTTGGACGTAGATCAAAATCTACCCGACGAAATCCAGATTTTTCACTTCCACTAGAAAGATATACTCCATCAGCTCCACATGTTTCTTGTTTCACAGAAATCCGTCTTGTTTCACAGAAATCCGGCTTAAAACGAATCCTTTACATTCAGTTGAAGTTCAAATCACCAAATAACGAACTGCCACGCCATTTCAAGCTCGATTTTATTTATAATATAATTATATGTTCAAACTGTCGTTCAAATAATATATTCGTTATTCTAATTCAATTCTAAACTAAATTAAATATCACAGATGATCCAGTTCACACCATATCGCCATTTCAGCCAATTATGATTATTTCAGAATTAAATATATTATTTAATTTACTATTTTAATTAAATATTCACCCTTATTTAATTATACCATCATTTAATTCACTATATCACTATTTATATAATTAAATAAATTAATTGTAATACCTCTGCAAATGCGGGTCATTACAGATTGTTTGATTGTTCTCAACCAGTTTATGAGCAAATATGCTTTTACATTTAACACTGGATTGGGTAGAAATACTTGTATGCTATCATCTTGTGAAACACTTCACAATTTGACTATGAGATGTGTAGCAATTTTATTGAGTTCATTTCAAATTTAATGAATGATTTTGAAATGATATTTTCTTAAGTGAAAAGAAATTTATTCCCGATTTTGGACAGGGAACGTTTTATAAAACATAAAGGATTTCGAGGGCTAAACTCGACGTTTCTAAAATGATTTAGAAATTTATTATGTGTTTGACATTGTAGTTCATCGCATAATCGATTAGCTGCTATTGATGATATATTTGTTTGGGGGCGGAGAATTTATTCTCTTGCTTAACACCCTTCTTTGAGATGTACAAGCTCAAAGGTTATGTGATTAATTGTGACTGATCAAATGTGTGAATTATGGATGTGAAATGCCATATGTATAGTTCGGAAGTATATATGATTACTATGTTGTGAAATCATTTTCCCTACTTCCGGATATAAAAATGATTTAGTATGTGGCTAAAGATTCGGGTAACCCGGATGACTAAAACTTCATGGGCATTGTACGTTGTAGCCTGCTCCATGTGTGGGAGGTGCACGTATATATATCGAGTTGGTAAGGTGCGAACCCTTTGCCTTGTCTGAGGGCTGAATACGTCCCGATATTTGGTTACATATTATTTGTATGCATTTGTTTTGGAATTCATAATTCCAAATGATTTTGGTTTGAGATCCCGAAGTGAAATCTACTTTGATATAAAGCTAGATATGTATTTCAAATGACTTGCAATAAGAATCGGAAATAAAGTCCAAAGGAATAATTTCTGTAAAGATAATTGGATTTGGAAAATCTAAGTTTGGGGTTTAAGCCTAAATGGGTAGATTGAGGAATTTCATGTTGTGTAATGCTTTGTAGATCCATAAGTTTATTTGTGGTAGTTGTATGTGCACTAGCAATATAGTGGAGTAAACCCGTTCCGTGTCATATGGCGTGGTCCCGTGATTTGCCTTATTTTATACAAGTTTAATTTTAACTGTAGAGTTTCTCAAACCAGTCCCATGACTGACTCATAGTTTGTTTCCCCTTGCAAACACTGGTGCCCATATTTTTCCACACGGGCGGTCGAGTAGTTTGTTTTGTAGATTATTTCATTGAGAAGGATATGGATTGAAGCTTAAAGTTGTGTCTAGAGCATTGATAGTCTTCTATTGTGCATTGTACTACATTTATTGTAAATTTATCTTCCGCTTTATAATTTTCGATGTACTCTGATATTCTGTACTCTGATGTAACATTATTATGATGTTTACAAAAATCTTCTGTTGTTTGTTATAATGTGTTTTGCGCCCAAAGTAAATAATCTGAGGATTTCAGACTTTCAGATAGGGCCTTACGGTGAATTCGAAGGGCGGGGAAATTTGGATTGTTACAAGGTGATATCAGAGCTTTGGTTAACTCAAATCTTTGGGGTACAACTCGTTAGAACATAATAAAAGACTCATCTGAGATAGGATTAGTAACATCCTATAAGAATACTCATTAGAGATAGGATCAGTATTATCCTAGAATGAGTAGCTCATTAGAGAAGGGTTGGTAATGCCATAGAATGAGTTAAGAGTATTATGTCTATGAGAGAACATATTCGTAATAAGGAATAGATTTTCAAAATCGATTTGAAAGGTTATATTTTAAATAATAAACTTACTTACGTCTTCTTTCCTTTTCGGGGATGAAAAGTTTTTAAGTAGTGTAATGTCACATCCCTGAGATTTTGGAACAAAGTTAAAGTTTATTGTTAATATAATTTTATAGGAAAATACGTCAGAGTTTAAAAATTCTATTTTAAATCATCGTATGTGTCCAAAAAGTCACATTTTGCATACGGATGAATTTGGTCTCGAAACAACTCCCATAGTTCAAAACGTCATTTAGATGCTCGAAAAGTATAAACTTCGATATATTCCAAGCTTCAGAATTTTGGCACCTTGATTGGGGCTTGGTTAGCCAATTTAGCCTGCTTCCTTTAAGTGCCCAATCATCCCTCTCCCATTCATTCATTCCAAAACTTAGGGGGGGAAATAGAAAATGGAGAGTGGAAAGGGAAATTAAAATTCCTAAGCTAGGGTTTTCAATTTGGAGCTCAAATCTAGAGGAAAATCATGGAGATAACTTGTGTAAGCTTCTTCGTCTTCTCATCTTGTTTTTTCTTCGATTTCTGAAATTTCATTTGACTAATTCCTAGGAAACTCATTTATATGAGCTTAGATTGAAGATTAGGAAGCTATGCTAGAAGAGAGATGGTTCTAGCTAAGCTTTGGATCGATTTCATGTTTCTAAACAAGCCAAGGTGAGAACTTTTTAGCGATTATAAGGGCTAGGATAATTTCAATTGCTATTGTGAACTTGTTTGAGTTATATATTGATTGGAGATTGATGATTTGGGTTTATGATTTGGTTTTGTGATGAGTGGAATGAAAAATGTACGATCTTTAAGTAGAATTGGTGGTCAAAGGGCTAGTTAGTTAACTACTTGCTAGTTAATTATTTTAGTTATGAGATGATTACAAGCTCGTTTAGAGTAGTGTATGTGCATATTAATTAGTTAGATAAGTATACTCTTTCCGGTTCATTAGTTTTAGTTTCACGAAATTGGAATTTCTCATTTTGATTATGCACACAATCGAATGCACATGCTAGGAGTAGTGTTGGCGATATCGTGGAGCTTTGTTGTCGCACCGGCAAGTTTTAAGACTTCACAATTCGCTTATATTACGTTTGATTGCTTTGGATTGGAATTTGTTACACATTTGAATTTATAAGTTGAATCATTGCGAATCTCTTGTATGAATGTTTGTGTATGTGCATTTGGCTGTTATAAGTTGTTTCGGCAAGTCTTAGAGGCCTCATATACATGTATATAACATCACAGGCCTTCGGTCATTTGTTGATATCATTTTGAACATGTTTTTAAGGCTAATTGTGTTTTGGAACAGGATTTAGACGCTTGAATATTTTGGAGCAGACGCATGACCTACTCCAAATTATTATATAAATAAGCAGAGAATTCAAACGTTTGGAATTTTTAATTCAGATGTCAGAATTGTAATTTAGACATCCAACCAGAAAATTCCAGACGTCTGAAATAGCTCAAAAATGAACTAGATCCTTGTTGGTTCATGAAATTGCAAATTTATACATTTGAATTTTTACATCAGAGGTCTGAATCTTACTTTTGAACTGTTGACCAGTGGAAACCATGGTAAATAGTTTAGATCCATCCAAGATCTTTCCCGACCGAGTTTCGGCCATTTTCAACTTCGTTTATGACTTTTCAGTCTCACTAATTCACAGATTTCAGCAATTAACAGTGAAGTAGTGATTTGAAATTTATGAATCTTTATTCTAAGATTTAATGAAAATATTTCCAATGTAATAACTCGAAAATCCGAGAAAACTTAAAAAATTTATTTTGGCAATTTTAGCGAATTTTGATTATTTAAAATGAATTATTTTAAATAATAATGACTATAAATTTATTTTGAATAGAATTGGAATGTATATATTTATATAGATCATCGTTAGAATATAAATAATTTATTTTAATTATATAACGAGCCCGAAATGGTGCGGTAGTTTGAAAATTCGATTTCAAAGTTCAAAAGAACATACAGGTTCAAAATAAACGGATTTTAGTGAAACCAAAAATATTTGAATCTAATCGAGAATATCTTTCCAACGAATCCGGGAAATCAAAATTTCATAGCGGGAATCAAAAGATACGTCTAGTTGAAAATTCAAAATAGTCTCTATGGAATTTTGGACCTTAAAAATAGCCATTTTGCAAACGACCTCGGTTTTCGACGAAATTTAAGTTGATTTTAATCGACTGGAAAATGGCCATTTTTCAAACAGTCTCAGAATTTGATGAAATTAGTTTTGTTAGGACCGTATCATCAATACAAAGATAGAAAATATTTTTTGGGAATTTCTTGAGACTGTATGTGGGCCCGGTAAACTGAAATGCTTCGTTCAAATTCAAAATATAGATTTATATTTTGATTTTGACGAAAACTAATCGAAACGTCGAATCTGCTTACAAAAAATAACCCATTGTGTTCGGAATGGGGGTAATTAGTTAGGAACGATAATCGTTGGGTTTGATTTCGAGCTCGTAGTAGTAAGCAAGTAAATTTTGGTTTAAATATATTATATAATTTATTATAAGGCCCCTTTAAACCCTAGTCAACCCATTCCTCAGTCAAAATTGGTCAACGCGGGAATTTATCTCCGCCTCAATCAAAAAGAAAACCAATGGCCTGCTTGTTCCCATCTTCCCCCTTCGATAACTCCTCCTCCAATCATTAAAATTGAAAATCTCCAATGCAAGATCGAAGATCTAGGAGAGGTCCGAACGTTGGATGGTGATGATGGTTTTTAGTTTTCCAGTTTCGAAGTGGCACTGTTTGGGTCGTTCTTCAGGCCGCCAGTGGCCATCGCGCTCACCGCCGCTCCTGGCGGTGGGTGACGTCGCCGAGCCGAGCTGCATGGTACCACCTTTTTAGACCCGCCCCCTTGATTTCTACGCAATCATCAAACCCTAGGCGCTCCATTTTGCTGAACGAGGCGCAGTCAGAGCACGATTTTAACAAAGAAGAAAGGTGATTTTTAAATTTAAATTAACATCATTTTTAAATCAGTTTTTTATATAATTCAATTGTTTTAAAATCGTTTTTTTAATATAGAGATGTTGTTTTTAAAATAAAAATATAGAAATATGGTTTTTAAAAATATGGAAATATGGTTTTTAAAAAATATATAAACATAGTTTTAAAAATATATAATCATTGTTTTAAAAATGGAATTTTTCAAAATAAATGGCATTGGTTTAAAACATGATTATTAAATATAAAAATTAGCATTGTTTTTAGAAATAGAAATTTTGTATTGTTTTAAAATAGAATTTTAAATAAAAATGTGATTTTCAAAATTGATTACAACATGTTAAAAATGTGAATTTTTAAATATTATAGCGGTAGGAAAATATGATCTTTGGTGGTGTAAAGATTCTATTTATATATATATATATATATATATATATATATATGTATGTATGTGTATATATTGCGTGGACAAAACTTCGATTTTCATATATATATTACGGAGATCAAAATATGATTTTTCATAAAGAAAGCAATAGAAAAGATTCGATTTTTAATTATATAAAAATTCGATCTTTATATATTTATTGGCAAGATAAAGATGTGATCTTTGCATATGTAGCGATATAATAAAAATGCGATTTTTACTATATGTATAGCGATATAAAAATACGATTTTTGTATATGAAGTGGTGAAATAAAAATGTTATATATATATATATATGACGATATGAAAAGAATGGGATTTCTAAAATATAAGAATCAATGGAAAAATATGATTTTTAGTTAGATAAAAATATATAAACATCATATTAAAAATGTGATTTTTAATATGAACAGCGTAGAGAAGACTGCATTGGAAGTTAGGCAAATCTGAACAGTTCAGAAATAAGGAATAGAGGAGTGGAAACCCAAGGTGAGAACTCCCCACCTTTAATTTATTTCTAGTTTGAAATATATACTAGGATGCAGACGGTGTTTAGTAGCACCCCACACCCATCGTCTACAGACCACGGATGACTTGTTTGTTTGATTACTATGTTGTGAAATTTGATTGTGTGATGTGGAATGAAATAAAATAATTATAGTGGAAAATATTTTATAGTAAAAAATATAATTTTTAACGTGTATATAAAATCAATATAAACAAATCGAACGATTTGTTTATATACACACATTTGACTGATATTGATTGGGACGATAAATTTTACACATTGCCCAACTGCACAAATAAAATCTGTGTTTAATTGTTTGAAACCCCACACGAGTATTGGGGTGATATATGACATACACCAATCCCAACAATTAGTTGTATGTCGATCGATTGATTGACAGAATATTATAAGCATTGAATATTTATATTTGATGCTTATACACACTTCGGATGATAGTTGATTATTTGTCATTGTTGATATATACATGCGTTGTGTGGAAATCCATAGAAATAAAATCTATGGTAATTGATTGGGCCTCATTCCAGTTTTGAAATAGAATATTTGAAAAAGAAATATTTGAAATAGAGTATTTAAAATAGAATATTTGAAAAAGAAATATTTGAATAGAAATATCTGAAATAGAATATTTGAAATGGAATATTTGAAAAAGAAATATTTGAATAAAAATATTTGAAATATAATATTTGAAAATAGAAATATTTGAAGCCGGGTTGATTAGATTTGCGCCATTTTGACGCGAGCGATATTCATATCGATTTTATTCGTTTTAATAATAAATATCGAAAAGGAAGTGATTTCAAAATATAACGTTTTGAAAATATTATCATTTATATGTTAATGATATGGAATATTCAATTTTGATTTGAAATTGAATATGAAGTTGAAACCGCTTTGTCAACGAATTTAAAAAGATTTGAAAAATATGTTTTAAAAGGAAATCGATGAAATATATATAATATATATATAATGGCCTGAATAGAACACGCGACACTGCGGAAGTTCGCGAATTTCGACCGTTGACTTCGAATGGACATTGCGGGAGATCCGACTGTCGGATTCTCCTAAAACCGGAACCGTTGGGTTCGTATCAAAAAGAGATTTCTAACGAATATTAGAAATTAGACATCTAACAGTTGGATTTGGAATTATGTCCAAATCCAATTTGGAAAAGGTCGCTGTAAGTGCAGTTCAATGGCCGTGGATGGAAATCGACTGTACGGTCCTTGATAAAATTATTAAAAATAGTAATAATTTGTGTAAAATCATAAGAAATGATTTGTGAAGAATTGGGATGAAAACTCCATATATGAAAAGATAAAAATAGATTTTTATCGAAATGAACTAGTTTTGAACTAGAATTATAATGCTATTTATTTTTAAAATAAATAAAGTGGATTTGAAATGGTTTTGAAAATAACCAGAACTTCCAATAATTTAATTGGAATGGATTTGAATTGAAATTGTCTTTGGAATATTTTGATGTTGGATTTCGTGATGATACAGATATTGTTATGGGAATTTGAAAGATATATTTATATCGTTATTTCCAATACGATATTTGTTAGTCGTAGAATTTGATATTGAATATAAGCCGATATATTTTCTATTCAGAGCCTTGTATTTAATATCAAATGTGATTTGGGTTTTTCGTGAATGGTGTCTTCATTAACACTGTTCTTAAACCCAGTTGAGAAAAGATTAAATCTTTTTATTTAGATTTAATGAAGTGTACCATTTAAATGGTATTTAATTGGAATTGAATTTGAAGTGATTTTTGGGTTTATCGTGAACAGTGTTTTAAATAACACTTGTTCTTTAACCCGATAATTAATGGAATGTGATTTTGGGTTGTCGTGAACGGTATCTTCAATAATACTGTTCTTAGACCCAATTGAGCTAAGAAAATCAGAAACTAACTGGAGATTAGTTAAGTTGAATGGTTTCCTGGGTATTGATCTGATGTTGGTTTCGGCCTTCGGGGTTAATACTTAAGGAATTGCTCACTTGCTAATTTATGGTTAAAGGCTGATAGAATGTAATGTGAATTTGGGTTTATAGCGAACCGTGTTTTAAATGACATTGGTTCTTTAACCCAGTTAAAGATTGAAACTAAGTGGAGTTTTAATGAATCTTTAATTAGATTGAAAAGATCGAGATGGAGTATCACCGGTTTTGCTCCAGGCGATATTTAAATCTTTAATTAGATTTGAACGTGAAATGGTAATTGAATTAACCGATAACACCATGGTGTTAGATATGAAGTATTACCTGTTTTACTTCATGGGATGAACTGGTTGGGAGTGGGAAATAAAAACAAATGATTACTTCGGCAAGATTCGTTAATCCCGGCTAGTTTGGATAAACCATAATTTGGTTTGAATTGATATTCAAAAGAAGATTAAAGAATAAATTTGAGGAATTTATCTTTGATAAAATTAATGGGAACCTATCCCTAAAAATGTGAAATTTATAAACTAACTGTAGGTTAGCTAAGAAGAATGGTTTCCTGGGTAATGAACTGATGTTGGTTTCGGCCTTCGGGGTTAATGTTTAGGTAATTGTTCTCTTACTAATTTACGGTTAGTGACCGATGAATTGGAATGAGGCGTATGTTGTGTTTGTGTAACACTTGTTTATTATATACGTGAGTTATTCAGAAAGACAGGGTTTATCCCATTCTGAATAACTGATTCGACGATTAGTCAAAGATGAAGACGGTGGTTGAAGACTGGAGGTCTTCACGTCGTTTGGATAATTACTGATGATCTTGATTGGGTCGTACACCCAAGAGGAGGGAATCAGTTGGTGATCGTCCAGACGTACTTGGAGATCGATGGATATGCGAGGTACAAGGTGCCTCCGGTTTCGTTCAGACCGAGAACGGACTTGTAAATGGACTGTGTGTCTGACATTGGATATCATTCTATGTGATTAATGGATATCGGTTGCATGGAGTGGTTTGCCTGTGTGGCATGCTAAGATGCAAATGATCAAGGCTTCAGTTGAAAAGCAGAGTCTTGTGGTTGATGATCAAAGCACGTCCTGTGTGGCACAGCTTTGTGTAGCGTTACTTCGCGAGCCTCACAGCCCGGTTGTGAACCAGAAACGGGAGAGTACATCAGGGAGGACATGTGTTTCTTTCAAGCTAGAAGTGGCGTCAGTGGTTTTACACGCCCTGACGAGTTTGACTTATGTGGTTGTTGATGTTCGAGGCGCCTCGGACATATCGGTGACTAAGTGAAGCCGATGGAGTCATTTGTTGGCTCATTTACGTCCCAAAGGGCGGGCATAATAATCCACATCGGTGGACCGGCCCTGACGATCCAAGGGTTGATGCATTCTAATCCCGAGGCTCGGGCTAGACAGTCTCGAATCGGTAGAGGACTATCTTTTGCCTCGGTTCACATATGGAAATCCAACTTCCAATATGTGACGTGTCAGTTTTAGTTGTAGTCCTATATACGGCGAACTAGTGGGATGGGGTGCTCATGCCGTCTATGATTGATATTTATGATTGTATATAAAATCAGAAACTAACTGGAAACGAGCTAAGATGGGTGGTTTCCTGGGTATTGGTCTGATGTTGGTTTCGACCTTCGGGGTTAATACTTAGGGAATCGTTCTCTTACTAATTTACGGTTGGAGTCTGATTAAGAATTAAAACATGAAATTTAGCGTATCAAGCATTCTTTGGCTATTATAATGTAAAAAACCTATCCTCCGGCTTGCGTTGCATTGTGTGATGGGACCTGGGTCTTATAATAGCTTCATTGTTCTTTATTTATGCACTGGTGTTCTTGGGAGGAAACTCGTTCAGTATTATACGGCGTGGTCCATTGATTTACCTAACTTTTAAAATAAAGATAAATAACTGTTTTAGTTCTCACACCAGTCACATGACTGACCTGGAGTTTATTGTTTTAATCCAAACTCAGGGTGCCATTATTTTGATACGGGCAGCTAGTAGTTTGGGTTTTGCAGACTTATATTCGCAGGATCCTGATTTATAGCTGGAACGATACTCAGAAAGCTCTATATCCGTGTATTACTTCTAGTTGTGTATTGTATTATTTTCCGCTGCTATATAATGTATTGTAATCTCTGATATTTATCGAATGTATTTTATTCATTCATACTCTGTATATTCTTGTATTCTGATGAATTGTTATAATATACAATGAAATGTTCTTTTGTCTGCGTTCTGATGTCGCTTGTTCTCAAAACAATCAAGCGTTTCAAACGGTCTTCATCGGTTTAGTGACTGATTCGGATCGAGCGAAATTCCCGGTCGTTACAGTTTGGTATCAGAGCTTTGGTTTACAAAGCTCAGAGAAAAGACACATTAGAAATATACGAAAGAATTCATCTGAAATTGGATTAGTAATATCCAATGAGAATGACTCGTTAGAGATAGGATCAGTAGTATCCTAGAACGAGTGTGAAGAGTATATTTTTGAAATATAAAAAGAAAAACAAGTTTTTTTTGAAAATTTAAACCTTATTCAACGTATTTCAATATTTATTTATATTGAATTTGGACAATCCAATATATAAAGATTTTGCATATATGCCTAGCTAGCGTGTATACGAAGTCCCAAATATACTGGATAGATATAGAATCACACTCTAGCCACTCGTAGATAATTCTGATGATGACCGGACCTCATCAGTATTTATGTTCGTGTTTCGAAAGTGGGATTTCTATATATTTCCAATTTACTAGTGTGAGAACCAAAATTAGATAGGGCTTATTGTTGTGATTTGGCATAAAAAATGTGATTTTTGACTATATATCAAAATTATGAATTTGAAAAGATAATCAACTAATTGATTGCTAGTTATGTTGTTTGATTATTGGTTAATTAATTAAAATGTTGAACCTTTAGCCAAATTGTACCAAATATTGAATTGTATTGAAAATTAGTCGCATTTTCTTGCATGTACATGTACTTACATGGAACAGGTCATAGCAAGGAGGCTAGAGCAGAAAAATAAAATTGTTTGCCCGACAAATAAGTACATGTTTACCATGATTTACTGTTTTGTTTGGGTGATGATGATTTTACGAGCTGATTGGCTATCCGCTTGGCTTTTTCTTTTTCTTGTGCATTGAAGAAGGCCATGGGAGGCTATATGAAATATCCCGAAGTCCCCGGTGCAGGGGAGGTTATGGCAAAAAAATTCGAAAATTTAGGGTGTTAGCCAAATTTTTGAAAAATTTGAAAAGTTCTTAGAAACTGAAAAGTTGAAGAACTTAAGCCATAGTGAAGATATTGAAAGTTGAGTTGATTAGTTAAATAACTTTCGGCTTCGTTCCTTTTCGAGGACGAAAAGTTTAAGTGGGGGAGATTGTAATAACCCGGAAATCAGAGCCAATTTAAAATTTTTATTTTGGCAATTTTAGTGAATTTTGTTTATTTAAAATGAATTATTTAAATAATAACGACGAGAAATTTATTAATAGAATTCGAAGGTATATATTTATATAGATCGTCATTAGAATATAAATAATTTATTTTAATTATATAACGAGCCTGAAATGGCGCGGTAGTTTGAAAATTTGATTTCAAAGTTCAAATGAATATACTGGATTCAAAATAAACCTGATTTTAGTAAAACCAAAAATATTTGAATCTAATTGAGAATATCTTTCCAACGAATCCGGGAAATCAAAATTTCATAGCGGGAATCAAAAGATACGTCCTGTTGAAAATTCAAAATAGTCGCTATGGAATTCTGACCCTTAAAAATAGCCATTTTGCAAACGACCTCGATTTTCGACGAAACCACTTTTGTTGGATCCGTGATGTCAAATTATAGCTAGGTTTCAAAATTCGTAATTGTTTGAATCAATATGTGAGCGTGGCAAAGGAAAACGCATTTGACTAGTTTAAGTTGATTTTAATCGACTGGAAAATGGCCATTTTTCAAACGGCCTCAGAATTTGACGAAATTAGTTTTGTTCGGACCATATCGTCAATACAAAGCTAGAAAATATTTTTCGAGAATTTTTAGAGACTGTATGTGGGCCCAGTAAATTGAAATGCGTGTTCAAATTTAATATATAGATTTATTTTTTGATTTTGACGAAAACTGATCGAAATGATCAAATCAACTTATGAAACATAACCCATTGTGTTCGGAATGGGGGTAATTAGTTAGGAACGACAGTCGTTGAGTTTGATTTCGAGCTCGTAGCAGTAAGCAAGTAATTTTTGGATTAAATATATGATCTAATTTATTATATAAGGCCACTTTAAACCCTGGTCAACCCTATCCTCAGTCAAAATTGGTCAACACGGGATTTTATCTCCGCCTCCATCAAAATGAAAACCGACCGCCTGCTTGTTCCCATCTTCCCCCTTCGATAACTCCTCCTCCACTCATTAAAATCGAAAATCTCCAATGCAAGATCGAAGATCTAGGAGAGGTTCGAACGTTGGACGGTGATGATGGTTTTTAGTTTTGCAGTTTGGGCGAAATCAACCCTCGAAGTGGCACTGTTCGGGCCGTTCTTCTGGCCGCCAGTGGCCATCGCGCTCACCGCCGCTCCTGGCGGTGGGTGACGTCGCCGAGTCGAGTCGCATGGCACCACCTGATTAGGCCCCGCCCCCTTGATTTCTGCGCAATCATCAAACCCTAGACGCTCCATTTTGTTGATCGAGGCGCAGTCAAAGCATGATTTTGACAAAGAAGAAAGGTGATTTTTAAATTTAAATTAACATCAGTTTTATATATAATTCAATTCTTTTAAAATCAGTTTTTTTAATATAAAGATGTTGTCTTTAAAATAAAATATAGAAATATGGTTTTTAAAAATATAGAAATATGTTTTTTTTTAAAATATATAAACATAGTTTTAAAAATATATAATCATTGTTTTAAAAATGGGATTTTTCTAAATAAATGGCATTGGTTTAAAACGTGATTTTTAAACATAAAAATTAGCATTGTTTTTAGAAATAGAAAATTTGTATTGTTTTAAAATAGAATTGTAAGTAAAAATGTGATTTTCAAAATTGATTACATCATGTTAAAAATGTGAATTTTTATATATTATAGCGGTAGGAAAATATGATCTTTTGTGGTGTAAAGATTCTATATATATATATATATATATATATATATATATATATATATTGCGTGGACAAAACATAGATTTTCATATATATATATAGTGGAGATCAAAATATGATTTTTCATAAAGAAATATATAAAAAAGATTCGATTTTTAATTATATAAAAATTCGATCTTCATATATTTATTGGCAAGATAAAGATGTGATCTTTGCATATGTAGCGATATAATAAAAATGCGATTTTTACTATATGTATAGCGATATAAAAATACGATTTTTGTATATAAAGTGGTGAAATAAAAATGTTATTTATATATATATGACGACAAAAAAAGAATGGGATTTTTAAAATATAAGCATCGATGGAAAAATTTGATTTTTAGTTAGATAAAAATATATGAACATCATATTAAAAATGTGATTTTTAATGTGAACAGCGTAGAGAAGACTGCGTTGGAAGTTGGGCAAATCTAAACCGTTCAGAAATAAGGAATGGAGGAGTGGAAACCCAAGGTAAGAACTCCTCACCTTTAATTTATTTCTAGTTTGAAATATATACTAGGATGCAGACGGTGTTTAGTAGCACCCGACACCCGTCGTCCACAGACCATGGATGGCTTGTTTGTTTGATTGCTATGTTGTGAAATTTGATTGTGTGATGTGGAATGAAATAAAATATTTATAGTGGAAAATATTTTATAGTTAAAAATATAATTTTTAACGTGTATATAAAATTAATATAAACAAATTGAACGATTTGTTTATATACACACATTTGACTGATATTGTTTGGGACGATAAATTTACACATTGCCCAACTGCAGAAATAAAATCTGTGTTTAATTGTTTGAAACCCCACACGGGTATTGGGGTGATATATGACATACACTAATCCCAATAATTAGTTGTATGTCGATCGATTGATTGACAGACTATTATAAGCGTTGATTATTTATATTTGATGCTTATACAGTGTAGAATGCACTTTGGATGATAGTTGATTATTTGTCATTGTTGATATATACATGCGTTGTGTGGAAATCCATAGAAATAAAATCTGTGGTAATTGATTGGCCCTCATTCATGTTTTGAAATAGAATATTTGAAAAAGAAATATTTGAATAGAAATATTTGAAATAGAATATCTGAAATAGAATATTTGAAAAAGAAATATTTGAATAGAAATATTTGAAATAGAATATTTGAAAAAGAAATATTTGAATAGAAATATTTGAAATAGAATATTTGAAAATAGAAATATTTGAAGCCGGGTTGATTAGATTTTACGCCATTTTGAAGCGAGCGATATTCATATCGATTTTATTCATTTTTATAACGAATATCGAAGAGGAAGTGATTTCAAAATATAACATTTTGAAAATATTATCACCTGTATGTTAATGATATGGAATATTCAATTTTGATTTGAAATTGAATATGAAGTTGAAACCGCATTGAAAACAAATTTAAAACGATTTGAAAAATATGTTCTAAAAGGAAATCGACGAAATATAAATAATATATATATTATTTATATATAATGGCCTGAATAGAACGCACCGTGCTGCGGTAGTTCGCGAATTTCGACCATTGACTTCGAATGGACATTGCGGGAGATCCGGCTGTCGGATTCTCCTAAAACCGAAACCATTGGGATCGTATCGAAAAGAGCTTTCTAACGAATATTAGAAATTAGAAATCTAACGGTTGTATTTGGAATTATGTCCAAATCAAATTTGGAAAAGGTCGTTGTAAGTGCAGCTCGATGGCCGTTGATGGAAATCGACTATACGGGCCTTAATAAAATTATTAAAAATAGTAATAATTTGTGTAAAATCATAAGAAATGATTTGTGAAGAATTGGGATGAAAAACTCCATATTTGAAAAGATAAAAAAAGTTTTTTATCGAAATGAACTAGTTTTGAACTAGAATTATAATTCTATTTATTTTTAAAATAAATAAAGTGGATTTGAAATGGTTTTGAAAATAACCAGAACTTCCAATAATTGAATTGGAATGGATTTGAATCGAAATTGTTTTTGGAATATTTCGATGTTGGATTTCGTGATGATACAGATATTGTTAGGGGAACTTGAAAGATATATTTATATCGTTATTTCCAATATGATATTTGTTGGTCGTAGAATTTGATATTGAATATAAGCCGATATATTTTCTATTCAGAGCCTTGTATTCAATATCAAATGTGATTTGGGTTTGTCATGAATGGTTTCTTCATTAACACTATTCTTAAACCCAGTTGAGAAAAGATTAAATCTTTTTATTTAGATTTAATGAAGTGTACCAATTAAACGGTATTTAATTGGAATTGAATTTGAATTGATTTTTGGGTTTATCATGAACGGTGTTTTAAATAACACTTGTTCTTTAACCCGATAATTAATTGAATGTGATTTTAGGTTGTCTTAAACTGTATCTTCAATAATACTATTCTTAGACCCAACTGAGTTAAGAAAATCAGAAACTAACTGGAGATTAGTAAAGTTGAATGGTTTCCTGGGTATTGATCTGATGTTTGTTTCGGCCTTCGGGGTTAATACTTAAGGAATTGCTCACTTGCTAATTTACGGTTAAAGACTGATAGAATGGAATGTGATTTTGGGTTTATAGTGAACCGTGTTTTAAATGTCATTGGTTCTTTAACCCAGTTAAATATTAAAACTAAGTGGAGTTTTAATGAATCTTTAATTAGATTGAAAAGATCGAGAATGGAGTATCACCAGTTTTGCTTCAGGCGTTAGTTAAATCTTTAATTAGATTTGAACGTGAAATGGTAATTGAATTTACTGATAACACCATGGTATTAGATATGAAGTATTACCAGTTTTACTTCATGGGATGAATAGGTTGGGATTGGGAAATTAAAACAAATGATTACTTCGGTAAGGTTCGTTAATCCCGGCTAGTTTGGATAAACCATAATTTGTTTTGAATTGATATTCAAAAGAAGATTAAATAATAAATTTGACGAATTTATCTTTGATAAAATTAATGGGAACCTATCCCTAAAAATGTGAAATTTAGAAACTAACTGTAGGTTAGCTAAGAAGAATGGTTTCCTATGTATTGTTCGGATGTTGGTTTTGGCCTTCGGGGTTAATGTTTGGGGATTGTTCTCTTACTAATTTACGGTTAGTGACTGATGAATTGGAATGAGGCGTATGTTGTGTTTGTGCAACACTTTTTTATTATATACGCAAGTTATTTAGAAAGACCGGGTTTATCCCATTCTGAATAACTGATTCGACGATTAGTCGAAGATGAAGACGGTGGTTGAATACCGGAGGTCTTCACGTCTTTTGGATAATTACTGATGATCTTGATTGGGCCGTATACCCAAAAGGAGGGAATCAGTTGGTGATCGTCCAGACGTACTTGGAGATCGATGGATATGCGAGGTACAAGGTGCCTCCGGTTTCGTTCAGACCCTGAACGGACTTGTAAATGTACTGTGTGTCTGACATTGGATATCATTCTGTGTGATTGATGGATATCGGTTGCATGGAGTGGTTTGCCTGTGTGGCATGCTAAGATGCAAATGATCAAGGCTTCTGTTGAAAAGCAGAGTCTTGTGGTTGATGATCAAAGCACAGCCTGTGTGGCACAGCTTTGTGTAGCGTTACTTCACGAGCCTCACACCCCGGTTGTGAACCAGAAACGAGAGAGGACATCAGGGAGGACATGCATTTCTTTCTAGCTAGAAGTGGCGTCAGTGGTTTTACACGCCCTGACGAGTTTGACTTATGTTGTAATGACCCTGGATTTTGATGACTTTGGTTATCGCCATAAACACGATGACGACTAACCAAACATTGAAAAATACCGGTCATTAGTGAAAGAAATTAGAGGGTGAGGAAAGATAAGATAGAAACCTAGAATAAAAGAAGAAGAAGAAGAACACAATATCAGAGTAACACGAATCTCACAGCGGAACAAATAAATATATTTCATAACATAACTTTGAAATACAAATCTGTACTTGAATACACATATCATTATCATGGTACAACACTTACAACACAGTGGAAATAACTATAGCTATATGATCCTGAAGCCTCCTGCTCCAGGCTCTTCCAGTATATCTGTAAATCCTGACTACTGGACTGCCCGATTTCAAAATTGGGCACCCAAGAGTTTAGGGATAACAAAACAAAATAAACTCCGGGTCAGTCATGGGACTGGTTTGAGTAAAACAGTTTAAAACAGTTTGAATAGGTAAACGATATCTCATAAGACCACGCTGTATAACAGATTGGGTTTTTCCCTTATGAGAATCCAAAATATCTTTATATCAAAAACCTTTTGATATTATAATAATGTCTATCAACCACAATATAATAACCATCTAGCAGAAACGCTTTCATTTAACGTTCTACATATATAGTATACAATCAAAACTGCAAGCACGTATTGGGTAATGGATTTCCAACTATGACAAGATATGGAACCACATTTCGCTAGTGTACCTCTAGAGAGGAATACACTAGGTTCAACAAGAACATCTTGCAACCCGGCCACACATGATCGACCACTCATTTCGCTTGAGTGTATTGAATGTATATCACCAACGGTTGGGATCAGCAACCGTTTCCCGAATGGGACAGTATCGACAATAGATTTTTAGAAGTAAATGAAACTCTAGATCAGGTGATTATACACCCTACTTCGGTGCGACCGACTTAGCCATGCTGCCTGCCCGATTTCTGTCATTTACCAGATGTGAGGCTAGAAGCTACGTTTTATCATCACACCAGATTCACTTTGAATGCCACATCGTCAAATCCATCAAATCACCGATTGACGTCCTCAACCATACATTATGTGTTAGCTAAAAGAAGTTTCCTTCTCCGCTTCCACTCTCGGTACAGTTGGAGAAATCAATATACGTGATCATCTGGAAATACTCTGTCAGACATCCGTCCATACAAGTCATCGAGGAACAGGATGAACCGAAGGCACTATTCTGTAAACAGGATAGCTCTTGCATAACTCCGTCTTCAATTTCCTTTGGCATATATGATTCGCAACGCTTATGCTAATACAGAGTGGTTCTTTGGAAAATAATCCAACCTGTCTCTCCATATTAACAACGTTGAAATGGTCAAAACTTCGATAGTCTGTGATTTAACTATCGAAGAAAAATAGGTGTGCAAACATCGATATTATTTCCAAATGGAAATTTATATCGATCAAACATCATTCAACATTTGTCTCTTTATTTAATTAATTTACTTATCTCCTATTTCCCTATATTCAATATTTCTTATTTTCTAAATTTGGAAAATATACGTTATTAACAATGGAAAACATTTCCATTTCTTGTTTTCTTTATTAGAAAACATTTCTGGTTTCTTATATGGAAAACATTTCCAAAGCTTCTTCATTGGACTTAGACAGATGTTTAAACAAACCATCGCGATGCCAACTCAAACCATTTCCATTAATTAATAAATTCACTTAACCATCCTTTACTATCGAACCTTAAGCATTCCTTAGTTAAAATTGAAGTCAATCAAGTTGGGTTAATACTACCTCTCAGACCTTAACCGAACAACGTTTCAAACCTTGAAATAGACAAAGTTCACCCTTATAATTCATTAACAAACTTCCTTACGTAACCTCTTTCGAATCATCTCTATTTGATAACTCCCCACTTCGATAAGGTATAATCGATAACTCTATTCAATTTACTCTATTCGATTAACCATTATCAATTAACTCTATTGGACTAACATTATTGGATTAACTCTATTTGATTTAACTCTAGTCGATTTAAATTAATAGTGCCTTCGGTTCATCCTGTTCCTGGATGACTTGTATGGATGAATGTTTGATAGCGTATTTCCAGAAAGGTCACGTACATTGATTTCTTCAACCTTACCAAGAGTGGAAGCGGAGAAGGAAACTTCTTTAGCTAACATGTAATGTACTGTTGTAGACGTCAATTAGTGATTTTCGATGGATCTAACAATGTGGCATTCGAAGTGAATCTGATGTGATGATAAAGCGTAACCTCAAGCCTCATCAATCGGTAAATGACAGAAATCGGGCAGGCAGCATGGCTAAGTCGGTCGCTCCGAAGTATAGTGTATAATCACCTGATCTAGAGTTTCATTAACTTCTAAAAATCTATTGTTGATGATGTCCCATTCAGGAAACGTTTGCTGATCCCAACCGTTGGTGATATACGTTCGATACACTCAAGCGAAATGAGTGGTCGGTCATGTGTGGCCGGGTTGCAAGATGTTCTTGTTGAACCCAGTGTATTCCTCTCTAGAGATACACTAGCGAAAGGTGGTTCCATACCTTGTCATAGTTGGAAATCCATTACCCAATACGTGCTTGCGGTTTTGATTGTCTACTATATATGTAGAACGTGAGATGGAAGTGTTTCTGCTAGATGATTATTATATTGTGATTGATAGACATTATTATAATACCAAGAGGTTTTTGATATAAAGATATTTTGGATTCTCTTAAGGGAAAAACCCATTCCGTTATACTGCATGGTCTTATGAGATATCGTTTACCTGTTCAAACTGTTTTAAACTATTTTACTCATACCAGTCCCATGACTGACTCGGAGTTTGTTTTGTTTTGTTTTCCGTAAACTCTTGGGTGCCCAATTTTGTACGGGCAGTCAAGTAGTCGGGATTTACAGATACTTGAAGATCTTGGAGCAGGAGGCTTCAGGATTATATCGCTAAAGTTATTTCCGCTGTGTTGTAAGTGTTGTACTCTGAAAATGTTGTTGTATACATATACAAATTTATATTTTAAATTTATATTATATATATTATATGTTATTCGTTCCACTGTGAGGTTCGTGTTACTCTGATGTTGTATTCTTCTTCTTCTTCTATTCTAAGTTTCTATCTTATCTATCCTCACCCTCTTTTTTCTTTCATTAACTATTCAGGTATTTTCGATCCTTGGATGTTCGATATGTGTTGTATATCGGGTAACCAAGATCGCAAAAATTCCGGGTCATTACACAATCATTCCATCACAATCAATATCAAAAACCGAGTGTATTTGGTTTATACCACATCTCATGTTTTGGTAAATTTAATTACCATTCATTCATTCAAATATAATTAAAGATTTATTAAAACTCTTCTTAGTTTTAATCTTCAAAAATCATTACTTAATGATTATTAAACTTTCTGGAAATTAGTCCCGCTTTTACATGGGTTAAAGAACAAATGTTATTTAAAACACAGTTTGCGATAAACCCCAAAATCATCTTCCATTTAATATGAAACCTTCATGGAAATTAGATTAATCGTAATCAATATCACTTTCCATATCAAAGTAATACTATAAATGGAATAACAACAAGGTCTATTGAATTCCATAAATAGTAGCGGTCTTCATTTACAAAAGCTCATCTCGATTATTATTAAACTGAATTCCATTCAATTCCAATTTAGTGTATTAAATTGAAAAACTTCACTTTGGAAATATTTTCATTAAATCTTAGAATCAAGATTCATAGATTCCAAATCACAAGCGAAGTCGAAAAGGGCCGAAACTCGGTCGGGAAAGATCCTGGATGGATCTAAACTGTTGACCATGGTTTCCACTGGTCAACAGTTTAAGAATAAAATTCAGACCTCTGATGTAAAAATTCAAACATCTGAATTTGCAATTTCATGAACCAACAAGGATCTAGTTCATTTTTGAGCTATTTCAGATGTTCGAATTTTTTTTGGTTAGACGTCTGAATTACAATTCAGGCATCTGAATTAAAAATTTCAGACGTTTGAATTCTCTGCTTATTTATATAATTAATTGGAGTAGGTCAGGCGTCTGCTCCAAAATATTCAAACATCTAAATCCTGTTCCAAAGCACAATTAGCCTCAAAAACATGTTCAAAATGATATCAACAAATGCCCATACACAAACATTCATACAAGAGATTCGCAATGATTCGGCTTATAAATTCAAATGTGAACCAAATTCCAAACCAAAGAAATCAAACGTGATATAAGCGAATTGTGAAGTCTTAAAACTTGTCGTTGGGACAACGGAGCTCCACAATATCGCCTACACTACTCCTAGCATGTGCATTCGATTATGTGCAAAATCAAAATGAGAAATTCCAATTTCGTGAAACTAAAACTAATGGACCGGAAAGCATATACTTATCTAACTAATTCATATGCACATACACAACTCCAAACGAGCCTATAATCATCTCATAACTCAAACGATTAGCTAGCAAGTAGTTAACTAACTAGCCCTTTGACCATCAATTCTACTTAAAGATCGTACATTTTTCATTCCATTCATCACCAAACCAAATCATAAACCCAAATCATCAATCGCCAATCAATATATAACTCAAACAAGTTCACAATTGCAATTGAAATTATCCTAGCCCTTATAATCGCTAAAAAGTTCTCACCTTAGCTTGTTTAGAAACAGGAAATCGATCCAAAGCTTAGCTAGAACCATCTCTCTTCTAGTATAGCTTGCTAATCTTCAATCTAAACTCATATTAATGAGTTTGCTAGGAATTAGGTCAAACGAAATTTCAGAAATCGAAGAAAAAACAAGAATGAGAAGATGAAGAAGCTTACACAAGTTGTCTCCATGATTTTCCCTTAGATTTGAGCTCTAAATTGAAAACCCTAGCTTAGGAATTTTAATTTCCCTTTCCACTCTCCATTTTCAATTTTTTTCTCTAAGTGTTGGAATGAATGAATAGGAGAGGGATGATTGGGCACATAAAGGAAGTGGGCTAAATTGGCTATCCAAGCCCTAATCAGGGTGACAAAATTCCGAAGCTCGGAATATATCGAAGTTCATAATTTTCGAGCACCTAAATGACGTTTTGAACTATAGAAGTGGTTTCGAGACCAAATTCATCCGTATGCAAAATGTGACTTTTGGGACACATACGATGATTTAAAATAGAATTTTTAAACTCTGACGAATTTTCCTATAAAATTATACTAAAAATAAACTTTAACTTAGTTCCAAAATCTCAGGGATGTGACATTCCCCTACTTAAAAAAAAATTATCCCCGAAAAGGAACGAAGACGTAAGTAAGTTTATTATTTAAAATATAATCTTTCAAATCAATTTTGAAAATCTATTCCTTATAACGAATACGCTCTCTAGTAGACTTAATACTCTTAACTCATTTTGGGGCATTACTAAACCTTCTCTAATGAGCTACTCATTCTAGGATAATACTGATCCTATCTCTAATGAGTATTCTAATAGGATGTTACTAATCCTATCTCATATGAGTCTTTTATTATGTTCTAACGAGTTGTACCCCAAAGATTTGAGTTAACCAAAGCTCTGATACCACTTTGTAACATCCCGAATTTTCCAGCCTTTCGAATTCACTATATGGCCCTATCTGAAAGTCGGAAATCCTCGGATTATTAACTTTGGGCGCACAACACATTATAACAAACAATAGAAGACTTTTGTAAACATCATAATAATGTTACATCAGAGTACATCAAAAATTAAAAGCGGAAGATAAATTTACAAAATGTAGTATAATGCACAATAGAAGACTATCAATGCTCTAGACACAGCTTTAAGCTTCAATCCAGAATCTTGCTCAATGAAATAATCTGCAAAACAAACTACTGGGCTGCCCGTGTGGAAAAATATAGGCAACGGAGTTTGCAAGGGAAAAACAAACTATGAGTCAGTCATGAGACTGGTATGAGAAACTCTATAGTTATAATTAAACTTGTATAAAATAAGGCAAATCACGGGACCACGCCATATGACATGGAATAGGTTTACTCCACTAAATTGCCAGTGCACATACAATTAACACAAATATACTTATGGATCTACAATGCATTACACAACATGCAATTCCTCAATCCACCCATTTAGGCTTAAACCCTAAACTTAGATTTTCCAAATCCAATTATCTTTACAGAAATTATTCCTTTGGACTTTATTCCCGATTCTTATTTCAAATCATTTGAAATACATAACTAGCTTTATATCAAAGTAGATTTCACTTCGGGATCTCAAACCAAAGTCATTTGGAAATATGAATTCCAAAAAAAATGCATATAAATAATATGCAACCAAAGATCGGGAAGTATTCAGCCCTCAGACAAGGCTACGGATTCGCACCTTACCAACTCAATATATATACGTGCACCTCCCACACATGGAGCAGGCTACACCGTACAATGCCCATGAACTTTTAGTTGTCCAGGTTACCCGAATCTTTAGCCATATAATAAATCATTTTTATATTCAGAAGTAGGGAAAATCATTTCACAACATATTAATCACAAGTACTTCCAAATTATACATGGCACTTCACATCCGTAATTCACACATATGATCAGTCACTATTAATCACATAACCTTTGAGCTCGTACGTCTCAAAGAAGGGTGTTAAGCAAGAGAATAAATTCTCCGCCACCAAACAGATATATCAATAGCAACTAATCGGTTATGCGATGAACTACAATGTCAAACACATAATACATTTCTAAATCATTTTAGAAACATCGGGTTTAGCCCTCGAAATCCTTTCTGTTTTATAAAACATTTTTATAAAACATTCCCTGTCCAAAATCGGGAATACATTTATTTTCACTTAAGAAAATATCATTTCAAAATCATTCATTATATTTGAAATGAACTCAACAACATCGCCACACATCTCATAGTCAAATCGTGAAGTGTTTCACAAGATGTTAGCATACAAATATTTCTCCCCAACCCAATGCTAAATGTAAAAGCATATTTGCTCATAAACTGGTCGAACATAATCCAACAATCAATCCATCACAATCAATATAAAAAACCAAGTATATTTGGTTTACACCACATCTCATGTTTTGGTAAATTTAATTACCATTCATTCATTCAAATCTAATTAAAGATTTATTAAAACTCTTCTTAGTTTTAATCTTCAAAAATCACTTAATGATTATTCAAATTTCTAGAAGTTAATCCCGCCTTTACTTGGGTTAAAGAACAAATGTTATTTAAAACACAGTTCACGATAAACCCCAAAATCATCTTTCATTTAATATGAAACCTTCTTGGAAATCAGATTAATCGTAATCGATATTGTAACACCCCGTAATTTTATAACATTAAAATTAACAAATTAAAGTATACTTAATTTTTAGAAAAGAATTAAGTGAAATGGGTTGCGCAGAGAAATATATATATTGATATATATATATAAATTAAAAATTAATTAAATAAATATATATGCGAAAAAGTTCAAAACAGCGAATTGGGAGGGGGAATAACCGAACCGGCCTGTTTTTGAGGTCGACCCGAGCCCTGTTGGGTCGACTAGGGGTTAATCCAGGGTGTTTGGCCGTCAACCCATGGGCCGATTCGCTCAAATGCAGATTTTGCATTTGATTGGTTCTCATGGTTCAGGGTTAATCTAATGGTCCTAAATAACTTCCTAAACCTATAAATACATCCTAATGCTAACCCTAAACCTAATTAAAATAGAATAGTTACCGTCGCCATGGAAATCAATGGAGCCGCCGCCAACTAAGAAAGAAGAAAAGCAAATTCAATTCTAATTCTCTCAACCCTAAAGCAAAGCAAAACTCTCTCTTTTCTTCTCTAAATTGTGAGTATGATGATCTTAACAAGATTATTATCATTTTAATTAGGTTGAGTTATGAATGGATTATGAGTAGATGATGTGAATTATCATATATGTTGTTGTAAACCCCTTTTGTTATCATGTATATTGTAAATCCAATGTTATGTGATGATGATATCTTATATGTTGTAAATCATGCTATGATGATGTTATGTATGTTGAAAGTTTCTATGCTAAGTTGTGATGAATCATACATGTTAAAAAGGCCATGATGTTACCATCTATGCTAGTTAGTTCATATTAATTAAATCATCATGTTTGGGTTATGTTGATCTATATGACAAGTCACATATGCAAGTTAGATTGATTAGAAAAGTTATGAACGTATACCAAGACATCTACTACGACATCTAGAATTATGCTATGACATATGTGATATCCTATGATTGTTCACACCATCGTTATGTTGCCTAAAAACCCCATATGCAAGTTTATGTATAGATTTGGGCTATGATCATATCATGTAAATTGAGATATTTAACAAGTTGACACCTTTTGATCCTTAACATGTGTAGTTTATGCAAGTTTCACCCCTATTATGATTAGATTTATTTTAATTGTCTATATGTTGTGATAATTTATCTTTGTGCTAGGTGTTAGACTATACAAGTCTAGCCTATATTATGCGTTGAATAGGCAAACGTATAAACGTGGGTAGGGGTAATATTAAGGATTTAATATTAAAAAGTTGGGGTGCAATTGATATGATTTTGCATGCCCTAAGTGGATGGCCATAATTGAGTCAATTATGGACATCATTAAAAGTTGACTTAATTAATAATTTGAATAGGGAATTATTAAAACTGGGGTAAAAGATTTTAAGTGTTAATCAATGCTTAGGACACGAGGTTGGACTCGTTTGTGACGTAAACCTGCCCAGACCCGCCCGACAAATCCAGTGGTCACAAATGTCAGCCCAATGTGAGAGGTCCTAGGCCTAAACTAAAGCATAACGGTTGTAAAGACACGAGGTTAGACTCTTTTATGGTGTAAGACTGCCCGGACCCGTCTGGCAAATCCAGTTGCCATAAATGCCAGTCTAATGTGAGAGGTCTTTATGAGGTTATGGCCTGAATGAATTAAGAAATACTTAACCTGATAAACATGTAAGGTGGGACATGGGGGTTAAGTAGGTGCCTTGGGTGGCATGAGGAATCTAGGGGGTGCCCTTAGTGGCATGTGAAACACGATTAGTAAGAATTAACCAAACACACATGTGAATGAACATGACTAAGAGGGTTAAGTGGAATATACTAGTGACAAGCTTAGGTGGGTAGCTTGTGGGTGCCCATTTCGACCATTATCCCAAACGTATCTTTGTGGGCTCGACCCAAGTCGAGGACGGGACACACATGCTGGGTTCGACTGTAAGAGGCCAAAACTAGGAGCGGTGGCAACGCAAGTCCAACGGGTTTCGTATGCGTGTGTGGACCCGGGCTGGTAGGTAAGACGTTGTTGCATCATGTAGGTATAAGCCGTGCATTCTCAAGTTGTATCGGGTTGCCACTTTAGGGGAGTGATACACCCCACTGTGGGGCCAGCACGGGTATCTACGAGTAGGGAGCCGATCGAAAGTGGGTAGTGGGGTACACCTAGTGGAGATATGGGCAGACGGCACCTATGTAGTCAGCTAGGGGTACGTAAGGCTATTTATAAAGTTTCTGTGTGAAGCAAGTGGGATCAAACAATAGGGTGACTGGTGTGGTGCAGTGTAGTAATGTGCGGTGCAGTGTAGTAATCATTCGTTAGTAATTAGGTGTGCCTTTACCGTTATCTTTAACGTTATTTTAAACACTACCTTTATCTTCCTAAGAGTTCATATACATTTACTTGTTTTCTAGCTTATGCCTTAGTCTAGTTATTTTGATAATAGTATTGTTAGAATTATCATACTCACCAGACTTTATGTCTGACCCCCTCTATTTCTATCCTTTTTCACCCTCCAGGTCCTCAGGTTGGGCCCAGCTCCAGTGGAGTTTGATTGAATTGCTTCATCTCTCTTTGGAAAGCTTGGACCGTTGAAGTAAAGTCCAGCTTGTTATCTTTTTAATGGCTATTTATGTAATGGGATTATGTATTTTGTTTTTATGAAGATGGATATTGTACTTGGTTATGATCTATGGTTTTATGATGTAACAAACATGTTTAATTTCCGCTGCAATAAAATGAAGTTTTAGATTTCCAAGTACTATTTATTATCTGTCTTGTTGTAATTTTTCTGTTTTATATTCACTTATAACATCCATGGAAGTTAATGCATTCCCTTTGTGAGTGACATTAATGGGCGTGGGGTGTTACACGTGGTATCAGAGCTTAAGGTTATCAGAACAGATAAAAATACTTTAGAAAAATAGTTATTTTTGGAAGAAGTGTTTTCAAAAACATGTTTTAATGAGAAATTTAAAGAGAAATGTTTTTAAGAAAAACATAATCCCTAACAGTCACATATCTTTATCTTTCGAATTCTCCATTTTGAATTTTTCCTTTTTCGTTTCAGCATGGCTGAAGATCTTAATCTACCCGACGGTGTTACGATACCAGGATGGTATAGGAGGCTATTTGTTTACACCAAAAATTGGTATAACAACCAAAGAGGTGTTTCTGAACACGTTACCAAATCAGAGGCGAGATGCTTGGAAAGCACGTCACCTTTTCAAAGGCGGGGTGTTAGAAAACCTTTGGAATTATATATGAGGCCGTATCCAACATTCCATAAGCATCAAGATACCAAAATTAAGAAAAGAAGGAAAAAAAAGACAAGAGTTTATAGTGGATCGACTCTTATTCGAGTCTACGTCCACTTTGAAGATAACATTCCATTAATCACCATAAGATTTACATCATTTGCTCCTTTATACATTCATAAAAGCTCCTTTTACATGCATTTGCCTTTGAATCCACATAAGAATGATAGAGAGCTTGAAGAGATTATGCTAATCCTTCCATAGAAGCCATGATTGAAAGCTTGCTAGATCTTCAATGAATTGTGAAGAAGAGACGTTGAAATGCTTGAAGAAGCTCCAAAAAGCAATTTGATAGCACCTCTTCGTAGTTCCCTCCTAAAATCCCCCCCCCCCCCCCTTCATGTGAATTATGAGGGGTATTTATAGTTGGAGTTGAAGGGTAGTGGCAAACTTGTAATTTAGAGTGTAAAGTTGACGCTAGGTTGGCAATTGGTTGGCGCATTGTTATATTTACAAAACTGCCACTCCTTTTTTACATTTTGGCCAGTACACTCGTTTTTATCCGGCCAAACACTCGTTTTTATGCTGCTGGTCGGTTTTACACTCCTTTTAGGCTGCTGGTCGGTTTTACACTCCTTTTAGGCTGCTGGTCGGTTTTACACTCCTTTTTTATGCTGCTGGTCGGTTTTACACTCCTTTTTTATGCTGTTGGTCGGTTTTACACTCCTTTTAGGCTGCTGGTTGGTTTTACACTCCTTTTAGGCTGCTGGTCGGTTTTACACTCCTTTTTTATGCTGTTGGTCGGTTTTACACTCCTTTTTTATGCTGGTCGATACACTCTTTTTAGAACTTTGCCACTATTGGATTTGCATGCTTATGTCTTGTAGTATCGATCCAGCTTTATGGAGTATGGACCGACCAGAGACTAAAGGCACGACCCAGGAGGCTTCAGCAATGGGAGGATCGACCAGGAATCTTCCAATATTAAGACGGAGCGGGCTTCCGGAAAGCGGGACCGATCAAACAAGTTGAGGTGCCGGAACCGACAAGACGCTTTGATGTGAGAAAGAACGATCCGAAACTGATGAAATCGACCATCCGCTGATGCCATTCCGAACCGATCAGGCTTAAATGAACAGGATGCTCGACCCCGTTCGCTTGCTCGACCAAATCTGTAATGAACGACCGCGTTGTAGAGGCGGAGTATGACCTGGGCTTCTGGGAAGCTATGCACGACCCCTGCTTGCGTGTGCTTGATGGAACGACCGACCAGATCAGCTTCAGGTTGGACCGACCAGATGGTGCTCTTCTCAAGACCGACCAGGTCGCTAGCGAGCAGACCGACCAGATGGTGATGCTGGTGACCGATCAGTTGTGAGCGACCGGAGTTTGCTGTTTTTCAGCTGGTTAACATTTGCCCCTCGAAGCTTGTATTTTTCGCTTGCGAGAAATGCGGGCTTCGAAATGATCATTGCTATCATGGTTTTCGTTGGAATCCAGTCGTAGCCTTTTACTTGCTATGGCAAATCTTGCTTTGACTCATTGATTCCATACGCTCCAAGTTATGAACTTTTTGATTGGATTTATATGTTCCGTAGCACCTGTTCTGTAATGAAAACAAGCACTTGCACGGTTTTGGACTTATACGTTGTTATTGATCGTCCACATCAATAACAGGTTAGTTAATCATTAATGAATGATGTATAATAAATTGAATGTCATATCTATGCAGAACTGCTTTACTTAACAGTTATGATTTGTTAAGCGTTATTTGCATAAACATGGTATTCGATTTTGAATTTGATTGATAAATTTGGGACTTCTACTTGGAGAAGCCATTGTATCTTTGATCTCTGCTTTGGAGAGATAACTTTTTCTATGGAAAGGATTTGTAGATTGTCGCATTGTTTCTTATTGCGAATTTGAGCGACATTTAAGTGAGGGTTGCATTACTCCGCGCTACAAACTCCCACACTTCGTCTCGCCTTAACAAGCTCCCGTGCTTCGTTCCGCGCGTACGGATTCCCGCAAACCATTGGGTGAAGGTTATATTGATCCACGGAGCGGGCATCAGTCATCGGCTGCATTCACTTATCGTCGTAAGTTCTCGCATCCCGACTGAAGGAGCCTGGACCTCCGTGAGATTTTATGGTAAAGGTATTGATCCATGGAGCGGGCATCAGTCATCGGCTAAAGTCACTTATCGTCATAAGTGCTCACATCCCGACTGAAGGAGCCTGGACCTCCGTGAGATTTTATGGTAAAGGTATTGATCCATGGAGCGGGCATCAGTCATCGGCTAAAGTCACTTATCGTCATAAGTGCTCACATCCTGACTGAAGGAGCCTGGACCTCCATGAACCTTTGAAGGTTGTGGTTTTTATTTTGCCTCTGTTATGGGAGGACTTTGTCTCGCCTCACTATGGGAGGACTTTGTTTTGCCTCACTATGGGAGGACTTTGTCTCGCCTCACTATGGGAGGACTTTGTCTCGCCTCACTATGGGAGGACTTTGTTTATTTGCCCCCGGAGAGGTCTTGGGTTTAGTGCCCCCGGAGAGGTCTTGGGTTTAGTGCCCTCGGAGAGGTCTTGGGTTTAGTGCCCCCGGAGAGGTCTTGGGTTTAGTGCCCCCGGAGAGGTCTTGGGTTTTCCACTCATTGTTATGAGTGTTTCGCCTCCCGACTGAAGGAGCTGGACCTCTATGAGGTTACACTTTGTGTTTGTTGAATTTTTTCCATCTGACTTTTGGCAGTTTCCCTTGCTCATGTTCCATGATGTGCCCTTCATCGTTGTGCTGATATTTTTGCACTATGAAATTTGAAATCATTGGGGGTCGCCATATTTCATCAGATTGTTGAGGAAATCAAGCATTTATTGGATGACCTGTAATGAGAAATCATTCCTTAGCAAAGTTCGAACTTTGAATTGTTCATAACATTGTAAGCAAGGAATTCGACTAAGCATATATGCTTTTGGTTACAGGACTATAGTTCAATGCTTTACTTAGCAATTATTACAAACTGTTTACATGAAATTTCAAATGTAACAGAAGGTGAAAGTAAAGCAATAAAATGGTAAGTAAAAGGAGAGCGTTGATGATCGCTTATTCTTGGCCCATTAAGAATGACAGTGGTTGTCAGTTGATTATTGGCCTTGAATCATTTTGAGCAGCTCCCTGCCCTTGAGATGTTGTAGCTTGAGGGCTTTTTATGTACTGTTGCAGATGACCTTTCTTGATTAGTTCTTCAAATAACAACTTTAGTTGTCTACAATCATTGGTGTCGTGGCCAGACTGCTTGTGGTAAATACAGTGCTTCCCAGATTTGAGCAAATGGTCATTCATCTTTATCGGGCGAGGTTCTGGATAATCTTCGGTATCCTTCATGGCCAAGAAGATGTTTACAATAGAGTCATTCAAAGGAGTCAATTCGGGAAGATCGGGGAGGCGAGATTTCTTGTTAGCTTTGTTCCCATTCCCATCATTGAATCGTTTTTGCCACTGAGGTTTGTAGGCATTACCACTCCTTTTATCCTCTGTAGTATTACTTGGGTCAACTGAAGGATCTTTGTCTATCCTCATGTATTCTTCCGCTTTCTTGTAAAATTTATCAAGCGTGGTTGGCTCTTTCATTTTAATCCATTTGCCAAATTCACTATTTGCATGTATTGCGCTGAGAAGCGACATGAGGATTATGCGAGGCTCCGCATTTCGTACTTCGGAAAGAGCAACATTAAAGCGACTAAGAAATGCTTTGACTGTTTCGCCGGGATTTTGTTTCATCGATGAGAGAGTTATAGCATCCTTAGACTTAACAACATATAAGAGAAATTGCTCCTTAAACTTTTTGGTCAGATCCGAAAACTGATCAATGGATTCTGGTGGCATCTTGGTGAACCATAGTGAGGCAGCTCCTTCCAAATAAAGGGGAAAGTAAGTGCATCTCATCCCGTCGGTAGCTTTAGCTGCGGTCATGCCCCACTCATACTTGAACAAGAAATAATTGGGATCAGTAAGACCATTGTATGGAGGTAAAGTGGGAGGAGTGAACTTCTTTGGACAGTCCGCTTGCAGGACCCTCTCGGTGAATGGAGTTCGACTTGGAGAGAAGTCCCAGTCCCTTTTGTCATCCTTGCAAGCTTGGTTCTTTTTCATAGCCTGCTCAATCATTCCTGCAATATATTCTTCAGTGTTGCGTTGTTCCGCGGTACCAAATTCGATCCCTTTACCAGATCTTTGCCTTAGCAAGTCAACACGGTTCAAGGATGTAGGAAGTGCCCTTGTGGGACTAATAACATTTCGAGTACATCGGGCAGAATGATTGTTAGCACGTGGATTGGCGTCCACAACCTTGGCTCCAATATTGTCATGTTCTCATCCTTCAATATCCTCCATGTCATTGTTAAGATTTTGGTCGGAAGCGGAAGAACCTTCCTTCTCATCGAGATTGACTTGAGCCCTTTGAAGAGTAGGATTAGGGCAAACACCGAGGATGGCATCCAATTTCTCCATCACAGCTTTGGAAGCGGCATCAATGCGTTGATTTATGTTGGCAACCACAACATCTAGCTCGCCTTTTGTGACACCAGCTCCGCTTATAAAATTTTGGCCAACCTCCAGAAGATTAGTTTGAGGTGTAGCTTCGTTGTTGGCGATACCTTCGGCTCCTCCAACGGATTTGCTATTCGCCTTTTTGGATTTCGCCATCATTTCGGTTATAGATCCGAACTTCGAAGAGAGCTTCTCCAGGGATTCCAACTCCGGACGGGTGATTGAGATTGAAGATGTGATCACGGCCCCACGGTGGGCGCCTAATTGTTTACACCAAAAATTGGTATAACAACCAAAGAGGTGTTTCTGAACACGTTACCAAATCAGAGGCGAGATGCTTGGAAAGCACGTCACCTTTTCAAAGGCGGGGTGTTAGAAAACCTTTGGAATTGTATATGAGGCCGTATCCAACATTCCATAAGCATCAAGATACCAAAATTAAGAAAAGAAGGAAAAAAAAGACAAGAGTTTATAGTGGTTCGACTCTTATTCGAGTCTACGTCCACTTTGAAGATAGCATTCCATTAATCACCATAAGATTTACATCATTTGCTCCTTTATACATTCATAAAATCTCCTTTTACATGCATTTGCCTTTGAGTCCACATAAGAATGACAGAGAGCTTGAAGAGATTATGCTAATCCTTCCATAGAAGCCATGATTGAAAGCTTGCTAGATCTTCAATGAATTGTGAAGAAGAGATGTTGAAATGCTTGAAGAAGCTCCAAAAAGCAATTTGATAGCACCTCTTCGTAGTTCCCTCCAAAAATCCCCCCCCCCTCCCTTCATGTGAATTATGAGGGGTATTTATAGTTGGAGTTGAAGGGTAGTGGCAAACTTGTAATTTAGAGTGTAAAGTTGGCGCTAGGTTGGCAATTGGTTGGCGCATTGTTATATTTACAAAACTGCCACTCCTTTTTTACATTTTGGCCAGTACACTCGTTTTTATATTGCTGGTCGGTTTTACACTCCTTTTAGGCTACTGGTCGGTTTTACACTCCTTTTAGGCTGTTGGTCGGTTTTACACTCCTTTTAGGCTGTTGGTCGGTTTTACACTCCTTTTTTATGCTGCTGGTCGGTTTTACACTCCTTTTTTATGCTACTGGTCGGTTTTACACTCCTTTTAGGCTGCTAGTCGGTTTTACACTCCTTTTAGGCTACTGGTCGGTTTTACACTCCTTTTTTATGTTGCTGGTCGGCTTTACACTCCTTTTTTATGCTGCTGGTCGGTTTTACACTCTTTTTTTATACTGGTCGATATAATCTTTTTTAGAACTTTGCCACTATTGGCTTTGCATGCTTATGTCTTGTAGTATCGATCCAGCTTTATGGAGTATGGACCGACCAAAGACTAAAGGGACGACCAGGAGGCTTCAGCAATGGGAGGATCGACCAGGAATCTTCCAATATTAAGACGGAGCGGGCTTCCGGAAAGCGGGACCGATCAAACATGTTGAGGTGCCGGAACCGACCAGACGCTTTGATGTGAGAAAGAACGATCCGAAACTGATGAAATCGACCATCCGCTGATGCCATTCCGAACCGATCAGGCTTAAATGAACAGGATGCTCGACCCCGTTCGCTTGCTCGACCAAATCTGTAATGAACGACCACGTTGTAGAGGCGGAGTACGACCTAGGCTTCTGGGAAGCTATGCACGACCCCTGCTTGCGTGTGCTTGATGGAACGACCGACCAGATCAACTTCAGGTTGGACCGACCAGATGGTGCTCTTCTCAAGACCGACCAGGTCGCTAGCGAGCAGACCGACCAGATGGTGATGCTGGTGACCGATCAGTTGTGAGCGACCGGAGTTTGCTGTTTTTCAGCTGGTTAACACTATTGGAGGCTAGGGCCGCTGCAGGTCCAGCCAATGTTCCTCCATCACCAGTTGCACCTGTTCCTCCTCCTCCTCCTCGCGTTGATACTTTTTGTAATAACCCGAAAATCTGGGCCAGTTTAAAATTTTTACTTTGGCAATTTTAGCGAATTTTGATTATTTAAAATGGATTATTTTAAATAATATCGACGAGAAATTTATTTTGAATATAATTCGACGTATATATTATACGCGTCGTCGTTAGAATATAAATATTTATATATAATTATAAATAGAATTGAAAATGGCGCGGTAGTTCGATAATTCGATTTCAAACTTTAATTGAATGTACCGGGTGCAAAACAATCCGGATTTTAGTGAAACCAAAAATAATGGGATCTAATTGATAATATCTTTCCAACGAATCCGAATGATCAAAATTTCATAGCGGGAATCAAAAGATATGTCCAGTTGAAAATTCTGAATAGTCGCTATGGAATTCAGGCCCTTAAAAATGGACATTTTGCAAATGACCTCGGATTTCGACGAAACCAGTTTTGTTGGGTCCGCAGTGTCAAATTATTGTTAGATTCCAAATTTCATAATTTTTCGATTCAATATGTGAGCGTGGCAAAGGAAAACGTGTTTTGACCACTTCAGTTGATTTTAATCGACTGGAAAATGGCCATTTTTCCAACGGTCTCAGAATTCGACGAAACTAGTTTTGTTAGGACCGTATCGTCAATACGAAGCTAGAAAATATTTTTTTAGAATTTATAGAGTTAGTATGTGACCCCGGTAATTTGAAATGTACGTTTAAAATTCAATATAGTGATTTAAATATAAATTTAACGGAAACTAATCGAAACGATCGAATCAGCTTGCGTGGCATATCCCATTGTGTTCGGAATGGGGGTGAAACGCTATGGACGACAGGCGGTGGGCCTCGTTTCGAGGTCGTATGTGAAAGTCAACTCTTTAGGATAAAATAAATAAATTAATTAATAATAAAAAAAATATCCCTCTCCCTTTATCTTTCTGCCCCCCCCCCCAATTCAGCCGTTCATAACCAAATAAAAAAAAAGAGAAAAAAAAAATCGAATCGGAATCGATCGACAGCCCCCCCTCCATCGTTCGCTTGCCGCCGCTCCGACCGATTGGCCGCCGTCACCATGAAGCCGCTCCACCCCCCAGCAGCGCTGCGAGTCGCCCCGCTTCCACCTCCTCCTCTCACCGATCCTGTCCTCCCTCCTCTCGATTCACCCTCCTCCTTCAGTTCGAGCCACGGTGCCGCGACCCCGTCGCCCGCACCCCCTCCTCCGCCTTCCTTTCTCCCCTTCCTCCCTCTTCTCCTCCGACCAGCGAGCCGCTCCACCCCCTCAGCCTCTTTCGCCCCTTTTCAAAAAAAACTGCCAGTAAGTTTTTATTATTTATTTAGTTTATTTAATTTAGTAAGTAAAGCAGTAATTAAATTTTTGAAAAGCCATGATCTAGTTTGAAAAAAAAACTGAATTTATATATAGTATTGATTTAAAAGCAGTTTTTTTTAAAAGATATAAAAACAGATTTTTTAAAAGATATAAAAGCAGTTTTTTTAAAAGATATAAAAGCAGTTTTTTTAAAAGATATAAAAGCAGTTTTTTAAAAGATATAAAAGCAGTTTTTTTAAAAGATATAAAAGCAGTTTTTTAAAAAGATATAAAAGCAGTTTTTTAAAAGAATAAAAGCAGTTTTTTTAAAAGAATAAAAGCGGATTTTAAAAAAAAAAAAAAAAAGCAGATTTTTAAAAGGTATTGAAAACTGATTTTTAAAAGGTATTGAAAACTGATTTCTTTAAAAAGAAAAATCATATTTTTATATATTGAAAGTCGAAGTAAAAATCAGATTTTTATATATTGAACATCGAAGTAAAAATAAATATAATATGATTTTTATATATTGAACTTCGAAGTAAAAATAGGATTTTTATATATTGAATAGCGAAGTAAAAATTCGATTTTTACATAGGTAGTGAAAGCGGGCAACGAAGATGACGAAGATGCGATAGCGATGAAGATTTCTATCAATGAAGTGTCGTGGAGCTAGGATAGCTATATGTGAGAATTTCTCACCTTTCAATTTATTTTTCTAGTTATATATATATACTAGGATGCAGACGGTGCTTAGTAGCACCCGACACAATCGTCCACAGACAATGGACTTGTTTGTTTGGTTGCATGAATTAATTAGATTATTTGTTTGAATTGAATTGTTTGGTGAGATGAAATTGATTTGATTGATGTGTGAATGGCGTGGGCTTCACTAGACCGGGGATAAGGCTAGGCCTTGTCCCGTTTCTAGTATCGTGCCGTTATGCCGCCGAAATTTTCTAAAATAAGTTAGAAAAATAAAAATATCATTTTATTGAATAAATGAATTGAATAGAAATTCATAAGTTGGAATAAAATGTTTTATCGTTAAAAATATATTTTTTAACGTGAAGTGAATAAAATAAAATATTCATTTATAAACCGAACGGTTTGTTTATGTACACCTATTTGAAGGACATTAATTGGGTCGATAAATTTTACACATCGCCCAACTGCACGAATAAAATATGTGTTTGATTGTTTGAAACCCCACACGGGTGTTGGGATGAAATTTGAAGTTCACTCATCCTGATTGATTAAATATGTTGATCGATTGATTGACAGGCTGTTATAAGCGTTGAATATCTATATTTGATGCTTATACAGTGTAGTGCACTTTGGTTGATGGTTGATTATTTTTCAATGCTATTATATACATGTGTTGTATGAAAACCCATATAATTAACTTTATATGGTAATTGATTGGGCCTCATTCCAGTTTAGAAAATAAAGAATATTATAAAATAAAAGTTCATGTGTTGACAGTACTCATTCATTGAGATTGGTCATGTGTTGAACGAAATATTTTAATATTAAAATTTACATCTTTATCGATATAAAATAAAAGTTCATGTGTTGACAGTACTCATTCATTGAGATTGGTCATGTGTTGAATGAAATATTTTAATATTAAAATTTACATCTTTATCGATATAAAATAAAAGTTCATGTGTTGACAGTACTCATCCATTGAGATTGGTCATGTGTTGAACGAAATATTTTGATAATAACAACTATTTTCAAAAAAGAAATATTTAAAATAGAATAATTGAAAATAGAAATTTATGAAGCCGTTTTGACTAGATTGACGCCATTTTGACGTGAACGATATTTATATCGATTTGAAAACGATTTCGAAATGAAATGAATTGAAAACGATTTCGAAATGAAATGAATTGAAAACGATTTCGAAATGAATTGAATTGAAAACGAATTCAAATTGAATTGAAAGCGAATTGAAATGAATTCGAATTGAATTGAAATTTGAATTGAATTGAAATGAATTTTAAAACGAATTTATAAAGAAGAATTCAATTTTGATTTGAATTGAAAAGAAAGTTGAAATAGCTTTTGAAACGATTTTAAAACTATTTATATAATTCGTTTTAAATAGAAATCGACGAAGTATATATTATATATATTATATATATAGTATAATGGCCTGAATAGAACGCGCCGCGCCGCGGCAGTTCGTGAATTTCGACCATTTATTTCAAACGGACATTGCGGGAGATCCGACCGTCGGATTCTCCTAAAACCGGAACCGTTGGGTTCGTATCGAAAAGAGCTTTCTAACGAATATTAGAAATTTGAAATCTAACGGTTGGATTTGGAGATACGTCCAAATCAAATTCGAAAAAGGTCGCTGTAAGTGCAGTTCGATGGCCGTTGATGGAAATCGACTGTACGGGCCTTGATAAAATTATTAAAAATAGTAATAATTTATGTGAAATCATAAGAAATGGTTTAGAAAGAATTGGGATGAAAAACTCCCTATTTGAAAAGATAAAAATAGATTTTTATCGAAATGAACTAGTTTTGAACTAGAATTAAAATTCTATTTATTTTTAGATAAATAAATTGAATTAGAAAAGGGTTTTAAAAATAACCAGAATATCCAATGATTGCATTGGAGTGGATTTGAATCGAAATTGTCTTCGGAATATTTCGATGTTGGAATTCGTGATTATACAGGTGTTGTTATGGAAATTTGAAAGATATATTTATATCGTTATTTCCAATACGACATTTGTTAATCGTAGAATTTGATATTGAATATAAGCCGGAATATTTTCTATTCAGAGCCTTGTATTTAAAATCAAATGTGATTTGGGTTTGTCGTGAATGGTGTCTTCACTAACACCGTTCTTGAACCCAGTTGAGAAAAGATTAAATCTTTTTATTTGGATTTAATGAAGTGTACCAATTAAATAATATTTAATTGGAATTGAATCGATATTGATTTTTGGGTTTATCGTGGACAGTGCTTTAAATAACACTCGTTCTTTAACCCGATCATTGATGAAATGTGATTTTGGGTTGTCGTGAACGGTATCTTCAATAATACAGTTCTTAGACCTAAAGGAGTTAAGAAAATCAGAAACTAACTGGAGATTAGTTAAGTTGAATAGTTTTCGAGGTATTGATTTGATGTTGGTTTCGGCCTTCGGGATTCATACTTAGGGAATTGATCACTTGCTAATTTACAATTAGGGACTGATTGAAGTGTGATGTGATTTTGGGTTTATCGTGAACCGTGTTTTAAATGACACTGATTCTTTGACCCAGTCACAGATTAAAACTAAGTGGAGTTTTAATGAATCTTTAATTAGATTGAAATAATCGAAATGGAGTATCACCAGTTTTGCTCCAGGCGATAGTTAAATCTTTAATTAGATTTGAACGTGAAATGGTAATTGAATTTACCGATAACACCGTGGTGTTAGATATGAAGTATAACCAGTTTTACTTCATGGGATGAATATGTTGGGATTGGGAAATTTAAAACAAATGATTACTTCGGTAAGGTTCGCTAATCCCGACTAGTTTGAATTGATATTCAAAAGTAGATTAAAGAATAAATTCAAGGAATTTATCTTTGATAAAATTTATGGGATCCTTTCCCTATGAACGTGAAATTTAGAAACTAACTGTCGGTTAGCCAAGCAGAATGGTTTTCTGGATATTGATCTGATGTTGGTTTCGGCCTTCGGGGTTAATGTTTGGGGAATTATTCTCTTGATTAATTTAGGGTTAATGACTAATGAATTGGAATGAGGCGTATGTTGTGTTTGTGTAACACTTTTATAATATATACGCGAGTTATTCGGAAAGACCGGGTTTATCCCATTCTGAATAACTGATACGACGGTAAGTCGAAGATGAAGACAATGGTCGAAGACCGGAGGTCTTCACGTCGTTTGGGTAATTACTGATGATCTTGATTGGGCTGTACACCCAAGAAGATGGAAACAGTTAGTGATCGTCCAGACGTACTTGGAGATCGATGGATATGCGGGGTACTAGGTGCCTCCGGTTTCGTTCAGACCCAGAACGGACTTGTAAATGGACTGTGTGTCTGACATTGGATTTTAGTCCGTGTGATTGATCTCTATTAAATATATATCTGTTTGGCGGCGGAGAATTTATTCTCTTGCTTAACGCCTTTCTCTGAGACGTACGAGCTCAGGGGTTATATATTGATGGATATCAAACGCATGGAGTGAATTGCCTGTGTGGCATGCCTAAGTGGCAATTGATCGAGGCTTCTGTTGAAAAGCAAAGTCTTGTGGTGATGATCAAAGCACGGCCTTTGTGGCGTAGCTTTGTGTAACGTTTACCTCGCGTGTTTCACACCCGGTATGAACCAAAAACGGGAGAGGACATCAGGGAGGACTTGCGTTTCTTTCTAGTTAGAAGTGGCGTCAGTGGTTTTACACGCCCTGACGAGTTTGACTTATGTGGTTGTTGCTGTTGCGAGGCGCCTCGGATTGATCGGTCGTTCTCGAACCGATGGAGTCATTTAGTTGGCTCATTTACGCCCCAAAGGGCGGGGAAACGTAGTGTTCAGGCATAATAATCCACATCGGTGGACCGGCCCTGACGATCTAAAGGGTTGATGCGTTCTGATCCTGTGGCTCGGGCTAGAGAGTCACGAATCGGTTGAGGACTATCTTTTGCCTCGGTTCATAGACGGAAATCCAATTTCCAAATACGTGACATTTGCGGTTTTATTTGTAGAGCCTAGTATGGCGACATAGTGGGATGGGGCACTCATGCCGCCTATGATTGATACTTATGATTTGAAGTTGTTTTATACACTATGCACTTATTATAGTATCAAATGATTTGTTTTTAAACGTATCAAGCATTCTTTGGCTGTTATAAGGGAAAACCCTATCCGCCGGCTTGCGTTGCATTGTGTGATAGGACCTGGGTCTTATAACAGCTTCCTTTTTCTTTATTTAGCATTGCGCTGTTTGTTATATGCACTGGTATTCTTGGGAGGAAACCCGTTCCGTGTTATACGGCATGGTCCCTTGATTTAAAATAAAGATTAATAACTGTTTTAGTTCTCACACCAGTCCCATGACTGACCTGGAGTTTATTGTTTTAACCTAAACTCTGGGTGCCCTTATTTTGACATGGGCAGCTAGTAGTTTTGGTTTTGCAGATTTATATTCACAGGATCCTGGTTTACACCTGGAACGATATCCGGAAAGCTTTGTATCCGTATATCTCATTCTAGTTGTGTATCGTATTATTTTCCGCTGCTATGTATTTAACTGTAATTTAAATCTCTGATATTTCTGTGTAATATTCATTTATACTCTGTATATTCTTGTAATCTGATGCATTGTTGTAATATACAATGAAATGTTCTTTTATATGCGTTCTGTTGTGGTTTGTTCTCGAACTATCCGACGCTTTCCTTTACGGGGAAGTTACGGGTTTTCACAGTTGGTATCAGAGCTTTGGTTTACAAAGCAGAGAACAAGGCACATTAGAACCATACGAAAGAATTCATCAGATATTGGATTAGTAATATCCAATGGGAATGACTCGTTAGAGATGGGATCAGAAGTATCCTAGAACGAGTGTGAAGAGTATATTTTTAAAATGAAAACAAATTTTGTTTTGAAAATTTAAATCAATTATTCGTATTTGATTATTTATTTATATTGATTTGGACAGTTCAGTATATAAAAATTTTGCATATACGCCTTGCAAACGTGTATTTGAAATTTTAATATACTGGATAGATATAGAATCACACTCTAGTCGCCCAGAGATAATTTTGGTAATGCGGCCGCATTATCAATATTTATATTCGTGTTTCGAAGGTGTGATATCTATATATTTCCATTAGACTGGTGTGAGAACCAAAATTAGATAGGGCTTATTGTTGTGATTTGGCATCAAAAATTTGATTTTTGTATATGTATCAAAATTATGAATTTGAAACTTTAAATTCACTAATTGATTGATGTTTGTGTTGTTCGTTCATTTGTTTGCTAAGTTTGAACCATTATGCCTAATTTGATCAAATATTGAATTGTATTGAAAATTGGTCGCATTTGCTTGCATATATGTACTTACCTTGAACAGGTCATAGCAAGGAGGCTAAAGCCAGAGAATAAAATTTGTTTGCCCGACAAATAGGTACATGTCTACTACATAATTTACTGTTTTGTTTGGGTGATGATGATTTTGTGAGCCTATTGGCTAGCCGCTTGGCTTTTTCTTTTTCTTTTTGAGATCTAAAGGACCGGGGAAGCTATTTGAAATTCCCCGATGCTCCCATTGCAGGGGAGGTTATGGCGAAATTTTTCGAAAATTTAGGGTGTTAGCCAATTTTTTGAGATTTTAGAAAATTCTCAGAAGCTAAAGAGTTGGAGAATGAAAGCCAGATCGAATATAGTGTTGGTTAATCAAACCACTTTCGACTTTGTTCCTTTTCGGGGACGAAAAGTTTTAAGTGGGGGAGATTGTAATAACCCGAAAATCTGGGCCAGTTTAAAATTTTTATTTTGGCAATTTTAGCGAATTTTGATTATTTAAAATGGATTATTTTAAATAATATCGACGAGAAATTTATTTTGAATATAATTCGACGTATATATTATACGCGTCGTCGTTAGAATATAAATATTTATATATAATTATAAATAGAATTGAAAATGGCGCGGTAGTTCGATAATTCGATTTCAAACTTTAATTGAATGTACCGGGTGCAAAACAATCCGGATTTTAGTGAAACCAAAAATAATGGGATCTAATTGATAATATCTTTCCAACGAATCCGAATGATCAAAATTTCATAGCGGGAATCAAAAGATATGTCCAGTTGAAAATTCTGAATAGTCGCTATGGAATTCAGGCCCTTAAAAATGGACATTTTGCAAATGACCTCGGATTTCGACGAAACCAGTTTTGTTGGGTCCGCAGTGTCAAATTATTGTTAGATTCCAAATTTCATAATTTTTTGATTCAATATGTGAGCGTGGCAAAGGAAAACGTGTTTTGACCACTTTAGTTGATTTTAATCGACTGGAAAATGGCCATTTTTCCAACGGTCTCAGAATTCGACGAAACTAGTTTTGTTAGGACCGTATCGTCAATACGAAGCTAGAAAATATTTTTTTAGAATTTATAGAGTTAGTATGTGACCCCGGTAATTTGAAATGTACGTTTAAAATTCAATATAGTGATTTAAATATAAATTTAACGGAAACTAATCGAAATGATCGAATCAGCTTGCGTGGCATATCCCATTGTGTTCGGAATGGGGGTGAAACGCTATGGACGACAGGCGGTGGGCCTCGTTTCGAGGTCGTATGTGAAAGTCAACTCTTTAGGATAAAATAAATAAATTAATTAATTATAAAAAAAAATATCCCTCTCCCTTTATCTTTCTGCCCCCCCCCCCAATTCAGCCGTTCATAACCAAATAAAAAAAAAAAAAAAGAGAAAAAAAAAATCGAATCGGAATCGATCGACAGCCCCCCCTCCATCGTTCGCTTGCCGCCGCTCCGACCGATTGGCCGCCGTCACCATGAAGCCGCTCCACCCCCCAGCAGCGCCGCGAGTCGCCCCGCTTCCACCTCCTCCTCTCACCGATCCTGTCCTCCCTCCTCTCGATTCAACCTCCTCCTTCAGTTCGAGCCACGGTGCCGCGACCCCGACGCCGGGACCCCCTCCTCCGCCTTCCTTTCTCCCCTTCCTCCCTCTTCTCCTCCGACCAGCGAGCCGCTCCACCCCCTCAGCCTCTTTCGCCCCTTTTCAAAAAAAACTGCCAGTAAGTTTTTATTATTTATTTAGTTTATTTAATTTAGTAATTAAAGCAGTAATTAAATTTTTGAAAAGCCATGATCTAGTTTGAAAAAAAAACTGAATTTATATATAGTATTGATTTAAAAGCAGTTTTTTTTAAAAGATATAAAAACAGATTTTTTAAAAGATATAAAAGCAGTTTCTTTAAAAGATATAAAAGCAGTTTTTTTAAAAGATATAAAAGCAGTTTTTTAAAAGATATAAAAGCAGTTTTTTTAAAAGATATAAAAGCAGTTTTTTAAAAAGATATAAAAGCAGTTTTTTAAAAGAATAAAAGCAGTTTTTTTAAAAGAATAAAAGCGGATTTAAAAAAAAAAAAGAATAAAAGCAGATTTTTAAAAGGTATTGAAAACTGATTTTTAAAAGGTAATGAAAACTGATTTCTTTAAAAAGAAAAATCATATTTTTATATATTGAAAGTCGAAGTAAAAATCAGATTTTTATATATTGAACATCGAAGTAAAAATATATATAATATGATTTTTATATATTGAACTTCGAAGTAAAAATAGGATTTTTATATATTGAATAGCGAAGTAAAAATTCGATTTTTACATAGGTAGTGAAAGCGGGCAACGAAGATGACGAAGATGCGATAGCGATGAAAATTTCTATCAATGAAGTGTCGTGGAGCTAGGATAGCTATATGTGAGAATTTCTCACCTTTCAATTTATTTTTCTAGTTATATATATATACTAGGATGCAGACGGTGCTTAGTAGCACCCGACACAATCGTCCACAGACCATGGACTTGTTTTTTTGGTTGCATGAATTAATTAGATTATTTGTTTGAATTGAATTGTTTGGTGAGATGAAATTGATTTGATTGATGTGTGAATGGCGTGGGCCTTCACTAGACCGGGGATAAGGCTAGGCCTTGTCCCGTTTCTAGTATCGTGTCGTTATGCCGCCGAAATTTTCTAAAATAAGTTAGAAAAATAAAAATATCATTTTATTGAATAAATGAATTGAATAGAAATTCATAAGTTGGAATAAAATGTTTTATCGTTAAAAATATAATTTTTAACGTGAAGTGAATAAAATAAAATATTCATTTATAAACCGAACGGTTTGTTTATGTACACCTATTTGAAGGACATTAATTGGGTCGATAAATTTTACACATCGCCCAACTGCACGAATAAAATATGTGTTTGATTGTTTGAAACCCCACACGGGTGTTGGGATGAAATTTGAAGTTCACTCATCCTGATTGATTAAATATGTCGATCGATTGATTGACAGGCTGTTATAAGCGTTGAATATCTATATTTGATGCTTATACAGTGTAGTGCACTTTGGTTGATGGTTGATTATTTTTCAATGCTATTATATACATGTGTTGTATGAAAACCCATATAATTAACTTTATATGGTAATTGATTGGGCCTCATTCCAGTTTAGAAAATAAAGAATATTATAAAATAAAAGTTCATGTGTTGACAGTACTCATTCATTGAGATTGGTCATGTGTTGAACGAAATATTTTAATATTAAAATTTACATCTTTATCGATATAAAATAAAAGTGTAAAGACCCGCAACTTCCCCGTAAAGGGAAGCGTCGGATAGTTCGAGAACAAGCCACAATAGAACGCATACAGAAGAACATTTCACTATATATTACAACAGTGCATCAGATTATAAGAATATACAGAGTATAAATGAATATCACACAGAAATATTAGAGATTTAAATTACATTTAAATACATAGCAGCGGAAAATAATACAATACACAACTAGAAGTAGATATACGGATACAAAGCTTTCCGGATATCGTTCCAGCTGTAAACCAGGATCCTGTGAATATAAATCTGCAAAACCAAAACTACTAGCTGCCCGTGTCAAAATAGGGGCACCCAGAGTTTAGGTTAAAACAATAAACTCCAGGTCAGTCATGGGACTGGTGTGAGAACTAAAACAGTTATTAATCTTTATTTTAAAATTAGGTAAACCAAGGGACCACGCCGTAAAACACGGAACGGGTTTTCTCCCAAGAATACCAGTGCATAAACAAACAGCGCAATGCTAAATAAAGAAAAATGAAGCTGTTATAAGACCCAGGTCCTATCACACAATGCAACGCAAGCCGGGGGATAGGGTTTTCCCTTATAACAGCCAAAGAATGCTTGATACGTTTAAAACAAATCATTTGATACTATAATAAGTGCATAGTGTATAAAACAACTTCAAATCATAAGTATCAATCATAGGCGACATGAGCGTCCCATGCCACTATGTCGCCATATATAGGTTTACAAATAAAACCGCAAATGGCACGTATTTGGAAATTGGATTTCCGTCTATGAACCGAGGCAAAAGATAGTCCTCAACCGATTCGAGACGCTCTAGCCCGTGTCTCAGGAACAAAACGCATCGTCCCTTGGAGCGGCAGGGCCGGTCCACCGATGTGGATTAGACGAAATCCTGAACACTGCGTTTCCCCGCCCTTTGGGGCGTAGGTGAGCCAACTAAATGACTCCATCGGACACGGATCGTCCGATCAAACCGAGGCGCCTCGCAACAGCAACAACCACATAAGTCAAACTCGTCAGGGCGTGTAAAACCACTGACGCCACTTTTTAGCTAGAAGGAAACGCATGCCCTCCCTGAGGTCCGTCTCCCGTTTTTGGTTCATACCGGGTGTGAAACACGCGAGGTAAACGTTACACAAAGCTACGCCACAAAGGCCTTGCTTTGATCATCACCACAAGACTTTGCTTTCAACAGAAGCCTCGATCAATTGCCACTTAGGCATGCCACACAGGCAATTCACTCCATGCGTTTGATATCCATCAATATATAACCCCTGAGCTCGTACGTCTCAGAGAAGGGCGTTAAGCAAAAGAATAAATTCTCCGCCGCCAAACAGATATATATTTAATAGAGATCAATCACACAGACTAAAATCCAATGTCAGACACACAATCCATTTACAAGTCCGTTCTGGGTCTGAACGAAACCGGAGGCACCTAGTACCCCGCATATCCATCGATCCCCAAGTACGTCTGGACGATCACCAACTGTTTCCATCTTCTTGGGTGTACAGCCCAATCAAGATCATCAGTTATCACCCAAACGACGTGAAAACCTCCGGTCTTCGACCATCGTCTTCATCTTCGACTTATCGTCGTATCAGTTATTCAGAATGGGATTAACCCGGTCTTTCCGAATAACTCGCGTATATTTTAAATAAGTGTTACACAAACACAACATACGCCTCATTCCAATTCATTAGTCACTAACCGTAAATTAATCAAGAGAATAATTCCCCAAACATTAACCCCGAAGGCCGAAACCAACATCAGATCAATATCCAGAAAACCATTCTGCTTGGCTAACCGACAGTTAGTATCTAAATTTCACGTTCATAGGGAAAGGTTCCCATAAATTTTATCAAAGATAAATTCCTTGAACTTAGTCTTTAATCTACTTTTGAATATCAATTCAAACTAGTCGGGATTAGCGAACCTTACCGAAGTAATCATTTGTTTTAATTTCCCAATCCCAACCTATTCATCCCATGAAGTAAAACTGGTTATACTTCATATCTAACACCACGGTGTTATCGGTAAATTCAATTACCATTTCACGTTCAAATCTAATTAAAGATTTAACTATCTCCTGGAGCAAAACTGGTGATACTCCATTTCGATTATTTCAATCTAATTAAAGATTCATTAAAACTCCACTTAGTTTTAATCTGTGACTGGGTTAAAGAATCAGTGTCATTTAAAACACGGTTCACGATAAACCCAAAATCACATCACATTTCAATCAGTCCCTAATTGTAAATTAGCAAGTGAGCAATTCCCTAAGTATGAATCCCGAAGGCCGAAACCAACATCAGATCAATACCTCGGAAACTATTCAACTTAACTAATCTCCAGTTAGTTTCTGATTTTCTTAACTCCTTTAGGTCTAAGAACTGTATTATTGAAGATACCGTTCACGACAACCCAAAATCACATTTCATCAATGATCGGGTTAAAGAACGAGTGTTATTTAAAACACTGTCCACGATAAACCCAAAAATCAATATCGATTTAATTCCAATTAAATATTATTTAATTGGTACACTTCATTAAATCTAAATAAAAAGATTTAATCTTTTCTCAACTGGGTTCAAGAACAGTGTTAGTGAAGACACCATTCACGACAAACCCAAATCACATTTGATATTAAATACAAGGCTCTGAATAGAAAATATCCCGGCTTATATTCAATATCAAATTCTACGATCAACAAATGTCGTATTGGAAATAACGATATAAATATATATCTTTCAAATTTCCATAACAACATCTGTATAATCACGAATTCCAACATCGAAATATTCCGAAGACAATTTCGATTCAAATCCATTCCAATGCAATCATTGGAAATTTTGGTTATTTTTAAAATCCTTTTCAAATTCAATTTATTTATTTAAAAATAAATAGAATTATAATTCTAGTTCAAAACTAGTTCATTTCGATAAAAATCTATTTTTATCTTTTCAAATATGGAGATTTTCATCCCAATTCTTCTCAAATCATTTTTATGATTTTACACAAATTATTACTATTTTTAATAATTTTATCAAGGCCCGTACAGTCGATTTCCATCAATGGCCATCGAACTGCACTTACAGCGACCTTTTTCAAATTTGATTTGGACATAATTCCAAATCCAACCGTTAGATTTCAAATTTCTAATATTCGTTAGAAAGCTCTTTTCGATACGAACCCAACGGTTCCGGTTTTAGGAGAATCCGACGGTCGGATCTCCCGTAATGTCCGTTTGAAATAAATGGTCGAAATTCACGAACTGCCGCGGCGCGGCGCGTTCTATTCAGGCCATTATACTATATATATAATATATATAATATATACTTCGTCGATTCCTATTCAAAACGAATTATATAAATAGTTTTAAAATCCGTTTCAAAATCTATTTCAACTTCTATTTCAATTCAAAGCAAAATTGAATTCTTCTTTATAAATTCGTTTTAAAATTCATTTCTATTCAATTCGAATTTCAATTCAATTTGAATTCATTTCAATTCGCTTTCAATTCCATTTGAATTCGTTTTCAATTCAATTCATTTCAAAATCGTTTTCAATTCAATTCATTTCGAAATCGTTTTCAATTCAATTCATTTCGAAATCGTTTTCAATTCAATTCATTTCGAAATCGTTTTCAATTCAATTCATTTCGAAATCGTTTAAAATCGATATAAATATCGTTTACGTCAAAATGGCGTCAAACTAATCAACACGGCTTCATAAATTTCTATTTTCAAATATTCTATTTCAAATATTTCATTTTCAAAATAGTTGTTATTATCAAAAATATTTCGTTCAACACATGACCAATCTCAATGGATGAGTACTGTCAACACATGAACTTTTATTTTATATCGATAAATATGTAAATTTTAATATTAAAATATTTCGTTCAACACATGACCAATCTCAATGAATGAGTACTGTCAACACATGAACTTTTATTTTATATTGATCTTTATTTTCTAAATTGGAATGAGGCCCAATCAATTACCATATAAAGTTAATTATATGGATTTTCATACAACACATGTATATAATAGCATGGAAAAATAATCAACCATCAACCAAAGTGCACTACACTGTATAAGCATCAAATATAGATATCTAACGCTTAAAACAGCCTGTCAATCAACCGATTGACATATTTAATAAATCAGGATGAGTGAACTTCAAATTTCATCCCAACACCCGTGTGGGGTTTCAAACAATCAAAAACATATTTTGTTTGTGCTGTTGGGCGATGTGTAAAATTTATCGACCCAATCAATGTCCTTCAAATAGGTGTACATAAACAAACCGTCTGGTTTGTAAATGAATATTTATTTTATTTACTTTCACTATATTCATATTCACGTTAAAAATTATATTTTTAACGATAAAACATTTTATTCCAACCTATGAATTTCTATTATTCATTTACACAAATAAAATGATATTTTTATTTTCTAACATATTTTAGAAAATTTCGGCGGCATAACGGCACGATACTAGAAACGGGACGAGGCCTAGCCTTATCCCCGGTTTAGTGAAGGCCCACGCCATTCACACATCAATCAAACCATTCAATTTCACTCAAACAATTCAATTCAATCACATAATCAAACTAATCTATGCAACCAAACAAACAAGTCCATGGTTTGTGGACGATTGTGTCGGGTGCTACTAAGCACCGTCTGCATCCTAGTATATATATATAACTAGAAAATAAATTGAAGAGTGAGAAATTCTCACATATAGCTATCCTAGCTCCACGGCACTTCTAATGCAGGGAATCTTCGCCAACCTGCCCTTTGTCGCTTTCGTTGTCCGCTTTCACTACATATGTAAAAAAAATCGAATTTTTACTTCGCTATTCAATATATAAAAATTCTATTTTTATCACGAAGTTCAATATATAAAAATTCTATTTTTATCACGAAGTTCAATATATAAAAATTCTATTTTTATCACGAAGTTCAATATATAAAAATTCTATTTTTATCACGAAGTTCAATATATAAAAATTCTATTTTTATCACGAAGTTCAATATATAAAAATTCTATCATGTAAAAATTATATTTTTAATTCTTCTATATAGTAAAGACTATATTTTTAATACTTTAAAAATATAAAACTCATATTTTTATTACTTTAAAAATATAAAGATCATATTTTTAATGCTTTACTTATATAAAAATAGTATTTTTATTCTTTCTCTAATATAAAAATTATATTTTTGACCTTCTCCTATATTAAAAATTATATTTTTAACCTTCTCATGTCACACTACATATGAAACTAATTTTTTTTTCATTTTATAACTTATTTACATTATCTAGAGAAAGAAAAATAATAAATAAAGCAAACAAAGCTTACAGTGGTCAAGGAAAAAGGGGAGGGGCGCTGTTTGCTCGCTGCAGTCGGAGAAGGGGATGGTTGCGCTTGGATGAGAGGAGGAGCGTCAGCAGGTGGTGGCGCTGGAGTTGAGCGCGGCCTCCTCCTCACGCTCGCGGTCTTCTTCGATGGCGTCTGGGGTTCGGAAGTGGAGAGGAGGGGTTGGGGAAGAAAGAGGAGGTGCGAAGGAGGGGGGGCTCGATTGATGGTGGCGGGATCGGAGTGGAGGCCGTCGGTCTGTGGGAGGGCGCCTCCGTTCGATTTCTTTTTTTTTTTATTTATTTATCTTCTGAAATGAAATCGATGTGGGGGGGGGGGGGGTGACTTGGAAAAAGGGAAAGAGGGTTTTTTTTATTTATTTTCTCACAAAAAGCAACTTTTATTTTCGACCTCTAAACGAGGCCCACCGCCTGCCGTCCCTAGCGTTTAACCCCCATTCCGAACACAACGGGATATGTATCGCAAGCTGATTCGATAGTTACAATCAGTTTCTGTCAAAATCTACATATAACTCTATATATTGAATTTGAACGCGCATTTCAATTTACCGGGGTCACATACTAACTCTATAAATCCCATAAAAATATTTTCTAGCTTCGTATTGACGATACGGTCCTAACAAAACTAGTTTCGTCGAATTCTGAGACCGTTGGAAAAATGGCCAATTTCCAGTCGATTAAATTCAACTGAAACTGGTCAAACGCGTTTTCTTTTGCCACACTCACATATTGATTCGAAAAATTATGAAATTTGGAATCTAGCAATAACTTGACACCACGGACCCAACAAAACTGGTTTCGTCGAAATCCGAGGTCGTTTGCAAAATGTCCATTTTTAAGGGCCTGAATTCCATAGCGACTATTCAGAATTTTCAACTGGACATATCTTTTGATTCCCGCTACGAACTTTTAATTTTTCGGATTCGTTGGAAAGATATTCACTATTAGATTCCATTATTTTTGGTTTCACTAAAATCCGGATTGTTTTGCACCCGGTATATTCAATTGAAGTTTGAAATCGAATTATCGAACTACCGCGCCATTTTCAATTCTATTTATAATTATATATAAATATTTCTATTCTAACGACGACGCGTATAATATATACGTTCGAATTATATTCTAAACATTTTTCTCGTTGATATTATTTAAAATAAATCATTTTAAATATCAAATTTCACTAAAATTGCCAAAATAAAAATTTTAAACTGGCCCAGATTTTCGGGTTATTACAAAAAGTTCATGTGTTGACAGTACTCATTCATTGAGATTGGTCATGTGTTGAACGAAATATTTTAATATTAAAATTTACATCTTTATCGATATAAAATAAAAGTTCATGTGTTGACAGTACTCATCCATTGAGATTGGTCATGTGTTGAACGAAATATTTTGATAATAACAACTATTTTCAAAAAAGAAATATTTGAAATAGAATATTTGAAAATAGAAATTTATGAAGCCGTGTTGACTAGATTGACGCCATTTTGACGTGAACGATATTTATATCGATTTGAAAACGATTTCGAAATAAAATGAATTGAAAACGATTTCGAAATGAAATGAATTGAAAACGATTTCGAAATGAATTGAATTGAAAACGAATTCAAATTGAATTGAAAGCGAATTGAAATGAATTCGAATTGAATTGAAATTTGAATTGAATAGAAATGAATTTTAAAACGAATTTATAAAGAAGAATTCAATTTTGATTTGAATTGAAAAGAAAGTTGAAATAGCATTTGAAACGATTTTAAAACTATTTATATAATTCGTTTTAAATAGAAATCGACGAAGTATATATTATATATATTATATATATAATATAATGGCCTGAATAGAACGCGCCGCGCCGCGGCAGTTCGTGAATTTCGACCATTTATTTCAAACGGACATTGCGGGAGATCCGACCGTCGGATTCTCCTAAAACCGGAACCGTTGGGTTCGTATCGAAAAGAGCTTTCTAACGAATATTAGAAATTTGAAATCTATCGGTTGGATTTGGAGATACGTCCAAATCAAATTCGAAAAAGGTCGTTGTAAGTGCAGTTCGATGGCCGTTGATGGAAATCGTCTGTACGGGCCTTGATAAAATTATTAAAAATAGTAATAATTTATGTAAAATCATAAGAAATGGTTTAGAAAGAATTGGGATGAAAAACTCCCTATTTGAAAAGATAAAAATAGATTTTTATCGAAATGAACTAGTTTTGAACTAGAATTAAAATTCTATTTATTTTTAAATAAATAAATTGAATTAGAAAAGGGTTTTAAAAATAACCAGAATATCCAATGATTGCATTGGAGTGGATTTGAATCTAAATTGTCTTCGGAATATTTCGATGTTGGAATTCGTGATTATACAGGTGTTGTTATGGAAATTTGAAAGATATTTTTATATCGTTATTTCCAATACGACATTTGTTAATCGTAGAATTTGATATTGAATATAAGCCGGAATATTTTCTATTCAGAGCCTTGTATTTAAAATCAAATGTGATTTGGGTTTGTCGTGAATGGTGTCTTCACTAACACTGTTCTTGAACCCAGTTGAGAAAAGATTAAATCTTTTTATTTGGATTTAATGAAGTGTACCAATTAAATAATATTTAATTGGAATTGAATCGATATTGATTTTTGGGTTTATCGTGGACAGTGCTTTAAATAACACTCGTTCTTTAACCCGATCATTGATGAAATGTGATTTTGGGTTGTCGTGAACGGTATCTTCAATAATACAGTTCTTAGACCTAAAGGAGTTAAGAAAATCAGAAACTAACTGGAGATTAGTTAAGTTGAATAGTTTCCGAGGTATTGATCTGATGTTGGTTTCGGCCTTCGGGATTCATACTTAGGGAATTGCTCACTTGCTAATTTACAATTAGGGACTGATTGAAGTGTGATGTGATTTTGGGTTTATCGTGAACCGTGTTTTAAATGACACTGATTCTTTAACCCAGTCACAGATTAAAACTAAGTGGAGTTTTAATGAATCTTTAATTAGATTGAAATAATCGAAATGGAGTATCACCAGTTTTGCTCCAGGCGATAGTTAAATCTTTAATTAGATTTGAACGTGAAATGGTAATTGAATTTACCGATAACACCGTGGTGTTAGATATGAAGTATAACCAGTTTTACTTCATGGGATGAATAGGTTGGGATTGGGAAATTTAAAACAAATGATTACTTCGGTAAGGTTCGTTAATCCCGACTAGTTTGAATTGATATTCAAAAGTAGATTAAAGAATAAATTCAAGGAATTTATCTTTGATAAAATTTATGGGAACCTTTCCCTATGAACGTGAAATTTAGAAACTAACTGTCGGTTAGCCAAGCAGAATGGTTTTCTGGATATTGATCTGATGTTGGTTTCGGCCTTCGGGGTTAATGTTTGGGGAATTATTCTCTTGATTAATTTACGGTTAATGACTAATGAATTGGAATGAGGCGTATGTTGTGTTTGTGTAACACTTTTATAATATATACGCGAGTTATTCGGAAAGACCGGGTTTATCCCATTCTGAATAACTGATACGACGGTAAGTCGAAGATGAAGACAATGGTCGAAGACCAGAGGTCTTCACGTCGTTTGGGTAATTACTGATGATCTTGATTGGGCTGTACACCCAAGAAGATGGAAACAGTTAGTGATCGTCCAGACGTACTTGGAGATCGATGGATATGCGGGGCACTAGGTGCCTCCGGTTTCGTTCAGACCCAGAACGGACTTGTAAATGGACTGTGTGTCTGACATTGGATTTTAGTCCGTGTGATTGATCTCTATTAAATATATATCTGTTTGGCGGCGGAGAATTTATTCTCTTGCTTAACGCCTTTCTCTGAGACGTACGAGCTCAGGGGTTATATATTGATGGATATCAAACGCATGGAGTGAATTGCCTGTGTGGCATGCCTAAGTGGCAATTGATCGAGGCTTCTGTTGAAAAGCAAAGTCTTGTGGTGATGATCAAAGCACGGCCTTTGTGGCGTAGCTTTGTGTAACGTTTACCTCGCGTGTTTCACACCCGGTATGAACCAAAAACGGGAGAGGACATCAGGGAGGACTTGCGTTTCTTTCTAGTTAGAAGTGGCGTCAGTGGTTTTACACGCCCTGACGAGTTTGACTTATGTGGTTGTTGCTGTTGCGAGGCGCCTCGGATTGATCGGTCGTTCTCGAACCGATGGAGTCATTTAGTTGGCTCATTTACGCCCCAAAGGGCGGGGAAACGTAGTGTTCAGGCATAATAATCCACATCGGTGGACCGGCCCTGACGATCTAAAGGGTTGATGCGTTCTGATCCTGTGGCTCGGGCTAGAGAGTCACGAATCGGTTGAGGACTATCTTTTGCCTCGGTTCATAGACGGAAATCCAATTTCCAAATACGTGACATTTGCGGTTTTATTTGTAGAGCCTAGTATGGCGACATAGTGGGATGGGGCACTCATGCCGCCTATGATTGATACTTATGATTTGAAGTTGTTTTATACACTATGCACTTATTATAGTATCAAATGATTTGTTTTTAAACGTATCAAGCATTCTTTGGCTGTTATAAGGGAAAACCCTATCCCCCGGCTTGCGTTGCATTGTGTGATAGGACCTGGGTCTTATAACAGCTTCATTTTTCTTTATTTAGCATTGCGCTGTTTGTTATATACACTGGTATTCTTGGGAGGAAACCCGTTCCGTGTTATACGGCGTGGTCCCTTGATTTACCTAATGATTTAAAATAAAGATTAATAACTGTTTTAGTTCTCACACCAGTCCCATGACTGACCTGGAGTTTATTGTTTTAACCTAAACTCTAGGTGCCCTTATTTTGACACGGGCAGCTAGTAGTTTTGGTTTTGCAGATTTATATTCACAGGATCCTGGTTTACAGCTGGAACGATATCCGGAAAGCTTTGTATCCGTATATCTCATTCTAGTTGTGTATCGTATTATTTTCCGCTGCTATGTATTTAACTGTAATTTAAATCTCTGATATTTCTGTGTAATATTCATTTATACTCTGTATATTCTTGTAGTCTGATGCATTGTTGTAATATACAATGAAATGTTCTTTTATATGCGTTCTGTTGTGGTTTGTTCTCGAACTATCCGACGCTTTCCTTTACGGGGAAGTTACGGGTTTTCACACTTTTGCAAAGACGTGCACGGAATTCAAGGCTATGTGTGGAAAACCATTTCAAGGGTCAGAAACGTTTGTGCAAGCTAGAGATTGGCTTAAGGAGGTGGAAGAATTGCTAGAAATCTTTGAAGTAGAAGAAGGGAGGAGAGTTCGTTTACCAGCTTGGTTGATGAAGGGAGAGGCCTCGTTTTGGTGGGAGGTCACTAATGGGGAGCGTCATGTTGACTCTTGGGAGGATTTCAGACGTAGGTTCGAGGCGAAGTTTCTCTTAAGGGAGGAAGAAAATCTATATATGGAAAGTTTCTTGACATTGAAGCAAGGAAGCTCATCAGTGAAAGAATATGTCAATAAATTTAATCAGTTAGCAAGGTTTGGCTTGGACTTAGTAAACACGCCGGAGAAGAAGGCTCTAAGGTTCGTGAATGGCTTGAATGAACCATTGCAAGGGTTGGCTATGACCGACATCCTTATGGGGGCCACCTTTGAGAAGTTAGTAGAAATGGCGCTTATGCATGAGGAGAAAAGCGCTAAAGCTGATAAAGCACCCGAGAAGAAGAGGGATCAGAAGAAACCACAACAGCAAAACAAGAAGGGTGGAAAAGACAATAATGGCAAGGGAAAGAAGAAGTACTTTAACTGTGGAACCCCAGGCCATCTCAGCAAGGATTGCCGAAAGAAAAAGAAGACAGGCTGTTTTCATTGTGGCGATGCGGGACATTTAGTGAAGGACTGCCCAAAGAAGGGGCAGAGGGCAGGAGCTACCTCGGGAGGACAGGTGCAAACTCTTGTGGCACCAGGGCAGGCTAGGGGACAAGTTCAGGCTCTTGCGGTCCCACCGCTGCAAGAACGAGGTAGAACCATTTCTGTTGAAAGCTTAGTTTTTCTGTTTGATCATCCTGTCCGTACCTTATTCGATTCGGGCGCATCACATTCGTTTATCACTACATCATTAGTTGAATCACTGCATTTAAACACCAGTTTAGTAGAGGATCCTTTAGTTGTTTCGAATCCAATAGGGGGCTCAGCTTATTTGTCCATGATGTGTTTGGATTTGTAAATTTCCATACTTAGCGTTGAATTTAGATGTGATGCTTACGTGTTGGGCTTCACGGGCTATGGGCTAATTTTAGGAATGGATTGGTTATCCAGAAATGGGGTCGTTCTTGATTGTGAAAGGAGAGTATTTAGGCTCGTGACTCGCCTTGGCAACACTCTCGAAATCTTCTGTAATCCCATAAATTCGGTTATGCTTAGTTATCTAGAATCGCTTGATGCGCCTGAGGAAAATCTACGATCTGTTAGAGTGGTCCTAGAATATTCGGATGTGTTTGAGGAGGTGAAGGGCTTGCCTCCGAAGCGGGAGATAGATTTTCGAATATATCTTGTGGATAATACGAAACCAGTATCTTTGCCAGTACGCCACATGGCTCCACGTGAAAGGAGGGAACTCGATAAGCAAGTGAAGGAGTTGCTCGAGAAGGGGTTCATAAGACGAAGTATATCGGAGTGGGGTGCTCCAGTAGTATTTGCCACGAAGGCGGATGGGTTCCTTAGACTTTGTGTGGACTATAGAGAACTTTATAAACTTACTAAGAAGAACAGACACCCACTGTCGAGGATTGACGATCTCTTCGATCAGTTAGTTGGCACCTCAGTGTTTTCGCAGTTGGACTTAGCCACTGGTTTCCATCAGTTGAGAGTGGCTGAGGATAGCATTGACAAGACTGCCTTTAGGACTCCGGATGGTTTCTATGAATGGCTAGTGATGCCCTTCGGTTTGACAAACGCCCCCGCATACTTTGTTGATTTGATGAGTAGGGTGTTTAGGGAGTACCTTAACAAATTTGTGGTAGTCTTTGTAGATGACATCTTGATCTTTTATAAGGATGAAGGAGAGCATGCCCTACATCTTAGGGAAGTGTTGGAGACTCTTCGAGCGCATAAGCTTAAAGCTAAATTTTCTAAGTGTCACTTTTGGAGGAAGAAAGTACGGTTCTTAGGACACGTGGTTTCCAAAGAAGGGATAGCTGTAGATCCCGTGAAGGTGGTGGCCATCCAAGATTGGAAGGTTCCTAAAAATGCTACCGAAGTGAGAAGTTTCTTGGGGTTGGCTGGCTACTATAGGAAGTTTATCAAATACTTCGCAAAGATATCAGCTACATTGACACGCTAGACGAAGAAGAACCTAGTTTTCACATGGGACGTAGATTGTGATGATGCGTTCCAACGTTTGAAGAGAGCTTTGACTTCAGCCCCAGTTTTAGTATTGCCAGACGGGAGTAAGCCGTTTACCGTTTATACTGATGCTTGTGGGACAGGACTAGGCGCAGTCTTAATGCAAGAGGGTAGGGTAATAGCCTATGGTGGAAGGCAGTTGAGAGCGCATGAGAAAAATTATCCTACACATGACCTAGAATTGGCCACTATTGTTTTCGCGCTTAAGTCTTGGCGTCATTATCTTCTTGGCGAGAGATTCGAATTATTCACTGACCACAATCTTTAAAATACCTATTCTCTCAAAAGGACTTGAACTTAAGGCAGCAAAGGTGGATGGAGTTCTTAGCGTCCTACTACTTCGAAATAGCATATACCCCTGGCAAGGGTAACGTGGTGGCCGATGCCTTAAGTAGAAAAAGATTATCCTTAAGTCCCTTGTTTGTTGAGCGGAAAAGTTTAGAATTCATTTCGATGTTTGACTTTAGACCTTCCGTTGACTTCGTACCCGGTTTGCTAGCATCCTTAGAGGTCAGACCTACGCTTTTGGGACGGATTGGCGAGGCACAGCGAGACGACTCACAGTTGGTTGAGTTAGTAGAAAAACTCAAAGGAGGGGAGTCATCAAGCTATCTCCGTAGGTGTACCCTAGATGATAAGGGTTGGTTACGTAGGGACGGTAGACTTTGTGTACCAAAAGACAATGACCTAAGGAAGACTATTCTTGATGAAGCACATCATTCAAAGATGACCATTCATCCCAGCGGGGACAAGATGTACAAAGACATGAAGAGAGTTTACTTTTGGGCCGGCATGAAGAAAGATGTGGCCGAGTATGTCGCTAGATGCTTGGTGTGCCAATAAGTAAAAGCGGAGCAAAAGAAACCCGGTGGGTTACTTCACCCATTGGAGGTTCCATTATGGAAGTGGGAAAGTGTCTCGATGGATTTTGTGGATGGGTTACCGCGATCAAGGAAGGGTAATACGGGAATTTGGGTTATAGTAGATAGACTTACTAAAAGCGCCCAATTCATTCCCGTAAAGAGTAAGAGGACTGCTCCATGGCTAGCCTCCGTATACGTTCGAGAAATAGTTCGTTTGCACGGTGTTCCTTCTAGCATAGTGAGCGACCGCGATCCTATATTCACTAGCGAATTTTGGAGAAGCTTACAAGAGGTGGTAGGGACTCAGTTATGTTTGAGCACCGCATATCATCCTCAGACGGAGGGCCAGACTGAGAGGGTGAATCGTATTCTGGAGGATCTGTTGAGGCTATGTATCCTAGACTTTGGGGGTACATGGGAAGAGCATTTTCCATTGGTTGAGTTCGCATATAATAACAGATTTCAGTCCGGCATTGGTATGGCACCATTCAAAGCTCTATATGGACGACCTTGTCGTTCACCTACATGTTGGTGGGAATCTACGGATAAGATCTTACTTGGGCCCGATATGATTAAGGAGAATTCGGAGAAGATCGACTTGATTCGAAGGAGGATGAAAGTAGCACAGGATAGGAAGAAATCTTATGCGGATAAGAGGAGGACAGATCTCGAGTTTGAAGTTGGGGACATGGTCTTTGTCAAAGTGTCTCCATTACGAAACGTTGTTCGCTTTGGGTCCGTTGGGAAATTAGCACCAAGGTTTGTAGGGCCGTTTCCTATTAAGGAGAAAATTGGACAGATGGCGTATAGAGTGGAGTTGCCCGAGAGACTTAGTGGTGTACACGACGTATTCCATGTGTCACATTTGAGGAAGTGCTTGCACGAGACCGCAGAAGTGGTAAGCCTAGCTTTCTTAGAGAGGTGGAGATAGAGCGTGATGCGACAGTTCGACGAGCTCCTACGCGCATTCTTGGGTCGGAGATCAAGAGGTTGAGGAATTGAGAGGTCAGACTAGTCAAAGTGCAATGGGGAGATGATGAGAGCAACGCTACTTGGGAGACAGAAGAGAAGATGTGTTCACGATACCCTTTTCTTTTTGAGGGTATGTCTTTTAATTTCTCCTTTATCGCTTAGCTTGTACTTATCTTATCTTTAGTATATGCTCTCGCTAGTATCTTTGACCTTTAGTTAGGATAATTCTACGGTTGAAACATGTGTTTGAGACATGTTATGTATGGTGGATGCAAAGTGGATGCAAGTGTTTGCTAGTGGTTGCTCGTGGACGCATATACACACACTATTAGGCACCAGATCGGCTCAGTCACTTCATATTGCATATTACATATATATGGATATATTTAGTAAAATGGATGTATAATGGTTGTATTATCATATAGTTGCTGCATTCAGGTGGATGGTTGTGCACGCATATAGAATTAATATGTATCATTAGGAATCTTTTGCATACATATTGGACGCATGGCACTATCATGAATTGCACTAAGGAGGTCGACTGAATCAGTAGACCGCCTAATTTTGCATTAGATATGGACATATACACACACTGTGCATATAAACATTAAAGCATTAGAAGTCTTTTAAGGACAATGGATGCTGGTGTTTGATGGTTGAGTAGACGGACGATTAGATGGTAGGATATACATTCTTCTTGACTTGAAGATTTCGGGGGCGAAATCCTTTAAGGAGGGGAGAATGTAACACCCCGTAATTTTATAACATTAAAATTCACAAATTAAAGTATACTTAATTTTTAGAAAAGAATTAAGAGAAATGGGTTGCGCAGAGAAATATATATATATTGATATATATATATATATATATTAAAAAATAAATAAATAAATATGCGAAAAAGTTCAAAACAGCGAATTGGGAGGGGGAATAACCGAACCGACCCATTTTTGAGGTCGACCCGAGCCCTGCTAGGTCGATTAGGGGTTAATCCAGGGTGTTTGGCTGTCAACCCATGGGCCGATTCGCTCAAATGCAGATTTTGCATTTGATTGGTTCTCATGGTTCAGGGTTAATCTAATGGTCCTAAATAACTTTCTACACCTATAAATACATCCTAATGCTAACCCTAAACCTAATTAAAATAGAATAGTTACCGTCACCATGGAAATCAATGGAGCCGCCGCCAACTAAGAAAGAAGAAAAGCAAATTCAATTCTAATTCTCTCAACCCTAAAGCAAAGCAAAACTCTCTCTTTTCTTCTCTAAATTGTGAGTATGATGATATTAACAAGATTATTATCTTTTTAATTAGGTTGAGTTATGAATGGATTATGAGTAGGTGATGTGAATTATCATATATGTTGTTGTAAACCCCTTTTGCTATCATGTATATTGTAAATCCAATGTTATGTGATGATGATATCTTATTTGTTGTAAATCATGCTATGATGATGTTATGTATGTTGAAAGTTTCTATGCTAAGTTGTGATGAATCATACATGTTAAAAAGGCCATGATGTTACCATCTATGCTAGTTAGTTCATATTAATTAAATCATCATGTTTGGGTTATGTTGATCTATATGACAAGTCACATATGCAAGTTAGATTGATTAGAAAAGTTATGAACATATACTAAGACATCTATTATGACATCTAGAATTATGCTATGACATATGTTATATCCTATGCTAGTTCACACCATCATTATGTTGCCTAAAAACCCCATATGCAAGTTTATGTATAGATTTGGGCTATGATCATATCATGTAAATTGAGACATTTAACAAGTTGACACCTTTTGATCCTTAACATGTGTAGTTTATGCAAGTTTCACCCCTATTATGATTAGATTTATTTTAATTGTCTATATGTTGTGATAATTTATCTTTGTGCTAGGTGTTAGACTATAGAAGTCTAGCCTATATTATGCGTTGAATAAGCGAACGTATAAACGTGGGGGAGGGGTAATATTAAGGATTTAATATTAAAAAGTTGGGGTGCAATTGATATGATTTTGCATGCCATAAGTGGATGGGCATTATTGAGTCAATTATGGACATCATTAAAAGTTGACTTAATTAATAATTTGAATAGGGAATTATTAAAACTGGGGTAAAAGATTTTAAGTGTTAATCAATGCTTAGGACATGAGGTTGGACTCGTTTGTGACGTAAACCTGCCCGGACCCGCCCGGCAAATCCAGTGATCACAAATGTCAGCCCAATGTGAGAGGTCCTAGGCCTAAACCAAAGCATAACGGTTGTAAAGACACGAGGTTAGACTCTTTTATGGTGTAAGACTGCCCGGACCCGCCCGACAAATCCAGCTGCCATAAATGCTAGTTTAATGTGAGAGGTCTTTATGAGGGTATGGCCTGAATGAATTAAGAAATACTTAACCAGATAAACATGTAAGATGGTACATGGGGGTTAAGTAGGTGCCTTGGGTGGCATGAGTAATCTAGGGGGTGCCCTTAGTGGCATGTGAAATACGATTAGTAAGACTTAACCAAACACACATGTAAATGAACATGACTAAGAGGGTTAAGTGGGATAAACTAGTGAGAAGCTTAGGTGGGTAGCTTGTGCGGGCCCATTTCGACCAGTATCCCAAACGTATCTTTGTGGGCTCGACCCAAGTCGAGGACGGGACACGCATGCTGGGTTCGATTGTAAGAGGCCAAAACGGGGAGCGGTGGCAATGCAAGTCCAACGGGTTTCGTATGCGTGTGTGGACCCGGGCTAGTAGGTAAGACGTTGTTGCATCGTGTAGGTATAAGCCGTGCATTCTCAAGTTGTATCGGGTTGCAACTTTAGGGGAGTGATACACCCCACTGTGGGGCCATCACGGGTATCTACGAGTAGGGAGCCGATCGAAAGTGGGTAGTGGGGTACACCTAGTGGAGATAGGGGCAGACGGCACCTTTGTAGTCAGCTAGGGGTACGTAAGGCTATTTATAAAGTTTCTGTGTGAAGCAAGTGGGATCAAACAATAGGGTGACTGGTGTGGTGCAGTGTAGTAATGTGCGGTGCATTATAGTAATCATTCGTTAATAATTAGGTGTGCCTTTACCATTATCTTTAACGTTATCTTAAATGCTATCTTTATCTTCCTAAGAGTTCATAGACATTTACTTGTCTTCCAGCTTATGCCTTAGTCTAGTTATTTTGATAATAGTATTGTTAGAATTATCATACTCGCCAGACTTTATGTCTGACACCCTCTATTTCTATCCTTTTTCCGCCTCCAGGTCCTCAGGTTGGGCCCAGCTCTAGTGGAGTTTGATTGAATTGCTTCATCTCTCTATGGAAAGCTTGGACCGTTGAAGTAAATTCCAGCTTGTTATCTTTTTAATGGCTATTTATGTAATGGGATTATGTATTTTGTTTCTATGAAGATGGATATTGTACTTGGTTATGATCTATGGTTTTATGATGTAACAAACATGTTTAATTTCCGCTGCAATAAAATGAAGTTTTAGATTTCCAAGTACTATTTATTATCTGTCTTGTTGTAATTTTTCTGTTCTATATTCACTTATAACCTCCATGGAAGTTAATGCCTTCCCTTTGTGAGTGACATTAATGGACGTGGGGTGTTACAGATATAAATTTCCATATCAAACTAATACTATAAATGGAATATCAGCATGGCCTTTTAAATTCCATAAATAGTGGCGGTCTTCATTTACTGAAGCTCATCTCGATTATTATTAAACCGAATCCCATTCAATTCCAATTTAGTGTATTAAATTGAAAACTTCACTTTGGAAATATTTTCATTAAATCTTAGAATGAAGATTCATAGAATCCAAATCATTACTTCACTGTTAATTGTTGAAATATGCGAATTAGTGAAACTGACAAGTCACAAATGAAGTCGAAATGGGGCGAAACTCGACTGGGAAAGAGCCTGGGTGGATCTAAACTGTTGACCATGGTTTCTACCGGTCAACAGTTGAAAAACAAGATTCAGACGTCTAACATAAAAATTCATACGTCTGAATTTGCAATTTCCTGAACTAGCAATGATTTAGTTCATTTTTAAGCTATTTTAGATGTCTGAATTTTTTGGGTCGGACATCTGAATTAAAAATTTCAGACATCTAAATTGCTTTGCTTGTTTATATAATTATTTGGAGCAGGTCAGACGTCCGCCCCAAAATATTCAGACGTTTGAATCCTGTTCCAAAGCACAATTAGCCTTGAAAACATGTTCAAAACGATATCAACAAATACCCGAAGGCCTATGATGTTATATACATGTATATGAGGCTTCTAAGACTTGGCGAAACAACTTATAACACCCAAATGCACATACACAAACATTCATAGAAGAGATTTGCAATGATTCGGCTTATAAATTCAAATGTGAACCAAATTCCAAACCAAAGCAATCAAACATGATATAAGCGAATTGTGAAGTCTTAGAACTTGCCAGTGCGACAACGAAGCTCCACAATATCGCCCACACGACACTAGCACGTGCATTCGATTATGTGCATAATAAAAATGAGAAATTCCAATTTCATGAAACTAAAACTAATGAACTGGAAAGCGTATACTTATCTAACCAATTCATATGCACATACACAACTCTAAGTGGACCTATAATTATCTCATAACTCAAACAATTAACTAGAAAATAGTTAACTAACTAGCCCTTTTGGTTACATTTTCTCATATACTTAAGTGACTACACCAATTTTACTTAAAAATCATACATTTTTCATTCTACTCATCACCAAACCAAATCATAAACCGAAATCATCAATCACCAATCAAGATATAACTCAAACAAGTTCACAATAGCAATTAAAATTATCCTAGCCCTTATAATCATTAAAAAGTTTTCACCTTAGCTTGTTTAGAAATAAGAAATTGATCCAAAGCTTAGCTTGAATGATCTCTCTTCTAGTATAGCTTGCTAATCTTTAATCTAAGCTCATATAAATGAGTATCCTAGGAATTAGGTCAAACAAAATTTCTGAAATCGAAGAAAAAACAAGAATGAGAAGATAGAGAAGCTAACACAAGTTGTCTCCATGATTTTCCCTTAGATTTGAGCTGCAAAATGAAAACCCTAGCTTAGGAATTTTAATTTCCCTTTCTACTCTCAATTTTCTATTATTTCTCTAACTGTTGGAATGAACGAATGGTAGAGGGATGATTGGGCACTTAAAGGAAGTGAGCTAAGTTGGCTAACCAAGCCCTAACCAAGGTGCAAAAATTCTGAAGCTCGAAATATATCGAAGTTTATACTTTTGGAGCACCTAAGCGACGTTTTGAACTTAATGGAAGTGGTTTCGAGACCAAATTCATCTGTATTCAAAATGTGATTTTTTGGACACATACAATGATTTAAAATTGAATTTTTAAATTTTGACGTATTTTCCTATAAAATTATATTAAAAATAAATTTTAACTTTGTTCCAAAATCTTAGGGATGTGACATACACTGCTGCTGTTCCAAATTCACGGAATCCAAATCCACCCAAATCGACAATTAAATGCAAAAACACAAAATCTACAACCATACACCAATCTACTATTTACGGCCAAAATCCACACCAAACAAAAAGCCAAACCCCAAAATTCAACGTGCCTCTAATACATCTCTTCATCTAACTTACTTCTGCCTTTAACTCCGAACGCTATTTCAAATCTCATGTACCTTGACTTTTTTCCCAATTTAATTCCAGTTGCCATTTGCTCCAGTTTCTGCAGTAGGGTTTTACAATGAAAGCAACCGTATTTGCTTCGCTATTTATTTCGCCCAGATAGTTTTGTTTTTGGGGCCTTGTTGTTGGGCCGGGTTTTTATGCGGTTGGGTTACATATGTGATGTTTAGTTTTGTTTCCCGGTGTCTTGCATGTTTCAACTTTCAGATTTGGCATGCACGACTACTTTTATAACGAGGAATAACATATATGAGTAAAAAAAAATTGTAACATATGAGAAAAAGAATTTTTATCATAATGAAGTGACATTTGTGTTTAAATTTATTACTATATGGTTTTGTTTTAAATTTTCAGAAAAAATCTAAATTTTATTTTTAAAAGTCATTATTATTATTTATTGATAATTACTTATTTAATTCTTGTTTATTAATTATTATGTATTTTTTATTATATTCATTAACTATTAAATGTAATTAATAAATATCAAATATAATTTACGAATGACTAATATTTAACTAAAATAAGTTATTTTACATTAACTATTATTTATTTCAAGTTTATTAGCTATTATTTACTGATTTATAGTTTATTAACTATAATCAACTAGTTTATTTCTACTTTATAAAATATTAATTATTACTAGTTTATCAAATAAAATTTACTAGTTTATTTCTATCTTAGTGATTGTTACCTATTACTTTTTGTTATTTATCGATTATTATTTTCAACAATCATTATTAATTAATAATTATTTAAAATTAATTAATAACTACTAAATATCACTTCATAAGCATTAAACTTTATTATTAATTAGTTACTAATTATTAAACAATAATCTTGATTATTACATAATTATTACTTAATGTTAACTATTATATAAATTAGCCAATACTTATTAAAAATAATAACTAACCATTACTTGTTAACTAAATTTTAAAATATAATTATTAATTATCTAATATTAATTATAAATTTAATTAATTAGTAAACGTGATTAAGAAGTATTAACTATAATTTACTATTTAATAATAATTACTCGTAATAAATATTAAAAAATTGACTTTTATAATAAATATTAACTAATAATTATTTATTAATAATCAGTAGTTTTAATAAATTAGAAACAATAACATATTTAAGCCATTGTTAACAATTATCAATATGTGCATTTTGTAACAACACTGAATTTTGGAACCAATTTAAAATTTTTAATAGATTTTTAATATTTAAAATAATTTATTTTAAATAATAATGATTAAAAATTTATTTAAAATGAAGTTAGAATGAATATATTTATTTCAATTATATGCCGAGCCTGAAATAGCGTGGTAGTTTGAAATTTTGATTTTAAACTTTGACTGAATGTACAGGATTCAAAATAGATCGGGTTTCAGTAAAACCAAAAATATTTAAATCTGTTTAATTATTTCTTTCTAACGAATCTGAAAAATCCAAATTTCATAGGGGTAATAAAAATTTATGGCCGGTTAAATATTTAAAGTAGTCGCTGTGGAATTTATATATATATATATATATATATATATATATATATATTAATATAGTAAATAGGCATTTTGCAAACGACCTCCGCTTTCGACGAAACCACTTTTGTTGGATCCGGAATGTCAAATTATTGTTAGATTCCAATTTTCATAATTTTTGGAATTAACATGTGATCGTAGTAAATTTAAATGTATTTGGTAATTTAAATTTGAAATTGATCGACCAGAAAATGGCCATTTTTCTAACGGTGTCCAAATTTGATGAAATTAATTTTGCTAGGACCATATCGTTAAAACATAGCTAGATTAATTTTCAGGAATTTTTGAAGTCATTTTGTGGCCTCGGTAAATTTAAATGTACGATCAAATTAAAAAATTAAATGATTTATATTTTAGTTTAAAGAAAAGTGGGCTGAGACGATCAAATGGGCTGAGGAGACCTAGCCCCATTGTGTCCAGAATGGGAGTATTTGGCTTGGAGCAACATTAGTTGGGCTAAACTTGGAGTTATCAGAAATTAATGGTTTTTTTTCTGCAAAATAGAAAATTAATAATATTTTATTATAAATATACTCTAATCAAAACCCTAACCCACTCTTACCATAAGCCGCCGCCAATTCAAATTAATGGCCAGAATCGCACGAGACTTCTTCCTCAATCCGTTCACTAATTATAGAAGATTATAAATGAGAAATCAATGCTCTCCACGAGCTCTAGAAGGTGGACGGTCACGATTTGAAATAGGTTTGTGTAATGGCGGATTTTAGGGTTTTAACATCGGCAGTTTGGAGCCGATTTCCAACATTGTGGGGGTCGCGAGTTGGCCATGGTCATGGGCGGAGGTAAGTGGCGTCGAGGCGCACGATGTGGAGTTGGTGGATCATGGACTTGTGGCGTGGGGGGCCGTGCGCAAGCAATTACCAAAGATCGACGTTAGGTTCTCGGTTTACAGAAGGAACGATAGAAGAAGAAGAAGGCATAGTTTTGTTTTAAGGGGTAATTAAAGAATTAAATTAAATTAACTAATTAATGTAATTAACATTCAAACTATTATAAATTCTGCAAATCTAATCAGAATTTGACAAAACAAAGTTCGTTGGAACCGGAAAATCAAGATCTACAATATGGAACGGATTGAAATAGATTTGTAACAACCCAGAAAATACGAGCCAATTTAAAAATTTTAAATTGGTTATTACAAAGGAATTTCAGCAATTGAAATAGAATATTTCAATAAAATAGTGAATTAGAAATAGTAGGGCAGTTTGAAAATTTGAAATCAAACTTTGACTGACTGCACCGGGTGCAAAATATAACGGATTTTGGTGAAACCAAAAATATTTAAATCTGTTTATGAATACCTTTCTAACGAATCTGAAAAATCGAAGTTTCATAGCGGGAACCAAAAGTTATGGCTAAATGAATTTTCAGAAAGGTCACTATATAGAATATATAGCCCTTGAAAATAGACATTTTGCAAACGACCTCGGAATTCGACGAAACCACTTTTGTTGGATCCGGGATGTCAAACTATTGCTAGGTTTCAAATTTCATAATTTTTGAAGCTAGTATGTAAGCGTGGCAAAATAAAATGTGTTTGGTCAATTTCTCTTAAATTGGATCGACCAGAAAATGGCCATTTTTCAAACGGTCTCAGAATTTGACGAAACTAGTTTTGTTGGGACCACAGTGTCAAAACATAGCTAGATTTATTTTTCTGGAATTTTTCGAATCAGTTTGTGGCCCTGGCAAATTGAAATGTATGTTCAAGTTGAATATAAAATGTTTTATACTTTAATTTGAAAAATAACTGACTGTAACAGTCGAATTGGCCAACGAAACATATCCCATTGTGTCCGAGATGGGGGTATTTAGCTAGAGGCAACAGTCGTTGGGTTTGAATTGGTGTCCGTGTGGAATAACACTACTTAAAAATTTAAAAAAAAACACGGGCCATTGAAAATTTTTCTTTCATAATTTAGAAAATATAAAAACTAAACCCCCCGGCCCCCTTTTCTAATCGACCGAAATCGTTCTCCGTCGTTCCCGACCGGATTACGACCGCCTCAGCCCACGCCAGCCTCCGCCATCACCTGCAATCGACGGTGCCGCCGCCCCTCTTCAAATCCGACGCACCCTCGTCTTCTCCCTCCTTCGCATCGTCGAGCACAAGCCCCACGAAGTTCACGACTTCACGCCGCCGCCCCGACCAGATCCGACCACAGAACACCCTCCTCCGACCATCAACAGCAGCGCCTCGCCCCCCTCTGTCACGCCACAACACCTGATCGAAGCAACACTTCACGGATTTGCCGCAAAATCCAAACCCTAGTTCAAACTAAATTTGGAAGATATCAACTTTATTTTCCTTGAGCTGAAAATAACACTTTTAATTGTTGCAAACTTTGAAAAATCATATCTTTGTCGTGTGTTGACGAAATTCGATGAAACAGGAAACATTGTGACCGCAAGGAGGCTCTCTAACACTTAGAAGAGACCGCGGATTTTTCTGAACTATCTACGATTTTTAGCACTTCGAAAACCAAAGTGAGATTTCTAATTGAAAATGTGAATGGAAATGTCATGTATAAATTATATAGGCGAAATATAAATTATACACGTGTTGTATACCTCATGTACATGCGTTTTGTAAGCTATATGAGCGAAATATGAATTATACATGCATTGTATATATAATTTTTGTTGAAATGTGAGTGGAATATAGAAATAATATATATATATATATATATATATATATATATATATATATATATATATATACACTCCCCTCGTCTACAAACCACGGACGATATTTATTGTTGTGAATTGGTGTGAAAAATTGGGTGAAAAATGCGAATGGTTGAATAATTGTTTGTGGTTGATATTGATTGGTTGTGGTTGAAAAATACCCATTAGTGATTGAAACAAATTGGAAATAATTGTGGAAATGAAAATAAAACATGTCGCCTGCGTGCGAAGTAGATGCATGAAATCCCCATTGTCAAAAACCGTGAGGTTTTAAGGTAGAGCGAGGAGCCGTACTCGGGACGGTGCCGGTTTTAACTACCCTGCCGTTATGCTGCCGAAATTTAGAATAATATTCATGTGTTAGAAATATTTTCATATGCTGAAATTATTTTCATGCGTTGAAACTAAAGCCATGTGTTGAAACTATATCCATGTGTGGAAATGTTCATGTGTTGAGAAGTGATGTGTGAAAATTAAATTCATGTGTGAATGAATAAAGTGTATAAACAATAAAAATCACATTTTTGTAATATATATGAAGTATGTAAAATATTCGCCTTATAAATAAATAGTTTCAACAATAAAAATCTCATCTTTCTTATATGGACAAACTATATAAAATATCCATGTGTGGAAATGCTCATGTGTTGAGAAGTATGTGTGTTGGAAAGGTCCATGTGTTGAATAAAAGATCGAACAATAAAAATTACATTTTTATTGAAATTATGACGTGTTAAAAACATTCATGTGTTGAATAAATATTTTAGATGATAAAAATACCATTTTTATCATATATGTGATTTGGTAAAAATATGCGAGCGCTAAAATAAATATTTGTTAAAGGAATATTATTTTTAACATGCATAGGAACTAAATAAAATAGTCATGTGTTGAAATATATTTTTGTTCGCCAAAATTTTCATTTTTGAAATGAAGGTTAAAAATAACCACTTGTTCAAATAAATATGCATGAGTTGAAATATTCATTAATTAGCTAATGATATGATTTTTGCTTGTGTATGCAACATGGGAATGAATGGTGTCTTTAAACCAAATTGAATCAAATATGAAGTTGAATGGAAAATGATAAGGGATAAGAATTGCACATATGTACACGCATATTTATTGAACAGGTTATAGCAAAGAGGCTAGAGAAGAGGATTAAAATTGTTTGCCCGACAAATAGGTACATGTTTATTGTTATGCTTGGGTGATGATTTTATGGGCCAGTTGGCTAGCCGCTTGGCTTTTTCTTTTTGAGATGAGACGCCCGTGTGGCTATTTAGGAATTTTCCCAGCCCCTCCCGTTCAAAGGTGGTTATGGCGAAATTTTCCAAAATTTAATGGCGTTAGTGAAATATTTGAAGTGAAAATGAAATAGTAACCTTCGAATGAACTATATTTATATAAATATATAAATATAAATAAAATTAAAACGAATTGTGGTCGTGCAGTTTGTGTTTTGGAACTGTGATTTCAAACGATTAGTGCGGAAAATCCGACCATCGGATTTTCCCGAAACCACAACCGTTGGGTCCGCCTTGGAAATATCTTTCCAATGGCACCAACTTTGTAATGATCCGACGGTTGGATTCTCTGGAATGTTTAATTCAAATCTAAAGAAAAACAGCGCCAGAATTGATTATATTTATATATAAATATAAATATAATTAAATTAAATCGAATAACGACGCTATAGTGCATATTTTGAAATCGTAACTTCAAACGACTAGGGTAGGAAATCCGACTGTCGGAATTTCCCAAAACTGAAACCGTTGGATTCGTTTTGAAAAGATCTTTATAATGGAATAAAATTTGTGAAGATCCAATGGTTAGATTTTCAAATATGTGTAAAACAAATTTAGTGAAAAACAGCGCCAGTGCCTCAACACGACCTGAAACGTCGTTTAATTAGATATGGTCGTTTTTAAATAAACAAAAATGGCGATATATCGTTATAAAATATTATAAACAATATAGAGTGGAAATAAACCAATTTTGCTGTGTTAGCTAGATATGTGATGGTTGAATGTATTTAACATGAAAATTATACAAAGGAACTGAAATGTGAATGTTGAGTAATTTAACCATGCGAAGAATTGATTTGAAAATCTAAATATACATGGATTATTTGAAAAGGCCGAGTTAATTCTCAATTCAAATAATCCATCGACGGCGAGAAGTCGAAGTGATGAAGATGTTCAAGACCGACGATCTTCACATTGGATGGATGGGCACTACTGATGCTCATGATTGGAGTAGCTACCTTGAAGCAGCTGAAGTAGTAGCCGTCTGGACGTATTGTTGATTGTGCGGATATGCAAGGAATATGGTGCCTCCGGTTTTGTTCAAACCCAAAACGAACTTGTAAATGGACTGTGTGTCTAACATTGGATTTTGTTCTATGCTAATTGATCTCTGTTAAATATATATCTGTTTGGCGGTGGAGTATTTATTCTCTTGCTTAACTCCCTTCTCTGAGATGTACGAGCTTAGAGGTTATATATCGATAGAAATCACTCGCATGGAGTGGATTCCCTGTGTGGCACGCCTAAGTGACATATGACCAAGGCTTCTGTTGCAAAGCAAAGTCTTGTGGTGGATGATCAAAGCATGGTCTGTGTGACGTAGCTTTATGTATAATGTGGATTTGCGAGCCTCACACCCCGGTATGAGTCAAAAACGGGAGAAGGACCCAAGGAGTGCACGACGTTTCTTTCTAACTATGGTGGTGTCAGTGACCTACCGGCCCTGACATTTATATCTACTTTTCACCTGTGTGGTTTTTGGAATGCGAGGCGGCTCGATTATTGGTCTGTAAGGACCGGGAAACGTGTGTTCAGGAATTGCTAATCCTCAAAAGCAAGAGAGGACCGGCCTTGGAGGATCCAGGGATTGCTGTGTGCGGTCCTGGGACATTTGCTAGAGTGTCTCGAAAGGAGAGGAGCTTGCCCCTTGCCTCGACTCATGATGGAATCCAATTTCCGATGCGAAATTGCGGATGTGATTGTATTACTAGTATGGCGACATAGTTGATGGTAGCTATGCCGCCTAGGATTGATATTTATGATTGAATTTGCTTTAAAAAACATATATACACTAGTAATAATTTCAAACACTTTTTTTTATAAGTATGAAGCATTTTTGGCCATTATAAGGTAAAACTCTATCCTCCGGCTTGCGTTGCATTGTGTGATGGGACTTGAGTCTTATAATGGCTTCATTTTTATAAAAAGCATTGCGATGATTTAATCATTTACTTTATTTCATGCACTAGCACACATTGGAGTAAACCCGTTCCGCGAAAGTGGCGTGGTCCTTTGATTTGCCTTATTATTGTTGTTTAATAAGTTAAGTAGATTTCTCATACCAGTCCCATGAATGACTCGTAGTTTGTTTCACCTTGCAAACTCGGGTGCCGTCATTTTTACACGGGCAGCCTAGTTACAGGTAGCTGACATATTTTGGCTTGGCACCGCAGTATAGTTGCACTTTTGGACGCATGGCGAGGATTGACTACATTGTGATGATTGTGCCTTTTCCACCATTATTGTATATGTATTATGATTCCGCAACTGGAGATGTAGACTGATGTTTAGTTTATGTATTCTCTATGTATGATTCCGCCACAGGCGATGTAGACTGATTATGTACTGTTATGCACTGAGTAGTATCCTGCACTGTGCTCTCTGATGTGGTGATATATATATGATTCCGCTGTCATACGTGTGTAAATTATTCCATTTCTTGTTTATGCTATTATCTATGATCTGCTTATGACGATTAATGTGTTATATTCCAACGATTATCCTTAACACCGTGTCACGGGGTTTTGGGGTCGTCACAACTGGTATTAGAGCTTTGGTTAACCTTAGTTTTGGAATTTAACACATTGAACACTTCGTCAGAATAGAATCAGTAGTTTTCTAAGGCAAGTGGATCATTAGAGATAGGACAGGTAAAGTCCTAGAATGAGCTAAGCAGAATAGCAAAAACAATTTGTTCAGTACATCGTTGTCTGTCCTTAAGTTCTTCTGCTTTACCATGCAATAGAATTATCATTTCTTTACGCTGACTCTTTTCTTGCTTATACAGAACCTGAACAATGGCTACCCGAGCAGCCGCTGGTAGAGGAGGCCGAGCTGGCCGTGGCAGAGGACGAGGAGAAGTCCCAGCTGTAGAAGGACCCTTGATACAACCCCTGGCCGCTCAACCATTCGAGTTGGACCGCGTGGCAAAAAGGTATAAGAAGCTAGGAGGCAAAACCTTCCCTGGAACGGGCACTGTAATTGAGGCTCTTGCATGGCTGAAAACATGCGAGAAGAAACTTGGAGGCGTAAGGCTGAGTGATCAAGACAAAGCTTTCATGGGCGCTTGGCTTCTACAAGAAGAAGCCGAACTATGGTGGGAAGCTCTTACCGCAACGAACAGAAATGCTGGTAGGACCTGGGACGAAATCAAAGAATTATTCAAAGAGAAGTATGTCCCAGAGCAATCCCTTGAGCGCATGCACGACGAATTCGCAAATCTCCAGCAGGGGGATCTCTCGGTGCAAGATTATCTGAACAAGTTTACACAATTATCCCACCATACTCCAGAGCTCGTCGCCGCCGCAAAGTCCAAGAACAAGAGGTTCATTCTCGGCCTGAAGCGACAGTACCAAGATAGGGCAATGGCCCACATCAAGCTGGCATTTAATGAATTAGTGGAGATGGCGTGCAACTATGAAGACCTGGATCAAAGGCACCTGGATCAGGATCGTGCTAAAAGCCAAGCCGAGAATAAACGCAAGCCCGCTGTGAATCAAGCTGAGTCAAGCCAAGCCGCATCCTTGAATCCACAGACTAGCAGGCCGCCAAAGGGAAGCTGCTATAATTATGGCAAGGTGGGGCACTACTCAGATGTTTGCACAGCCCCGAAAAGGCAGAAGACCAATTCTCAAGGTTCAATCCAAGGCTCTCAGAACCCTCTCTCCTGCTTTCACTGCCGCAGGACAGATCATCTTGTCAAAGACTGTCCTTTTCTTAAGAAGGCCGTAGTAGCTCACGTATATGACGAGACGAACCCACCGGCTGCTTCCGATGGAGCAGGTAAATCCGATGTTTTGGGAGGTACCCTTACAATTAAAAATATTCTTATTTATGTATTATTTGACAGGGGTGCATCACGTAGATTGATTGCTAGCAACACAGTTCACAAATTAAAATTGAAACGAAGAAAGCTCAAAGAATCGGTTAAAGTTCATAATCCAATAGGGGGATCTATTATTCTCAGCTCATACTGTAGAGTGTCAGACTCTTATTCTTTCTACAGATTTCCTTTTAATCTAGTCGTTATGGATTTTCCTGAGCTTGATATCATTCTTAGGCTAGATTGGTTAACGAACTACAAAGTTGAAGTAAAGTGTGCGGAAAGGATAGTGAAAATTCGAACGAAGCTTGGATATATTACTGTACCATGCCATTGTTCAAATCCAGATAGAAAGGAGTTTTGGTCGGTGTTAGAAGTTATCCCCACTTCCTTAGAAAAGATTCCTGTCGTTAGAAACTATGCAGATGTGTTTGAAGAAGTCGAAAACTTACCTCCGCAAAGAGAAATAGAATTCAGGATTGATCTAATTCCCAATGCCAAACCAGTGGTACATCCAATTCACAGAATGACTCCAAAGGAAAAGGAAGAATTAGGCGATAAAACTCGTCACTGCTATGGAAGGGTCTGATCAGACCTAGCTTTTCTAGTTGGGGTGCAGCTGTAGTGTTTTTCCAAAGTCAGACGGTACTCTTCGATTGTGTGTTGATTACCGAGACCACAACAAACAGACGCTCAAAAACAAATACCCATTACCCCGCATCGATGTTCTGCTAGACCAATTAAATGGGGCGAGAGTATTTTCCCGAATGGACCTAGCTACGAGTTTTCATCAACTGAGGATTGCAGGAGAGTGTATTCCTTTGACCGCTTTCAGAGTTCCAGACATATTTTATGAATGGTTAGTAATGTCGTTCGGCCCATGCAATGCTCCAGCATACTTTGTCGATCTAATGAATAGAGTGTTCAGGGGAGTTCTGAATAAATTTGTCCTCGTATTCATCGATGATATTTTAATCTACTCCAAATCAAAACCCGAGCATGAAAAACACTTAGAACAAGTATTGGAGATTCTAAGAAAGAACGTCTTCAAAGCCAAATTCTCTAAATGTGTCTTCTGGCATGATGAAGTGAGTTCCTTGGCCACGTCGTGTCAAAGGAAGGGATTTCTGTCGATCCGAGCAAAATAACAGCAATTCAAGACTGGAAACAGCCTACTACACCAACAGAGATCAGAAGTTTTATGGGGTTGGCTAGTTATTATCGAAAGTTCATTAAGGATTTTTCGAAGATATCCGGTCCGTTGACAAAGCTTACGAAGAAGCACGAGAAATTTAAGTGGACTTCTGACTGTGAGGAAGCTTTCCAGGCATTGAAATTGAAATTAACAACTGCTTCAGTGTTAACCATTATCGATGGCAATCGGGATTTGATGGTTTGGACAGATGCTTCTATTAGAGGTCTTGGTGCAGTGTTAATGCAAAAAGGCCAAGTAGTCGCTTATTCAAGCCGCCAACTGAAACCACATGAGAAGAATTATGTAACTCATGATCTTGAGTTGTTAGCTATCGTTTTTGCTTTGAAAATCTGGAGGCATTACTTATTGGGTAAAAATTTGAACTGTATACAGATCATCAATCATTGAAGTATTTATGCACCTAGAAAGATCTGAATTTGAGACAGCAACGTTGGCTAGAATTTCTTGCAGCGTATGATCTAGATATTCTGTATACGCCGGGAAAGGCTAACGTTGTAGCGGATGCACTTAGTAGAAAAACCGCAATCATTGCCAATCTTATAATTACGCCTGGATTGATTGATAAGATTTTAGTCCTTCAAAAAAAGATGAATTTATTCAGTGAATCAGTCAGAGGGTCAAGGAAGGTGAAACCACAAGTTTCCGTATTGACGATAAGGGGTTTTTCAGGTTAAATGACAGGATTTGCATCCCGAATATTCCAGAGCTTCGAAGAGAGGTGCTAGATGAATGCCATAAATCCAAACTTTGCATTCATCCTGGAGTAAGTAAAATGTACAACGATATCAAACACGCTTTTTGGTGGAAGGCGATGAAGAGGGATATTTTTTTATATGTTAGCAGATGCCCTACTTGTCAATTAGTCAAGAGCAACCAACAAAAACTAGTCGGATTGTTGAACCGTTGGAAGTCCCCGGTGGGAAATGGGAATAGATTTCCATGGATTTCATAGATGGTTTTCCCCGAACCAAGAAAGGTAATGAAAGTATTTGGGTAATCGTAGATCGCTTCACGAAGACTGCCCATTTCATACCTGTCAGATCCAATCGAACCAGTCAAAGTCTAGCACAGATATATTTCAAAGAAATTGTTAAGCTGCGTGGAATTCCCATCAGCATAGTTAGTGATAGAGACCCAATATTTGCTTGCAATTTCTAGGAGGCGTTCCAGGCAGAATTTGGAACGAAACTGAATATGAGCACCGCTTATCACCCTCAGATAGATGGCCAAACTGAGCGAGTGAACAGAATTCTAGAAGATTTATTGCGGGCTTGTATAATTGATTTTGGTGGGTTATGGGAAGATCACTTACATTTGGCAGAATTCTCATATAATAATAGCTATCAAGCAAGTTTGGGGATGTCGCCATATGAAGCATTATACGGTAGACCGTGCAGATCTCCAGCATGTTAGGTAGAATGTGGCAACAGACTTGTATTAGGACCCGATATGATTAGAGAAGCATCTGATAAAGTCGACTTCATCAAGAAGCGATTGAAAACCACACAAAGCCGACAGAAAAGTTATGCAGATTCTAGAAGAAGAGATTTGACATTTGCCAGTGGTGATCATGTTTATTTGAAAGTTTCTCGGATTAGAGGAGTTATCCGATTTGGGAAAACTGGGAAGTTAGCACCCAGGTTTATTGGTCCCTTTCCTATACTAGAACGAATTGGAACTCTTGCTTATAGGGTTCAATTACCAGATTAGTTGCCTGGAGTGCATGATGTATTTCACGTATCACAACTTAGAAGACGTGTGCATGATCTGGATCTTGTTGTAGAAGAAGCAGCGCAACAGGACTTGGAAATTACTCCAGAATTAGCAGTCAGAAGAGAGCCATTAAAGATTGTTGGCAAAGAGACTAGAGAGCTAAGGAGCAAAAAGATTCATTTAGTTAAAGTGCAGTGGAGTAGCGATCCTAGAGACTGTACTTGGAAGACTGAGGAGAGCATTAAGCAAGCTTACCCCAAATGCAGAGTGGACATCTCTAACTAACTCAGGTGCAAGGTACCTTCACAATACTTTGCATTTACATTTTTGTTTCCTACTTTACTGTTGTTTCCTTTTCGGGGACAAAAAGTTTTAAGTGGGGGAGATTGTAACAACCCGGAAAATATGAGCCAATTTAAAATTTTTAAATTGGTTTTTACAAAGGAATTTGAGCAATTGAAATAGAATATTTCAATAAAATAGGGAATTAGAAATAATAGGGCAGTTTGAAAATTTGAATTCAAACTTTGACTGACTGCACCGGGTGCAAAATATAACGGATTTTGGTGAAACCAAAAGTATTTAAATCTGTTTATGAATACCTTTCTAATGAATCTGAAAAATCGAAGTTTCATAGCGGGAATAAAAAGTTATGGCTAAATGAATTTTCAGAAAGGTCGCTATATAAAATATATAGCCCTTGAAAATAGACATTTTGCAAACGACCTCGGAATTCGATGAAACCACTTTTGTTGGATCCGGGATGTCAAATTATTGCTAGGTTTCAAATTTCATAACTTTTGAAGCTAGTATGTAAGCGTGGCAAAAGAAAATGTGTTTGGTCAATTTCTGTTAAATTGGATCGATCAGAAAATGGCCATTTTTCAAACGGTCTCAGATTTCGACAAAACTAGTTTTGTTGGGACCGTAGCATCAAAACATAGCTAGATTTATTTTTCTGGAATTTTTCGAATCAGTTTGTGGCCCTGGAAAATTGAAATGTACGTTCAAATTGAATATAAAATGTTTTATACATTAATTTGAAAAATAACTGACTGTAACAGTCGAATTGGCCAACGAAACATATCCCATTATGTCCGGGATGGGGGTATTTAGCTAGGGGCGACAGTCGTTGGGTTTGAATTGGTATCCGTGTGGAATAATACTATTTAAAAATTTAATAAAACCACGGGCCAATGAAAATTTTTCTTTCATAATTTAGAAAATATAAAAACTAAACCCCCTCCCCACCCCCCCCCCCGCCCCCTTTTCTAATCGACGGAAATCGTTCTCCGTCATTCCCGACCAGATTCCGACCGCCTCAGCCCAGGCTAGCCTCCGCCACCACCTGCAATCGACGGCGCCACCTCCCCTCTTCAAATCCGAACCGCCCTCGTGTTCCCCCTCCTCCGCATCGTCGAGCACGTGTCCCACGAAGTTCACGACTTCACGCCATCGCCCCGACCAGATCCGACCACCAAACACCCTCCTTCGACCATCGACAGCAGCGCTTCACCCCCCTCTGTCATGCCACAACACCTGATCGAAGCAACGCTTCACGGATTTGCCGCAAAATCCAAACCCTAGTTCAAACTAAATTTGAAAGGTATCAGCTTTATTTTCTTTGAGCTGAAAATAACACTTTTAAGTGTTGCAAACTTTGAAAAATCGTATCTTTGTCGTGATTTGACGAAATTCGATGAAATAGGAAATATTGTGACCGTAAGGAGGCTCTCTACCACTTAGAAGAGACCGTGGATTTTTCTAATCTATCTACGACTTTTAGCACTTCGAAAACCAATGTGAGATTTCTAATTGAAAATGTGAATGGAAATGTCATGTATAAATTATATAAGCGAAATATAAATTATACACGTGTTGTATACCGCATGTACATGCGTTGTGTAAGCTATATGAGCTAAGTATGAATCATACGTGCATTGTATATATAATTTGTGTTGAAATGCAAGTGGAATATAGAAATAATATATATATATACTCCCCTCGTCCACAAACCATGGACGATATTTATTATTGTAAATTGGTGTGAAAAATTGGGTGAAAAATGCGAATGGTTGAATAATTGTTTGTGGTTGATATTGATTGGTTGTGGTTGAAAAATACCCATTGGTGATTGAAACAAATTGGAAATAATTGTGGAAATGAAAATGAAATATGCCGCCTGCGTGCGAAGTAGATGCATGAAATCCCATTGTCAAAAACCGTGAGGTTTTAAGGCAGAGCGAGGAGCCGTACTCGGGACGGTGCCGGTTTTAACTACCCTGCCGTTATGCTGTCGAAATTTTGAATAATATTCATGTGTTAGAATTATTTTCATATGTTGAAATTATTTTCATGCGTTGAAACTAAAGCCATGTGTTGAAACTATATCCATGTGTGGAAATGCTCATGTGTTGAGAAGTGATGTGTGAAAATTAAATTCATGTGTGAATGAATAAAGTGTTTAAACAATAAAAATCACATTTTTATAATATATGTGAAGTATGTAAAATATTCGCCTTATAAATAAATAGTTTCAACAATAAAAATCTCATCTTTCTTATATGAACAAACTATATAAAATATCCATGTGTGGAAATGCTCATGTGTTGAGAAGTGTGTGTGTTGGAAAGGTTCGTGTGTTGAATAAAAGATCGAACAATAAAATTAACATTTTTATTGAAATTATGATGTGTTAAAAACATTCATGTGTTGAATAAATATTTTAGATGATAAAAATACCATTTTTATCATATATGTGATTTGCTAAAAATATGTGAGCGTTGAAATAAATATTTGTGAAAGGAATATTATTTTTAACATGCATAGGAACTAAATAAAATAGTCATGTGTTGAAATATATTTTAGTTCGCCAAAATTATCATTTTTGAAATGAAGGTTAAAAATAACCACTTGTTCAAATAAATATGCATGAGTTGAAATATTCATTAATTAGCAAATGATATGATTTTTGCTTGTGTATGCAACATGGGAATGAATGGTGTCTTTAAACCATATTGAATCAAATATGAAGTTGAATGGAAAATTATAAGTGATCAGAATTACACATATGTACATGCATATTTGTTGAACAGGTAATAGCATAGAGGCTAGAGAAGAGGATTAAAATTGTCTGCCCGACAAATAGGTACATGTTTACTGTTTTGCTTGGGTGATGATTTTATGGGCCTATTGGCTAGCCGCTTGGCTTTTTCTTTTTCTTTTTGAGATGAGACGCCCGTGTGGCTATTTGGGAAATTTCCCAACCCCTCCCGTACAAAGGAGGTTTTGGCGAATTTTTCCAAAATTTAAAGGCGTTAGTGAAATATTTGAAGTGAAAACGAAATAGTAATCTTCGAATGAACTATATTTATATAAATATAAATAAAATTAAAACGAATCATGGTCGTGCAGTTCGTGTTTTGAAACTGTGATTTCAAACAATTAGTGCGGGAAATCCGACCATCGGATTTTCCCGAAACCGCAACCGTTGGGTCCGCCAAGGAAATATCTTTCCAACGACACCAACTTTGTAATGATCCGACGGTTGGATTCTCTAGAATTTTTAATTCAAATCTGAAGAAAAACAGCGCCATAATCGATTATATTTATATATAAATATAAATATAATTAAATTAAATCGAAAAACGACGCTGTAGTTCGTATTTTGAAATCGTAACTTCAAACGACTAGTGTGGGAAATCCGACCGTCGGATTTTCCCAAAACTGAAACCGTTGGATTCGTTTTGAAAAGATCTTTCTAATGGAATAAAATTTGTGAAGATCCAACGGTTAGATTTTCAGATATGTGCAAAACAAATTTAGTGAGAAACAGCGCCAGTGCCTCAGCACGACCTGAAACGTCGTTTAATTAGATATGGTCGTTTTTAAATAAACAAAAATGGCGATATATTGTTATAAAATATTATAAACAATATAGAGTGGAAATAAACCAATTTTGCTGTGTTTGCTTGATATGTGATGGTTGAATGTATTTAACATGAAAATTATACTAAGGAACTGAAATGTGAATGTTGATTAATTTAACCATACGAAGAATTGATTTGAAAATCTAAATATACGTGGATTATTTGAAAAGGCCGAGTTAATTCTCATTTCAAATAATCGATCGACGGTGAGAAGTCGAAGTGATGAAGATGTTCAAGACCGACGACCTTCACATTGGATGGATGGGCGCTACTGATGATCATGATTGGTGTAGCTACCTTGAAGGAGCTAAAGTAATAGCCGTCCGGACGTATTGTAGATTGTGCGGATATGCAAGCAATATGGTGCCTATGGTGCCTCAGGTTTCGTTCAAATCCAGAACGAACTTGTAAATGGACTATGTGTCTGACATTAGATTTTGTTCTGTGCTGATTGATCTCTGTTAAATATATATCTGTTTGGCGGCAGAGAATTTATTCTCTTGCTTAACGCCCTTCTCTGAGACGTACGAGCTCAGAGGTTATATATCGATAGAAATCAGTCGCATAGAGTGGATTGCCTGTGTAGCACGCCTAAGTGGCATATGACCAAGGCTTCTGTTGCAAAGCAAAGTCTTGTGGTGGATGATAAAAGCATGGTCTGTGTGACGTAGCTTTGGGTATAACGTGGATTTGCGAGCCTCACACCCCGGTATGAGTCAAAAACGGGAGAAGGACCCAAGGAGTGCACAACGTTTCTTTCTAGCTATGGTGGTGTCAGTGAACTGCCAGCCCTGACATTTATATCTACTTTTCACCTGTGTGGTTGTTGGAATGCGAGGCGCCTCAATTATAGGTCTGTAAGGACCGGGAAACGTGTGTTCAGGAATTGCTAATCCTCAAAAGTAAGAGAGGTCCGGCCTTGGAGGATCCAGGGATTGCTACGTGCGGTCCTGGGACATTTGCTAGAGTGTCTCGAATGGAGAGGAGCTTGCCCCTTGCCTCGACTCATGATGGAATCCAATTTCCGATACGAAATTGCGGATGTGATTGTATTACTAGTATGGCGACATAGTAGATGGTAGCTATGTCGCCTAGGATTGATATTTATGATTGAATTTGCTTTTGAAAACATATATACACTAGTAATAATATCAAACACTTTTGTTTTATATGTATGAAGCATTTTTGGCCGTTATAAGGTAAAACACTATCCTCCGGCTTGCGTTGCATTGTGTGATGGGACCTGAGTCTTATAATGGCTTTATTTTTATAAAAAGCATTGCGATGATTTAATCATTTATTTTATTTCATGCACTAGCACTCATTGGAGGAACCCCGTTCCGCGAAAGTGGCGTGGTCCTTTGATTTGCCTTATTATTGTTGTTTAATAAGTTAAGTAGATTTCTCATACCAGTCCCATGACTGACTCGTAGTTTGTTTCACCTTGCAAACTCGGGTGCCCTCATTTTCACATGGGCAGCCTAGTTATAGAGAGCTGGCATATTTTGGCTTGGCACCGCAGTAGAGGTGCACTTTTGGACGCATGGCGTGGCTTGACTACATTGTGATGATGGTGACTTTTCGGCCATTATTGTATATGTATTATGATTCTGCCACTGGCGATGTAGACTGATGTTTAGTTTATGTATTCTCTATGTATGATTCCGCCACAAGCGATGTAGACTGATTATGTACTGTTATGCACTGAGTAGTATCCTGCACTGTGCTCTCTGATGTGGTGATATATATATGATTCCGCTGTCATATGCGTGTAAATTATTATATTTCTTGTTTATGCTATTATCTGTGATCTGCTTATGATGATTAATGTGTTATATTCCAATGATTATCCTTAACACCGTGTCACGGGGTTTTGGGGTCGTCACCTGATTTGGAGCGATCTATAATTTCTGAGGAATTACAAAGCATGTGAGAATTCTATTTTTTTTTAAATAATTAAAATCAATTATGATTGTGCTTTTGCCAACCCGTTGTTAAATTTAATTTGTTGTTATTCGTGATTTGATTTGTGTTGATGAATGTTATTATGTTGGTCTTTTGATTGAATGGATTATTTTTGTTGAAATAAAATAGATAAAACAAAAATATCATTTTTGTTGATAGTTGAAACAAAATTTACGTTTTTGTTGAAATAAAATAGTTGAAACAAAAATTTACGTTTTGTTGAAATAAAATAGTTGAAACAAAATTTACATTTTTGTTGAAATAAAATAGTTGAAACAAAATTTACATTTTTGTTGAAATAAAATAGTTGAAACAAAAATTTACATTTTTGTTGAAATAAAATAGTTGAAACAAAATTTACATTTTTGTTGAAATAAAATAGTTGAAACAAATATTTACATTTTTTTTGAAATAAAATAGTTGAAACAAAATTAACATTTCTGTTGAAATAAAATTGTCAAAACAAAAATTAACATTTTTGTTGAAATATAAAGTGTCAAAACAAAAATAACATTTTTTTTAAATACATTAGTGTTAAAACAAAATTAATATTTTTGTTAAATAGTTTGTGTTAAAACAAAAAACATCAATTTTGTTGAATTAGATAATTGTTAACAAAATGAAGTTATAGCTATTATTCATTTGGTTAAAATAGAATAGTTAAAAAAATGAAATTATCACTTTTATTCATTTGGTTTAATTAGAATTGTTAACAAAATGAAGTTATCATTTTTATTCATTTTGTTAAAATAGAATTGTTAACAAAATGAAGTTATCTTTTTTATTCATTTTGTTAAAGGAGAATGGTTAACAAAATGAAGTTATCACTTTTATTTATTTTGTTAAAATAGAATTATTAACAAAATGAAGTTTTCATTTTTATTCATTTTGTTAAAGTAGAATGGTTAACAAAATGAAGTCATCACTTTTATTTATTTTGTTAAAATAGAATTGTTAACAAAATGAAGTTATCACTTTTATTTGTTTTGTTGAAATAGAATTGTCAACAAAAATAAAATTATGATTTTTATATGTTTTGTTGAAATAGAATTTTCAACAAAAATAAAATTGTCATTTTTATATGTTTCGTTGAAATAGAATTGTCAACAAAAATAAAATTGTCATTTTTATATGTTTTGTTGGAATAGAATTGTCAACAAAAATAAAATTATCATTTTTATATGTTTTGTTGAAATAGAACTGCAACAAAACAAAATTATCATTTTTGTTTGTTTTGTTGAAATAGAATGCCAACAAATTTGAAGTATTATGTTTATATGTTTTGTTGAAATAGAATGGTCAACAAAATAAAAATATCATTTATTGTTAGAATTAGATTTGTATGCAAATGAAAATGTCATTTTATTTGTTATGTTACATGTTAATGTAGGAATTGTAAAACACATAAAAACATCATTTTTATGTTACATGTTATACAATAGAATTTGTGTACAAATTAAAGAGATATTTTTATTGCCAAATTATACAATAGAATTTGTGTATAAATTAAAGAGACTTTTTTATTGTCAAATTATACATTATAATTTGTATACAAATTAAAGAGACATTTTTATCGTCATCTCATACAAAAAAATTGTATACAATTTAAAAGAGATATTTTTTTCGTCATGATATACATTGGAATATGTATACAAATTAAAAAAAGACATTTTTATTGTCATGTTATACAATAGAATTGTATACAATTTAAAAGAGACATTTTTATCGTCATGTTATACATTAGAATTGTATAAAATTTAAAAGAAACATTTTTATTATCATGTTATACATAGAATTTGTATACAAACACAAATAGTCATTTTTATGTGTCATTTGATACATTGAAATTGTATATATGTAATGCAAATAAAATATTCCTTTTTATTTGTCAATAGAAACATAGAAGATGTAATGCAAATAAAATATTCCTTTTATTCGTCACTAGAAACATAGAAAATATGTAGTGAATGTATGCCAATGAAATACATTTTTATTTGATATTAGAAATGTAGAAAATGGCATGTAAATAAATTATATTTTATTTGACATTAGAAACTTGTAGTGAAGTATTTAAATAAATTACATTTGTATTTGACATTAGAAAATATTGGGAATGTATGCAAATAAAACTTCTCTTTTTATTTGACATTAGGAAATATATGGATTTGTTTGCAAGTACAATATCCATTTTTATGTAATATTAGAAACATTTAAACGGTTATGCAAAATAAAACATTCTTTTATTTGGCATGTTAAACTCGTTAGTGGAATTGTCGAATGATTTATATTTATATATAATTTATATATAAATATAAATTAAAATTAAACGAATCGATCGCGGTAGTTCGCGTTTCGGAATCGTAGCTTTAAACGATTATACCAAAAGATCCGACCGTCGGATTTTCCCAAAACTGGAACCGTTAGGTCCGTTTTGGGAAGATCTTTCCAACGATATAAAAAGTTGTTAAAATACAAAGGTTAGATTTCGAGAAATGTGTAAATCAAATTTGGGTACAAACAGTGCCAGGGCCGCCCATTGACCCAAAGCGTCATTGAATTAAATTGGACATACGGGACGAGGAATAAGGTGTCTCCGGTTTCGTTCAGACCTAGAACAAACTTGTAAATGGATGTGTGTCTAACATTGGATTTCATTCTATGTAAATTGGGTTCTATTTAATATATATCTGTTTGGTAGCAGAGAATTTATTCTGTTGCTTAACACCCTTCTTTGAGACGCATGAGCTCAATGGCTATATATTGATAGTTATTGATCGCATGGCGTGGATTGTCAATGTGGCATGCCAAGATGTAAATGATTGAGGCTTTTTTTGAAAAGAATAGCCTTGTGGTTGATGATCAAAGCACAACCTATTTAGGCGTAGCTTTGTATATAGCGCAACTTCGCGAGCCTCACACCCCGGTAGGAGTCAGAAACGGAATAAGGGAAGGCAGAAAGTGCACAAATTTCTTTCTAGCTAGAAGTGGTGTCATGGTATGGAGCCCAGACATTTTTACTTATGTGGATAATGGATTATGAGGCCTCAGATATATTGGTCGATAATGGCCAATTGATAAGGTCCAATAGGACCAGGAAACATGTGTTCAGGAATTGCCAATCAACTAAAGTATTTGTGTACCGGCCCTGTAGGATCTAAGGGTTGCCCATAGGTGTCATCCTGAGACATTTTCTAGAGTGTCTCGAATCAATAAGGAGACCATCCCTAGCCTTGACTCGTGATGGAAACCCAATTTCCAATACGACATTACAGTTTTGATTGTAAACCTATATATGGCGGCATAGTATATGGTAGCTATGCCGTCTAGGATTGATACATTTACTTTGAAAATATTTTAAACTAACTAGACACTAATAATAATATAAAGTTTTATACGTATCAAGCATGTTTGATCATTATAAGGTAAAACTCTATCCTCCAGTTTGCATTGCATTGTGTGATGGGACTTGATTCTTGTAATGATTTCATTTTCTAAAAAGCATTGCGCTGTTTTTAAAAGAATTATTTAATTTATGCACTGGCAATCCAATGGAGTAAACCCGTTCCGCGTTAGCGGCGTAGTCCTATGATTAGCCTTATTATTAGATAAGTTAAGGAAGATTTATCATACCAGTCCCATGACTGTGTAACAACCCGTAAAATCTGGGCCAGTTTAAAATTTTTATTTTGGCCATTTTAGCGAATTTTGATTATTTAAAATGAATTATTTTAAATAATATCGACGAAAAATTTATTTTGAATAGAATTCGATCGTATATATTATACGCGTCGTCATTAGAATATATAATAATTATATATAATTTTAAAAGGAATTGAAAATGGCGCGGTAGTTCGAAAATTCGATTTCTAATTTCAAATGAATATACAGAATTCAATATAAGTCAGAATTGAACGAAACAAGAAATATTTGAATCTGTATAACTATATCTTTGTAACGAAGTTAACAAACTGAGATTTCATTTTAGAAATGATAAGATATGTCCAGTTTAAAATTAGAAATAGTCGCTGTGGAATTTATATATATTTTTATATATATAAGGCCCTTAAAAATAGCAATTTTGCAAACGACCTCGGATTTCGACGAAACTAGTTTTGTTGGATCCGCAGTGTCAAGTTATTGTTAGATTTCAAATTTCATAATTTTTCGAATCAATATGTGAGCGTGGCAAAGGAAAACGTGTTTTGACCATTTCAGTTGATTTTAATCGACTGGAAATTGGCCATTTTTCAAACGGTCTCGGAATTCGACGAAACTAGTTTTGTTAGGACCGTATCGTCAATACGAAGCTAGAAAATATTTTTCGAGAATTTTTCTAGTTAGTATGTGGCCCCAGTAATTTGAAATGTACGTTTAAAATTCAAAATAATGATTTAAATGAAAATTCAAAAGGAAACTGATTGTAACAATCAAATCGGCTTGCGATACATATCCCATTGTGTTCGGAATGGGGGTAAAACGCTATGGACGACAGGCGGTGGGCCTCGTTTCGAGGTCGTATGTAAAAGTCAACCCTTGGGCAAAATTAAATAATTAAATAATAAAATAAAATAATAAAAAAAAAGAGAAACCCCTCTCTTCCCTATTACCCAGGCCCCCCCCCCCCCCGTTCGAATTCATTTCATCGATTTATAAAAAAAAAAAAAAAAAATCGCGCTGGCGATTAACACCGCATCGCCCCCCCCCCCCCCCCCCCCGATTTGCCACCGCCGCGCCAGAGGCGGCGCACCCTCTCCTCTTCTTCCTCCTTCCTTCTTCCCCTACCCACCTCGACGACGCGACCCCACAGCCCCCCCTGGACCCAAAAACCCGACGCCACGCAAACCCCCTCCCCTCCCTTCGCATCGACGGCGAAACCCCCCCCCCCCTTCGAAGTTCAACGGTGGAAAGCGCCCCCCCTGTAAGTTTTGTTTTTATTTATTTATTTATTTTCATTTATTCACTGATTTTTATTTAAAATATGAAAACTGATTTTAGCTGAATATGAAAATTGATTTTAGGTTAAAACTGAAAATTGATTTTAGCTAAAACTGAAAATTGATTTTAGCTAAAACTGAAAATTGATTTTAGGATAAAACTTAAAACTGATTTATATTTTAAAGTTAAAACTGATTTATATTTTAAAGTTAAAACTGATTTATATTTTAAAGTTAAAACTGATTTATATTTTAAAGTTAAAACTGATTTATATTTTAAAGTTAAAACTGATTTATATTTTAAAGTTAAAACTGATTTATATTTTAAAGTTAAAACTGATTTTCATTTTAAAGTATAGAAAACTGATTTTCATTTTAAAGTTAAAACTGATTTTTCATTTTAAAGTTTGAAAACTGATTTTTATTTTAAAATTTTAAAGGGAAGAAGATTTGAAACTTTAAAATAGAAAAGATTGAAACTTTAAAATAGAAAAGATTTAAGCTTAAAAAGTAAAAGAAAAGATTTGATCTTTACTATGAAAAAGGTTCGATATTTGATATGAAAAGGATTTGGTCTTTAGTTTAGAAAAGATTATGTTTTTAAATATAAAAAGATTTGATTTTTGGTAGATAAAGAAACGATTTTTATTTATAGTTATAGATAATAAAAATAGAATTTTTATATATTGAACTTCGATAGAAAAATAGAATTTTTATATATTGAACTTCGATAGAAAAATAGAATTTTTATATATTGAACTTCGATAGAAAAATAGAATTTTTATATATTGAACTTCGATAGAAAAATAGAATTTTTATATATTGAACTTCGATAGAAAAATAGAATTTTTATATCTTGAACTTCGATAGAAAAATAGGATTTTTATATATGGAACTTTGAAATAAAAATTCGATTTTTATATATTGAATAGCGAAGTAAAAATTCGATTTTATATATATAGTGGCCTTGGGCAACGAAGGTGACAAAAAGGCGAAACGACGAAGATTTCCTGCATTGGAAGTGCCGTGGAGCTGGATAGCTATATGTGAGAATTTCTCACCTTTCAATTTATTTTTCTAGTTATATATATACTAGGATGCAGACGGTGCTTAGTAGCACCCGACACCCGTCCACAGACCATGGACTTGTTTGTTTGGCTGTTTGGTTATTGATTGTGATATTGGTTTGAATGTGGTTTGTGGTGTGAAAAAAATCGAATCGATAAATTGGTTAGGATTAGACGTGCGCCGTTATAAGGCGAAGGAGTAAGGCTAGGTTAGACACTTACTCCAAATTTTGTGGTTTGCATAATAAAATTGATATGATTGATGTGTGAATGGCGTGGGCCTTCACTAGACCGGGGATAAGGCTAGGCCTCGTCCCGTTTCTAGTATCGTGCCGTTATGCCGCCGAAATTTTCTAAAATATGTTAGAAAAATAAAAATATCATTTTATTGAAGAAATGAATTGAATAGAAATTCATAGGTTGAAATAAAATGTTTTTATCGTTAAAAATATAATTTTTAACGGGAATGTGAATAAATAAAATATTCATTTATAAACTAGACGGTTTGTTTATGTACACCTATTTGAAGGACATTGAGTGAGACGATAAATTTTACACATCGCTCAACTGCACAAATAAAATATGTTTGTGATTGTTTGAAACCCCACACGGGTGTTGGGATGAAATTTGAAGTTCACTCATCCTGATTGATTGAATATGTCGATCGATTGATTGACAGGCTGTTATAAGCGTTAGATATCTATATTTGATGCTTATACAGTGTAGTGCACTTTGGTTGATGGTTGATTATTTTTCAATGCTATTATATGTGTATAATGTATGAAAATCCATATAATTAACTTTATATGGTAATTGATTGGGCCTCATTCCAATTTGAAAAATAAAGAATATTATAAAATAAAAGTTCATGTGTTGACAGTACTCATTCATTGAGATTGGTCATGTGTTGAACGAAATATTTTAGTAATAAAATTTGCACCTTTATCGATATAAAATAAAAGTTCATGTGTTGACAGTACTCATTCATTGAGATTGGTCATGTGTTGAACGAAATATTTTGATAATAACAACTATTTTGAAAAAGAAATATTTTGAAATGGAATATTTGAAAATAAAGGAATATATGAAGCCGTGTTGATTAGATTGACGCCATTTTGATGAAAACGAATATGAATTGAATTGAAAACGATTTCGAAATGAATTGAATTGAAAACGATTTCGAAATGAATTGAATTGAAAACGATTTCGAAATGAATTGAATTGAAAACGATTTCGAAATGAATTGAATTGAAAACGAATTCGAATTGAATTGAAAACGAATTCAAAATGAATTGAAAACGATTTCGAAATGAATTGAATTGAAAACGAATTCAAAATGAATTGAAAACGATTTCGAAATGAATTGAATTGAAAACGAATTCAAATTGAATTGAAAACGAATTCAAATTGAATTGAAATTCGAATTGAATAGAAATGAATTTTAAACGAATTTATAAAGAAGAATTCAATTTTGCTTTGAATTGAAATAGAATTTGAAACGAATTTAAAACTATTTATATAATTCGTTTTAAATAGAAATCGACGAAATATATATTATATATATTATATATATAATATAATGGCCTGAATAGAACGCGCCGCGCCGCGGCAGTTCGTGAATTTCGACCATTTATTTCAAACGGACATTACGGGAGATCCGACCGTCGGATTCTCCTGAAACCGGAACCGTTGGGTTCGTATCGAAAAGAGCTTTCTAATGAATATTAGAAATTGGAAATCTAACGGTTGGATTTGGAATTATGTCCAAATCAAATTTGAAAAAGGTCGCTATAAGTGCAGTTCGATAGCCGTTGATGGAAATCGACTGTACGGGCCTTGATAAAATTATTAAAAATAGTAATAATTTGTGTAAAATCATAAGAAATGATTTGTGAAGATTTGGGATGAAAAACTCCATATTTGAAAAGATAAAAATAGATTTTTATCGAAATGAACTAGTTTTGAACTAGAATTATAATTCTATTTATTTTTAAATAAATAAATTGAATTTGAAAAAGGTTTTAAAAATAACCAGAATATCCAATGATTGCATTGGAGGGGATTTGAATCGAAATTATCTTCGGAATATTTCGATGTTGGAATTCGTGATTATACAGGTGTTGTTATGGAAATTTGAAAGATATATTTGTATCGTTATTTCCAATACGACATTTGTTAATCGTAGAATTTGATATTGAATATAAGCCGATATATTTTCTATTCAGAGCCTTGTATTTAATATCAAATGTGATTTGGGTTTGTCGTGAATGGTGTCTTCACTAACACTGTTCTTGAACCCAGTTGAGAAAAGATTAAATCTTTTTATTTAGATTTAATGAAGTGTACCAATTAAATAATATTTAATTGGAATTGAATCGATATTGATTTTTGGGTTTATCGTGGACAGTGTTTTAAATAACACTCGTTCTTTAACCCGATCATTGATGAAATGTGATTTTGGGTTGTCGTGAACGGTATCTTCAATAATACAGTTCTTAGACCTAAAGGAGTTAAGAAAATCAGAAACTAACTGGAGATTAGTTAAGTTGAATAGTTTCCGAGGTATTGATCTGATGTTGGTTTCGGCCTTCGGGATTCATACTTAGGGAATTGCTCACTTGCTAATTTACAATTAGGAACTGATTGAAATGTGATGTGATTTTGGGTTTATCGTGAACCGTGTTTTAAATGACACTGATTCTTTAACCCAGTCACAGATTAAAACTAAGTGGAGTTTTAATGAATCTTTAATTAGATTGAAATAATCGAAATGGAGTATCACCAGTTTTGCTCCAGGCGATAGTTAAATCTTTAATTAGATTTGAACGTGAAATGGTAATTGAATTTACCGATAACACTATGGTGTTAGATATGAAGTATTACCAGTTTTACTTCATGGGATAAATAGGTTGGGATTGGGAAATTAAAACCAATGATTACTTCGGTAAGGTTCGTTAATCTCGACTAGTTGAATCGAAATTCAAAAGAAGAATAAATTCAAGAAATTTATCTTGGATAAAATTAATGGGAACATTTCCCTATGAATGTGAAATTTAGAAATTAACTGTCGGTTGGCCAAGCAGAATGGTTTTCTGGATATTGATCTGATGTTGGTTTCGGCCTTCGGGGTTAATATTTGGGGAATTATTCTCTTGATTAATTTACGGTTAGTGACTAATGAATTGGAATGAGGCGTATGTTGTGTTTGTGTAACACTTATTTAAAATATACGCGAGTTATTCGGAAAGACCGGGTCAATCCCATTCTGAATAACTGATACGACGATAGGTCGAAGATGAAGACGATGGTCGAAGACCGGAGGTCTTCACGTCGTTTGGGTGATAACTGATGATCTTGATTGGGCTGTACACCCAAGAAGATGGAAACAGTTAGTGATCGTCCAGACGTACTTGGAGATCGATGGATATGCGGGGTACTAGGTGCCTCCGGTTTCGTTCAGACCCAGAACGGACTTGTAAATGGACTGTGTGTCTGACATCGGATTTCATTCTGTGTGACTGATATTGGTTGCATAGGATGGTTTGCCTGTGTGGCATGCTAAGATGCAAAAGATCAAGGCTTCTGTTGAAAAGCAAAGTCTTGTGGTGATGATCAAAGCACGGCCTTTGTGGCGTAGCTTTGTGTAACGTTTACCTCGCGTGTTTCACACCCGGTATGAACCAAAAACGGGAGACGGACCTCAGGGAGGGCCTGCGTTTCCTCCTAGCTAGAAGTGGCGTCAGTGGTTTTACACGCCCTGACGAGTTTGACTTATGTGGTTGTTGCTGTTGCGAGGCGCCTCGGTTAGATCGGACGATCCGGGTCCGATGGAGTCATTCGTTGGCTCGCTTACGCCCCAAAGGGCGGCGAAACGTAGTGCTCAGGTATAATAATCCACGTCGGTGGACCAGCCCTGTCGCTCCAAGGCTTGCCTGCGCGCTTGCCTGAGACTCGGGCTAGGCAGTCTCGAATCGGTTGAGGACTATCTTTTGCCTCGGTTCATAGATGGAAATCCAATTTCCAAATACGTGACATTTGCGGTTTTATTTGTAAACCTATATATGGCGACATGATATATGGTACCCATGCCGCCTATGATTGATACTTATGATTTGAAGTTGTTTTATACACTATGCACTTATAGTAGTATCAAATGATTTGTTTTAAACGTATCAAGCATTCTTTGGCTGTTATAAGGGAAAACCCTATCCTCGACTGCGTTTCATTGTGTGATGGGACCTGGGTCTTATAACAGCTTCATTTTTCTTTATTTAGCATTGCGCTGTTTGTTTTATGCACTGGTATTCTTGGGAGGAAACCCGTTCCGTGTTATACGGCGTGGTCCCTTGATTTACCTTATGATTTAAAATAAAGATTAATAACTGTTTTAGTTCTCACACCAGTCACATGACTGACCTGGAGTTTATTGTTTTAACCTAAACTATGGGTGCCCTTATTTTGACACGGGCAGCTAGTAGTTTCGGTTTTGCAGATTTATATTCACAGGATCCTGGTTTACAGCTGGAACGATATCCGGAAAGCTTTGTATCCGTATATCTCTTCTAGTTGTGTATTGTATTATTTTCCGCTGCTATGTATTTAAATGTAATTTAAATCTCTGATATTTCTGTGTAATATTCATTTATACTCTGTACATTCTTGTAATCTGATGCATTGTTGTAATATACAATGAAATATTCTTCTGTATGTGTTCTGTTGTGGCTTGTTCTCGAACTATCCGACGCCTTCCTTTACGGGGAAGTTGCGGGTCTTCACAGACTGACTCGTAGTTTCTTTCACTTGCAAACTCGGGTGCCCATATTTTCCACACGGGCATTCGAGTAGCTTATTTTGCAAATTATTGAGCAGGATTCTGGATCGAAGCTTAAAGCTGTGTCCAGAGCATGATAGTCTTCCACTGTGTTAGTTTATTTGTTCCACTGCACTAGATTAAATTTCTTGTAAATTATTCTTCTGATGTTGTATTATTATATTCGATGTACTCTAATATTCTATACTCTGATGTAACATTTTTATAATGTTTATAAAAGTCTTCTGTTAATTGTTCTGATGTATTGTATGGCTAGAGTTAGCGTATGCAGGATTCGAGCGGTCTTGGTCGATTTGGCGATCGATTAGGTCCGGGCGAAATCCGTGTCGTTGCACATTTGCTCCGATTAAAATAATTTACACTTGCTTCGATTCCCAAAAAACTGACGTAAATAATATTATTTGCTTTAACGCATTTGCATCAGTTCTTAAACAATGATGTAGATGATATTACTTGCGTCGATTCATTTGCATCAGTTCCAAGAAATTGATGCAAATAATGTTATTTGCATCGGTTGTAATGACAACTAATGCTCATAATGCTATTTTCTTCTGTCTTTTTGCATCGATTGCTCAAAAGCTGATGCAAATAATATTATTTGCACTGGTTGTAAGGACAATTGATGCAATTGAAGCGATGCAACAGGCATATTTTGTACTAGTGAATCATTTGAAATGATTTCCAAGGAACGATCTAAACAAGAGTTTAAACTGTGTAAATCTTTGATAATATCTAAATGAGTATACCCAATATAAAGAATGATTTGAGTAAAAGAATGTTCCAAAATGGATTGAGAATCATGATATTTTGTAGATCTATATTGATTTTAAAGATGCTATAGTTATTCGGAAAGACCAGGTTTCAACTCATTGTGAATAACTATACACCGTGATAAGAGCATGTGAAACTATGATGACTGTGATTGAAGACCGGAGATCTTCACATCAGAAGAATTTCTCTTTGATGTATCGGGTTGATTCCCTATAATGAGATTATGCCGTGACAATATTATGACCGTACTTGAAGCGATTCGGATTACATCAGCTTTCGCACCAAGGCGGGGTCATGGAATAAAGTGCCTTCAGTTTTGTTCAGAAACCCCAGAACGAACTTGTAAATAGATGTATGTTTGACATTGAATTTTAAGACATAATAAATTGGTTTCAATTGATGATATACCAGCTAGGTAGCAGAGGATCTATCATCTTAGCTTAACACCCTCTTTTGAGGCATATGTACTCAAAAGGTTATATTTTAAAAGGTACTGATTATATGTTGTGAATTGACAATGTGGCATGCTAAGTGCTGAGCTATTGATGATAAAGCATGGATAATACATTGTAGCTTTGTGTGGAAGCGTGACTTCCAATCCTCACAACCTGGTAAAGAGCCAAAACAGGATGAAGTACAACAAAGTTAAGGATAATTGTTTCCTTCTAGTTGAGAAAGCGATGTTATGATATGGAGCCCAAGCAGTTTACTTAGTGGATGATAGATCGAGGTGCTTCGGATAATGGTAGGTTACGACCAAGAGACATTATGTTCACAAGAAACCCAAACTACACCTTGAATAGGTGGGATGGCTTTACCGATATAGGAAAGGAGCGTCTGTTGATCCTGGGATGTCCCACTGGTGATGTGCCCGGATCAGTTTAGGAATATCCTTTGCATGGTCATTGTTGGAATCCAGCCTCCAATACGAACCCTTACAGTTTTAGTTGTAATCTATGTATGTAGACGTAACATATGGGTACCTGGGTCTACTAGGATTTATACATTTATTTTGAAAGGTTTTTAAAGATACACATTAATGACAATATCAAATGATTTTTGCATATAAAACATATTTGGTTATAAGGTAAAACTTTCTCCTAATGGTGTATGTTTGCATTGTGTGATGGGATGCGGGTCTTATGGTAGCTTCATTTTCCAAATAGCATGCACGAAGTTTTGAAACCCTTTTTATGATTGTTTGATATATGTATGGCTTGTTATCTAGTTCTCAAGTTGGTTAATCCAAGCCTGACTCGAGTTTTTTGACACTCGGGTCAAATCCGAGTGTATTTCACATTTAAGCAGGAATCAAGGAGTTCCCAGACGATTCCATAAAAGCTGGTGATCTTCGTCAGAAGGCGGAGTGTATTCTACTATCTATACTTGGATGTCGAGATTGTATTATGTGAGGATAGGTGTTTATAAATATCCTTGGTTTGTTTATCATGATCAATTAAATGTTTTCAAATGTAAATTTTCTCCTGTAAAGTTATATTGAGTATTATATTTGTTATATTCTATAGTGAGATTTTGTTTTTGTCTCTTTTTCTATTCCGTTGTGTTTTCTCTGATAAACCCCAATGGACAAAGTTTGCGATATTTGGTTTTGTAGTATATGAACACCGAGGATATGTTAAGTATCAACTATCAAAGATCGAAAATTCGGTTTATCGCAGGACACTTCATGGATGCTTAACTTTTTGGACTGGACTTGCATGGTTTATAGTCGGTCAAAGGGTGAGGATCTGTGGGTCGTCACACTATTTTATCTCAGAGGCGGTGGTAGAACTTTGAGAACTAATCCGAGTTGATCAACAAAATGTCTTCAAGAAAGTGTCCTAGTACATGACCTAACCATTGTTTTAAATAATTTGAAGACATTCTATATAAAACAATGGCTTCAAATGAAAATCTGGACGACGCTACCCCATCATCCATGTTACATCTTTCCAATCGAAATCAATTAAGAGACCTTTTGAAAATAAAATAAGCCTTGAAATTAATTTTAAATGAAATAAGGTTGATTTAAGTATGGTTAAGGTTGAGAAAATAATATAAATATGATTACATATTCACATCATCAATTAGAAATAAAAAATCATATCTCTAATTCAGTTAGTAAGTTAAAACATTTGCTTAGAGAACCATACTTAACTAAAAATGGATGCAATTGAATTTAATTTTTCGATAACTTTTTGAGGTGTATATTAATAATTTACTAGTCTAAATTTTTTTGCAAAAATAAGTAACTAGTGTGAAAGTAAATAGTTAAATATTTAAATGTTGACTTACTAGTTTAAAGGACATTCAATTAGGAGATAAATGTTTGTACCTAAAAATCTAATATCACGATGATGTTAGTAAATATGATTCAATGAAATGACAAATGGTATAGTAGTTATATTCGGTGGGTTATAAATATTATAGTAATTTTGATAGAGAATCTAATGTTGTAATAAACTTTAAATGTTACATTTACTTTGACTGAAAGTTACTATTTTTTCAATGTGAATTTTTTTATTCTAGAATTTGAACATTCATAATTAATTCATGTGAAACACTTAAAGTAATGTGTATAATTAATTGCTACTCTATTACATTTATTGATTATTGTTCTGCGTCACTTGTGTACATCTTATGCACAATAAGAATTAAGTAAAGAAGATTATTTTGAAAATGTCACTAAAATTGACATTAGTTGAATGCAAAATTTGAAAATTCCTTTATTGTAAATGGGCATTAATTGCATGCATAGTGTTTTTGAAAATGTCATTAAAAAATAACATTAATTGATTGAATAAACCTTTTCATCAAAATAATTTGACATTAATTAAATTTATAAATTTGGAAAATGTCTTTGATAAAATTCAACATTAATTAAATGCAAATTTAGAAAATAACTTTAAAAAGAAATAATATTACTCAAATGATCAAGATTTAATAATCGATGCGTATATATTTTTTAAAATGAATGACATTGATTAAATGCATAAGTGAAAAACAATAATTGAATAATCAAAGGATACATTTGAAAATTTCATTAATTAAAAGGGCCACTAATTGAATATAAAATAACATTTGTAATGTTGGATATTGACATGAATTTTTTAACCTTTTGAATAAATAGAATTCCTACTTCTAAGAGAAAAATATTTCACATGTGTTTCTAAAGTAAATAATGTATGATTTGGAAATCTTAATAAATTATATGCCAAATGTGTTCTATTTTAGAATTTAAGGATGTTTAACATATGTACATATTTCATACCCTAAGAGAATAAACTTAGCAAGTAGAGCTTGTGAATGTGTATATATTGGCCATGTTATTAATTGCAAAGCATACAGATTTTATACCTCAATACACATAATATAATAGTATCTAATGATGCCGATTTTTATGAATCAAAATTTTCTTTAAAATTAAGAAATAGTGGGGACACATCAAATAAGTTTATGCCTATTAGAACAGAACGTAATGAATATTATGAAAATGAATCTAGAAGTGGTAAAAAGGTAAGAACATCAAAAGATTATGGCTCATATTTTTGTGCTTTTACTATATAGGAGGATCCCATAAACCTCCAAGAGACCTTATCTTCCTTAGATGTTGATTTTTTGGCAAGAGACTACAAATAACGAGATGAATTCTTTTTAATTCAGTAAGATTTGACACTTAGGGGACTAACCAATTTGTTGTAAGTCTATATGTTGTAAATGGGTATCTAAAAAGAAATTAAAACATGATAACATAGTTGATAAACATGAAGTGTAACAACCCAAATCCACCCACCTTCTGGATCAACTATAAACCACATAAGTCCAGTCCAAAAAGTAAGCTTATCAGAAAGTTTTGCGATAAACCAAATTTTAGACCTTCGATAGTCAATACTTAACACATCCATGGTGTTCATGTATTATAAAATCAAATATCGCAAACTCGATTCATCGGAGTTTTATCAGAGCAAACACAGTGAGACATAACAAAATTTAATATTCACTATATATCTTTACAACAGAAACATTTATAGTAGGAAATATTTAGATTATCAGAGTTAAATATGCCACAGACAGGTATAAACACTATCCTTACATCATTGATCCATAACATCTAAGTATAGATAGTAGAATACACCCTGCCATCTAACGAAGAACTCCATCTTTTCTTAATCAATTGGAAACTCCACATCCACCTGCTTAAACCTGAAACATACTCGGATCTGATCCAAGTGATAAACACTCGAGTCAGGCTTAGATTAACCAGCTTAAGAACTAGATAACAACCATAATCCATGTCATACAATCATGAACAAAGTTTCAAAATTCATGCTTTTGTGAAATGAAGCGATTATAAGACTCAAGGCCCATCACACAATGAACGCATACCGGAGGAGAGAGTTTTAACCTATAATAACCAAACATGCTTGATATTCGAAAAACAAATGTTTTAGAAATCATTTTCGAAAGTAAATGTACCAATCATAGCTTTCATAATGCCTCATCCAATTATGTTGGCTATTAGGTTACATCTGAAAACACAAAATGCGTATTTGAAGTTGGATTCCGACAATGACCAAGGCAAAGGATTTCAGAACACCTCTACCGGGATGTCCCATGACTCAACAAATAATCCTTCGGAGCGGTAGAGCCGGCCAACATTAACAAGATGGTTGTAATCTTACCTGAACATAACATCTCCTGGTCGTGATCGACCATTATCCGAGGCGCCTCGATCTATCATCCTCATAAGTATACTTGCCAGGGCTCCATAGCATCACTTTTTACCTAGAAGAAAACGTATGTCCTTATGTCTACGTCCATCATCCTATTTTCGGCAATTCACGGGTCGTGAGGCTCTAAAGTCACGTTTCAACACATATCTACACGATATCGGCCATGCTTTGATCATCATCCACAAAGCTCTGCTTTTTAACAAAATACTTTAATCGGCTCAGCAATTAACATGCCATGTTGTCAATTCACAATATATAATCGGTGTCTGTTAATATATAACCCTCCGAGTACATAAGTCTCAGAGGAGGGTGTTAAGCTAAGAGAATAAATTTTCCACCACCAACTGATATAACATCATTACAAACCAAAATTTTCTATTATAAAATACAACGTCAATCACATCCGTTTACAAGTTCATTCTTGGTTGTAAACGAAATCGAAGGTACTTTATTCCATGACCCCATCTTGTTGTGAAAGCCCTTGCAATCTGAATCGGTCCAAGTACGGTTAGATTGCTATCACGATGTAACCCCATAATTAGGTTCCCTCGCGAGGAATCAACGAGCAATCTTTCTGATGTGAAGGTCTCCGGTCTTCAATCACAGTCATTGTCATTTTCATTAGTTCTCATCACGTTGTATAGTTATTCACAATGGATCGAAACTCGGTCATTCCGAATAACTAGAGCATCTTTAAATCACTAAAGATATACAAGGTATCATGAGTCTAATTCCATTTTGGAATATTCTTTTACTAAAATCATCCTTTACATTAGGAATTACTCCCATTAAATCTTATCAAATATTTACCTGCTTTAAACTCCTATTTAAACCTTTTCTTGGAAATCATTTCAATTGATTATAAAAATCATATTCCATTCTTTCATTCCCAGTCTTTATTCAAAGATTTAATTAAAACTCTAACCTAGTTTTAATCTCCACGACCATTTTTTAATAATTATCCATTCTTGTCTTTATAAAATAAGTTATTGACTATTAGTACTTTTAAGCAGATTCGGTTTTCCAAGTATTTGACCCTGACGCCTAAACCAACATCAGATCTATCCCCAAACTGAATTATAAAACAATCTAGTTCAACTTCTTTCTGTGTCTCAAAATCTTATTTAGGATTCGATTTTATCTTCATATGAAAACACGCTTATCTTCTTTAAACAATCTTTGAACTCCATTCCCATTTTCATTTGCTAAGGGAATCTCTTTCATTAAATCTTTATATTTGAATTGAATAAAGATCACTCTTCAACTTATCTTAGAAAATTATCTTTCCTTTAAGTGAGTTATAGAACAAATGTTATTTAAGACATCATTCACGATAAGCCCAAAAGCATACTTTCATTTTCAGTGGAATCTTTACAGAAATCATGTCATCTCACAATCAATGTAAATTCCCTTATCGAACTAATACTATAAATTGAATAACAAACAAATCGTTTATATTCCTTAAATAGTAAAGTTCTGGTCTTCATCTATTTAGACTTATCCCAATTAGAACCAAATTGGTTCCCATTCAATTCCAATTTTATTTGGAAAACTTAGCTTTGGTTTAAACTTATCAAAGCCCAAGTATATTTTAAAACTTCATTCTAATCCATTGGATATATTTGTAATTCATTTGGATATCATTGGTCATCTCAGAACCTTTTAATTTTAAATCATTCCAAAAACCATCGCAAATGGTGTTGCTGAAACAACTCATTTCAAGAAAAAATCCTTTTAACTTTCCAAACTTGGTATATTCAATCCAAATCTCTTTCAAATAATTTATTATTATTTATCATAATTTGTTCCTATTTTTAATAATTTAAAAATAGCTCTTTCTTTAAAATTCAATCTCGGGTCACTAACGTTGTTTTCATTCAAATTTGATTTTAACTTATTTTAAAATCTAGCCATTAGATTATAAAACTTTAAATCTCATTTAAAAGCTATTCTCATTTTAAACTAAATGTTTTTTGTTTCATGAATATCCGACAGTCGGATCTCCCGACACGTCAATTTGAAGTCAATGGTCGAAATTTACGAACTATCGCTAGGCCACTAGTTCTATTCAAACCAAACTTCGATTATAATTAAAATCAAATCAAATTAATTTCTAAATAGTCTATTAACCATATAATAACTTTTGGAAATTATATTTCCAATATTTAACTTTATATTCGAATATTCCTTTATTTAAATGTTATAATATTACTTAAATTTTTAAAATAATATTATTTTTTAAACTTTATCTTTTGAAGTCCAAACTTTCCTGATGTCCATTATAAAAAAAAGATAATTTGGATAATAAAATCAAGTTAAAACATTTACTACATATCCAAACCTAACTACATTTTTGAAAGTTACTATTCGCTTTTAAATTCATATTTAAAACATGCCTTAATTGCTTGAAAACTTCTTCAAATAAATTTCCAATCTTTACGAAAACTATTTATAATTGTTTAAACTATCTTTCCAAATCATTTTAGATTTAAAATTCAAACTTTTATTTTTCACTTAATATTTTATTAATAAAATATTCAATAAAATTCCAATTTGGAATATAACTCAATCAACTGCCATATAATTCAACTTGTATGGGTTCAATATGTTGTTAATATCCAATTCACATTTATTAATCATTAATCATAATAACATGTCATTTTCAGCTTAAGTGTCCAAGTCATCAACACTTAAACACTGTTCCAACCCACTTTTCAACTGAAGTATTGACTGTCGTTAGTAATTGATTGGTTGTCATTCTCTAGCCAATCCATGTCAAAGCACACCAACATAGAACACATAAAATTGTCTACCTATGTCATGTTTATTTTGACAAAAGTTGTAACTACCCGTAAAATCTGAACCAATTTAAAAATTTTAAATTGGCTATTTTAGTGAATTTTGAATATTTAAAATAAATATTTTAAATAATAACAACGAAATGTACGTTTGAATCGATGTTGAAAATGAATAGAATTAATTTGAATTATAAACAAGGCCTGAAATGGCGTGGTAGTTTCAAATTTTGAATTCAAACTTTGACTGACTGTACCGCGTGCCGCTATTTCTACACGGGCAGCCTTGTACTCAGGTTTTAGCAGGCTCTTTCTGGATAGCTGGAGCTGGAGATGGATTCTATCATTTATCTTTTTATGATGTTCAGCTCCTATTGTACATATTCTATTTTCTTTTCCCTATAGACATTTTATGTATAGCTGAACTGTATTTTGTACTAAGTCTGATCCTATATGTTGTATAACACTGATGATTTTATTTATCTTGTGTATTCTATTGTACATTATTTGGTGTATTTAATTATTTTTGTTCTATTGTTATCTGTTTATGTGTTATATTCCAAAGATTACCCTTGCACCGTCTCATCGGGGTTGGGGTCATCACAAAAGTCAGGTCAATATAAATAAATGTTAGTATTCACCCCCATTCCATGCACTTGTTATTCATGTAAATGTTTTGACTACTTTTTCACTAAGTATATGTCATTTGGATACTTCAGTTATCCAAACCTCATTATTAATTACTTAGTCACGTAGAAAACCAAAAATTAACCTGCAAATATTTTTGAAAGGAAAATGCAACTATATTCACTATATCAATGTACAAATTACAGTAAGACACAACTGTACATGTAGAAGCATTGAGAAAAAATAATGAAATATACAAGGAAAATTGAAAAAAAATCAATGCTAATAACAAAATACATGCAACATCAACTATTACCAAGACAACTACTACCTCTACACATATCAATCCCAATCTACCTGCTATCAGCAACCACTGCCAATCAACCAGCAAAACAGTTGAACTAGAAAACTTCATCACTGACAATTATCTAGATCTCCTTAAAATAGCATTATGGATCATTCTAAAAAGCTCATTTGAATTCAAAGTCACTGATTTGAAGACTCTTCTATTCCTTTCAGCCCAGATTTCAAACACAATGATTTTAAGAATTCTTAAAAGCATCAAACTTCTACTAGACTTCCATCTTGTAGCTTTAAATAAATTGAACCATTCATCTCGACTATTTCTAGCTGGTTGATGATACTTCCCATAATCAAGCACACGCCTCCATAATTGAGAAACAAAAGAACACTCAAAAAATAAATGAGTGTTACATTCTGCATCCACCCCACAGAGAACACAAAGATTGTCTGGTATGTGTCCCATCTTAAACAACTTTCCTTTCGTATTTAATGCATTGGCCATAATTTTCCAAAGCAAAAAATTGTGCTTTGCATTATTCATTAAATTCTATATCCTTTTATACCACGGAAAAGAAAGCTAATCACCACTAATTAAATCATAGACAAGCTTGATCGAGTGCTTCTGCCCCATCCATGATATTGATCCAACTGCAGATTTAAAACTTAAAGAAATTTCTAACCACAATCTTCGCAATATAGTAGAGCTACTATGTGGTAATAGCAGATCACCATCATGCAATAAGTCATCCACAATTGCAGAATCTAGAATTCCACAATTCCTCCTCAAGTTATATTAAACAACATCACTTAGAATTAATCCTCTACCAGCCCAGGGAGAATGCCAAAAAAATAAACTTCGATTATTCCTAGCAGAACATTGAACAAATGGTAGAAAAAAGAGGCCTCAGTTTCAAGATTTGTCTCCAACTCCAACTGCAGAAACTAGGTATAGAACCTGCAAATATTTCATTTTCACCCAATGTGCATGCAACATGTCTTCCAAATTGTCATCCAATTTAACCAACCTTTTGTTTATGGTTTCAACTTCCATATCACTTAAGTTACCATATAAATTACTAACCCACTTCAAAAATTTACATTCATACTTTAACCACATATAACGTTAAGCACATAAGCATATAATCCCTTGCAATTTAAACACACAACATCAATAATCATGTATGTAAACATAGTAATTCAAACGTGAGTTATAAGTAATCACCATAGCTATTCTACTCCGTCCAACTTTAAAGGAATAATTTTTATGTTTCTGCAACATTGCTAACAACTAAATGAACAATTTTGTCTCCCAATACTTCTATGTAATCTACATTTATACGTTTATATAGGTTCTAATTTTTGTTATAGGAAGAAAGGTCGGATCTTTAGTTGTAAAAAGGAGAAAAGTTAGGGCTTTTGGTGTCCTGGGGCTGATTACCTATGGTGGGACCCAGGGTGGCCGACGTGGAAGGGGGAGGCTGAGCGTGGGTGGTATGGAGGCTAGAAGAGGTGATGACGGTGGTTTGTGAAGGTGGAAGCTTGGTATATGTAGTATAAAAATTAAAGAGGAGCTTGAAGTTATTTTTGGAGAGAAAAGTTGGAGCTTTGAGTTTATGGGCCAAGAGGGAGGTGGTGGTGGCCTTCAGCGGCAATGATGGGGCTGGGGAGTGGTGGTGGCCAATTGGTAGGGAGAGGTAGGGGTGAGGAAGAAAGAAAAATGGAAGAAGAGATGAAAGTGGGAAGGAAACAAATGAAAAATGGAGTGATTTTCTCCCTTGGACTCATATACATATAGGACGGGGCATTGCATGGAAGGATGACATGTGGAACAGTGCCATGTGAAGAAATGGTGTGTTATTTAATTTCCATGGCCTTAGGATTAGTGCTAATCCATGGTAATTAATTGTCTCATTTATTACATAATGCTTACTTGTTACAATTCGCACGACCACATACTAACTCCGATTGATACAAAATTTGAAATCCTACTATGTTTCACAAATACAGATCCAATTGAATTGGTTTTGTTGAATTTCGAGGCCGTTTTAAATTGGTATTATTTTTACCTTTTAAAACAGTACTGAATTATCGATTTTCAAAATATTCTTTAATTATCAATTTAAAAATCCGATAACCTAATTTTAACTTTTAATAACATAAAATAAATTTATAATTCATTCCCAATAACTTTTAGGTCCTAATTTTATATTTGAACATTTTAAAACCCCTTTATACGTATTTAAAACCATTTAAATTGGCTGTAAATTCGGGTCGTTACATAAAGCCTTTTTAATAGCTAAAGGATCTAAGAAAAGAGAAAATGTACATCTATTCAAGTATTAATTTCACTTGCATCTATCCATAACCTAATAATACACCAAATGGATGTTAAAACTGCATTTTCAAATAGTGAATTCAAAAAGGAAATTTATATGGATCAACTGGAAGGATTTGTAGTTCATGGTTAAGACATAAATTTTGCAAACTAGACAAATCATTATATGGTTTAAAACAAGCACCTAAATAATGACATGAAAATTTTGATAACTTAATAATCTCGCATGGTTTTAAAGTTAAGGAAAGTGACAAATTCATTTATTATAAATATAAGAATGACATTTGTACTATCATATATCTATATGTAGATGACCTACATATTTTTGGGTCAAATATTCATTCTATAAATATAGTTAAATCTTGCTAAGTGCCCATTTCAAAATATAAAATATCTAGATGAGGTAAGTATAATCCTTGATATTAAGGTACTAGGTCAAAAAAGGGATTTTCTTCAATCAATCTCATTATGTGGAGAATATTCTAAAGAAATACAATCTATAACTGTAAACCTGCATGTACACGATATGATCATAGTGTAAAGCGGTTTAAGCACACTAATAGAGGTGTAAGATAGCTTGATTATGCGAGTATCTTTGGCAGTCTTCAATATGTCACCGATTATACTAGACCCAACATTGTCTATGTTGTTGGATTATTAAGCCGGTTTATCAGTATACCTAGTATAGAGAATTGGCACGCTATTAAAATGGTCATGAGACACCTAAAACGAATCATAAATCTTGGGTTATATTATGGAAAGTTTCCAACTACTCTTGAAGGTTACTCCGATGCAGAATGTAATACTTTATCTGATGATTCAAAAGTGATCAGTTGCTATATTTTTAGCATTACTGGGGAAGTTTTTTCTTGAAAATCCAGAAACCAAACTATTCTGGCTCAGTTTACTGTAGAGTTTGAGATGATAGGACTAGTTAAGCTAGTGATGATGCAGGGTTCTTAAGAAATCTGCTAGTCAAGATTCCTATATGGGAAAACCCGATATGAGTTGTCTTGATCCATTATGGTAGTACCGTAGCTATTGAAAGAGTGTAGAACCATTATTACAATAGTAAGAGATGACAGATACGTTGTAAGCACATAGTACTGTTAGAGAGTTACTCTCCTTAGGTATGGTTTGAGTGGACCACACATGCAGTGATGATAATTTGACAGATCCTTTAACGAAAGGACCGGCCAGAGAGAAGTCCCTGCTATTTCTAAAAGAATGGGACTATTGCCCTTAAATTATCGAGTCACGCACGATGGTAACCCGACTTAGTGATTGGAGATCCCAAGAACTAGGTTCAATGGGTAAAAAAAAAAGTTGCGAAGTGATATTAGTTGAACATGGTATTTTATATTAAGAACCACATATTCCTGAAGTAATTACAGGATGAGTTAATAGAAACTCTTAATGAGATTTATATATTGTATTTGGAGTGGAGTACCTACCTTCAGGAGTACTCTTGATAGATTCACCTATGTGAATGTGGAATGAGGTCGTTTTCTATGGAGTTTTAGGCAAATAAATTCTAGAGTATTCACTAAACTGGTATAGGCGTGCATGACCATGAATGCATGGGCTTATTTGATTGCACAATAGAAAGATTCTATGTGGTCTTATGTCAGGAATTGACTTCAAGACCACGTGTCACTCTAGTAAATTAACTCTTATCCACTATGCAAAGGTTCAAGTCCGAAGATATCTTTGTTTATGCTCAATCTTATGTTGTTAGAAACTGCTTGGAAAATATTTAAAAAAAATTCAAGTGAGGGATTGTTGGAAGATGTTTTGTTTATGAAGTGAATTTATTAAAGAACACGTTAACAGTAATTTATTTATGAACTATTATTGTAATTGATCCGTTGCAAGTTATAACGGTAATATATTTATGAACCATTATTATAATTAAGCAGTTACACTTGCACAGCAATAACATATTTATGAATAATTATTATAATTGAGTTGTTACACTTGCACAAGAGTAATATTTTCGTATGACGTAATTATTGAGTGGTTACAAAAGCTAATGGTATTACAATATTGTTTTAAATAAAAATAAATTAAAATTCGTTAACATTCTATCAATTTAGCAACATATACAATTTTCGTTATGCAAAAGTAAATGATATATAGACAGAAGGGAAATGAGAATAACAACTTACATTATTCTTTTTCTTCCCTAAAAAATGAACAATAAACACTTTTCTTTTCTTTCTTCTTCAAAAAAAGATATAATAGATATTTTTTCTTTTCTTCTTCCTTAAACAAAACGAAAAACATGTTGAGCAATATTTCAAAGTGCAAATCATAATTAACTTTGTTAATGCAAACGTGATCAATATTTTTTAGGTTAGAAAGGCTGTTTTATCCTAGAAACGATGGCGGAATTTCTAGAATTACTTTACACTTTTGAGAAGATCGCCAATAATAAGATGAATATAACTCATAAAATCACGTGACATATATTTTATACCGTTGATACATAATTCAGTCTTTTAGCTTGGGCTTTGGGCCACAATATTTGTATACGAATACATCACTGTACAAACTATGTAACTATTGAATTATACTTCCGCTAATATTACATTGTATCTTTTTCTTTGTTCAGTAATAAAGAATCGTATTACACTTTTATGGTATCCGAGCTCTCTACCTTGAGACAAAAAAAGAGATCCTAATCAAAGACAGTAGGCATCATCATTCTTTCACATCGATTTATGATTTGGGTTTGTTGTTTCGCTCCTCAGATTATATCTTCATCACTGGAGACGAATCCCTCCTCTTCGATCATGCTAGCATCTGTTCTTTTTCCCTCTGTTCGCTATTGTCGTGCCTAGCTTGCATCAGATTTCCATCCTCATCTGCACTCTGGCTGTAATCGCTGATCGTCCTCGATCATCAGACCTCTGTTATTCCTTTTCACCGTCGAAATACCCTCTGTCCATTATCACCGGTAACTACCTTGCCTAGTTTTGGTCACTGGTTGCAGTCACCGGTTATTCGATAACTCCTGTAAGTTTTGTTTGATTTCTTGATTCGTTGTTCAGATCTTCTATGTTGAATACACTTGGTTTTTTTCCGAGTTTTATAATATTCATCCCAGCATGGCTAGAGATAACAAAAGCATCACTTCAACAGCTTTAAGAAATGATACCATCACCTCAGATCCATCGATTAACGCTCTAATCAAACTGAAAAGCCAAGTAATCACTATCCCACTCGATGAAGATAACTATATCTTGTGGAAATACCAAGTGGAAACCGCTCTAAATGGATATGACTTGCCAGATTATGTGAAAGGTACAATTGCTATACCCTATGTCATGATAACAGATGGCGAAAGTAATATTTTCAGTAACCCAGATTAATCCGCTACAACAAAACGACAATATTACAACGGTGGAACACCGTTGTAATATACATTTTACGATGGTGGGCTAACCGTCGTGTATTAAGAAGTTGTAATAGACTAAAATCTTTTACAACTTTTTTACACTGTTGCAACACCGTTGTAATATGTATATTTTACAATTGTTTTGCATCGTTACGACACTGTTGTAATTTGTATATTTTACAACTTTTTATAACCGTTGTAATACAACTATTATTTTTCAGATGTGATATATGCACAAATTATATGTATATATTTTACTAATAAAATTATTTATTCTAGAACATATTATCTGCAAAATTAAAGATATCAAACAAGCTTAGAACATGAACCAAAACAATATATTAATTTTTTTTACACTCTCATCATTTTTTATATAATATGCTCAATTATTACAAATAATGAATCATACATAATATAAAACTATACAAAATCACAATTATTATAAAACTAATGTGCAATAAAGTTGAGAAGGCTGTGGCAGTAGCTAAGATATGTTGAGAGCCAGGGTTGCTCAATCAATAATAATGAGCTCTTGAAACCCAATTCAATTCTTGTTCCAGAACCTTCCTTCTCCTCAGTATTTCCGTCGTCCAAACTCTTGATTCCATGTAAAAGTCTAGGGATTACTTCATAGTTGTCTTTCAGTTTGAAATTAGCTCTGTCAAATGCTACAAATAGATTCATTCAGTATAGACAAACGAGTAAGCCTGGACATTCATACTGCCTAAATTTAGTATTAATCTTCTGAACACACCCTAACGAAGATGAGCAAACATAAGTAGTACATAAAATCAGAATATTCAACAGAAGCACTACTGAGTGGAATCAAAAATCTACAGAAAATATACCCATATTTACTACTTATTTTTATTTGTATGTAACTCAGGTGCTAATTATGCGTGTTTTTCAAATAGTCTCTTGAAAACTGCATGCTCTAGACTTGCCTGAACAAATTTGGATACAATTCAAAAGGACTATTGTAGTGTCTCGAAATTCCGGTACAATTTAAGCTGGCCAAATTACACCAGTCCAACCCAAATTATACTAGAAACCAGAAAACTAATAGAAATAAAACAGAGGGTGAGAATAGATAAGATAGGAACTTAGAAAAGAAGAAGAACAACACAACATAATCAGAGTAAACACGAACCTCACAACGGAACAAAAAAATATACCATAACTTTGAAATAAAACTAGTATATGTATACAACAACATTATCAAGGTGAAATACTTACAACACAGCGGAAATAAACTATAGCTATATAATCCTGAAGCCTCATGCTCTAGTTTTTCAAGTATCTGTAAATACCGACTACTTGACTACCCATACAAAATTGGGCACCCAAGAGTTTAAGGAAAAAAACAAAATAAACTCTGGGTCAGTCACGTGATTGGTGTGAATGAACTCAAATCATTTGATTTAACTTTCAAAATTCTTTTGAAACAAAGGATGATCATAAGACCGATCCACACATAAACATGGATGGCTTTTACCATATGATAACCCAAAATATTTCTAAAACGATACTTGTCTGATATTATAATAATGTCTAGATCATGTAAATAGAAATCTAGCAGAAATGCTTGCATATAACGTTCTACATATATAATATACAATCAAAACCGCGGGCTCTTATTTGGAAAATGGATTCCAATTAGAAAAGGTATGGATCCACCTTCCGATCAGTGTACTCTAGAAGCGATACACTGGAGTTCAACAAGAACATCTTGTAACTCGGCCACACATGACCGACCATTCATTTCTCTTGAATGTATTGAATATATTGTCACCTACGGTTGGTGTACCAACATAACTATTCCCGGGAGATACAGAATTTAAAGAAGTAACAAGTGAATATTCTCTAGATGATGATAATATATCCCAATTGGGTGCGGCCCACTTAGCCATGTTGCATGCCCGATTTCAGTCATTTCCCAGTTGATGAGGCTTGAGGTTATAACGTATCTCTATACAGATCACGTCTTCATTTACTTTGAATGCCACATCATCATAACCGTCTAATCACAAATTGATTTCCCCAAAAATACGATGAGTATAAGCTAAGAGAAACGAATTCTCCGCCACCAACGTAAATATGTTTGAAATAATCAACTTACGCGATCTACCAGATATACTCTGTTAGACATTCGTCCATTCAAGTTGTCCTGGGACTGGAAAAACCGAAGGCACTATTCAGTACATCCATCTTAGTCAATCGGTACAACTACAGCTCGCCTCTCTGGGCCTTCTTCAACCCAAAAGAAAACCAAACAGCCAAGCGACTTGCCAATTCGGCTCTTAAAAGTCTCATACCATATGAAATATAAACTTATACCTTTTTGTCGGGCATATCATTATATCCCTTCCATCTGCTACAAATTCAACATATACCAATGTCATCAAATCAAACTCAACTCACTTTTATCTCCAACACATCCATTCATTTATGACCAAGCCAAATTCATTCAAACTCCAATTCCAATCTCAATTCAAAATTCTTACTCAACAACTCATTTCTATTCCAGATCATCTCTAATCCAGTCCAATTGCACTTGATACCATTATATTTCAATATGATTTTCACTTAACTGGCTTTAACTCAAATTTCAATTCAATTTGTTTCAATTCAAACAAATCTTTCCCTAGGAATTTTTAAACCATTTACCATATCAAAAATCAAATATTCCATTTTGGAATTAAAGAAACTTGTTTTCTCAAAACATTTCCAAAAACAAAAAATTTGGTAGTAATCCGTCCCTTAAAACTCGAAAATAATATTGATTATGCTGCAGTCATTATCAGAATTATTTTCCAGCGATCAAAGTGAGTTCAATACTATATCACTTTCAAAACGATATCTTAATCATTTCTATTTAGAATCTATTTTCAAAATACCATTTACAATGCTTTAAAACAATTTAAAATCTCCCAGTATTTTAAAATTCACATATATTTGACCCAGATTCATTTACAACACTTTTATAACCTTCCAGGGTTTTAATTTCAATTCTAATTTAAATTCAGATTTAATTCACTTCGTATTACTTATATGAATTTTACTTGGTTATATGTATAACCGTTTAATTTATAATCTTACTCGATTATAATAAAAACCAATATATCCAATATATTATAATTCCAATATATATATTTTCTCTATATCAAAATATACTTTGGTAAAATTATTTTCATTTACCCTATTTTCAAAACATATCGTGTTGACCCATCGTATTCGAGTGTTTAGAAACTCCTACTAATACAGTGGATCAAACTGATCGAACAGAACCCATAAACAACTTGACCAATAAATCTCCACAATATAAAACAATTTTATATTAAATAATCAAATACGCGCTCATATATGTATATATACACACAACTCAATCTAGGGTATTACTAACCCCATCTCTATTGAGTCACGCCACAGAGCCAAGGTAATTACTTAACCTTAAGCTCTGATACCAACTGTAGTGTCCCAAAAATTCCGGTACAATTTAAGCTGACCAAATTACACTAGTCCAACCCAAATTATACTGGAAACCAGAAAACTAGTAGAAAGAAAACAGAGGGTGAGAATAGATAAGATAGAAGCTTAGAATAGAAGAAGAAGAACAACACAACATAATCAGAGTAAACACGAACCTCACAACGGAACAAATATATGTACCATAACTTTGAAATAAAACTAGTATGTGTATACAACAACATTATTAGGGTGAAATTATTTCAACACAACGGAAATAAACTATAGCTATATAATCATGAAGCCTCCTACTACAGCTCTTCAAGTATTTGTAAATCCTGACCACTTGACTGCCCGTACAAAATTGGGCACCCAAGAGTTTAGGGAAAAAAAAACAAAATAAACTCTAGGTCAGTCGTGTGATTGGTGTTAGTAAACTCAAATCATTTGATTTAACTTTCAAAATTCTTTTGAAACGAAGGATAATCATAAGACTGATCCACACATAAACATGGATGGCTTTTACCTTATGATAAACCCAAATATTTCTAAAACGATACTTGTCTGAAATTATAATAATGTCTAGATCAAGTAAATAGAAATCTAGCAAAAACGCTTGCGTCTAACGTTCTACATATATAATATACAACCAAAACCGCGGGCTCTTATTTGGGAAATGGATTACAATTATGACAAGGTATGGATCTACCTTCCGATCAGTGTACTCTAGAAGCGATACACTGGAGTTCAACAAGAACATCTTGTAACTCGGCTACACATGACCGACCATTCATTTCTCTTTAATGTATCGAATATATTGTCACCTACGATTGATATATCAACATAACCATTCCTGGGAGATAGAAAATTGAAAGAAGTAATAAAATAAATATTCTCTAGATGATCACAATATACCCTAATTGGGTGCGGCCTACTTGGCCATGCTGCCTGCCCGATTTCTGTCATTTCCTAGTTGATGTGGCTTGAGGTTATAACGAATCTCTATAACGATCACGTCTTCATTTACTTTGAATTCCACATCATAATACCCATCAAATCACAAATTGATTTCCCAAAAACTACCATGGGCATAAGCTAAGAAAAACGAATTCCTCCGCCAACAACGTAAATATGTTTGAAACGATCAATTTACGCGATCTACCAGATATACTCCGTCAGACATTCGTCCATTCAAATTTTCCTGGGACTGGACAAACCGAAGGTACTATTCAGTGCATCCATCTTAGGCAATTTCTACCTAAGATTTGTACAATAGCCTTGCACTTTACTCCATCTTCAATATATTCAGCATACTTGGTTTGCAACGCTTATGCTAATACGGAGTGGTTCTTCGGATAATAATCCAACCGGTCTCTCCATATTAACAACGTAAAAATGGTCAGAAACTTTGATAGTCGGTGATTTAACTATAAAATGAAAACACGTGTGCAAACAACAATCTCATTTCCAATTGGAATTTCTATTGATCAATCATCATCATGATATATGTATATATATATTATATTCATATTTCCTTATTTTCTATATTCAGAAAATATATGTTATGAACATTGGAAATCATTTCCATTTCTTATTTTCTATTATTAGAAAATATTTCGGATTCTTATTCAAACCATTACACTCTTTAACTAAATTTACTTAACCATCCTTCACGATCAAACCTTAACCATTCCTTAGTTAAGAAGGGAGTCAATCAAGTTGGGGTATAATTACCTCTAAGACCTCAACTGAACAACGTTTTTTACTTCCGAATAGACAAAGTTTATCTTTTAAATCTTTAACAAACTTCCTTACGTAACTCTCGGTTCTATTTACGAATCCACTTCTTTTACAGAAATCATTTGATTATAACTATTGTGTTATAATTCCGTGCTTCCGAAATATAATAACTTAGGTATAACTCTTATTTATTAATTTGAATTAATAAATTTATTTAATAAATAAATCTTGATTAAAAACCCAGAAAGTTTATGTACTTTCCCGAATTTGATATAATCGAATTCGACGATTAACTCTCTTCGAATAACTAATATTTGATTAATTCACTTCGAATAACTTATATTCGATTAACTCTCTTCGAATAACTAATATTCGATTAACTCACTTCGAATAACTTATATTCAATTAACTATCTTCTAATAACTAATATTCGATAAACTCACTTCTAATAACTAATATTCGATAACCCCTCTTTCGAATAACACTATTTGATAAATTCTTATCTTCGATTAACCAATACTCAACTAACCCTATTTGATTAACTAACACTCGACTAACTCTAACTTGATTAACTCTTATTCGATTAACTCTTATTCGATTAACTAATATTCGATTAACTCTAATTCAATTTAGCTCTTTCGAATAACTAAATTCGATTAACTCTTTTCGAATAACTAATATTCGATTATCTCACTTTGAATAACTTATATTCGATTATCACACTTCGAATAACTCTATTTGATAAATTCTTACCTTCGATTAACCAATACTCGACGAACTCTATTTGATTTACTAACACTCGACTAACTCTAACTCGATGAACTCTTATTCGATTAACTAATATTCAGTTAACTCTAATTCGATTAACTCTTATTCGATTAACTAACCTTCGATTAACTCTAATTCGATTTAACTCTTTCAAATAACTAAATTCAATTGACTCTTTTGGAATAACTAATATTTGATTATCTCACTTCGAATAACTTATATTCGATTATCGCACTTCAAATAACTTATACTCAATAATTCTATTCAAATAACCTACATTCGATTACTCCTCTCTTCGAATAACTATATTCGATTAACTCCTTTCGAATAAGTAATATTCGATAAATTCTCTTTCGAATAAGTAATATTCGATTAACTCCGTTCGAATAAACTATATTCGACTAACACCTTTTAACTCTATTCGAATAACTAATATTTGATTAACTCTATTTAATTAACTCTATCGATTAATTCTAACTTATTAACTCTAACTGGTTAACCCTAACTGGTTAACTCTAACTGATTTACTCTAACTAGTTAACTCTAACTGGTTAACTTTAACTGATTAACTATAACTGATTAACTCTAACTGGTTAACTCTAGCTGATTAACTCTAACTAGTTAACTCTAACCGGTTAACTCTAATCAATTAACTCTAACTCTAATCGATTTATTCTATCTCTAATCGATTAACTAAAATTCGATTAACTCCTTTGATTTAAATCTACGTCCATATTTAGTTTCAAATATCGATGCTGAAATCGATTCTTAGTTCTCTATATAAGTCCTGACTTATATATTCTATTTATCCAATGATAAATATTTTATTTAATTTATAAAATATTATATATAAATTAATCTTCCCAATCTATCGGTTAGAACAGATTCTATTTAAAATCTTTGCTTTAAATCCATATTACGTTATACCCGTGTGCGAAGCACGGGTCTAAACCTTTCAAATGTAAAATTCTCTTTTTATACAATTCTATTCATTTTCAAGTATTTCCTTTTATAATCTAATTATTTCCTTTTCTATTTGTTTTACAAATATTTCCTCTTTCTATTTGTTTTACAAATATTTCCTTTCAATTCTGTCTATTTGTTTTCACAAATATTTCCTTTTAATTCTATCTATTTGTAAATGTTTTACAAATATTTCTCTTTCTATTTTATTTGTATATGTTTTACAAATATTTCTCTTTCTATTTTATTTGTATTTACAAACCTCTCCTTTTCAAAAATCCTTTGATTTTATAATTATTTTCTTTAAAAAAAACCTTTTCCTTTTATATATAAAATCCATTGATAATATATAAATAATTTATTTTCAAAATACACTTTGAAAATTTCCTTTTCAGCATCCCAGTATTCTCCATGGTGTTTAACATACCATATAAAAATGATCAATATCATTCAAACATATATAATCAACAACAGATTATATATCACATCATATATCACCATATGAAACAAAACAGTAAAATAAATGTTGAGGAATCCACTTGGATTCCTCCGACCTGTTTCCCTGCATCCACAGATGTTAAACAATACAATTAACATCGATTTCATTTCAATGTGAAATATTCTACTAAACAGAATCAATATTTGATTAACGATTTATATATATATATATATATTTATTTATACATATATCGTTATCTATAATTTCATCCAATACATAAGCAATTCAACCAAACAGTTAACACATAACAATCAACAGATAATTATAAGTTATAAAAACATGTTGTAAAAATATAACTATTCAGAGTTGGTGAGTTTTACTCACATTGGACGATCATCGTTAATAACGATAACAATCGCTTGATTCAGACGGGCAATTTATTTTGCTATAAATTATAACGAGCTCCAATTCACTCTCTGTCAGTTCCGTTGTGGAGCCACCATTCATATGATCCCAACGGATCTTGTTTTGCTAAATTCTGATCAAGTATGACTAAGATATGACTTATACAAGTTTATACTAATTTAAATTAAAATTAATTAAATCCTTTTTCCTCTAAATGGGCTTAACACTTGAAATGAGGCCCATCACCAAATTTAAAACCGCACCCGCATCAAAATATCTCATTCCCCAAACCAGAAATTCTGTCGCTCCACTCCATTCCTCCAACATGGCCAAACTTCACCTCCTCCGACCTTTTTACTTCAACGAAAATAACCCAAACAACCGTCAAATGACTCCTCATCAATGCCGCTTACTTCTTCGCCCAACACCTTCTAGCTCGAGTTCCTCTCTGTAGGAGCGACGTCAAATCCTATACGGTCAACCCAGTGAGTTGTGCGATAGTTCTTTTCGTCAAGACTAACCAAACTCTGCCGAACTGTGACGAGAAGGAATTTCGCTCAATCCGAATCGATTGCTAAACCGACCCAGACCGTTCGAAACGCCTGATCGTTTTGAGAATACGACAAAATAGAACGTGGACGGAAGAACATTTCATTGTATATTACAACAATGCATCAGATTACAAGAATATACAGAGTATAAATGAATAATACACAGAAATATCAGATATTTAAATTACATTTAAATACATCGCAGCGGAAAATAATACAATACACAATTAGAAGTAGATATACGGATACAAAGCTTTTCGGATATCATTCCAGCTGTAAACCAGGATCCTGTGAATATAAATCTGCAAAACCAAAATTACTAGCTGCCCGCGTCAAAATAAAGGCACCCAGAGTTTAGGTTAAAACAATAAACTCCAGGTCAGTCATGTGACTGGTGTGAGAACTAAAACAGTTAATCTTTATTTTTAATGTTAGGTAAATCAAGGGACCACGCCGTATAAAACGGAACGGGTTTCCTCCCAAGAATACCAGTACATAAAACAAACAACGCAATGCTAAATAAAGAAAAATGAAGCTGTTATAAGACCCAGGTCCTATCACACAATGCAACGCAAGCCGGGGGATAGGGTTTTCTCTTATAACAGCCAAAGAATGCTTAATACGTTTTAAAACACATCATTTGATACTATTATAAGTGCATAGTGTATAAAACAACTTCAAATCATAAGTATCAATCATAGGCGGCATGGGTACCATATATCATGTCGCCATACTAGGCTCTACAAATAAAATCGCAAATGTCACGTATTTGGAAATTGGATTTCCATCTGTGAACCGAGGCAAAAGATAGTCCTCAACCGATTCGAGACTGTCTAGCCCGAGTCTCAGGAACAGCCGCAATTGCCCCTTGGATCGTCAGGGCCGGTCCACCGATGTGGATTATAATGCCTGAACACTACGTTTCTCCGCCCTTTGGCGCGTAAGTGAGCCAACGAATGACTCCATCGGACCCGGATCATCCGATCAAATCGAGGCGCCTCGCAATAGCAACAACCACACAGGTGAAAAGTATATAAATGCCAGGGTTGGTAGGTCACTAACACCACCCTAGCTAGAAAGAAAACGCATGTCCCCCCTAAGGTCCGTCTCCCGTTTTTGGTTCACCACCGGGGTGTGAGGCTCGCGAATTCACGTTACACAAAGTTGTGCCACACAGGCTGTGCTTTGATCATCACCACAAGACTTTGCTTTTCAACAGAAGCCTTGATCATTTGCATCTTAGCATGCCACAAAGGCAAACCACTCTATGCAACCGATATCAGTCACACATAATGGAATCCAATGTCAGACACACAGTCCATTTACAAGTCTGTTCTGGGTCTGAACGAAACCGGAGGCACCAAGTACCTCGCATATCCATCGATCTACAAGTACGTCTGGACGATCACCAACTGTTTCCATCTTCTTGGGTGTACAGCCCAATCAAGATCATCAGTAATCAACCAAACGACGTGAAGACCTCCGGTCTTCGACCATCGTCTTCATCTTCGACTTATCGTCGTATCAGTTATTCAGAATGGGATAAACCCGGTCTTTCTGAATAACTCGCGTATATATTATAAAAGTGTTACACAAACACAACATACGCCTCATTCCAATTTATCAGTCACTAACCGTAAATTAATCAAGAGAATAATTTCCCAAATATTAACCCCGAAGGCCGAAACCAACATCAGATCAATATCCAGAAAACCATTCTGCTTGGCTAACCGACAGTTAGTTTCTAAATTTCACATTCATAGGGAAAGGTTCCCATTAATTTTATCCAAGATAAATTCCTTGAATTTATTCTCTAATCTTCTTTTGAATTTCGATTCAACTAGTCGGGATTAACGAACCTTACCGAAGTAATCATTTGTTTTAATTTCCCAATCTTAACCTATTCATCCCATGAAGTAAAACTGGTAATACTTCATATCTAACACCACGTTGTTATCGGTAAATTCAATTACCATTTCACGTTCAAATCTAATTAAAGATTTAACTATCGCCTGGAGTAAAACTGGTGGTACTCCATTCTCAATCTTTTCAATCTAATTAAAGACTCATTAAAACTCCACTTAGTTTTATCGTTAACTGGGTTAAAGAATCAGTGTCATTTAAAACACAGTTCACGATAAACCCAAAATCACATTCCATTAATTATCGGGTTAAAGAACGAGTGTTATTTAAAACACTGTCCACGACAAACCCAAAAATCAATATCAATTCAATTCCAATTAATTATTATTTAATTGGTACACTTCATTAAATCTAAATAAAAATATTTAATCTTTTCTCAACTGGGCTTAAGAAGTGTTAATGAAGACACCATTCACGACAAACCCAAATCACATTTGATATTCAATACAAGGCTCTGAATAGAAAATATATCGGCTTATATTCAATATCAAATTCTACGATTAACAAATGTCGTATTGGAAATAACGATATAAATATATATCTTTCAAATTTCCATAACAACATCCGTAAAATCACGAATTCCAACATTCGAAATATTCCGAAGACAATTTTGATTCAAATCCACTCCAATGCAATCATTGGAAATTCTGGTTATTTTTAAAATCCTTTTCAAATTCAATTTATTTATTTAAAAATACATAGAATTATAATTCTAGTTCAAAACTAGTTCATTTCGATAAAAATCTACTTTTTATCTTTTCAAATATGCAGATTTTCATCCCAATTCTTTCTAAATCATTTCTTTTGATTTTACACAAATTATTACTATTTTTAACAATTTTATCAAGGCCCGTACAGTCGATTTCCATCAGCGGCCATCGAACTGCACTTACAGCGACCTTCTCCAAATTTGATTTGGACATAATTCCAAATCCAACCGTTAGATTTCAAATTTCTAATAATCATTAGAAAGCTCTTTTCGATACGAACCCAATGGTTCCGGTTTTAGGAGAATCTGACAGTCGGATCTCGCGCAATATCCGTTCGAAGTCATTGGTCGAAATTCGCGAACTGCCGCGGCGCGGCGCGTTCTATTCAGGCCATTATATTATATTATATATAATATATATAATATATATTTCTTCGATTTCAATTCATAACGTGCTTTATAAATCGTTTTCAATTCATTTTCAAAACGGTTTCAACTTCATATTCAATTTCAAATCAAAATTGAATATTCCAATATAAATTCGTTTTAAATTCATTTCAAAACGATTTCAATTCTATTTCAATTCTATTCGAATTCATTTATATTCAATTTCAATTCAAATTCATTTATATTCAATTTCAATTCGAATTCATTTATATTCAATTTCAATTCGAATTCATTTATATTCAATTTCAATTCGAATTCATTTATATTCAATTCTTTTCAAAATATCAGATTTTGAAATCACTTTTGATATTCATTATAAAATGAATAAAATCGATATAAACATCGTTCACATCAAAATGGCGTCGATCTAATCAATACCGCTTCATATATTCCTATTTTCAAATATTCTATTTCAAATATTTCTTTTTCAAATATTTCTATTTTAAAACTGGAATGAGGCCCAATCAATTACCATATAAAGTTAATTATATGGATTTTCTACAACACATGTATACAACAACAACGATGAATAATCAACCATCATCCAAAGTGCATTCTACACTGTATAAGCATCGAATATAAATATTCAACGCTTATAGCAGCCTGTCAATCAATCGATCGACATACAACTAAACAATCGGGATTAGTGTACGTCAAATATCATCCCAATACCCGTGTGGGGTTTCATGCAATCAAACACTGATTTTTATTTGTGCAGTTGGGCGATGTGTAAAATTTATCGACCCAATCAATGTCCTTCAAATAGGTGTACATAAACAAACCGTCCGGTTTATAAATGAATATTTATTTATTCACATTCACGTTAAAAATTATATTTTTAACGATCAAACTATTTTATTCAACCTATGAATATTCTATTCGGTTCATTTATCAAATTAAATCTTATCTTTATTTTTCTAACTTATTTTTAGAAAATTTCGGCGGCATAACGGCACGATACTAGAAACGGGACAAGGCCTAGCCTTATCCCCGGTCTAGTGAAGGCCCACGCCCTTCACACATCAATCAAATCAATTCCATTTCACCAAACAATTCAATTCAAACCAAATAATCTAACCAACTACACAACCAAACAATTTAAACAAACAAGCCGTCCATGTTCTGTGGATGACGGGTGTCGGGTGCTGCTAAGCACCGTCTGCATCCTAGTATATATTTATAACTAGAAAAATTAAATTGAAAGGTGAGAAGTTCTCACCGATAGCTATCCCAACTTCACGACACTTCATTTAGAGAAATCTTCGCCGTTCTCGCCTTTCGTCACTTTCGTTGCCCGTAGCCACTATATATATAAAAATCGAATTTTTACTTCGCTATTCAATATATAAAAATCACATTTTTACCTTGCTATTCAATATATAAAAATCCCATTTTTACTTCGATGTTCAATATATAAAAATCACATTTTTACTTCGATGTTCAATATATAAAAATCACATTTTTACTTCGATGTTCAATATATAAAAATCACATTTTTACTTCGATGTTCAATATATAAAAATCACATTTTTATATGATAAAAATCCTCACTTTAAACCATTACACCATTACCACATATTATTACTTCATAGAAAATCATACCATGATTTCTTTTAAACAAGAATTATAGCTTTTTATAAGATCAAAATCAGATTTTCCTAAAGGGGTAAAATCAGGATTTACTTACAGCGAAATTTTCTAAGGTTTTTGGTCGTCGGAGAACTCGCTGGTCGGAGTTGGAGTTGATGGGGGACTGCGGCATCGGAGGGTGGCTGATCAGAGTGGCGCAGCGACGAGATGGTCAGGGGGTATGGCGGTTGTCGAACGGAGGAAGGGAGGGGGGGTCTGCTTGCGTCAGCGTGATTAGGAGGGGGGTTTGAGTTGCGGCAGAACCAGGAGGAGGAGGCGGCCCTTCTGGGTGGTGGCGGGTTTTGAATCGGAGGGGGGGCGTCTTGCATCGCGTGGCGCCTGGGGGCTTTCGTCGATTGGCAAAAGGAGGAGGAGGTCGGGGAATAAGAAGAGGGGGCGGCGGTTGACTGCGAGGTGGCGGCGGTTTAAGGGGAGGGGCGACGATCGTCGCTCCCCCTTTCTCTCTATTTTTTTTTATAAAACGATTCTGAAAATAAACGGGGGGGGGGGGGGGGGGCAACGTGACTTAAGGGGAGAGATTTAATTTATGATTTATTTAATTATTTTAATTGCAAAAAGTTGACTTTTACATACGACCTCGAAACGAGGCCCACCGCCTGTCGTCCATAGCTAATTACCCCCATTTCGAACACAATGGGATATGTATCGTAGGCTGATTCGATCGTTACAATCAGTTTTCGTCAGAATCAACATATAACTCTATATATTGAATTTGAACGCGCATTTCAATTTACTGGGGTCACGTACGAACTTGAAAAATTCCAGAAAAATATTTTCTAGCTTCGTATTGACGATACGGTCCTAACAAAACAAGTTTCGTCGAAATCTGAGACCGTTGGAAAAATGGCCATTTTCCAGTCGATTAAAATCAACTAAAACTGGTCAAACGCGTTTTCCTTTGCCACGCTTACATATTGATTCGAAAAATTATGAAACTTGAAACCTAGCAATAACTTTACATCACGGACCCAACAAAAGTGGTTTCGTCGAAATCCGAGGTCGTTTGCAAAATTGCTATTTTTAAGTGCTTGAATTCCATAGCGACTATTGAGAATTTTCAACTGGACATATCTTTTGACTCCCGCTATGAAATTTTGATTTCTCGGATTCGTTGGAAAGATATTATCAAATAGATCCTAATGTTTTTTTGGTTTCACTAAAATCCGGATTGTTTTGCACCCGATATGTTCAATTGAAGTTTGAAATCGAATTATCGAACTACCGCGCCATTTTCAATTCCTTTTATATATATAACTAAATATTTATATTCTAACGCCGATTCAAACGAATATATACGTTCGAATTATATTCAAAATAAATTTCTCGTCCATATTATTTAAAGTAATTTATTTTAAATAATCAAAATCCACTAAAATTGCCAAAATAAAAATTTTAAACTGGCCCAGATTTTCGGGTTGTTACAATCTCCCCCACTTAAAACTTTTCGTCCCCGAAAAGGAACAAAGTCGAAAGTGGTTTGATTAATCAACTCTACGTTCGATTCGGCTTCTATTCTCCAACTGTTCAGTTTCTGAGAATTTTCGAATTCTTCAAAAATTTGGCTAACACCCTAAATTTTCGAAAAATTTCGCCATAACCTACCCTGCACCGGAAGCCACGGGAAAATCCCAAAATTGCCATACAGGCCTTCTGATCTCAAAAAGAAAAAGAAAAGGCCAAGCAGCTATCCAATAGGCTCATAAAATCATCATCACCCAAACAAAACAGTAAATTATGTAGTAAACATGTACCTATTTGTCGGGCAAACAAATTTTATTCTCTGCTCTAACCTCCTTGCTATGACCTGTTCAATGTAAGTACATGTATATGCAAGCAAATGCGACTAATTTCAATATAATTTACTATTTGGTACAACTAGGCATAATGGTTCAAAATTATCAAACAAACAACACAAACATCAATCATCTAGTGAATTAGAGTTTCAAATTCATAATTTTGATACATATACAAAAATCATGTTTTTGATGCCAAATCACAACAATAAATCCTATCTAGTTTCGGTTCTCACACCAGTCAATGGGAAATATATAGAAATCACACTATCATCACTCGAAAATAAATACTGGCGATGGTGCTCCATCACCAGAATTATCCCCGGGCAACTAGAGTATGATTCTATAACTATCCAGTATATTAAAACTTCGAATACACGTTTGCAAGACATATATGCAAAATCTTTTTATATCGGATTGTCCTGATCAATATAGAATAAATAATCAAATACGAATAATTGATTTAAATTTTCAAAACAAAATTTGTTTTCATTTAAAAAAAATATATATACTCTTCACAATCGTTCTAGGATACTACTGATCCCATCTCTAACGAGTCATTCCATTGGATATTACTAATCCAATATCTGATGAATTCTTTCGTTTGGTTCTAATGTGCCTTGTTCTCTGAGCTTTGTAAACCAAAGCTCTGATACCAACTATGACGAGAAGGAATTTCGCTCAATCCGAATCGATCGCTAAACCGACCCAGACCGTTCGAAACGCCTGATCGTTTTGAGAACACAACAAAATAGAACGCGGACGGAAGAACATTTCATTGTATATTACAACAATGCATCAGATTACAAGAATATACAGAGTATAAATGAATAATACACAGAAATATCTGAGATTTAAATTACATTTAAATACATCGCAGCGGAAAATAATACAATACGCAACTAGAAGTAGATATACGGATACAAAGCTTTCCGGATATCATTCCAGCTGTAAACCAGGATCCTGTGAATATAAATCTGCAAAACCAAAACTACTAGCTGCCCGCGTCAAAATAAGGGCACCCAGAGTTTAGGTTAAAACAATAAACTCCACGTCAGTCATGTGACTGGTGTGAGAACTAAAACAGTTAATCTTTATTTTTAATGTTAGGTAAATCAAGGGACCACGCCGTATAACACGGAACGGGTTTCCTCCCAAGAATACCAGTGCATAAAACAAACAACGCAATGCTAAATAAAGAAAAATGAAGCTGTTATAAGACCCAGGTCCTATCACACAATGCAACGCAAGCCGGGGGATAGGGTTTTCCCTTATAACAGCCAAAGAATGCTTAATACGTTTTAAAACACATCATTTGATACTATTATAAGTGCATAGTGTATAAAACAACTTCAAATCATAAGTATCAATCATAGGCGGCATGGGTACCATATATCATGTCGCCATACTAAGCTCTACAAATAAAATCGCAAATGTCACGTATTTGGAAATTGGATTTCCATCTGTGATCCGAGGCAAAAGATAGTCCTCAACCGATTCGAGACTGTCTAGCCCGAGTCTCAGGAACAGCCGCAACTTCCCCTTGGATCGTCAGGGCCGGTCCACCGATGTGGATTATAATGCCTGAACACTGCGTTTCTCCGCCCTTTGGGGCGTAAGTGAGCCAACGAATGACTCCATCGGACCTGGATCGTCCGATCAAACCGAGGCACCTCGCAACAGCAACAACCACACAGGTGAAAAGTATATAAATTTCAGGGCTGGTAGGTCACTGACACCACCCTAGCTAGAAAGAAAACGCATGTCCCCCCTGAGGTCCGTCTCCCTTTTTGGTTCACCACCGGGGTGTGAGGCTCGCGAATTGACGTTACACAAAGCTGTGCAACACAGGCTGTGCTTTGACACAAGACTTTGCTTTTCAACAGAAGCCTTGATCATTTGCATCTTAGCATGCCACACAGGCAAACCACTCTATGCAACCGATATCAGTCACACAGAATGGAATCCAATGTCAGACACATAGTCCATTTACAAGTCCTTCTGGGTCTGAACGAAACCGGAGGCACCTAGTACCTCGCATATCCATCGATCTCCAAGTACGTCTGGACGATCACCAACTGTTTCCATCTTCTTGGGTGTATAGCCCAATCAAGATCATCAGTAATCACCCAAACGACGTGAAGACCTCCGGTCTTCGACCATCGTCGTCATCTTCGACTTATCGTCGTATCAGTTATTCAGAATGGGATAAACCCGGTCTTTCTGAATAACTCGCGTATATATTATAAAAGTGTTACACAAACACAACATCCGCCTCATTCCAATTTATCAGTCACTAACCGTAAATTAATCAAGAGAATAATTTCCCAAATATTAACCCCGAAGGCCGAAACCAACATCAGATCAATATCCAGAAAACCATTCTGCTTGGCTAACCGACAGTTAGTTTCTAAATTTCACATTCATAGGGAAAGGTTCCCATCAATTTTATCCAAGATAAATTCCTTGAATTTATTCTCTAATCTTCTTTTCAATTTCGATTCAACTAGTCGGGATTAACGAACCTTACCGAAGTAATCATTTGTTTTAATTTCCCAATCCCAACCTATTCATCCCATGAAGTAAAACTAGTAATACTTCATATCTAACACCACGGTGTTATCGGTAAATTCAATTACCATTTCACGTTCAAATCTAATTAAAGATTTAACTATCGCCTGGAGTAAAACTGGTGATACTCCATTCTCAATCTTTTCAATCTAATTAAAGACTCATTAAAACTCCACTTAGTTTTAATCGTTAACTGGGTTAAAGAATCAGTGTCATTTAAAACACAGTTCATGATAAACCCAAAATCACATTCCATTAATTATCGGGTTAAAGAACGAGTGTTATTTAAAACACTGCCCACGACAAACCCAAAAATCAATATCAATTCAATTCCAATTAATTATTATTTAATTGGTACACTTCATTAAATCTAAATTAAAAGATTTAATCTTTTCTCAACTGGGCTTAAGAAGTGTTAATGAAGACACCATTCACGACAAACCCAAATCACATTTGATATTCAATACAAGGCTCTGAATAGAAAATATATCGGCTTATATTCAATATCAAATTCTACGATTAACAAATGTCGTATTGGAAATAACGATATAAATATATATCTTTCAAATTTCCATAACAACATCCGTAAAATCACGAATTCCAACATCGAAATATTCTGAAGACAATTTCGATTCAAATCCACTCCAATGCAATCATTGGAAATTCTGGTTATTTTTAAAACCCTTTTCAAATTCAATTCATTTATTCAAAAATAAATAGAATTATAATTCTAGTTCAAAACTAGTTCATTTCGATAAAAATCTATTTTTATCTTTTCAAATATGGAGTTTTTCATACCAATTCTTCCTAAATCATTTCTTATGATTTTACACAAATTATTACTATTTTTAATAATTTATTAAGGCCCATACAGTCGATTTCCATCAGCGGCCATCGAACTGCAATTACAGCGACCTTTTCCAAATTTGATTTGGACATAATTCCAAATCCAACCGTTAGATTTCAAATTTCTAATAATTATTAGAAAGCTCTTTTCGATACGAACCCAACGGTTCCGGTTTTAGGAGAATCTGACGGTCGGATCTCCCTTAATATCCGTTCGAAGTCAATGGTCGAAATTCGCGAACTACCGCGGCGCGGCGCGTTCTATTCAGGCCATTATATTATATTATGTATATAATATATAATATAATATATATTTCATCGATTTCAATTCAAAACGTGCTTTATAAATCGTTTTCAATTCATTTTCAAAACGGTTTCAACTTCATATTCAATTTCAAATCAAAATTGAATATTCCAATATAAATTCGTTTTAAATTCATTTCAAAACGATTTCAATTCTGTTCGAATTCATTTATATTCAATTTCAATTCGAATTCATTTATATTCAATTTCAATTCGAATTCATTTATATTCAATTTCAATTCGAATTCATTTATATTCAATTCTTTTCAAAATATCAGATTTTGAATTCACTTTTGATATTCATTATAAAATGAATAAAATCGATATAAACATCGTTCACGTCAAAATGGCGTCGATCTAATCAATACGGCTTCATATATTCCTATTTTCAAATATTCTATTTCAAATATTTCTTTTTCAAATATTTCTATTTTAAAACTGGAATGAGGCCCAATCAATTACCATATAAAGTTAATTATATGGATTTTCTACAACACATGTATACAATAACAACGATGAATAATCAACCATCATCCAAAGTTCATTCTACACTGTATAAGCATCGAATATAAATATTCAACGCTTATAGCAGCCTGTCAATCAATCGATCGACATACAACTAAACAATCGGGATTAGTGTACGTCAAATATCATCCCAATACCCGTGTGGGGTTTCAAGCAATCAAACACTGATTTTTATTTGTGCAGTTGGGCGATGTGTAAAATTTATCGACCCAATCAATGTCCTTCAAATAGGTGTACATAAACAAACCGTTTGGTTTATAAATGAATATTTATTTATTCACATTCACGTTAAAAATTATATTTTTAACGATCAAACTATTTTATTCAACCTATGAATATTCTATTCGGTTCATTTATTAAATAAAATGTTATCTTTATTTTTCTAACTTATTTTTAGAAAATTTCGGCGGCATAACGGCACGATACTAGAAACGGGACAAGGCCTAGCCTTATCCCCGGTCTAGTGAAGGCCCACACCATTCACACATCAATCAAATCAATTCCATTTCACCAAACAATTCAATTCAAACCAAATAATCTAACCAACTACACAACCAAACAATTTAAACAAACAAGCCATTCATGGTCTGTGGATGACGGGTGTCTGGTGCTGCTAAGCACCGTCTGCATCCTAGTACATATTTATAACTAGAAAAATTAAATTGAAAGGTGAGAAGTTCTCACCGATAGCTATCCCAAATTCACGACACTTCATTTAGATAAATCTTCGCCGTTCTCGCCTTTCGTCACTTTCGTTGCCCGTAGCCACTATATATATAAAAATCGAATTTTTACTTCGCTATTCAATATATAAAAATCACATTTTTACCTTGCTATTCAATATATAAAAATCACATTTTTACTTCGATGTTCAATATATAAAAATCACATTTTTACTTCGATGTTCAATATATAAAAATCACATTTTTACTTCGATGTTCAATATATAAAAATCACATTTTTACTTCGATGTTCAATATATAAAAATCACATTTTTACTTCGATGTCCAATATATAAAAATCACATTTTTACTTCGATGTTCAATATATTAAAATCACATTTTTATATGATAAAAATCCTCACTTTAAACCATTACACCATTACCAGGAGGGGGGTCTGCTTGCGTCAGCGTGATTAGGAGGGGGTTTGAGGTGCGGCAGAACCAGGAGGAGGAGGCGGCCTTTTTGGGTGGTGGCGGGTTTTAAATCGGAGGGGGGGCGCCTTGCGTCGCGCGGTGCCTGGGGGCTTTCGTCGATCGGCAAAAGGAGGAGGAGGTCGGGGAAGAAGAAGAGGGGGCGGCGGCTGACTGCGAGGTGGCGGCGGTTGACTGCGAGGTGGCGGCGGTTTAAGTGGAGGGGCGACGATCGTCGCTCCCCCTTTCTCTTTTTTTTTTTATAAAACGATTCTGAAAATAAACGGGGGGGCCAACGTGATTTAAGGGGAGAGATTTAATTTATAATTTATTTAATTATTTTAATTGCAAAAAGTTGACTTTTACATACGAGCTCGAAACGAGGCCCACCGCCTGTCGTCCAAAGCTAATTACACCCATTCCGAACACAATGGGATATGTATCGTAGGCTGATTCGATCGTTACAATCAGTTTTCGTCAGAATCAACATATAACTCTATATATTGAATTTGAACGCGCATTTCAATTTACTGGGGTCACATACGAACTTGAAAAATTCCAGAAAAATGTTTTCTCGCTTCGTATTGACGATACGGTCCTAACAAAACTAGTTCCGTCGAAATCTGAGACCGTTGGAAAAATGGCCATTTTCCAGTCGATTAAAATCAACTGAAACTGGTCAAACGCGTTTTCCTTTGCCACGCTTACATATTGATTCGAAAAATTATGAAACTTGAAATCTAGCAATAACTTTACATCACGGACCCAACAAAAGTGGTTTCATCGAAATCCGAGGTCGTTTGCAAAATTGCTATTTTTAAGGGCCTGAATTCCATAGCGACTATTGAGAATTTTCAACTGGACATATCTTTTGATTCCCACTATGAAATTTTGATTTCTCGGATTCGTTGGAAAGATATTATCAAATAGATCCTAATGTTTTTTTGGTTTCACTAAAATCCGGATTGTTTTGCACCCGGTATGTTCAATTGAAGTTTGAAATCGAATTATCGAACTATCGCGCCTTTTTCAATTCCTTTTATATATATAACTAAATATTTATATTCTAACGCCGATCCAAACGAATATATACATTCTAATTATATTCAAAATAAATTTCTCGTCGATATTACTTAAAGTAATTTATTTTAAACAATCAAAATCCACTAAAATTGCCAAAATAAAAATTTTAAATTGGCCCAGATTTTCGGGTTGTTACACGAACCCATCCCCTTGCCATCCTGAAACCAACCACGCCACCAAAGCTACCTCCAACCTCCCCTAAAGTCGACGAAAGCCAACCCTAAGTCATACGAACCCATTTTGAAATTTTCGATCACGCAGAAACCAAATCGAACTCAAAACAAATCCCACTGCTTTAAAGAGTTTACTCCCTGGATCCTGTATATAACTCATTTTTATTTATAGGAATTTATCCCAATTGTTTTTGAATTTAGAAAAATGGTTTTTCTCACGTTTTCAAGTTTGGGTGGCGGCTAGAGAAATGTTTGACTGTTGAATGATTTCTGATTAGGGTTAGGATGAGTTTCAGGTATATATAGGATTTTTAGATTATTTTTTTCGAATATTATATTAAAATATAATTAACTGATGTTTTTATTTGTCCTTTAAAATTCCTATAATCATACATTACATCCAAAAATCATGAAATTGGACATGCAGTTACAATTCGACATTACGGACCCAATGAAACTGGTTTCGTCGAATTCCGACTCCGTTTGCTCACACAACGTATTTTCAAATCATCGAAATACTAACTGTTTTTCACATTAAAAATCCGTACGGCCATACACTGACCCCATAAATCACGAAACTTGAAATCTAACAATAATTTGATATTGCGGATCCAACAAAATTAGTTTCGTCGAAAACGGAGGTCGTATGGAAAACTGGCTATTTTTAAAGCTCTAAATAGCCCATTTAAATATATAAAAATATTTAAAAATAATTAGTTTAATATTTATAAATAAATATTATTGTATATATTCACAATAGAATATCATACAACTCCAATTGGATTTATAACTCGATATTTCAAAATTCTCAGTTATATTGATATTTGATTTAAATATAAAATCCTTTTATAATATAAATATATATTTCAAAATTTCAAAGGAATTCATAGCGACTTTTCTGAAATTTGATTTGGACATAAATCAAAATCTACACAATGAAACCCCGATTTTTCTCTTCCATTAGAAAAATATACTTCACCAGCTCCGAACGTTTCTTGTTTCAAAGAAATCCGATTTAAAATGGATACTGTATATTCAGTTGAAGTTCAAATCCCCAAATAGTGAGCTACCGCGCCATTTTGAGCTCGATTTTAATTATATTATAATTATACATTCAACTGTCGTTTATATAATATATTCATTATTGGAATTCAATTTCAAACTGAATTATTTATATTTCGAATTGTCCAGTTCACATTATATTGAAAATTCACTATTTCCGACTATTTCAGAATTAAATATATCATTCTATTATTTATATCAATTAAATATTCACTATTATTTAATTAAACAACCTTTAAATTACTAAACCATTATTTTAAATAATTAAATTAATTAATTATTCGACCGAAAAATACGGGTCGTTACATTCTTCCCCACTTAAAATAATTTCGTCCTCAAAATTGCTAAGGTGGAAAATCTTTATTGACTGGTTAAAATTTATTTGTTTACTTCTTTATTTCCGGTTTCAAATGAACAAATAAAATTCAATTAAAATATTAATTCATTTCAACCAATGGAAATTTTTAAAAATTCTAAAAATATTCTAACACCCGAAATTTTTGAAAAAATTCGCCAGCACCTCCTTTGTACTGGTCTATCGGTACAACTACAGCTCGCCTCTCTGGGCCTTCTTCAACCCAAAAGAAAACCAAAAAGCCAAGCGACTTGCCAATTCGACTCTTAAAAATCTCATACCATATGAAATATAAACTTGTATCTTTTTGTCGGGCATATCATTATATCCCTTCCATCTGCTACAAATTCAACATATACCAATGTCATCAAATCAAACTCAACTCACTTTTATCTCCAACACATCCATTCATTTATGACCAAGCCAAATTCATTCAAACTCCAATTCCAATCTCAATTCAAAATTCTTACTCAACAACTCATTTCTATTCTAGATCATCTCTAATCCAGTCCAATTGCACTTGATACCATTATATTTCAATATGATTTTCACTTAACTGGCTTTGACTCAAATTTCAATTCAATTTGTTTCAATTCAAACAAATCTTTCCCTAGGAATTTTTAAACCATTTGCCATATCAAAAATCAAATATTCCATTTTGGAATTAAAGCAACTTGTTTTCTCAAAACATTTCCAAAAACAAAAAATTTGGTAGTAATCCTTCCCTTAAAACTCGAAAATAATATTGATTATGCTACAGTCATTATCAGAATTATTTTCCAGCGATCAAAGTGAGTTCAATACTATATCACTTTCAAAACCATATCTTAATCATTTCTATTTTGAAATCTATTTTCAAAATACCATTTACAATGCTTTAAAATAATTTAAAATCTCCCAGTGTTTTAAAATTCACATATATTTGACCCAGATTCATTTACAAGACTTTTATAACCTTCCAGGGTTTTAATTTCAATCCTAATTTAAATTCAGATTTAATTCACTTCGTATTACTTATATGAATTTTACTTGGTTATATATATAACCGTTTAATTTATAATCTTACTCGATTATAATAAAAACCAATATATTATAATTCCAATATATATATTTTCTCTATATCAAAATATACTTTGGTAAAATTATTTTCATTTACCGTATTTTCAAAACATATCGTGTCGACCCATCGTATTCGAGTGTTTAGAAACTCCTACTAATACAGTGGATCAAACTGATCGAACAGAACCCATAAACAACTTGACCAATAAATCTCCACAATATAAAACAGTTTTATATTAAATAATCAAATACGCGCTCATATATGTATATATACACACAACTCAATCTAGGGTATTACTAACCCCATCTCTATTGAGTAACGCAACAGAGCCAAGGTAATTACTTAACCTTAAGCTCTGATACCAACTGTAGTGTCCCGAAAATTCCGGTACAATTTAAGCTGTCCAAATTGCACCAGTCCAACCCAAATTATACTGGAAACCAGAAAACTAGTAGAAAGAAAACCGAGGGTGAGAATAGATAAGATAGAAACTTAGAATAGAAGAAGAAGAACAACACAACATAATCAGAGTAAACACGAACCTCACAACGGAATAAATATATATACCATAACTTTGAAATAAAACTAGTATGTGTATACAACAACATTATCAGGGTGAAATTATTACAACACAGCGGAAATAAACTATAGCTATATAATCCTGAAGCCTTCTACTACAGCTCTTCAAGTATCTGTAAATCCCGACCACTTGACTGCCCATACAAAATTGGGTACCCAAGAGTTTAGGGAAAACAAAACAAAATAAACTCTAGGCCGGTCGTGTGATTGGTGTTAGTAAACTCAAATCATTTGATTTAACTTTCAAAATTCTTTTGAAACAAAGGATAATCATAAGACCGATCCACACATAAACATGGATGGCTTTTACTTTATGATAACCCAAAATATTTCTAAAACGATACTTGTCTGATATTATAATAATGTCTAGATCAAGTAAATAGAAATCTAGCAAAAACGCTTGCGTCTAACGTTCTACATATATAATATACAACAAAAACCGCGGGCTCTTATTTGGGAAATGGATTACAATTATGACAAGGTACGGATCCACCTTTTGATCAATGTACTCTAGAAGCGATACACTGGAGTTCAACAAGAACATCTTGTAACTCGGCTACACATGACCGACCATTCATTTCTCTTGAATGTATCAAATATATTGTCACCTACGATTGGTATATCAACATAACCGTTCCTGTGAGATAGAAAATTGAAAGAAGTAACAAATGAATGTTCTCCAGATGATCACAATATACCCTAATTGGGTGCGGCGTACTTGGCCATGTTGCCTGCCCGATTTCTGTCATTTCCTAGTTGATGAGGCTTGAGGTTATAACGTATCTCTATAACGATCACGTCTTCATTTACTTTGAATGCCACATCATAATACCCATCAAATCACAAATTGATTTCCCAAAAAATACCATGGGCATAAGCTAAGAAAAACGAATTCCTCCGCCAACAACGTAAATATGTTTGAAACGATCAATTTACGCGATCTACCAGATATACTCTGTCAGACATTCGTCCATTCAAGTTTTCCTGGGAATGGACAAACCGAAGGCACTATTCAGTGCATCCATCTTAGGCAATTTCTACCTAAGATTTATACAATAGTCCTTGCACTTTACTCCGTCTTCAATATATTCAACATACTTGGTTTGCAACACTTATGCCAATACAGAGTGGTTCTTCGGATAATAATCCAACCGGTCTCTCCATGTTAACAACGTAAAAATGGTCAGAAACTTTGATTGTCGGTGATTTAATTATCGAATGAAAACACGTGTGCAAACAATAATCTTATTTCCAATTGGAATTTCTATTGATCAATCATCATCATCATATATGTATATATATATATATTCATATTTCCTTATTTTCTATATTCAGAAAATATATGTTATGAACATTGGAAAACATTTCCATTTCTTATTTTCTATTATTAGAAAATATTTCTGATTCTTATTTGGAAAACATTTCCAAAACTCCTTCATTAGTTTTAAATAGATGTTTAGATAAAACATCGCAAAGCCAACTCAAACCATTACACTCATTAATTAAATTCACTTAACCATCCTTCACGATCAAACCTTAACCATTCCTTAGTTAAGAAGGGAGTCAATCAAGTTGGGATATAATTACCTCTCAGACCATAACTGAACAACATTTTTACTTCAGAATAGACAAAGTTTATCTTTTAAATCTTTAACAAACTTCCTTGCGAAACTCTCGGGTTCTATTTACGAATCCACTTCTTTTACCGAAACCATTTGATTATAACAATGGTGTTATAATTCCATGCTTCCAAAATATAATAACTTAGGTATAACTCTTATTTACTAATTTGAATTAATAAATTTATTTAATAAATAAATCTTGATTAAAAACCCGGAAAGTTTATGTACTTTCCCGAATTCGATATAATTGATTTCGACGATTAACTCTCTTTGAATAACTAATATTCGATTAACTCACTATGAGTAACTTATATTCGATTAACTCTCTTCTAATAACTAATATTCGATTAACACACTTCAAATAACTTACGTTCAATTAACTCTCTTCTAATAACTAATATTCAATAATCTCACTTCTAATAACTAATATTCGATAATCTCACTTTCTAATAACTCTATTTGATAAATTCGTATCTTCGATTAACCAATACTCGACGAACTCTATTTGATTAACTAACACTCGACTAACTCTAACTTGATTAACTCTTATTCGATTAACTAATATTCGATTAACTCTTATTCGATTAACTCTTATTCGATTAACTAATATTTGATTAACTCTAATTTGATTTAGCTCTTTCGAATAACTAAATTCGATTAACTCTTTTCGAATAACTAATATTCGATTATCTCACTTCGAATAACTTATATTCGATTATCACACTTCGAATAACTCTATTTGATAAATTCTTACCTTCAATTAACCAATACTCGACCAACTCTATATGATTAACTAACACTCGACTAACTCTAACTTGATTAACTCTTATTCGATTAACTAATATTCGATTAACTCTTATTCGATTAACTAATATTCGATTAACTCTAATTCGATTTAACTCTTTCAAATAACTGAATTCAATTAACTCTTTTCGAATAACTAATATCCGATTATCTCACTTTGAGTAACTTATATTCGATTATCGCACTTCGAATAACTTATATTCGATAATTCTATTCGGATAAACTATATTCGATTACTCCTCTCTTCGAATAACTATATTCGATTAACTCCTTTCGAATAAGTAATATTCGATAAATTCACTTTTGAATAAGTAATATTCGATTAACTCCTTTCGAATAAACTATATTCGATTAACTCCTTTTAACTCTATTCAAATAACTAATACTCGATTAACTCTATTTAATTAACTCTATTGACTAAGTCTAACTGATTAACTCTAACTGGTTAACTCTAACTGATTAACTCTAACTGGTTAGCTCTAACTAGTGTACTCTAACTGATTAACTCTAACTGATTAACTCTAACTGGTTAACTCGAACTGATTAACTCTAACTGGTTAACTCTAACTATAATCGATTTATTCTAACTCTAATCGATTAACTAAAATTCGATTAACTCCTTTGATTTAACTCTACGTCCATATCCAGTTTCAAATATCGATGTTGAAATCGATTCTTACTTCTCTATATAAGTCCTGACTTATATATTCTATTTACCCAATAATAAATATTTTATTTTATTTATAAAATATTATTTATAAATAAATCTTCCTAATCTATCGGTTAGAACAGATTCTATTTAAAATCTTTGCTTTAAATCCATATTACGTTATACCCGTGTGCGAAGCACAGGTCTAAACCTTTCAAATGTAAAATTCTCTTTTTATACAATTCTATTCATTTTCAAGTATTTCCTTTTATAATCTAATTATTTCCTTTTTTTTATTTTTTTTACAAACATTTCCTCTGTCTATTTGTTTTACAAATATTTCCTTTCAATTCTATCTATTTGTTTACACAAATATTTCCTTTTAATTCTATCTATTTGTAAATGTTTTACAAGTATTTCTCTTTCTATTTTATTTGTAAATGTTTTACAAATATTTCTCTTTCTATTTTATTTGTATTTATAATTCTCCTTTTCTAAAATCCTTTGATTTTATAATTATTTTCCTTAAAAAACCATTTCCTTTTATATATAAAATCGATTGATTTTATATAAATAATTTATTTTCAAAATACATTTTGAAAATCTCCTTTTCTACATCCTAGTATTCTCTATGGTGTTTAACATACCATATAAAAATGATCAATAACATTCAAACATATATAATCAACGGTAGGCTAAATATCACATCATATACTACCATATATGAAACAAAACAGCAAAATAAATGTTGAAGAATCCAGTTGGATTCCTCTGACCTGTTTCCCTACATCCACAGATATCAAACAATATAATTAACATCGATTTCATTTCAATGTGTAATATTCTGCTAAACAGAATCAATATTTGATTAACGATTTATATATATATATATATATATATATATATATATCATTATTTATAATTTCAACCAATACATGAGCAATTCAACCAAACAGTTAACATACAGCAATCAACAGATAATTATCAGTTCTAAAAATATATTGTAAAAATATAACTGTTCAGAGTTGGTGAGTTTTACTCACATTGTACGATCTTCGTTAATAACGATAACCATCGCTTGATTCAGACGGAAAATTTATTTTGCTATAAATTGTAACAAGCTTCAATTCGCTCCCCGTCAGTTCCATTGTGGAGCCACCGTTCATACGATCCCAACAGATATTGTTTTGCTGAATTCTGATCAAGTATGAATAAGATATGACTTATACAAGTTTATACTAACTTAAATTAAAATTAATTAAATCCTTTTTCCTCTAAATGGGTTTAGCCCTTGAAATAAGGCCCGTCACCAAATTTAAAACCATACCCGCATCAAAATATCTCCTTCCCCAAACCAGAAATTCTGTCACTCCACTCCAGCTCCTCTAACATGGCCGAACTTCACCTCTTCCGACACTTTTTACTTAAACGAAAATCACCAAAACAACCGCCAAACGACTCCTCATCAACGCCTCTTCCTTCTTCGCCTAACACCTTCCACATTGAGTTCCTCTCCAGAGGAGCGACGCCAACTCCTTTACGGTCAACCCAGTGATTTGTTCAACAGTTCTTGTCGTCAAAACCAACCAAACTCCGTTGAACCCATCCACTTGCCATCCTGAAACCAACTACGCCGCCAAAGCTACCTCCAGCCTCCCCTAAAGTTGAACCAAGCCAACCGTAAATCATACGAACCCATTTGGAAATATTCGATCACGCAGAAACCAAATCGAGCTCAAAACAAACTCCACTGCTTTAAAGAGTTTACTCCCTGTATCCTAAATATAACTCATTTTGATTTGTAGGAATTTCTCCCCATTGTTTTTGAATTTAGAAAAATGGTTTTACTCAGTTTTCAAGTTTGGGTGGCGGCTAGAGAAATGTTTGACTGTGGAATGATTTTTGATTAGGGTTAAGATGAGTTTCAGGTATATATAGGATTTTTATATATTTTTTTTCGAATATTATATTAAAATAAAATCAACTACTGTTTTTATTTGTCCTTTAAAATTCCTATAATCACACATGACATCCAAAAATCATGAAACTGAACATGTAGCTACAGTTCGACATTACGGACCCAACGAAACTGGTTTCGTCAAATTCCGACTCCGTTTGCTTACACAGCGTAATTTTAAATCGTCGAAATACTGACTGTTTTTCACATTAAAAATCTGTACGACCATGCACTGACCCTAGCAATCATGAAACTTGAAATCTAACAATAATTTGATATTGCGGATCCAACAAAATTAGTTTCGTTGAAAACGAAGGTCATTTGTAAAACTGGCTATTTTTAAAGCTCTAAATAACCCATATAAATATATGAATATATTTAAAAATAATTAAATTTAATATTTATAAATAAATATTATCGTATATATTCACAATAGAATATCATACAACTCCAACTGGATTTATAACTCGATATTTCAAAATTCCAAGTTATATCGATATTCGATTTATATATAAAATCATTTTATAATATAAATATATATTCATAAATTTCAAAGAAATTCATAGCGACTTTTCTGAAATTTGATTTGGACATAAATAAAAATCTACACAATTAAATCCCGATTTTTCCCTTCCATTAGAAAAATATACTTCACCAGCTCCGAACATTTCTTGTTTCACAAAAATCCGATTTAAAATGGACCCTATATATTCAGTTGAAGTTCAAATCGCCAAATAGTGAACTGCCGCGCAATTTCGAGCTCGATTTTAATTATATTATAATTATACGTTCAACTGTCGTTTATATAATATACTCGTTATTCGAATTCAATTCCAAACTGAATTATATATATTTTGAATTGTCCAGTTCATTTTGTATTGTCAATTCACTATTTCCGACTATTTCAGAATTAAATATATTATTCTATTATTTATATTAATTAAATATTCACTATTATTTAATTAGACAACCTTTAAATAACTAAACCATTATTTTAAATAATTAAATTAATTAATTATTCGATCAAATAATACGGGTTGTTACAACTGTAGTACTTGTTTTCAAGGTTTAAAATCAAAGAAATATTTGCAAAAAGTTCAATGTTATTTAATCTCTTTATAAAAATATATCTATTTTACGTCCCTGTTTCCACTAAAAACCATGAACATGGAACACCATCAGGAGCGTTATGGATTTCGAATATGAATTTATGAACATAGCTGTGTATGTTACAACTAAGCCAATAACATGCTAAAACACAACTGAAATTACTAAACTACGTAAAAATCTGAAAACTGATATGAGTGGAAGGCTTAATTGTATTAACATTACCGCAACCGTAATTCATATAGCATAGATGAGGACTAATTTTGTTTAACCCACAGATCTAAGAAGGAAAAAGAAAAGAGAAAATGATAACCCACCAAATTTCTTGAATCCACAGTGTTCCTGACATCCAAATCGTGGTTCTGAATATTTTACTTGACACCGCCGTCGATACCCACTCCTAAATAACATGGATCCCTTGAGAAAGAGCATCAGAAAGAAAGGGTTGGAATCAGCACAGAGAGCTGAAAAGGAGGCAAATTTAACAAAAACAAACATTTAATACTAGGCATCATAAATTACTTGGCATATAAATCTGGAGGGCCTATATCTTTTGTTGATCTCCACTTCTTTTCAGCAATCAATGAATTAGTTTTTGTTGAAAGTATGCGTTCATACAATGTCAGTACTCAAATAGTAAAAGAAAATGCAGTAACAGACTAGAGGGACTGAAATATCTCAGAAACAGCAAATAAGTATAGTGATTAGTAGAAACATGTAGAAGTATTGCTAACCTGATGAAGCCTAAAAAAGGGAAAATCGCTACAGGTTCATTACATCACATGTAATATTATTGTACATTTGTAGCATTACTAATATTAAGCAATGAACATTTCATTTAATTGATGGCATTTGAGAAAAGATAATTAAGCATGGATTTGCCTCATTTTTGTTCAAACCGACATTTATGGAGATGCTCTAATAATTTCAAATGGGTTGTGAGTTGTACATTGTTGAAACTGCTTCTTACAAAGCATGTTTTATTTATTTTTGCTGATTGACATAGTACTATAGTTTTTTTTTGTTTCTGCTTGCTTTTGACTTTGTGAAGTAAATGCATCTTAGTGCAACCGTTAGATGATACAGCAAATAAGTATAGCAAAACTAATCGCTATACTTCTACTTCTACATGTGTAACACCCCGTATATTCTATAACAGTGAAATTCATAAATTAAAGTATAATTAATTCTAATGAAAGAATTAAGGGAAATGGCTTACGCCGTTGCGTTCGTCTCGGAATTCTGGTTGAGATAGAGTCCGAGTTTTCATGAAACAGACTCCGTATGAAGGAGTTATGATGTCCGGAAGTTTCAGAATAAATTTGAAATTCAAAAACAGCTCAGAACAGGTTTAAAATTCGAATTCGAGTTCAAACTGGGCTGGGCGGGAAAATCCCCTCCCAGTGACCAGGTCGACACTAGTGTCGACTGGGCAGTCGACCTGGTCTCCCCCAAGTCGACTGCGCAGTCGACTTGGGTGTCGACTTGCAGGTCGACTTGCCTGGTCGGCCTGACCAGGTGGGTCTGACCCTGGTTCGACTTCTGGTGTGCTGTACGGTCTGATTTCCCTCCCTGTTTGCATTTGACGGCTCAAATTAACTTGAAAACTCTATAAATACACACTAAGACTCTACTAATTCACATAAGAAAATAAGAGAGGAGTCGTCATGTTGCCAGGAATGAGTTGATCGTAGCCGCCAAGAATCAAACTAAGAAGCAAATTAAAGTCTAATCAAATCAATCAACAAATTGCTACCCAAAGGAGAGCATCTCCAAATTCAGAAAACAGAAATCGGAAAAAGAGATCTCGTCACACGTTGTAAGTATAGTGGTCTTTCAGAATTTGAATAAAATTATGATGTGATACAATGTAATTGGAAATAGAATTGTATCATTATAATGATGTAGATCTTGTGTATTGTAATGTTTCTATCGAGATTGTTTTTAGTGTATTGATTGTGGCATAAATGGATCGATGCAAGTTTATTATATGTTTGTATATGAAAGTAATGGTAATTGCAAGTTTGTGGCAAAGTCTATGATTAGATCCCTCTCATGTTTATGTTAATATCCGCTTTATGTTTATGTTGATATCATGGGCCATATACTTATGTAAACATATCCTAGATCTGAGATCTTTTATGCCTACATGACTCAAAACTTATGTATACATCTTAGCTCCATTACAAGTATGATTAGAACTATGTTGAATGCAGTTTGGGTTACATAAACTATGCAAGTTCATGTGGAAATAGACTATAAATTAGATTTGGACATTTTGGGTTAATATACAACATGCTAGTTTTGTGTTCGACATTATGCCAAGTTAATATGTTAAAACCCAAGTTTGTATAAATCTACGTATGCCATCCTATGTGACACCCATTTAGTTGTATGTCAATTTTGAATGCAAGTTCACATGATCCAATGTTTATGTTAACGCCAATTTGCAAGTTCATGCGCTACACCTTCTATGTATCATAGGAAATATTATATGTTCTGGATTTCCCCTTTTCTCACGTTTATCAAGTTGGGCTGAATTGTGTCGAGCCCAACATTAGTACGTACAAACGGGGGTAATAGCGTTGGGTGCAAAACATGATATAAATAAATATGTTGGCATGTTTGGCGCGTGCAAACGACTGTGACATTTTAGCGGTATAAATTGTTATACCCAAATTAAAAGACGACATGACATTTACATAAATAATGAAATATGTAAATCTAGAAAAGATGACATGTTTGACCCGAGGTTGGATTGAGTAGTAACATAAACCTGCCCGGACCCGCCCGGCTGTCCTGTAGTCACAACAATACATATCCAATGTGGGTGGTTAAACATTAAGCCCAATAAAGACCCGAGGTTAGACTGAACTACGGTGTAAACCTGCCCGGAACCAACCGGCACATCCAGTAACCATAGTGATATCTGTCTAATGTGGGTGGTCTCTGCTCTAAAAGGATAAGGACAGGTGGTAGGGTTAAGTCAACTGAAAACACTTAACCAAAGATTCAACATGTTAACAAATATTGATGGCTGGGGGTTAGGTATATACATACACTTAACCTCTTAACATGTTTGACTAGAAAACCATGGTAACGTAGGGACCCGTTTCAGCAGTAATCCAATTTAGTTATCAACGGTACCCTGAAACTAGGCAGGGTGGGGCACGATTACTGGGCTGATTGTAAGCGGACAAATAACGGCAATGTTAGGTGCACAGTGTAGGTCTAACGGTGTGCGGTAGTGCACGCACTCCGGAGCAGACAAGCAGGGCACTGGGGGCGCCAGTAGTATATCCTATGCCTTCTAGAAATTGTGTCGGGGCCGCCACCATGGGTCTTGATACACCCCACGGTGGGACCAGCATAGGTATCTACACTTCTTGGGGTAGCCGTAAGAAACACGTACGAGTAGGAGCCGATCTTTAGAAAACTAAAAGGATCACTTCACCCTCAGCATGGGGTGCCGGTTAGAGTAATTCTAGTAATGCAGAGATATAGTGTGGGTTCGATAGTATATTCGATTCTAGACTACACTCCCTTAGTTATGATAATATCCTATTTTCAATTTATGTCTATCATATCCTTTTCTTATTCACATACTGAAAAGTCACTAGGTTTACTCAGGCTTTATGTCTGACTCCGTTTTTCTTTTCGTCTTCTTTTCTTTTGTCCCCCCCCCAGGTCCACAGGGAGGAAACAACTCAGCTTAGTCAGACTCTTTTGCAAGCTTGAAGACAGCAGATGTACGGTTTGGATCTCTTTGGCTTGGATCATGGCTTTGGATATCATTATGGGGATTTTGTTGCTTTATTTTATGTTTCATGCTTCTTGAAAATCAAGATAGTTATGGAAATGTAATGTTTCTGGAAGTATTGTAAGACAATTATGGTATGGTTTGTGTAACACATATTTTGATGAAATAAAAGTTGCTGTTGTTTCCGCTGTTTAAAAATAAGTGTATTTATATCTGTCTTGTGTATCTGTGACTTATACTTATAAACCTCCACCAAAATTAGGGCATTCCCTTTGTGAGTGACCCTAACGGAGGTGGTGTGTTTCACTTGGTATCAGAGCATAGGTTTACCAGATAAGATAAAGTTTTTGATATTATTTTCAAAAGAAAGATTAAAGAAGCATTTTTTTATAGAAAAAGTGTTATATTTTAAAAGGCATGATCCCCCAAAGCCTTGTGTACTATCTCCCTCTTTCCCTCGTTTTGAATCTTTCCTTTCTGTTTCAGCATGTCTGGAAACCTTAACAATCCTGAAGGAGTACCGATACCCGGGTGGTTTAGCAGGTTCTTAGAAGCTATGGCCGCAAATGGCGCGGGCCCGGCAGATATCCTTCCTCCCCCAGTAGAACCAGTTCCTCCTCCTCCTACTCCTCCCCTTGGAAATGCTTTTGCCAAAACATGTAGAGACTTCAAGTCTATGGGTGGAAAAGACTTCCATGGAACTGAACCCTTTGTAGTAGCAAGAAATTGGCTAAAGGAGACCGAGGATCTGTTTGACATCTCGGAGTTGATGATAGGTAAACGATACAGCTAGCAGTGTGGTTGCTCAAAGATGAAGCTTCCTATTGGTGGGAGATCACTAATGCTCAGAGGGCAGTGGAAACTTGGGATGATTTTAGGACAAGGTTCGAACTGAAATTCCTCTCCCAAGCTGAAAGGAGCCTGCAAATAGAGAAGTTCTTAAATCTTAAACAGGGAAGCATGACGGCCAGGGAGTACGTCAATCAGTTCAATCAGCTGGCCAGATTTGGGTTGGACTTAGTAAATACCCAACACAAGAAGGCGCTTCGCTTCGTCAAAGGTCTGAATGAGCCTATAGACAGCCTTGCCATGACCCATGTGTCCATGGGAGCGACTTATGAAAGCTTGGTGGACATGGCGTTGCTACATGAGGAAGACCACGGAAAGAAGGAGACTAAGGCTGAGGAAAAGAAAGAAAGGTTTACAGGCTAAGAAGACAGACTTTAAGAAAGGAGGAAAGGACAAGAAGTCTCGTGAGAAGAGAAAGTGCCATTTCTGTGGCATAGTTGGACATATAGAGAAAGACTGTCGGAAGTAGAAGGCAAAGATGGGATGTTGCTTTCATTGCGGGGAGACTGGGCACCAAGCTAAGGACTGCCCAAAGAAGAAAGGACAGGGACAGAAAGCTGGATCTACTTCAGGGGATCAAGTTCATGCTTTGACAGCACCTCCACAGGAGTGAGGTAGTAATATTTCTGTAGAAAGTGTAGTCTATCTTTATGATCATCCAGTTCGCACACTTTTTGACTCTGGTGCATCACACTCCTTTATTTCGTCTGCGTTAGTAGAATCTCTGCATCTGGACACTAGTATGGTTGAGGATCCCTTAGTAGTTTCAAATCCAATTGGGGGCTCTTCTTACTTGTCAATGGTTTGTTTGGGTTTGAAAATCTCTATTCTCACTGTTGAGTTTAGTTGTAATGCTTTTGTTCTAGGCTTCTCGGGATATGGTTTGATCTTAGGCATGGACTGGTTATCCAGTAACGGTGCCATTCTTGATTGTGAGAAAAGAGTAGTTAGACTCTTGACTCGGCTTGGTAACACTCTAGAAATTTCCTGTAACCCTTTGAATGTTGTTATGCTTAGTTATCTAGGGTCGCTTGATGCTTCTGACGAGAATTTGCAGTCGGTTAGAGTAGTCCAGGAATATCCGGATGTCTTCGAGGAGGCAAAAGGCTTACCTCCGAAGCGGGAAATAGACTTTCGTATCTATCTTGTAGGCAATGCAAAGCCCATAGCTTTACCTGTCAGACATATGGCTCTAAAAGAGAGAAAGGAGCTCAGTAAGCAGGTTAAAGAGCTTCTAGAAAAGGGGTTCATTAGAAGGAGCATTTCAGAATGGGGTGCTCCAGTGGTGTTCGCAACCAAAGCAGACGGTTCGCTTCGCCTCTGTGTTGACTATAGGGAGTTAAACAAGTTGACCAAGAAAAATAGGCACCCTCTTCCCCGAATCGACGATTTGTTTGATCGTCTTGTAGGCGCGTCGGTTTTCTCCCAACTTGATCTAGCAACTGGGTTCCATCAGCTAAGAGTAGCTGAGGATAGTATTGATAAAACGACATTCAGAACCCCAGACGGTTTCTTTGAGTGGCTTGTCATGCCTTTCGGCCTGACAAATGCACCCGCTTATTTCGTGGACCTAATGAGCAGAGTGTTCAGAGAATTCCTCAACAAGTTTGTGGTTGTCTTCGTAGACGATATCTTGATCTTTTCAAAGAGTGAGAAAGAGCATGCTCAACATCTGAAGGAAACCATGGATACTCTCCGAGCACATCAGCTAAAGGCAAAATTTTCAAAATGCCACTTTTGGAGAGAAGAAGCAAGGTTTCTTGGGCATGTAGTATCCAAAGAAGGGCTAGCCGTAGAACCCGCGAAGGTAGTTGCGGTGCAAGACTGGAAGGCACCAAAGAATGCAACTGAGGTCCAAAGTTTTCTAGGACTAGCAGGTTTCTACCGAAAATTCATAAGGGATTTTGCGAAAATCTCAGCTCCACTCACAAGGCTGACAAAGAAGAATCTAGTGTTCAATTGGGACTTGGATTGCGAGTTGGCTTTCCAACGCCTAAAAAGGGCTCTTACAACAGCCCCAGTCCTAACTCTGCCAGACGGAAGCAAGATGTTCACAATTTATATAGATGCATGTGGGACAGGGCTAGGCGTTGTCTTAATGCAAGAAGGGAGGGTAGTAGCTTATGGTGGAAGGCAATTGAAAGTTCATGAAAAGAACTACCCGACCCATGATCTTGAGTTAGCTGCCATCGTCTTTGCACTTAAGTCTTGGCGACATTATCTCCTAGGTGAGAAGTTCGAACTTTACATTGACCATAAATCGTTGAAATATCTTTTCTCATAGAAAGATCATAACTTGAGGCAACAGAGATGGATGGAGTTTATTGCCTCGTATGACTTCGAGATTTCCTATACTCCGGGCAAGGGCAATGTGGTGGCAGACGCCTTGAATAGAAAGAGACTGACCCTAAGTCCACTCTTTGTAGAAAGGCAAAGTCTAGAGTATATAGCCAGTTTTAACTTTAGGCCCTCGTCCGATCTCGTACCGGGTTTGTTAGCATCTCTAGATGTGCGCCCTACTCTTTTGGATATAATAGGGACGGTACAACGCGAAGACCCTCAGCCAGTTGAAGTGGTTGATAAGCTAATTAGGGGTGAGACTTCTAGTCACCTCGGTAGATACTCTATCGATGATAAAGGCTGGCTAAGACGCGACGGAAGACTATGCGTCCCACAAGCGAGAGAATTATTAAAGAAGGTTCTCGAGGAAGCACATCATTCCAAGATGACAATACATCCAGGCGGAGACAAAATGTACAAGGACATGAAAAGAGTTTTCTTTTGGAACGGCATGAAGAAGGACGTGGCAGATTACATTTCTAAGTTTATAGTATGCCAACAGGTCAAGGCGGAACAGAAGAAGCCTGGAGGACTACTTCATCCCCTAGAGGTCCCACAGTGGAAGTAGGATAGCATTTCAATGGACTTCTTTGATGGGCTGCAGGGTCGAGAAGGAGCAATACTAGCGTTTGGGTAATAGTGGATAGGCTTACAAAGAGCACCCACTTTTTACCTGTCAAGAGTATAAGGACCGCCTCATCCCTAGCGTCTCTTTACATCAAGGAGATAGTTCGACTCCATGGGATACCCTCCAGCATTGTTAGTGACCGAGACCCTATCTTCACAAGCGAGTTTTGGCGAAGTTTGCAAGAAGCTGTAGGCACTCAGTAATGTTTGAGCACAGCCTATCACCCCCAGACCGATGGACAGACGGAAAGGGTGAATAGAGTTTTAGAAGATCTTTTGAGACTTTGCGTTCTAGAGTTTGGAGGGACATGGGAGGATCACATTCCCTTAGTGGAGTTTGCTTACAACAATAGCTTCCAAGCTACCATACGCATGGCACCCTTCGAAGCATTGTATGGAAGACCGTGCAAGTCACCAACTTGTTGGTGGGAGTCTACAGATAAGGTTATTCTTGGTCCAGACATGATCAGAGAAACTTCAGAAAAAGTGGACTTGATTCGAAGAAGGATGAAGATGGCCCAAGATAGACAGAAATCCTACGCCGACAAGAGAAGGACCGACCTTGAGTTTGAGGTTGGGGACAAAGTTTTTCTTAAGGTATCTCCTCTAAGGAACGTTGTTCGTTTTGGATCAACTGGAAAGCTAGCACCGAGATTTGTAGGACCATTTCCTATCATCGAGAAGGTTGGGAAGATGGCCTATAGATTAGAGCTACCCGAAAAACTGGCCGGAGTTCACAACGTCTTTCATGTTTCTCATCTCTGGAAGTGTTTACATGAGTTTGCTGAAATAGTAGAGCCTAGCATTCTAGAAGAAGCCGAAGTGGAACGTGAAGCAACTGTGAGAAGAGTTCCAACACGCATCTTAGGAACTGAAGTGAAAAAGCTACGCAACCACGAAGTCAAGCTTGTCAAAGTTCAAAGGAGCGACGCCGAGGAAGACGCGACTTGGGAAACTGAGGGTAGAATACGCCTAGCCTACCCTTTTCTTTTTTAGGGTACATCTTTGATCTCTCTTTTTCCTTAAGTTATGCTTTATCTATCTTTTAGGAATATTTCCTCGACCATTTCTCCTTAACTCCTTAGGTAGAAAACAAATGGATGTAAACATGTATTTGAAAACATGTTATGGATTATGGCTGCAAGTGGTTGCAAGTGATTGTTAGTGGTTGCTCGTGGATGCATATACACACACACCCTCGGTTTTAGATCGGCTCAGTCACTTCATACTGCATATGCATATATGTATTCTCGTTCATATGTGGTTGAAATTTTATATGTTATAATATGGTTATCGCATTTGTATGAATTGTTGTGCACTCATGTAGAATTATGAGTAGGAAAAAATTTGCATACATAATGGATTCATGACACTTACATGATTCGCATTAGGAGGTCAACTGAATCAGTCGACCGCCTGATTTATGCATTAGATAGGGACATTTACATACACAATGCATATGATCATAAAGCATTAGAAGTCTTTAAGGACAATGGACACTTGTGTTTGTTGGTTGAGTAGATGGACGATTGGATGGTAGGATATACATTCTTCCTAAACTTGACGATTTCGGGGACGAAATCCTTTTAAGTGGGGGAGAATGTAACACCCCGTATATACTATAACAGTGAAATTCATAAATTAAAGTATAATTAATTCTAATGAAAGAATTAAGGGAAATAGATTACGCCATTGCGTTCGTCTCGGAATTCTGGTTGAGATAGAGTCCGACTTTGCGTGAAACGGACTCTGTATGAAGGGGTCATGATCTCCGGAATTTTCAGAATAAATTTGAAATTCAAAAACAGCTCAGAACAGATTTAAAATTCGAATTCGAGTTCAAACTGGGCTGGGCGGGAAAATTCCCACCCAGTGACCAAGTCGACACTAGTGTCGACTGGGCAGTCGACCTGGTCCTCTCCAAGTCGACTGCGCAGTCGATTTGGGTGTCGACCTACAGGTCGACTTGCCTGGTCGGCTTGACCAGGTGGGTCTGACCCTGGTTCGACTTCTGGTGTGTTGTACGGTCTGATTTCCCTCCCTGTTTGCATCTGATCGCTCAAATTAACTTGAAAACTCTATAAATACACATTAAGACTCAACTAATTCACATAAGAAAATAAGAGAGGTGTCGTCATGCTGCCAGGAAGGAGTTGATCGTAGCCACCAAGAATCAAACTAAGAAGCAAATTAAAGTCTAATCAAATAAATCAACAAATTGCTACCCAAAGGATAGCATGTCCAAATTCAGAAATCAGAAAACAAGATCTCATCACACGTTGTAAGTATAGTGGTCTTTCAGAATTTGAATAAAATTATAATGTGATACGATGTAATTGGGTATAGAATTGTATCATTATAATGATGTAGATCTTGTGTATTGTAATGTTTCTATCGTGATTGTTTTTGGTGTATTGATTGTGGCATAAATGGATCGATGCAAGTTTATTATATGTTTGTATATGAAAGTAATGGTAATTGCAAGTTTGTGGCAAAGTCTATGATTAGATCCCTCTCATGTTTATGTTAATATCCCCTTTATGTTTATGTTAATATCATGGGACATATACTTATGTAAACATATCCTAGATCTGAGATCTTTTATGCCTACATGACTCAAAACTTATGTATACATCTTAGATCCATTACAAGTATGATTAAAACTATGTTGAATTCAGTTTGGGTTACATAAACTAGGCAAGTTCATGTGGAAATATACTATATATTAGATTTGGACATTTTGGGTTAATTTACAACATGCTACTTTTGTGTTCGACATTATGCCAAGTTAATATGTTAAAACCCAAGTTTGTATAAATCTACGTATGCCATCCTATGTGACACCCATTTAGTTGTATGTCAATTCTGAATGCAAGTTCACATGATCCAATGTTTATGTTAACGCCAATTTGCAAGTTCATGCGCTACACCTTCTATGTATCATAGGAAATACTATATGTTCTGGATTTCCCCTTTTCTCACGTTTATCAAGTTGGGCTGAATTGTGTCGAGCCCAACATTAGTACGTACAAACGGGGGTAATAGCGTTGGGTGCAAAACATGATATAAATAAATATGTTGGCATGTTTGGCGCGTGCCAACGACTGTGACATTTTAGCGGTATAAATTAATATACCCAAATTAAAATACAACATGACATTTACATAAATAATGAAATATGTAAATCTAGAAACGACGACATGTTTGACCCGAGATTGGATTGAGTTGTGACATAAACCTGCCCGGACCCGCCCGGCTGTCCAATAGTCACAACAATACCTATCCAATGTGGGTGGTTAAACATTGAGCCCAATAAAGACCCGAGGGTAGACTGAACTACGGCGTAAACCTGCCCGGAACCAACCGGCACATCCAGTAACCGTAGTGATATCTGTCTAATGTGAGTGGTCGATGCTCTAAAAGGCTAAGGACAGGTGGTAGGGTTAAGTCAACTGAAAACACTTTACCAAAGATTCAACATGTTAACAAATATTGATGGGTGGGAATTAGGTATATACATACACTTAACCACTTAACATGTTTGACAAGAAAACCCTGGTAACGTAGGGACCCGTTTCAGCAGTAACCCAATTTAGGTATCAACGGTACCCTGAAACAAGGCAGGGTGGGGCACGATTACTGGGCTGATTGTAAGCGGTCAAATAACGGCAATGTTAGGTGCACAATGTAGGTCTAACAGTGTGCGGTCGTGAACGCACTCCGGAGCAGACAAGCAGGGCACTGGGGGCACCCGTAGTATATCCTATGCCTTCTAGTAATTGAGTCGGGGCCGCCGCCATGGGTCTTGATACACCCCACGGTGTGACCAACATAGGTATCTACACTTCTTGGGGTAGCCGTAAGACACACGACGAGTAGGAGCCGATCTTTAGAAAACTAAAAGGATCACTTCAGCCTCAGCATGGGTTGTCGGTTAGAGTAATTCTAGTAAATGCAGAGATATAGTGTGGGTTCGATAGTATATTCGATTCTAGACTACACTCCCTTAGTTATGATACTATCCTGTTTTCAGTTTATGTCTATCATATCCTTTTCTTATTCACATACTGAAAAGTCACTAGGTTTACTCAGGCTTTATGTCTGACTCCGTTTTTCTTTTCGTCTTCTTTTCTTTCGTCCCCCCCCCCCAGGTCCAAAGGGGGGAAACAACTCAGCTTAGTCAGACTCTTTTGCAAGCTTGAAGACAGTAGATGTACGGTTTGGATCTCTTTGGCTTGGATCATGGCTTTGGATATCATTATGGGGATTTTGTTGCTTTATTTTATGTTTTATGATTCTTGAAAATCAAGACAGTTATGGAAATGTAATGTTTTTGGAAGTATTGTAAGACAATTATGGTATGGTTTGTGTAACACGTATTTTGATGAAATAAAAGTTGCTGTTTTTTCTGCTGTTTAAAAATATGTGTATTTATATCTGTCTTGTGTATCTGTGACTTATACTTATAAACCTCCACCAAAATTAGGGCATTCACTTTGTGAGTGACCCTAACGGAGGTGGGGTGTTTCAACATGTTATATGATACAGGCTGCGCTCTTTTTCCATACTCAAGGTTCTCCACAAAGGGTTACTTGTTAAGCTTTGTCGAGGTTGTAGGGAAAATTTAAAAAAATAATTTTACACTACTAGTCAAGCATTCAATCCAGGATAAAGGAAAATGAAATAACCTTAAAACTGTTCCTCATTCATTATAGAAAAAGGCTAAAATAGCGCAATATAATTCAATGAAATTAACCAAGGTTCAAAACTCCATCTGTTTCAAAATACTTGAAGTTCTGTGCATTTTTACTATTTTACCTTTTATACTTCCAATATGACTACTGTAAGATCGAAATTTAGACCTAACACCCAAATTGTTCTGAATGTTATAGAATTTCAAATGAAGAACAAGAAAAAAAAGAAAATAACACTCAGAATTTATAGTGGTTCGGCGTTAATGAGCCTACGTCCAATTTATATATTATTGATTATGCTTTGAAAACTAATACAACAAGGATTTCTCTCAATATTTCAGTAGTTTGACAACAATGGCAGATTCAGTGCTCAATATTGCCAAAAAGATCCCAAAAATGCCAAGCTCTAGGCTATTTATAGCTGATTTTGTCAGGCGAGTCGTGATAACACGTGGCACAGATCCCGAGAACACCGGATCGCATCGCCACCGTTGAGGAAATGGTCAAATTAGCCGTTGTGGACAGGTGTCGCGATCTGCTTGAAAATCGGATCGTGCAGATGGGGAGAATTGGTCCAGATGACAGTTAGGGACACGTGTCGCCAGATCCGTGCGATTCGGGTCGCTGAAGACTAGCTCGCGCTTGAATGGGTCAGAGGGTTCGTCATGCGCCAAGGGATCGGATCGGTTCGCTCTGGGCAACAATATAAGTTTGGATCGGATCGCCTGGATGTGTCGTTCACTGATGAGATGGGGGCGATCCGTCGAGACGCGATCCTCGGTGGGCGATCCGTCGAGACGCGATCCTTCGTGGGCGAGTCGATAGAGTGCGATCCGTTCCTTCATATTCTTGGGGAACGTGGTTTCCTGCTTTCCTCTTACGAATGATCCTGGGTGGCTTGGTCAAAAAGCGAGCCAACATTTTGCCCCCTCGAAGTATGTTTTGTCGATGATGGAACATGCTTCGAAGATTCTGATCTAACTTTTCCTGAAGGGACGCAAATCAACAGTCGCATTGGTTCAAATCAACGTATGCATGAATCGGATCGCCATAGAGCGCCACGGTCCGATTGGTCACGTGCTCGTCTCGGGCTGAGCGTCTAGGCTTTTGTGCGAGACGCGGCAGACTTTTCTTCGAGCCGTGTCGGGCTTCGAGCTTGGTGGGCCATCGTTTGAGGCGGTCCGTGGGCTTCTATGCGACACAAGCTTTGGATCGTGGCCTGTATGGTGTTTCGTGGACCGAATAGGACAAAGAAAGGGAGACAAACGGTAGCCCTCTTTGCTTATATAAGCCGACCCTCTCCTCTTCATTCTCCTTCTTCTTTCTTTCTGCCGAATCGTTTCGCCTGCACTATCGAAGAACGAACCCAAGTTTTTCAAACCTTCGAAAATCCGAGCATTCTCTCAATCTTTAGAAAGGTAACTCCACAAAAAGTATTCTTATTCGTGAACGCCGCTCTTTCATGAACTTTCTCGACTGGAAACGATGGAAATTTGTGCTTTTCTGACGAAATCATCAAAACGCCATGGCTAACTGACGTAGAGCTCGGAGTTCGAGAATGGAAAGGAGAGGAGGAAAACGAAGGATGAAGAAGAAGAAGAGGGAAGGCCAGTTCGGGTCGTGGTCAAGAAGAGAAGACAAAAGCGAGTGGCGAGACGAAAGATCGTGGTGGCAGCAAAGGGACGTATCGTGAGGATCGCAACGGTTCGTGAAGGAGCGATCCCTTCGCCCGGCGATTCGATGGGAGGCGATTCCTCTGCCCTGTGATCCGAAAGGGGCGATCCATCTGCCATGCGATCCGAAAGGGGCGATCCCTCTGCCATGCGATCCGAAAGGGGCGATCCCTCTGCTTTGTGATCCGACTCATAGTTGACGATACGAAGAAATTTCAGACTTTAATCAACGCCTTGTCACCATAAAACTCTGAACAGTTAGGATAGAGCCTTGACGTTGGACTTTCTGGACTAAATGACCTAATAATTTGACTGCATACGACGACTAATGTTTTGATGATCTTGATTGCTTTCATGCTTTATTTTTAATGCACACACGAGTACACACACTAGTACTTGCACACACGGGGGACGGGTAGTGTTAATCTTATTGTTCATATTTTCTCGTCCTAGCAGCAATGTCGAATGATCACTCTTCTTCAAGATCCGTGACAGAAGCGGAATCCGAGATTCTTGAACAGTACAACCCTGAAATTCCTCCAATCAATCCGGGAAGTGAAGATTCTGGATCTGAGTACGAAGCCATAGAATCAGATCCGACAGAAAGTACTTCATCCAGCAACAATTCTGAGACTGATGAGAGAGCTCCTGACGGGATCCCAGGCGCACTCGGGATAGATAAATTTTCTGATTCTATAGCATCCAAGCTTGACGAGGTAAAACTTAAAAGAATCTGCTTAAGACACGGAATTCCTTGGGACGATGTCTTGACGCCTGGAAGCGAAGATAGACCCCACCTAGCACCGGAAGGGTATATGGCGATCAGTCGAACAATGTGTCTAGCAGGAGCTATTCCTCCATTTCGTCCGATCGCCATCGAAACCTTAAGACAACTGGGAATCGCTCCAATGCAACTCCATCCGAACGCCTACGCATCGCTATATACCCTGTACATTGCATATGCAGAGATCTTACATGCCGAACTTAAATTCAGAGATTTGACATTCTTCTTTCTTTTCAAGCACCGTTGTTCGGCAACTCCAAATTTTTCTTTCTTTGAATCAGTGGCGAATAGGAAAGTTCTGTATGACGGATACAGCAACATTGGGGATCCTAAGTCCGATTGGTTTTATATAAGGAAACGGGCTGGATGCTCACGAAGATGGCTCAAATCAAGTAAAGTTTGATCACCTAATCGAATATCTTGCTCAAGGAGTCTAAGTATTAACATTCTTCCGCTATTTCCTTTGTCTTGAACAGATCACATCTTCCCGAAAATGGAGGGTCCGTTGTTTAACCATCGGTTATCTATTCTTCATCAAAGCAGATCCGACTTCTTAAGGATCAAAAAATGCATTACTGATGACAATCTTCATAAGCATCGTCTTCTAGACAGGAGATTTGGACTTGGGACTGGCGGCAAACCTTATAAGTATGTTCCCCCAACGGAAGGAGAGGGAACTTCGCAAGCGGCAGAATCAACTAAGTTTCGCAAGATTCCTTCTCCGATAGTCATCCAAGACGATGAGGACCTGAACATATACAAAGGGGATGAGGCCCGTGATGACGTGTCCAAGGAAATTCCTATCTCTGCTCCAATCGAAACCGTTGCTCCTGATGACATGACAGAAGAGCAGTTATTTGAAGAGCTGAATAAAATCCCTCTACCCGATGTTGTATATACAGAAAAAGACTTTGAAGAGGGGCCTTTCTTCCTTGCTCCTGAAGAGATCAGTGTTCCAACTAGAGGGCGAGAAACTGGTTAGACGAGCCTGTCTTCGGGCCCGGGTCTGTTAGGGGGAATTATATGGGATGCACACATCACTCACACTGTCTGACCCTGTACTCTTATATCGTGGGTATTCAAAGTTTTAATATGCTCTTCCCTTCTTTTTTGCAGGAACGATGTCCCGCAGGAAATCTTACTCTTATCGTTCTCTTCGTGAGGGCACACCCAGCCTTCGTCCGGATACTGAGCATTCTCGTGGTCCTTCACATAGGCCGACTTCCTTGCAACCTCGGTCTCCACCTAGAACGATCTGTACTAAACCTTCAAGTCATCCGACAATTCCGACAGAGGGAAAGAAACTCCCAAAAGAATTAACTCCTCCAAAGAGTGCACCTTCCCACAGCCGGTCATCCAAAAGGCATCACGAATCTAAAGATAGGGACAAAGATTCATCCAAAGAGACTGAGAAGGAGAGAAGTGATATTGTCCCCACCAGCCAACCAGAGTTAGCTGCCCCCGGGTCACGGGATTACGTCCACGGTCCCGAGATCCAAGGTAGGCTGGGAAAGCTGCGGGAACAATTCCCAGACATATTCTTCGACAGGATGGTGTTTGTTCCTGCCTTGAAACCGGTTCCTAAAAATTGGGATAATGAAGTTATCGGGCACATCCGCCATGTGGCCAGGCAATATGAGATGATGAAGAAGCACGCAGTTAACCTGTCATAAGTCATCCGAACACTCGAAATAGAAGCACACAGATCTAAAGCGAAACTCGAAAATAACGAAAGGGCTAGGACAAAATTAGAGAAGGACCTGGAAGATGCTCAGTCCCAACTTGCTTTAGCACGGAGTGACGCTGAAAATTATAAGACTGAATTAGAGAATGCCAAGCAGCGCTTTCATTCAGAACTGGACTCCAATAGCCAAGAGAAAATGGCCTTAAAGAAGGAGGTTGAGGATCTCAAAATGGCCAACATCGAATTGAAAACAGCACAAGGCCATTTCGAAGCTGAGAAGGCTACTTGGGAGGCAGAAAAAGCGAGTTTAAAAGAAAGTTTGGCTCTGGCTAAGGCAGAAAAGGTGATTTTGAATGACCAGGTCTCGGATGCGGAGAGAAGGGCAGCCCTCGCCGAAAAGAACGTTGAAAGTGCCATTGAATTGGCCACTGCTTCTAACAATAAGCTCCTCGAAAGAGAGAAGGAGATCGAGGAGTTTGAAGAGATGATTTTCGATTTCCTTGGCCAGGTTCTCAAAACTCGCAACATCTCATGGATCTCGGATTACCATGTTACTTTGGCCAACTTATGGGATGCCATTGTGGAGGGCGAAAAACATAGACTGGGGGTCGAAGAAATCGATGAGGATGAATTGATAAAGAGCATCCTAAGAGACAACGAGCCTGAGGACCTGGCAGAGGATCGTCGTCTGATTCTGGCAGAGATGGAAAAGGAGAGAGCCATGGCTAAGGGCAAAGGCAAAGCTGATGAGGGCTCTAGTTCGGCTGTGGAGACCAAAAGCTCCGGGGTTGAGGAATACCATCCCGATGATCCATTAATCCCTTTGGGTCGAACTCCCATGGTCATTGAAGCCTCAGCAACTACTCAAGAGGGAGCATATGCTGAATGTATCTCTCTCTTTTCCCCACAATTTGTTAAAGCAATTGTGAACTGTCGTCGTCTGGTAGAACAACCAATTGATTTAGTAATGTGCGTTCCTTCTGATACAGGTGGCGAGCCCGTCGACATGGGTGCTGAAAAAGAAAAGGAAGTGGAGAAGGAGGTTGTCTTGCCAGGTGCTGGTATTGATGTACCAAAGCAGGCAGAGGTCACAACAGCAGAAAAAAGCATCCCGGCACCTAGCACTGATGCGCCCAAAGATGCTGAGACCATCGAAGCCTTAAGAGACATGGATGGGCGCCATGTAGATGACGAAGAAGACACTATCGGCGCCAAAAAGGCCGATGATGATGACGAGGAAACCTTGGCCAGCCGAAAAGCCAGGCAGGAGAAAGAGTCGGCTTCGTGGAAGGTAGGAGATGAGTCTTTGGACGTAGTCCCTCTTGCAGAATTCGATCCCAAAACTGGGATGATTGTGAAGATTCAGCCCAAATCCATCAGTCGACAGCTTCACTTTGCAAACCCCGATGACTTCCCGGCTTCTCTTTCTGATAGGAGGAAGAGAAAAGAGGTGGAAGAGGAATCTTCAGAGGAGTTGGACGTTCCTCTTATCGACAAAAGGCAGAGGAAGAAAGGGGATCTGTCTGGTACCGACAAGGCGAAGCTGGAGAGGCAAAAGCAAGAGAAGAGGTCAAAGCGTAAATAGGATATTTGTTGCTTGTTGATATTTTGTCTTTAGGTTTTCCACTGGCCAGGAAGTGTAATTGTGAGACTGGTCCTCACTTTTGTTTCTAGGTTGTTTTTCACTTTGTTGATTCGCAGTATATAAACAAAAGTTTATCTCTACTTTCATCATTGTGTACCTGTATCCAGATAAACTTTCCATGTTTAGTCATTAGCTAACTAATAATAACTACAAATCAGTCAATCAACAGGAAGAAGAATTTTCATGCTATGTTACACTGCTTTATCAAAGTTCAGTGTATGTATACGAGTGCATGTGCCCCCCAATCAGTTGTTACTGTAGCATCTGACTGGGGTTTACTAAGGACTGATTAGTACTGTCGGCAGGTTGCCCCCTATTTCTGAATATGGGGGCACAGGAGATTTCATGGGATAACAGTAGTTCAGTCAGCCCTTGTTCCTTTAGCAGGGAATAAGTTCTTTCTCAGCGCTCAATCGGAGACGCTTTTATACTGTCTCTCTCTCTGGAGAGTTAGAGTTTTGCGCTCAGCGACTCATTCGCTCCCCGATCCTTCAGCGGGGAAGGTGCTATTTCTCAGCGCTCAATCAGATACGCTTTTATACTCTCTCTCTCTGGAGAGTTAGAGTTCGTGCTCAGCGACTCATTCGCTCCCCGATCCTTCAGCGGGAAGGAGCTATTTCTCAGCGCTCAATCAGAGACGCTTTTATACTCTCTCTCTCTCTGGAGAGTTAGAGTTCGTGCTCAGCGACTCATTCGCTCCCCGATCCTTCAGCGGGGAAGGAGCTATTTCTCAGTGCTCAATCGGAGACGCTTTTATACTCTCTCTCTCTCTGGAGAGTTAGAGTTCGTGCTCAGAGACTCATTCGCTCCCCGATCCTTCAGCGGGGAAGGAGCTATTTCTCAGCGCTCAATCAGAGACGCTTTTATACTCTCTCTCTGGAGAGTTAGTGTTTGTGCTCAGCGACTCATTCGCTCCCCGATCCTTCAGCGGGGAAGGAGCTATTTCTCAGCGCTCAATCAGAGACGCTTTTATACTCTCTCTCTCTGGAGAGTTAGAGTTCGTGCTCAAGCGGTCTACAATCATGCACGCTCATCAAACTCGTTCTAGGTTTACATTTTAACCCAAGCTCCGAGGATTAAAACCAGTCGGACAAGCAGTTGGAGCGTTTGCCAAGGGTTTGAGTTCCCCTAAATAGTCTACGGGAGGAACGGTCGGCAACAGACTTCGGGTACCTGCATCATTCTATTGATTTTCAGAAAAATAAATAGGCAGATAAGTAAAGATGTAATAAAGGTAAATGACACACAATATTTTATAATGGTTTGGTCGAATCATGACCTACGTCCACTTTATAATCTCTTGCTTTAAGGAACCAGACTATTCTAGGCAAGTCATGCCCTGTACATAGTTTTTTATCAAAGCAAAAGAATAAATTTGAAACTTTCATGTTAAATATGGCCGTAAATGTTGGGCATTCCACACTCTGGGGATTTCCGTTCCATCTACGGTTGCCAGCTTGAACGTTCTATTATCAAGCTTGCTCAGAATAGAGTACGGTCCTTCCCACTTCGCCCCCATATGATTTGGGGGTGGGAAGACACGTTTCAGAACCAAGTCTCCGGGTTCCCATGTTCGGGCTCGAACCTTTTTGTTGTAATATCGGGCGACCTGTTGTTTGCATCTCAAGGCACGCAGGTCTGCTTCATCCCTCTTTTCTTCGATCATATCCAGGGACTCAAGGAGCAATTCATTATTGGTCATTGGATCATAATAAGTCACCCGATGAGAAGGTACCTTTATCTCAACCGGGATGACTGCTTCCGTTCCAAATGCAAGGGAGAACGGGGTGTGTCCTGTTGCCGACTTATAGGTTGTCTTGTAGGCCCATAGTGCCAAGGGCAATTCATCAGCCCACATGGCTCTAGCCTGCTTCATTCTTCTTTTCAGAATGGACTTAATTACTTAATTTGCCGCTTCGACTTGTCCGTTCGATTGTGGGTGCGCCACAGAGGTGTATCGATTCTCGATGTGGTATTTTTGGCAGAAGTTTCTGAATTCAGCACTATCGAATTGATTTCCGTTGTCTGTTATTACAATCTTTGGAATTCCAAATCGACAGATGATGTTTCTCACGATAAAGTTGATCACTCGTTTGGTTGTGATTGTAGTAAGTGGTTCAGCTTCGACCCACTTAGTGAAATAATCTACGGCCACTATGGCGAACTTTGCTCCGCCCCTTGCTATGGGGAGACTTCCTATGATATCAATTCCCCACATAGAGAAAGGCCATGGACTCATCATTGTTTTTAACTGACTTGGAGGCGCTCTAGGTATCTTTGAAAATCTCTGGCGCGCATCACATCGTCGTGCATATCTTACTGCATCCTTGTTTATGGTAGGCCAGAAATAACCATGCCGCAATACCTTTTTTGCCAAAGTTTGCCCTCCAGTGTGGTCGCCACATTCGCCTTCGTGGACTTCTTGCAGCACACGTTTAATGTCATCGTGGGCTACACACCGAAGATGGGGCATTGAAAACCCTTGTCTGTAAAGAACACCGCCTTGCAAAACGTATCGGGCGGCTCTACGAATCACTTTACGCCTCTCGCTTTTCTTGGTCGGAAGCGTTCCATCCATTAGGAAATTCTTTATAGGGGTCATCCAGGACTCCCTTTCTCGTTCCGTCTCTAGTACTAGGTCGATTTCCATCTGATCTATGCTAGGGGACCGAAGTACTTCAACGGGGGCTAGCCCAGTCACTTCAGGATCGTCAGAACTAGCCATCTTTGCCAAGTTTTCTGCTTGCTGATTTTCTGACCGCGGAATATGAGATATGCTGTAGTGATCAAAATCATTCAGCAGTTCTTTCACTTTATTTAAGTATAAAATCAATCTTGCACTTTTAACTTGGAATCTTCCAGTGACTTGATTCACAACTAACTTGGAGTCGCAGAAGATGTTCAGCTTTGTAACTTCTAGTTCCTTTGCAATCTTTAATCCGTCTATCAGAGCTTCATATTCGGAATCGTTGTTAGTGGCATGAAACTCCATTCGGATTGCATAGGTTATCAATCGTTTCTCGAGGGTTTCAAGCACTATTCCAGCACCGGATCTTTCGTCGTTCCTAGCACCATCAGTATACATTCTCCAGGCATTAGGATCGAAAAGTAACTTTGAAGGATCAACTTCCTCGTTTGCTATATCTTCCTCAGGGACAGTGAACTCTGCTATGAAGTCAGCTATCACTTGCCCCCGAATTGATCGCCTGGGCTGAAAGTTCAAATCAAATTGACTTAACTCAATATTCCATTTGAGCAACCTTCCAGATGCCTCCGGTCTCTGTAGAACATGCTTGAGTGGATGATCGGTGTATATGGTGATAGGATGTGCCTGAAAATAGTGCCGAAGTTTTCTAGAGGCAATCAGTAAACTATACGACAATTTTTCTATCCGTGGATAATTACGCTCTGCTGCTGTCAATTTTTTGCTCACATAATACACAGGTCTTTTGACCTTATCCTCTTCCCTTACCAATGCTGAGCTGATCGCATGGGATGACACTGCCAAATACACGAATAAATCCTCGTGATCTATTGGCTTAGATAAAATCGGAGGTTTCTCCAAGTGCCTGAGCGAATTCTGAAATGCTTCTATGCAGTCAGGTGTCCATTTAAAGTGGCGTTTTCCTCGCTTTATTAATTCGAAGAATGGGATGCACTTATCCGTAGCCCTGGAGATAAATCTGCTTAGCGCGGCCACTTTTCCGGCAAGGCTTTGCACATCCCTAATCTGCCTAGGTTCCTGAATGTTCCTGATTGCCGCGATCTGGTCTGGATTAATCTCAATACCACGGGAACAGACAATGAATCCCAAGAATTTTCCAGAAGCAACACCGAACGAACATTTGGTCGGATTGAGTTTCATTCCATACTTTCGAAGAATGCCGAACATCTCTGCCAAGTCAGTAGTGTGTTGAGAAGATTGCTTAGACTTAACCAACATATCGTCGACGTATACTTCCATTGTTTTCCTGATCTGGTTATAAAACATCCTGTTGACCAAACGCTGATATGTAGCGCTCGCATTCTTCAAGCCAAAGGGCATCACCACATAACAATATAATCCCAGATCAGTGATAAAACTAATGTGCTCTTGATCTGGAACATGCATCGGAATCTGGTTGTATCCTGAATAAGCATCCATAAATGAGAGAAGCTCGTGACCTGCCGTCGAGTGTACCAACTGGTCAATCCGAGGTAACGGGAAACTATCTTTTGGACAGGCTTTGTTCAAATCCGAGAAGTCGATACACGTTCGCCACTTCCCGTTGGCCTTCTTTACCAGGACTGGATTCGAAATCCAGTCTGGGTAGGTCGAATCTCTGATAAATCCATTACTCTTTAGCTTTCCAACCTATTCTTTCAAGGCAGCGGACCTCTCTGGGCCCAGCATTCGCCTTTTTTGCTTTACTAGAGGATGTTTTGGGTCAATGCTCAAGGAATGGCTCATGATTGATGGGGATATCCCACACATGTCCGCGTGGGTCCAAGCAAATACATAAAATTGTTTTTTAAGAAATTCGTCAATTCTTAAGCAAGATTCGGACTTAACTGGGATCCAATCTTAAGGACCTTCTCCGGGTCACTGTCATCGATCGGTACATTCACAGTTGTCTCGTTGGGAGTCGCCATTCTTCCTCCGGGTTCTTGATCCTCTCTGGGATCTATATCCTCGGGCATCTCTCTGGGCGACTCTCCAACGCCTATCCTCTTCGGTTGCTATAAGGTCTCCGCCACCGAAGGCGGAGAGGTGCCTTTAGTTTCGATATCCCCTCCATTGCGAAGTAACTTTAGTTCGGCAACATAACATGCTCGCGCAACAACTTGATCCCCTCTGACGATACCAATGCCAGCTTCTGTGGGGAATTTCAATAACAAGCACCAGGGGGCTATACAGGCCCTGAACTTTGCGAGGGCCGGTCGGCCCAAGAAGGCATTGTAGGGCGATTCAACATCCAAAACCACAAAGGGAAGGATCCTCACTCTCTGGCGTTCTCCTTCCCCAAGTGTAACTGGTAACTCTACATAACCCATTGGAGCGGTGGATTCTCCGTTGATTCCACAGATCCATCCTTGGCAGGGCTTCAAGTCTTTTATTTCGAGATTCATCTGGTCAAAGGCCTTTTTGACAAGAATATTAACGGAACTCCCGTTGTCCACCAGAACCTTATGAACAGTGGCTGGCCCAATGGGTACTGTAATTACAAGTGGATCTTCAGTTGGAGCATGGACTCCGATGCTTTCTCGTTCTCGGATAACAACATCATCGGTCATCATCTTCTGTTGCTTCACCGGGGTACTGTCCTCGGGGTTGCTACATTCCCCTACCTCGAGGTGTTGTTTGGCCACATAGACGTATTGATCCAATGCTTTGGAACTGTGCCCAGCGAGATAAAGTCCTCTGATCACGGTATTGATAACAATATTCTTTCCTTTTTGCTGAGCAGTCGACCTAGCAGCAAGTTGATTTTGGTTCTGATTCGGGGCCTGCACTGCTTGCCCCCTGTCCCTGGGCGTTACTCTGTATTCATCTAGCTTTCCTTCTCGAAGCAGCCTTTCGACTACATCCCTTAGGTGACGGCATTCATTCGTTGAATGGCCGTGAATCTGATGAAAGAGGCAAAACTTCCCTGTTTCACGCTCTTTTCCGTCGATTCTCTGGGAGGTGGCCTCTTATTCTGGAGGACTTCGCACGCATCTATGAAGATATTCTCCAGAGTATCACTTATTGGTGTATAACTTTCAAAGGCCCTAGGTCGAGTCCTTCTCTGGGAGTCGTTCCCTCGGTTCCTCTTTCGGTTGTTGCCGTTACCATTGTTATTGTTGTTACCTGGCTGGCGACCACCCTGATTCTGATTTCCGACGTTAACTTCAACTTTCCCTGAGCTGTCTCCAGTCTGTTTGATGGCGACATTGCTCTGGATTTCTTCTTTATCAGTTGTTTTAGCCTTTCGGTTAGCATATACCTCTTCCCGGCGTAAATGTACGTTGGCTTTCTCGTAGAATAACTCTCAAGTGTGGGGCGGTTTGCCCGCCAGGTACCTCCTGAATTCAGTGTCCTTATCTACTCCGTCAATCAGTGCTGCGACAACTGTCGGTTCATGGGGATCTTTAACCTCAGTAGCAGCCAAATTGAAACGATCCAGGTACACCTTTAAACTCTCGCCTGGTCGCTGCTTGACAAGGAATAAATCGATCACACTTTTTGTCTTCTGTGCGTAGATACGGAATTGTTCTACGAACTTCTCGCTCAGCTCCCCGAAGCTAGAAATCGATCTCGCCGGCAGGTGAGTAAACCATAACAAAGCCACGTCCTCCAGGAATATAGGAAACGCTTTGCACTTAACAGCGTCAGAGGCTGCGGCAGCGGTCATCGACCAAGACTATCTCATTAGGTGCTGGACAGGATCAGATCTACCCGCATATCGGTTCATTTGTGGCATATTGAAATGCCTTGGAAAAGTCGCATCCAAAATATCATCAGTGAAAGGGGTGTGACTACGGTCGATCCCCCAATCTTCATTTCGCTGTCCACGGCTGTCTGCCAGAATCTGGTGGACCATGGCTGCAACATTTGCACTGGTCAAAGGAGGTTCAGGGTCAGTACCTCTGGCCCGACGAGGTTCTCTGATCCCTCTTCGGGAAGCAGTCACAAAATCCGGGGCTCGGACAGGGCTTCGCTGCCCCCTATTATCATGAGTATGTGTGCGGAGACGGGGCTGAGGTGGTCTGTTATGCACAGGACTGTTCATATCTCGAGTCCTGAGAGCCGTAGCTTGATCATTCACATTACGGTTTGAGGGCTCCGCACCTAGCGCTTCTTCTTCCTATGATGGCAGGGTTTCGAACCTAAGCTGTTCTATGTTTTCGGCTCTCTCATACGGTCGTCGCGGAGGTCTCGGCGATTCTTCGGACGAAGAAGAATATACTGGGGTGAGCGGACGAACCAGCGATGTTCTTTGCCTTGCTAGCTCATCAAGTCTTCTATCCATATCCGTCAAATTTTGCCGCAGGATGGAACTTTCCTGCCTTTGGGCAGCCAACTCATCAAACAACCTATCCCACATTTCGGCGAAGCGAGAGAGATCCCCCTCAGTGACAGGAGCAGCAGGATCATATTGGTCATCATCACTCTCTCTTATGTGCAAAGAGCTCGAACCGGGTCGAGCAGAGGTTCCAGGACGATAGGAGCGGGTCATAGGTTCCTTTCCAGGTCGAGTTGTAGTTTGATCATCAATTCGGATAGCTGCGGTTCGTGGATGGCGACTCGCTGCGCCCCCCTGAGGTCGACTCGTGGTCGTGGTACGCGGAGGTTGTGAGGCGTTACCTCGGGATCGAGTAAAAACCCCTTCAGTGACCTGGATCATCTCGTTCTCATCGACTCGGAACGCGGTGTCTTCATCGGATCGATTTGCTCCCTGCGCTCCGCGATCCAGAGTTTCTTCGTTGCCCAGTTCATCTACACTCTCCTCAATCGTTTCGTTGGTCAGTGAAGCACGCACCACCTTAGATCTTTTTCCAGCCATGATATCCGAATCGCTGGAATCTTCAAAGAAGCGAATAGTGAAATTTTAGGACTGAGTTTCTCAGTGAATGCACCAAAAATGTTAGATCGAAATTTGGACCTAACACCCAAATTGTTCTGAATGTTATAGAATTTCAAATGAAGAACAAGGATAAAAAGAAAATAACACTCAGAATTTGTAGTGGTTCGGCGTTAACGAGCCTACGTCCACTTTAAATATTATTGATTATGCTTTGAAAACTAGTACAACAAGGATTTCTCTCAATATTTCAGTAGTTTGACAACAATGGAGGATTCAGTGCTCAATATTGCCAAAAAGATCCCAAAAAATGCCAAGCTCTGGGCTATTTATAGCTGATTTTGTCAGGCGGGTCGTGATAACACGTGGCACAGATCCTGAGAACACCGGATCGCATCGCCACCGTTGAGGAAATGGTCAAATTAGCCGTTGTGGACAGGTGTCACGATCTGCTTGAAAATCGGATCGTGCAGATGGGGAGAATTGGTCCAGATGACGGTTAGGGACACGTGTCGCCAGATCCGTGCGATTCGGATCGCTGAAGACTAGCTCACGCTTGAATGTGTCAGAGGGTTCGTCATGCACCAAGGGATCGGATCGGTTTGCTCTGGGCAACAATATAAGTTTGGATCGGATCGCCTGGATGTGTCGTTCGCTGATGAGATGGGGGCGATCCATCGAGAGGCGATCCTCGGTGGGCGATCCGTCGAGACGCGGTCCTTCGTGGGCGAGTCGATAGAGTGCGATCTGTTCCTTCATATTCTTGGGGAACGTGGTTTCCTGCTTTCCTCTTACGAATGATCCTGGGTGGCTTGGTCAAAAAGCGAGCCAACAACTACATCATCAGATAGTTAGAAATTATAATATTGTACAACTGTAATTATAGTTTCTTGGCAATTTGATTTTTTTACTGAGTTATGAAATAATCATAGATATTAACACATGAAAAAAAATCAAAACTTTACCAACAAGCCCAAATTCAAAAGCATGCTACTCATTCTTCCTTCTAATACTAAGAAGCAAAAAGCATCGGTCGACAAATGAAAACCATGTCAACTTTACTTCTCTAATCGATGTCGCATCTATCTCCCTCTCTTCTGAAACACGATTTTATAAATCGAATTAACCGGAATAATGTTCAGTATAAAATAAAATAAACCTGTTGCTGGAGTTTAGCGAGTTCATGAGGAGAAATTCGGCTCATCTTCTCTTGAGCGAGTTTCATCGGTTCTGGATCCATTCGCGCATTATACAGTCTTCTTCTTCAAACTCAAATCAATTATTATTTAGGGCCAAAATTGGTTTATTTTGTTAATGTCTTCCTAAATCCATTATCCCGTTATACAGTCTTCACTGAAACCACTTGTGAAATTGTCATGCTCTAGATCCATCAGCTTGGGCGAGAAGTCAAGATTTTTATTGTATCTGATTTTTGAAGAAAACATTTCAGCAAAGGCGGTTGTAAAAATTGAAAAGGGGGATATCGATTTTGTTTGATTTGTCCAGGCCTTTTAGTTTAGGTTACAGTAAAGGAGGGGTGGCCCGCCTAAATTTTGACGTTCCCACCTAAATTTCGATTTTGAAAGAACGTGAGCTCGGAACCAAAATTTTGTTTTCAGCGATGTTACTTCAAGCAACTAAAATGCAACTGCTTCATATACCTTATTACCTTAACATTAATTATTATATTTTTTTTGGCAAAGCATAATTACTATTTGTTAATTATTCTTAAATATTAATATTATTAGTTATTAAATATTAGTTATTGTTGATATCTAATAGGTCACTATTATAACAAGTAGAAAAAAGAACCATTAAAAATAAGTTTGTATAGTTTTTAAATAAAAACATTTTATTATTAATTATTAATTACCAAAAATAAGCATCTAAATATTAAATATTACCACTTGATTATTACTTCTTAATTATTAAAATTAATTATTATTTCTTAATAATTATTAATTTTCAAAAATAATTATTAAATATACTAATTATTAATATTGAAAATAGCCATCTATTACAATAGACAAAAGTAAAAGTTGTAACAGACATCTATTACAACAGGCAAAATTAAAGAGTTGTTAAAAAATATGTTTATTACAACTTTTGATAAAGCACTGTTGTAAAAAAACCTTTATTACAACTATTATTTTGTAACAGTTGTAAAACTAAAGTTGTAATATGATGTTTTTGTTGTAGTCAGTAAGTATTCAAAACAAGATAGTTTGTTGTGTTCGTGGTTACTTTCATCCATTAGCGCAAATTTATTGTCATAAATAGTTGGATGTGAGACATCTCGCAAGATTTGGTCATTAATTGAGCAAATTTTTAATTCACAATGTTCAGCGAGAGTTATGCATTATAGAAGGGAATTACAAAATGCAAGTAAAGAAGAGATGAGCATGAGGGATTACCTGACCAAGATCAAGAATTTATGTGACAAATTGAATGTTGTAGGTCATAAAATTTCTGATAGTGAGCAAGTTCTTATAATCACAAATTGTTAGGATCCAGAATATGAATCTTTGGTCACTTACATTGCAACTCAACCCACGTTGCCTGATATTTAGTTCATTTATCCAGCCTTGCTTGCTCATGAAGGAAGAGTTGAACAAAGAAAAGTAATGCAAGGTGAGTATTCTGTCCCTAATTGCAAATTCTGAAAACAAGCAACAACAGAAAGGAAACATCAATTAGGCCAGATCTGACTTTCAAGGTCAAAAAGGTGGTCAATCTCAAAGGGGTTGTGGCAGAGGAAGATGGAATGGGAACAATCGTGTTAAATGCCAAATTTGCGATAAATTTGGTCATCTTGTTAGTAAGCGCTATTTCAGATTCAATAATGAATTTAATGTTTCCAACAAAATAAACCACAACAATGAAGTGTCAGTGTGGCTCAAGTTAGTCAACAAAATAAGGGGAACCGTGATTCTAATAGTAGCCAAAGCACAAATGATGATTCCAGCAAAGTTATTGTTATCAATGTAGAAGATTGGTATCCGGATTCAGGTGCCACCAATCATAACACAAATAATTTATGAAATCTTAATCTTGGAAACAAGAATTATTCAGGTACACAAAAATTACGTATGGGTAACGGTGAAGCTATAAGTATTTATCAAATTAGCAGTAGACACATAAGAGGTAAAAGGGAACTCTATTTAAATAATTTACTGAGAATTCCTAGCATTAAGAAAATTTTAATTAGTGTTTCCCAATTCATCAATGATAATAATGTTTACTTCGAGTTTCACCCTAAATTCTGTCTCGTTAAAGACTTACTAAATAAGGAAACATTGTTGCTGAGTAAATTGCACAATGGATTGTACAAGTTCAGCGCTTTCAAGCCCAACAATGATAATTTTAGTGATATTGGGTGCACCAGTTTATGTACTGATAATGTGGACCATTATGTGAACATGAGTGTTCATGATGATACTAGCTTTAATACTTGTAATGGTACTAAGAATTTAAATAAGGAATATATTTCTGATGATAATTGCAGATCGTTTATTTCCAATAAAAATCCTATTAATACAAACAACATATATGAAAACTGCATCAACACTAATACTAGCCGTGAAATAGTTAGTCATATTGCATCTCATTCTGAAAATAATTACAGATTATTTAATTCATGGCATTGTGGATTGGGATACCCCAATATTGACATTATGAAACATACATTAAAAGATAGTGATATTACCTGCACAAAATTGCCTACATTACACTTTTGTACACATTGTCAATTGGAGGAAAGCCATAAGCTTCCCTTCAGCAGATCTGACTCTGTGTACAACAAGCCATTAGAATTAATTGTTGCAGACATCTAGGGTCCAACTCCACTAAACTCCACACAAGGGAACACTATTATCTCTCATTCGTTGATGCTTATACCAGATATACTTGGGTTTATTTCCTCAAAAGTAAGTCAGAAACATACAATATCACAATAAACTTCATCAATTTTATCGAAAAGCAAACATACTGTAATGTTAAAATTATACAAACTGATGGAGGAGGTGAATTTATGCCCTTAAAGAAATACTGCAGCGATAACGGTGTATTGCATAGAATTACTTGCCCATATACATCTGAAAAATGGCATAGTAGAGAGAAAACATAGACATGTTGTCGAAACTAGTTTAATACTATTATCTCAGGCATGTCTGCCAATGAAAATTTGGTATGAGACCTTTAGTATTGCAGTATATTTAAATAATATGTTGCCTACTAAAGTGCTATCCAATAAAAGCCCACATGAAATGTTGTTTAAGTGTAAACCAGATTACATGAGACTAAAATCTTTGGATGTCTATGTTTTCCCTATCTCAAACCACATAACAAACACAAAATCAACCTGATGTGCAAAATTTGTTGTTTTGATGTAGTGATGGACTGGATCTTAAGTTGATTTTGTGTTTGTTATGTGGTCTGAGATATGGAAAACATAGACATCCAAAGATTTTTAATCTCATGTAATCTGGTTTACACTTAAACAACATTTCATGTGAGCTTTTATTGGATAGCACTTTAGTAGGCAGCATATTATTTAAATATACTGCAATACTAATGGCCTCATACCAAAATTTCATTGTCAGAGATGCCTGAGGCTTAAAGCCGTATTGTAACAACCCGAAAATCTGGGCCAGTTTAAAATTTTTATTTTGGCAATTTTAGCGAATTTTGAATATTTAAAATGAATCATTTTAAATAAAAACGAAGGAAAATTTATTTTGGAATTGAAATTCGACGTATATATTATATACGTCGTCGTTAGAATATAAATATTTATATATAATTGTAAATGGAATTGAAAATGGTGCGGTAGTTCGATAATTCGATTTCAAAATTCAATTGAATGTACCGGGTGCAAAACAATCCGGATTTTAGTGAAACCAAAAACATTAGAATCTAATTGGGAATATCTTTCCAACGAATCCAACAAATCGAAATTTCATAGCGGGGATCAAAGGATATGTCCAGTTGAAAATTCTGAATAGTCGCTATGGAATTCAGGCCCTTAAAAATAGCCATTTTGCAAACGACTTCGGATTTCGACAAAACCACTTTTGTTGGATCAGTGATGTAAAGTTATTGCTAGGTTTCAAATTTCATAAATTTTCGAATCAATATGTGAGTGTGGCAAAAGAAAACGCGTTTGACCAGTTTCAGTTGATTTTAATCGACTGGAAAATGACCATTTTTCAAACGGTCTCAGAATTTGATGAAACTAGTTTTGTTAGGACCGTATCGTCAATACAAAGCTAGAAAATATTTTTCTGGGATTTATAGAGTTAGTATGTGGCCCCGGTAAATTGAAATGTACGTTTAAAATTCAATATAATGATTTAAATGTGAATTTAAATGAAAACTAATTGAAACGATGGAATTGGCTTATGAAACATATCCCATTGTGTTCGGAGCGGGGGTATTACGCTAGGTACGTCAGGCGGTGGGTTCGATTTGGTGTTCATATGTGAAACTTTCCTTTTTTAGAAATTAAAATTATATATAAATACACCCTCGGCCAATCAGATTTCACTAAACCCTAACCGTACTCAGGAAGCCGCCGCATTTGAAATTAAACGAACGAAATTGTCCCAATTTCAATCCAATTTTTCCCTCAATTCAAATCGAATTAAAATCCAACTCAAAGATGAAATTTAAAAAGATTTTGATGAGATTCGATTTCGTATGGGTTTGATAATGGTTCATGCGAAATTCTACTCGATTTTCCCTCTGGAAGTCGCGCCGTTCACAGCCACCTTTCGACGCCGTGGGCCCACCGAGCTCTGCCAGTCTCTGGCCGCTGGTGGTGACGTCCAAGCTCCACGCCGTGAGGTGTTCTGACCCGATTCCGGTCAAGGACCGACGATGCAAGGAGGAAACCTAGTTTGGAGGACGTTGGGTTCAGGGTATCGGCTGTTGCCTGAAAGAGAAGATGTAAAAGGGAGCGGCCCTTATTTTTTAATGAAGGTGATTAATTTTTGGTTAAGTACTTTTCTAATTAATTCAATAGTGTAATTAGCATATAAACACATCATTAAGTAATGATTTTGTTTTATAAATAGAGTTTTTTTAAAATAAAATAACTTTGGTTTTAAAACATAAGTTGACTTTGTTTTTAAAAATATAAATGCAGTATAAAAATATGAAATATATATATGTAGCTACATAAAATTCGGTTTCTATATATTAATCTTTGAATTTAAAAATAGGATTTTTCCCAGTATAAAGATACGATTTTTGTACTTATAGAAGGATGATTGTGGATTTGGAAGATATAATTTCTTTGAAATGAAAACAAGACTTTCTAAGATATGAAAAATCCATTTTCCGTTGATAGAAAAAAAGAAGAAAAATATAAAATATGATTTTTTTTTATATATAAAGATTAGGAATAAAAATTCGATTTTTATATATTGAATAGCGAAGTAAAAATTCGATTTTTATATATTGAATAGCAAAGTAAAAATTCGATTTTTATATATTGAATAATGAAGTAAAAATTCGATTTTTATATATTGAATAACGAAGTAAAAATTCGATTTTTATATATTGAATAACGAAGTAAAAATTCGATTTTTGTATATTGAATAGAAAAGTAAAAATTCGATTTTTATATATTGAATAGCAAAGTAAAAATTCGATTTTTATATATTGAATAGCAAAGTGAAAATGTGATTTTTATATATATGGTGGCTACGGGCAACAAAAGCGACAAAGGGCGAGAATGGCGAGGATTTCTCAAAATGAAGAGTCGTGGTATTGGATAGCTATCGGTGAGAACTTCTCACTCGAAATTTCTTTTTCTAATTATATATATATACTAGGATGCAGACGGTGTTTAGTAGCACCCGACACAATCGTCCACAGACCATGGACTTGTTTGTTTGATTGCATAGATTAGTTAGATTATTTGGTTTGAATTAAATTGTTTGGTGAATTGAATGAATTTGATTGATTTGTGAATGGCGTGGGCCTTCACTAGACTGGGGATAAGGCTAGGCCTTGTCCCGTTTCTAGTATCGTGCCGTTATGCCGCCGAAATTTTCTAAAATATGTTAGAAAAATAAAAATATCATTTTATTGAATAAATGAACCGAATAGAATATTCATAGTTTGAATAAAATATTTTGATCGTTAAAAATATAATTTTTAACATGAAGTGAATAAAATAAAATATTCATTTACAAACCGGACGGTTTGTTTATGTACACCTATTTGAAGGACATTGATTGGGACGATAAATTTTACACATCGCCCAACTGCACAAATAAAATCTGTGTTTGATTGTTTGAAACCCCACACGGGTGTTGGGATGAAATATGAAGTTCACTCATCCTGATTAATTAAATATGTCGATCAATTGATTGACAGTCTGTTATAAGCGTTAGATATCTATATTTGATGCTTATACAGTGTAGTGCACTTTGGGTGATGGTTGATTATTTTTCAATGCTATTATATACATGTGTTGTATGAAAATCCATATAATTAATTTTATATGGTGATTGATTGGGCCTCATTCCAATTTAGAGAATAAAGAATATTATTAAATAAAGGTTCATGTGTTGACTGTACTCATCCGTTGAGATTAGTCATGTGTTGAACGAAATAATTTAACAAAAATAGTCACACGTGGACAGTACTCATTCGTTGAGATTAGTCGTGTGTTGACAAAAAAATAAATATTCATTTGTTGAATAGAATAAAGGAATATATGAAGCCGTGTTGATTAGATTGACGCCATTTTGACGTGGACGGTATTTATATCGATTTTATTCATTTTAAAATGAATATTGAAAAGTAATTTTGAAATCGAATATTTTGAAATGAAATGAATTGAAAACGATTTCAAAATGAAATGAATTGAAAACAATTTTGAATTGAATTTAAAACGAATTCGAATTGAATATACAACGAATTTGATTTCAATTGAATATATAACGAATTTGATTCGAATTGAATATATAACGAATTTGATTTCAATTGAATATATAACGAATTTGATTCGAATTGAATATATAACGAATTTGATTTCAATTGAATATGTAACGAATTTGATTTGATTAGAAAATGAATTGAATTTGAATTGAATAGAGAATGAATTGAATTTGAATTGAATAGGAAAACGATTTTGAATTGAATTGAAAAGAAATGAATTCAAATCGAATTAAAATCGATTTGAATTAAAATCAAATAGAAATGAAAGTAAAAAGGATTTATAATAGAAAAATTCAATTTCGATTTGAATTTGAAATAAAGGTTGAAATTGTTTTTGAAACGAATTCAAAACTATTTATAAAATTCGTTTTAAATAGAAATCGACGAAATATATAATACATATATTATATATATAATATAATGGCCTGAATAGAACGCGCCGCGCCGCGGCAGTTCGTGAATTTCGACCATTTATTTCAAATGGACATTATGGGAGATCCGACCGTCGGATTCTCCTAAAACCGGAACCGTTGGGTTCGTATCGAAAATAGCTTTCTAACAAATATTAAAAATTTGAAATCTAACGGTTAGATTTAAAGATACGTCCAAATCAAATTCAAAAAAGGTCGCTGTAAGTGCAGTTCGATGGCCGTTGACGGAAATCGACTGTACAGGCCTTGATAAAATTATCAAAAATAGTAATAATTAGTGTAAAATCATAAGAAATGATTGAGGAAAAATTGGGATGAAAAACTCCATATTTGAAAAAGATAAAAATAGATTTTTATCGAAATGAACTAGTTTTGAACTGAAATTAAAACCCATTTATTTTTAAATAAATAAATTGGATTTGAAATGGGTTTAAATAGAATGGATTCATGGGTTTATCGTGAACTGTGTTTTAAATAACACTAGTTCTTTAACCCGATGATAAATAGAATGTGATTTGGGTTTATCGTGAACGGTGTTTTAAATGACACTAGTTCTTTAACCCAGTAAAAAGAGTTTTAATGAATCTTCAATTAAATTGAAATGTGGATTGATAATTTAAATTATCAACTTTAGAAAATGAGCGAGAATGGAGTATCACCAGTTTTTCTCCAAAGCGATAGTTAAATCTTTAATTAGATTTGAACGTGAAATGGTAATTAATTTTACCGATAACACCATGGTATTAGATATGGAGTATTACCAGTTTTGCTTCATGGGATGAATAGGTTGGGATTGGGAAATAAATCAAATAATTATCTCCGTATGGTTCGCTAATCTCGACTAGTTTGGGAAAACCATAATTCGGTTTGAAATGACATCCAAAGGAAGATTAAAGGATAAATTTTAAAGAATTTATCTTGGATAAAATTAATGGGAACCTTTCCATAAGAATTGAAATTTAGAAACTAGCTGAAGGTTAGTTAAGAAGAATGGTTTCCTGGATATTGATCTGATGTTGGTTTCGGCCTTCGAGGTTAATATTTAGGGAATTGCTCTCTTACTGATTTACGGTAGTAACTAATTAATTGGAATGAGGCGTATGTTGTGTTTGTGTAACATTCGTTTTAATATACGCGGGTTATTCGGAAAGGTCGGGTTTATACCCATTCTGAATAATCGATTCGACGATATGTCGAAGATGAAGACGGTGGTTGAAGACCGGAAGTCTTCACATCGTTTGGATAATTACTGACGATCCTGATTGGGCTGTACACCCAAGAGGATGGAAATAGTTGGTGGTCGTCCAGACGTACTTGGAGATGGATGGATATGCGAGGAAAGCGCCTGCGGTTTCATTCAGACCTAGAACAGACTTGTAAATGGATGGTGTGTCTGACATTGTATTCCTTTATATTGTATTCGTTGATCTCTGCTAAATATATATCTGTTTGGCGGTGGAGAATTTATTCTCTTGCTTAACGCCCTTCTCTGAGATATACGAGCTCAGAGGTTATATATTGGCAGAAATCAGTGGTACGATATGGATTGATAATGTGGCATGCTGAGATGCAGTAATCCAGACTTTTGTTGAAAAGCAAAGTTTGGTGGATGATGATCAAAGCGCAGCTGATATGGCATGGCTTTGTGTATAGCGTTGATTCGCGAGCCTCACACCTCGGTGTGAACCAAAAACGGGGAGGACCTCCGGGAAATGGACATATGCTGGTTTCTAGTTAGAAGTGGTGTCAGTGCTTAAACTGGCTGGCATTACTCATGTGGATGTTGCTTATCATTACTTATTGCCCAACGAGGCGTCTCGGTTAACGGTGGTTGCAGAGGCTTACGGGTCCCAGATCACTATGAGGTTCCATAGAACCGGCTAGCATATCGTTTACGGCATTACTAACCATCGACGGGTGGCCGGCCCCGACGTTCCGGGTGCAGTCGCGGCTGCAACCTGAGGCTCGGGCTAGAGAGTCTCGAATTAAGCACAGGATATCCCTTTGCCTCGGTTCATAGATGGAAATCCAATTTCCAAATACATGACATTTGCTGTTTTAATTGTAGAACTAGTATGACGACATGATAAATGGTACCCATGCCGCCTATGATTGATACTTATGATTTGAAGTTGTTTTATAAACTATGCACTTATAATAGTATCAAATAATCTGTTTTAAACGTATCAAGCATTCTTTGGCTGTTATAAGGGAAAACCCTATCCTCCGGCTTGCGTTGCATTGTGTGATAGGACCTGGGTCTTATAACAGCTTCATTTTTCTTTATTTAGCATTGCGTTATTTGTTTTATGCACTGGCATTCTTTGGAGGAAATTCATTCTGTGTTATACGGCGTGGTCCCTTGATTTACCTAACTTTGAAAACAAAGATTAATAACTGTTTTAGTTCTCACACCAGTCACATGACTGACCTGAAGTTTATTGTTTTAACCTAAACTCTAGGTGCCCCTATTTTGACACGGGCAGCTAGTAGTTTTGGTTTTGCAGATTTATATTCACAGGATCCTGGTTTACAGCTGGAACGATATCCGGAAAGCTTTGTATCTGTATATCTCTTCTAGTTTTGTATTGTATTATTTTCCGCCGCGATGTATTTAAATGTAATTTGAATCTCTGATATTTCTGTGTAATATTTATTTGTTTATACTCTGTATATTCTTGTAATCTGATGCATTGTTGTAATATACAGTGAAATGTTCTTTTGTATGCGTTCTATTGTGTGGCTTGTTCTCGAACTATCCGTTCTTTCCTTTACGGGGAAGTTACGGGTTTTCACAGTTGGTATCAGAGCTTTGGTTTACAAGGCTCAGAGAACAAGACACATTAGAACCATACGAAAGAATTCATCAGAAATTGGATTAGTAATATCCAACGAGAATGACTCGTTAGAGATAGGATCAGTAGTATGCTAGAACGAGTGTGAAGAGTAAATTTTTAAAGTGAAAACAAGTTTTGTTTTGAAAATTTAAAACAATTATTCGTATTTGATTATTTATTTACATTGATTTGGACAATGCAGTATATAAAGATTTCGCGTATACGTCTGATCTGCGTATATTTGAAGTTTTAATATACTGTATAGAGATAGAATCACACTCTAGTCGCCCGGGGATGATGCTGATAATTGTGATCACATCATCAGTGTTTATATTCGAGTGACGAAAGTGAGATTTCTATATATTTCCTATTGACTGGTGTGCGAACCAAAATTAGATAGGACCTATTGTTGTGATTTGGCATCAAAAACATGATTTTTGTATATGTATCAAAATTATGAATTTGAGACTCTAATTCACTAATTGATTGATGTTTGTGTTGTTTGTTTATTTGGTTGATAATTTTGAACCATTTAGCCTAATTGAACCAAATATTGAATTATATTGAAAATTGGTTGCGTTTGCTTGCATATACTTGTACTTACGTTGAACAGGTCATAGCAAGGAGGCTAGAGCAGAGAATAAAATTTGTTTGCCCGACAAATAGGTACATGTTTACTACATAATTTACTGTTTTGTTTGGGTGATGATGATTTTATGAGCCTATTGGCTAGCCGCTTGGCTTTTTCTTTTTCTTTTTGAGATCTGAAGGACCGGGGAAGCTATTTGAGATTTCCCGATGCTCCCATTGCAGGGGAGGTTATGGCGAAATTTTTCGAAAATTTAGGGTGTTAGCCAAATTTTTGAAATTTTTCGAAATTCTCAGAAACTGAAAAGTTGGAGAATGGAAGCCAGACCGAACGTGGAGTTGATTAATCAAACCACTTTCGACTTTGTTCCTTTTCGGGGACGAAAAGTTTTAAGTGGGGGAGATTGTAACAACCCGAAAATCTGGGCCAGTTTAAAATTTTCATTTTGGCAATTTTAGCGAATTTTGAATATTTAAAATGAATCATTTTAAATAAAAACGAAGGAAAATTTATTTTGGAATTGAAATTCGACGTATATATTACATACGTCGTCGTTAGAATATAAATATTTATATATAATTATAAATGGAATTGAAAATGACGCGGTAGTTCGATAATTCGATTTCAAAATTCAATTGAATGTACCGGGTGCAAAACAATCCGGATTTTAGTGAACCCAAAAATATTAGGATCTAATTGGGAATATCTTTCCAACGAATCCGAAAAATCGAAATTTCATAGCGGGGATCAAAGGATATGTCCAGTTGAAAATTCTGAATAGTCGCTATGGAATTCAGGCCCTTAAAAATAGCCATTTTGCAAACGACCTCGGATTTCGACAAAACCACTTTTGTTGGATCCGTGATGTAAAGTTATTGCTAGGTTTCAAATTTCATAATTTCATAATTTTTCGAATCAATATGTGAGCGTGGAAAAAGAAAACGCGTTTGACCAGTTTCAGTTGATTTTAATCGACTGGAAAATGACCATTTTTTAAACCGTCTCAGAATTTGACGAAACTAGTTTTGTTAGGACCGTATCGTCAATACAAAGCTAGAAAATATTTTTCTGGGATTTATAGAGTTAGTATGTGGCCCCGGTAAATTGAAATGTACGTTTAAAATTCAATATAATGATTTAAATGTGAATTTAAATGAAAACTGGTCGAAACGATGGAATTGGCTTACGAAACATATCCCATTGTGTTCGGAACGGGGGTATTTTGCTAGGGACGACAGGCGGTGGGTTCGATTTGATGTTCGTATGTGAAACTTTCCTTTTTTAGAAATTAAAATTATATATAAATACACCCTCGGCCAATCAGATTTCACTAAACCCTAACCCTACTCCGGAAGCCGCCGAATTTGGAATTAAACGAACGAAATTGTCCCAATTTCAATCCAATTTTTCCCTCAATTCAAATCGAATTAAAATCCAACTCAAAGATGAAGTTTAAAAAGATTTTGATGAGATTCGATTTCTTATGGGTTTGATAATGATTCGTGCAAAATTCTACTTGATTTTCCCTCTGGAAGTCGCGCCGTTCACAGCCACCTTTCGACGCCGTGGGCCCATCGAGCTCCGCCAGTCTCTGGCCGCTGGTGGTGACGTCCAAGCTCCACGCCGTGAGGTGTTCTGACCCGATTCCGGTCAAGGACCGACGATGCAAGGAGGAAACCAAGTTTGGAGGACATTGGGTTCGGGGTATCGTCTGTTGCTTGAAAGAGAAGATGTAAAAGGGAGCGGCCCTTATTTTTTAATGAAGGTGATTAATTTTTGGTTAAGTACTTTGATAATTAATTCAATAGTGTAATTAGCATATAAATACATCATTAAGTAATGATTTTGTTATATAAATAGAGTTGTTTTAAAATAAAATAACTTTGGTTTTAAAACATAAGTTGACTTTGTTTTTAAAAATATAAATGCAGTATAAAAATATGAAATATATATATGTAGCTACATAAAATTCGGTTTTTATATATTAATCTTTGAATTTAAAAATATGATTTTTCCCAGTATAAAGATACGATTTTTGTACTTATAGAAGGATGATTGTGGATTTGGAAGATATAACTTTCTTTGAAATGAAAACAAGACTTTCTAAGATATGAAAAATCCATTTTCCATTGATAGAAAAAAAGAAGAAAAATATAAAATACGATTTTTTTTTTATATATAAAGATTAGGAATAAAAATTCGATTTTTATATATTGAATAGCGAAGTAAAAATTCGATTTTTATATATTGAATAGCAAAGTAAAAATTCGATTTTTATATGTTGAATAACGAAGTAAAAATTCGATTTTTATATATTGAATAACGAAGTAAAAATTCGATTTTTATATATTGAATAACGAAGTAAAAATTCGATTTTTGTATATTGAATAGCAAAGTAAAAATTCGATTTTTATATATTGAATAGCAAAGTAAAAATTCGATTTTTATATATTGAATAGCAAAGTGAAAATGTGATTTTTATATATATGGTGGCTACGGGCAACAAAAGCGACAAAGGGCGAGAATGGCAAGGATTTCTCAAAATGAAGAGTCGTGGTATTGGATAGCTATCGGTGAGAACTTCTCACTCGAAATTTCTTTTTCTAATTATATATATATACTAGGATGCAGATGGTGTTTAGTAGCACCCGACACAATCGTCCACAGACCATGGACTTGTTTGTTTGATTGCATAGATTAGTTAGATTATTTGGTTTGAATTAAATTGTTTGGTGAATTGAATGAATTTGATTGATGTGTGAATGGCGTGGGCCTTCACTAGACTGGGGATAAGGCTAGGCCTTGTCCCGTTTCTAGTATCGTGCCGTTATGCCGCCGAAATTTTCTAAAATATGTTAGAAAAATAAAAATATCATTTTATTGAATAAATGAACCGAATAGAATATTCATAGTTTGAATAAAATATTTTGATCGTTAAAAATATAATTTTTAACGTGAAGTGAGTAAAATAAAATATTCATTTACAAACCGGACGGTTTGTTTATGTACACCTATTTGAAGGACATTGATTGGGATGATAAATTTTACACATCGCCCAACTGCACAAATAAAATCTGTGTTTGATTATTTGAAACCCCACATGGGTGTTGGGATGAAATATGAAGTTCACTCATCCTGATTGATTAAATATGTCGATCAATTGATTGACAGGCTGTTATAAGCGTTAGGTATCTATATTTGATGCTTATACAGTGTAGTGCACTTTGGGTGATGGTTGATTATTTTTCAATGCTATTATATACATGTGTTGTATGAAAATCCATATAATTAATTTTATATGGTGATTGATTGGGCCTCATTCCAATTTAGAGAATAAAGAATATTATTAAATAAAGGTTCATGTGTTGACTGTACTCATCCGTTGAGATTAGTCATGTGTTGAACGAAATAATTTAACAAAAGAAGTCACACGTGGACAGTACTCATTCGTTGAGATTAGTCATATGTTGACAAAAAAATAAATATTCATTTGTTGAATAGAATAAAGGAATATATGAAGCCGTGTTGATTAGATTGACGCCATTTTGACGTGGACGGTATTTATATCGATTTTATTCATTTTAAAATGAATATTGAAAAGTAATTTTGAAATCGAATATTTTGAAATGAAATGAATTGAAAACGATTTCAAAATGAAATGAATTGAAAACAATTTCGAATTGAATTTAAAACGAATTCGAATTGAATATACAACGAATTTGATTTCAATTGAATATATAACGAATTTGATTCGAATTGAATATATAACGAATTTGATTTCAATTGAATATATAATGAATTTGATTCGAATTGAATATATAACGAATTTGATTTCAATTGAATATATAACGAATTTGATTTCAATTGAATATATAACGAATTTGATTTGATTAGAAAATGAATTGAATTTGAATTGAAAAGGAAAACGATTTTGAATTGAATTGAAAAGAAAATGAATTCAAATCGAATTAAAATCGATTTGAATTAAAATCAAATAGAAATGAAAGTAAAAAGGATTTATAATAGAAAAATTCAATTTCGATTTGAATTTGAAATAAAGGTTGAAATTGTTTTTGAAACAAATTCAAAACTATTTATAAAATTCGTTTTAAATAGAAATCGACGAAATATACAATACATATATTATATATATAATATAATGGCCTGAATAGAACGCGCCGCGCCGCGGTAGTTCTTGAATTTCGACCATTTATTTCAAACGGGCATTACGGGAGATCTGGCCGTCGGATTCTCCTAAAACCGGAACCGTTGGGTTCGTATCGAAAAGAGCTTTCTAACGAATATTAAAAATTTGAAATCTAACGGTTGGATTTGGAGATACGTCCAAATCAAATTCGAAAAAGGTCGTTGTAAGTGCAGTTCGATGGCCATTGATAGAAATCGACTGTACGGGCCCTGATAAAATTATCAAAAATAGTAATAATTAGTGTAAAATCATAAGAAATGATTGAGGAAAAATTGGGATGAAAAACTTCATATTTGAAAAAGATAAAAATAGATTTTTATCGAAATGAACTAGTTTTGAACTGAAATTAAAACCCATTTATTTTTAAATAAATAAATTGGATTTGAAATGGGTTTAAATAGAATGGATTCATGGATTTATCGTGAACTGTGTTTTAAATAACACTAGTTCTTTAACCCGATGATAAATAGAATGTGATTTGGGTTTATCGTGAACGGTGTTTTAAATGACATTAGTTCTTTAACCCAGTAAAAAGAGTTTTAATGAATCTTCAATTAAATTGAAATGTGGATTGATAATTTAAATTATCAACTTTGGAAAATGAGCGAGAATGGAGTATCACCAGTTTTGCTCCAAAGCGATAGTTAAATCTTTAATTAGATTTGAACGTGAAATGGTAATTAATTTTACCAATAACACCATGGTATTAGATATGGAGTATTACCAGTTTCGCTTCATGGGATGAATAGGTTGGGATTGGGAAATAAATCAAATAATTATCTCGGTATGGTTCGCTAATCTCGAATAGTTTGGGAAAACCATAATTTGGTTTGGAATGACATCCAAAGGAAGATTAAAGGATAAATTTTAAAGAATTTATCTTGGATAAAATTAATGGGAACCTTTCCCTAAGAATTGAAATTTAGAAACTAGCTGAAGGTTAGTTAAGAAGAATGGTTTCCTGGATATTGATCTGATGTTGGTTTCGGCCTTCGGGGTTAATATTTAGGGAATTGCTCTCTTACTGATTTACGGTTAGTAACTAATGAATTGGAATGAGGCGTATGTTGTGTTTGTGTAACATTCGTTTTAATATACGCGGGTTATTCGGAAAGGCCGGGTTTATACCCATTCTGAATAACCGATTCGACGGTATGTCGAAGATGAAGACGGTGGTTGAAGACCGGAAGTCTTCACATCGTTTGGATAATTACTGACGATCCTGATTGGGCTGTACACCCAAGAGGATGGAAATAGTTGGTGGTCGTCCAGACGTACTTGGAGATGGATGGATATGCGAGGAAAGTGCCTCCAGTTTCGTTCAGACCTAGAACGGACTTGTAAATGGATGGTGTGTCTGACATTGTATTCCTTTATATTGTATTCGTTGATCTCTGCTAAATATATATCTGTTTGGCAGCGGAGAATTTATTCTCTTGCTTAATGCCCTTCTCTGAGACATACGAGCTCAGAGGTTATATATTGGCAGAAATCAGTGGTACGATATGGATTGATAATGTGGCATGCTGAGATGCAGTAATCCAGACTTTTGTTGAAAAGCAAAGTTTGGTGGATGATGATCAAAGCGCAGCTGATATGGCATGGCTTTGTGTATAGCGTTGATTCGCGAGCCTCACACCTCGGTGTTAACCAAAAACGGGGAGGACCTCCGGGAAATGGACATATGCTGGTTTCTAGTTAGAAGTGGTGTCAGTGCTTAAACTGGGTGGCATTACTTATGTGGATGTTGCTTATCATTACTTATTGCCCAACGGGGCGTCTCGGTTAACGGTGGTTGCAGAGGCTTGCGGGTCCCAGATCACTATGAGCTTCCATAGAACCGGCTAGCATATCGTTTACGGCATTACTAACCATTGACGGGTGGCCGGCCCCGACGTTCCACGTGCAGTCGCGGCTGCAACCAGAGGCTCGGGCTAGAGAGTCTTGAATTAAGCACAGGATATTCCCTTTGCCTCAGTTCAAAGATGGAAATCCAATTTCCAAATACGTGACATTTGCGGTTTTAATTGTAGAACTAGTATGGCGACATGATATATGGTACCCATGCCGCCTATGATTGATACTTATGATTTGAAGTTGTTTTATACACTATGCACTTATAATAGTATCAAATAATCTGTTTTAAACGTATCAAGCATTCTTTGGCTGTTATAAGGGAAAACCCTATCCCCCGGCTTGCGTTGCATTGTGTGATAGGACCTGGGTCTTATAACAGCTTCATTTTTCTTTATTTAGCATTGCGTTATTTGTTTTATGCACTGGTATTCTTTGGAGGAAACCCGTTCCGTGTTATACGGCGTGGTCCATTGATTTACCTAACTTTGAAAACAAAGATTAATAACTTTTTTAGTTCTCACACCAGTCACATGACTGACCTGGAGTTTATTGTTTTAACCTAAACTCTGGGTGCCCCTATTTTGACATGGGCAGATAGTAGTTTTGGTTTTGCAGATTTATATTCACAGGATCCTGGTTTACAGCTGGAACGATATCCGGAAAGCTTTGTATCCGTATATCTCTTCTAGTTGTGTATTGTATTATTTTCTGCCGCGATGTATTTAAATGTAATTTGAATCTCTGATATTTCTGTGTAATATTTATTTGTTTATACTCTGTATATTCTTGTAATCTGATGCATTGTTGTAATATACAGTGAAATGTTCTTTTGTATGCGTTCTATTTTGTGGCTTGTTCTCGAACTATCCGTTCTTTCCTTTACGGGGATGTTACGGGTTTTCACACGTATCAGATTTGATACGGCTCATAGCCGTATCAAAATTCATTTCCTATAGCTCAACCAATCCGCATCTCCTTTAACCCCTTAAATCTAACCATAGACTTTTTATGCTTCGGATCAGTTCATATGACAAGGCTTTGAGCCGTATCAAAAGAAATTTCTGGAAACAGTCGAACTTTGCTCCATCCCGCTCATTCCCTTTTACCAAAACCTCATTCCCTCTTAACTCCCTCACCGAAGCCCTACAATTATCCCTAATTTCCCGTTGTTTTAATTTCTTCAATCACAGTAGCATCCCGGATGACTCCTGCTCGATTCATAACAGGCCAGTCCATCTATTTGTCCGATAGTCCATCCAGGTCCGGCGGCGGCGACAAAGGAGAAGACATTGTTGTTCTACATCGACAGTGGTCATCCAAAAATTCATCCAGTTTTAATGGTAGTGAATCTAAACCCAACTTACATCATGCAATAGATAAGTATTTCCCCAGTTGGGATTTTGAGCACTGGCTGGTTGTTATGGATAGCCCTGGGGCTGACTGTGCTACCGAGAAGCAAAATAGTGATTATTATGTCCAGACATTGGCTAAAGTTCTTGGGGGGTAGCTTTCCACCTTCTAAGTTCAGACTATCCAATTTTTTTCTATTAGATGATGTGAAGTTGCTTTTATTTATTGAATTTCTTGAAACCCGGTGTTTTTTGTTGGGTGTCAAAGCAATGAATCACGATTAACAGGCAACGATCAGCTTTAAAAAAAGGTGGAGAAGTAAGATTAGCACTTTAAAGGAAATATGAGCTCAATCCTCTATCCCTAAATCTACTGGCTCATGTGTCCCTTTTATCTCATTCGCAAATCATGTCTTCTTGTATAATGCAGCACATATGAATTTTCTACTGAAGTGTGAGGAGTATTGAATCAAACGTTTCGTTGCTCTATATAAATGCTAATTGTAACACCCCGTAATCTATAATACTTTAAGATAATAAATTAAAGAATACTTAATTAAATATTTGGAATTCAGTAAAATGGATTATGCCATTGCATTCATCTTGGAATTCTGCTTAAGATAGACTCTAAGTTTGCCTAAAACGGACATCGTATGAAGAAGATATTAAGGTTTGAAGTTTACACATATATATATAAGCTAATTATATATATAAATAATCATTTCAGAAATTCAGAATCGGTCTGAAAATTGAAGGCAGGACAATGCCGGAACCAAGCCTGTTTATGATCATGTCACTATGCCCAATCAGTTCTATTATCACATGTACATCAGATATGTTCCTATATGCCTATCTTGTCACTATGGCCAATTCTGTCACTATATGCTTATTAGTTGCTATGCCTATCTGTGACATCCCACGTCCGTTATTGTCACTCATTAAGAGAATACATTAAGTTTTGTGAAGCGTTATAGGTAAACAGAAATAGAAATATTACAAGACAAATATAAAATAGCAACGAAAATTTTAAACTTTATTAATCATAAAGCATCGTAGTTCAAAACATGGTTACATCATATATCTGGAAAAAATAAAACCCAGTACATCATTAAATTTTCTGTCTTGTACTTAAAACATCATAGTACAATAATAAAATAAGCATAATTTCCCAAACTAAAAACATATCCATAGTAGTAAAGATAAGAGCTCGAGCAATACATCTATGCATCTCCAAGCAGAATGAAAGCAGAATCCTGGTCAAGCTTTAGTATTCCCACCCTGAGAACCTGGGCGAGGGGGACGGAAGAGAAAGAAGAGGAAAAAAATGGGTCAGACATAAAGTCTGGCGAGTCTAGTTACTTTAAGCATATAAATAAGTAAAAGTATCATGGAAGGCATATAAAGTGGATAAGAGAGATAACATCATAAAAGGCAGGTATGACAAGGTAAACAAGACAAACACGATAAAGTATACTACGCTTCTCTAATGATTTCTCTATACCAATACTACTGTCTTATTAACAAGATGATCCCCAACAATATAAGATGGTAGACTTAGGTGTACTTCCAGTGAGAGGTTTTCACCCCATACAATCAACAGGCAGCCCAACATACCAGATTTACCACTAAAGATATTAACGGGCTCCCCGACATAACGAAGTCTAGATGTACCCTAATTACTACCCTAATCGATCGGCTCCCTACTCCGTAGATACCCTGTGCTAGCCCCACAGTAGGGTGTATCACTCCCTAAAGTGGCAACCCTTCATTTTCAGGATGCGCACAACCATATCTACAGGTGTCACGGCGTCTAAAACTCTTCTGTCGGACCCATACACGCACATGACCCGAGCGGAATGCACCGCCCACACCGTCCCCTATGTTTGGATCTCTTACAATCAGCCCAGTAAGCGTGCCCTAACTCGGCCTAGTTCAGAGTACTCGTTTGAAACCTATATATGGGTTACTGACTGAAACGGGTCCTACACACAAGATAATACAAGCTTCCTCCTACGCTTGCATCCCCACTAGGATTTCCATAGGTTATGTCATACAAGAGTAAAAGATTGCATAACCCCACAAGTTAAGTTTGTGGGCCTATATATATAATTATTACCCACCCACCCAAGATTTACTTAACCCACCCACTGTTTCAAACAACTTTACTTAACCCCTACTCAAGTTAACATATACAATCCCTATGAATTCAACTAGGTTAAGTATTCCAATTCATTACCATATTCATTTGTGGTCATACTGTGCTACTAGACCTCCCACATCAAGCCTACCACTTGTGGATGCTGGATATGCTGGTTATATCCGGGCAGACTTCTCCCACAAGTTGGGCTTAACCTCGTATCTTAGAAGACTCGTATTTATGCACTTGGACCCCTCGCATTAGATTCACCACTTGTTGTCGCTGAATATGATGGTAGGTTCCAGGAAGACTTCCACCACAAGTGTAATCTAATCTCGTGTCTAAGTGCGGTTATAGTTTTTAATTACTGTAATTCTAGGCATTACAATTATTAACCAATTATTCCTATGTCGTTATAGGTTTTCATGCCCCTTTCCTATGTTATGTTCATAATGAACCATATGCGCCAAATTAATATTCATATATTTCATTTAAGTTATGCCCAAATTTCCCAATACAAGTTGTGCCCCCAAAGTCAACGTTTTCCCCTCGTTCCTAATGTAACGCGTTCACATATTTCAGCGGAATGCCTAGGCTCGAAGGTGGCCTAGCTATAAAAAAAATAAAAGGGAAAAGATGAAGGGAAGACAACAGAAATGATCATACTAACAAGGTTGACATATAATGGCAGAAATCGGTATAAACATCTTCTGGCATAATGACAAGATAGGCATATAGGAGCAAATATGATGAACATGTGACAGTACAACAGATTCTAACATAATAGGACATCATAAACAATGAACTAGATATCCATCTAATAGAAGATCTGATTTAGCTACAAACATAATAGGAACAGGCATAAGTTGATCTAAACAGTGGATTAGATCTACAAACAATGGCAGATCTGACATGATAAATAGGTATTGGTTCAGATCTAGTTCATGGTCATGTCAGAATAAGATAGATAAACAGGTTACAACAGATCTGATATGATTCAAATGGTCATAGGCATAGATCCAAGTTATAGTCATGTCAAGATTAACTTTTTAAGTATTTAGATCTAAAATTAACATGGACTCACTGTGACTGGATCTCGAAAAATAGAAGAAAGAATTGCTGATGTTGAATCACAGATCTCTAAAATTAAATAAATCTAGTTGATTGCTGAAGACTTGGCTTAATCTGGGCAGAGGCAACGTCTAGTTCTCCATTATTTTTGGTGTGGAGAAATAAGAGAAATGAGGCAATATATGTAGCTATCACCAAACCCTAATCTGCGGTAGGGGGGTCGACCCATGGGTCGACACCCCCTTATGGGGTCGACCTAGGGGTTAACACCCGCTTGATGGGGTCGACACCACTGGGCAGGAATTTTCCCACTCCCCCAAATTCTGCGAATTTGAACAGTTTTGAATATTCTAGAAAATATATAAATATATAAATATATATATTCCCCTTAAGCATATACAAATTTCAAACCTTAATAACTTTTTCATACGGTGTCCGTTTTATGCAAAACCAGGTGTTTATTTTCACTAGAATTCCGAAACGAACGCAACGGCGCAGTCCATTTCACTTAATTTTGAATATTAAATTAATTATTCTTTAATTTATCATCTTTTAGTGTTGTTAAAATTATGGTGTGTTACACTATCTTGTTATTATGCTTATTTCTGTTCTCTTCCCTTCTTCTTTTCCCTTTTTATGTTATAACCAGGCTACCTTCGAGCTTAGGCATACTGCTGAAATAATCGAACGCGTAAAATTGGGAATGAGCGGAAAGCGTTAAATTGGGGTATAACTTGTACTGGGAAATCTGGGCATAACTTGAATTGAATACATGAATATGTATTTGCGGCATAAACCGAACTGTGATTATAAACCTTAATTTGGGGCATATGATACATGATGAATATGACTTGAGAAAGGTGCATGATAACCTATAATGACATAGGAATAATTGTTAAAGAATTAAATTGCCTAGATTTACAGTAACTAGAAACTGTAACCGCGCTTAGACACGAGGTTAGATTACCCTTGTGGTAAAAGTTTGCTCGGAACCAATCGGCATATCCAGCGACAACAAGTGGTGAATCTAATGTGAGGGATCTAAGTGCATAAACACATAACGGGCTAAGACAGGAGGTTAAGTCCGACTTGTGGAAGAATTCTGCCCGGAACCGCCCGGCATATCCAGTATCCACAAGTAGTAGGCTTAATGTCGGAGGTCTAGAGCAATATAAATGCAAATGAATGAATGGTAATGAACTTGACTACTTAACTTGTTTGAATCCATATGGATTACATGAACATATAAACTGAGTAGGGATTAATTAAACTTGCTTGAAACGCTGGGAGGGTTAAGTAAATCTAAGGTGGGTAATATTTATATATAGGCCCACAAGCTTAACCCGTGGGGTTATACAATCTTATTACACTGGTAGGCATAACCTGTGGAAATCCTAGTAGTGGGGATGCAAGCCTAGGGGGATGCTTGTATCATCTTGTGCATAGGAACAGTTTTAGTTAGTAACCCATATATGAGTATCAAACGAGCATTTTGAACTAGGTCGGAGTCGGGGCACGCTTACTGGGCTGATTGTAAGAGACCCAAAAGAGGGGACGATGTGGGCGGCGCATTCCGACGGGTCATATGCGTGCACGAGTCCGGACTAGAGGAGGCTAAGACGTCGTGACATCAGTAGATATGGTTGAGCACACCCTGAAAACGAAGGGTTGCCACTTCAGGAAGTGATATGTCCTACTATGAGGCCAGGAAAGGGTATCTACAGAGTAGGGAGCCGATCGATTGGGGTAGTAATTAGGGTACATATAGTATCTCTTGTTTAGGAGACCATTATTATCCTTAGGGGTAACACCGGTATGTTCAAATGGGCTGCCTACTATTGTATGGGGTAAAACCTCTCACTATAAGTATGCCTAAGTCTACCATCTTGTTGGGAATCATCTTGTTCATATGATACTAGTATTGGTGTAGAGAACGTTTACTGGAGAAGCGCTATACATATATGTTCAGTTTATCCTGTTTACCTTATCATAATTGCCTTATATGTTGTTATCTCTCTTATCAAGTTTATATGCCTGTCATGAAGTTTTTACTTATTTATATGCTAAAGTTAACTAGACTCGCTAGACTTTATGTCTGACCCATTTTGTTTCCTCTCCTTTATCTTCCGTTTCCCCCCTCAAGTTCTCAGGGTGGCAATACTCAAGCTTGATCAGGACTCTTCTTTCATTCTGCTTGGAGCTACTTAGATGTGATGCTTTATTTCGAACCTCCTTTAGTACAGCTCTATTTTTAGGGATTATGCACTTTTCATGTTTATTGTACTCTGATGATTTTAGTACAAGACAGAAGTTTTAAATTGATGTACTGGGTTTTATGTATTTCAGACTCATGATGTAACTATGTTTTGAACCACGATGTTTTCTGCTTAATAAAGTTTTAAAATCTGCTGCTGTTTAATATCTGTCTTGGAATAGTTTCTGTTTCTATTTACCTATAGCTCTTCATAAAACTTAATGCATTTTGATAAAGAGTAACATTAATGGACGTGGGATGTCACGCTTGGTATCAGAGCTAAAGGTTACCAGATCGAATAAAAGATTTCGAAATTTGTTTTCAAAAAGGTTTTAAAAGAAAGCATTTTCAAACGAAAAGTCTATTTTGAAAAACATATTCCCCAAAGCCATATGTAATATCTTTCGATTCTCTGTTTGAATCCCTTTTCCCTTTTCTTTTCAGCATGTCTAGTTAACCTGATATTCCTGAGGATGTTACGATACCCGGTTGGTTCCATAGGTATCTTGAGGCTACAGCGCCTGCCAGTGGTCAAGCAGACGTTCCTCCCCCAGCTGCACCCATTGTTCCGCCTCCTCTACCACGTGCTAATAATTTCTCTTAGATATGTAACGATTTCTGTGCTATGGGTGGAAAGCCATTCCGAGGAATGGAAACTTTCGTAAAGGCAAGGAATTGGCTTAAAGAGACGGAGGATTTGTTTGGAATTTTCGAAGTTGACGATCTAGAAAGATTTAGTTGGCCGCTTGGCTGCTGAAAGATGAGGCTTCATTCTGGTGGGAAGTGATGCAAGCAGGGCCTTCAGTAGAGACTTGGGATGATTTCCGACAGAGATTCGAAATGAATTTTCTTTCTCAAGATGAGAAAAGTATGCAAATGGAAAGATTTTTGGCGCTCAAGGAAGGAGGCATGACTGCCAAAGAGTATGTTACCAAGACCAATTAACTAGCGAGGTTTGGGTTGGATCCAACAGATACCCTGCATAAGAAAGCTTTGCGGTTTGCTAGAGGATTGAATGAACCCCTCCATGGGTTAGCTATGTCTTATATTCTGATGGGAGAAACTTTTGAAATGCTCGTTGGTATGGCATTGATGCATGAGGAAGATAAAGGTGAAAAGAAAAAAGTTAAGGTTGAGGAAACACAAATTAAGAAAGTGTGGCTCAAGAAAGGGAAACAACAACAACAACAAAAGAAGGGAGAAAAGGATGGCAAGGCTTGAGATAAGAGGAAGTGCCACAATTGCGGGCGCGAGGGTCACTAGATCAAAGATTGCAAAAGAAAGAAGAATGCTTGTTTCAATTATGTAGTGGCCAGGCACTTTTCTAAGGAGTAAGGAGTGCCCGAAGAAGCAAGGACAAGGTCAAATGGAAGGATCTTTGGGAGGGCAGGTGCACGCTCTCATGGCCGGTGCGCCAGACAGAGGTAGGAAAGTTTCCTTTGAAGGTTTGATTTCTCTTTCCAATCATCCTGTTAGAACTCTTTTTGATTCGGGCGCTTTGCATTCTTTTATATCTGATTCTGTGGTTGAGTCTCTGCACCTTATTACTAGTAAGGTTGTGGATCCCGTTGTTGTCTCAAACCCCATTGGTGGTATGACTCATCTGTCTATGATTTTTCAAGGTTTGAGAATATCTGTTTTAGGCGTCGAGTTTGAGCGCGACACATATGTGCTTGGTTTCATGGGATATGGCTTAATTCTAGGGATGGATTGGCAAACCATGTATGGTGCCATTCTGGATTGTGAGAGGAGGGTCGTTAGACTTTTAACTTGCCATGGAAGGACCCTCGATATTTCTTGTGACCCTAAATGGCCTGTCATGCTTAGTTTCCTAGAGTCACTTGATTCATCTATCAATGATCTGTGATCTGTACCAGTATTCTGTGAGTATTCTAACGTTTTTTGAGGAGGTTCGGGATTGACCTCTGAGGCGCTAGATCGATTTTCGTATATACTTGGTGGACAATGCAAATCCAGTTGCATTACCTGTTCGCCACATGGCTCCAAGAGAAAGAAAGGAGCTCAGCAAGCAAGTCGGGGAGCTACTTGAGAAAGGGTTTATTAGGCGAAGCATATCTGAATGGGGTGCTCCAATAGTATTCGCAACTAAAGCGGATGGTTCGCTTCGCTTATGTGTGGACTATAGAGAGTTGAATAAACTCACTAAGAAGAACAGACACACACTCCCGAGGATAGATGATCTGTTTAACCAGCATGTTGGTGCATCGATTTTCTCTCATTTAGACTTGGCCATGGGGTTTCATCAGTTGAGAGTGGTCGAGGACAGTATAGACAAGACTGACTTTAGAACTCCAGATGGTTTCTTTGAGTGGCTCGTTATGCCTTTTGGGTTGACGAATGTACCCTCCTATTTTGTTGATCTACTGGGCAGGGTGTCTAGGGAGTTTCTTAATAAGTTCATCGTGGTCTTTGTTGATGATATCTTGATTTTCTCGAAGAGCGAGGAAGAGCATGCCCGATATTTAAAGGAGGTTTTGAAAACTCTCTGTGCGCACCAACTTAAGGCGAAATTCTCCAAATGTCATTTTTGGAGAAAAGAAGTGAGATTTCTAGGGCATGAGGTCTCTAAAGATGGGACAACAGTAGATCCAGCGAAGATAGTTGCAGTTCAAGATTGGCATATCCCAAAGAATGCAACGGAGTTGAGAAGTTCTCTTGGTTTAGCGGGCTATTATAGGAATTTCATTAAGGACTTCGCAAAGGTATCGGCCCCACTCACCAGACTGACGAAGAAGAATCTGGCATTTTCTTGGGATGTAGATTGTGATGATTGAAGAGGGCTCTGACAACAGCTCCAATCTTGACCTTGGCCGATGGGAACAAAGTGTTCACAGTATACACTGATGCATGTGGTACAGGGCTTGGTGCGGTTTTAATACAAGAGGGATGGGTTTTATGTTATGGAGGTGGACCGCTAAGGGTTCATGAGAAGTACTACCCTACGCATGGCTTAGAGTTAGCTTCCATAGTACTTGCGCTTATGACTTGGCGCCATTATCTACTTGGAGAGAAATTCGAGCTGTATACTGATTATAAATCTCTCAAGTACTTGTTCTTGCAGAAGGATCTTAATTTAAGGCAGCAAAGATGGATGGAGTTCCTAGCATCCTATGACTTTGAGATTGCTTATACCCCTGGCAAGGGTAACGTGGTGACAGGCGCATTGAATAGGCAGAGGATAACCTTAAGTCCCCTGTTTGTGGGGAGGAAAAGTCTGGAGTTTATATGGACTTTTGACTTTAGACCCTCCACCGAGTTTATACCTGGTTTATTGGCATCACTTGAGGTGCGACCTACTATTCTGGATCAGATAGGAACTTCTCAGCGAGAGGATCCACATATTTATGACATCTTAAATAGCCTCAATAGAGGAGAGACTTCTTGTCACGTCAGTAGATATTCCACGGACAATAGAGGGAGGTTGCGATGAGATGGAAGGCTTTGTGTTTTCCGATTTGGGAGTTTGTTGAAGATAGTCCTTGAGGAAGCTCATCATTCTAAGATGACTATTCAACCAGGCGGTGATAAGATGTATAGAGATATGAAGAGGGTTTTCTTTTGGGTTGATATGAAGAAAGGTGTGGCAGAGTTCAGTTTCTCGATGTTTGGTTTGTTAGCAAGTCAAAGATGAGCAAAGGAAGCCCGATGGTTTAGTTCATCCTTTGGAAGTCCCACAGTGGAAGTGGGAGAGCGTCTTAATGGATTTCATTGACGGTTTTCCTAGATTGAGGAAAGGCAACACCAATATTTGGGTTATAGTAGACAGACTTACTAAGTGCACTCATTTCACTCTAGTTAAGAGTAAGAGGACGACAGCATGGTTGGCAGCAATTTATGTTCGTGAGATAGTTCGTCTTCATGGAGTAACTTCCAATATCGTAAGTGATCGTAACCCCATTTTAACCACTGAATTTTGGAGGAGCTTGCAAGAAGCATTAGTTACACAGTTGTGTTCTAGCACCGCTTATCACCCTTAGACAGATGGACTGATGGAAAGGGTGAACAGAGTTCTTGAGGATCTTTTAAGACTGTGCATCCTAGACTTTGGAGGGGCTTGGGAAGAGCATCCTCCTTTAGTAGAGTTCGCCTAGAACAAAAGTTACCAAGCTTGTATTGACATGGCACCTTTCGAAGCATTATACGGGCGACCCTGTAGATCACCAACTTGTTCGTCGGAATCTACAGAAAGACTTCTACTTGGACTAGATATGGTTAGAGAAACTTACAAAAAGATTAATCTTATTAGAAGGCGAATGAAGACAACTCAGGATAGGCAGAAGTCCTATGCAGATAAGAGAAGGACTGACATTGATTTTGAGGTGGGAGACATGTTTTTCGTTAAGGTAATACCTTTAAGGAATGTGGCTCGCTTTGGATCTATAGGGAAATTGCCACCAAGATTTGTATGGCCCTTTCCTATAACAGAAAGGATTGGCCAAATGGCCTACAGAGTAAAGCTACCAGAGAGACTGTCCTACGTTCATGATGTATTCCACATTTCTCATTTATAGAAGTGTTTGCATTATACTGCAGAAGTAGTTGAGCCGAGTATGCTTGAGGAAGTAGAGGTGGAATGGGAGGCGACAGTTAGACGGGTTCCTACCCATATTCTTGGATCAGGAGTTAAGAAGCTACACAACCGAGAAGTTAAGTTGATGAAAGTTCAGTAGGAAGATAATCAAGAGGTTGCAACTTGGGAGACTAAAGACAAGATTTACGCTTCGTACCCTTTTCTTTTCAAGGGTATGTTCTTAACTTCCTTTCCGAAGCTTTTATTCATACTTATTTCTATCGTTTAAGTATATCCTGTCGATCGAACATTCGACCTTTAGGTAGGAATCCCACAGATGTAAACATGTGTTTGAGACATGTTATGTTTGATGGATGCAAGTGTTTGCTAGTGGTTTCTCGTGAATGCATAAACACATACATTAGGCACTAGATCAGCTCAATCACTCTCATACTGCATATAGATGTGTGTGTATTTTTTACTTTTTATGGATGAAAATGGGTGTATCATCATATGGATGTTGCATTTGGATGAATGATGGCATGCATATATAGAACTTACATGCTATAATAGGATTATTTGCATACATATTGGATTCATGGAACTAACATATATTGCATTATAGAGGTCGACTGAATCAGTAGACCGCCTGATCTTTCGTATTAGCATAGGGACATACACACACCTTTGCATATGTTCATATAAGCATTAAAAGTCTTTAAGGACAATGGATGCCTTTGATTGGTTGATGAGTAGATGGATGATGGATGTTTGGGTATACATTCTTCTTAACTTAGAGATTTCGGGGACGGAATCCTTTGAGTAGAGATGAGTGTAACACCCCGTAATTTATAACACATTAAGATGATAAATTAAAGTGTACTTAATTAAATAATTGGAATTAAATAAAACGGATCACGCCATTGAGTTCATCTTGGAATTCTGCTTAAGATAGACTCCGAGTTTGCGTAAAATACAGACATCGTATGAAGAAGATAATAAGGTTTGAAGTTTACACATATATATAAGCTTGTTATATATAAAAAATCATTTCATAAATTTAGAATCGGTCCGAAAATCAAAGGAGGGACAACGCGAGAACCAGAACCATTGGGGATCGACCCCAACCGGTAGGGGTGTCGACCCATGGGTCGACACCATAAGGGGGGTGTCGACACCCATGTCGACACCCAGGTCGACACCCCCAGATCCGGGCCTGATACATTTCAGTGTGCATGGACTAAATTGTTGACTAGTTTCGTGAACCCTATGCTATAAATAAGATCCCATTCTTGCTGTATATAACGTAGTTATATACACAATTATATGATTTTTGTTTGATGATAACAACCAAATAAATATTATTTCAAATGTGTTTGTTACTGTACTGTTCTATATATACATCACAGATAGGAATATAATATTTATATTTAAATAGAATACGACTATACAAACATTCAGTTATTTACACAGTATTTTATTTAAATATAAATATTTTATTTCAAATATTCAAACAGTACAACTATTTATAATTCCACTATTTGAACACATCACATTTCATATACATTCCCAGAATATTGTACTTGTAAATAAACTGAATATAATAGACAAGTTTGTTGGAACACAATAAAATAATTTTTTATTTCAAACAAAATTTGTTTATTACAAATATCAGTACAATTCTCTCTACAACACTCATACAGTCACTCTGTCATATATACATACATTTTCACTTTCATATACAGACACATTTACTGACACTTTCATTCACTGTCTTTCATCTTCTATCTGCAAAGCTCTCTGTCAGTCCAGTCATCATCTTCATACCTGTCATATACAAAAAAAAAACACACACAAAGAGAGAGTATATGGAATAGAAATAATTTTCAAAATACATTTGAATATAAATTTTAATTTTAAAATTTTATTTGCCTCAGATTTTTGGTGTGTTTCTTATCATTTTTCATGATTCGATTTGATTTATCAATTTATCCAAGACAGCTTGGGATATTCACAGTCGTACACTGTAAATACCAAAAGGCAATCAGTGTATATACAAAATATTTCAGTGTAGGAACAATAAAATCAGTTTGACGGCTGCATATACACACGTTTATAAATATACACGTGTGCACTGCCTCGCCAATCAACGAGCAACAGAGGAGTAGCCACGTGGACCTTCTCGACTCAGTGCACATGTCAACATAGTCAACACATGTCAAAATGGCCGAGCAAAGCCCAAGACTGCTTAACAAATAATAAATCCATTCTCTAACATTCAAGTATCAAACTGCATATAGACATCATTAGGTTTTGGCAAGGAAATGTGGTCTAGCATGAAACAAGGTGGTCGAGCACAAGGCTAGCAATAACATTATTCTTGGCAAATGATGAACTTAACACAAAATGGTCGACCCAGTGACATGGCATGAACAAATGCAACACAAACAAATCAGGTTCATAACTCAAGTGGACAAACTTTTATACAAGCAAACATAACAGTGAACAATCAAGGTACATGGTCAAGGGTGGAGTACTAAAGCATTCCAGATGTGATCAGTTCAGCAGTGCATTAGGCAGTTAATACACACATGAAATCAAAGCATGGTTTAAGTCAATACAGCCATAAGCAAAAGTTTACAAGTATGGTCCATGTAGCAACTCGTATGTCCAAGTGGAAGTGATTCAAATATGGCTCAGGAAGTTACATGAGTGTATAAAGTAGCCAACGTACAACAAAACTCGACAAAAACATGCACATGGGTCAAATGGAAACATGTTTTCAGAATGTTCGGAGTAGTTCAAAGTGTAACAATAACATAGCAGGTTCAAGTACAAAATTCACGTTATTTTCAGAATGTTGTAGATTTCTTTTCAACATATACATGGAGACAAGAGTGGTCAAGTAGCATGTACAAGTGTATGGAATGATTAACACATAACAGTCTGGTGCCTTGCGACAAATCAAAAGTGAAGCAACATGTATGGGTGAAGTGGTTCAACACAGTAAGAAACCAAATTGAGGTGCGCACATGTCACAGCAAGTGTGTGGGTATGCAAAATTATATACAGCATGATCACAGCAGTAAATGCACGTGGTTGTGTGTGTGTGTACAGATATGGTAAAGAAATAAGCATGTTTGGCAAGTGTTAATTGCAGAAAATCATAAAGGGGATTTCATTGTAAATTTTCATGGCAGCAGTGAAGAAATTGATTGAAGTTTGGATTTACTCATATATGGGATGGTGATTAAGCATATAACAAACTCGGCAACCATCTGTATTTCAACAATGCAAAGAAAATCATCCATATGCATAGAAAGTGAAATATCATAGGATGGTTTATCACAAAGTTTTGGGATAGTTTTCAATTTCGAAAAAAATCAGCAGTGGTATTTAGAGAAAAAAAACAAATACGTTTTCGAAATATTTCTCTAAATGATCAACTCAAAACAGAGGGACTTTTTCATTCCAGAATTTTGGCAAAACCATTTTTGACACAAGTATAATTTGAAAATCAGATTTACAGGAATGGCAGAAAACTTTCTTATTTTTTCCAGTTTTGAGAAGAATCGAATTCAACATGTTTCAAATTGTTTCCATATATTATCAAGTTTTTCTCGGCAATAAATCATGGTCTTTATCAGCCATTCAATCACACAATTCTAATATAGGAACAAGGAAAGTTCATCACAACAAAACAGGAAAGCTATTAAAGCCAAGGAACCAAAATTAAAATTCTACCAAGAAAAACACATGCAAAAATCAATCGAGCCATTCATATGAAATCAGAGTGAATTAAGGATCGAATTACCCTGTTTATTCACATCTATCATCACTGGAAAAATCAATCGAAAAAACTCAACAATTCTAGACCAAATTCAAATTCAAATTCAGAGAAACTCACCAAATACTTCATCGTTTTTGATCGCTATTATCCCCAAATCGAAGCACCATATATTAACAAATATTCGAGCAGCAGAATATTTTTCTAGAGTTGGAAGAGCATCGCGATTTGATTTGGGAACTCACTGAAAACCTAATAGCCGCCATTTTTGATTTCCACGGAAAGGGAGAACGGGCTCAACCAATTCCACAAAGGGCCTGCCAAGTTTCTAAATGAATAGGGGGATAACCCTTTTATTTCTAACTCCTACGGTTTTGTTTGTTTTCGTTTTGTTTTATTTTAATTTTGTTTTTTTAAACAATTCTGAATAGTTCTAAGGTCTGTAAATTCTAGCAGTTTACTAGAGTCTGTAAAATCTTGGGTTACATGTTATGGGTTTGTAATACGGAAAAAATCTGGTCGAGGGGATATCGGTCAGTCTAGGGTTTTGAGCGTAGGGTTAGTACAGGAGCAGGGAGTGCGAGTTTACATGGTCTTGTAAGCAGGATCTGTTATTAACACCTAGCAAAAACCTTAGGAATGTAGCAGTAGGCAGGATTTTGCTGAAGCTGGGTATCTCTGCGTGTTATTTACTTTCTGCTTTTTATTTCTGCTTTATTCCGTGATCTGTTTATTATTTAATATCCTGTCAGATTTTTAACTCAGTGAAAAACTGTGAAAAACCCTATTCACCGCCCTCTTGGGTTATTCTAGATCCAACAATTCTCATTGTTTTATTCACTCTAAAATAATGGAGGACTAGATGTTGCCTCTGCCTAGATTAAAATAGCCTATTCTTCTTCATCAACAAGAGTTATTTAAGTTGAGAGATCTGTTCTTCAATCAATTCCATGTACTTTTAGAACCAATCACTGTGAGTCTACGTTATTTTTAGATATAAACACTTAAAAGTTAATTTGACATGTCTATGAATTGGATCTAAGCCTATGACTATTTGAACCATATCAGATCTGGCATAACCTGTGTCTCTAAGTTAATCTTGACACTACAACAAAAACACCATATTACAACTTTAATTTTACAACGGTGCGTAAAGCACAGTTGTAATAAATGCTTTTTTACAACTGTGCAAAATGCACTATTGTAAGAAATGTTTTTTACAACTGTGAAATAATCACTGATGTAATAAACATATATATCACAACTTTACATTTTATTGGTTGTAATAGAGATGCCTAGTGCAAACTTCATGTTTATAATATCTATATTTAATAACTAATTATATTGATATTTAATAATAATACTTATTTATTATAATTTAGCATCAAATAAATAAAAATATTATTAGTATACTATTTAATACTATGTAAAATAATTAACAAATAATAATTATTACTGATAATCACTAACATACAAATAACAATTTGTGTTTAATAATTAATTAATATTCGAAAAAAATTAAGAATAATAAGTAATAACTGATAATTAATAATTTATAAAGTAAAATTTAATAATTATTCTTTAATGATAAATAAGTATAAATTACTTTTAAATAATTAAAACCTTTGAATTAAGACTATTATTTAATAATTAGGAATTAATATTTTACTACTTATTATTGGATAATTAATAGTCATATCTAGTTAGTTAAAAAATTGAAATAAACTTAAGAATACTTGATAATTAATATGGATATGACATTATTTGTATCTGTAAAAATATCCATCGGTTGTGGAATAAAATATCCATTTTTATTTTCAGATTTTACTTAAACTTAAGAATACTTGATAATTAATACGGATATGACATTATTTGTATCGGTAAAAATATCCATCGGTTGTGGAATAAAATATCCATTTTTATTTTCATATTTTACTTAAATCTTTAGCCTTAACCAATTGTAAACCTAACTAAATAATCATAAAACCACTAAATATTTTCAACATTAGATCTGTAGCTCCAACCAACATCCTACCGCACTTTTGTAATAAACCCTAGATATAATCTCTATCAACTCACTCCAACAGCTGCCTTTTTTATTTTCATCCATAGCTAATCGCCTAGAAAAAAACTGCCTTGTCAATTCGCCGATAATCATCGATTCATCCTAAGTTTCTAAAGTTCGGATCTGGGAGGTTGCTTCATCAATTTGATTTTAAAAGGTTGACTCACCCAATGTTTCCCTATTTATCAAATTCGCTTCTTCTACAAATTGGATTGGGAGCGCTGTTTGTTGGACAAGATAAGCCATCAGTGAATCGGGTTTTTAGCGAATATCGATCTCACATTTTCGCATCGTATGCTGAATTCCTAGGTTCTTACAACCAACCTTTGTAGTACTGGATTTAGAGACAACCTATGTTCGAATTCAATGAAGGGTAGAATTTGATTCAAGGTATGTGTTTGGGTGATACTTATTATGGTTTGGTGGTATGCTTTTTTTTTACCTTTATCGTTTTCAGATTTGGGGATTTCTGTAGTTTTTTTTAAAGGATTAACTTCTTGGTTAACAATGCGGTCTCATTACTGTTAAATTTAACATAATGTCGCTGCTAGATGACTGATTTTAGCGGTTTAACAATTTGTGTATTCTTCGTTCAGTAGTTTTACCTTTTATTTAGATGACAGAGTAAGCCCAAACGTTTCTGCATCTATCTTTCAAACATTCAAAATCACGAAACCCTATATCGTTTTCTTTTCCAAGGAGAGGCAGGATATTTTCCTATTTGAAGCGAGTGCAGGCAAAATATATCATGTAATTACATGCAGAAAACTTGTTTGACGAAATGCTTGTGTGGGTGTTTCGGTATGCAAAAGGAAATAAACATGTCGCTACTGTCATGGAGATTTAGTAGTTAGGAATGATTCAATAAAATGGTGGTAAATCATAGAATTCCTGACTTAAATGCAAGTGTAAATTAGTGGTAGATCATTTAACAAACTTAACAGAAACTTCCAAGAACCTATACCATGCCTTAGAGCCATAAATTTATCAAAGAAGAAAATATCACGCAACCACTTATACCATGCCTTAGAGCCATAAATTGGAACCTGCACCCTTTATGTGAACCATTCTACTTTCATGATTAAAGTTATGAACCCCTATGCTCTGTCACTTCACCTACTTATGCATCATATCTCATATATGTGCCTTGGAGTCCGCCACTCTTCTTCTTTCATCATAGATGTGATGTTTGGACCATGCATTGTTCCATTTCATATTTTCACTGTGATGTTATTACTGGGGTATCTCTTGTGTGTGCATTCACGCTTACTATTTCTGTTGACCCATAGTATTGACTCTGTAAGCATACATATCTGCAGTTCACTATTATGCTCACATGCTCTTTTTCAGTTAATTGGCATGCATTCATTCCATCCCATCATTTGCATACACTAGTTCAGTTTAATCTGTTTTTCTTGCATCGTTCAATCTATATGTTGTCGCGTGTAAGTATACATTTTGACGGTTATTTACTTTTGTCATCGTTGATGCTTATGATGTGGTATTTCATGACTAAGTTCAAGAACTCTCAAGCAGCTGTTTTTTTAGAATGTGTTAAAAAAAACATTGTGGTCTAAGTTTAAACGATATTGTACTGTACAAGTAAAATATATCTGAATTTTTATTGATAAGTTTAAGCATATGATAAATTGACTTTATATTTTCATATTACATCATTTGGAAAAAATTACCCCACAACTTACCATGATTAAACTGAATGGTGGTTCTACCAGGAAGGGTTTAATTCTGTGGCCAAAATAGTTTTTCATGTAACTAGCTGAATTTATTTAATATGAATTGTCTATTATTTCATTGCATTTGGGATATTTACCTCTTATTTGGTAACAAAGTAGACATGTTAAACTGATTCAGTATGTTACACAGCTAATCCAATCCATATAGCACTTTCTAGATATCCTATTACAAGTGGGATGTGTATATATATTATTTACATATATTATTTATCTTATTCCTTTTAGTTTACTTGCTATTTCACTTCCATTTTTCTTCTATGATTGTTACAATTTGGCTTATTCACTATAGGTACTGGAATTTGTTATATTACGCACCATGAGAAGTGACAGCATCCTATATCTCCAAGCATATTTTCTCTTATCCTTAAATGATAATAACTTATGGTAACTCAGAGATATTTTTGTTCTTTCTTCTAACAACTGACATATTTTTAGTCTAACAACAGACATATTTTTATGCAATAGGTTTGATCACTGAAGTAAACTTGCACCAAAAAGATAAATGGCGCAAAAATTTCGTTGTCTTCGATTAGTGAACTCCCGTGGGATATGCAAATTTTTGTGGATAACTTGTGCTTGTACTAAGTTGCTTTGTAACGGTCAAGTATGTAATAATGTACGAAATGTTGTCTGAAATTTCTTGTTTGTAATACTTAATATTTGAGTATTTTAATAAATTAGTTTGCAAGTAACTGTAATATCTGATTTGCTTATGCAGTATTGCTATATTTAGTGTATTGTTCTTTTCAGTTGCAAAAGATGTTTATTTTTTTAAAAACCCAAATGTCAATCACAACGGTGCATAATAGTTGTAGTAGATTTTATTACAACGGTGCATAACTGTTGTAATAAAGTTTATTATAACGGTGTAAAAAAGTTGTAAAATATACATATTACAACATTGTTGCAACAGTGTAAAATAGTTGTAAAAGATTTTAGTCTATTACAACTTCTTAATACACGACGGTTTGCCTACCGTTGTAATATGTATATTACAACGGTGTTCCACCGTTGTAATAGGGTCATTTTATTGTAGTGTGACATGTTATGAACTGGATCTAAACCTATGACTAATTGAATCATGTCAGATCTGTCATTATTGCATATCTAATTCACTAATTAGGTCTCGTCATGCCTGCTTATGATCATGTCACTGTGCCTAATCAGTTCTATTATCACATGTACATCAGGTCTTTTCTTATATGCCTATCTTGTCACTATGCCCACTTTTATCACTATATGTTTATTAGTTGCTATGCCTATCTGTTATTATGCTTATTTCTGTAATCTTCCCTTCTTCTTTTCCCTTTTTATTTTATAACCAGGCTACCTACGAGCATAGGCATACCGCTGAAACATGCGAACGCGTGAAATTGGGAACTAGGGGAAAATGTTAAATTGGGGGCATAACTTATATTGGGAAATTTGGGCATAACTTGAATTGAATACATGAATATGGTTTTGGGGCATAAAATGAACTGTGATTAAAAACCTTAATTTGGGGCGTATGATACATGATGAATATGACTTGGGAAAGAGGCATGAAAACCTATAATGAAATAGGAATAATTATTAAAGAATGAAAATTTCCTAGATTTACAGTAATTAGAAATTGTAACCACGCTTAGACACGAGGATAGATTATACTTGTGGTGGAAGTCTGCCCGGAACTGACCGGCATATCCAGCGACCACAAGTGGTGAATCTAATATGAGGGGTATAAGTGCATAATCACGTAACGGGCTAAGACAAGAGGTTAAGTCCGACTTGCGAAAGAAGTCTTCCCAGAACCGCCCGGCATATCCGATACCCACAAGTAGTAGGCTTAATGTGGGAGGTTTAGCGCATTATAACCGAAAATTAATGAATGGAAATGAACATGAATACTTAACCTGTTTAAATCCATAGGGATTACATGAACATGTCAACTGAGTATGGGTTAAGTAAACTTGCTTGAAATGGTGGGAGGGTTAAGTATATCTTGGGGTAGTGGGTAATATTTATATATAGGCCCGCAAACTTAACCTGTTGTGGTTATGCAATCTTGTTACTCTGGTAGGGCATAACCTGTGGAAATCCTAGTAGTGGGGATGCAAGTCTAGGGGGAAGCTTGTATCATCTTGTGTGTGGGACCCGTTTCAGTTAGTACCGCATATATAATTATCAAACGAGTACTCCGAACTAGGTCGTAGTGGGGCACGCTTACTGGGCTGATTTTAAGAGATCCAAAAGAGGGGACGGTGTGGGCGGCGCATTCCGATGGGGTCATGTGCGTGCGTGGGTCCGGACTAGAGGAGGCTAAGACGCCGTGACATTAGCAGATATGGTTGTGCACATCCTGAAAACAAAGGGTTGCCACTTTAGGAAGTGATACGTCCTAATGTGGGGCCAGCACAGGGTATCTATAGAGTAGGGAGCCGATCAATTGGGGTAGTAATTAGGGTACATCTAGTCTCGCCAGTTTAAGAGCCCGTTATTATCCTTAGGGATGACACCGGTATGTTCAGTTGGGATGCCTTTTGTTGTATGGGGGTAAAACCTCTTACTAGAAGTACGCCTAAGTCTATCATCTTGTTGGGGATCATCTTGTTCATATGACACTAGTATTGGTGCAGAGAATGTTAATTAGAGAAGCACTATACATATATGTTCAGTTCATCCTGTTTACCTTGTCATACCTACCTTATATGCTATTATATCTCTTATCAAGTTTATAAGCCTATCATGATGCTTTTACTTATTAATATGCTAAAAGTAACCATACTCGCTAGACTTTATGTCTGACCCATTTTTTTAGCTTTCCTTTCTCTTCCGTTTCCACCCCAGGTTCCCAGGGTGGGAATACTCAAGCTTGATAAGGACTCTTCTGTCATTTTGCATGGAGCTGCTTAGATGTACTGCTTGATTTCGTACCTCCTCTGCTATGACTATGTTTTTGGGGATTATGATCTTATCATGTTTATTGTACTTTGATAATTTTAGTACAAGATAGAAGTTTTAAGTTGATGTATTGGTTTTTATGTATTTCAGACTCATGATGTAACTATGTTTTGAACCACGATTTTTTCTGCTCAATAAATTTTTAAATTCCGCTGCTATTTTATATCTATTGTTAGACCAAAAAGTGGTTCTAACACCCAAATTGAATAAAATCAGAATAAAATAAGATCAAAAGTAAAATGGAGACGCAGAATTTATAGTGGTTCGGCGTTAAAGAGCCTACGTCCACTTGTCAATCACTATTCTGATGATATAGTTGCAATTACAATGAGATATTCACTCGACTTCACTCACAACTCACATACATTCACTCAATTATCTCACAACTAATGTTGAAAGACAATTTGGATTATACGGGAGTGCTGGAATTCGGTTTAAGAAAGTAGATGAACTCTCAAAGTGCCAGAAAAAGGATCCCTTTAATTGTCTCCAGACAGGGTATTTATAGTGAAAGTTTGCTCAGAACCCGATCCGGATCGGAGCCACGTGTCTTCCATCCCATCATCCTCGGGTTCGGATGGATTCCAGTGTTGATAACGCATCAGAGCAGTGGACGTTGTGGGCAGGAACTGGTCATACCCGCTCCGCATCTTCAGGCGATCGTGGGGGAATGTGACATGAAGTACAGGTTCGGTTCGGAGGAGCCTGGAGTGGGGGTTCGGATCGGAGAATCCGATCCGACTCGGATTATCCCAAAACTAAGTCTTTATCCACTTTGCTCCGCTCCGTTCCGTCCCTATAGCAGGTAGCCCTCCGCTCCGACTGACAGTAGGTAACCCTCCGATCCGAATAGCAGTGTCTCTTTGATCCAAATATTAGCAGCTTTCCGATCCGATCAGCAACGTCTCTCCGATCCAATCCGCAGCATCTCTCTGATCCGATCAGCAGCATCTCTCCGATCTGATCCGCTATGATGCTTTTTAAGTTCTTTAACGTTTCACATCTCGACTTTGTGTTGCCCAATTCACAAAGTGGGCTAACATTTTGCCCCCTCAAAGGATGCTACTGTTGGAGACGGAGCATGCTTTGATTATCATTGCATATCGCCTGCTAGGTAATCTTTCCTTTGACAGTCTTCGTGTTGCACCCCTCCCTTTAAATTTTAATTTAATTCATATGCTAAGCTGAGATATGACATCCTGTTCGGTTCGGATTCCGACCCGAACGGATCCCCTTCTTCTTCTGTTGCACATTGGACTAGTGGGCCAGGCTACACTACTGGGCCTTCGAACTGGTCCGAACGGGGAGACGAATAGTCACCTTGTTTTTTTATACAAATTCAGTCTCCACCTTCCTCTCATTTCCTTTTTATCATTTTACCATTTCTGCTTCGGAACTCCAGAATTCAGAGAAAAAGAAATAAGAACTCTTTACCATTCTCGTGCGAATTTCCAACTTATATACTCTGGTAGGTTTGAATCCTTGATCGGTTTCATGATAACAGGTTTTAATTGAAATTGATAGTCAATTCGACCGATCTGAACGTGGTTTCCACGCCGCAGTCTCCTCTTCCTTCGTTATTGTCGTTGGTGGCTTCGTTGCTACTCCGAGGCGTTGGAAGAGGGAGTTGTGGTTCGAGGCTGAAAAGGAGGAAGAAGAAGATCATAGGGAGTCGGTTCGGGCGGTGGAGTATGTAAAGTGGAGAAAGGGAAAAAGAAGAGAAGTCCAGAATGTTGGATCGGGTCGGGGCAAGTAGAGAAAGGGAAAAGGAAGAGAAGTCCAGAAGGTCAGATCGGGTCGGAGCAAGTAGTTAAAGAAGGGGGAATGGAGCTCATCTAACAGGGTCGGGTCGGACTGTAAGATAAAGGAGGAGAGGCATGACTACGTGATCCGATCCGAACCATTAGGGGAATCTACCTCCGAGCCGATCCAATTTTGATTTCTGAGCTTTAAAGTTTATCCGAGCCCAAAGCGAGGCTACGCCCCAGATCCGATCCCAATGAATGCGCCCGAACCGAACCGAAGGGCAGTCCATCTTAATGCATAAAAACTCGTTTAACTGGCCCAATCAACCCTTGGCATAATCTTCAACTTAATGGACAGTTAGAATAGTGCCTTGCGATCATAACTGGACATCAAGAACTACCTTGACCCTTATTACTTTGCTAAAATTTTGCGTCGCACTTTCAAATATTAACTTTACACTTTCTGCATACACTGTTTACACTTTAGTTTGTACAATTGCACAGGGGGATACGGGCTAATTTACTCTAACCTATGCTATTTCTTCTTCAATAGTTTTGTGACCATGAGATCCAGACGCTCTTCTAGACTTGCTGAGAAGAAAGAGGCCCCGGAGACATCCAACAAAGTTACTCTCAAGGACATATCTTCTCACTCAGATCCAGAATGGAATGATGAGGGTTCAGACTACGAGGTTGGAAATCGCAAAAGTGGCAATGTGTCCTCGGAGGGTGAAGTTTCTCTAGGTTTTGAAGAGGAAGGAGGGATTGGCGACGACCGGGCTCCTGAAGAGTTCGAATCGGCTGTCATATTGGAATCACCCCAAGATTCTGTTGAATCAACAATCGACAACGACAGACTTATCCGAATTTGTTTAAAATACGGGATACTAAAAAGGGACACCCTGGTGCCTTCAAGAACTGACCGTCCCCACAACCCTCCAGAAGGGTATATGGCAATTACTCGGTTGATGTGCATGGTCGGTGCTATCCCTCCATTTTCTCCTTTCCTCGTCGATTTCTAAGACAAATGCGGATTGCCCCCATGCAACTGCACCCCAATTCTTATGCTTATTTATACACCTTATATGTAGCATACCGTGAGATCTTAGGCATAGAGCTCACTTTCGATGACGTTCATTTCTTCTACAACTTCAAGCATCGGACTCGAGAGACTCCTTCTTTCTGCTATTTTGAGTCTGTCCCTAAGAGTAAGATAATTTCAGCGCCATTCAGTAGTAAAGCTGGAGATTCCAGGCTGGAATGGTTTTATGTGAAGCGACAACCAGGGTGTGCCAGGAGGTGGACGAAATCAAGTAAAGCACTGGTTTTCTAAATCTCGGCTCTATACATTCAAGTCATCGCCTTAACTCGTTTTTCTTTTTGTTTGTAGTCGATAACCCAAAAAAAATATCAGACCAAGTATTCTTTGATCGGATGCACCAGCTCCTTAATGGAGATCAGAAGTTCTTGACTATTGATGAAGTCCTTAAGGACGAATATCTTCATTTTCATGGGTTGCTATCTGTTACTCGTAGCATTGGTCACGGGATGGCTCCATATGTTTATATTCCCCCCGTGGATGTAATCCCTGAAACGGGCGAAAGTTCGAGAGCTTCCACAGTGCCTCTTCAAGCTTCACCCTCTCCTTCTTCTACCCAAGATGATGAATTGGCTAACATGGCGGAAAAGCATCGGGAAGGGTATACTATTCCCGAGGATGCCATTTCTCCAGAAAAGTCAACGTCTTACAAAGAGTCACCGATCGATGCTTCTGAGGGAAATGTCCCTAGCATTGATGACCCACTGTTTCAGGGTTTGGGGGATCTCCCTTTACCTGAAACCATTTACAATTCATAGGATTTTAGGAAGAATCCTTTAGTTTTCACTTCATCCGAAGAAACCACTCCTGCTAAGGCCAAAGAGCCTACCCGTACTAGTCTAGCTTCGGACTCGGGTTGGTTGGGGTGGAAACACACCACTTAGGACACAGTTTATACAATGGATTTACCACTCATTGCACCTCTCTCTCTATGAAACTATTGATTCTGAATTACATTTGTCTTATTGTGCAGGCACGATGTCCCGATCTTACTGTGATATCAGGAAACTTCGCCGCAGCATGTCAAATCTGCCCTATGATACTGAGCATGAGCGTCGTGAAGATCGCGGTAGGGAGGACAGAAGACCCTATGATTCTTATCGTTCGCGAACCTCGCGTTCTCGCTCTCCTGTTCGGACAGATCCAGAACGATATAAAGGTTACCAGGGTCGTCCGGAAGAGGACAGGCCACAACCAAAAGACTCCACCTCTTCTCAAGAAAAGCGCAGCAGGGAGAGAAGTCTGCCAAAAGATACTGAGTCGCGAAGTAAACGCAAGGTCTCTGCTAAACGGCCTAGAACAGATAAAAGAGGCTACTGAATCCTCCACGCACAGGGATACTGAGCTGACGATCCCCGTTCCTCCACCACTAGATGCTGAAACTGCAATCAAGCGAGCGTATCTGGAGGAGCAATTTCCCGAACATTACTTCGAGAATTTAAATTTTTTACCTGCACTTGAGCCTATTTCTTCCAGGTGGGCAGATGAGGCCAAAGCAAAGATAGATGTGGTCGAAAAACAGTATTCTGAAATGTTCAAGTATTCACGCAACCATTCCAGAATCATCCGTACTCTAATCACGAATGATGATTCGATGCAAAAAACCGTGGAAGACGATGCAAAGGCCTTAAAGAATCTAGGAAAAGATTTGGAGGACACACAGGCCCAGCTTGCTGTTGCTCAAAGGGATGCTACTAGCTTCAAACAACAATTTGAAGATATGCAAAAACGTTACCATGATTTGCTTGAATCTCATACTCAAGAGCGTTTTGAGTTAAAAAAGCAAGCTGAAGAAGCTAAGTTAGATGCCGTTAAAACGCGCCTTGCTTACGCTGAACTTGAATGGAAAAATGCCGAGTTAGCAAGGAGGAATGCTGAGCTAGAAAAGAAAAATGCTGACTTGGCTTCAAAGCTAGTGGAGGCGGAGAACAGAGCTGCCCTGGCGGAGGGTAACGTCGAATTTGCCATCAAATCCGCTGAGGAGGCCCGCAAATAATTGTTAGAGGCTGAGGAAGAGATTCAGGGCTTCGGCGAATTAATGATTGAATTCTTTGCGCATATCATCCGTCGCAGGAACATTTCTTGGATTGAAGATTATCCATCTACTCTAGTCCATGTATGGAGTCAGATCGTTAAGTGGGAAAAAGAGGAGCTCAAGGTTGATTCCATTGACGAGGACAAGCTGATGGAGAAATATTTAAGGGATGATGAGCCAGAACGCCTAGCTGAGGGGCGTCGCCTCATTGCTGCTGCCATGGACGAAGAGAAGCGGAGGGCTAAGCAAAAGAACATTCCCGAGGCTGGTTCCTCTTCAACTGCCCCCGCAACTTCTGAAGTAGAGGGATATGATCCTAAAAACCCGGGGTCCCTCGAACAACTCTTTTATCCCCTATTCCCGAAACGGCATCGGAGACAGCAGTTACCCCTGCCGAGAAGTCTTCGGAAGGTATCTCTACATTCTCACCTCAATTCGTCAAGGCTATCTCTACCTTTCGCCATGTGATTGAGCAATCGATGAAAAACCCATTATTTTCTCCTGAGTTGATAACTGTTGCTTCTCACTCTGCAGGTATTGAGCCATCCGGAAAGACAGATGTGTCCCAGGGAACCGCTCCTGGGGTGGAGCCTACAGAGAATGCAAAAGGGTGAAAGGACAAGGCTGCTCCCATAAATTTGGGAGAAGGAAGCGAACCATCTAAGGCTGACACTCCTCGCTATGACGAAATGATAGATGCCTTGAAGGATGATTGCGGCGACGGAGGACATGAGGAAGATCCAGAGGTGGCAATAGTCGGGGAGTCGAAAAGTGCAGATGATGTTACTTTGGCTGCAATGAAAGCTGATCAAGATAAACGCTTGTAGTTAAAAGCTGAAGACTTAGATCCTTAAAGCCTAAAGCCCCTCGCAGTTGTGGATGCGGGATCAAGGTTAGTTGTTAAGCTTTCAACTAGATCTATTACAGAGGAACTCGCTACAAAGTCTTCTCTTGATTCCAGCGCTCCGCCCTCCGGGAAGAAATCAACCGATTCCAGCAACGCACCTTCAGGAAAGAAAAAATCAAAGCGCATCTTGACGGAGGCCGAGAAAGAGGCGAAGGATGCGGAGAAAGCCACCAAGAAGTCCAAGCCTCACTCGAAGTCTAAATAGTGGGCTATCTTGCGTTGTTTCAGCATTTGGTGGACCAACAATTGCTGCTATAAGGGTGGCTCTTGCACCTTCTTTTTGGATATTTTCCTGTACAAATTCATTCATTTATAAATAAAAAATAATTCATTTTCCGCAATGTCTGTTAGTCGTTAGTTTTGCACTTATGTAAGAATGCATGTCTTACTATAGTTGTGTAATGAAGTTATGGTGGGGGGAAATATGTGTATACATATATGCCCCCAGTCAATCTCAAAAAACTAGTCAAGACTTAATCAAGTAATCTGAATGTCCCCGATTTTCTGACGGGATTGCATCTTCTGTGTCGTCAATGCCTGTCGTTTTTTCTGGCAATTTTTTTTTTATACTCTCCTATCTTATACTCAGGTTAGAGTTCTTACTGAGGCGGTCTCTTTTCTGGGTGCACCTTCACGCCGCAGAGGACGTCGTCTTCCCGACCTTTATACTCTCTCTCAATTCTCGAGAGTTAGAGTTAAGAATGTCGTCTTCCCATTCTTTTATGTCTTACCGCACAAGTAGTCGTTGTGCTTTTTCTTACGTTTAAACTGTTTTCAACCTTTCAGGTTTTGAATCATCTTATATTCCATAATCGCAACAGAATAGTCGATGAAGGTATACATATAATGCATGAAAGTAAATAACACACGATATTTTTATAGTGGTTCGGCTAAGTCGTAGCCTATATCCACTTTATAGTCCTTTATTCATATCATCAGATTTTCCTAAGGCAAGTCGTGCCTTTTTAAAGAGTTCATAAGAAAAATAACAAAGAGTACAACATTTCTAATCCAAATATCGCATCAAGTGTTGGGCATTCCATGCCCTAGGTATTTCTTCGCCATCTACGGTCGTTGACCTGAAGGTTCCTTTTTCAAGTTTCCGTTGGATGACAAAGGGTCCTTCCCACTTTGGACCGAGGTGAGGAAGGGATGGAAAGACTCTCTTTAGCACCAAATCTCCTGGTTCAAAAGTCCTAAGGCGAACTTTTTTGTCGTAATTGCATGTCATCTGACTTCGATGTCTTGTCGCACGCAAATCCGCTTCGTCCCTTTTTTCTTCGACTTCATCAAGAGACTCGAGTAAGAGCGCCCGATTCGTCATCGGGTCATAATACGTCACCCGGTGGGAAGGAACTTCAAGCTCTACTGGAATTACTGCTTCTGAACCAAAAGAGAGAGAGAAAGGGGTATGACCAGTAGCCGTCTTAAATGTTGTTCGATATGCCCACAAAGCTAAATGCAATTCGTCAACCCAATTTGCCTTTGTGCGCTCTAACCGTTTCTTGAGGATGGATTTTATAAATTTGTTTATTGCTTCAACTTGCCCGTTCTACTGCGGATAGGCAACCGCAGTATACCGTTTGTCTATCTTGTATTTCTGGCAGAAATATCTGAATTCAGCACCATTGAACTGGGTTCCGTTATCAGTTATTATGGTCCTTGGGACCCTGAATCGGCATATAATATTTCTAACCACAAAACTTATCACCTTTCTCGCCGTGATCTTGGTTAGGGGCTCAGCTTCTACCCACATCGTAAAATAGTCCACAACAACTATTGCATATTTCGCCCCTCCTTTAGCAATTGGTAGAACTCCGATGATATCAATTCGCCACGTGGCAAAAGGCCAAGGACTTACCATCGATTTGAGTTGGGTCGACGGTGCTATGGGGATTTTGGCGGAATCTCTGGCACTTATCGCAGCGTCGTGAATAATCAGCTGCGTCTTTATTAATTGTGGGCCAGAAGTATCCATACCGCAATATATTTTTCGCTAAAGTCTGACCTCCTGTATGATCTCCACACTCACCTTCGTGTACTTCTCTTAGTACACGTTTGATGTCGTCGTGTGCTATACATCGTAACAGGGGCATAGAAAATCCTTGCCTATAAAGAGTATCATCTTGTAGGACATATCTGGTAGCCTTGCGAACTATAGCCCTTCTCTCACTCTTCTTTGATGGGAGTGTCCCATTCTTAAGGAAGTTCTTAATTTGGGTCATCCACGACTCCTTCTCCGGTTCCGCTTCGAAAGCGAACTCAATTTCCATCGACTCAAAGCTTGGCGATTCCAACGTTTCAATTTGAAATATTTCAGTTCCTTATAGGTTGTCGGAACTAGCTAGCTTTGCCAGCCTGTCTGCCTTCTGGTTTTCGGCTCTTGGGATATGCGTTATACTGTACAGCTCTAGGTTGCTCAACAGCTTTTCCACTTTCTCGAGGTAGGCGATGAGTCGAGGTCCCCGAGCCACAAATTCCTTTCGCACTTGGCAAACAACGATTTTGGAGTCGCAGAATATGTCCAACATTTTTATTCCGAGGTCTTTAGCAAGCTTCAGCCCGGCAATCAGGGCTTCGTATTCAGAGTCATTGTTAGTCGCCGAAAATTCTAATCGTACAGCGTAATGTAACGACCGTCCTTCAGGAGTAACTAAGACGATTCCATCTCCGAACCTTCGGTCGTTCTTGGCTCCATCTGTGTATAGCTTCCATGGATCTATCTTTAACTCATCTTCGGACTTGACCACTCTGTCATTGATTACTTCCTCCTCTGGGATAGTGAACTCTGCTATAAAGTCTGCCAGAGCTTGCCCCCTGATCGACCTTCATGGTTGAAAATTTAAATCAAACTGACTTAGTTCAATATTCCATTTGATCAACTGTCCCGATGCTTCGGGTCTCTACAACACCTGCCTCAGAAGCTGGTCAGTGTATATGGTTATTGGAAGAGCATGGAAATAGTGACGAAGTTTTCGGGAGGCGATTAGGAGGCTATAAGCGAGCTTCTCAATCTTTGGTATAACACCCCGTGTATTCTATAACAGTGAAATTCACAAATTAAAGTATAATTAATTTCAAATCAAAGAATTAAGAGAAACGGGATACGCCATTGTGTTCGTCTCGGAAAAATACGCGAAATAGAGTCCGAGTTTTCGAAAAACGGAGTCCGTATGAAGAAAATATGGCCTCCGGAAGTTTCAGAATTCAGGTTAAAATTCAAAACAGACGAAAACAGCTCAGAAAAACAAGTTTAAAATTCAAAATCGGGCCCAATTGGCCAGGGCGGGAAAATTCCCGCCTGAAGCACTTAGGTCGACTTGGCAGTCGACCTGGGCTAGTGGTCGACAGGGCAGTCGACACCCCTGTCGACTGCCAAGTCAACACGGTGTCGACTGGGCTGTCGACCTGGCCCCAGAGCCAGGTCGAACCCAGCCCACCCTGGCTGGCCTGGACTATGTTTGATCGATTTTCTGAGCCTTGCCTTGTCACTAGGGCTAGGTGTCAGCTCCGGATTGGCCTCTCCTTCAAACGAACGGCTATTGTTGAATCAAGCTCCATCGACAGTCTAAAATAACTCACAAACATTATAAAAAGACCTAAGACCTAGCCTAAATCATACTATTTCACTTTAGCCTCAGGCCGCCGCCATTAAACCTAGAGCTCTGAATTAAAAATACAAAGAATAAAATTATAGAAGATGGAGGACGATTCTTGAAGGCTAAAACAACTATGATGCTTTAGACAATGAATTTTGGACTATTTGATTTGGGATTTTTATTTGGGTTATTTGCTTCATATTGTAAGTTCTATGTTACTTTTTAGGCAAAAACGCTAAAACAATATGGATATGCCATGAATTGAAACCGGATTTAGGAACTATTGTTAATCCATTGTTTATATGGTTTATCTTTGAATTATAATTTGGGGATATTGCTATGGCAACGTTGCAAGTTAAACTTGTCATGATTTTGATGTTGTTATGAATCACTTAGGCTTAATTGTTTGGCAAGTTGGACTAATACATGTCCATGGAATCGCTATGTTTATTGAAATCTTTATGTTGATTAAACCATGCCTATGGTGCTAATTGAACCATGGCTATGACTATTGATGGAATTATGCCTGTGATGTTAATATACCCATCATGATTAATGAAAGATTGGGTATTGCTAGGTTATGATGAAAAGTTGGAATTATTATGTTTATAATGTTAGATATGTTAAAAACACTAAATTGGAATCATTATGTTTATAATGTTAGTTGAGAATCGTTATGTTAAAAATGCTAAATTTGAATCATTATGTCTATAATGTTAGTTGAGAATCATTATGTTAAAAATGCTAAGTTGGAACCATTATGTTTATAATGTTAGATGAGAATCATTATGATAAATTGGAATCATTATGTCTATGAGAATTATTATGTTAAAAATGCTAAATTGGAATCTACTATGCCTATTAGGATTACTATGCCTTTAATGTTTCATGTTTATAATAAAATTATTATTATGCCCGCAATGATTATTATGCCTATGATGTAAAGTTGAAATCATCATGTTAAATTAAGTTGGAATCATTACTATGCCAAGTTATCATCATACTAGTATTGCAACCATGTGATATGTTATAGCCTGTTTATTATGCAAGTAATGTTGGAATTGTCACATATGCCTATCACATGTTTGGCGTTATTCTTTATCTCTTGAAGTGTTTATGCTTATGAATGAAGTACGTTTATATACGTTGGGGATACGATTGGGTAGAATAGGCAAAACTTGAATTAATTATAAGCATAAACAGTGAAATTTGGCATAAGTAGAACGTGAAATATGGCACGAAAACTTGACTTGAACTTTCCATAAACTTGACTTTAAACATGCCTTAGTTGGGCACGAAATTGATATATGAACATGATGTGGAAATAGCAAAATCTGATAAGAACATGGGCATGACTTTAGAAAACAAGAAAGTGGCCAACTCGAGGTTGGGTTGAGTTTGTAGTGTAAATCTGCCCGGAACCGCCCGGCAAATCCAGTTGCTACAAACAATAGGATCCAATGTGGGTAGTTGGTCACATCGCGCTTGAAACCCGAGGTTGGGTTGAGTTCGTAGCGTAAACCTGCCCGGAACCGCCCGACAAATCTAGGGGCTACGAACAATAGGATCCAATGTGAGTGGTTCGGTGCATTAACGAATCAATTAATGCCAATTAGGGTTAAGTCATGAACATGAAAAGACAACTTAACCAACTTGAACACGATTTGTAGGGCTAAGTCATGAACTTGAAAACGACAACACTTAGCCAACTTGACATGACACGTAGGCGGGTTAAGTCGCGAACTGAAATGACATACTTAACCATCTTGACATGACTAGACTGGAAAAGGGTTAAGTCACGAATTACATGACTTAATCTGTTAGGCGGGTTAGGTCACGAATTACATGACCTAATCTATTAAGCAAAACCCTAGACACGACCCCTTTCAGCAGTAACCCTCTAGATGTATCAAGGTACCTAGGGGCTAGGCCGGGTGAGGCACGATTACTGGGTTGATTGTAAGAGGTGAACGACGGCAGTGGGGTATGCCAGTGTAGGTTCGGTGGACTACGATCGTGCACGTATTCAGGGGCAGACACTGGGTATCCGTAGATTTATCTGTGCGTCTTGAATCGTGTCAGGGGTTGACACCCTAGGGCTGATACACCCGTAGGTGGACCCAGCACAGGTGACTACATTCGTGATTAGCCGTATGACACGGACACTTGACGAGCTAGAACTTGTAGGGAGCCGATCGACTAGATAATCGCTCCGTAGGACCCCATACTTGGGTCAGACCCCGTTTCAGGGTCATTTCATGATATTGGGTCGTGGGATTTATTTCGTGATTAACCAGTGACATGGGCTTAGTATACTAGTACAGTCGATGCAACGAACCTCTAACATGTGATGCTTTACTTGATTTGTCTTAACTTATCCTGATCACCTTGGTCCATCTTGTTCACCTTGACACCATTCTTAAGTTTAGTTCCATTTCATACATGACAGGTTGTTTTAACCGTTTTTACACTGAAAGTCACTAGGACTTACTCAGTCTTTATGACTGACCCTTTTTCCTTTCGCCTCTTTTTCTTTCGTCCCCCCCCCCCCCAGGTTCTCAGGGAGGGAATACCGCAGCTTGACCGGTTTTCACATCCAGCTTGAAGAGAGAGAATGTATTGCTTGGATCTTTTCCGTTTTGGACTATGGCTTTGGACAACAATTAGGGGACTTTTGCAGTTTATTTATGTTTTCTTCATGCTTCTTTAAATAATGTAATCAAGACAGTTATGATTTTGGGAAGTATTATGGCATGGTTTGTGTAACACTTATTTTGAAGAAATAAAAGTTGTTGTTTTCCGTTGTTCAAAAATATGTGTTATTATATCTGTCTTGTATATCTGTGACTTATACTTATAAACCTCCACCAAAATTAGGGCATTCCCTTTGAGAGTGACCCTAACGGAGGTGGGGTGTTTCACTTGGTATCAGAGCATAGGTTTACCAGATAAGATAAAAAGTTTTGAAAATTTATTTTCAAAAGAAAATTTAAAGAAGCATTTTTAAAAGATAAAATATTATTTTTTTTAAAAAAGGCAAAGTCCCCCAAAGCCATAGGTACTATCTCTTATCCTTCGTTTTGAATCTATCCTTCTTGTTTCAGTATGTCCGAAGAACTTAACTTGCCAGAGGGTGTACCAATACCTGGTTGGTTTAGACGATTCTTAGAAGCAAGGGCCACCCAGCCAGGTCCTACCGTTCCTCCTCCCCCAACTGCAGGAAATCATGCAGCTGCAGCAACACCTCTTCCTCCACCTCCTCCACGGCGAAACACATTTGCTAAGATATGTAAAGATTTTAAGGCTATGGGAGGAAAGGACTTTTATGGAACCGAGTCCTTCATGGCAGCTAGGAATTGGTTAAAGGAAACCGAGGACTTATTCGTCATCTTTGAGGTAGAAGATAGGCAGAAGATACAACTGGCGGTGTGGCTACTAAAAGGTGAGGCTTCCTACTGCTGGGAAGTCACTAATGCAGAAAGACCAGTGGAAACATGGGAGGACTTTAGGGCAAGGTTTGAGGCTAAATTTATCTCAGAAGCTGAAAGGAGTCTTCAATTGGAAAAATTCTTATTTCTTAAGCAAGGGAATATGACAGTCAAAGAGTATGTTAATCAATTCGATGAGCTGGCTAGGTTCGGACTGGACCTAGTCAACACCCCGCACAAGAAGGCTCTCCGCTTTGTCAAAGGGTTGAATGAGCCATTACACAGTTTGGCCATGACCCATATACCCATGGGAGCTACGTACGAAAGGTTGGTGCAGATGGCATTGCTGAACGAAGAAGATAAGGGCAAGAAGGAGACAGAGGAAGAAAACTCTCAAGGGAAGAAAGAGGTCAAGCCTAACGATTCTAAGAATAAGAAGGTAGACTCCGAGAAGGGAGGCAAGAACAACAACTCACGCGATAAAAGGAAATGCAATTACTGTGGTACGGAAGGGCACATAGCCAAGGATTGTAGAAAGAGGAAGAGAAAGCAAGGTGAATGTTTTCATTGTGGGAAGACTGGACACATCAGCAAAGACTGCCCTGAGAAGCAGACCAGACCTTCTGGCGGTACATCGTTAACCTATTCTAGATGCTTTGTTTTATCTTATTTATCTCCTCGATCCTATCATGAGAACCATAGTAGAATCTTTTTGGATGTAAACATGTAATTGAAACATGTTATGGTTGCGAAATGGTTGCAAGTGGTCGCAAGTCGTTGCTCGTGGATGCATGAATACACATTAGGCACTAGATCGGCTCAGACACATTTTCATGTTGCATATGCATGAGTGTTTTTTTTTTGAAACTTGGTTGTGCTATCACTTAGTTGTTGCATATGATGGAATGTTCGAGCACTCATGTAGAAATTATGAATTATAATAGGAAAAATTTGCATACATATTGGATTCATTCCACTAAACATATTTTGCATTTAGAAGATCAATCAGGCCTGATCATTAGCATTAGCTAAGGAACATATACACACACTTCGCATATGATCATAAAGCATTAGAAGTCTTTTAAGGACAATGGATACTCGTGTTTGATGGATGATTAGATGGATGTTTGGATGTTAGGATATATATTTTCCTAAACTTGAAGATTTCGGGGACGAAATCCTTTTAAGTGGGGGAGAATGTAACACCCCGTGTATTCTATAACAGTGAAATTCACAAATTAAAGTATAATTAATTTCAAATCAAAGAATTAAGGGAAACGAGATATGCCATTGTGTTCGTCTCGGAAAAATACGCGAAATAGAGTCCGAGTTTTCGAAAAACGGAGTCCGTATGAAGAAAATATGGCCTCCGGAAGTTTCAGAATTCAGGTTAAAATTCAAAACAGACGAAAACAGCTCAGAAAAACAAGTTTAAAATTCAAAATCGGGCCCAATTGGCCAGGGCGGGAAAATTCCCGCCTAAAGCACCCAGGTCGACTTGGCAGTCGACCTGGGCTAGAGGTCGACAGGGCAGTCGACACCCCTGTCAACTGCCAAGTCGACACGGTGTCGACTGGGCTGTCGACCTGGCTCTAGAGCCAGGTCGAACCCAGCCCACCCTGGCTGGCCTAGTCTATGTTTGGTCGATTTTATGAGCCTTGCCTTGTCACTAGGGCTAGGTGTCAGCTCCGGATTGGCCTCTCCTTCAAACGAACGGCTATTGTTGAATCAAGCTCCATCGACGGTCTAAAACAACTCGCAAACATTATAAAAAGGACCTAAGACCTAGCCTAAATCATACTATTTCATTTTAGCCTCAGGCCGCCGCCATTAAACCTAGAGCTCTGAATTAAAAATACAAAGAATAAAATTATAGAAGATGGAGGACGATTCTTGAAGGCTACAACAACTACGACGCTTTAGACAACGAATTTGGGACTATTTGATTTGGGATTTTTATTTGGTTATTTGCTTCATATTGTAAGTTCTATGTTACTTTTTAGGCAAAAACGCTAAAACAATATGGATATGCCATGAATTGAAACCGGATTTAGGAACTATTGTTAATCCATTGTTTATATGTTTATCTTTGAATTATAATTTGGGGATATTTCTATGGCAACGTTGTAGGTTAAACTTGTCATGATTTTGATGTTGTTATGAATCACTTGGGCTTAATTGTTTGGCAAGTTGGACTAATACATGTCCATGGAATCGCTATGTTTATTGAAATCTTTATGTTGATTAAACCATGCCTATGGTGCTAATTGAACCATGGCTATGACTATTGATGGAATTATGCCTGCGATGTTAATATACCCATCATGATTAATGAAAGATTGGGTATTGCTAGGTTATGATGAAAAGTTGGAATTATTATGTTTATAATGTCAGATATGTTAAAAACGCTAAATTGGAATCATTATGTTTATAATGTTAGTTGACAATCATTATGTTAAAAATGCTAAATTTGAATCATTATGTCTATAATGTTAGTTGAGAATCATTATGTTAAAAATGCTAAGTTGGAACCATTATGTTTATAATGTTAGATGAGAATCATTATGATAAATTGGAATCATTATGTCTATGAGAATTATTATGTTAAAAATGCTAAATTGGAATCTACTATGCCTATTAGGATTACTATGCCTTTAATGTTTCATGTTTATAATAAAATTATTATTATGCCCGCAATGATTATTATGCCTATGATGTAAAGTTGAAATCATCATGTTAAATTAAGTTGGAATCATTACTATGCCAAGTTATCATCATACTAGTATTGCAACCATGTGATATGTTATAGCCTGTTTATTATGCAAGTAATGTTGGAATTGTCACATATGCCTATCACATGTTTGGCGTTATTCTTTATCTCTTGAAGTGTTTATGCTTATGAATGAAGTACGTTTATATACGTTGGGGATACGATTGGGTAGAATAGGCAAAACTTGAATTAATTATAAGCATAAACAGTGAAATTTGGCATAAGTAGAACGTGAAATATGGCACGAAAACTTGACTTGAACTTTCCATAAACTTGACTTTAAACATGCCTTAGTTGGGCACGAAATTGATATATGAACATGATGTGGAAATAGCAAAATCTGATAAGAACATGGGCATGACTTTAGAAAACAAGAAAGTGGCCAACTCGAGGTTGGGTTGAGTTTGTAGTGTAAATCTGCCCGGAACCGCCCGGCAAATCCAGTTGCTACAAACAATAGGATCCAATGTGGGTAGTTGGTCACATCGCGCTTGAAACCCGAGGTTGGGTTGAGTTCGTAGCGTAAACCTGCCCGGAACCGCCCGACAAATCTAGGGGCTACGAACAATAGGATCCAATGTGAGTGGTTCGGTGCATTAACGAATCAATTAATGCCAATTAGGGTTAAGTCATGAACATGAAAAGACAACTTAACCAACTTGAACACGATTTGTAGGGCTAAGTCATGAACTTGAAAACGACAACACTTAGCCAACTTGACATGACACGTAGGCGGGTTAAGTCGCGAACTGAAATGACATACTTAACCATCTTGACATGACTAGACTGGAAAAGGGTTAAGTCACGAATTACATGACTTAATCTGTTAGGCGGGTTAGGTCACGAATTACATGACCTAATCTATTAAGCAAAACCCTAGACACGACCCCTTTCAGCAGTAACCCTCTAGATGTATCAAGGTACCTAGGGGCTAGGCCGGGTGAGGCACGATTACTGGGCTGATTGTAAGAGGTGAACGACGGCAGTGGGGTATGCCAGTGTAGGTTCGGTGGACTACGATCGTGCACGTATTCCGGGGCAGACACTGGGTATCCGTAGATTTATCTGTGCGTCTTGAATCGTGTCAGGGGTTGACACCCTAGGGCTGATACACCCGTAGGTGGACCCAGCACAGGTGACTACATTCGTGATTAGCCGTATGACACGGACACTTGACGAGCTAGAACTTGTAGGGAGCCGATCGACTAGATAATCGCTCCGTAGGACCCCATACTTGGGTCAGACCCCGTTTCAGGGTCATTTCATGATATTGGGCCGTGGGATTTATTTCGTGATTAACCAGTGACATGGGCTTAGTATACTAGTACAGTCGATGCAACGAACCTCTAACATGTGATGCTTTACTTGATATGTCTTAACTTATCTTGATCACCTTGGTCCATCTTGTTCACCTTGATACCATTCTTAAGTTTAGTTCCAGTTCATACATGGCAGGTTGTTTTAACCGTTTTTACACTGAAAGTCACTAGGACTTACTCAGTCTTTATGACTGACCCTTTTTCCTTTCGCCTCTTTTTCTTTCGTTCCCCCCCCCCCCCAAGGTTCTCAGGGAGGGAATACCGCAGCTTGACCAGTTTTCACATCCAGCTTGAAGAGAGAGAATGTATTGCTTGGATCTTTTCCATTTTGGACTATGGCTTTGGACAGCAATTAGGGGACTTTTGCAGTTTATTTATGTTTTCTTCATGCTTCTTTAAATAACGTAATCAAGACAGTTATGATTTTGGGAAGTATTATGGCATGGTTTGTGTAACACGTATTTTGAAGAAATAAAAGTTGTTGTTTTCTGTTGTTCAAAAATATGTGTTATTATATCTGTCTTGTATATCTGTGACTTATACTTATAAACCTCCACCAAAATTAGTGCATTCCCTTTGAGAGTGACCCTAACGGAGGTGGGGTGTTTCATTTGGGTAGTTGCGTTCTGCCGCTGCCAATTTCTTGCTTCCATAATATACTGGCCTTTGTACTTTGTCTTCTTCCCGAATCAAGGCTGTGCTAACAGCGTGAGCCGAAACTGCCAAGTAAACAAATAATTCTTCGTGATCCACTGGCTTTGACAAAATCGGCGGTTTATCTAGTATTTCCAATAAATTTCGAAAGGCCTCAACACAGTCCAGGGTCCACTCAAAGTTCTTCTTTCCCCTTTTAATCAAATCAAAAAATGGGACACATTTGTCCGTGGCTTTAGAGATGAACCTACTCAACGCGGCTACTTTCCCCGCAAGACTTTGGACATCTTTAATCCTCCTCGACTCTTCAATGTTTCTAATCGCTGCTATTTGGCTGGGATTGATTTCAATTCCTCGGGAGCTCACAATGAAGCCTAGAAATTTTCCCGATGCCACTCCAAATGAACATTTCAAAGGATTCAACTTCATCCGATACTTCCGTAGGATACCAAACATTTCTGCCAAGTCTTGCGTATGGCGGGAGGACTGTTTCGATTTGACAAGCATATCATCCACATAAACTTCCATAGTCTTCCCTATTTGATTATAAAACATTCTGTTCACCAAGCGTTGATAAGTGGCTCCGGCGTTTTTCAAATCCGAATGGCATGACCACATAACAGTATAACCCCAAATTTGTAATGAAGCTCGTATGTTCTTGATCTGGCACATGCATAGGAATTTGGTTGTACCCGGAATATGCGTCCATGAAAGAGAGAAGTTCATGTCCTGCTGTCGAATCTACAAGCTGGTCAATCCTGGGAAGTGGGAAACTATCTTTCGGGCAAGCTTTGTTCAAATCTGAAAAATCAATGCAAGTCCGCCACTTTCCATTCGGCTTCTTTACTAAGACGGGATTCGATATCCAGTCGGGATATGTCGAATCTCTAATAAATCCGTTCTGGTTCAGCTTCTCCACTTCTTCTTTCAGAGCGGCCGACCTCTCTAGGCCCAGCATACATCTCTTTTGCTTTACAGGTGGGTGTTTCGGATTTACATTTAGCGAGTGACTTATGATGGATGGCGATATCCACACATGTCAGCGTGGGTCCAGGCAAACACGTCCAAGTTTGCCTTCAGGAAGTCAGCTAGTTCTTTGGCCCTACGTGGATCCAACTGGGATCCAATCTTCAAAACTCTTGTTGGATCAGCTTCATCAATTGGAATGTCCACTGTTGCTTCATTAGGAGTTGCATTTCTAGTCTTTGGTTCCTCGTCTTTTCTGTGATCCAGGTCTTCAGGCGTTCCCTTGGGAAACTCCTTCTGGGCCGATCCCTCTAATTTCTATGCCGAGCCCTCCTTTGGAGGAGGCGAGGCATCTTTACTCTCGATGTTAAGTCATTTCATCAACATCTTTAATTCGGCAACATAGCAGGCCCGTCCGGAGACTTGATCCCCTCTCATTACTCCAGTTCCGGCTTCAGTTGGGAACTTAAGCAATAAACACCAAGGGGCGATGCAAGCCCTGAACTCAGCAAGGGCAGGCCTTCCCAAAAATGCATTATAAGGCGAATCTACGTCCAACACTACGAACTGAAGCATCCGTACTCTTCGGCGTTCTACTTTCCCCAAGGTTATGGGCAATTCTATGTACCCCATTGGAGCTGTCGATGCCCCGTTGAAGCCTCGGATCCAACTTCGCATGGCTTCAAGTCTTCAGATTCAAGCTTCATCTAATCGAATGACTTTTTAAATAAAATATTAATAGAGCTTCCATTGTCTACTAACACCTTATGAACCAAGGCCGGCCCAATGGTGGTGCTAATGACCAACGGATCGTCGGTTGGTGACTGGATCCCGGTATTATCTCTGCTACGGAATACCACGTCGTCAAACATTGTCTTCTGTTGTTTTATGGGGGCGATATCTTCCAAATCATCACATTCATCCACATCTACGTGCTTGGCGGCATTTACGTATTGATCCATTGCTCTAAAACTGCGGATTGCTGGGTGGGGTCCACCCACTATGGAATTGATAACAATTCCCTTGCCTTTCTGCTGCGCTGTAGGCTTGGGAGCAGATTGAATCTGTTTTGGAGCCTGCTCTCCTTGCCCCCTGTCCCTCGGGGCAACCTTATATTCCTCCAGTTTCCCTTCGCGCAGCAGCTTCTCAATCGCGTCTCTCAAATGTCGACATTCATTGGTTGAATGCCCATGAGTTCCATGAAACAAACAAAACTTTCCAGTTGCCATTTCTTTCTCCTTTGAGTCGCGAGGTGGCGGTCTTTTATATTGCAAAACATTGTATGTATCCAAGTAAATGTTCTCCAGAGTGTCGTTCAACGGTGTATAATTCTCATAAGTCTGGAATCGGGGTCTTTTGTTAGGATCACTTCCCCTATTTCTATTTCTTCTGTTACCATTCGCGTTACGGTTATTGTTGTTGCCCACGTTTCCAGAATTGTCGTTTCCACTCTTGTTCCCCACATTCACTTCAACTTTTCCATAATTTTCTCCAGACTGCTTCACAGCGACATTACTTTGAACATTTTCTTTTGAAGCCACTGCAGACTTTCTCTTTTGGTTTTCCCTGGCCTCCTCTCGTCTCAACTGAATATCGGCCTTTTCATAAAATAAGTCTCTCGTAGGAGGCGGCTTCCCAGAAAGGTAATCCCCAAACTCGGAGTCAGGATCGACTCCTTCCATCAAAGCCATCAAGATGGTGGGCTCGTGCGGGTCACTAACTTCAGTCATAGCTAAGTTGAAACGGTCGAGATATGACCTCAAAGACTCTCCCGGTGCCTGCTTAATTCTTGATAATTCAATAACACTTTTAGACTTTCGGGTATGGAGTCAGAACTGACTCATAAAACGTTCGCTCAATTCCCTATAATTCGATATTGACCGAGGGGGAAGCCGGGTAAACCATAGCAGCGCCACATCTTCTAAGTAGATCGGGAATGCTTTACACTTTACTGCATCAGGGGCAGCAGCAGCATTCATGAGCCATGAGTATCGCATCAAATGTTGTCCCGGATCGGTTCTCCCTTTGTACTTGTCCATCTGCGGCAGGTTAAAACGTCGGGGAAACTGAAAATTGAGGATTTCGTCAGTGAAAGGAGTATGGCTCCGCTCAATGCCATAGTCTTCATTGGTATAGTTCCGGTTTTCGGACATAATCTGGCGTACCATTGCCGGTACGTCAGCATTAGTCAGGGGCCGTTCAGTCTCCCTGGCCCTGGAATCCGGGTTCCTTCTGGGCTCTTGTTCAGGAGATGCCCTTCTTCTTTGAGCTGCTTCTGCTCTGCTTCGTTCCCTACGCTCCCGGTCGATCTCGGGAGGAGGGGGCTGGAGCATCTGCCCTGAGTGGGATTAGTATGGTTAGGGTCTCTCAAGCTTGGATCATTGGTTCCTAGTGCTCGTCCAATATCCTCGCGGGACCCCAAAGATCCGAACGTCAGTTGCTCCAAATTCTGAGGTTGTTCGAGCGACCTTCTTTCATGGGGTCGTTCTTCCTCGGAAGAAGAAGACTGATCCATTGGTGTGTGGCGAACCAGGGATGGGGTTCTCTGTCTATGGAGTTCGCTAATTTCCCTGCTCATGAGTCTCATGTTTTCTTGCATCATGAGACTGGTGCGCTCGTGGATTTTCATAGCTTCCCTAGTACTCTCAAGCATGTCAAGTAGGCGCGAGAAATCTCCTTTAGTAATAGGTGCGGATGGATTGACCTGATCATTGACCCTGGTGGCTGGAGTCGGAGCATTTGTGGGGGCTCGAGTAGAGGTTCCAACATCACCAAGTGTCGATTCGGTTCGGAGATGGGCAATCGGGTCGGTTCGGAGCTGGGTGACCGGTTCGGGTCGGTGTAGGGCGAGCTGCTCGGGTCGGTTCAGGTTGGGGGAGTGCACTACTTCAGATTCTCCTACCCGGATCGGATCGGAGCTCTCCCCCTAAGTGCGGTACGAATTTCCTGTATCAGTCCGTGCTACTGCTGAGCTTTGCCCACGAGACCTTGTCACAACTGCATTTTGCTGATCTTCACCGACTCCGTTCCCCCGACCAGATTGAACTTCCTTGCCTTTTCCTTTGGCCATAGTTCTTCAACAATCAATTCAACAAATAATCAAGAGCGTCGAAACTTGAGGATTAACTTCTTTGAACTCAACGGTCCAAAAAGTAGAACGATAATCCCGAAAAACAGATAATTCAGATGGTTCTCAGTGAAAGCACCAAAATGTTAGACCAAAAAGTGGTTCTAACACCCAAATTGAATAAAATCAGAATAAAATAAGATCAAAAGTAAAATGGAGACGCAGAATTTATAGTGGTTCGGCGTTAAAGAGCCTACGTCCACTTTTCAATCACTATTCTCGGTGATATAGTTGCAATTACAATGAGATATTCACTTGACTTCACTCACAACTCACATACATTCACTCAATTATCTCAAAACTAATGTTGAAAGACAATTTGGATTATACGGGAGTGCTGGAATTCGGTTTATGAAAGTAGATGAACTCTCAAAGTGCCAGAAAAAGGATCCCTTTAATTGTCTCCAGACAGGGTATTTATAGGTGAAAGTTTGCTCAGAACCCGATCCGGATCGGAGCCACGTGTCTTCCATCCCATCATCCTCGGGTTCGGATGGATTCCAGTGTTGACAACGCATCAGAGCAGTGGACATTGTGGGCAGGAACTAGTCATACCCGCTCCGCATCTTCAGGCGATCGTGGGGGAATGTCACATGAAGTACAGGTTCGGTTCGGAGGAGCCTGCAGTGGGCGTTCGGATCGGAGTATCCGATCCGACTCGGATTATCCCAAAACTAAGTCTTTATCCACTTTGCTCCGCTCCGTTCCGTCCCTGTAGCAGGTAGCCCTCCGCTCCGACTGACAGTAGGTAACCCTCCGATCCGAATAGCAGTGTCTCTTTGATTCAAATAGTAGCAGCTGTCCGATCCGATCAGCAACGTCTCACCGATCCGATCCGCAGCATCTCTCCGATCCGATCCGAAGCATCTCTCCGATCCGATCCGCTATGATGCTTTTTAAGTTCTTTAACGTTTCACATCTCGACTTTGTGTTGCCCAATTCACAAAGTGGGCTAACATCTATCTTGTAATATTTCTGTTTCTGTTTACCTATAACGCTTCACGAAACTTAATGCATTCTGATAAAGAGTGACATTAACGGACGTGGGGTGTCACACTAATTAGTATCAGTTTTGAGAAGTGTTTATCGCCCCTACCGTAAAATATAATGGGTTGGTTTGTTATATGTATTATTGATGCTTGTATACCTCTAATCTAACAACCTTCGCTAAACAATTCTCTGAAAGCTTACGTTTGATGGACTGTCTGCACAACTGCAGTAACAAAAAAACATTGAAGAAGCGGATTTTCATTCATAAGAGAGTTGGGTAGTCTTCCAATTTCCAAGTTCACTTCAACTGTATTGGAAATTTTATCATATTTTTTTATACTGCTTTTTCTATCCTCTAATCCATCTGGGTCAAATGGATTCACTATCAAACCATAGTCCTCTTGTCCTTACCGATCACGTCACTGTAAACAATTCAAGAATTGAACTGTCAACTAAACTGAGGTATTCATCAACCGTGTATTCTTCTGGTCTGTATTCATCAGTACTTAGAAGAAAACTGATTACTGGGATATTTTAACAATAAATTATCTTCCTACCAAATTTCTATTTCAAACCAGATGTGTACTGATTTGAGTAATGTTTCCAAGCATTTTCCAACTGCATTATCAGTATAAGAAGCCGTGATAAGGTATCTGAAATTGATCGTTGAGTGTGCCGGTATTTTTTTAGATTAATATATTTCAACGCTTATCAAGTCACTATTCTTTCAGGTTTGCAATTTTGTAGCACTACAGAGCTTTATTACGCTGGTAGTATGGAATGGACGTAATGGGCCCTATGCAAAGGTGTAGGTCTTCTTCTGGTCATTCAAATTCCATTAGGACTACCAACAAGCACATAACTTGAAAAATAATGTGCTAAAATATTTTGTGGGTATGATAAATTTATTTCCCAATTATAGATGTTATGTCTCTCATATTTTACATTTATAGGGTAAGGAAGTAATTCTCTTCCAGCCTAATAGTGAATTTTTACCCATGATAGATGAGGTAAAACTAGACAAACAGATCGAACTTGTCTCATGATCAAAGTATTGAAGTGGTATTTCTTTAATAATGCATCAGGTTTCTTTAACAACCCTAGGAACTTTAGTTTTGTAGGAATCACTGTTAATAGTTACTACATTTTCCTTTTGTCATATGCAGCTTTGGCCAGTTGCACTACACCATATATGCTGATAAAACTGTGTTTTAGCCGTATCTAAAGCACTTAGGCGCATTAAATAGCTAAATCAAAAAGTGGCATGTTAAATTATTTGATACGGCTAAAAACCGTATCTCAATATTTCAAATACGACTATTAGATGTATCTAATGTCTAATCAGGCACAGTCTTTGATCGTGTCTAATTATATGTGTGTGCACACACACACGCACACACACACATGTATATATATATACATACATATATATGTGTATATATATATATATTCAAAGCATTACAAGGTTTGTCATAACACAATGTACATACAAACATATACAATAAAAGGAAACTATCAAAGATTTTCATCACATTACAAAGTAACAAAAATTAGGTAAAAAGATAACAGTCTGATAAACAGTCCAGTCGAGGCCGGGAAGATTGAGCGCGATAGCCAGCCTGGAGTTCAAGAATCATTTGGTAGCAAAACTGAACCGTGATATATAGCCTGCACCTGAGTTCCAGCAACACAAAAGCACCATAATCTCCAACAGGACTGCCTATAAAATACAAGAAACAAGTTACAAATACTTCACAGCTGGACAGTAGATTGTCATTGTAACTCACTATGACTGAGATGCAAACACGAATACAGAGCTAAGTGTATGTTAATACAGATATAACAGTGAAGGATTAGAATGCACCATTGAATGTTAATTCTAGTAGAAAAAGTGATAACAAAAATGGTTCTAACAGTAAAGAATTAGATGATAATTTCAATATTTTGGACTTATGTAATTTCGCTGGATACCAATAATAGTGAAGGGCATATCGTGTAGATCAGCATGTTTGTGTATGTTAGACCAAAAAGTGGTTCTAACACCCAAATTGATTAAAAGCAAATTAGATGAAATAAAAATAAAAAATGAACACACAGGATTTATAGTGGTTCGGCGAAGAAATGCCTACGTCCACTTATCTTTCACTATATTCAATGATTCAGTTGCAAATACAATGTAATTTTCACTTGATTTCACTCACAACTCACTTATATTCACTCAATAGACTAAAACAAGTAATGAAAGAAGATTTGGATTCTCCTGGAGTAATGGAGTTCGGATTATGGAGGTGGTTCAATTCTCAAAGTGCCTAAAAAGATCCTTTTCTTTGTCTCCAGACGGGGTATTTATAGGTGTGAATTTGCTCAAAATCCAACCCGGATCGGATCCACGCGTCGTCCATCCCATTAGCCTCGGGTTCGGATGAATTATTGTATTGACAACGCATCAGAGCAATGAACGTTATGGGTAGGAACTGGTCATAGCCGATCCGGATATCCAGGCGCTTTTGCTGGAGAATAATATGGAACATGGGCTCGGGTCGGAGATACACATATAAGGGGTTCGGATCGGGATACCCGATCCGACCCGGAGTGGCTTGGATGCAACACACTCTTCTTCTTTAATCTGCTCCACTCCGATCTATTTCCTTGGCAACCAGGTGGCTTTCCGATCCGAACGAGATTATATTGTCCTCCGATTCGAATAGCTATGCCTTACCAATTTCCTCAGCAACAGTTCACCGATCCGAACAGAAGATTTTATCCGATCCGAACCGATATGTTGCTCTGACCCGACCCGAACAATTGCAGCAGTCCAATCTAGGTTGTAGTTTCTTCTCCAATCCGAACCGAAGTCTTCTAATTAAAAATGCTCTTCAATGTCTGATTTCTTGACTTTGTGTTGCCTAGTTCACAAAGTAGGCTAACACTTTGCCCCCTCAAAGGATGCTTCTGTTGGAAACGGAGCATGCTTTGACTGCCATAGCACGAAAGCTTCATCCTTTCTTTTGAATTCACATGCCAAGTTGTCATACTTCATCCTGTTCGGTTCGGATTCCGACCCGAACGGATTTCTGCTTTGGGTTCCGACCCGAACCGATCTCCTTCTTCTCTGCAATGTATTAGTGGGACAAGCTGCGTCATTGGGCTTTTCGAACAGGTCCGATCGGGAATACGAATAGTCAGCTTGTTTTTTATATAAATTCACTTCACTTTTCTTCCTTTCTCTCATTCACCGTTTCTGCTCATCCGAACCGATTCCACCTCGAAATTTTAGTCTTTCCAAGAAACATCAAAATTCTCGCTTCAATCTTTGAATCAAATACATAGGTAGCCTTGTAATCTTGAATCTCGTTGCCATAACTGTTTCTAATTTATATCCGCCGTTAAGATAAACAATTCTAACAAGGTAATTGATTAATTCCATCGCCATGGCTTCCTTCATCCTCCACCTTCGTCGCTGATGGCATCGACGCCATTTCGAGGAGTTGGTGGAAGATGTTGAAACTCGTCGTTGAATACTTGAATGCTTTAGCACTTGGCTTTAATTAAGGCTTGGGATACCAAGTTGGGTTCGCTACTTAAGAGAAGGAAGAGGAAGGAATTTGAAAGAGATCGGTTTGGGTGGGGGAACAGTAAGAGAAAAAAGGGAAAGAGAGAAATTCACAGATCCGGACCGGGTCGGGGCAATAGGACAAGGAAATGGGACTTAACTCGTTTAACCGGGTCGGGTCGGAGCTAGGAATAAAATGGAGGTTAAGACTTAGGCGCCCGGGTCGGACCGGGTTATGAAACGAAAGAGAGAATAGTAATATGGTTATCCAGGTTAATCCGACCCGCGCCGAGAGTCAATCTCCGAACCGATTCGGATAAATTTCTCTGAGCATGAGCCTTTGCTTATCTGATCCCAACCTGGTGTCTGCATCCGAACCGAAATTACTCAATCCGAAACACAAACTCTCGTCCAACTATTTAAAAGATATTACTTCCAACTTCATGAACAGTTAGGATAGTGCCCTGCGGACATAAATGAACATTAAGAACTACTCTGACTATCACTTTCTCTTTGAAGTTTCGTCTTACATTGTTGTACCTTTACTTTGCATTTCTCACATTCGCTGCACACATTTTAGTTCACACACATGCATAGGGGGGTATGGGCTAATTTACTCTAATTCGTGCTATTGCTTCTTCAATAGTTCTATGACAATGAGACCCAGACGCTCTTCCAGACTAGCTGAGAGGAAAGAAGCCCCGGAAACTTCTAACAAAATCACTCTCGAGGATATATCTTCCCCTTCGGATCCAGAATGGGACAGTGGGGGTCTAGACTACGGGGTTGGAAATTGAGAAAGCAATGAGGCGTCTTCAGAGAACGAGGTTTCCCTAGGTTTTGAGGAGGAAGGAGGGATTGGTGACGATCGAGCCCCTGATGAATTTGAATCGGCAATTATATTAGAGTCACCTCCAGACTCTGTTGAATCAACAATCGACAATGATCGACTTGTCCGAATTTGCTTAAAATACGGGATAATGAAATGGGACACTCTAGTGCCTTCACGCTCTGACCGTCCCCACAACCCTCTAGAAGGATATATGGCGGTCACTCGATTGATGTGCATGGTCAGCGCCATTCCTCCATTCTCTCCTTTCATCGTTGATTTTTTAAGACAAATGCGGATTGCCCCCATGCAGTTACATCCCAATTCATATGCCTATTTGCACACCTTGTACATAGCATATCGTGAAATCTTAGGCATAGAGCTCACGTTCGATGACGTTCACTTCTTCTATAATTTCAAGCATCGGACTCGAGAGACTCCATCTTTCTGCTACTTTGAATCAGTCCCAAAAAGGAAGATAATCTCTGCACCATTTAGCAGTAAAGCTGGAGATTCCAGACTAGAACGGTTCTACGTGAAGCGACAGCCTGGATGCGCCAGGAGATGGACAAAATCAAGTAAAGCACTGATTTTCTAAATCCGGGCTCTATACACTTGAATCATCACCTTGACTTGTTTTCCTTTTTGTTTGCAGTCGACAACCCCAAACAGATATCAGATCAGGTGTTCTTTGACCGGATGCACCGACTTCTTAATGGCGATCAGAAATTCTTGACTATTGACAAAACCCTTAAGGATGAATACCTTCACTTTCATGGGCTGTTATCTGTTTTTCGTTGCATTGGTCATGGGACGGTCCCTTACGCATACATTCCTCTAGTGGAGGTGGTTCCAGAGACAGGAGAAGGCTCGGGAATTCCTACGGTGCCTCTTCAAGCTTCACCTTCTCCATCTTCTACACAAGATGACGAATTGGCTAACCTGGCCGAAAGGCATCGAGAAGGATATGCTGCCCCCGAGGAGGCTACTTCTCTGGAAAAGTCAACATCCCCAGCAGAGTCGCCACTTAATGCTTCCGAGGGGAATATTCCTAGTACTGATGAGCAAATATTTCAGGGTTTGGGGGACCTCCCCTTGCCTGAGACTATATACACTTCAGAGGATTTCAGGAAGGATCCTTTAGTCTTCACCTCTTCTGAAGAGACCACTCCCGCTAAGGCCAAAGAGCCTGCCCGTACTAGTCTAGCTTCAGACTCGGGTTGGTTTGGGGGGGAAAACACATCACTTAGGACACACTTTACATAACAGCATTAGCATTCATAGCACCTCTTTCTCCGTGAATCCATTAATTCTAAATTTCGTTTGTCTTATTGTGCAGGAGCGATGTCTCGATCCTATTATGATATCAGGAAGCTTCGTCGTAGCATGTCCAATCCTCCTCAGGATGTCGAGTATGATCGTCGTGATGATCGTGGCAGGGATGAGAGGAGGCCTTATGATCCCTATCGTTCTCGACCCTCACGTTCTCGCTCACCCGTTAGGCCGGAACAAGAGAAATACAAAGGTTATCAAAGCCGTAGGGAAGAGGACAGACCACAATCCAAAGACTCCACCTCTTCCCATGAAAAACGCAGTAGGGAGAAAAGTCCTCCAAAAGAAACCGGGTCTCGAAGTAAACAAAAGGTCCCTGCTACTAAACGATCTAGGACAGACAAAGAAGCTACCGAATCCTCCTCACAAAGGGACACCGAATTGACAATCCTCGCTCCTCCCCCACCAGATGCGGGAACTGCAATAAAGCGGGAATATTTGAAAGAGCAATTTCCCGAACACTACTTCGAAACTCTGACTTTTTTACCTGCCCTTGAACCTATTTCGTCTAAATGGGCAGATGAGGCCAAAGCAAAGATAGATGTGGTGGACAAACAGTATACTGAGATGTTCAAATATTCACGCAATCTTTCTAGAATTATCCGCACTCTAATCACAAATACTGACTCAATGCAAAAGACCGCGGAGGAGGATGCCAAAGCTCTAAAGGCCCTAGGAAAAGATTTGGAAGACACTCAAGCTCAGCTAGCTGTCGCTCAAAGGGACGCTTCTAATTTCAAACAACAATTTGAGGACATGCAAAAACGTTATCATGACTAGCTTGAATCCCACACTCAGGAGCGCTCTGAATTAAAAAAGCAAGCTGACGAGGCCAAGTCAGAAGCTGCTAAGACACGCCTTGCTTATGCTGAACTTGAACGGAAAAACGCCGAGTTAGCAATGAAGAATACTAAACTAGAAAAGAAGAACGCTGACTTGGCTTCAAAGCTGTTGGAGGAAGAAAACAGAGCTGCCCTGGCCGAGGGCAATGTGGAGTGTGCTATCAAATCTGCGGAGGAAGCCCGCAAGCAATTATCTGAGGCGGAGGTTGAGGTTCAAAGTTTCGGCGAACTGATGATTGAATTCTTCGCACATATTATTCGTCGCCGAAACATTTCTTGTATCGAAGATTACCCATCCACTCTGGTTCAAGTGTGGAATCAGATCGTCAAGTGGGAAAAAGAGGAACTTAAGGTCGATTCCCTCGATGAAGATAAACTAATGGAGAAATACTTGAGGGATGATGAACCGGAGCGCCTAGCTGAAGGGCGCCGCCTCATTGCTGAGGCCATGGAAGAAGAGAGACGGAAGTCTAAACAAAAAACTGTTCTCGAAGCTGGTTCCTTTTCTTCTGCCCTTGCAACTTCTGAAGTAGAGGGGTATGATCCTGAAAATCCAGGAATTCCCCGAACGACTCTGCTATCCCCTATTCCTGAAACAGCACCAGAGGTAGTAGTCACCCCTGCCGAGAGGTCTTCAGAAGGTATCCCTACCTTTTCTCCTCAATTAGCTAAGGCTATTTCTACCTTTCGCCACGTGATTGAACAATCGATGAAAGACCCATTGTTTTTGCCTGAGTTGATAATTGTTGCTTCTCATTCTGTAGGTGTTGAATCATCCGAAAGGACAGATGTGACTCAAGAAGCCACCGCTGGGGCAGAGCCCGCAGAAAAGGCCAAAAGAGGGGAAGACAAGGATGCTTCTATAGACTTGGGAGAAGGAAGTGAGCCGACTAAGGTCGCTACTCCCCATGATGAAGAAATGATAGCGGCTTTAAAGGATGATGGCGGTGACTGGGGTCAGGAAGAGGAACCGGAAGTTGCAATAATCGGGGAGTCAAAAAGTGCTGATGACGTTACTTTGGCTGCAATGAAAGCTGATCAAGACAAGCGCTTGCAATTAAAAGCCGAAGAACTAGACCCTGAAGCCCTCAAGCCCCTCGCAGTCGTGGATGCGGGATCAAGGTAAGTTGTTAAGCTCTCAACTAGATCTATTACAGAGGAACTTGCTAAAAAATCTTCTCTTGATTCCAGCGCCCCGCCTTCCGGGAAGAAGTCCACTGGCTCCAGCACCGCATCTTCAGGAAAAAAGAAGTCAAAGCGAATCTTGACGGAGGCTGAGAAAGAAGCAAAGGACGCGGAGAAAGCCGCCAAGAAATCCAAGGCTCATTCAAAATCTAAATAGTGGATTGCCTTGTATCGTTTTAGCATTTAGTGAACCAACAATTGTTGCTACAAAAGTAGTTCCTGCACTTTCTTTTTTAGCTATTTTCCTGTACAAATTCATTCATTTATAAATAAAAATAACTCATTTTTTGCAATGTTTGCTTGTTAGTAGTTCTGCACTTATGTAAAAATGCATGTCTATAGTTATGAAACGAAGTTGTGAAGGGGGGAAATATGCGTATACATACGTGTCCCCAGTCAATTCCCACAAATTATTTAATGCTTAATCAAGCAATCTGAATGCTCCCGATTCTCTGACGGGATAGCATTTCCTGTGTTGTTAGTACCTGTCGTTTTTTCTGGCACTTCTTTTATACTCTCTCTCTCTTGAGAGTTAGAGTTCAAGCTCAGTCATCTATTTATTCCCCGGTCTTTCAACGGAGAAAGATTTCTTTCTCAGCGCTCAGTCGGAGACGCCTTTATACTCTCTTTCTCTCTGGAAAGTTAGAGTTAGGAGGAGAGTTTCTTTTTCAGCGCTCAGTCGGAGACGCTTTTATACTCTCTCTCTCTGGAGAGTTAGAGTTAGGAGGAGAATTTCTTTTTCAGCGCTCAGTCGGAGACGCTTTTATACTCTCTCTCTGGAGAGTTAGAGTTAAGAATGTCGTTTTCTCATTCTTTTATGTCTTATCGCACAAATAGTCGTTGTACTTCTTGTTATGTCTAAACTGTTTTCAACCTTTTTAGGCTGTGAGTTATCCTGTATCTTATAATCACAACAGAATAACTGATAAATGTACATATGTAATGCATAAAAGTAAATAACACACAATATTTTTATAGTGGTTCGGCTAAGTCGTAGCCTACATCCACTTTATAGTTCTTCATTCATATCGTCAGATTTTCCCAAGGCAAGTCGTGCCTTATTACAAAGTTCATAAGAAAAATAACACAAAGTACAGCATCTCTAATTCAAATATCGCATTAAGTGTTGGGCATTCCATGCTCTGGGGAATTCTTCGCCATCTACGGTCGTTAACTTGAAGGTTCCTTTTTCAAGTTTCCGTTGGATGACAAAGGGTCCTTCCCATTTTGGACCGAGGTGAGGAAGGGACGGAAAGACTCTCTTTAGCACCAAATCTCCTGGTTCAAAAGTCCTGAGGCGAACTTTTTTGTCATAATAGCGTGCCATCTGACGTCGATGTCTTACCGCACGCAAATCCGCTTCATCCCTTTTTTCTTCGATTTCATCAAGAGACTCAAGTAAGAGCGCCCGATTCGTCATCGGGTCATAATATGTCAACCTGTGGGAAGGAACTTCCAGTTCAACTGGAATTACTGCTTCTGAGCCAAAGGAGAGAGAGAAAGGGGTATGACCGGTGGCTGTCTTAAATGTTGTTCGATATGCCCACAAAGCTAGGGGAAATTCGTCAACCCATCTTGTCTTTGCACGCTCTAACCATTTCTTGAGGATGGATTTTATTACTTTGTTTATTGCCTCTACTTGCCCATTTGACTGCGGATAGGCAACTGCAGTATATCGCTTGTCTATCTTATACTTCTGACAGAAATTTCTGAATTCAGTACTATCAAACTGGGTTCCGTTGTCAGTTATAATCGTCCTTGCGATCCCGAACCGGCATATAATATTTCTGAACACAAAACTTATCACCTTTCTTGCTGTGATCTTGGTCAAGGGCTCAGCTTCCACCCACTTCGTAAAATAGTCCACGGCCACTATTGCATACTTAGCTCCTCCTTTAGCAATTGGTAGAACTCCAATGATATCAATTCCCCACGTGGCAAATGGCCAAGGACTCACCATTGATTTAAGTTGGGTCGACGGTGTCCTGGGGATTTTGGCGAATCTCTGGCACTTATCGCAGCATCGTGAATAATCAGCTGCATCTTTATTGATTGTAGGCCAGAAGTATCCGTACCGCAATATCTTCTTTGCTAAAGTTTGACCTCCTGTATGATCTCCACACTCACCTTCGTGTACCTCTCTTAGTACACGCTTGATGTCGTCGTGTGCTATACATCGTAACAGGGGCATAGAAAATCCTTGCCTATAAAGAGTATCATCTTGTATGACATATCTGGTAGCTTTGCGAACTATAGCTCTTTTCCCACTCTTCTTTGATGGGAGTGTCCCATTCTTAAGGAAATTCTTAATTGGAGTCATCCACGACTCCTTCTCCGGTTCCGCTTCAAAGCCGAATTCAATTTCCATTGACTCAAAGCTTGGTGATTCCAACGTTTCAATTGGAATTATTTCAGTCTCTTCTGGATTGTCGGAACTAGCCAGCTTTGCCAGCCTATCCGCTTTCTGGTTTTCAACTCTAGGAATGTGCGTTATGTTGTACCGCTCTAAGCTATTCAATAGCTCTCTTACTTTCCCGTCGTAGGCGATAAGTCGAGGTCCTCGAGCCACAAATTCCTCTCGCACTTGGCAAACAACAATTTTAGAGTCACAGAATATGTCTAACATTTTCACTCCGAGGTCTTTAGCAAGCTTCAGCCCGGCAATCAGGGCTTCATATTCAGAGTCATTGTTGGTCGCCGAAAATTCTAATCGCAGGGCATAATATAACGACCGTCCTTCGGGAGTGACTAAGACGATTCCAGCTCCGGACCTTTGGTCGTTCTTGGCTCGATCTGTATATAGTTTCCACGGATTTATCTTTAGCTCATCCTCGGACTTAACCACTCTGTCATTGATTACTTCCTCCTCCGGAATGGTGAACTCCGCAATAAAGTCTGCTAGAGCTTGCCCCCTGATCGACCTTCGTGGTTGAAAATTCAAATCAAACTGACTTAGTTCTATGTTCCACTTGATCAACCTTCCCGATGCTTCGGGTCTCTGCAACACCTGCCTCAAGGGCTGGTCGGTGTATATGGTTATTGGATGAGCTTGGAAATAGTGACGAAGTTTTCGGGATGCGATTAGGAGGCTGTAAGCAAGCTTCTCAATCTTTGGATAGTTGCGCTCTGCCGCTGCTAACTTCTTGCTCAAATAATACACTGGCCTTTGTACTTTGTCTTCTTCCCGAACCAGGGCTGTGCTAACGGCGTGAGCCGAGACTGCCAAGTAAACGAACAATTCTTCATGATCCACTGGCTTTGACAAAATCGGCGGTTTCTCTAGCAGTTCCAATAAATTTCGAAAGGCCTCAACACAGTCCGGAGTCCACTCGAAGTTTTTCTTTCCCCTTTTAATTAAATCAAAAAACGGAACACATTTGCCTGTGGCTTTGGAGATGAATCTACTCAGTGCCGCTACTTTCCCTGCAAGACTTTGGACGTCTTTAATTCTCCCCGGCTCTTCGATATTTCTAATCGCTGCTATCTGGCTAGGGTTGATTTCAATTCCTCGGGAGCATACAATGAAGCCAAGGAACTTTCCCGATGCCACTCCAAATGAGCATTTCAGAGGATTCAATTTCATCCGATACTTTCACAGGATACCAAACATTTCCGCCAAGTCTTGCGTATGGCTGGAGGACTGTCTCGATTTGACAAGCATATCATCCACATAAACTTCCATAGTTTTTCCTATTTGATTATAAAACATTCTGTTCACCAAGCGCTGATAAGTAGCTCCAGCGTTTTTCAATCCGAATGGCATTACAACATAACAATATAATCCCAAATTCGTAATGAAGCTCGTATGTTCTTGGTCTGGCACGTGCATAGGAATTTGGTTGTATCCAGAATATGCGTCCATGAAAGAGAGAAGTTCATGACCTGCTGTCGAATCTACAAGCTGGTCAATCCTGGGAAGTGGGAAACTATCTTTTGGGCAAGCTTTGTTTAAATCTGAAAAGTCAATGCAAGTCCGCCACTTTCCGTTTGGCTTCTTTACCAAGACGGGATTCGATATCCAGTCGGGATATGTCGAATCTCGAATAAATCCATTCTGCTTCAACTTCTCTACTTCCTCTTTGAGAGCGGCCGACCTCTCTGGGCCCAACATGCGTCTCTTTTGCTTCACAGGCGGATGTTTCGGGTTTACATTCAATTTGTGACTTATAATGGATGGCGATATCCCACACATGTCAGCATGGGTCCAGGCATACACGTCTAAGTTTGCCTTCAAGAAGTCCGTTAGTTCTTTAGCTCGACGTGGATCCAATTGAGAACCAATTTTCAAAACTTTTGTCGGATCAGTTTCATCAATGGGAATTTCCACTGTCGCTTCATTAGGAGTTGCATTCCTAGCCTCTGGTTCCTCGTCTTTTCTGGGATCCAGGTCTTCAGGCGTTCCTTTGGGCAACTCCTTTGGAGTCAGTTTCTCTAATTGCTATGCCGAGCCTCCCTTTGAGGGAGATGAGGCATCTTTATTCTCAATGTTAAGTCCCTTCATCAACATTTTTAATTCGGCCACATAGCAGGCCCGTCCGGAAACTTGATCCCCTCTCATTACTCCAGTTCCGGCTTCGGTTGGGAACTTAAGTAACAAGCACCAAGGGGCGATACAAACTCTGAATTCAGCAAGGGAAGGCCTCCCCAAAAATGCATTGTAAGGCGAATCTACGTCCAATACTACAAACTGGAGCATTCGCACTCTTCTACGTTCTCTTTGCCCCAGGGTCACGGGCAATTCTATGTATCCCATGGGAGCTGTCGACGCCCCGTTGAAGCCTCTGATCCATCCTTCACATGGCTTCAAATCTTCAGATTCAAGCTTCATCTGGTCGAATGACTTTTTAAACAAAATATTAACGGAACTTCCGTTGTCTACTAATACCTTATGAACCAAGGCCGGCCCAATGGTGGTAGTAATAACCAACGGATCGTCGGTGGGTGATTGGATCCCAGTATTATCTCGGCTGCGGAATACCACGTTGTCAAACATGGTCTTCTGTTGTTTTATGGGGGTGATATCTTCCAAATCATCACCTTCATTCACCTCTAGATGCTTGGCAGCATTTACATATTGATCCATTGATCTGAAACTTCGGATTGCCGGGTGAGGTCCGCCCACTATGGAGTTGATAACAATTCCTTTACCTTTCTGCTGCGCTGTAGGCTTGGGAGCAGGTAGAATCTGTTTCGGAGCCTGCTCTCCTTGCCCCCTGTCCCTCGGGGCAACCTTGTACTCATCCAACTTCCCTTCACGCAGCAGCTTCTCAATTACATCCCTCAAATGTCGGCATTCATTGGTTGAATGCCCATGAGTTCCATGAAACAAACAAAATTTCCCTGTCGCCATTTCTTTCTCGGTCGAATCACGAGGTGGCGATCTTTTATACTGTAACACATTGTACGTATCCAGGTAAATATTTTCCAGGGTGTCGTTCAATGGTGTATAATTCTCATAGTTCTGGAATCGGGGTCTTTTGTTAGGATCACTTCCCCTATTTTTGTTTCTTCTGTTACCGTTCGAATTATGGTTATTGTTGTTGTTAGCCCCGCTTCCAGCATTGCTGTTTCCACCCTTGTTTCCTACATTTACTTCAACCTTGCCAGAACTTTCTCCAGACTGCTTCACGGCGATATTACTCTGCACATTCTCCTTTGAAGCCGTCTCAGACTTTCTCTTTCGGTTTGCCCTGGCCTCCTCTCGCCTTAAATAAATATCGGCTTTTTCGTAGAATATCTCCCTTGTGGAGGGTGTTTTCCCAGAAAGATAATCTCCGAACTCAGATTCAGGATCGACTCCTTCCTTCAATGCCATCAGAATAGTGGGCTCGTGTGGTCACTGACCTCAGTCACAGCTTGGTTAAAACGGTCAAGATATGCCCTCAAAGACTCTCCTGGTGCCTGCTTGATTCTCGATAATTCAATAACACTTTTGGACTTTCGGGCATGGAGTCGGAACTGGTTCATGAAACGCTCGCTTAGTTCCTTGTAATTCGAAATCGAACGAGGAGGAAGTCGGGTAAACCAGAACAGCGCCACATCTTCTAAGTAGATTGGGAATGCGTTGCACTTCACTTCATCAGGGGCAGCAGCAGCATTCATGAGCCACGAGTATCGCATCAAATGCTGCCCCGGATCAGTCCTTCCGTTGTACCTGTCCATCTGTGGCAAGTTAAAGCGTCGGGGAAATTGGAAGTCGAGGATATCGTCGGTGAAGGGAGTATGGCTTCGCTCAATGCCATAATCTTCATTTGTATAGTTCCGTCTCTCGGACATGATCTGGCGAACCATTTCCTGCACATCAGCATTAGTTAGGGGCCGCTCAGGTTCCCTGGCCCTAGTATTCGAGTTCCCTCTGGGCTCTTGTTCAGGAGATGCCCTTCTTCTTCGAGCTGCCTCTGCTCGATTCCGTTCCCTGCGCTCCCGGTCGATCTCGGGAGGAGGGGACTGGAGTCTTTGCCCCCGAGTGGGGTCATTGTTTCCTAACGCTCGTGCAATATCCTCACGAGATCCCAAAGATCCAAATGTCAGCTGCTCCACGTTCTGAGGTCGTTCGAGTGGCCTTCATTCACGGGGCCGCTCTTCCTCGGAAGATGAAGATTGATCCATTGGTGTGCGACGAACCGGTGATGGAGTTCTCTGTCGACGGAGTTCACTAATCTCTCGACTCATGAGCCTCATATTTTCCTGCATCATGAGATTAGTGCGCTCGTGAACTTTCATAGCCTCCCTTGTTCTCTCAAGCATGTCAAGTAAGCGCGAGAAATCTCCTTGAGTGATGGGCGCAGATGGATTGACCTGATCACCAACCCTGGTGGCTGGAATCGGAGCATTCGTAGGGACTCGAGTAGAGGTTCCAGCTTCACGAAGCATCGGGTCGGATCGGAGGTAGGAGGTCGGGTCGGTTCGGAGCTGGGGAGCCTGGTCGGATCGGTACGTGGCAAGCTGCTCGGGTCGGTTCAGATTGGGGGAATGCACTGCTTTAGAATCTCCTACCCGGATCGGATCGGAGCTCTCCCCCTGCTGGCGGCTCGGATTTCCTGCATTGGTTCTTCCTACTGTTGAACTCTGCCCCCGAGACCTTGTTACAACTGCATTTTGCTGATCTTCGCCAGCTCCATTTCCTCGACCAGATTGAACTTCTTTGCCTTTTCCTTTGGCCATGATTCTTTGACAATCACTTCAACAAATATGAAAGAGCGGAGAAACTTAAGGATTAACTTCTTTGAACTCAACGGCCCAAAAAGTAGAAAGAAATCCCGAAAAATGAAGAATTCAGATGAGGATTCTCAGTGAAAGCACCAAAATGTTAGACCAAAAAGTGGTTCTAACACCCAAATTGATTAAAAGCAAATAAGATGAAATAAAAATAAAAAATGAACACACAGGATTTATAGTGGTTCGGTGAAGAAATGCCTACGTCCACTTATCTTTCACTATATTCAATGATTCAGTTGCAAATACAATGTAATTTTCACTTGATTTCACTCACAACTCACTTATATTCACTCAATAGACTAAAACAAGTAATGAAAGAAGATTTGGATTCTCCGGGAGTAATGGAGTTCGGATTATGGAGGTGGTTCAATTCTCAAAGTGCCTAAAAAGATCCTTTTCTCTGTCTCCAGACGGGGTATTTATAGGTGTGAATTTGCTCAAAATCCGATCCGGATCGGATCCTCGCGTCGTCCATCCCATTAGCCTCGGGTTCGGATGAATTATTGTATTGACAACGCATCAGAGCAATGAACGTTATGGGTAGGAACTGGTCATAGCCGATCCGGATATCCAGGCGCTTTTGCTGGAGAATAATATGGAACATGGGCTCGGGTCGGAGACACACATATAAGGGGTTCGGATCGGGATACCCGATCCGACCCGGAGTGGCTTGGATGCAACACACTCTTCTTCTTTAATCTGCTCCGCTCCGATCTATTTCCTTGGCAACCAGGTGGCTTTCCGATCCGATTGAGATTATATTGTCCTCCAATCTGAATAGCTATGCCTTACCAATTTCCTCAGCAACAGTTCACCGATCCGAACAGAAGATTTTATCCGATCCGAACCGATATGCTGCTCTGACCCGACCCGAACAATTGCAGCTGTCCAATCTAGGTTGTAGTGTCTTCTCCAATCCGAACCGAAGTCTTCTAAATAAAAATGCTCTTCAATGTCTGATTTCTTGACTTTGTGTTGCTTAGTTCACAAAGTAGGCTAACAGTGTAATTTAACGGTACGTAGTCGATCAGTGTCTTTGTGTACAAATACTTCACTAGAAACCAATAACAACCTAGTCGAATCGATAGTCAACTAATTTCTACCCATGCGGCCTAAATTCATATAACAACCTAGTTGATAGTCATTAAAAATGCAAACCCAAAAGAAGAATCACCTGCAGTGTAGTACATATGCAACATCGGTAGTTCGTATCCTAACATACAGAACATCCTCCTATATACAGTGGCAGAGGTAGGGTTCAAGGGTAGTGGGGGCCAAGAGTGCATGTTGGAATGTTTAAAGATATCTTTAAGCTGCTAGATAATTAAAACAATTAAAATTACAAAGCATAACATGATTATATATTGATTTTTCCACACACTGCATATATGTGAATAAATTGAAAATAGGCTGACAGCTGACTAGTGCTCACTTACACCAAAATTGATTCATCAACACACACACACAACAAAAAGTTCCATGATATATGTGTGATGTCTATTAAAATTTTGAAATGAATAATAGTTTTACCAGTGATAAGTTTTCTAATTCTGTTTCAAGCTGCTTCTTGAGCCCTGACAACTCCTACATATTTCATATCTGAAGACAAACATAAATTACCAATAATTAAAATGGTACAACATGTAAACCATTAATGTGAATGAAGCAAGAGAATTAATGTGAATGATGCAAGAAAATAATATATACCTGCTCCAACGGCTAAAGATATCGAACCATCATCTTCGGATGACAGACATACTAAACTTTCTGATTAAGAATTTATAGGGAGATCCACCAGATGGTTGCATTTTAGCTCACACGCATGGTCATTAATCCATGCTAATTAGTTTTATTCAAATGTCGAATGCTGCTTCACTTAACCTTTGGAAAAAGCTGCTTTCACTTGCAACTTTTAGTTTCTTTGAAGCAGAATATGTAGTGCAAGGTAACTTACACTACAATCTCTGCTAAAAGTAGGGGAAAGTTGCTTGTGAAAGCAGCTTTTTACTAAGGTTAAGTGCAACAATATCCGACATTTGAATAAATCTAATTAGCATGGATACCCAACCCTAGGCGTAAGGTAAAATGCATCCACATGGTGGATTTCCCATTAAATTATTAACTAGAAAGTTCAGTAATCGTTCATCTTCCAAGTTTCAGTAAACCTGTTATTATATTTTCGGTAAACTTGTTATCCCTCAAGACAGAGTAAACTTGTTATAAGATAACCCAATTAAAATTTCAACCATAAGGCAAACAAACAGTCAAATGACGATGAAATCATGGTTAAATATTGAACTATAGATTTATCCATTTGCTCATTTTAAGAAATGGACAACTTTTAGTTGCTAAATAGTTAAACTATAAATCAGTGAAAACTTGTACATGGATGTGGTTATTACATTTTAGTTGCAATCGGCTTGACTAACTCATTGTTATTTCTTTGCTTCATACATTCATGGATATATATACCACAATCTAAATTTATACCACAATCAAATTAGATTTCTCTGATTCCAGGGTATAACAACCAGCTAATAGACTAGTACATACCAATTCAATTGAAATAGCTAACAACTAACACAAAGTAGCAACTGGCTTACACACAATGACTTCAACTCGTTCCCTAATCTCTACATTAAGGCATGCACAACACGATTCAATTGAAACAGCTAACAAACTAACACAAAGTAAGGGTCAGTTAACTTGTTCCTTAATCCCCACTATCAGTCATGCAAAACACAATTCAATTGAAACACATACCTGCGGTCAACGGAGGGCTAAGGACTAAGGGTTGTTGCGTCGAAGGAGAGGGTTGTTTGTCTCTGTCGGTAGGGGAGATTCCAAAGAAATGAAGAGACACGTTTTGGTGACCGAATGCCCTAATTTGGGTTTTTGGTCACCATTAAAGTGAAACAGAGGGAAAAGGGAGTAACCACAAATTTAATCCAGAGTGCCTAATGGGGAGCACAATATGATATGCATTCGATTTGGCCAAAAGTTGTATCAAATTAACTGATCTGGGGCTTCGTTGATGGACGGACAGATTTATGGTATTTGGGTGGTCTGGATCGCAAAATGTAGTTTGATACGGATCTGAGCAGTATCAAATATGATACGGCTGCAAACCATATTTTACGTCCATTTCCTAGTGTGCTAATTTGGTTGTTATGGTGTAGTGTTTTAGCTGAAATTGTTCACAATTCCTCAAAGGCTACCTTCGACTGAATCTGACTCATGGGCAGAAGGTATAGTACTAAATTGACAATACTTTTTCATGAATATCATATGCGTGCACTAATACTCTTCTATAGTTCCTAGTGTTGTAGGTTTTGGAGGCCAGACCCGATATCACTGGGAACAAAGAAAAGGCTATTGAATTTTTACTTGTTTTTTAGTCTTCCGCAAGTATATACATGTGTTTTTCTTCTATATGCATGCTCGTGGTATTTATCAAAACCTATCATAATTGTGGAACCATATCACTTCGGAAATTTGTTCAACGTATAATGCAAATGTCTAGAGAGCACTATTTTTTTGCTTTGGATGATAATTTGAATTGACTGAAATGTGAATTTTCAAGATTGATAGGAGAACATTGAAAAAATGCAGAAACTTAACTAGCTGATAAATAAACCCATTGTACTATGTCTTATCCGGCACATTGGAAATCTCAATTTGTGTGTTAAATTCTTAGAAGCTAATATGAAATAAAGTTTTGTTTTAAGAAGTAATTGTTCGATTATTATTTTTCCCATTTGAAAAAGTAGTAGTCAGTTAAGCTTTATTATCAACTAGACCTAATATTATATGTAGTTTAATCTTAATTTGCATACAACTAGAATATGTTTACTTAATTGATTGTGTAACTTGTTGAATCTTTCCATTAATCCGAAACCTTTATCGAATTTATATATGTTCACCTGTATATATATCAGATGTACATTAGTGAAACTCTATATATCAACAAATAAAATAACAATATTTGTTTTTTAACTTGTATATCAGAAAATTTGTACTGCATATTGTGGATTTAAGCTATACATACTTTATTTTGTTATTCAAATTTTAGTTTGTGCAAACCAACACATTCAATCACTTATATTTATGTACATGCTTGAACCAGGTTTCTTATTTTGGGCTAGCAAGGTTAGCTATGGACGCTGCAACTCATGTGACCATGCGTGTCATGATAAACTGTAGTTTCCAAGCATATGAGTATGCACCTATTATATATGCTCAATTATAAAAATTTACATTGTAATTATTGTGCACCTAATACTGTAAAAATTTGCATTGTATTATATATGAGCAAACTGGGTTCTATATGAGCAAAGCAAATTTGTTTAGACTGTCAATATATATTGGTCAAGAATCATGTGCAATATATATTAGGTGTAATGAAGCAGCTAATTTTATTTTTTTAAATTTGATACGGCTAATGGCTGTATCAAACTAACAAAGACACCAGAATTTGATACAGCCCATAGCACTGCCAAATCGAATTAGATACGACCATGAGCAATGCCTAATTGGCATTTCTGGTGTAGTGCATGCACCTTTTTGGGATATGCCAATAATCAAAAAAGGGTACAGATATATGGATATAAAGGGGAGATTATTTATTTCTAGACATGTTGTTTTTAGTGAAGTTGTTCTTCCTTTTATAGAAAAGAAGGATAATGAGAATAATCATACAAGGAAAGCATGCATAGAAGTACCAGCCATCCCAATTTTATCTGAATGGACGGATGAGGGTGGAGTGATGGCATGTGAGAGGCATTTCGACCACAAACAACCAACCGTCTCAACAACCAAATATTACTTTAGCTCATGTGATTTCAATCAACATTCTCCTACTATTTAAAACAGTGGAGAACATGGTAGAATAAAATTTGAGCTCTCTCCAAGAAACATCCCGCAGCCATGGCTGCTTCTAAACCTATCTTGAAACTGATGATCGAGGATAATCCCATCCTTAAAAAGGGATCTTCTTCTTCTCTTACTTCATCTATTCCCCCCACTAGTGCTCCTCATACTTTGGATCTTAGGAATGATGAGGATGGATTTACAAAGGTGATTAAACGCAAGAAAGTGGCTAATCCATTCTTGAATCACAACTTAGCTGTTCATAACAATAGGGGGCTGGAAAAATGGGGGATCCTACTCCTAAACCACGGCAGAGGCCATTCCCTGCTTCAAATGGGGTTCGATATCAACCTAGCAATTTGAATAGACAATCGCAAGAATCTAAGCAACCCTTAAATATTAATCAGGCTAAGGATCTAAGAGCCTCATCCTGGGCGGATATGGTTAAAAAAGGGGGCCAAGAATCAATCCTTGATCTAAACTACATTGAACCAGTGGAGACAATGGGGGAGGAGAAAATAATAGTTGTCTCAGAAGAAGCTAGTGCGAGAACAGAGGGAAAATGGGCGTTGTCCATCATAGCATATGTTTTTGGAAAACGTCCATCATATCACTATTTCAAAACTTTTGTGACACGCACATGGAACCCAACAAGTTCATTGGAAATTTTCACATGTGAAAACGGGTTTTTTATAATCCGCTTCACGAATGCGGAGGACTGCGAAAAACTTCTAAATGGAGGACCGTATTTTATTAATGGTAAACTGGTTGTTTTGAAAAGATGGAACAAGAAAATCATTCTTGATAAAGATTTGCTAAGTACTATGCCAATATGGATAAAACTGCCAGAACTGAACTTGCGATTATGGGACAATGAAATATTCAGTGCAACAGCAAGTTTAGTGGGAGTGCCTATTAAGATGGATGAACAAACGGCTAAGGAAACACGACTTAGCTATGCGAGAATTCTAGTGGAGATTAAGGCTAATGCAGAGCTACCTAATGGGGCTTCTATCTACATGCACGATGGAGATATTATTTCTCAGAAGATAATATATGAATCGATTCCAGCTCGTTGCAAGATCTGCAACTATTTTGGGCATTCTACAGAGGACTGTGCTCATAACAAAGAGATTCCGAACGCCGATACAGATCTTGCTCCGAATCCAGTTATTAACCCCCAAGAAGTTAATTCAGAAATTATTCCTAAGGTTATTCCTGATTCAGAAATCACATGTTGCATTAATTAGGATAATATGAATTTGGATGCATCAGAGTTTAATATTTCTGAAGCAGGTAACTCTGCATCTATTCTCCCTAGTTTTGGGTCTGCAGATCCCATAATGGAAGCGCAGACTTCTTCTGATCTGAACAAAACTGAAGGGTTTACAACACCATAAGTTTTGACAGAGCCTTTAATGGAGGTTGATAACCTAAATCCTATCAAAGTAGTGGGATTAGCAACACAGGTCATTGAATCCCCCACCCACATAGAGGATTCAAGTTATATTACAATTTCAGATAAATCAAAAAACTCAAATTTAAAATTGGGAAACGGTGCTGATCTTCTTGCGGCGGATCCGATTTACACTGATAGCTCTCTGGTTTCTGAAAGGCTCGCGCCTAGGAGAGCTTCTTCAATCACTGAAGCAGATATTCAAAAGGCCATTAGCAATATTGTCTCTTCACCTAAACCTGCAATGCCAGTGAAAAAAAGAAAAAAAAAACAGAACTAGAAGTCTTTCAGATATAACGCTAGCAGAAGACACTGAAGATATCACTGATATGGAATTTCGAAAGAAATACATAGAGAAAAACAGTAAGTGGGATAAACAGCTTAAAGCCACAGATAGCAAAAGCTTCAAGAAAAGTGGCAAGCAACTAGACATTAAAGTGGACTGTAACAAAAACAGTGGCTCACTGTAAGTGCAGAGTATCCTTGGTTACGTATCCTTTTATACTATTTTAATTTTTTAATGGATATAATAGCCTGGAATATCAGGGGACTAAATTCCCCAAAAAGGCAATTAGATCTTTCAGACTTTATGCTTAAGTATAAACCATCTATTATGGGCATAATTGAGCATAAACTAAGTGATCAGAAACTTTCTGATTTTCATGATAGAAGATTTGCTAGTTGGAATATTATTAACAATAATTCAATGGGAGGAAATGGTAGGATAATAGTATTGCATAATCCTACTATTTGGTCTCTCATTAATTATTTTATTGACTTTCAGTATATTCATTGCATTTTCAAAAACAAGGGGGGGTTGTCTCTTAAAATTACCTTCATCTATGCATCTAATTTTGAGACTGATAGAAACACCTTATGGAATTGCATTGAGCAATTTAATATTGCTATTGATAGCCCATGGATTTTAATAGGGGATTTCAACACTGTGTTTCATAATTCAAAAAAAAGGGGGTAATCCCTTACCTTTTCATAAGCTGGAAAAGATTAATAATTTTATATTAAAAACTGGTTTAATAGAACCCCCAATTCAAGGAAATAAATACACTTGGAAATTAGGTGAATTCAGAAATATTCACTACAATTTAGACAGGGTTTTATTTAACCAGTTTTTCATTAATCTTTTTCCTAATGTGCAGTGTTGTACCCTACCTCAAAATACTAGTGACCACACTCCTATTCTTGTCACCATTCCATTAGCCTCAAGGGGTAACAATAGTAGACCCTTCAGATTTATTAATGGTTGGGTACAAGATGACACTTATAGGGAAATAACTTGTAATAGTTTTACTAATAATTTGTATGGCACAGCACAATACAAGTTTAATAAAACTTTGCAGATAGTTAAAGGCAAACTTAAGGCCTGGAATATCAATAGAAAAAAGAATGATATTAAAAAATTCAGAAGTGAGTGTGAGAAGTTGCAGGATGACCTTGACAATAACTGCTCAGACAATCTTTTAGGTGAATCATTTTACAATGCTCAGGCTAATTTAGTTAAAGCTCTGCATATTAACTCAATTAATCTTAGGCAAAAGCCAAGGTTGATTGGTTATCTAATGGTGATGAAGCTAATAAAATTTTTTTATGCTAAAATGTCTAATAGGAAAAATAGGAATGATATTGGGAAAATTATTGACAGGAATGGTAAAGTTATTAATGAAGCCTCCCATATTGAGAAGGAGGCATTGAATTATTTCAATTCCTTATATAACACCTCCTAATATCACAATAACTTTCCCAGCATGGTTCTTAAATACACTGTTAACTCTAACAGCTCTGACATTTTACTTGCTCCCATCAGAGTTGAAGATGTTAAAAATGTTATTTTTAATGCTAACATTAATAAAAGTCCTGGGCCTGATGGGTTTGGGGCTATGTTTTACAAAACACATTGGGATGAGATGCATAATTTGTTATATGATTCTATAGTTGAATTTTTTAATTCTGGGACTTTATTGAAAAACACCAACCACACTTATATTACTCTTATTCCCAAAGTGGAATCCCCCCTTGGGTTGGATGACTACAGGCCTATAGCCTGTTGCAATTTCATTTATAAAATTATCTCCACTATTCTTTGTAAAAGGTTAAAGTGTTTCCTTAAATTTTTAATCTCTGAAAATCCGAGTGCATTCATTCCAGGGAGACTTATATCTGAAAATACATTACTTGCCCATGACCTCATAAGGGATTTTAATAGGAAAAACAAGAACCTTATGTGTATTAAAATTAATTTACATAAGGCCTTTGATAAAATAAATAGAGATTTCATCATTTATATGCTCATGCAATTGGGTTTTAATGAAAAATTCTGTGCTCCAATTAAAGAATGCATCACTAGTGTAACATACTCTATTATGATGAATGGTTCCCCTAAAGGTTTTATTCATAGCAATAGAGGAATTAGACAGGGGGGTCCACTGTCCCCTTATCTTTTCTCAATTGTTATGGAATATTTTTCTTTGCAAATGGAAACAGAATTGATAAGGGGAAACATTAATCCTATTAGCAGGAAAATTTCACATATTACACATCTACCTTATGCAAATGATTTGCTTTTTTTTTTAAAAGCTGACAGGATTAATGGAATCACTATTAAGAGAATTCTTTCTAATATGGAAAATTATGCTGGCCTCTCTGTTAATATTGACAAAAGTAAGATTTATTTTAGCAAAGAGGCCAAGTTTAAGGAAGACATTCTTAAAATATTGAATTTTAAAGAGGGTTCACTTCCTGTTAAATATCTTGGCCTTCCACATAGCATTAATCATGTTAAAGACAGGGACTGTACTAGACTGATTGACATCATTCATAAAAAACTAGATGGTTGGTCTATTAAACTCCTCTCATTAGCTGGTAGAGTGGAACTTGCACACACAGTCATCACTGCAGTTATTATGTACTGGGTCCAAACTCACAGTATTCCCATCAGTGTTATTCAAAAATAGAAAAACTTTGTGCTAATTTCATCTGGAGAGGTAAACATCATAAAATAGCATGGGATAAGGTGTGCAAACCCCAAATCTATGGTGGGTTAGGACTCAAAAGCATTAAAGACCTGACTGATGTTTGTAAGTTTAAACTTTTTTGGAAATTTTTAGAAGGTAAGTCTTTATGGGCCAGGTGGATGAAAGCTAGATATCTTCAAAATAAAAATTTTTGGATTACTGGAAAGGAAAATCATCATTCATTTGTGTGGAAGAATATTCTTGATTACAGAAGTAGAGGTAAAAAATTTATTGAGAGAAAACTGACTGATGGTAGTCAAACTAGTATTTGGTTTGACCCCTGGATACATGGTAATTCTCTTGTTGACTTACTTGCTGGAATAAATAATATTTACTAGGTGGTGTTACTGATAAAGTTCAAAAAATTATTTTAAATAACAATTGGAGCTTTCAAAATAGTTCAGCTGCAGCCATTTTTAAAAATGCCATTCAGAAAACTAGTATTGATAAGAGTGGACCAAGGGATGCATGGGAATGGAAATTTTGCTCAAAAGGTAAATTTTCATTCAACAAAACTTGGGAGTTTCTTAGGGGAGAAGAAACAGAAGTGGACTGGCACAAGGTGATCTGGTGCAAATCTAACTGTCCCAAAATGGCCCATTGTACTTATTTTGCTTTACAAAATAAACTACCAACCAGAGATAGGTGTTGCAAATGGAACCCTAATTCTAACAAGCATTGCTTATTTTGCAAGTATGATATAGAAAGCTCCAACCATTTGTTTTTTGACTGCCCTTTCTCCCAGTTCATATGGTTCAATATTAAATGTTCTTTAGGGTTTAATAATTCTATTCCTACCCTTGATATTTGGAGTAGCATAGATTATATTTTGAAAACTTTGAATCCCAAGTCTTTTTTATTTAAGAAAGCTTGTATTATGTTAACAGCTGTTGTCTTTTACATTTGGAACGAAAGGAATCAGAGACTTCACACTAACAAAATTTCTAGTAGTTCCCAACTTTTGAGTTTCATTTTATCTGACTGTCAGGTTATTATGAAAAAAAAATAGTTTGCACAGGCATGACAGCATCCACAATCAATCTAAAAAAGATGCTAGCTATAACAACCCGTATTTTCAATAAACTATTATAACATAAATCGAGGCAGAATTTAATTCAAAAATCAGAATCAGGGGAAACGGGCTATGCCATTGCGTTCGTCTCGGAAAAATAAGCGAAATAGAGTCCGAGTTTTCGAAAATCGGAGTCCGTATGACCCAGTTAAGGCCCATTGAAGTTTTCAGAAATCTCTATGCTAAAGACAGATTTAAATTTCAAATTAAAATCAAGGATTAGGGCTAATCAGGGTTAGGCGGGAAAATTCCCGCCAGGGGGCCCATGTCGACAGGCATGTCGACAGGGCACCCAGGGTGTCGACTGCCCTGTCGACAGCCCTGTCGACAGGGGGTAGCCAGGCAGATTAGCCTGGCGCGCCACTTTGGTTTGGGCTTGGCTTGGGCTTGATTGTGTGGCCTGGTTCTAGAGCATTCCGAAATCTGACGGGCCAAAATTCACCTAGGGTTAATCCTATGGTCTAAATCACTCTAATTCTCTATAAATATACCCCTAATCCTACCCTAAAGCCTCATTAATAAATCTTGCAACTAAACTATGTCAATTTGAATCCCCAAATGGCCTCCACCTAAAACCTAGCCTCCACCTTCCTCAAAGTTAAATCCTATGAAGATATGATGATCATACAACCTTTTCTATGTTGTATGAATGCTTAATAACTTGCATACTTCATTAAGTAGCAAGTTTGATTTGCTAAGTTTGTGATTTTGGGATCTTACAAAAGGGTTTTCTTATTTGAGGCTTTGTTTTGAGTTTTTAAAAAGGGCTTCTTCATCTTATTTGGTGGATTTGTGGCTTGTTTATATTTGTAAGCCCTCTTACCTTCACTTTACAAACTCTAAAGTTAATGTTTGGTGAAAGTTGAGATTTATGTGAGTTAAGTTGATTATGCATGCTTATGCGAACTCACTATGTCATGTTTTACATGTTTCATAAGTTATGCATGCATATGCGAGATTACTATGCCATGTTTTACATGTTTCACAAGTTATGCATACTTATGCGAGTTTATTATGCCATGTTCTACATGTTTCATGGGTTATGCATGTTCATGCAAGTTCATCTTACCATGTTATGCAAGTTTAATGGATTATGCATGCTTATGCAAGTTCATCTTACCATGTTATGCAAGTTTAATGGATTATGCATACTTATGCAAGTTCATCTTACCATGTTATGCAAGTTTAATGGATTATGCATGTTCACCTTACCATGTTATGCATATTTAATAAGCTATGCAAGTTTATGCGAATTCACCATGACATGATTTGCAAGTTTAACATGTATGCATGTTTATTATGACGTATGAAGTTCACCATGTATGTTATGCCAAGTTACCTTTTTACACCCTTATACGTATGACGAGTATGTAAGCGAGATAATGACGTTGGGAGGGTTGGGTAAACTTAAAAATACATGAAACTAAAAGATTGGGAATTTACCTATTAAGTTAGGTCTACCCCTTGGGAATTTACCTATTAAGTTAGGTCTACACAAGTATATGTTAACTTGTAAATATGTTCTAAAGTGGACATGACATTAGATAACATGATATGGCCAACTCGAGGTTAGACCTAGTTGTGGTGTAAATCTTCCTAGGTAACCACAACGTGGGGTCTAATGTGGGTAGTTGGTCATGTTGCACCATAAGACCCGAGGTTAGACCTAGACGTGGTGTAAATCTTCCCAGGTAACCACGGATGTCTAATGTGAGAGGTTGGGTGCATTAAGTAATTAATGCCTCATGATTAGGGTTAAGTCATGGCCCACTAATACTTAACCAATAATGGGGATGCGAGGATTAGATGGGGTTAAGTGGTTACGCTTAGCTAATCTAATCCAGGTTTAGTGAGGGGTTAAAACCACACTTAACCCTCTTAGAAACCCTAGCAACGTGGTCTGTTCCAGCAGTAATCCCAGTTTGGTATCATTACAACCCTATAGCTAGGTTAGGGCGGGGCACGATTACTGGACTGATGTAAGCGACCAAAGCGACGGCTGAGTGGTACAACGGTGCGGGTCCGGCGGGCTACGGACGTGCACGTAGTCCGATGTTGGACAAACTCAAGGCACGGGTACCAGTAGGCTTAGACTGTGCATTATTGCTTAGGTGTCTGGGGTTGACATCTTAGGGCTTGATACACCCGAAGGTGGACCCAGCACAGTCTGACTACATCCATGTGGGCCGTATGGACACCAACACTTGACGTGTTAGGTTTATAGGGAGCCGATCGACTAGACCGTTGGGCTGGGCCTTATACTAAGGTCACTTCATATTATTGGGCCAAAGTTTGGGCTAAGGGATCAGATCTGTTTTGTGGGTTTGCTAGTACACTGTGGTGCAAAGTTTAATCTCGTCTATGTGATGTCACCTTTATCTAGTACCAGTATGTTCATCTCAGTTTCCATCATACTGTTAACTTTATTAGTTTATAGATTGATCGTAGTAGGGCTTACCAGTCTTTTTGACTGACCTGTTTTCTTTCGCTTCTTTTCTTCCGTTCCCCCCCCCCCCCCCCACAGGTTCTCAGGGAGGGGCTACATCTTCTTAGTGGATCTTTGACTTGCTTGTTGGATAGCTCATGTATGGATCTGAGCTAGCTGTGGCTTATCTTTTATTTCTGGGGATTAGTACTGATGTTTTACCATGTATTTTGTTATCACGTATCTAGACTTATGTTGTATTTTGGATCATGACATTTTGATAGTATGTACTTGACTATGTTGGTTTTCTGAGATGATGATGATGGGTTTTATCTGCTACCGCTGCTTTACTTATGTTTATCTTTATATATTCTGTCTTGCGATATCTCTGTGCATGTTTACCTTCACAATAACGCCCCTCCAAAGCTAGTACATTCTAAGGAGTGATCCTAGTGGAGGTGGGGTGTTACATTTGGTATCAGAGCACAAGGTTAACAAGATTGAACAAAACTTTTGAAAAAAAAAACCCTTTTTGAAAAACTATTTCCAAAAACCTACTAAGTATTTTCCAAAATAAAGTCTAGATTATTTTAAGGCTAATCCCCAAAAGCCATCAGCGTTATACTTCGTTCCCTTGACCTAATCTTATCTTATCTTTTGTTTCAGTATGGCTGAGAATCTTGACATCCCAGATGGAGTGAACGTACCACTCTGGTATAGGAGACTCCTAGAAGCTAGGGCGGCAGCTGGTCCCGCCAACCCTACTCCCACTTCTCCTCCTGTAGTTGAGAATCCTACCCCTAATATCCCTCCTCCGGTGGTCCCTGCTCCCCCTCCTCCAGCAGTTAATATTCCCCCTCCCGTTGCTAATGTTCCTCCTCCTCCCGTTGCTGAGGGTCCTCTTCCTCCTCCTCCCCCTCAGCATCCTCAGATTGAGTTTACAAAGGTTTGTAAAGACTTCAAGGCAATGGGAGGCAAGAATTTCCTAGGCACGGAATCTTTCGTAGAAGCTAGGAATTGGCTGAAGGATACGGAGGACTTGTTTGCTATCTTTGGGATTGATGACGAGAGGAAAATCCTATTGACAGTATGGCTTTTGAAGGATGAGGCGGCCTATTGGTGGGAGGTCACCAATGGGACGAGGCCCGTTGAGACTTGGTCCGATTTGAGGGCTAGATTTGTGACCAAATTTCTATCTTCAGCGGAGGCGAATTTACAAATGGAGAAGTTCATTGCATTAAAGCAAGGGGATATATCTGTCAAGGAGTATGTGAACAAGTTTAATCAGCTGGCCCGTTTTGGTTTGGATATAGTAAACACCCCGGAGAAGAAGGCTCTTCGATTTGCCAGAGGATTGAATGAGCCGCTACAGGGCTTGGCAATGTCACATATTCCGCATGGAGCCACTTTCGAGAGTTTGGTCAATATGGCTCTGCTTCAGGGAGAGGGAAAGAAGGAAGTCAAGTCGGGCGATACTCAAGCAAAGAAGGCTGATTCTCAAAGCAAAGGCAACCAAGGTCAAAGCAGTCAAGGAAATCAGAATAAGAACAAGAAGGGCAACAACAAAGGCAAGGGGAAGTGCAATTACTGTGGCATAGCTGGGCATTTTGCTAAGGATTGCAGGAAGAATAAAAGGAAGCTTAGTGGTGGATGCTTTTCTTGTGGAGAGACTGGGCACATCAGCAAAGAATGCCCAAAGAAGAAAGGACAGGCTGGATCTTCAGGAGGGCAAGTTCATGCTCTCAATGCCGCTTCAGTTCCCGAGAGAGGTAGTGTTTCTGTTGAGAACCTTGTTTATATCTCTGATCTTCCAGTACGTACCTTGTTTGATTCCGGTGCATCACATAGCTTTATTTCATCTGATCTTGTTGATAGTTTGCACCTCAGTACTAGCTTAGTGGATGATCCCGTTTGTGTTTCGAATCCCATTGGGGGTTCTGCTCATCTATCTATGATATGTGAGGATCTAAGGATCTCTATACTCAGCGTTGAGTTTTTGTGTAGTGCGTATGTTCTAGGTTTCAGGGGATACGGATTGATCTTGGGCATGGATTGGCTGTCTAGATATGGAGCCATTCTGGATTGTGAGCATAGGGTTGTAAGGCTTGTGACTCGCCTGGGCAACACCTTAGAGATTTCATGCAATCCGAAGAATCCCGTCATGTTATGCTATCTAGAATCTCTCGACTCATCAGAGGAGGCCCTTCAATCTGTAAGGGTGGTCCGAGATTATCCAGATGTGTTTGAAGAAGTTAAGGGGTTGCCCCCTAAACGAGAGATTGACTTTCGCATCTATCTTGTAGACAATGCTAAGCCTGTTTCTTTGCCCGTTCGGCATATGGCTCCGCGTGAGAGACGGGAGCTGAGTAAGCAAGTGAAAGAATTGCTTGAGAAGGGCTTCATCAGAAGGAGTATATCCGAATGGGGAGCGCCTGTGGTGTTTGCAACTAAGGCAGATGGCTCTCTTAGACTCTGTCTGGATTATAGAGAATTGAATAAGCTGACTAAGAAGAACCGACACCCGTTACCAAGGATCGATGATCTCTTTGATCAACTTGTTGGTGCTTCTGTTTTCTCTCAGCTTGACCTTGCTACGGGTTTCCATCAGCTCAGAGTGGCTGAAGACAGTATAGACAAGACTGCATTCAGAACTCCATACGGATTCTTTGAATGGCTTGTTATGCCGTTCGGTTTGACGAATGCACCCGCGTATTTTGTGGATTTGATGAGTAGGGTGTTTCGGGAGTTCTTGAATAAGTTTGTCGTGGTCTTTGTTGATGATATTCTAGTCTTCTCCAAGGATGAGGAAGAGCATGCGAGGCACCTAGTAGAGGTGATGGACACACTCAGAGCACACCAGTTAAAAGCCAAGTTCTCCAAGTGCCACTTTTGGAGAAGGGAAGTCAGATTTCTGGGGCATATCGTATCCAAGCAAGGCTTGGCGGTGGATCCCGCTAAGGTGGTTGCAGTTCAGGATTGGAAGACTCCAAGGAATGCAACCGAGGTGAGAAGCTTTTTGGGTCTTGCAGGTTTCTATCGGAAGTTTATTAAAGACTTCGCAAAGATATCCGCTCCTCTTACTAAGTTGACGAAGAAGAACTTAGTCTTTGCTTGGGATATGGATTGTGAGCTTGCTTTTCAGAGACTCAAAAGAGCCCTTACCTCCGCACCAGTTCTAGCCTTACCCGATGGTGGTAAGATATTTACCGTGTACACTGATGCTTGTGGCACGGGATTGGGTGCCGTTCTGATGCAAGAGGGCAGAGTTATATGTTTTGGTGGGAGGCAACTTAAGGTGCATGAGAGGAATTATCCCACTCATGATCTAGAGCTGGCGGCGATTGTATATGCGCTCAAAGCATGGCGTCATTATCTTCTGGGAGAGAGATTTGAGCTATATACTGATCATAAGTCTTTGAAGTATCTCTTTTCGCAGAAAGATCTGAACTTAAGACAGCAGAGATGGATGGAATTTTTAGCTTCCTATGATTTTGAGATATCCTATACCCCTGGCAAGGGGAATGTTGTAGCGGATGCGTTGAGTAGGAAAAGGTTGACACTAAGTCCTCTATTTGTTGAGATGAAGAATTTAGAGTTCTTAGCGACCTTTGATTTCTCTTTGGCAATGGAGTCGGTGACCGGTTCCTTGGCATCTTTAGAGCTCAGGCCCACCCTTCTAGATCAAGTTGGGGCTTCACAAAAGGAAGACCCTCAGGTAGTGGAGATCATGGATAAGCTGGCTCGAGGGGAGACATCTAGTCACCTTGCTCGATATTCTATAGACGATAGGGGTTGGGTGAGGAGAGATGGAAGGCTTTGTGTTCCGATGGTAGAAGACTTGGTGAGGAAAGTTCTTGAGGAAGCACATCGCTCCAAGATGACCATACATCCAGGTGGTGATAAGATGTATAAGGACATGAAGCGCGTTTTCTTCTGGCCTGGAATGAAGAAGGATGTGGCAGAGTTTGTCTCGAGATGTGTTATTTGTCAGAGAGTAAAAGCTGAGTCGAAGAAGCCCGGTGGGCTATTACATCCGCTAGAGGTCCCGCTATGGAAGTGGGAGAGCATTTCTATGGACTTTATTGATGGGCTTCCAAGGTCCAGGAAGGGGAATACGAGCATATGGGTCATTGTGGATAGGCTCACGAAGAGTGCTCACTTTATCCCAGTAAAGAGCAAAAGGACAGCATCTGGACTAGCATCAGTATATCTTCGTGAAATAGTGCGACTACATGGGGTCCCTTCCAGCATAGTCAGTGACCGAGACCCCATCATTACTAGTCAGTTCTGGAACAGCTTGCAGGAGGCTATGGGCACGAAATTGAACCTGAGTACGGCCTATCACCCACAAACAGACGGCCAGACAGAAAGGGTGAATAGGGTACTTGAGGACTTGCTGAGGCTTTGCATTCTGGATTTTGGTGGTGCTTGGGAAGACCATCTTCCTCTTGTCGAGTTTGCGTACAACAACAGTTATCAGGCGAGCATAGGGATGGCACCCTTTGAGGCTTTATATGGGAGGCCGTGCAAGTCACCTACATGTTGGTGGGAATCCACGGATAAGCTTATACTTGGACCCGACATGATTAGGGATACATCCGAGAAGGTCGAGTTGATTAGAAGACGGATGAAAGCGGCCCAAGACCGGCAGAAATCCTATGCTGACAGGCGAAGGTCCGAATTGGAGTTTAAGGTTGGGGACAAAGTTTTCGTGAAGGTTTCTCCTTTGCGGAATGTGGTCCGATTTGGAGCTGTTGGGAAGCTAGCACCGAGATTTGTTGGACCCTTCCCCATCATTGAGAGAATTGGGAAGATGGCTTATAGAGTGCAATTGCCCGAAAAGTTGTCCGGAGTGCATAATGTCTTTCATGTCTCGCATCTCCGAAAGTGCCTGCATGAGTCCGCTGAGGTGGTTGAACCTAGCATGCTTGAAGAAGTGGAAGTAGAGAAAGAAGCAACTCTAAGGAAAGCTCCGATTCGTATCTTGGGGACAGAGACCAAGAAGCTAAGGAATCGCGAGGTCAGGATAGTGAAAGTTCAATGGGGTGAAGCCGAAGAGGACGCAACTTGGGAAACCGAGGAGAAGATGCGTGGGCTTTATCCATTCTTGTTTGAGGGTACACTCTCAATCTCTTCCCTTTGTTAGTATACCTTTCTCTTTGCTAATCCATATTTATCGAGTTATCGTGCTAAGCTTGTCATGAGAACCTTAGGTAGAAACCCTATGGATGAAACATGTGTTTGAAGCATGTTATGGTTGATGGTTGCAAGTGGTTGCAAGTGTTTGCAAGTGGTCACTCGTGGATGCATGATACACATTAGGCACTAGATCGGCTCACACACTCCTCATATTGCATGTGCATGAGTGTTTATGCTTATTCTTGGATGAAATTTGTATGCAATCACATGGATGTTGCATATGGATGTATGATTGAGCACGCATATAGATATTATACATTATGTTAGGGATTTGCATACATATGGATACATTTCACTAACATATTTTGCATTGATCATTGCATTAGATAAGTACATATACACACACTTTTGCATATGTTCATACAGCATTTAGAATTTTTTTAAGGACAATGGCTGCTCGTGGATGATGTTTTGAGTAGATGGGTGTTGGATGGTAGGATATGTTCTTCCTAACTTGAAGATTTCGGGGACGAAATCCTTTAAGGAGGGGAGAATATAACAACCCGTATTTTCAATAAACTATTATAACATAAATCGAGGCAGAATTTAATTCAAAAATCAGAATCAGGGGAAACGGGCTATGCCATTGCGTTCGTCTCGGAAAAATACGCGAAATAGAGTCCGAGTTTTCGAAAATCGGAGTCCGTATGACCCAGTTAAGGCCCATTGAAGTTTTCAGAAATTTCTATGCTAAAGACAGATTTAAATTTCAAATTAAAATCAAGGATTAGGGCTAATCAGGGTTAGGCGGGAAAATTCCCGCCAGGGGGCCCATGTCGACAGGCATGTCGACAGGGCACCCAGGGTGTCGACTGCCCTGTCGACAGCCCTGTCGACAGGGGGTAGCCAGGCAGATTAGCCTGGCGCGCCACTTTGGTTTGGGCTTGGCTTGGGCTTGATTGTGTGGCCTGGTTCTAGAGCATTCCGAAATCTGACGGGCCAAAATTCACCTAGGGTTAATCCTATGGTCTAAATCACTCAAATTCTCTATAAATATACCCCTAATCCTACCCTAAAGCCTCATTAATAAATCTTGCAACTAAACTATGTCAATTTGAATCCCCAAATGGCCTCCACCTAAAACCTAGCCTCCACCTTCCTCAAAGTTAAATCCTATGAAGATATGATGATCATACAACCTTTTCTATGTTGTATGAATGCTTAATAACTTGCATACTTCATTAAGTAGCAAGTTTGATTTGCTAAGTTTGTGATTTTGGGATCTTACAAAAGGGTTTTCTTATTTGAGGCTTTGTTTTGAGTTTTTAAAAAGGGCTTCTTCATCTTATTTGGTGGATTTGTGGCTTGTTTATATTTGTAAGCCCTCTTACCTTCACTTTACAAACTCTAAAGTTAATGTTTGGTGAAAGTTGAGATTTATGTGAGTTAAGTTGATTATGCATGCTTATGCGAACTCACTATGTCATGTTTTACATGTTTCATAAGTTATGCATGCATATGCGAGATTACTATGCCATGTTTTACTTGTTTCACAAGTTATGCATACTTATGCGAGTTTATTATGCCATGTTCTACATGTTTCATGGGTTATGCATGTTCATGCAAGTTCATCTTACCATGTTATGCAAGTTTAATGGATTATGCATGCTTATGCAAGTTCATCTTACCATGTTATGCAAGTTTAATGGATTATGCATACTTATGCAAGTTCATCTTACCATGTTATGCAAGTTTAATGGATTATGCATGTTCACCTTACCATGTTATGCATATTTAATAAGCTATGCAAGTTTATGCGAATTCACCATGACATGATTTGCAAGTTTAACATGTATGCATGTTTATTATGACGTATGAAGTTCACCATGTATGTTATGCCAAGTTACCTTTTTACACCCTTATACGTATGACGAGTATGTAAGCGAGATAATGACGTTGGGAGGGTTGGGTAAACTTAAAAATACATGAAACTAAAAGATTGGGAATTTACCTATTAAGTTAGGTCTACCCCTTGGGAATTTACCTATTAAGTTAGGTCTACCCAAGTATATGTTAACTTGTAAATATGTTCTAAAGTGGACATGACATTAGATAACATGATATGTCCAACTCGAGGTTAGACCTAGTTGTGGTGTAAATCTTCCCAGGTAACCACAACGTGGGGTCTAATGTGGGTAGTTGGTCATGTTGCACCATAAGACCCGAGGTTAGACCTAGACGTGGTGTAAATCTTCCCAGGTAACCACGGATGTCTAATGTGAGAGGTTGGGTGCATTAAGTAATTAATGCCTCATGATTAGGGTTAAGTCATGGCCCACTAATACTTAACCAATAATGGGGATGCGAGGATTAGATGGGGTTAAGTGGTTACGCTTAGCTAATCTAATCCAGGTTTAGTGAGGGGTTAAAACCACACTTAACCCTCTTAGAAACCCTAGCAACGTGGTCTGTTCCAGCAGTAATCCCAGTTTGGTATCATTACAACCCTATAGCTAGGTTAGGGCGGGGCACGATTACTGGACTGATGTAAGCGACCAAAGCGACGGCTGAGTGGTACAGCGGTGCGGGTCCGGCGGGCTACGGACGTGCACGTAGTCCGATGTTGGACAAACTCGAGGCACGGGTACCAGTAGGCTTAGACTGTGCATTATTGCTTAGGTGTCTGGGGTTGACATCTTAGGGCTTGATACACCCGAAGGTGGACCCAGCACAGTCTGACTACATCCATGTGGGCCGTATGGACACCAACACTTGACGTGTTAGGTTTATAGGGAGCCGATCGACTAGACCGTTGGGCTGGGCCTTATACTAAGGTCACTTCATATTATTGGGCCAAAGTTTGGGCTAAGGGATCAGATCTGTTTTGTGGGTTTGCTAGTACACTGTGGTGCAAAGTTTAATCTCGTCTATGTGATGTCACCTTTATCTAGTACCAGTATGTTCATCTCAGTTTCCATCATACTGTTAACTTTATTAGTTTATAGATTGATCGTAGTAGGGCTTACCAGTCTTTTTGACTGACCTGTTTTCTTTCGCTTCTTTTCTTCCGTTTCCCCCCCCCCCCACAGGTTCTCAGGGAGGGGCTACATCTGCTTAGTGGATCTTTGACTTGCTTGTTGGATAGCTCATGTATGGATCTGAGCTAGCTGTGGCTTATCTTTTATTTCTGGGGATTAGTACTGATGTTTTACCATGTATTTTGTTATCACGTATCTAGACTTATGTTGTATTTTGGATCATGACATTTTGATAGTATGTACTTGACTATGTTGGTTTTCTGAGATGATGATGATGGGTTTTATCTGCTACCGCTGCTTTACTTATGTTTATCTTTATATATTCGGTCTTGCGATATCTCTGTGCATGTTTACCTTCACAATAACGCCCCTCCAAAGCTAGTACATTCTAAGGAGTGATCCTAGTGGAGGTGGGGTGTTACACTAGCTTAGATAATCAAGTTGTGGATTTCATACTTAATTGCAAGTTCATCAATAAAAGGCATACAATCCATGATACTGGCAGCAAATATCAAGCTGGGGCTACTGGTGTGACGATCCCAAAATCCGAGGGGCGGTATTAAGGATAATCATAGGGAAATAACACATTAATCATCATAGCAGAGTACAGATAATAGCAGAAACAATAAATAGAATAATTTTACATGGATATGATAGCGGAATCACAACATGTAAAAACATCAGAATAGAATAGCGTGGGATATAACTTAGTAAATAAAAGGAAAATGATCTGTCATCATCGCCAGAGGCGGAATACATATACATATAGTGAGGAATACGGAAAGTAAATCAGTCTGCATCGCCAGTGGCGGAATCATAATATAAGTACAGTAATGGCGGAAAATGTCAAAGTCATCTCTGTGAAGTCAGCCTCGCCATGAGCCAAAAATGCACTCTATGCAGCAGTGCAGAGCCAAAAACAACCTGTCACCTGTGTTCTAGGCTGCCCGTGAGAAAATAAAGGCACCCGTGTTTGCAAAGTGAAACAAACAACGAGTCAGTCATGGGGACTGGTATGAGGAATCTATTTAACAATTAAACAACAGTAATAGCAAATCATAGGACCACGCCACTTTCGCGGAACGGGTTTTCTCCAGCGATTGCTAGTGCATCTAAAACAAAGTAAATTCTTTTAAGACAACGCAATGCTTTTTGAAAGAATGAAGCCATTATAAGACTCAGGTCCCATCACACAATGCAACGCAAGAAGGAGGATAGAGTTTTACCTTATAATAGCCAAATATGCTTGATACGTATAAAGCAAAATCATTTGATATTATTACTAGTGCATATATGTTTCAAAAATGAATAGCATCATAAATATCAATCATAGGGGACATGAGCGTCCCATGCCACTATGTTGCTATATATAAGTTACAATCAAATCTGTTATCTCGTATTGGAAATTGGATTTCCGTCATGAGTCGAGGCAAGGGGCAAGCTCCTCTCCGCTTCGAGACACTCTAGCAAATGCCTCGGGACTACACACTCTGGGTAACCCCTGGATCGGCTGGGCCGGTCCTCTCTTACGTTTGAGGATTATTTATTCCTAAACACACGTTTCCCGGTCCTTACAGACCTATAATCGAGGCGCCTCGCATTCCAACAACCACATAGGTTAAAAATAGATATATATGTCAGGGCTGGTAAGTCACTAACACCACCATAGCTAGAAAGAAACGTCGTGCTCTCCCAACGGCCTGTATCCCGGTTTTAACTCATACCGAGGTGTGAGGCTCGCGAATCTACGAAATACACAAAGCCAGGTCACGCAGACCGTGCTTTGATCATCATCCACAATACTTTGCTTTGCAACAGAAGCCTTGATCACAGCATCTTGGCATGCCACATAGGCAGTCCACTCCATACGATTGATTTCCATCGATATATAACCTCTGAGCTCGTATGTCTCAGAGAAGGGCGTTAAGCAAAAGAATAAATTCTCCGCCGCCAAACAGATATATATTTAACAGAGATCAATCAATATAGAACAAAATCCAGTGTCAGACACACAGTCCATTTACAAGTCCGTTCTGGGTCTGAATGAAACCGGAGGCGCCAAATTCCTCGTATATCCGTCCAATCAACACATACGTTCAGACGGCTACTACTTCCGTCCCTTTCCGGTAGCTACTCCGGTTAGGAACCTCAGTAGCGCCCATCCAACCGATACGAAGATCGTCGGTCTTGAATCGTCTTTGCACTTTCCAATTCGAATCGCTCGATAAATTATTTGAAATGAGGGTTAGCTCGGCCTTTCCAAATAATTCACGTCGTTAGAATTTAAATCGATTCTTTACATGGTTATATTATTCGACATCCATCTTTTAGTTATTTAGTGTTATTTTCGTATCAAACACATACAACCATCAAATATCAAACAATTCAAGCCCAATTGGTTTATTTTCAATCAATGTTTCTTATAATATTTTATAACGATTTTTCGCCATTTTTATTTATTTAAAAATGGCCATATTTAATTAAACGACGTTTCAGGTCGTGCAGTGGCACTGGCGCTGTTTTTCTCCTAATTTGTTTTACACATATCAGAAAATCTAACTGTTGGATTTCTACAAAGTCTATATCAGTGGGAAGATATTCCCAAAGCGAACCCAACGGTTCCAGTTTCGTGAGAATCCGACGGTCGGATCTTCCACACTAGTCGTTTGAAGTTACGGTTTCAAAATTCGAACTGCAGCATCGTTATTCGATTTAATTTAATTATATTTATATTTATATATAAATATAAACGATTCTGGCGCTATTTTTCTTTAGATTTGAATTAAACATTCCGGACAATCCAACCGATAGATTTTTACAAGGTTGGTGCCGTTGGAAAGATATTTCCAAGGCGAACCCAGCGGTTGCGGTTTCGGGAAAATCCGATGGTCGGATTTCTCGTACTAATCGTTTCAAATTACGATTCCGAAACGCGAACTGCACGGCCTCTATTCCTTTTAATTATATTTATATTTATATATATATAAATATAGTTCATTCTATAATTTCAGCTATAGTTCATTCTATATTTTCAACTTCGTTTTCACTTCAAATATTTCACTAACGCCTTAATATTTCGAAAAATTTCGCCATAACCTCCTTTGTACGGGGAGGGGTTTGGAAATTTATTGGGCCGTGTTAGGTACCCAATAAATCCTAAAAAGCATTCACATATTTATAGTGATATATTTTGGTGTTTACGGGGGAGCATGTACTGATAATCACTCTAGAGAATAAATTCCCGTCACCCCGTTTCCGTGTGGAAATAAATAGTCCATGTGTCGTATCTAATAACTAGAGCGACGTGATTGTTGTCAACTCCAGACCCGTGTGGGGTTTTTATTAATCTGGCAACTTATCATTATAATTTATATAGTCCATATCAGTCATCAGTTCAACCTGTAGTACATAGTCATCGCCATACAAGCCTTTTGCCTGTATGGTAAATCTTCCACCTCGTCACACAAGCTCCAATTGCTCATGTGGGATATGATGAAGTATGCCTATCATCAAGAAGTATGCCATGTAGTGTAGATCAAAATTAATTGTTACTATCCTATGGCGTTATTTATTATTTCATCTGCATCCAATGGCATTCACAGGAGTTGATATATAAATAAAATTGCGCAGCCAACTCATCAAGGTTTACCTATTTGTCGGGCACGCAAATAATTTCTTTACTCTACAGCTAATCCATTTTTCCTGTTCAACACATGTATATATATGCAGAACAAAGCTAATAATAATATTTCTAGCAAACTATTATTTATTTCAACACGTGTGTATTTTTATCCAAGCGTATACATGATAAAAGGAATATTTTTATCATCAAAAATATTTATTCGATACATGTGTATTTTTAACTAAGCGTATACATGATAAAAGGAATATTTTTATCATCAAAAATATTTATTCGATACATGTGTATCTTTAACACTTCATATTCACTATAAAAACATAGTTTTCATTATCGATTCATTTTATTTTTAAAAGATGATAACATTCAACACATGAACTTCAACTCAACGAATGAATTGGAATTCAACACATGAATATTCTATATAGTTTGCATATATATAAAAATGTGATTTTTATCGCTAAAGCCATTTGTTTAAATTCAAATAATATTCAACACATGAATTTCAACTCAACGAATGAATTGCAGCTCAACACATGAATATTCTATATAGTCAGTATATATATAAAAATGTGATTTTTATCGCTAAAGCCATTTGTTTAAATTCAAATAATATTCAACACATGAATTTCAACTCAATGAATGAATTGCAACTCAACACATGAATATTCTATATAGTTTATATATATATATATAAATGTGATTTTTATCGCTAAAGCCATTTGTTTAAATTCAAATAATATTCAACAGATGAATTTCAACTCAACGAATGAATTGCAACTCAACACATGAATATTCTATATAGTTTGTATATATATAAAAATGTGATTTTTATCGCTAAAGCCATTTGTTTAAATTCAAATAATATTCAACACATGAATTTCAACTCAACGAATGAATTGCAACTCAACACATGAATATTCTATATAGTTTGTATATATATAAAAATGTGATTTTTATCGCTAAAGCCATTTGTTTAAATTCAAATAATATTCAACACATGAATTTAAACTCAGCGAATGAATTGCAACTCAACACATGAATATTCGATATAGTTTATGTAATTTATTTCAACGAATGAAAATTATTCTAACATATAAATATTTCAGAAAATTTCGGCAGCATAACGGCAGGGTAGTTAAAACCGAGACCGTCCCTAGTACGGCTCCTCGCTCTACCTTAAAACCTCGCGGTTTTTGACAATGGGGATCATGCATCTAGTTCGCACGCAGGCGGCATGTTTTATTTTCAATTCCACAATCCTATTCTATTTTGTTTCAACCACAAGAGGGTATTTTTCAACCACAAAGGTATTTTTCAACCACAAAGGAATTTTTCAACCATAAAGGTATTTTTCAACCATAATATCAACCACAAACAATTATTTCCAACAATTCGTCATACCATATAATATCACGTCAAACACAAGCAATAAATATCGCCCATGGTCTATGGACGAGGGGAGTATATATATATATATATATATATATATATATATAATATAATCATTCACTTGCATTTCATCACAATTCAAAGCATACATGTTTCAAACAACACTTGTATAATTTATACATCGCTAATATAACTTATACAACACATGTACATGAGGTATACAATGCGTGTATAATTTACACTTTGCTTATATAATTTATACCACGTGATTTCATTCACACAAATAGTTTAGATTCCTCACATTGGTTATTGCGGTGCTAAAAATCATAGGAAGGTCAGAAAAATATGCGGCTTCTTCTAGAATGTAGAGAGCCTCCTTGCGGTCACGATGTCTCCTGTTTCATCGAATTTCGTTAAAGAACGAAAAAGATATTATTTTTCAAAGCTTTGCAATGCTTTATAGTGCTAAAAACGTATAAAGGAATTACCTTTATTATTCGTTCAAAAGGGGATTCGCTGTTTTCGCGAAATCTGTGCGTCGTCGGCCTGATCGGAGGTGATGGCGTCGTAGAGGAGGTCGAGGGCGTTAGGTCGCTGGTGGTGGGGTCGGAGATGGTGGCAGATCGGAGCAGATCTGGCGATGGGAAGTCTGGAACTTCGTGGGGGCGATTCCGACGATGGCGGAGGCGATGGGGGTCGGCGATGGGTCGGATTTGTAGAGGGGGGAGAGGCGGAGCGTACGACGGTGGTGGCAAGGTCTGGAATGGCCTGTAGCGGCGGCGGCGTGGGCGGAAAGAGATGAACGACGTGGGTCGTCGGTTCTTTTGAACGACGGAGGGTTTTTGGGGGTTTTTTTTTATTTGTTTATAAAAGAAAATTTCCTATTGGCCAGAGATTTATAGAAATTTTTAAATAGTGTTTTTGCAAACGGACTCCTTTTTAAACCAAACGACTGTCGCCTCTAGCTAAAAACCCCCATTCCGGACACAATGCGATATGTTTCGTTGGCCATTTCGACTGTTACAGTCAGTTATTTTTTAAATTAAAATATAAAACATTCGATATTTAATTTAAACGTACATTTTAATTTGCCAGGGTCACAAACTGAATCGAAAAATTCCAAAAAAATAAATCTAGCTTTGTTTGACGATACGGTCCTAACAAAACCAATTTCGTCGAATTCTGAGCTCGTTTGAAAAACGGCCATTTTTAGGTCGACCCATTTTAACAGAATTTGACCAAACACATTTTCTTTTGCCCCGCTCACATCCTAGCTTCAAAAATTATGAAATTTGAAACTTAGCAATAATTTGACATCCCGGACCCAACAAAAGAGGTTTCGTCGAATTCCGAGGTCGTATGCAAAATCTCAATTTTCAAGGGCTATATATACTTTATAGCGACCTTTCTGAAAATTCATTTGGCAATAACTTTTGATTTCCGTTATGAAATTTCGATTTTTCAGATTCGTTAGAAAGGTATTGATAAACATATTTAAATATTTTCAGTTTCGTTAAAATCCGTTATATTTTCCACCCGGTACAGTCAGACAAAATTTGTATTCAAAATTTCAAACTGTTATACCATACCAAATTCTATATTTTATTGAAATAGGCCATTTCAACTCTTCAAATTCCTTGGTAATAACCTAATTTAAAAATTTTAAACTGGTTCACTTTTTCCGGGTTATTACAATCTCCCCCACTTAAAACTTTTCGTCCTCGAAAAGGAAATAACAGTTAAGCAGGAAATAAAATGTAAATGCAAAGTATTGTAAAGGTACCTTGCACCGGAGTTAGTCAGAGATGTCCACTCTGCATTTGGGATAGGCTTGTTTAATGTTTTCCTCAGTTTCCCAAGTACAGTCTCTAGGATCACCACTCCACTGCACTTTGACTAAATGGATCTTTTTCCTCCTTAGCTCTCTAGTTTCTTTGCCAACTGTCTTTAATGGCTCTCTTCTGAGTGCTAATTCTGGAGTTATGTCAATATCATGTTGCGCTGCTTCTTCTACAACCAGATCTGGATCATGAACATGTTTTCTGAGTTGAGATACGTGGAACACATCATGTACACCAGGCAACCAATCAGGTAATGAAACCCTATATGCAAGAGTTCCAATCCGTTCAAGTATAGGAAAGGGACCAATAAACCTCGGTGCCAACTTCCCAGTCTTGTCAAATCTGATTACTCCTCGCATTGGAGAAACTCTTAAATAAACATAATCACCAACGGCAAACGATATATCTCTTCTTCTCGGATCAGCATAACTTTTCTGTCGTCTCTGTGCGGTTTTCAATCTCTTCTTAATGAAATCGACTTTATCCGATGCTTCTTGAATCATATAGGGCCCCAACACAAGTCTGTTGCCAGGTTCTACCCAACATGCGGGAGATCTGCACGGTCTACCGTATAATGCTTCAAAGGGAGACATTCCCAAACTTGCTTGATAGCTATTGTTGTAAGAGAATTCTGCTAAATGTAAGTGATCTTCCCATGAGCCTCCAAAATCGATAACGCAAGCCCGCAGCAAATCTTCTAAAATTCTATTCACCCGCTCAGTTTGGCCGTCTGTCTGAGGGTGATAAGCGGTGCTTAGATTCAATTTGGTTCCCAATTCTTCCTGGAATGCTTCCCAGAATTTGCTAGTGAACAGGGGATCTCTATCGCTGACTATATTGAGCGGCACTCCATGAAGTTTAACTATTTCTTTGAAGTAAATCTGCGCTAGACTTTGAGCCGTTCTGTTGGATCGGACAGGTATAAAATGGGCAGTCTTCGTGAAGCGATCTACGATTACCCATATACTGTCGTTTCCTTTCTTAGTTCGAGGCAAGCCATCGATGAAATCCATCGAAATTTATTCCCACTTCCATCCTGGAATTTCTAATGGTTGTAATAATCCATCCAATTTCTGCTGATCACTCTTGACTAGCTGACAAGTGGGGCATCTGCTAACATATATTGAAATATCTCTTTTCATCGCCTTCCACCAGAATGTACGGTTGACATCATTATACATTTTGCTCACAACGGGATGGATACTTAGTTTGGATTTGTGGCATTCATCAAGTATTTCCCTTCTGAGCTCTGGAATTCCAGGCACACAAATTCGCCCTTTTAATCTTAGGACCCCTTTGCTATCAAGGCTAAAATCTGAGGGTTTTCCTTCTTGGATCCGCTGGCTAATCCTTTTAATGAATTCATCGTCCTTCTGTAGAATAGTAATCTTATCTTCTAAGAAGAAGTAATGATAAAACTGGCAATGATTTCATTCTATCGGCTGAGAGCATCTGCGACAACATTGGCTTTTCCCGGAGTGTATAGAATTTCAAAATCATATGCTGCAAGGAATTCTAACCAACGCTGTTGTCTTAAATTTAGATCTTTCTGAGTGAAAAGATATTTCAAGGATTGATGATCGGTAAATAGTTCGAACTTCTCGCCCAGTAAATAATGCCTCCAGATTCTTAAAGCAAACACGATAGCTAATAACTCAAGATCATGAGTTGCATAGTTTCTTTCATGCGCCTTCAGCTGACGGCTGGCATAAGCGATCACTTGGCCTTTTTGCATTAGTACTGTGCCTAGCCCTCTAATAGAAGCGTCTGTCCATACAGTCAAGTCTTGGTTGCCTTCTATTATTGTCAATACTAGAGCAGTTGTCAACTTCAGTTTCAGCTCCTGGAAAGCTTCTTCATACTCGGGAGTCCATTTGAATTTTTCATGCTTCTTTGTAAGCTTTGTCAATACTCCTGATATCTTTGAAAAATCCTGAATGAATTTCCGATAGTAACTAGCCAATCCAAGGAAACTTCGAACTTCAGTGGGCGTAGTAGGTTGTTTCCAGTTCTGAATCGCTGTAATTTTGCTTGGATCTACAGCAAGTCCTTCTTTTGATACGACATGGCCTAGGAATTTAACTTCATTCTGCCAGAAGACACACTTAGAAAATTTAGCTTTCAAGACATTTCTCCTTATAATTTTCAACACCTGCTCTAAATGTTTTGCATGTTCATCTTCCGACTTAGAGTAGATTAAAATGTCATCGATGAAGACTAGAACAATTTTATTCAGTACACCACGGAACACTCTGTTCATAAGATCGACGAAGTATGTCAGAGCGTTGCACAAGCCGAATGGCATTACTAACCATTCGTAGAATAAATCGGGACCCCTGAAGGCTTTCAAAGGAACACAGTCTTCGGCTATACGCAATTGGTGGAAACCTGTAGCTAGGTCCATTCTGGAGAATATTATTGCTCCATTTAATTGATCTAACAGATCGTCTATTCGGGGCAAGGGATATTTGTTCTTCAGTGTCTGCTTATTGAGATCTCGGCAATCAACGCAAAGTCTTAGAGTACCGTCTGATTTCGGGACAAATACCACTGCTGCTCCCCACGCTGAAAAGCTCGGTCTGATCAGACCTTTCCAAATTAATTCTCGGGTTTGACTACTTAACTCTTCTTTTTCTTTCGGGGCCATTCTTATTATTGGATGAACTACTGGTCGGGCATTAGGGATTAGATCTATTCTAAATTCAATTTCTCTTTGCGGTGGTAAGTTTTCTACTTCTTCAAACACATCCGCATAGTTTTTAACGACCGGTATCTTTTCTATTGAAGGGGGAGTAACTTCTAAAGAAGACCAAAATTCTGTTCTATTATTTTCTGAACTGAGACATGGTATAGTGATATGCCCCGATTCTGTTTCAACTTTCACGATTCTTTCGGCACATCTGACTTCGGCCTTATATTTTGTCAGCCAATCTAGCCCCAGTATAATATCAAATTCGGAAAGGTCCATGATAATCACTTTAAAAGAGAACTAGTATCGAGAGAAGGAAATAGGTACTTTACAATATGTACTGAGACTAATCGAACCTCCTATCGGGTTTTGAACTTTAATTGGTTCTTTAAGTTTCCCTTTTTTCAGTTTTAATTTGTGAACAAGGTTACCAGAAATGAAGCTACGTGATGCACCAGTATCAAAAAGTACAGAAACAGGAATATTTTTAATGGTAAGGGTACCTCCCAAGACGTCGGGTTTATCTGATCCCTCGGTGGTAGCTGGCGGGGTCTTCCCATCATAGACATGAGCCACTTGTGCATTCTGCTTCAGAGGACAGTTCCTGCTATAGTGCCCCTTCTTATGGCAGTTGTAGCATTCGGCTGAGTCATTTGCCTTTGGTTTCCTCGGAGCTTTGCATACATCAGAAAAGTGACCTGGCTTCCCGCAATTGTAGCAATTTCCTTTCGGGATCTTTGCAGGTTTCTGAGTAGCGGCCGCGGTAATGCTAGACTCGGGTTGATCTGCTGAAGCCTTACGCTTATTTCCAGCTTGGCTTTTGGCACGGTCTTGGCTAGCATGCCTCTCATCCATGTCTTCGTAATTGCAAGCCATCTCTACTAATTCTGAAAAGGAGAGTTTGATGTTGCTCATTGCCCTATCATGGTACTTGCGCTTCAGCCCAAATATGAATATCTTGTTCTTTGCTTTGTTGGTCATAATCAGCTCCGGAGCATAGCGCGATAACTGGGTGAACTTATTTAGATAATCCTGAATAGAGAGATCTCCTTGCTGGAGATTAGCAAACTGCTCTCGCATCCTCTCTAGAGCCTGTTCTGGTACAAACTTCTCATTGAACATAGCTTTAAATTGCTCCCAAGTTCTGACAGTTCCAGCTGCGTCCTCTGAGGTAATAGCATCCCACCACAGCTCTGTTTCCTCTTGAAGGAGCCAAATGCCAAGTCGGGCTTTGTTGCTGGTTCCCATACCCATGCCTTCAAAGATTTTCTCACAGGTTTTCAGCCAAGCTATAGCCTCGGTCACTGTACCAGTGCCAGTAAAAGGTTTTCCCCCAAGATTTCTGTACCTCTTCGCTACTTTATCTAGCTCAAAGTCCTCAAGTGCTGGTGGCTGAACAGTAGGGCCTTCTACCACTATGGGGATATTCCCCCGTCCTCCTACTGCCACTCCTCGGCCTCCTCTAGCTGCTGCTGCTCGTGTAGCCATCTAAGAGAATACTGTATAAGCAAGAAAAGAGTCAAGCTCACAGATTTGATAATTTTCATAAATGATAAAGCAGTGGAATATAAGGAAAGATAATGATGATGTACTGATCAAATTGTTTTACTAATCTGCTTAGCTCATTCTAGGACATTACTAATCCTATCTCTAATGAGCTACTCGCATTAGAACACAACTGATTCTATTCTGACGAGGTGTTTAATGTGTTAGATCCCGGAACTAAGGTTAACCAAAGCTCTGATACCAACTGTGACGATCCCAAAATCCGAGGGGCGGTATTAAGGATAATCATAGGGAAATAACACATTAATCATCATAGCAGAGTACAGATAATAGCAGAAACAATAAATAGAATAATTTTACATGGATATGACAGCGGAATCACAACATGTAAAAACATCAGAATAGAATAGCGTGGGATATAACTTAGTAAATAAAAGGAAAATGATCAGTCATCATCGCCAGAGGCGGAACACATATACATATAGTGAGGAATACGGAAAGTAAATTAGTCTGCATCGCCAGTGGCGGAATCATAATATAAGTACAGTAATGGCGGAAAATGTCAAAGTCATCTCTGTGAAGTCAGCCTCGCCATGAGCCAAAAATGCACTCTATGCAGCAGTGCAGAGCCAAAAACAACCTATCACCTGTGTACTAGGCTGCCCGTGAGAAAATAAGGGCACCCGTGTTTGCAAAGTGAAACAAACAACGAGTCAGTCATGGGGACTGGTATGAGGAATCTATTTAACAATTAAACAACAGTAATAGCAAATCATAGGACCATGCCACTTTCGCGGAACGGGTTTACTCCAGTGATTGCTAGTGCATCTAAAACAAAGTAAATTCTTTTAAAACAACACAATGCTTTTGGAAAGAATGAAGCCATTATAAGACTTAGGTCCCATCACAGAATGCAACGCAAGCCGGAGGATAGAGTTTTACCTTATAATAGCCAAATATGCTTGATACGTATAAAGCAAAATCATTTGATATTATTACTAATGCTTATATGTTTCAAAAATGAATAGCATCATAAATTTCAATAATAGGCGACATGAGTGTCCCATGCCACTATGTCGCTATATATAAGTTACAATCGAATCCGTTATCTCGTATTGGAAATTGGATTTCCGTCATGAGTCGAGGCAAGGGGCAAGCTCCTCTCTGCTTCGAGACACTCTAGAAAATGCCTCGGGACTACACACTCTGGGTAACCCCTGGATCGGCTGGCCCGGTCCTCTCTTACGTTTGAGGATTATTTATTCCTAAACACACGTTTCCCGGTCCTTACAGACCTATAATCGAGGCGCCTCACATTCCAACAACCACATAGGTGAAAAATAGATATATATGTCAGGGCTGGTAAGTCACTGACACCACCATAGCTAGAAAGAAACGTCGTGCTCTCCCAGCGGCCCGTATCCCGTTTTTAACTCATACCGAGGTGTGAGGCTCGCGAATCTACGAAATACACAAAGCCAGGTCACGCAGACCGTGCTTTGATCATCATCCACAAGACTTTGCTTTGCAACAGAAGCCTTGATCACAGCATCTTGGCATGCCACATAGGCAGTCCACTCCATACGATTGATTTCCATCGATATATATCCTCTGAGCTCGTATGTCTCAGAGAAGGGCGTTAAGCAAAAGAATAAATTCTCCGCTGCCAAACAGATATATATTTAATAGAGATCAATCAATATAGAACAAAATCCAATGTCAGACACACAGTCCATTTACATGTCTGTTCTGGGTCTGAACGAAACCGGAGGCGTCAAATTCATCGTATATCCGTCCAATCAACACATACGTTCAGACGGCTACTACTTCCGTCCCTTTCCGGTAGCTACTCCGGTTAGGAACCTCAGTAGCGCCCATCCAACCGATACGAAGATCGTCGATCTTGAATCGTCTTTGCACTTTCCAATTCGAATCGCTCGATAAATTATTTGAAATGAGTGTTAGCTCGGCCTTTCCAAATAATTCACGTCATTAGAATTTAAATCGATTCTTTACATGGTTATATTATTCGACATCCATCTTTCAGTTATTTAGTGTTATTTTCGTATCAAACACATACAACCATCAAATATCAAACAACTCAAGCACAATTGGTTTACTTTCAATCAATGTTTCTTATAATATTTTATAACGATTTTTCGCCATTTTTATTTATTTAAAAATGGCCATATTTAATTAAACGACGTTTCAGGTCGTGCCGTGGCACTGGCGCTGTTTTTCTCCTAATTTTTTTTACACATATCGAAAAATCTAACTGTTGGATTTCTACAAAGTCTATATCAGTGGGAAAATATTCCCAAAGCGAACCCAACGGTTCTAGTTTCGTGAGAATCCGATGGTCGGATCTTCCACACTAGTCGTTTGAAGTTACGGTTTCAAAATTCGAACTGCAGCGTCGTTATTCGATTTAATTTAGTTATATTTATATTTATATATAAATATAAACGATTCTGGCGCTGTTTTTCTTCAGATTTGAATTAAACATTCCGGACAATCCAACCGATAGATTTTTACAAGGTTGGTGCCGTTGGAAAGATATTTCCAAGGCGAACCCAGCGGTTGCGGTTTCCGGAAAATCCGATGGTCGGATTTCTCGTACTAATCGTTTCAAATTACGATTCCGAAACGCGAACTGCACGGCCTCTATTCCTTTTAATTATATTTATATTTATATATATAAATATAGTTCATTCTATAATTTCAGCTATAGTTCATTCTATATTTTCAACTTCGTTTTCACTTCAAATATTTCACTAACGCCTTAATATTTCGAAAAAATTCGCCATAACCTCCTTTGTACGGGGAGGGGTTTGGAAATTTATTGGGTCGTGTTAGGTACCCAATAAATCCTAAAAAGCATTCACATATTTATAGTGATATATTTTGGTGTTTACGGGGGAGCATGTACTGATAATCACTCTAGAGAATAAATTCCCGTCACCCCGTTTCCATGTGGAAATAAATAGTCCATGTGTCATATCTAATAACTAGAGCGACGTGATTATTGTCAACTCCAGACCCGTGTGGGATTTTTATTAATCTGGCAACTTATCGTTATAATTTATATAGTCCATATCACTCATCAGTTCAACCTGTAGTACATAGTCATCGCCATACAAGCCTCTTGCTTGTATGGTAAATCTTCCACCTCGTCACACAAGCTCCAATTGCTCATGTGGGATATGATGAAGTATGCCTATCATCAAGAAGTATGCATTGTAGTGTAGTTCAAAATTAATTGTTATAATCCTATGGCGTTATTTATTATTTCACACAGAAAAACCAGCACTCCGCATCCAATGTCATTCACAGGAGTTGATATATAAATAAAATTGCGCAGCCAACTCATCAAGGTTTACCTATTTATCGGGCACGCAAATAATTTCTTTACTCTACAGCTAATCCATTTTTCCTGTTCAACACATGTATATATATGCAGAACAAAGCTAATAATAATATTTCTAGCAAACTATTATTTATTTCAAACGTGTGTATTTTTATCCAAGCGTATACATGATAAAAGGATTTTTATCATCAAAAATATTTATTCGATACATGTGTATTTTTAACTAAGCGTATACATGATAAAAGGAATATTTTTATCATCAAAAATATTTATTCGATACATGTGTATCTTTAACACTTCATATTCACTATAAAAATATAGTTTTCATTATCGATTCATTTTATTTTTAAAAGATGATAACATTCAACACATGAACTTCAACTCAACGAATGAATTGGAATTCAACACATGAATATTCTATATAGTTTGCATATATATAAAAATGTGATTTTTATCGCTAAAGCCATTTGTTTAAATTCAAATAATATTCAACACATGAATTTCAACTCAACGAATGAATTGCAACTCAACACATGAATATTCTATATAGTTTGTATATGTATAAAATTGTGATTTTTATCGCTAAAGCCATTTGTTTAAATTCAAATAATATTCAACACATGAATTTCAACTCAATGAATGAATTGCAACTCAACACATGAATATTCTATATAGTTTATATATATATATATATATATATATATATATATATAAATGTGATTTTTATCGCTAAAGCCATTTGTTTAAATTCAAATAATATTCAACACATGAATTTCAACATAACGAATGAATTGCAACTCAACACATGAATATTCTATATAGTTTGTATATATATATAAATGTGATTTTTATCGCTAAAGCCATTTGTTTAAATTCAAATAATATTCAACACATGAATTTCAACTCAACGAATGAATTGCAACTCAACACATGAATATTCGATATAGTTTATGTAATTTATTTCAACGAATGAAAATTATTCTAACACATAAATATTTCAGAAAATTTCGGCAGCATAACGGCAGGGTAGTTAAAACCGGGACCGTCCCTAGTACGGCTCCTCGCTCTACCTTAAAACCTCGCGGTTTTTGACAATGGGGATCATGCATCTAGTTCGCACGCAGGCGGCATGTTTTATTTTCAATTCCACAATCCTATTCTATTTTGTTTCAACCACAAGAGGGTATTTTTCAACCACAAAGGTATTTTTCAACCATAAAGGTATTTTTCAACCATAATATCAACCACAAACAATTATTTCCAACCATTTGTCATACCATATAATATCACGTCAAACACAAGCAATAAATATCGCCCATGGTCTGTGGACGAGGGGAGTATATATATATATATATATATATAATATAATCATTCACTTGCATTTCATCACAATTCAAAGCATACATGTTTCAAACAACGCTTGTATAATTTATACATCGCTAATATAACTTATACAACACATGTACATGAGGTATACAATGCGTGTATAATTTACACTTTGCTTATATAATTTATACAACGCGATTTCATTCACACAAATAGTTTAGATTCCTCACATTGGTTATTGCGGTGCTAAAAATCGTAGGAAGGTCAGAAAAATACGCGGCTTCTTCTAGAATGTAGAGAGCCTTCTTGCGGTCACGGTGTCTCCTGTTTCATCGAATTTCGTTAAAGAACGAAAAATATATTATTTTTCAAAGCTTTGCAACGCTTTATAGTGTTAAAAATGTATAAAGGAATTACCTTTATTATTCGTTCAAAAGGGGATTCGCTGTTTTCGCGAAATCTGTGCGTCGTGGGCCTGATCGGAGGTGATGGCGTCGTAGAGGAGGTCGAGGGCGTCAGGTCGCTGGTGGTGGGGTCGGAGATGGTGGCAGATCGGAGCAGATCTGGCGATGGGAAGTTTGGAACTTCGTGGGGGCGATTCCGACGATGGCGGAGGCGATGGGGGTCGGCGATGGGTCGGATTTGTAGAGGGGGGAGAGGCGGAGCGAACGGCGGTGGTGATAAGGTGTGGAATGGCCTGTAGCGGCGGCGGCGTGGGCTGAAAGAGATGAACGACGTGGGTCGTCGGTTCTTTTGAACGATGGAGGGTTTTTGGGGTTTTTTTTAATTTTTTTATAAAAGAAAATTTCCTATTGGCCAGAGATTTATAGAAATTTTTAAATAGTGTTTCTGCAAACGGACTCCTTTTTAAACCCAACGACTGTCGCCCCTAGCTAAATCCCCCCATTCCGGACACACTGGGATATGTTTCGTTGGCCATTTCGACTGTTACAGTCAGTTATTTTTTAAATTAAAATATAAAACATTCGATATTTAATTTAAACGTACATTTCAATTTGCCAGGGCCACAAACTGAATCGAAAAATTCCAGAAAAATAAATCTAGCTTTGTTTTGACGATACGGTCCTAACAAAACCAGTTTCATCGAATTCTGAGCTCGTTTGAAAAACAGCCATTTTTAGGTCGACCCATTTTAACAGAATTTGACCAAACACATTTTCTTTTGCCCCGCTCACATACTAGCTTCAAAAATTATGAAATTTGAAACTTAGCAATAATTTGACATCCCGGACCCAACAAAAGTGGTTTCGTCGAATTCCGAGGTCGTATGCAAAATCTCAATTTTCAAGGGCTATATATACTTTATAGCGACCTTTCTGAAAATTCATTTGGCCATAACTTTTGATTTCCGTTATGAAATTTCGATTTTTCAGATTCGTTAGAAAGGTATTGATAAACAGATTTAAATATTTTCAGTTTCGTTAAAGTCCGTTATATTTTCCACCCGGTACAGTCAGACAAAGTTTGTATTCAAAATTTCAAACTACCATGCCATACCAAATTCTATATTTTATTGATATAGGCCATTTCAACTATTCAAATTCCTTGGTAATAACCTAATTTAAAAATTTTTAACTGGATCACTTTTTCCGGGTTATTACAACTGGCATCCTTCCTGGAGGCAGATCCACCCATCTCTACAATAATAGTAACTACAAGGGAAGTATACAGAACTACTACTCAAATTACAGTTTTATTAGCTCTAATAAGAATAGTAATCTGGGTCACTTACCTATTGCAGAGGGTAGGGGTCATATACCAACCAGCAGTGATCCAAGTAGCCTGGAAAGGATTGATGGTAGGCTCACAATTAATGCTTATGGTTTTTCTGATACTAATTCAGATTATAGAGGTACGTAAGATCATTCTGACGTCCTTCCTGGTGGCAGCTATCCCAATCTTTGTAACAATCTGATTATAAAGGGAAGTAAACAGGCTAGTTATAATAACAGTGCGTGTTTTGTTTATAAAACGGTTTCTGATGTAAATAACTTACATGTTATAGAGAAGGGGATTCATAGCCAGACCAGCAGTGATCCAGAAGCTTCTACCTCTCTAAATAAGAAAGATGGAAATCAATCGTATCAGTTTCTAACTAGAATAGGTAGAAATCATTACAAAAGCGAGCTTAATGGTCAGACTTATCACTTATCTTGCTGGAGTAATGGAGAAAGCAGTGGATCTAGAGAAGTGGAGGAAGCTCGAAGCTCAAAGAGACACAGAAGAGAAAACGATAGCATTATTAGCGCCAGAGACTTCAGATCTGACGATAGGGAGGAGATTGAAGCTGAAACTTGGAATAGAAACGTCTACCTGAAGCCTCGTACCTCAGTGGAGACTAACAATTGTGAAGACGATGTCTGGAACCCACCATGACGATCTATTTTGCCATTCTTATGGGCGATTACCCTTTCCGTCCGCCATTATTTTGTGTTTTGAGAGGCGGCTAGGGTTTGGGAGTAGAGAGAACGAATGTTTTTTTTATCTCGTGTTGTATCAGGTTGTTTACCCATTAGGCTGTTGGGCCTTGGGCCAATACTCTTTTTTTTATCTCGTTCAAAAAAAAAACAGTGGAGAACATGATTATCACAGTGATAACAGAGACAGTGTAGAAGAAGACACAGCAGGGTCCAGTTCTGATGATCAAGGAGGCAACCAGCAACAGAACAAGTCAAATGCAGGTCATCAGATGATCATCAGAGCCAAGAGTGGAGTGTTTAAGCCCAAAATCTACACTACCTCTGTTGCAAATAAAGAACCTATGTCATATGAAGAAGCCATCAAAGACAAAAAATGGAAAGAAGCCATGGATGTTGAATTCAATGCACCTGTAAAGAACAAAACATAGAGTATTGTCAAAGCACCAAAACACAAAAATGTTGTGGAAGGCAGGTGGACTTACAAAATTAAAAGAAAAGCACATGGGAGTATAGATAAATATAAAGCCAGACTCATTGTTAAAGGTTACTCTCAGCAATTTGGGTTCGATTTAATGAGACCTTTTCACTGGTGGTTAAACATGCTGCTCTTCGCATAGTCTTGACTATTGCTACATCACAAAGACTGGAAAAAAACAATTGGACGTTAATAATGCATTTCTCAGTGGGGAATTAATGGAAGAAGTGTACATGCAGCAACTCAAGAGATATCATTCAGGTGATGAAGGGAACGTTTGCAAGCTACATAAAGCTGTTTATGGTCTAAAACAGGCTTCTAGGGCTTGTTATGACAAACTAAAGCTAACACTGAAAGGTCTGAATATATGGCAACTAAATGTAGCATCCCGTATTTTTGGTGGTAAAATATTTAATTTAATTTATTATTTTAAATACTGTATTTGAAATATTAATGAGTTTTAATATTTAATTCGTTATTAAAAAGAAGTTTGGCTAATTTAAAATTTTGAATAGTCGCTATAGAGTCGTTTCAAAATTTTAATGATTTATTTATAATTATTTTTACATAAATGAGATGGAATTTAAACCCAGAATTTTAATATTTGAGTTTTAAATTTTATACTAGTTGAAATTTAAGTTGTTTGTTTTAATAAACACAATGATATTCTTGTTAATTTAGCCGTATGAATTTGATTTATATTGTATGAGATTTAAAATATTAAACCTACTTGAGTGACTTGATTTCCCATGCACGAACTATATTAGAATTTTCACATCCGGGAATTTTATAACTGTTACAAGGGAATGTTCACAAACTGTACATAGCTCGATTTCCTTTATAACGACCAGTAGGTATATATTTATATGTGAACATCCTTGTACCAAAATAATTTAAGGTAGTTACCAACCTTGTAAACTAAAAACAGACTGTACACAGTATAAATGAATACATAAAAGTCGCTACATAAACATGAATGCATAAAAATGTGAAACTGAGATTTGTTAATGTAGAAAAAACAACATATTTATTCATATCATTGCTGTACAAAGGAGAATACAAAAGAAAAACAAAATGTTTATACATAAACGTTGGTACGATGCAAGACATATATGAAATTTGTCTAGGCAACACAAAAGCCAAGTGAACATGACCGCTCAACGAAATTATCTCGTGCATGTCTTGCTCCTGTCAGGTTCCTTTCCTGTAATAGTAAGAAAATTTCCAATTAAACTAGGAAGAAAAGAAAACCAACTAAGTACAAAAATAAATAATTGTAAAATTTCTTTGGTTGACATCTCAAAATGGTGACCTTCAAAACCCTAATGCAGAATTCCAAAAACGTGATCAATAATCTCACTTCCTCTATCTCAAATCACGTTTCTTCTTCACTAGACGACAGACCAGATAAAAACGGAGGTGTACTTCCATCGTACAAGGAGATCTTGTTGCGGCCAGGTGTAAAGCGTAACGTTCCTCGAAATAATATATTTAAATCTCGCATCACTCCTCAACCGTCGCCTCGTAATTCGATCAATTACTTTGAAAAATTAAAAAAAATCAAATCTGATATTGGTTGCTTCAGATGCGGCTCTCCAGATCACTAGGCTAGGAGCTGTCGAAATCCTATGGGTTTTTTTCGCTGTAACAAAATTGGGCATAAGGGCTTCAACTGCAAATTTCATCTCAAAAATCCAAAAAAAAATGGAGAACCCTAAATCACTCCCTCCTCTTTCAGCGGCGTTTTACCCTGACGATTTTAAAAAGGCTAGATCGATGGTTGTTCTCTCCATCGCTGGTGGTGCTTTCTCGATCAATGAAATGGAGACTTTATTGGGAACTCATTTCGGCAAGCGAGCGCCGGGATGGGTGTGGACGGTGCGTAGATTCGGCGATGATTTCATAGTGAAATTCCCTCCCTTTTTGTTGACTGAAACATTTTACTACTCGCTCTTCGACTCAAAGGGAGTAATTAATTTGAAGCGTTGGAGCCCACAAATTGGCAGTATGGCTAAAAAGAGGATTAAAGTCTGGGTTTCACTCAAAAATATTCCATTAGTGTGTAGAAGTGTTGATTCCCTCAAGTCGGCATTGGCGGAGGTAGGAGAAGTGATTAGACTCCAACATGGAGTGTGGAATGTATCTGATTTTTCTTCTCTGAAGGCGATGATGTGGATTAATGAGGATTTGGAGCTTCCACCTTCGATTGTGGTTCCTGTCGAGGGTTTTTTCCATAATGTTTCCATTACGAAAGTCGACGGCGAATCCTCTGAGGAAGTGGATAGACAAGAACTTCGTAAAACGGTGTTTGTTAGAGGGTAGAATGGCAAGATGAAAGTGCTAAAGGCTAGAAGTGTTAGTGCTCCCATGGCTTATGTTGGGTTGGGTAGCAATTCTTTTGCACCAATTTCAGTTGAAGGAGAAGGTGATGCGGTGGATCATAATGTTACTAAGGATAATGTGGAAGCTCATGAAGAGGATGTTGTTGATGATGGTAATGAAGATGCTGGTAGGGAGGAGAGTGGATACGATGGCTTGGGGAATATGTTTGGGGATGATAATGATGAGGACTACGATCTTGGGGGGGGGGGATGATAATGATTATGACCTTAGTGGAGGGAACAATGCTTTGGTCATTTCAGATTCCGAAGAACGCTCTTGTGCAACAAGCAGAAGGAAAGGCAAGAAGCCAGTGGACTCTGGTGTGGTTATCCTAAGGAGAAGTGCCCGTGGCCTTCCTCATCCTTTGGAAGGTAGCGTTTTTATCCCTGCTATCCTTAATTCTTTGTCTCCTGACCAAATGCATGCTGTTGCTAGTAGCTCTAGTTTTTTGTTAAATGATTCTGTTGCTATTGATATTAAAAGTAAAGAGTTAGTTAGGGCTGACACACCCCAATGATGGTCTTAACTTGGAATGTTAGAGGTTTGGGTAATTATGGCAAACATCTTAGAGTCAAAAACTATCTTAAATCTGTTAAGCCCCACATTGTGTTGCTTCAAGAGACTAAACTTGACAATCCTGATTTTCTTACTTTTAAAACTCTGGGTTGGGGGGTTATTGATGAATGGAGATTTATTCCGGCCACTGGTAGCGCTGGAGGCATGTTCACTGGTTGGGATAGTAATTTATGGCGATTTAAACAAGAGATTTGTCAAACTTGTTGTCTGCATGTTGCTTTGGAATGTGTTGCGACTAAGAAGCTTTACTTTTTTTCAAACGTCTATGGTCCATATTCTAGAAGTGAGAGAAAAATATTGTGGAGAGAAGTGTTGGAATTTCATAGTTTGATGTACGGCCCTTGGGTTATTGGAGGAGACTTTAATGTAACGAGATTTAGTTACGAAAGAAGTAACTCAGGTTCTAATAATTATGGTGACATGGCTGACTTTAGTGAGTTTATAGGGGAGTGTGAGTTGATTGACCTTCCCCTTGCCAATAGAAAGTTCACTTGGTCTGACGGCAGATCTCCTCCGACGCTTGTGAAACTTGATCGCTTTTTCATTAACGCACATTTTGAGGATCTTCATCCTTTAACTTCTCAAAAAGTTTTATCTTCGATTATTTCTGACCATTGCCCTGTTGTGTTGGATTCGGGAGACGACGTTAGGAAAAAAACCTTTTTTTAGGTTTGAAAAAATGTGGTGCCTGGAAGAAAACTTTGATGATTTGCTATATAATAAATGGTCTGAAATGGGGGTGAATGGCGATGCAGCGAGAGTTCTATGTACTAAACTCAAGTTTTTTAGGAAATTTCTTAGAAAATGGAATATTGAGGAGTTTGGTCAAATCAGAATCGAAAAGGAGAGGATTGAAAAATTGATTCTTGAACTTAATATATTGGACGAAGAGAGAGGACTCGATACTATTGAAAGAGAATTGCTTCATCAACGAGAGAGTGAACTCAACAAAGTCCTGGATCAAGAAGAGATTTTTTGGAGACAGCGTTCCAGAACTAAGTGGCTGAAGGAAGGGGATAGAAATACTGCTATTTTCATAAAGTTGCTAATGGTAGACGTCACACCAATTTGATACACAGTATTTGGAAAGATGGAGTGGAGATTTGTGAACAACAACTTTTGAGTGATAGTTTCACTGAATATTATAAAAGTATCTTTGGTGCTCGCATTGAGAACCGCATTTCTGTTAATTGGCGCAAATTGTATCCTGATGTGGTTGATCTCTCGGACATTGGAAGTGATTTCTCAGAAGAAGAAATACTTAATGCTTTAAAGGAGATGCCTGGCGACAAAGCACCTGGGCCTGATGGTTTTCCTACCTTTTTCTTCAAACGCTACTGGGGCATGTTGAAAGATGATGTATTGCGTTTGTTTGATGAATTTCACAAAGGCTCTTTAAGGTTAGATTTGATTAGTTATGCTAATGTGGTTTTAATCCCCAAAAAGGAAGGTAATGTTTCTGCCGCTGACTTTAGACCGATTAGCCTTCTTAACACTAGTTTCAAACTAATCACGAAGGTGTTGGCCAATAGGCTAAAAACTAAGTTGGATACGTTGATTCATAAGCCCCAAACTTCTTTTATCAAAGGAAGAAACATTCATGATGGTGCTGCATTGGTTGGTGAAGTGATTTCTCATTGTGATAGATTTGATGTCCCTTGTGCTATTCTCAAGTTGGACTTCTCCAAAGCTTTTGACACTGTTGATTGGCGATTTATGATTGAAGTGCTGAAGGCGAGAGGCTTCCCCACTAAGTGGATTGAATGGATTTCTATGATTCTTTCATCAAGTAGATCTAACATTTGTGTCAATGGAGTTACTGGCTCTACTATCCACTCCAAGCGTGGTCTGAGACAGGGCGACCCACTCTCCCCTCTTCTTTTTGATTTGGCGGCAGATGTCTTTTCAAAAATTCTAAAGCTGGGCTGTGCAAATGGGATTCTTAGCGGCTTTGGTAGTGATCATGTGGTTGGGGGCATCAATTCTCTGCAATACGCTGATGACACTATTATTTTTAGCAAACCAGACTGTAAATACCTTCCTGCACTTAAATTTATTCTCTATGCTTTTGAAAGCTTATCTGGCTTAAAAATTAACTTTCATAAGAGCAGTGTTTACACGTTGGGTTGTAGTGATGATTTATGCTGGTCATGTGCTGAGATGTTTAATTGCAAGGCTGGTGTTTTTCCTTTGAACTATCTGGGTATGTGCATCCGCCCCAAGAAATTAATGAAGAAAGACTGGCAGCACTTGATAGAGAAGGTGGACACTAGACTGGCGAGGTGGAAAGGCAACTCGTTATCAAGAGTTGGCCGTCTCGTGCTTGTCAATTCTGCTCTGTCGTCAATTCCGTTGTACTGGATGTCCTTCTACCAACTTCCTGGTTGGGTGCTGGAGAAGATTGATGCAATTCGTCGTAATTTTTTATGGACTGGTACTAAAGAGACGAAGAAACTTAGTTGTTTGATTTCTTGGGATCAAGTTTGCAAGTCTAAAGAGCAAGGGGGACTCGATGTCATTAACTTGAAGATAATGAATCGTGCTTTACTTTGTAAGTGGCTGTGGTTAATGATCTCTGACAAGCACGCTTTATGGAAAGAATGGATTATCAGTACATGTTATAATTGCAGTTTTAGATGGAATACTGATTTCTCATTGTGCTCCGTGTTTTGGCGCAATGTTATGGCTCATGCACAATGGATGAAGCTGGGTACTAAGATTGTGGTGAAGAATGGACGCAACACATCATTTTGGTTAGACAGCTGGCTAACTAATGTCCCTTTCTGTGTGAAGTTTCCTGAGCTTTTTTGTATTGCACACAACAAAAATTTCGCTATTAGAGAGATGTACGATAATGAAGCATCGGGCTGCAAATGGAGATTGTCTTTTTTGAGGCTGGTGGCTGGTAATGCATTGACTCAGTTATTCAGCTTGTTTGTTTTGCTTGAAGGGGTGACTTTAACTAATGAGAGGGATGAGTTTATTTGGGTGTTGGAAGGAGAAAGAAAGCTGTTTAGCGTTCGAAGCATTTACAAGTTGTTCAACTTTGCTGGGATTAGGAGGCTGGGGTTCGAACAGAGTGGCGGTTCAAAGTCCCTGACAAAGTTAAAATTCACATGTGGATTGTGATACATGGTAGATTGAACACGGTTAGCAGAATTCGTCAGAGAGGCATGTACGTTATGGGTGGCTGTGTATTTTGTGGTTGCGATGACGAGGATTATCATCATCTCTTTTTGGCTTGTGACTTTGCTTTTTACATTTGGACGAAATGTTGGGTTGCGCTTAGCCTTGATTTGCACTGGAGCGACTTCATTGCTGACCAATTTGATTTTTGGCACAACATTTACCCGACCTTGCATGCTTCTCATGATAGTTTTCTTTTTGCTTTGTTGAACTTTGCTTACATTTGGTTGCTTTGGCATGAACGCAATTCCAGAAAATTTAACCACAAACTGAAAGCCCCTAACAATATCATTTACTATATTCTCAATTTTGTCTATGACTGGGCAGGCATGGAGCGCAAGGGGAAGATTGAAAGCATTGCTGACCGTGTGCGCAAGCGGATGAGGTGCATTACTAGTCCACGCACTTGACAGGGATTTTCACTGGCTTTGTATTTTGCTGTCATGTATTTTGTTGTATAATGTAAATTATGATGCTTAGTTTCTTTTTGTCAGGCTGTATTGTCGCTGGGTTATAGCGATGGCCTGTTTTTTTGGCTGTATATATGTTGTACATACACGTACTGCTACTTTATGCTACTTTATGGATGCTAATATATATTAGGCGTGAATCATGCTGATTCACTACCTTTTTCTTCAAAAAATAAATAAATAATTGTAGTAAAAGAGGAAAAGAGAGAAATTAAAAGTAGAAAAAGAAAGGAAGTACCGAATCAAAACTATGGGTTACAAATTTGTTGATACCACTTGTTAACCCAAATGGTTCAAATTAGAATATAACTGGTACTTTATACTGGGATGTATTGAATTTGTGATAGTCATTTGGGTTAACTGTAATAGCCAGGGTATCAGAGAAGATACCACTTGTATAAACATTTAACTTGAACCATTATTATAATTGGATTAATGGCTATACATTTATTAACCCAACTTTTATTATCCCAGTTTTAACCAATGTATTTACGTCACAAAAATCTTTCCAATTGCAAACCAGAGAAGATAAGACAACTTTTACCTCCTGCTAAAGCAAATCGAAACAACTAAAATCAAGACAGTTAAAATATATGTGCACATCACAAATGCACAGCTAATATAGCGAAATAGCTAAGCCTATTAATATTGTCTAAAAAGAAGAGAGGAAAAGAAAAAGAAAACAATCCATTCGAAATTTTTGATGCATGACTTGTTTCACTAATGAAACAGTAAAATGAAATTTTCTCAAAATAGATCATGAACAGCTAAATAGCTGGACAGATTTATTCATCAATAAATCATGAATAGGAAGAAAATCAACTAGGTACAGCTAGGAAGAAAATAGATAAATAGCTAAGAAAATAAAAATTGAACAACTAAAGATATGGAAATATTTTTTTCATTTCTATTAAACAGTGAACAAATAGGGAAAACAGTAGCAAACAGCTAGGGTAACAGCTAGTCGTATGCACCTACTTGTACATCAAATCTATGAATATATTTGGACCATAAAGTCTATATAGAAAATTATATACAGCTCATACAAGGCTGAAACTTACATTTTAAAAATGTGAACACAGGATCCATGTCACGATTTCAAATCTATGTCGAAGGGACAAGTCATGAACTCAATCCATAAAATCTATTTATGTCCTTTTGAACAAGATATGTATTGGAAATCTAAATTTAAATCTATGACAGTACAATACAATGCTCAACAAGATCTCTAAAAAAATCCATCACACAGAGATCAGTTTTCCATCAACCATCAATACGCAAAATCTGAAGAGAGCCAATGGCCTAAGGATTTATAGTTAAAGCTATCTAGGACAAGATATTGATCTTATCTAAAATCCTAACACTATAAATACGCATACACATAAGGGTGTTTTCTCATTCTGGAACATAATACGAACCATACAGTAAACCAAAAATGGTTTGAACCTCATTAAAAAATTCAAAATAAAATTGATGCAGTAGAATAAAAATCAGTTAAAAGCACTTATCTGTGTTGTGAGTACACGCGCATCGTTCGTACGCTTCAAATGAATTTTCTGGTATTTGGTTCGAAGCTGAAGACTAGGGTTTGGTATAATCTTCGAATAGAAGGATCGATCTATTTGATGATGAACTGTAGTGGCTTTCAAAGGCGTGGGGAGGCGTTGATAGACTGAAGAGGTTTGGGAAGGATCAGAGGGATTATCGTTGAAACAGTGGTGGTTCGATGTTGGAGAAGTTGATTGGTTGTTTGGCCGATCGATTGAAGAAAAGAAGGAGGATCGAAGAAGGAGAGGAGATAGGGTTTCGGCCGTGGATAGAATTTTCTGGAGGCGGTGTTTTATGGTTAAGGAAAACGATGGGAAGGGTTTTGAACATGGAAATGGGCTGGGTGTCAAGCGGGCCGAACAGATAGGATTATGGGCCATTTTTATTTATTAAATTTATGTTCAAAACTTAAAACACTTTATAAATTAGTTAATACCATATATCGCGCAAACATTAATGGATTTTAACACAATCAAGCTCGTTGGAACCGTAGAGACAAGGCTTTCGAGACGGAGCAGGATCGGGCAGGACTAGATGCAAGAAGAATTTTTAATTAAATTAAACGATGTTTAATTTAATTGAAAAGCCAGCGTTTAACGACCAAACCAGGCCAAGGTGAGTTTAACTCACTAAGTAATCCCTTTTATAATTTATATAAATTGGGTTTATTGTTTGTGTGTCATGATTTGCTAAGTATTGACTGATTTGATGATTGTTTGAATGCCGATACCTATTGTTATATTGTCTATTTAAATTAAACATGGTTTAAATTAAATTAAATAATATTGTTATTTTTTTAACGATGATTTCCAGTAAAGGTAATTTACCTTATTGGTTGCATAAACGTATTTTAAATTAGATTGGACGCTTGAATCAGTATTGGTTAACCACTATGAGTGGTATTGATTATTGTTTATTTTCATATGATTGTTATATGAACTGTTGAGTCGTGATGATTGAATTTTTGAGTTGGTTATTGATTGTTGAATCTATATTCAACAATTATTTGTTATTAATCAATAGATCGTATTGGTTAAGAAACTGGCAGTGGATGGCCAAATATACATTTTCTTATAAAAGGAAGATTTATTGTAAATAAATAGAAATGAAGGTGTTAAATCTATTTTTTTAATATATTAATTGGATTATAAACAGAGGATAGACCGACCATACCTACATTGATTATTTCAATCATTTTAGAATGTTGATAATTGTTGAATAATAATAAAAGTGACATCTTGGGATTTAAAATTTGTAAACAAAGGTTGTAAAGGTTTAAACCATTGTTTATAGTGAGGTGAAGGTAAACAAGTTCATGTAAACGATGATAAGTTAAGTCTAATTCGGAGTTTAAAATTTAATCCTTACTGAGGTCATCTTTCCATGTTAGATGGAGTTATAAAGATGAAATAGACTTGCCGTATATAAAAAGAAATGATGTTTCGTCAATATATTAGTAAAAGAGGATTTGTTTGGATATTTAGAATGAATATCGGGTTTTATTACAACTGATATTATCTTAAGGTAAGAACGTTGTTGATCAAGGTCTGAGAGGTAATTTAAATACCCCGAACCTGAAGGACTTCAGGATTACCGAAGGATGATATTGGTCGTAATAGTGAAGATGATAAAACAAATTACTTTGGAAAATAATAATGTAGCATTTTTGAAGATTTTGGGAATGTATATATACATTGGAATTTCAAAATAAAAAGAAAATTAAAAAGGGGCTTGAAAATTCAAATGGCATTTCCATGAAAAAGGAATAAGAAAAAAAGAGATCGATGGAAGATAACGATATTTCCAAAAGTAAGGAGACAAGATTTGGGAATAGAAGTGGTAATTATGGTTTTCCAAACAGAAATGAAAAGGAGGGTTCGTAATGATGATTTTACGAAGGATGAATTAAATCGATTAACAACTGAAAAATAGTGAGTGCCAGGTGTTTAATGATATTTAATGGAAGAATTCAGTATGATTTTAAGATATATTTTCTTAATATTAAAATAAAATGATTTGAGGATAAATATATATTAAGATAAAGATGTTATGGCCAAGTGATGTTGCATGGCCAACAAATGAATTTATTTATTTGATGCTTGTTTATTTTGATAGTTAAATAACCGACTATCAAAATCATGTCCAATGCGCTGTTGGCACGGAAAGACCGGGATCGAATTTATATTCGAAAATCATTCCGACCAACAAATACGTGAAGAGATCAGAAGATGATCGAGATGGAGCATTGAAGACCGTGGATCTTCATAAGTGGAAGGATTACTTATAATCTCTAGCTTAGCGGCCCGAGATACAATGTGATTCTGTCGCGGTTGGAACCCACGGGTTGCAAGGACTCCTCGCTACTGATCCATGGGGTGATTCCTATAGTGAAGGCAGTAGGAGAGTACCTTCAGTTCATCCTGTTCCTGGATGACTTGTATGGACGAATGTCCGACAGAGTATTTCCTGAAACCACGTACGTTGATTTTTACAAATATACCGAGTGGTGGCAAAGAGGGGCACTTCTTTTATACCCAGGGTATATTTGTGGACGTCAATTAGTGACTTGACGGATCTGACGATGTGGCATTCAAAGTGAATGGTGGCCAAAAAGGAAAGTTAAACCTCAAGCCTCACAACCGGTGCATGACAAAAATCGGGCAGGCAGCATGGTTATGTGAGTCGCTCCCATTAGGGTGTATGATCACATATCTAGAGAAATTGCTTTTGCTTCTTTAATCTATCGATGTTGTCCCTTTTCGGGAAGACGGTGGGTCACACCCAACCGTTGGTGATATACATTCGATACACTCAAGCGAAATGAGTGGTCGGTCATGTGAGGGCCGGGTTGCAAGACGTTCTTGTTGAACCCAGTGTATTCGCCTCTAGAGATACACGATCGGCAGGTGGTCCCATACCTTGTCATATTCGGAATCCAATCTCCAATATGCGCTTGCGGTTTTGTTTGTATACTATATATGTAGAGCGTGAGATGCAAGCGTTATACTAGTTTCTATTTACTTGTATTTAGACACTATTATAATATCAGACAAGATATTGGTTTCAAAAATGTTTTGGGTCGTCGTAAGGTAAAAACCGTCCGTGTTTATGTGTGGATTTGGTCTTACGATCATCCTTTTCTTTAAAAGATTTTTACTTTAAATCAGGTTGTGTGATACCCTTAATACCGTGCGAGTTTTTCTCACTCTGGTCCCGGTGTTTTGTAAATGCTCGGGTTAGCCCGGGGTGTACAGGTTCGGGTTATCGAAAGCTGTGAAGAAATGAGCTGGAAGAGTCCAAACGTATGATACTATTCCGCTGTGTGTTGTATATGGGACAGATTTTTATAACTATCCAGAAATGTTGATATACTCTGATAATGTAAGTATTTTAAAGCTCTCAATAAAATTATTTATGTATTATATTTTGTTCCGCTGCGATGTGAGACTCTGTGTTATATTGTTTCTTCTTCTTCTTCTTCTTCTATTCTAATATTTCTTTCTCTCTTATCTCACACTCTAATTTCTTTCTAATAACGTTCCAGTGTTTTCGGTGTTTGGAAGGTCGGCATGAGTTACAGTAAAGTTATTTATGTCGATTTTCAAGGCCGAAAATCCCTGGGTCGTTTCACTTAATCAGACACTTCACTGTATATCAGAACTACATGGCACTCCACCATCTACATACTTGTGTACATGGACGATATTCTCATTACGGGGGACAATAATGAGGAAATAAATCAAGTCATGAGTCATCTGAATAAGGCTTTTGCCATTGAAGATCTTGGAAAGGTGAGCTGTTTTCTAGGTATACACATAGAATGAAAATCAAAGGAAGAATTGTTTTTGTCTCAAAGGCAGTACATTATGGAAATATTATCCAGAGCTAAGATGGACTAAGCAAAAGCATTACCTACTACCATGACTAGTAATATCAAATTATCGAAACGTGATGGTGAACCTATCGATAACATTACTCAATATAAAAGTATCGTTGGAGCTTTACAATATGTCACCATAACAAGGCCCGAGATATGTTTCAGTGTTAATAAAGTATGTGAATTCATGCAAAGTCCTGTTAGTAATCATTGGAAGGCCGTAAAACGTCTTTTATGTTATTTAAAAGGTACACTTGAATACGATGTATCTATCAAAGCTACAAAAAGACTAAGTTTAAGTGTTTACAGCGATGCAGACCGGGCAAACGACCCCGATGACCTAAAATCGGTCACTGGTTATTGTGTTTTTTCTCGGTGGAAACCCAATTTCCTGGTGTACAAAGAAGCAGACCACCGTATCACAATCCAGCACAGATGCGGAATATAGAGTACTCGTAAGCACCACCACTGAAATTATTTGGGTCGAAAGTTTGTTGCAAAAGCTAGGGTTTCAATTTCCTCAAAAACCAGTTATATGGTGTGACAATCGAAGCTCAATTTCGCTGTCTATGAACTCGATTCAACACTCATGAACGAAACACATCAAAATCAATCTTCATTTCGTTCGTGAGAGAACAAGCAGTGAAAAGCTCATGATAAATCATGTTCCTTCCTTCTACCAGAAGGCAGATTTACCGACTAAGGCATTATCAAGCTTGAATTTTACTAGATTGAGAAAAGAAATAAAGGTTGAAGAAGCTGGCTGACATGAAGAAGCAGATGCAAAACCCTAGTCTAATCTGAGGCAGGGTAATAAGATGAATACAGCTCACAGAATCACGTGACATATATTTTATACCGTTGGTACATTATTCAGTCTTTTAGTTTGGGCTTTGGGCCACGATATTTGTATATAAATAAATCACTGTACAAGCTATGTAAGCATCTTTTTCTCTCTTCAGTAATAAAGAATTCTACTACACTTTCAGCCAAAACGTTTACAAAAAAAGTGACATAATACGTACCGTACTCCACTCCGCCGTTGTTTTTCAACAATAAATACGGGTTAAAGGAGAAACAGAATGGAAGGCCGAACTGTGGCAAAAGTAGAACACAAATATACATTCATTTTCTAATATTTTGTACTTTCCAGTTCCAGCAATCAAGAATGCTATGTATGCCTCCTGATGGTACTTTCAACAACTACATTCTTGAAATTAGGTATAAGATAGAAACACTAGAAGCTACTCACTCAACTATGAAAACATAAACTCAATCCATCCCTAATCAAAGGCAACATCATAGCCCATATTTATTCTACTTACAGAAAATTCAGTGAAGAAGAGAACATAAACAAGAAGTACTGGAAACCAAGAATACAATGACTCTATCTTGATTTTCCATCCATCTTTTCAGCAAAAGTACTACGTACCATGCATATTTAGTCTGGAACTCGTTCCATACCACCGTTTTTCTTCTTAAATGCCAGGACGCCAAACCTGAAGATCTCATCATCACGTGTGTTTTCCTCCTCTTGCGATTTCTTCATTGTTTCTTCTTCTTGTATTTTCTTGTTAACTTCTCTTTCCTGTGAACTCTTCTGCATCCCTTCCGCTAGTATTTTCTTAAAAGCTTTTTCCTCCTGTGAGTCTTCCATTTTTTCCGCTAGTAATTTCCTGCTGATTTCTGCTTCTTGTGAATTCTTCTGAACTCGCTGTTCTTGTATAATTCTCTGGCCCGTCACCTCTTCTTGTATGTTCTTCTTCTGTGTCACTACAGCTTGACGTCCTTTCGGTGAATTTTCATCTTTCTGGCGTTGGTGTGTCATCCCTTCCATGAACTTATCTTTCTCCTCGGACAATATGTTTTTGTAAGCTTCTTCAAAAGTTCCAAGAATCACCTTAGCAAAAGCTTTTAATTTTTGATCATCTGACGTTTCTTTGAATGTCAGGGTGTGATACAAACAAGCTATGATTCCAGAAAATCCTTGGAACATTGCATGGAACGCGAATGCATCATACCAAGTGTGAAATTCTCTGGAGAATGCTTCCTTGATTAGCGACTCGATCTTGTCTATGTTTTTATCGCACTGCTTCTTCCAAATGAGAACCTTCTTATAGCCCCCTCCAGTATTGGTGGATGAAGAGCTTGTGTGGAAGTCATTTGACATCATCTGTATGACTTCTTTGTTAACATCGCAAGCTTTCTTGAAAAGATTTGCAATATGTTCGGCCTCTGAAGATGGACTCGTGATGGCATTGAGTCTATCAACCATGGTTTTGAATCTTTTGGTGGCCTCAACTGCAGTGTTAATTATCCGAGAGTAAAAAATTAGGGTTTGCAAGCTTTTGCCACAATGCACCTCTCCCCTAAGCTGTTTGGATTCGTTTAATAGAAAATCTACAGATTCCACCACAGCCTCGCTATTGTCAGGATGTGGACGAGAACCGGAGGCTTCGCCGCCTTTACTCATAATCGGTGAAAGAATTACGTGCAGTTGTTTCTTTTTTTGAGATTGAAGTTTTAGTATGAAAAAATTGGCTATTCAGAGTAAACGATATCTAGATTTTATAGGGGATCAGGCCCTGTATATTAATAATACTCACTGGCTATTAATGTATACATAGTACAGATTGTATTAAGAGATGGTAATTTTTATCATCTTATCAATACATTTAACATTACTTTTACCTGCTATGAATACTGAAGAATAGGTATAGCCCAAGCCGCCCAACACAATGAACAAATGCACTCTTTTAAACATAACGCATACAGCATGGGAGGATCAGATATGATAGATCTAAATGCTTCTATAAAATAGATTGAAATTACTGGTTTTATAACCGGATTGGTAAACACAGATTCATCTAATAATTAAAAAATATTTATTTGCAATTATTGGCCAGTCAAACATCCTTGATGAGAAATGCCATGTAATATATCCGAGTATATGGTCAAAAGACTCAAAACTGGTTTAACTTCTGGTGAAACCACTTAATTATTTTCAATATACATAGAGAAAATTATTTGCTATAATTAGGTGTGAAACACAAAGGAATCACATAATCAAAACACATATTCCAGCATCCACATTCAAATTAGGATAAGCTTCAGTTGGAATTTCAGTTAAAACGAAACAGATATTTTGAGAGATGAAGAATACTTGTATTATTAGACTTGAGAAATCACAATTTGTATTCGTTGTCTTGTACAAATTATTGATGGGTATATATAACCCGAAAATAGTGAAATGGGCCAGGCCCAGATGTATCAAAAGTAAAAGATATAATCCTAAACTTATATCTCTAACAGGGATGAGCAAAAAACCGAAATAAAACCGAAATCGAAGAAAATCAAAACCGAAAATAAAAAAACCGAACCATACTAATATTTCGTTTTCGGTTTTAGGTCCAAACCGAACCCAAAAAAACCGAACCGAATCGAATTGTAAAATGTTGCACATTATCTCTTGCTGCATGTTGTTTCGTATCATATAGTATATACGTACACACTGGTCACTGCTTCACTCATTTGTTTTAGCTGAATACATGATTAGGGGTGGACTAATATAAAATATCTATTTCTTGTTTTTGTATATTCTTCGATGTTTTGAATTGAAGATGAAAGTTGAGGTACCAGTAGACTCTTCTAGAATTCCAAGTAGCTGCTGATTTGCTATAGTGTGCTTCACTGGAGTGCTCCTGCTCTCCTGCTCATTTCCTTTTTTTTTTCTTGCCTTCGACTTATAGCTAGCTAGCTTGGCTTTGTACCACTTTGGATGACTTATAGTCTGATAGTCTGTACTCTATACCATGTGTCTCAATACACTTAGTTGAAATAATTTATTTAAATTTCTTTTATGGTTGTTTAAATTTATAATATTTTTTGTTTAAATCGGTTTTAAAATCGAAACCGAACCGATAAAAACCAGAACCGAGGTTTTGAAACCAAAACCGAAAACGATGCTTCAGTTACGGTTATCGATTTTTAAAATCGAGGTCTTTCGGTTTCTTCTGTTTTACCCCAAAACCGAACAGAACCGGGGTTTTCTCACCCCTAATCTCTAGTACCCTCCCCATCCCCCCTTGTTATGAAAATATTGAGCATATGCGGAAGCGCAATAAATATGATTTAGATTTACCAATTGAACATCAATCTAATCTAATAGCAATTATTCTATTACATCAACAAAATAGTAAATAACTATAACAGTGAAACAAGGAGACACAATATTTATACTGATTCCACTATCCTCGAGATAGTGTACGTCCAGTCCAACACAGAGAGATTTTATTCCACATGAGAGAATTACAAGAGATTACAAAATAAGAGTTTACATATCCAAACCTCAATCAGGTTTAACAAGAAGAGACACCATTGGGGATCACTGGCTCCAGGTCAGGATGAGTTTACACTAAAGTCTGCCCCTCAATATATAGCCAGTGCAAATCTATGTGAGTCATCAATTAAATTACCAACATATGATAATAATATAATGAGGCAAATTACCATAACAACAAATGTGCAAACATAGGAAGTAAATCAATCTGTTTCTTTAGCATAGATGGAAGAAATTAATCCCTTCATTTATTTCTCCACCACCTCATTAAATGCAATCAATGCATTCTCATTATAAAAATATTTACTTTCCATTCTTTGCAAATTTGCTCCAATCAATTTGTGATTTTATATCACCAAATTTAACACTCCACCTTGATGCAAAATCACATATCTGCAACACCCCACCTTGAGTCAAATTCTCTTCTCATCATAAAACTCTTCAACAGAACTCCATCTTCAATCAAAATTTCACAATGAGATAGAAACCAAAAATGAATATTTGCTTAATGGGTTCCAACAAAGCTACCCCTCATCACACCATTATTAACGAGCTCAGACTACGTCCCCGCCCGCCAAGAAACTGTTGCAAATATCCAAAATAAAAAGAAGGCAGACACCAAAGTAATCTCAACACCACCAATTAGGCCAAAAATAATCATCTCAATCACCAATTCAAATACAGAGCCAAAATACAAATCTCTGTACTCACAAAAAATCTCTCTCCTACCGCTTAATCAAAACCATTACAAGCTTCACTCACCGCCTGCAAAAGATGCATCTACCACCATGAGTTGCACCACGCATAAACCAACGGTCTAAAAGTGCTTGCAATACACATCGACACCCGTCTAACACTTGACCTGAGCCCCTTCCTCGATTATCCCGGATCCCTCGAGCATCATCAACGTGTAGACCCCTGTCTAAACCACAATGATCTCTGTCTCGACACCCATCTATCACTTGATCTGAGCTCCTTTCCTGATCATGTTGGATCCCTCGAGCATCATCAACATGAAGACCCCTGTCAGAAACATGATCAAAACTTCCCAAATCCAATAGTCCCTTCAACACAGTAAACTCCATATCACGTCAAAGTTCCCAGATTGGAACGCTCTTTTCTCTCAGCATAATCTCCTCCACCAAAGTCTCATTTTCTCCAAAATAGTAATAGCATAATCACCACTGAATCTACCAATCTTTGTAGAAATAATTGATGCACAATTTAAAACAAATCGCCTCGCTCTGATACCAATCTGTTATGCAAATTGAGCAAATGTGGAAGCGCAATAAGCAGGATCTAGATTTGCCAATTGTACATCAATCTAATCTGATAGCAATTATTCTATTACATCAACAAATAGTAAACAACTATAACAGAGAAACAAAGAGACACAATATTTATACTGGTTCCACTATCATCATAGTGTACGTCCAGTCTAACAAAGAGAGATTTTATTCCATATGAGAGGATTACAAGAGATTACAAAATAAGAGTTTACATATCCAAACCTCAATCAGGTTTAACAAGAAGAGACGACATTGGGGATCACTGGCTCCAGGCCAGGATAGGTTTACACTAAAGTCTACCCCTCAATATATAGCCAGTGCAAATCTATGTGAGTCATCAATTAAATTACCAACATATGGTAATAATATAATGGAGGCAAATTACCATAGCAACAAATGTGCAAACATAGGAAGTAAATCAATTTGTTTCTTTAGCATAGATGGAAGAAATTAATCCCTTCATTTATTTCTCTACCACCTCATCAAATGCAATCAATGCATTCCCATTATAAAAATATTTACTTTCCATTCTTTGCAAATTTGCTCCAATCAATTTTTGATTTTGTATCACCAAATTTAACACCCCTCTCCTCCCAAACACTACTTAGGTTTAGGGTTTACTGAAGAGAAAACAAAACAAAATCATGGCGATTGCGTAGCTTCTTTCGTTGCAAAATCACCAAAAAAAAATCAATTGTGTGAAGCATGAGAATCAAATAAGCATGAGAAAGCTACAAAAGAATTATTCTAGCAGATAGATAGACATATATGATCTGCTGCTTGGATCTGCTTCATCAACATTGAGCTTGACCCTGAGTCGATTGAAGTTCGCTTTTGATAGGGGTTTTGTAAGTATGTCTGCATTTTGCTCAGCTGAAGGTGTATACTCAATCTTAAGCTTATCTTGCATAACTTGTTTTCTAATAAAGTATAGAACTAGTTCTATGCGTTTAGTCTTTGAGTGTAGAATTGGGTTTGTTGTCAAGGAGATGACTCTAGTGTTATCATACCATATAGTTTGAGTGTAGAATTGGGTTTGAGTGTAGCATTCTTGTCAGATTTAAGTTTAAGTTCACTTAGCAGTGATTTTATCCACATTATCTTTGATGTGGTACTTGCCATAATTTTGAATTCAGCCTCCGTGCTGGATCTAGAAACAATAATTTTCTTTTTAGCACACTATGACACGGGATTTTTTCCCCAAAGGTATATAGTATCCTGAAGTGGATTTCTTGTCATCATGGTTAGTTCCCCAATCTGCATCTGAGTAGGCATTGATGTTCAGTGTTATGCTAGACTTTGGGATGTCCTTGGTTCACAATCCCTTTTAGGTATCCAAGTATCCTCTTTGCAGTTTTTCCAATGTTGGTCTAGTGGATTTTGCATGTATTGACTGACCTTATTTACACTGTAAGCAATATCTGGTCTGGTAATTATGACGTATTGAAGTGCTCCAATTATACTCTTGTATTGTTTGCCAAATTGTATTATTGCCTTCCTCTGTTTTTTAATAGTTGTGGGTTTGTTATCATTGGAATTGGCAGAGAATTTGCATCCTCCATTATAGTTCTAGACAGGATTTTATTGATGTATTTCCTTTGACTGAGATGAATTTCTGAGTTGCCACTTCTCTTTACTTCAATTCCCAGAAAATAGTTCAAGTCCCCAAGGCCTTTAATTAAAAATTCTGCATCAAGGGTTCTAGTTATTCCACTGGCTTTAGCATCATTGCTAACTGCAATAACTAGTCCAAACCCGTACTTCACATACGAGTTTCGCAAAATATAGTTGTAATGGGAAAAAGCATGAAATGATTGTTTGCAATTGATTTATTAATAACAATAATAGTAAATATGGAGCAACGCTGCAGTTTCTAAAATGAAATAAATGTCATCATTTCCTTTACTGCTAAGCTTCTTTAGTTTAGAAATGTCGCCTACTACCTGAAGTTCTAATCAAACTATACTTACTGTTTATTCACAAGTTATCATGGTTGATATAATGGTGATGGTTTCTTGTACTTTTAATTACTGTAGACCGGTTGAGTGAGTAAAGTGAACTTTGTACATGTACGACACTTGTTGAAATATATATAACTTCCATAGCTTGGCCCAAGCTCGACCCTTCCACGAAGCTGCTAAAGCGACTGCTTAGGGTACCAAAAATCCTTGGGCATCATATCAACGCTTCTGCTGCGGAAAAAAAGCTAATCGTGATCCGAAGAATTGAAATATCCAAATCGCGAGCTACTCCGGCGTTCAACTCCAAACTATCGAAAAATCCAAACCGCAGGGCAGAAGGGTGCAGGTGCCAGGCGTAGGTGCTAGGCAGAGGCAGGCGATCCAATTCCAAGTTGCTCGTCTTCTTCAATCTTGACTTCTTCGGTTACGGTTAGCACTCTGTTAGTAATAATTTATAATTCATTAAGTTATTGAACTGCAAAATTATTTGTGTATTCCTAATTGTACCTCTCCCACTTACATTATTCTCTGACACATTAAGTATGCTCTTGTTCTTTTATTCCTATTTCTTTTGCATATTATATTAATTATTGTAGACACTTAATCTGATATAGTTTATCAGAAATAGAGAATGCATAACATAACTGCAGGAAATTAAGGAAATGAAGATGCAATTGATAATTTGTTTCTAGGTTTATGAATTGATGCTTACAAAAAAGAAATAGCCTTTATAAGTACCACGGTTTTCACCTACATAGTTTCCTATCCTATTGTCCGAATCTCTAACCGAAATCATAAAATCAAGTTTTGGCTTCTACAATTCCATTCAGTTATTTGGTGCGATTATATTAGATAGGCAATGGTGGTGGGTTGTTAGTTGTGTTGAAATTCCTCTAATAGTCTGATCAATTGAAGTAATTTTAAATTTCAATGAACACCATAATTTAAAACTGCACACTCTTAGTTTTGATTAGTCTTTGTAGAAATCCTAAAGCAACAGAAGTCAAAGTTTTTTATGAAGCAAAATAAAATTTGAATATTGCTTTTATTTGCAGATTTGCACTAATATTATCTATGTTGTGATTTTATTATTTGGCTAGTCGATTATATACATTATTCAGCCTTCTATTCACTATTGGATCAATTATATCGGACGATTAAGGAAAAAGAAGTATACGCAAGAAATAAATCCAAAGTATTTAAGCATTGAATTGCTGAAGCAAGAAATAAATATATAGATAATTATAAATATCTCAGATTTAATTACTTATGATTAACATAGAATTGCCAGTAGTTTATGAATTTTTTGTGGCTAGTTAATTTAGAATTACTCGATAAATAACTATGTTTTTGTCGGAAATTGTGGTTAAATGATTTTATTCCAATCGATTAGTTAAAAAAATTGCTTCAAATTATCATTGGAAATATTTTTGATAAATTATAACTAGTAGATTGCACATTCATTTATTTTTGTTATTATAATCATCACTAATATGTATTATCATTCAATTAATGTTAATTTTCTAGTATAAAAAACGCATAAACAAGAATTTGGACACGCTAAAAGGACTAAAAAAAGAAGGCTTGAGGAACTCACTAATTCACAGAAAGGTGCTCTTAATAATTTTTTCATCAAAAGTAGTCCAGAAGAAGGTTCGAGTTTGAATGTGGATAATGCCTCTATTACTAATGAGAATGATGACAAGATTGATGATGATATTTTAATGAGCGAACATGACATTGAAAATATAAGTACAGAGGAAGTAAACATTGATTCATCATCACATGTGGAGAGTGTTAGTGTGGTTTTAAATGACTCGAAATAAATTGATCAAAATTTTAGAGATTTGCTAGTTGAAAGAGGTCCTTTACGAGTAATAAAGAATAGTGATTGTGATTTTCCAAAAGATGTTATTAATAGACATTTTCCTCCACATTATATGTTAGACATTTTCCTAACGGGGATAAATAAGACAGAAAATAGTTGGTATATTTAAATTCACTTAACCGAGTATTTTTCTTTTGGTGTAAGTTATTCACGAATCAAATGACAGCTAGTCATCTTGCTACTGAAGGAATTAATGATTGACGCAATCTTAGTACTAAGATGAAACAACATGAAAGTAGTAAATATCATCTTTTGAATATGAGCAGCTAGAGTGAGTTGGAAACAAGACTGAAACTCAAAACAACCATAGATTAGAGTGTTTTAAATCAAACAAATAAAGAAAAACAACGTTGGAAGAAAGTGTTGGTAAGGATAATTGTTGTTGTGAAAACGCTTGCTTCAAATAATTTAGCCTTTGGTGGAATGAATGAAGGCTTTACGAAAAAAGTAATGGCCTTTTTGCAAATTAATTGAAACGATAGTATAATTTGATCCAATGATGCAGGAACATGTTTGACGGGTTGAACAAAAAGAAATTCATATAAATTACCTTTGTCATTAAATTCAAAATGAGCTAATACTTACCTTGGCGAATGAAATTATTAAAAAAATATTAAAAAATCTGTATTTTTCATTTGTATTGGGCTACACTCCAGATATTAGTCGTGTTGAACAAACGTCTTTTGTAGTAAGATGTATTGATTTTTCAACTAATCCTGCAACGGTGGAAGAATTTTTTGTTGAATTTTTGAAAGTAGATGACACCACTGGGCTTGGACTTTTTAACAAGCTCAAATAAGTACTAAAAGATATTAAACTTGATATCTATGATATTAGAGGACAAGGTTATGATAATGGATCAAAAATAAAAGGAAAACACAAAGGAGTGCAACTAAGACTATTAGAAATTAATCCGAGAGCTTTCTACACACCTTGTGGTTGTCAGTCTTAATCTTGTGATATGAGATATTGCTAAATCATGTCCAAAAGCATCAATTTTTTTTGGAGTAATCCAATGGATATTTGATATATTTTCTTCATCTACACAGAGATGACGAGTTTTTAAAGATCATATATCAGGTTGTACGGTTAAACCATTATCAGACACACTTTGGGAAAGTCACATTGAAACAGTAAAATCTGTAAGATATCAAAGTGTACAGATAAGAAATGCTTTAATTTCTTTATCAAATAGCACCAAGGATTCTATGGCGAAGAGTGAAGCAAGAAGTCTTGTAACAAACGGGATTGAAAATTTTGAATTCATATTCGGATTGTGCATTTGGTATGAAATTTTGAAAAATGTAAACACCGTTAGCAAAATTCTTCAAACTGAAGATATGCAAATTGATGTTGCAATCACTAGATTATAGGAGCTTATTGATTTTTTTTTTGAAGATTTCAGAAACACAGGTTTTGATTCTACAATGGTTGATGTTAAGGAGAAAGCCCAAATGTTGGATGTTGAACCAGTTTTTGTTCAAAAAAAGAATTATTCATAGAAAGAAACATTTCAATAAAGATGTGAATATTGAAGAACTAATGCAAACACCAAAAGATTCTTTCCAATTCTATTATTTTCTGCAAATTATGGATAAAGCTCGTGTTTCGTTAAAGACATGATTTGAGCAATTCAAAGAATATGATGATAGATTTGGCTTTTTATTTGATTTAAAAGAAATCACTTCTTTAGATTATGAGAAATTGAAGGGGCATTGTTTACAACTTGAGGAATATCTAAGACATGATTTGCCCTCTGATATTAATGAAAGAGAGCTATTCTCAGAATTAAAAGTGTTGAAAGTTATCTTGCCAAAGAAAAAAAAAGTAATTGAATTGTTGAATTTCATTAATTCTGATTCGAGAGAGTTGAATTTTCCTAATGCTTGGATTGCATATAGAATAATTCTGACTATACCAGTTACAGTTTCCCCAAACGAAAGAAGTTTCTCAAAGCTAAAGCTAATAAAGTCTTATTTTCGTTCTACTATGTCACAAGGAAGGCTAAATGGGTTGGCACTTTTGTAGATTGAACAAGAGATGGTCAATAAACTGGAATATGATAGTATTGTTGCAATTTTGCAAGCGCGAAGGCAAAAAAAATGTTCATAAGTAACTAGTATATTTTTGTTATATAACTTGGATTATTAATACAAATAAAGTTATATGCTTTTTTATCTTTTCATTATTTTTAAATATTATAAAATTGTTTTGATGTCATGCATTCGTCTATAGAAGGGCCTCTTTTTAGCTTTCTGCTTTATGCACCAAAAATCCTAGAACCGAGTCTGGCTTGACCCATGTTGTAAGTATAAAACAAAGCTGCAACAAAAAAAGCGACTTAATTTCATCCACCACTAATTCTAAGTAGTTTGGTTAAACATTATTAGATATTAATAAACCAAACTAAATAAGGTATCACTAAATCTAAAACTTTCATAGCAATAATTTTCAAGCTCATGCAGTTATAAATTGTGACATTTTTGTGTCAATAAGATTATATTTCACTCCATATTAATAAAATAGACTTTTAATCATGCAGACATTACAAAAAAATTGATTATGAAAAAATAGAAAAGGCATAACATTATGCATCATCAATGTCCTTTAATAAATACGCAATAGTAATATAAAAAGACCAACTGTAAAAGACTAAAAACAACCAATACAGGACATTATTTTAAGCATATAGTGATAACTAAAAATATATTACAATTTGAATATCTGAAACGCAATATATAGAGGGTATCAAAACAATGGCTAAGGTGGAATTTTTTTCTTCTAAAATTAACAATTACAACCTGGCCAGTAAATATTGAATCATAAGCATTTATGAATATTGAGACAACAGAAGCGGCTAAAATATAATATGAATCACTAAGATGTAGCTTTGGTAAAATGCATTTAAAATACTCCCATAGGCTTTTATTCCATCCGTTTCTGTATTATCTTTCCAAAACATCAAGAGCGGCCTGGAAAAATTACAAAAGTGGTCGTGGGTTAAAAGCAAATAATTTTAATGTCGAGCTTATATTTAGGTTAAAATAATCATGAATAACATAATCTTATGTTAATCGGTTAACCTTGAGTATATTCCTAAAATAAGTGGTGAAATAATAGTGTATACATGTGTTTGCGTAACGGTTAGGTTTAAGTCTTAAATAGAAGAAGTTAAATGCAATCTGGAACTCCATGTCCATGAGGATAAATTTGATATCAAGTAAAAAGAATCATCAAGTGAAATAATATAGTGTATACATGCTTACATCTATTTTCTCAGCTATGACAGGTACAACATAAAGTTGATTTCTTGTTTTTTTTTTCAAGAATAGTTGGGCTCATGGTGTAGAACAAAAAGGATAGGAGATACAATGTTATGCATGTTATACTGTTGTAAATGTTATGTTTTTGTTCATTTCGATGGTTACAATTTATCTATTTTAACATCTTCGTGCTCAACAATATTTTTCCATCTGGTACTACATGTGGTCACTCAAGCATATAATTTATTTTAAAAACCTGATGTTCATGTTACGTCTCTCTATTGTATAGATTGCTTTATACAATTGATGGGAAATGAGGTGGTGCTATATTTTTGCTAGTTTTTTCCAAATTTCATATTCTCTGGTTAGTATAGATGGTAAAAGATTGTAATCAATGAAATAGTACAAATGATAAATAGTAGCTTCACATTAGTTTTTCGATTGAGTAATAAATCTATTTTAAGTTAAAATGGAGAGTTGAACGTACCCATTATTGAAACCCGGTGGCTACATATTTGCATAGGCAGAGAATGGTCCAATGTTGAGCTTATGCAAGCTTATTAAGTCATCATTGGTAACATACGCACCTCCACTGGAATTTATGCATGCAGTTTCATGTTCAAATGCAAGGATACACATTTTTTTGGGTAGACCCAATCGGTTTTTATAGTGATCTGTAATACTTTTCATTACAACAAAATAATGAATACAATGAGTTCAGGTGTTAAGATGTTTGCCTAACAACTATTAGGTTTGAAGTGTCAGAACAATGTACATTAGAATAGGAGCTTCACAAAATTTCAAGACTACTAAGTGCGAGTAGGGACACTAGTCCCCAACCAGATCACATGGTCCCATGACATTCTTGAACTGAGCAAAAAGAGCAGTAAGGTCAGGGAAGTAAGGGACTGATTGATTGTTATATAGGTAGCTTCTATCCCAGGTTTCATCTTTAAGAAGTTCCTCATTGATGTTACCATTAATTCATTCTGATGCCAGAACTAATTCCTCACCATCAATACAGTACCTAAGAGCCCGATGTTCACCTTCATCACCAATATATATATATATATATGTGTGTGTAAAAAGAGTCAGTTACCGGTTGGTATCTCATTTCCGTTTCGTCATGAACCCAAGCACACTCACGAGTATACCATGCAATTTCCTCAGTACCAACAACTATGTCATCAGTTGCCGTGGAAGCAGGGTCCACAGGATCAACAGCTATGCCTTTAGTAGCCATGGAAGCAGGGTTCACAGTGGCAACAACAACAATTTCCGTGGAAGCAGGTCCACAGTAGGGGCTAGAGAATTAGGAACTTTAATCGATGAATGGGCAATAAGGTCAGATGGTATCTCCACGTCTGCATGGGTGTTAGGAACTTCAACTGTTGCATGGGGATTGGCAGTTTTCGGATTTGGCTTCCATACCAGAGTTCGCTTTCGTAGGGGAATTTGGGCAGCAGGGGTTCCAGAGATATCAACAAGGGAATGAGTACAACTTTCATCATTTTGTCCGAGGAAGCGACGTTTCGAACAAATTTCTGGTCGCAAGTAATACGTTACATCAATATCAACATCAAAACCCTCAACTATTGTGACTTTAAGCTTTTCAGGAAACGACATGGATGGGTAGATTTCAATAAGTGCCTAGGCATATTTCATAATCTTTCTAGCTACTGTATTTGAGTCAATGCATCGAAGCTTACCAATCAAGCTAGCTATACAGTTTAAATCGATGAGAGGTTGGAGCACAGAGGGAATATTGGTAAGTGTGGCCCATATCGGAATCGAAAGAATTTGCTCTTGCCCCTTACCAACAGTTACACTCGATAGAGTGATAATGAAGGGCTTTACTTCAATTACCAAAGGATCCCACTCAAGAACACTCATTTTATCAGCCTGGTTACTGAATTTAGGTAAAACATAGAGTCTAAGAATTGATCATTTTGCTTACCCCTTAACTTCCAATAACAGTTACATTTTCACGAACAATTTGGTAAGGTGGAGAGGAATCAAAGGAAAAACCAACCATTGGTCAGACCAGCAGCACTCTCCAACATGATATACATCTGCATGCATTATGCTATGACCATTAAAAATCTTAGTTTCAAAAAAATTCTTACGGAGTGTAGTTACCCGCATCCAAGGGGAGGGTATTGAACATGGATGTCCAACTAGGTGCATGCTTAGACGTCTTCGATGTAGGAGTTGATGTTGAAACAACTACTACATTCGAACTGTCATTTACACGAATACTTGGAGAGCATCGGTTACTAGCCAAGACTTCAGAGGCCTTCGGAATTGCGGTCGACAAGCCAACACAGTTATCTTCCCTTTCCAAACCATAAGAATCATCTCCGAAAGCAATACGTTCATTACTACCAAAGACGGGGACGAAGAGGTCCTTCCACCTAGCACGGTTTGTACTAGCAAGCAAAGGCGTTACTGGTGACCTAGTGAGATTTGCAGGAAGACTGAAGGCTGGCGATCGACAATGGAAAGCTTCAGCAGTTAGGTCATCCATTAGCTCAGCTAAAGAAATGCTCAAAACGTTAGGGATCAGACGAGATATGAAGGGAGTAAAATTTGAATGATATGTTCTGTTAGGTATCGCCCTAGAAAGAGGGTTGGATAGGATGGATTTGGGGGAGGAGGAGCATCGACGAGGCATCCGAAGAGCTGTACGAATTAACAATGGAGGCCATTAATCGCCGGAAGCATCGGGTGTCTTTAAATCTTTTTGCTCCAGTTTCATTTTAGGAGCATGTTTTATGTTTTATATGGTTATTCAAGTTTATCCATTCTGAGGTTGTTGCTGCTGCAATTAGTACTAACAATGTCTACAATTAAATAACTATAATAAAATAATCTGAACGACTGCAATGCTAATTATTGATACGTTGTTTTGCAGTATGGACGAAGATATAGCTGAAATTGGGAGCCCTTGCACTCGAATCCCTTGAAAACTCCACAATTAACCATGCTGCTATGATATCCTCATCGATCTGCAAGTAAGCTTCGCACGTGGTATGATAAATACTTAAAGTACATAAACAATCAATTTAATGCTCAACAATGGTGATTATAAAGAAAAACAAAATTAGTTCATGCTAAATAATAATAACATACAGTGGGTTACACCTATGACATAAAGCACTAAATGACCTGAAAATATTAACATATTTAGATTGCACTATATCGAAAAAAGGAAGTTGTTGCTTAAAAATGAGGAGCTAAATCATAATTTCAATGTGCTAAAAGAAAAATCATGATTTCTTGTTTACGTGCGTAAGGACATATTGATATTTATGTTATGGACAGAAATGAAGCATTGGTCTTACCCTAATAGTTTATTCGATTTGTGATGCATTTTTGTAACGAACCAAATTTACGTACTCTTTGAGTCGACTAATAACACCACACGTCCAACCCAAATTACACAGAAATACGAATCATTAGTTGAAAGAAGTTAGAGGATAAGGAATAGAAAGAAAGAAATATTTGAATAGAAGAAAATGAAGAACATGAGTCACACAGCTGAATGAATAAAATATACTATATAATATAACTTTTGAAATATAAATCAGTAACTGTATGTACATATCATCATCAGAGCACAACAATTATTCCTGGAACCGTTATAAACACCTGTTTCCAGATACAACATAGTACACAGCGGAAAATATAATCGTCTATAGCTAACCGGTGAAGCCTCCTACTTCAAGCTCCTCCAAGTGAATATGTAAAATCCCGACTACTCGACTGCCCGTACAAATATGGGCACCCAAGAGTTTAGGGAAAACAAAATAAACTCTGGGTCAGTCATGGGACTGGTGTGAGTAAACTCCAACCACTGGTTTAACTTTCAAAATCCTTTCAAAAGAAATGATAATCGTAAGACCGATCCACACATAAAAACGGATGGTTTTTACCTTACGATAACCAAAATATTATTGATATCAAATCCAGTGATATTATAATAGTGTCTAAATCAAATAAGTATCAATCTAGCGGAACGCTTGCATCTCACGCTCCATATATAATATTAAATCAAAAACTGCAGGGCGCTTATTGGAGATTGGATTTCCAACATGATAAGGTATGGAACCACCTTCCGGTCAGTGTACTCTAGAGGGGATACACTAGGGTTCAACAAGAAGGTCTTGCAACCCGGCCCACACATGACCGACCAATCATTTTGCATGAGTGTATCGAATGTATATCACCAACGACTGGAATCAACAACCGTTTCCCGAAAGGGACAGTATCGAAATATATTAAAGAAGGAAATAGAATTTCTCTAGATAGGTGATTATATAATGGGAGCGACCCTCATAGCCATGTTGCCTGCCCGATTTTTGTCATTTCCTAGTTGATGAGGCTTGAGGTCACGATTATCTTTCATAACACATTTCCATCATTTCCTTTGAATGCCACATCATCAGGTCCTTCCATATACGTTGTCCTAGGACTGCACAAACCGAAGGCACTATTCTGTCAATCCATCTTAGGCAATTTCTACCTAGGATTAATAGAACAACCCTAGCATTTTACTCCGTCTTCAATCAACTTTAGCATAAGTTGATTCGTAACGCTTATGCCAATACAGAGCGGTTTTCAGATATTAAATTTGATCCCGGTCTCTCCGTATTGACAACGGAGGAATAAAATAAAACTTTGATAGTCGGAAATTTAACTGTCAAAGAAACATCCATACAATCAACGGTCCTATTTCCAATTTCCTAATTTCTTTATTCGAGAAAATATCTCTTATTCTTGTAAGAAAAACAGTTCTATATATTCACGATTCCTTATTTTCTATATTCAGAAAATATACTTTATTAATATCTGAAAATACTTCCATTTTCCATTTTCTTAATTCCTGGTTGGCCAATTCATTTCATTTTCTACGCGTAGAAAATATCTTTCATTTTACTTGGGGAAACATTTCAAAAATCCTTTAAATTAACGCGATGTTATAAAACATCGTTATTCTAACTCAAACCATTAATCATTTATTAACTAACCATTTTGCTAACCAATCTTCACTATCGAACCTTAACCATTTCTCCATCAATCGTGAAGTCAATCAAGTTGGGGTATAATTGCCTCTCAGACCTTAATTGAACAACATTCTCAACTTTGAAATAGCCAAATCTCACAACTTCAAATCGAATATCGCTTTCGTGACTCTCAGTTTCAATCTAAGAATCCACTTCCTTTACGGAAAAACATTGATTATAACGGTAGCGTTATAATCGTTGTTTCCAAATATTTGATTTATAAGTCATTTACTATAACGACAGCGTTAAAATCGCTGTATAGATTTACAAAACATTTATTATAATGACAACGCTAAAATCACTGTTTAGATTTATAAAACATTTATTATAACGACAACGCAAAAATCGCTGTTTAGATTTATAAAACATTTATTATAACGACAACGCTAAAATCGCTGTTTTGAATAAAGTACCATGTGCGACGCACACACTTCCGTTGCTCATTTTCAAAAGATAGTCAAAATGTCCGGATATACAGATTGCAGACATATACCATTCTGTTTGTCGAAACCCATAAGATAAAGGGTATATAAGGATAAAAATCTGCTTTCCACCTTCTTTACAACAAGACCTCTTTACTTGGTTTTTATTTCGAAAATCTATTTCATCAATGTTTAACACAAACTATCTAATGTGTTTTTCCTTTGCGTTTAAAATATTTATTTCAATTGCAGTGCTTCAATTCAAGTCATCACTTTGGTTTTAAAACCCTCATTTAAACCTTGTTTGGATTAATCACTTATACTAATCATTTTACCATCTTTTCACCACTTAGCTTAGATTTCATTCTAAAACCATTAACACATTTTAGTCTATTATTAACCTATTAACCATCTACCTTAAAAGTTTCATTCCATTGAATTTTTCTTTACTTAATTTAAAAATTAAGAAAAAGCCTTATTTAAATCTCTGCATTTACCGAAAAATCCCATTTACAAAATCTCATTTAAAACTTGGATTACAAATCCCCTTATGAAAGTCTTGTCATCTCCTTGATCAAACTATAATGCCACCAAATCATTTATTAATTGAATCTCCAATTAAAATCATTGTTTTAATTATTATTAATTAAAATAACAATTAACCTTATTATTAAATATATTAAAAATAGTTGACGTTGCTATTAACTAAAAATAGTATAATTATCGATTTTAAAAGCTTATTAACACTAACCAATTCGATAATTATTTTAATTACAATTATCAAAGATTAATTAATATTTAACACCCTTTGTTAAATTCAAATTAATTTCAAATATTGGTTTTAAAACCATTTTCCATTTTTCCATATAAATTTCATATTTGAACTTATATTTCAATTCATCCAATGATTAATAATTCACTTAAATTATATTCTTATTCATAACAACTTCTTGATTTATCCACTTGAACAGGTTTCTATTTTCAACTCTATTTGAAATTTAATTTCTATTATGGGAATAAATTCCATTTTAAATCCCAATTTCCCTTTTTACATTCGAAAATATTTTACCGTATCTAAAATACCAGGTTTCTAGGGCCAGGGTAGACCAAACACACATATCCAAGGATTATATAACACATCATATATCATAATCAGATAAAAACAGTAAAATAAATGTTGAGGAATCCAATTGGATTCCTCCAACCTATTTCCCTGCATCCACAAATGTTAATCAGCATCAATAATATTATCTCACATCAATCTGAAATATCACAACTAATAATCGACTAATGATGTATATCAACCATTTCAACCAATTTTATCAACTATTTGTCCAAACAATCATCATAGTATAAAATAATTATAAATAAATTTAAAACTCAGGGTTAGTGAGTTTACTCACCTTGGCTCGCAGTTAACGATTTTGCTTTGGTTCTGTTTAAAATCAAACATACGTTTGATTTTTCTATGAAATTCCAGTAGCTCAGTCCTAAGCTACATTGGTTCCATAATGTAGATTTCGTCATTACGATTCCAATGTTCCAATGTGACTTGTTTTGTTAAATTCTGATAATGCATGTGAAAGATATAATTCTTACATGTTATTACTATTTTTAACGGTAAAAATAATAATTAATTAATTATAATTAAATCCTAGTGACTTACTTAAATTTTCATAATCACCATATTGCCATAATCCTCCTCCTTCTGCAACTATCTGAGCCTGTCCCTTCTGAAAGGCCGTAGCGGCATTTTCCTCCACCAATTATTCCATCACCTCTTCATGATTTAACGAACCAGAATTACCATATGAAATAATTATCAGCTTATAAGATTTATCTGTGCTAAAATGATTATTGACTCATGGTTATATTAGTTATCCATGCTAATCATCGTTGATTATCTTCCTCCCTGTGTTCAAATGTTGGAACCGAATAGTGCTCCTCCATCGTTCCAGATGTTGATACCACGCACTGTCCCAACTTGCTACCTGATCCAAATATTATGTGTTTAGTCCCTAATTAGAATAATATTAATTTCTCTTAATCATAGGTTTGCTAAGTCAAGCACTCTATTATTAAGAAATATAATAAGGCTGATTAACTACCTTTTCTTCCCATTCAATTCTGTTACAGGCTGGCTCACTTTTGTCCTTAGTTCGAACTCCCTTCTTCTTCGCTTCAGCTACAGGCATCACACGTTCTATATTTTTTTCACTGTTACCAAGGAGAGAGCCGACTTTCTTCTTGCTGTTTTCCTCCTCCATGATGGTCGAATCCTTAGAGCCTTTCGGGAGTCACTAGACCTCAAGCCATTACTGGCGTCAGATTAGGTACTACCAGCTGGAACTCACGGCAGTCTTCTTCACAAAAATCTCCATTGAAAACTTACGCAAGGGCCAATTCCTTTCCAGAGACTCCCCTCCTTATCACCATACTGCCAAGCTCGCACCCGGCATGACAGTGGCCACCCGCTCCGTTTTCACACATCAGTGACTCCTGTTTCTTTCCAAAACAAACGCCCTCTGCAAAACCACTTGCTGAACCAGAAACGAACCCATGCCATGACCAACAACTGCAGCCTCATCCAGTTGGACACCCAGCATGAAACCGTGATCTACTTGCCCCAATCGAAACAACCCACTACTCTTCCACTAAAACCAAAATTGGACCTTTCTCCACCACTACACCCGCCGCAAACTACCACCACCAACTTCACCTGTTGCCTCGCCTATACGGCCGTACATTCAACCTTCCCCCAATCCTCCCTTGCCTGCTTAGATCTCCGGTAGACCCCTCGAGTTCGATGCTGACGGAAAAGCAGGGTGCGAAAATACATGGCGTCGAATTCCAAACAATTGGTATGAGAACGAAGCTTTTTACTACGACATTTTATCATCGAACGAAATCGGGTTTCATTTGGGTTTTGATATTTATTTGAGAGTTTGAATTTTCTGTTGAAAGAAGTTGTTTCCAAAAAAAAAAAGTGATGGAGATGGATTCTTATTTTCTTTTCCTTTTCGATTTACTTTCAGATTTTAAATCCTTGAAATTATTGGAAGAAAGGAGAAGAATTAGAATTGGGTTCGTGTTTATACTGTTGAGAGGAAGGGCGTATGGATTTGCTTGGGATACAGCAAAGAAGTGGAAGAGAATGGTGGGGTATGATTTTGATAGGAAGAGGGACCGTGGCTGTCACGTTTACTTCGGGGACACGGTAGGAAAGTTTGGCTGTCATGACAAATAAATTGAATTGTTTATATTTTTATTTTGGCTGGAAGGTTTCAGATAGGCAGTAGGTTTACGTGGCGACCACATTGTCTATATTTCATTTTAATTTGACAGACTTCAAGAAAGAACCAAAGAAATGGGTCGGTGTAATCAATGTTCTGCGAGATAAAATGCATTGTCATAGTGTATATTTATCCTGTAAATTTGAAGTTTATGCGGTATTTATTATATAGAATTTCGTTTATTTATTGACTGGTAAAGACAAAAATAAAAATATCTCTATATTGAGTAATGCGCTTTGCTTCCAGAAATGTAATAAAATAAACTATTTAAATTATATTATAAATTATACGTTAAAACTTCATTTTAATGAATAAAGTTCCATTTATATTTCTAATATAACATTTCAAATAATTTAAATGTTCACAATTAAAAGACTAAATATCTGGGTCATTACATTTCTTCCCCTAAAAATAATTTCATCCTCGAAATTACTAAGGTAGGAAAAGATGCTACATTCCCCATTGACTAGATTAAAAATCGTTTCCGCTTACCTTTCATTTTCAGTTACAACCGAACCAATTTATTTCAATTAAAATATTAATTTATTCTTACTAACGAAAATTTTCTAACACCTTAAATTTCGAAAAATTTCGGCAGCATCTCCTTTGCAAGGCTCGATCGGTACAACCACAACTCGCATTTTTAGGCCTTCTCCAATCCAAAAGAAAATCAATAAGCCAATCGGCTTGCCCCATAGGTTCATAAAACCATCAAACCCAAGTAATATTGTAAACATATACCTTTTTGTCAGGCATAAATTATATCTCCTGCATTTTCTCCCATTCAATATCTTCTCAATATACGTTTATCAGTTTCCAATAGGTTCTAAATAAATCCACCTTTTGAATATTAATACATTAATCAACTTCTTGATTAGTTCATTCCCATTCTACCAATTCAATTTGATTTTTATTTCAGGAATCAATCCACTTACTTAGTTTGAGTTTCAATTTCAACTCATAATTTATTTCCAAACACTATCCAATATATAATCAATTTGTTTATATCGAATTCACTTAAAAATTCAAATCTCAATATTTCTCTTTACTTAATTTCATTCGGGATTATCTTCATCCAATCTAATTTCCATTTAACTTAAATTAAATTCCAATCCAATACAATTTTGCATTCAAACTAAATTCCTTACATATTGGGTTTAAACTAATTTATTTACTTTCCAAGGGTTCACACAATTTTGTATGCTTCAATATATGTCCCATGATAACCTAGTTCATATCATTTTCTTATAAACCATTTATTGGGCCAAGTTCCCACCTAATTTCAAACAAATTCCATTTCAATATATTAACAGATTTTGTTTCCTTTATGGTCGTCCCGCTCCATTTAACTAAACTTTAGTTAAATTTAATCCATTCGATTTTACTTCTACCTTTTAAATCTATTTAACTTATATTAAATTCAGAATTCAAATTCCCAAGGTTTATTTCAAATTGGTTTGAAATCAAATATATTTATACACATATTTATAATCAACTCAATTAAAAACATTTGAATTTCTAAAAAACTCTATTTTTCTCAAACAATTTTCATTAATAAATATTTTATGGTAGCAATCCGTCACTTAGAAATCGAAAATGAATATTGATAATGTCGCGATCCATTATCAGAATATTTTCTCGCCACTGAAGTGATTCCTGTGCTTATTCACTTTCAAAGACCATTTGAAACCATTTCAAAAATTCTTCAAAGTACTGTTATATTACCTTTATAAATACTGCAGAAAATATTTCTAAACATCCGGGATTTAAATTCCAAATTCTGGTTTGAATCCAATAGTAATTCAAATTATTTGTAAATCTCTTATACAAATTCAATTTGGTTTGATATAACCATTTCAATATTTTATAATTTCATTTGATTGTAATAACAACCAACACATCCATATTCTATAATATTTCAGAAAATTTTCCTTTTATATCGAAATAATTTTTGGGCAAAATTATTTCATTTACCCATTTTAAAACAATATTGTATAAATTACTTTGTTCGAGAGTTTAGAAACACCTATCGATACAGTTGTACATCCTATATCGACCAGAATTCATAAACCACTCAACAAACCAGTCAACACAATATAAATTAATTTTTATATCAAATCTACAAATACACGCTCATATATTTACACTCAAACTCAATCTAGGGTATTACTTACTGTAACAATCCAGGGAATTTCGGCCCTGGAAATCGACATAAATACCTTTACTATAACACATGCCGACCTTCCAAACACTGAAAACACAGGACGTTATTAGAAAAAAGTTAGGGGGTGAGATAGGAAAGAAAGAAATATTAGAATAGAAGAAGAAGAATCAACACATTACTTTAAACGATTATACCGAAAGACACTTCGCAGCGGAACAAAATATAATACATAATAAAACTTTATTGAGAGCTTTTAAAAATACTTACAATATTAGGGCACATCACACATCTGGACAGTTATAATAACCTGTCCCCGTATACAACACACAGCGGAATAGTAGCTATATAATATCATATGTCTGAACACCTTCAGCTCGTCTCTTCACAACATTCGATAACCTGAACCTGTATACCCCGGGCTAACCCGAGCATTTACAAAACACCGGGTCTGTCTGGTGAACCAGAGTGAGGAAAACTCGCACAGTATTAAGGAAATCACGCAATCTGATTTTAAAGTTAAAATCTTTTAAAGAAAAGGATAACCATAAGACCAAATCCACACATAAATACGGACGATTTTTACCTTACGATAACCCAAAACAGGGTTGAAATCAATATCTTGTCTGATATTATAATAATGTCTAAATACAAGTAAATAGAGTCTAGTAGAACGCTTGCATCTCACACCCCACATATATAGCATACAAACGAAACCGCTGACGCTTATTGGAAATCGGATTCCAACTATGACAAGGTATGGGACCACCTGCCGATAGTGTATCTCTAGAGGCGAATAGACTGGGTTCAAAAAGAACGTCTTGCAACCCGGCCCTCACATGACCGACCGCTCATTTCGCTTGACTGTATCGAATGTATATCACCAACGGTTGGGTGCGACCCACCGTTTCCCAAAAAGGGACAGCATCGAAATAGATTTAAAGAAGCAAAAGGATTTTCTCTAGATATGTGATTATACACCCTAATGGGAGCGACCCACATAGCCATGCTGCTTGCCCAATTTTTGTCATTTTCCGGTTATGTGGCTTGAGGTTTAGATTAACTTTTTTGAAACCATTTACTTTGAATGCCACATAATCAGATCCATCAAGTCACTAATTGATGTTCACCAATATACTTAGGGTATAAAAGAAGTGCCCCTCTTTGCCACCACTCGGTATATTTGTAAAAATCAACGTACATGGTTTTAGGAAACAGTCTGTCAAACATTCGTCCATACAAGTCATCCAGGAACAGGATGAACCGAAGGTACTCTCCTACTGCATCCAATAAAGGAATCATCCCATGGATCAGTAGCGAGAAGTCCTTGAAACCCGTAGATTTCAACCACGACAGAATCACAGTTTATCTCTGGTTGCACTCCAGAGATTAGTAGTGATTCTTCCATTTATGAAAATCTACGGTCTTCAATGCTCCATCCCGATCATCTTCTGGTATCTTCACGTATTGGTTGGTCGGAATGGTTTTCGAATATAAATTCGATCCCGGTCTTCCCGTACCACCAATCGTATTGGACAGATTTGATAGGCGGTGATTTAACTATGTTTCAATCATGATAACCCAATGAGTTCACTGGTTAGGTATTCAGCACCACTTGGCCCTTTCTAATTAAAAACCAATATAATTTAAAACTCTTAAATATTTCGATATTTTAAATACAGTTTTCACGCTTCTTATTTAACATAAGATTCTTTTTTAAACCAATTCATTACTTAGGGAAAACCTTATATCATATTCAGTTGTCTATTTTCACTTTCAAACCATTTACCACATTATCATATAATATTGGGAAACCAATTCAACTTATTACTCGTAACCCAACATTATGAAATATCTTTTATTTCATTACTTGAAACACTTCTCCACACTTACTCTTATAGAATAAAGCTCGACTTTTACATTTCCCTTTTTAACTTGAAAATATTGTTATAGTTTCATGCAACGCCTTTCATTTCCCTTTCCATTGAAATCATCATTTTATATATATTTTTACCAAAAACATTTCAATATCATTTCAATTTCAAATACTTTTTAAATGAATTTCCATTTATAAGAAATTTCCTAAATTATTATTAATTAAAATAATATTTTACTTTGATTATTAACTACTTCCATAGTAAATTTCTTTATTAACTAAAATAAATGGTAAATTTCCCTTTTTAAAATTTAAATAAAATTAAACAATATTCTTTAAATCATTTTATTAGATCAATTCAAATCAAAACTAATTTAAAGTCAATTCGAATTACAATGGTTGACTTAGTCAACTCATGGCACGGTTATTTCGTTAACCCATTCTAATCTATTCTCACTTTAAATTAATTAATAACATAATTAATTTAAATATTTACATTAAATTGTTAAAACAATTATACCACTTAATCGTGAGGTTAATTCCTATTCTCGTACTTATAAATTCGATTAACATCAGAACTTACTTTATAAAAATAAATTTATAACTAATTATAACCTAAATAATAATGATTATTATTTTCTTTAAATAAACTTTTATTCGAAATAATATATTCAAAAAAATCTATCTCCAGTTATAAAATAAATTTTATAACTTTAGTTCTATCAGTTCGCCTGACGGTCAACCAATATAAACAAAACGATTTACTTTTAGGCCATTACTGCCGATTACTCAACCAATATAGCTCATTGGTTAAAACACAACAAATGTTGATTTTTTAGTCAATGATCACTACTAAAATTAATAACCCAGTCATAACAGTTCATATATGAAAATACGAAAATAAATAATATATTTGAGGAATAAGGATGGATCCCTCCAACCTGTTCTTCTCTGTATACAAACGGTTATCTCCACACAGTTCAAAACAATTCAAACAGATCAGACAATTCAAACAGGTCAAACAATTCAAACAGGTCAAACAATTCAAACCATTAAACACACTTTTTGATAATGTGACCAATAAGGTAAGTTACCTTTATTAGAACCAATCGTTAAAATAACGATTTGGTATTTCACTGAAATTAAAGAATGGTTTAATTCCATCAGTTAAATCAGCAAATAAATATATAATTAGCAAACAGTCAACCATTGGCAAGCAGGGCACACAAAATAAACCCAATTTATATCAAATATAAATGGGAAAACTGAGTGAGTTTAACTCACCTTGATTCGTTAAAATGGTTTGATTTTCCAATTAAATTAAACGGCGTTCAATTTATCTAAAAATTTCTACTGCTTCCAACACTGTCTGAATTGTTTCCAGAATGCGGTGTTCGCTGGTATGGTTCTGGCGTCGCCGGTTTCGTTTACATCTGATAAAACAGATCAAAATTATACTATTCTAAGTATATATATGGTTTTAAATAAATCATTCCTTAATTAGAAATTTATTAAGTAAATTACTTTTGTCTCAAAGGACCGAAACCTTTCGCTCTTTCCTTCGTTGTTCACTGGTTTAGTTCACTTCCACTACAGTTGATTTATTCACCATCCCAAACACCATCATGCCACCTCCATTGACTCATACCAACGCCAGTCTTCAAAATGAATCCGTTCAACACTCCATCCTGCTCAATGCACCTGTAACTAATTCGTGACCCTAGTTACTATTAAATTAACACTTAATCCTTTAAATAAATACTTATTGTTTTCTCAAAGAAAAGCTAATACCACAATTTACGGTTGGATCAGAGGACTGAAGACGACAGTTATTCCTTCCATCCTTTACTGTTGTGTTCGAACCTGCTTACAACCCTTGCTCTCCCCTTTTCATGAACTTCAAAACAGCAACCACTGACGCTGTCTCCTTCCCTTCCTTTCCTCCATCCTCACCGTACATTAAAACTCGAATCTCACTTGCTACTTGCGGATCTCCACACCTCGCAGCACCCTACCCCTCCTCGATAGAGCACCACCTGCTCGTGATTGTTGCTGCTAGCCCACGTCTTTAATCTACTAGAAACATGGAGGACTTACGGTATGTTTGAAGAAAGAAAAGGGGCATGTTTTCATGGAGGAGATCGGCTTGTTCACGAGGAAGAAAAAGAACTGAGGCAACACCGTTTATTTATAGTAAAATGAGGAGGAGATAGACACAATGTTGTGTCAAATGGTACAAGCTATGGTATAACAGCTCTTTAGTTTTGCATGCAATAGTATACTTAGGTGAAAATAAAGAAAGGAAAAGATGGTGTAGGCAAGAAGGGGAAGAGTAGCTATTCTGATCTATCCACCAGCCGTGACTTCTCCATGGTCACTACAAAGTATTGTTCCATATTTAAGGTAGACTGAGGCATCTTTCCATGTGCGTAGCTGTGTGTCTGGACCACACATGTGATTGTAAATTTCATCCTTGCAGATGTATATAAAAAAAAGAAAACAGTGTGTCTACGAGGGATAGAATAGCTGACTGTTGAGCACTGATAAGACAAGTATCCGTAGAGGTAGGAGTTGAAAATTGGTTTACACAGCCTGGGATATTCATTAATAGGCCTGCATGTATACTATTCATCTTGGGGTAGGTGCACTTGCATGTGATTTGGCAGAAAAATGTTGGTAGGATAGCAGTGATGGAAAGTCAGGGTTAACGTGTATAGAGATATATGTATGTAGGATGGATAGGATTATTAATTTTAATATTTTACGATACTTCTCCGCGAAGTAACATGTAGAAACCACCACAAACGATTTTCGTTTTCTGATAAAAAAACTGTTCTTTGTGGAAAAAAAATATCCCGGACCCAATGGGACAAGTTTCGTCGAACTCCGACTTAATTTGAAAAAAATTCCTTTACAAAACCAGAAATAACCACACGTTTAATTTTTCCACGATCACTAGATAAATCAAATCAACTTGAAACTTTGAAATCTTATAATAATTCTTCAATACAAACCCAACGACACCGGTTTCGTCGCATTCTGAGACTGTTTCCCCGGTCGGCTATTTTTACGCGCACTGAAATGCCATTTTGGACACCAAATTACACGATCTCCAAAAATAACAAACTATATACCTATCCTGACTCTAATAGACGATACAAACTCAACGGAACTGGTTTCACGGCCTAATTCGATCGTCTGTTCAAGTTATGCCCAAATAACCCTTTATTAAATTAATTACACGCTATAGAAATTGAACGGGCGTTTTCGGCTACCGTGGTCACATACGACATCAGTCCGTTACCCAATTCAACACCGTACAATAATTTAACGATACGGTTCCAATGAATCTGATTTCAGCGAAATCTGAGTTCGTTTGCAAAACGGCTATTTTAACGCGTATATTTTAATAACGATTTCCATAGCGACTATTTCAAAATTTGATTTGGCCATAACTAGCAAATTATAACACGAAATATGGAATTTCCTCTTCCATTTGAAAATTACCATCAATACGGTTCTAACGTTTCCAGTTTCACAGAAATCCGACATATATCGGATCCGGTATTCCCAATTGAAGTTCAAAATTCCATATTACGAACTGCCGCGCGATTTTGAGCTCGTTTTATATTATAAATAAAATTAACGTTCAAACTTCGTTTAAAATAACGAATTAAATAATAAAATCTATTAATACTCCAAATATAATATTTAAAATAATAAATCAAATTAAATATTTTGACAGCCAAAGTATGGGTCGTTACATTCTTCCCCCCTTAAAATAATTTCATCCTCGAAATTGCTAAGGTAAGAAAGAACGTTACAAACCCATTATCTTTATAAAAATATTTAGTCAAAACTCCTCTTTATTTCCAAAATAAATCTAATTGGTTTTAACAAAACTCCTCTTTATTTCCAAAATAAATCTAATTGGTTTTAAAACCAATTTATTCCGAATAAAAGAATTCCCAAAAATCTTCAAAAAAATTCTAACACCCTAAATTTTGGAAATTTTTTGGCAGAGTCCCCCCTGTACGGAGGACATCTGCAATATCGAAGGTTCAAGAAATATATATACATCGACCAACAGGGTTGGAAAAATTCAAAAACCAAACTCAAAACCCAAATAAAAACCAAAATTTCATACTCTGCTTAGCGAGCGTTATTATACAGTAAGCAATATTTTATATTCGAGCTTGCTTAGTTATTATGCAGCTCTATTCAAACTGGATTCAATTAACTCCACAATTTTCTATCGGAGGGATTTTAAGGATGAATTGGCACTTTCGCACCTGTTTTCAACTCAAATAAATTTTATTAGTCCCCAAAAAACATCAATTAGTTCAAATACCCCTATGATACGATCCAACCAGTTCTACACAATCTAATCCACATGAGGTTATAATTATTTAAAATCACTTCATTTATCTCTTAAAGTATCCATTTAGGTTTATTAATCAGGATTATTTATCCAACTTATTTATTTCATATTGGTTTTAAACTAAGTCTATCATTTTCAGATTTATATTCAAGCAATCCCCATTACAATTCAAACATATCATTCCAATCAACATTAACAAATCAATCGATTTCCCATGTTATAATAAATTTAGAAAATCATTACTTTTAAAATAAATTGGGTAAAAATATTTTCAAAAATAATCTTATATCAAATTTCAAATATGCGCTCTCGTATATCTACTCATACTCAATCTAGGGTATTACTAACCCCATCTCTATCGAGTTACGCCACAGAGCCAAGGTTATCACTAAACCAATCGCTCTGATACCACTGTAACGATCCAGGGATTTTCAGCTCTGGAAATCAACATAAATACCTTTACTACAACTCATGCCGACCTTCCAAACATCGGAAACACTGGACGTTATTAGAAATAAGTTAGGGGGTGAGATAAGAAAGAAAGAAATACTGGAATAGAAGAAGAAGAATCAACACAACGCAGAGTCTCACATCGTAGCGGAACCTAATATAATACAGAAATAAAACTTTATTGAGAGCTTTTAAAAATACTTACAATATCAGGGCACATCACACATCTAGACAGTTATAATAACATGTCCTCATATACAACACACAACGGAATAGTTGCTATATAATATCATATGTCTGAACACCTTCAGCTCGTCTCTTCATGGCATTCGATAACTTGAACCTGTATACCTCGGGCTAACCCGAGCATTTACAAAACACCGGGTCAGTCTGGTGAACCAGAGAAAGGAAAACTCACACAGTATTAAGGGTATCACACAATCTGATTTTAAAGTTAAAATCTTTTAAAGAAAAGGATAATCGTAAGACCAAATCCACACATAAATACGGACGGTTTTTACCTTACGATAACCCAAAACAGGGTTGAAATCAATATCTTGCCTGATATTATTATAATGTCTAAATACAAGTAAATAGAATCTAGTAGAACGCTTGCATCTCATGCTCCACATATATAGTATACAAACAAAACTACTGACGCTTATTAGAAATTGGATTCCAACTATGAAAAGGTATGGGACCACCTGCCGATAGTGTATCTCTAGAGGCGAATACACTGGGTTCAACAAGAACGTCTTGCAACCCGGCCCTCGAATGACCGACCGCTCATTTCTCTTGAGTGTATCGAATGTATATCACCAACGGTTGGGTGCGACCCATTGTTTCCAGAAAAGGGACAGCATCGAAATAGATTTAAAGAAGCAAAAGAATTTTCTCTAGATATGTGATTATACACCCTAATGGGAGCGACCCACATAGCCATGCTGCCTGCCCGATTTCTGTCATTTCCCGGTTGATGAGGCTTGAGGTTTAGATTAACTTTTTGGCCACCATTTACTTTGAATGCCACATCATCAGATCCATCAAGTCAATAATTGATGTTCACCAATATACTTTCGGTATAAAAGAAGTGCCCCTCTTTGCCACCACTCGGTATATTTGTAAAAATCAACGTACGTGATTTCAGGAAATACTCTGTCAGACATTCGTCCATACAAGTCATCCAGGAACAAGATGAACCGAAGGTACTCTCCTACTGAATCCAATAAAGGAATCACCCCATGGATCGGTAGAGAGAAGTCCTTGCAACCCGTAGATTTCAACCACGACATAATCACAGTTTATCTCTGGTTGCACTCCAGAGATTAGTAGCGATTCTTCCGTTTATGAAAATATAAGGTCTTCAATGCTCCATCTCGATCATCTTCTGGTATCTTCACGTATTGGTAGGGCGGAATGGTTTTCGAATATAAATTCGATCCCGGTCTTCCCGTACCACCAATCACATTGGACAGATTTGATAGTCGGTGATTTAACTATCAAAATAAACAGTGTTTCAATCATGATAACCCAATGAGTTCTCTGGTTGGGTATTCAGCACCACTTGGCCCTTTCTAATTAAAAACAAATATAATTTAAAACTCTTAAATATTTCGATATTTTAAATATAGTTTTCACGCTTCTTATTTAACATAAGATTCTTTTTTAAACCAATTCATTACTTAGGGAAAACCTTATATCATATCCAGTTGTCTATTTTCACTTTCAAATCATTCACCACATTATCATATAATATTGGGAAACCAATTCAGCTTATTACCCATAACCCAACGTTACGAAATATCTTTTATTTCATTACTTGAAACACTACTCCACACTTACTCTTATAGAATAAAGCTCGACTTTTACATTTCCCTTTTTAACATGAAAATATTGTTATCGTTTCACGCAACGCCTTTCATTTCCATTCTCTTTGAAATCATCATTTTATATATATTTTTACCAAAAACATTTCGTTATCATTTCAATTTCAAATACTTTTTAAATGAATTTCCATTTATAAGAAATTTCCTAAATTATTACTAATTAAAATAATATTTTACTTTGATTATTAACTACTTCCGTAGTAAATTTCTTTATTAACTAAAATAAATAGTAAATTTCCCTTTTTAAAATTTAAATAAAATTAAACAATATTCTTTAAACCATTTTATTAGATCAGTTCAAATCAAAACTAAATTAAAGTCAATTCAAATTACAATGGTTAACTTAGTCAATTTAAGACACAGTTATTTCGTTAACCCATTCCAATCTATTCTCACTTTAAATTAATTAATTACATAATTAATTCAAATAATTACATTAAATTGTTAAAACAATTATACCACTTAATCGTGAGGTTAATTCCTATTCTCGTACTTATAAATACGATTAACATCAGAACGTACTTTATAAAAATAAATTTATAACTAATTATAACCTAAATAATAATAATTATTAATTTCTTTAAATAAACTTTTATTCAAATTAATATATTCAAAAAAATCTATCTCCATTTATAAAATAAATTTTATAAATTTAGTTCTATCAGTTCGCCTGACGGTCAACCAATATAAACAAAACGATTTACTTTTAGGCCATTACTGCCGATTACTCAACCAATATAGCTCATTGGTTAAACACAACACATGTTGATTTTTGAGTCAATGATCACTACTAAAATTAATAACCCAGTCATAACAGTTCATATATGAAAATACGAAAATAAATAATATATTTGAGGAATCCGGTTGGATCCCTCCAACATGTTCTTCTCTGTATACAAATGGTCATCTCCACACAGTTCAAAATAATTCAAACAGATCAGACAATTCAAACAGGTCAAAATATTCAAACAGGTCAAACAACTCAAACCATTAAACACGCTTATTGATAACGTGACCAATAAGGTAAGTTACCTTTATTGGAACCAATCGTTAAAATAACGATTTGGTATTTCACTGAAATTAAATGACGGTTTAATTCCATCAGTTAAATTAGCAAATAAATATATAATTAGCAAACGGTCAACCATTGGCAAGCAGGGCACATAAAATAAAACCCAATTTATATCAAATATAAATGGGAAAACTGAGTGAGTTTAACTCACCTTGATTCGTTAAAACAGTTTGATTTTCCAATTAAATTAAACGGCGTTTAATTTATCTAAAAATTTCTGCTGCTTCCAACACTGTCTGAATTCTTTCCAGAATGCGGTGTTCGCTGGTATGGTTCTGGCGTCGCCGGTTTCGTTTACATCTAATAACACAGATCAAAATTATACTATTATAAGTATATATATGGTTTTAAATAAATCATTCCTTAATTAGAAATTTATTAAGTAAATTACTTTTGTTTAAGAGGACCGAAACCTTTCGCTCTTTCCTTCGTTGTTCACTGGTTTAGTTCACTTCCATTACAGTTGATTAATTCACCATCCCAAACACCATTGTGCCACCTCCATCGACTCATACCAACTCTAGTCTTCAAAATGAATCAGTTCAACACTCCATCCCGCTCAATGCGCCTGTAACTAATTCGTGACCCTAGTTACTATTAAATTAACACTTAATCATTTAAATAAATACTTACTGTTTTCTCAAACAAAAGCTATTACCACAATTTACGGTTGGATCAGAGGATTGAGGCTGACAGTTATTCCCTCCATCCTTTACTATTGTGTTCGAACCAGCTTACAAACCTTCCGCTCCCCTCTTCACGAACTTCAAAACCGCAACCACTAACGCTCTCTCCTTCCCTTCCTTTTCGCCATCCTCACCGTACATTAAATCTCGAATCTCACTTACTACTTGCGGATCTCCGCACCTCGCAGCACCCTACCCCTCCTCGACAGAGCACCACCTGCTCGTGATTGTTGCTGCTAGCCCACATCTTCAATCTACTAGAAACATGGAGGACTTATGGTATGCTTGAAGAAAGTAACGGGGCATGTTTTCATGGAGGAGATCTGCTTGTTCACGAGGAAGAAAAAGAACTGAGGCAACACCGTATATTTATAGTAAAATGAGGAGGAGATAGACACAATGTTGTGTCAAATGGTACATGCTATGGTATAATAGCTCTTTAGGTTTGCATGCAATAGTATACTCAGGTGAAAAGAAAGAAAGGAAAAATTGGTGTAGGGAAGAAGGGGCAGAGTAGCTATTCTGATCTATCCATCAGCCGTGACTTCTCCATGGTCACTACAACGTATTGTTCCAGATTTAGGGTACGCTGAGGCATCTTTCCATGTTCGGAGCTGTGTGTCTGGACCATGCATGTGCTTGTAAATTTCAGCCTTGCAGATGTATATAAAAAAAGAAAGCATTGTGTCTACGAGGGTTAGAATAGCTGACTACTGAGCACTGATAAGACAAGTATCCATAGAGGTAGGAGTTGAAAATTGGTTTACACAGCTTGGGTTATTCATTGCTAGGCCTGCATGTATACTATTCATCTTGGGGTAGGTGCACTTGCATGTGCTTTGGCAGAAAAATGTAGGTAGGATAGCAGTGATGGAAAGTCAGGGTTAACGTGTATAGAGATATATGTATGTAGGTGGATAGGATTATTAATTTAATATTTTACGATACTTCGCCGCGAAGTAACACGTAGAAACCACCACAAACGATTTTCGTTTTCTGATAAAAAAAACTATTCTTAGTGGAAAAAAAATATTCCGGACCCAATGGGACAAGTTTCGTCGAATTCCAACTTCTTTTAAAAAAATTCCTTTATAAAACAAGAAATAACCACACTTTTAATTTTTCCACGATCACTAGATAAATCAAATCAACATGAAACTTTGAAATCTTATAATAATTCTTCTATACGAACCCAACGGCACCAGTTTCGTCGCATTGTAAGACTGTTTCCCCGGTAGGCTATTTTTATGCGCACCGAAATGCCATTTTGGACACCAAATTACACGATCTCCAAAAATAACAAACTATATACCTATCCATACTCTAATTGACGATACGAACTCAATGGAACTGGTTTCATGGCCTAATTCGATCGTCTGTTCAAGTTATGCCCAAATAACGCTTTATTAAATTAATTACGCGCTATAGAAATTGAACGGGCGTTTTCGGCTACTGCGGTCATGTAACACCCCGTAATTCTGTAAAATTAAGTTTCACAAATTAAATTATAATTAAATTATTGAAGAAGAATTAAGGGAAACGGGCTACGCCATTGCGTTCGTCTCGAAATTCTGCTTGAGATAGAGTCCGAGTTTGCATAAATTGGACTCCGTATGAAAAAGATATCCTTAAATTAAATATTGCAGCAAAACATGAAAAAAAGAGGAATGAGAAAAGAATAATGTTTAGCATTGTTCTAACTTTTTTAAGCAAAAGACTTAGTAGCCTATTTGGTTGGAACACATGACTTGCATACAAGAGGTACAGTGTTCGATCCCCGCCAGCGCCCTATTTTTGTTTTAGGGGAATGGCTTAAAATAGCCTAGTGTGAACGCAGTTCAAAAAGTGGTTTAGTGTGAAAATGGTAACTGGGAAGATAGATAAAAAGAAAAAAAATGAATATATATACACGCATATATATATATATATGACGTGTACGCATCATGTAGCATACGTTGCGCATTTTTGGTTGTCAAGGATTGTTTTTTTAAATGACCTTCCCCAATTGGATTTATGACAAATTAAAAGTAAGAAAAGATTTATTCATATATATATATATATAAATATTTATATATGGGTAATTAATGTAAACGGTAAAGGGAAAATGTATCTATTAAATACGTATTTACGTTTGAATTGATTGACAATAAATAATGAAAAAGAAAAGATGAACGTTAGAATATCACTTTTGTTATCTTAACATTAGAATAACATTTCGTTAAGAAATGTATATTTAGATTAAAATGTTATTCATATTAAATTGATATTTCAGTTAAGAAATGTTCATTTAGCTAATGTTTTGTTTTAAATTAAAAAAAAAAGTCCTTTTGGTTATGATATGTTAGGAAAGAACCAATGTGTCATTTATGAAAAAAAATTAACATTTAATATGCTGAGTCAATGCTGAGTCATTTCTGTCTCATTGCTGAGCCAATTGGATAATTCTATCTTGACTGAACGGTTGTGGTCATTTCTAGGTTTAATCAGACGGCCTAAATTAATCCTAAAATTCTATATATACAACCTAGCTCTTAACCTAAGTCACACAATTAAACTTGGCGCCGTCACGCTGCTGTATGATAGCTTGGAATGGCCGCCGCCTAAAGCTTAAAAACAAACAAAGCTAGAACAAATCTAATTCAAAGTTAAATCAAATACAACAAACGTCTACACCAAAGGAGTGCTTTACAATTTCAGAACTCAGAATCCAGAATTCAAGTTCATCGATCGTTGTAAGTATAGTGGCTCTTTAGATGGGAATGCGATTAAGACATGATTTGATGTAAATTGTAATATGGAATTATATCAGTGTTGATGATGTTGTTTTATATTTGTTATTTGTGATAATTTGAATGTTGTGGTGGCTGAATCTTTTATGTATTGTGAATCAAACAATCAACACCTTATGCGAATTGTATGTATACAGTTAGATCTAAATATATGTTTATGCAAGTTATAGGTTGCAAGTTAGATTTACACAAACATTTATATGATTCATGTAGGCTCTATGTATATATGTTTTAAACCAATTGTGCCTACATGACTAGAATAGATCTATATTCACATGTTCTTATGCAAGTAAGAACTTATAATCGGATCCATGTCAAGATCTGTTTAGGATTGATATGAAAGTTTATTGTTAGATCTATGTTTATACATATGTGTTGCAAGTTCACACCCTTAAGTGGTTGTCAAAGTTATACATATAGTTTTGTCTTACGCCAGTTTTATGTTTGAGGTTATGCCTAGACCTATGCATTAACACGTTATACCATGTTGTAGTGGATTCATATGACACCTATTAGGTTATACTATGTTATACCTTTATGTTAGGCTAAAACTATATGATTCATGTGACACCTATTTAACTAGGTCCAAGATTTATATGCAAGTTTGTGGCATGTTATGCAATGTTATGATATTCATGTCGATTATTTTGCAAGTTCACACCTATGATGTTCATATTGACTATGTCGAGAATGCCAAGTTTACACCTATGACATGTTTGTGTTAATGAATTATTTTTATGCCAATTTTGTGTACGCTAAATTAGGCTAAGATTTTAGCCTAATATTATACGTCAAAATCATGCGGACGGAAAATTAGGCTAAGATTGTTAGCCTAATATTTAGACGGGGTAACGTTGGGTAAAATTGGTAATTATAGGAAACTTGACATAAATTGGTTAAAAATCACATAAGTGATTTATGGCATTAAATGGTATTAATTATATACCTAAACTAATGAGATTGATTGGAAACAAATTTGGCAGTAACTTGAATTTGAATAATTTACATAATTAAAATGTAAATTAGAAAATATGAATATGCTTAGCCCGAGGTTGGATTGAGTTGTGATGTAAACCTGCCCGGACTCGCCCGGCTGTCCAGTAATCACAACAATACCTATCCAATGTGAGAGGTTAAGGCATTGAGCCCAATAAAGACCCGAGGTTAGACTGAGTAGTGGCGTAAGACTGCGCGGAACCGACCGGCATACAGGCAGCCACAACAATACCTGTCTAATGTGAGTGGTTGGTGCTTTAATAAGACAATTAAAGCTAAGTTATGATTGGTAGGGTCAAGTTAACTAAAACACTTAACCAACTTAACATGTTAACAAGACAAGACTTGTAGGGGTTAAGTAACTAAGAAAACACTTAGCCAATTTAACATGTTAACTAGACTAGAAGGCGAGCTTAAGTAAAGTAAATACACTTAACCAATTTAACATATTAACTAGACTAGAGGGTGAGGTTAAGTAAATTCAGGACACTTAACCGTTATAACCTGATAATTAGATACGTGGGTGAGGTTAAGTAAATTTAGAATACTTAACCATTGTAACACATTAGCTAGATAAGTGGGTAAGGTTAAGTAAATACACTTAGCCAATTTAATATGTTAGCTGAACTAGAGGGTAGGGTTAAGTAAACTTAGAACACTTAACCATCATAGTGTTATAAATTGAACAGGGTTAAGTTGAAACATGAAGGGACAATACTTAACCATTAGAACATGTTAATTAAACAGATGTTAGGGTTAAGTTAACTAAGGGAACACTTAACCGTTATAACATGTTAGTTAAAACAGATAGGCAAGGTTAGGTTAAAAGGGACACTTAACCAATACAAGATGAATGGGTAGGGTTAAGTAATAAGAAATACTTAACCAATATAACTTGGTTTGTGATAGGGTTAAGTCAACATGAACTACTGATAACACTTAGCCAGTTTAATATGACAAAGGAATGGGTTAAGCTAACTTGAACTGACTAATGACACTTAACCAATCCAACTTGACGAGAAAAAAAGGGCTAAGTTGTAAACCTTAGTTAAGAAAACGACGATTCAGGAACTAAGTGGTATACCTTAGTTAGGAAAACTAAGTAGTAATTCTTAGTATAACACGAGGAGGAGCGAACATCCATCTAATCTTAAAGAAGGATCCAACGAATTGGGTTACGAAGCCCGAGGCTTCGAGGGGACGTGAGTGTACTCTTGGTATCCCTCTGTGAGGCTGCAGATGATCCTCCTGGGCTCACAGAGGATGAGGTCTACGTTAGAAGAACCAAGGGTATGCCTTGGTTGCAATATAAGGCAACCTAAAGACTAGGATGGACCAGTGTGATTCGGCGAGACCAGTAGCCCTGTGATAGCAACTCGTTGTCTACCTACCATCTTGAGTCAGTCGAGATACGCATGCGGAAAGGCAGAGAACTCCCAACAGACCATATACTTGCTATCTTGTTATGGGTGAGGCTGGCCAATAGGAAAGTGGGGCATAGGTGGCAGGAGTATAGTTCTAGTGCTTGATTTTCTTGGATTGCCTTTCATTAGTTGAGGGAGGGGTCAGGTGGAACCATAGCCACTGGAAAAACAGACCTTAGCATCTGCATCGGCAGATATCTGAAAGCTCCCGACCGAGTTCCGTGTTTCTAGAATAGCCCTGCCATGGGACTCGGGTCGCACATTTCAGGACATGTGCATCTAGACAGCGATAAACGATTCGCGACACATACGTGGGGAAAATCTAGGAACATATACCACTCTAGGTAGTGTGTCCTAGACTAGGGGTATCGTTCAACAGGTAGCATAATCCGTAGTTGGACCTAGGTGGCATAAATCCTGAATCCGAGAAGTATTAGATAAGTCGCATAAACCCTAGTTGAATCTAGGAAGCGCTCGATAAGAAAACCCTAGATTAGATCTAGGTAATAAATAATATATGTACACCTAAAGGCAACCGCAATTACAGGGATTGGGATCACGTTATCATCTTTATACAGATTACTTGTTGGGATACTAGTTAGGTGGTGCAGAGATATAGAAGGGGGTGTGACAGTACATTAGGTTTAAACTATCTTGCTTTGGTGTATATTAGTCTGTTATTCTTGTATTGTCCCATTTTTCCAGTTTACTCCTGTCATGAACTTTATCCTGTTCACATGCTAAAAGTCACTATACTTACTCAGGCTTTATGTCTGACTCTGTTTTTCTTTCGTCTTCTTTTCTTCCACCCCCCAAGGTAGTCAGGGAGGGAATAGCTCTGCTTAGTTTGGACTGTTACTCTTTCCAAGCTTGAAGACTCTTGGATATATTGCTTCAGACTCTCTTTTCCGCTGCTGTGGCTTGCTTATGCTACATTTGGGAATATAAATGTTATTTTATGCTTCTTTATTTTGTAAGACATATGATACTCTGGTATTGGAAAGCAATTATTGTACAAACTATTTTATCAATAAAGTAAAGTTTATTTTCCACTGTTTTAATTTTGTCTGTCTTGTAATTTATCTGCATCTTTTACCTTAAATGCTCCACAAAACTTAGTGCATTCCCTTTGTGAGTGACACTAACGGATGTGGGGTGTTACACGTGGTATCAGAGCTGAAGGTTACCGGATCAGATAAAAGATTTGAAAAATTATTTTCAAAATGGTTTTAAAAAAAAAGAAGCATTTTCAAAAGAAAAGATTTGGTTTAAAGGCATATTCCCCAAAGCCATACGCACTATCTTCTGATTCTCTGTTTGAATTCTTGTCCCCTTCTTTCTTGAGTCTTCGGGGCACCTGGCTTTCTGCGAGGTAACCTCATCGCAGCATGGTTCCGTAAGCTTTATAAGACTACGATACATATCGAACGGCGAAGCAGTGCCCGACTTCCATCTATAGTCGCGGTAGTTTCACCTGCGGCTAATTTTCTTCCAAGCTTTGTAGGGTTCTTTGTGTGATAGAGGTAGCTTTATAGAGAACTGTAAACATGTTACACAAGGATGGTAAAGGTGGGAGATGAATAATTGTGGCAGGTGCCCTAGGTAGGAAGAAAGACTGACCTTAAGAGAGGTAAAAAGTACATAGCAACCTTTAGCTTTAGACCCTCAGATTTGTAACATGATGGATAAGCTAAGTAGAGGAGAGATCTCTAATCATCTTAGTATATACATTAGTATCAAGGTTAACATCTGTTTATCTTGGAAATGGAGGTGAAGAAGCTTTGCAATCATGAAGTTAAATTAGATAAGGTACCGTATAGTGAAGCTCAAGAAGGTGCAACATATAAGTCTGGAGACTAGACACGAGCATCATACCCTTTTTCTTAAAGTTATATCCCTGATCTCTTTTTCTAGGAATTTTATGCATACTTTCCAGCTTTTAAGGTATATCCTCTAGGATGTATCATCGATCCTAAGGTAGAAGCCAATGGATGTAAACATGTATTTGAAACATGTATTTGAAACATGTTATGATTGATGGTTGCAAGTGGTTGCTCGTGAATGCATATACCCACCAAAGGCGCTAGAACAACTCAATCACTTTCATACTGCATTCGCATACATGTATTTGTTTACAGATTGAACTCAATGTGTTATCATATGGACGTTGCATTTGAGTGAATGGTTGTGCACTCATATAGAAATGATATGTATCGTTAGGATTGCATACATGATTGGACGCATGGCACTGACATAATTCGCATTAAGGAGGTCAACTGAATAAGTAGACCGCCTGATTTTGCATTAGATAAAGACATACACACACACTATGCATATGAATATGAAAGCATTTAGAAATCTTTTTAAGGACAATGAATGCCTGTGATTGAATGGTTGAGTAGATGGGTGATTAGATGGTAGGACACATTCTTCCAAACTTGAAGATTTCGGGGACGAAATCCTTTTAAGAAGGGAAGAATGTAACACCCCGTAATTTTGTAACATTAAGTTTCACAAATTAAAGTATAATTAAATTTTAGAAGAAGAATTAAGGGAACGGGTTACGCCATTGCGTTCGTCTTGAAATTCTGCTTGAGATAGAGTCCGAGTTTGCGTAAATTGGACTCCGTATGTACAAGATATCCTTAAATTAAATATTGCAGCAAAACATGAAAAAAGAGGAATGAGAAAAGAATAATGTTTAGCATTGTTCTAACTTTTGTAAGCAAAAGACTTAGTAGCTTATTTGGTTGGAACACATGACTTGCATACAAGAGGTACAGAGTTCGATCCCCGCCAGCGCCCTATTTTTGTTTTAGGGGAATGGCTTAAAATAGCCTAGTGTGAACGCAGTTCAAAAAGTGGTTTAGTGTGAAAATGGGTAATTGGGAAGATAGATAAAAAGAAAAAAAAATGAATATATGTATACATGTGTATATATATATATATATATATATATGACGTGTACGCATCATGTAGAGTACGTTGCGCATTTTTGGTTGTCAAGGATTGTTTTTTTTTTAAATGACCTTCCCCAATTGGATTTATGACAAATTAAAAGTAAGAAAAGATTTATTCATATATATATAAATATTTATATATGGGTAATTAATGTAAACGGTAAAGGAAAAATGTATCTATTAAATACGTATTTACGTTTGAATGGATTGACAATAAATAATAAAAAGAAAAGATGAACATTAGAATATCACTTTTGTTATGTTAACATTAGAATAACATTTCGTTAAGAAATGTATATTTGGATTAAAATGTTTATGCAGATTAAATTGACAATTCAGTTAAGAAATGTTCATTTAGCTAATGTTTTGTTTTAAATAAAAAAATGTCCTTTTGGTTATGATATGCTAGGAAGAACCAATGTGTCATTTATGAAAAAAATGAACATTTAATATGCTGAGTCAATGCTGAGTCATTTCTGACTCATTGCTGAGTCAATAGGATAATTCTATCTAGACTGAACGGTTGTGGTCATTTCTAGGGTTAATCAAACAGTCTAAATTAATCCTAAAATTCTATATATACAACCTAGCTCTTAACCTAATTCACACAATTAAACTTGGAGCTGTCACGCTGCTGTAAGATAGCTTGGAATGGTCGCCGCCTAAAGCTTAAAGACAAACAAAGCTAGAACAAATCTAATTCAAAGTAAAATCAAATACAACAAACGTCTACACCAAAGGAGTGCTTTACAATTTCAAAACTCAGAATCCAGAATTCAAGTTCATCGATCGTTGTAAGTATAGTGGCTCTTTAGATGGGAATGCGATTAAGACATGATTTGATGTAAATTGTAATATGGAATTATATCAGTGTTGATGATGTTGTTTTATATTTGTTATTTGTGATAATTTGAATGTTGTGGTGATTGAATCTTTTATGTATTGTGAATCAAACAGTCAACACCTTATGCGAATTTTATGTATACAGTTAGATCTAAATATATGCTTATGCAAGTTATAGGTTGCTAGTTAGATTTACACAAACATTTATATGATTCATGTAGGCTCTATGTATATATGTTTTAAACCAATTGTGCCTACATGACTAGAATAGATCTATATTCACATGTTCTTATGCAAGTGAGAACTTATAATTGGATCCATGTCAAGATCCGTTTAGGATTGATATGAAAGTTTATTGTTAGATCTATGTTTATACATATGTGTTGCTAGTTCACACCCTTAAGTGGTTGTCGAAGTTATACATATAGTTTTGTCTTACGCCAGTTTTATGTTTGATGTTATGCCTAGACCTATGTATTAACATGTTATACCATGTTGTAGTGGATTCATATGACACCTATTAGGTTATACTATGTTATACCTTTATGTTAGGCTAAAACTATATGATTCATGTGACACCTATTTAACTAGGTCCAATATTTATATGCAAGTTTGTGGCATGTTATGCAATGTTATGATATTCATGTCGATTATTTTGCAAGTTCACACCTATGATGTTCATATTGACTATGTCAAGAATGCCAAGTTTACACCTATGACATGTTTATGTTAATGAATTATTTTTATGCCAATTTTGTGTACGCTAAATTAGGCTAAGATTTTAGCCTAATATTATATGTCAAAATCATGCGGACCGAAAATTAGGCTAAGATTGTTAGCCTAATATTTTGACGGGGTAACGTTGGGTAAAATTGGTAGTTATAGAAAACTTGACATAAATTGGTTAAAAATCACATAAGTGATTTATGGCATAAAGTGGTATTAATTATATACCTAAACTAATGAGATTGATTGGGAACAAATTTGGCAGTAACTTGAATTTGAATAATTTACATAATTAAAATGTAAATTAGAAAATACGAATATGCTCAACCGAGGTTGGATTGAGTTGTGATGTAAACATGCCCGGACCCGCTCGGCTGTCCAGTAATCACAACAATACCTATCAAATGTGAGAGGTTAAGGAATTGAGCCCAATAAAGACCCGAGGTTAGACTGAGTTATGGCGTAAGACTGCCCGGAACCGACCGGCATACAGGCAGCCACAACAATACCTGTCTAATGTGAGTGGTTGGTGCTTTAATAAGACAATTAAAGCTAAACTAGGATTGGTAGGGTTAAGTTAACTAAAACACTTAACCAACTTAACATGTTAACAAGACAAGACTTGTAGGGGTTAGGTAACTAAGAAAACACTTAGCCAATTTAACATGTTAACTAGACTAGAAGGTGAGGTTAAGTAAAGTTAATACACTTAACCAATTTAACATATTAACTAGACTAGAGGTGAGGTTTAGTAAATTCAGGACACTTAACCGTTATAACCTGATAATTAGATAAGTGGGTGAGGTTAAGTAAATTTAGAATACTTAACCATTATAACACGTTAGCAAGATATGTGGGTAAGGTTAAGTAAATACACTTAGCCAATTTAATATGTTAGCTAGACTAGAGGGTAGGGTTAAGTAAACTTAGAACACTTAACCATCATAGTGTGATAAATTGAACAGGGTTAAGTTGAAACATAAAGGGACAACACTTAACCATTAGAACATGTTAATTAAACAGATGTTAGGGTTAAGTTAACTAAGGGAACACTTAACCGTTATAACATGTTAGTTAAAACTGATGGGCAAGGTTAGGTTAAAAGGGACAGTTAACCAATACAAGATGAATGGGAAGGGTTAAGTAATAAGAAATACTTAACCAATATAACTTGGTTTGTGATAGGGTTAAGTCAACATAAACTACTGATAACACTTAGCCAGTTTAATATGACAAAGGAATGGGTTATGCTAACTTGAAGTGACTAATGACACTTAACCAATCCAACTTGACGAGAAAAAAGGGCTAAGTAGTAAACCTTAGTTAAGAAAACGACGACTCAGGAAACTAAGTGGTAAACCTTAGTTAGGAAAACTAAGTAGTAATTCTTAGTATAACACGAGGAGGAGCGAACGTCCATCTGATCTTAAAGAAGGCTCCAACGAATTGGGTTACGAAGCCCGAGGCTTCGAAGGGACGTGAGGGTACTCTTGGTATCCCTCTGTGAGACTGCAGATGATCCTCCTGGGCTCACAAAGGTTAAGGTTTGCGTTAGAAGAACCAAGGGTATGCCTTGGTTGCAATATAAGGCAACCTAAAGACTAGGATGGACCAGTGTGATTCGGCGAGACCAGTTGCCCTGTGATAACAACTCGTCGTCTACCTACCATCTTGAGTCAGTCGAGATACGCATGCGGAAAGGTAGAGAACTCCCAACAGACCATACACTTGCTATCTAGTCATAGATGAGGCTGGCTAATAGGAAAGTGGGGGCATAGGTGGCAGGAGTATAGTTCTCGTGCTTGATTTTCTTGGATTGCCTTTCATTAGTTGAGGGAGGGGTCAGGTGGGACCATAGCCACTGGAAAAACAGACCTTAGCATCTGCATCGGCAGATATATGAAAGCTCCCGACCGAGTTCCGTGTTTCTAAAATAGCCCTGTCACGGGACTCGGGTCGCACATTTCAGGACATGTGCATCTAGACAGCGATAAACGATTCGCGACACATACGTGGGGAAAGTCTAGGAACATATACCACTCTAGGTAGTGTGTCCTAGACTAGGGGTATCGTTCGACAGGTAGCATAATCCCTAGTTGGACCTAGGTGGCATAAATCCTGAATCCGAGAAGTATTAGATAAGTCGCATAAACCCTAGTTGAATCTAGGAAGCTCTCGATAAGAAAACCCTAGATTAGATCTAGGTAATAAATAATATATGTACACCTAAAGGCAACCGCAATTACAGGGATTGGGATCACGTTATCATCTTTGTACAGATTACTAGTTGGGATACTAGTTAGGTGGTGCAGAGATATAGAAGGGGGTATGACAGTACATTCGGTTTAAACTATCTTGCTTTGGTTTATATTAGTCTGTTATTCTTGTATTGTCCCATTTTTCCAGTTTACTCCTGTCATGAACTTTATCCTGTTCACATGCTAAAAGTCACTATACTTACTCAGGCTTTATGTCTGACTCTGTTTTTCTTTCGTCTTCTTTTCTTCCACCCACCCAGGTAGTCAGGGAGGGAATAGCTCTGCTTAGTATGGACTGTTACTCTTTCCAAGCTTGAAGACTCTTGGATATATCGCTTCAGACTCTCTTTTCCGCTGCTATGGAAGTTTTGTGCTACATTGGGGAATATAAATGTTATTTTATGCTTCTTTATTTTGTAAGACAGATGATACTCTGGTATTGGAAAGTAATTGTTGTACAAACTATTTTATCAATAAAGTAAAGTTTATTTTCCGCTGTTTTAATTTTGTCTGTCTTGTAATTTATCGGCATCTTTTACCTTAAATGCTTCACAAAACTTAGTGCATTCCCTTTGTGAGTGACACTAACGGATGTGGGGTGTTATAGATCACATATACATCGGTCCGTCACGCAATTCGAGACCATACAATAATTTAATGATACGGTTCCTATGAAACTGATTTCATCGAAATCTGAGTTCGTTTGCAAAACGGCTATTTTAACGCGTATATTTTAATAACGATTTCCATAGCGACTATTTCAAAATTTGATTTGGCCATAACTAGCAAATTATAACATGAAATATGGAATTTCCTCTTCCATATGAAAATTACCATCAATACGGTTCTAACGTTTCCGGTTTCACAGAAATCCAACTTATATCGGATCCTGTATTCCCAGTTGAAGTTCAAAACTCCATATTACGAACTGCCGCGCGATTTCGAGCTCGTTTTATATTACAAATAAAATTAACGTTCAAAGTTTGTTTTAAATAATGAATTAAATATTAAAATCTATTAATACTCCAAATATAATATTTATAATAATAAATTAAATTAAATATTTTGACGGCCAAAGTACGGGTCGTTACACTTACCATATGTCTATTGAGTTACGCCATAGAGCCAAGGTTACTACTCAACCTTCAGCTCTGATACCAACTGTAATGAACCAAATTTCCGTACTCTTTGAGTCGACTAATAACACCACACGTCCAACCCAAATTGCACAGAAATACGAATCATTAGTAGAAAAAGTTAGAGGATGAGGAATAGAAAGAAAGAAATATTTGAATAGAAGAAAACGAAGAACATGAGTCACACAACGGAACGAATAAAATATACTATATAATATAACTTTTGAAATACAAATCAGTAACTGCAACTATTCCTGGAACCATTATAAACACATGTTTCCAAATACAACATAGTACACAGCGGAAAATATAATAGTCTATAGCTAACCAGTGAAGCCTCCTGCTTCAAGCTCCTCCAAGTGAATCTGTAAAATCCCGACTACTCAACTGCCCATACAAATATGGGCACCCAAGAGTTTAGGAAAAAAAATAAACTTTGGGTCAGTCATGGTGTGAGTAAACACCAACCATTGGTTTAACTTTCAAAATCCTTTCAAAAGAAATGATAATCGTAAGACCAATCCACACATAAACATGGATGGTTTTTACCTTACGATAACCAAAATATTTCTTTATATCAAATCCAGTGATATTATAATAGTGTCTAAATCAAATAAATATCAATCTAGCGGAACGCTTGCATCTCACGCTCCATATATAATACTAAAGCAAAAACCGCGGGGCGCTTATTAGAGATTGGATTTCCAACATGACAAGTTATGGAACCACCTTCCGATCAGTGAACTCTAGAGGGGATACACTGGGGTTCAACAAGAAGGTGTTGCAACCCGGCCCAGACTGACCACTCATTTCGCGTGAGTGTACCGAATGTATATCACCAACGGATGGGATCAACAACCGTTTCCCGAAAGGGACAACATCGAAATATATTAAAGAAGGAAATGGAATTTCTCTAGATAGGTGATTATACACCCTAATGGGAGCGATCCACATAGCCATGCTGCCTTCCCGATTTTTGTCATTTCCTGGTTGATGAGGCTTGAGGTCACGATTATCTTTCAGAACATTTTTCCAACATTTCCTTTGAATGCCACATCATCAGGTCCTTCCATATACGTTGTCCCAGGACTGGAAAAACCGAAGGCACTATTCCATCAATCCATCTTGGGCAATTTCTACCTAGGATTAATAGAACAGCCCTTGCATTTTACTCCGTCTTCAACCATCTTTATCATAATTTGCTTCGTAACGCTTATGCCAATACATAGTGGTTTTCAGATATTAAATCTGATCCTGGTCTTTCCGTATTGACAACGGAGGTATAAAATAAAATAAAACTTTGATAGTCGGTGATTTAACTATCAAGGAAACATCCATACAATCAACGGTCCTATTTCCAATTTCCTAATTTCTTTATTTGAGAAAATATTTCTTATTCCAGTTAGAAAAACAATTCTATATATTCACGATTCCTTATTTTCTATATTCAGAAAATAAACTTTATTAATATCCGAAAATACTTCCATATTCCATTTTCTTAATTCCTGGTTGGCCAATTCATTTCATTTTCTACGCGTAGAAAATATCTCTCATTTTATTCGGGGAAACATTTTAAAAATCCTTTAAATTAACGCGACGTTATAAAACATCATTATTCTAACTCAAACCATTAATCATTTATTAACTAACCATAATGCTAACCAATCTTCACTATCGAACCTTAACCATTTCTCCATCAATCATGAAGTCAATCAAGTTGGGGTACAATTACCTCTCAGACCTTAATTGAACAACATTCTCAACTTTGAAATAGCCAAAGCTCACAACTTCAAATAGAATATCGCTTAGGCGACTCTCTGATTCAATATAAAAATCCACTTCCTTTACGGAAAAACATTGATTATAATGGTAGCGTTATAATTGCTGTTTCCAAATATTTGATTTATAAGTCATTTACTATAACGATAGATTTAAAATCGCTGTATCGATTTACAAAACATTTATTATAATGACAGCGCTAAAATCGCTATTTAGATTTATAAAACATTTATTAAAACGACAGTGCTAAAATCGTTGTTTAGATTTATAAAACATTTATTATACCGACAATGCTAAAATCGCTGTTTTGAATAAAGTACCCTGTGCGACGCACATGCTTCCTTTGCTCATTTTCGAAAGATAGTCAAAATGTCTGGATTTACACAATGCAGACATATACCATTATATTTGTCGAAACCCATAAGACAAAGGGTATGTAAGGATAAAAATCCGCTTTTCACCTTCTTTACAACAAGACCTCTTTACTTGGATTTTATTTCGATAATCTATTTCATCAATGTTTAACACAAACTATCTTATGTGTTTTTCCTTTGCATTTAAAATCTTTATTTCAATTGCAGTGCTTCAAGTAAATTCATCACTTTGGTTTTAAAACCCTCATTTAAACCTTGTTTGGATTAATCACTTATACTAATTCTTTTACCATCTTTTTACCTATTTGCTTAGTTTTCATTCTAAAACCATTAACACATTTTAGTCTATTATTAACCTATTAACCATCTGCCTTAAAAGTTTCATTCCATTGAAATTTTCTTTACTTAATTTAAAAATTAAGAAAAAGCCTTATTTAAATCTCTGCACTTACCGAAAAATCCCATTTACAAAATCTCATTTAAAACTTGGATTACAAATCCCCTTATGAAACTCTTATCATCTCCTTGATCAACCTATAATGCCACCAAATCATTTCTTAATTGAATCTCCAATTAAAATCATTGTTTTAATTATTATTAATTAAAATAACAATTAACCTTATTATTAAATATATCAAAAATAGTTAACTTTGCTATTAACTAAAAATAGTATAATTATCGCTTTTAAAAGCTTATTAAATAATAATTAACTTTATTAACACTAACCAATTCGATAATTACTTTAATTACAGTTATCAAAGATTAACTAATATTTAACACCCTTTGTTAAATTCAAATTAATTTCAAATATTGGTTTTAAAACCATTTTCCATTTTTCCATATAATTTTCATGTTTGAACTTATATTTCAATTCATCCAATGATTAATAATTCACTTAAATTATATTCTTCTTCATAACAACTTCTTGATTTATCCACTTGAATAGGTTTCTATTTTCAACTCTATTTGAAATTTAATTTCTATTATGGGAATAAATTCCATTTTAAATCCCAATTTCCCTTTTTACATTCGAAAATATTTTACGGTATCTAAAATACTAGATTTCTAGGGCTAGGGTAGATCAAACACACATATCCAAGGATTATATAACACATCATATATCATAATCAAATAAAAACAGTAAAATAAATGTTGAGGAATCCAGTTGGATTCCTCCAACCTGTTTCCCTGCATCCATATATGTTAATAAGCATCAATAATATTATCTCACATCAATATGAAATATCAGAACTAATAATCGACCAATGATGTATATCAACCATTTCAACCAATTTTATCAAATATTTATCCAAACAACCATCAAAGTATAAAATAATTATTAATAAATTTAAAACTCGGGGTTAGTGAGTTTACTCACCTTGTTCGCAGTTAACGATTTTGCTTTGGTTCCGTTTAAAATCAAACAGACGTTTGATTTTTCTACGAAATTCCAGTAGCTCAGTCCTAAGCTACGTTGGTTCCGTAATGTAGATTTCGTTATTACAGTTCCAATTTTCCAATGTGACTTGTTTTGTTAAATTCTGATAATGCATGTGAAAGATATAATTCTTACATGTTATTACTGATTTAAACGGTAAAAATAATAATTAATTAATTATAATTAAATCCAAGTGACTTACTTAAATTTTCCTAATCACCATATTGTCGTAATCCTCCTCCTTTTGCAACTATCTGAGCCTGTCCCTTCTCAAAGGCCGTAGCGGCATTTTCCCCCACCAATTATTCCATCACCTCTTCATGATTTAACAAACCAGAATTACCATATGAAATAATTATCAGCTTATAAGATTTATCTGTGCTAAAATAATTACTGACTCATGGTTATATTGGTTACCCATGCTAATCATCGTTGATTATCTTCCTCCCTGTGTTCAAACGTTGGAACCGAACAGTGCTCCTCCATTGTTCCAGATGTTGATGCCATGCACTGTCCCAACTTGCTACCTGATCCAAATATTATGTGTTCAGTCCCTAATTAGAATAAGATTAATTTCTCTTAATCATAGGTTTACTAAGTCAAGCACTCTATTATTAAGAAATATAATAAGGCCGATTAACTACCTTTTCATCCCGTTCAATTCTGTTACAGGCTGGCTCACTTTTGTCCTTATTTCGAATTCCCTTCTTCTTCACTTCAGCTACAGGCATCACACTTTCTATATTTTTTTCACTGTTACCAAGGAAAGAGCCGACTTTCTTCCTGCTGTTTTCCTCCTCCATGCCATTCGAATCCTCAAAGCCTTTCAGGAGTCACTAGACCGCAAGCCATTACTGGCGTCAGATCAGTTACTACCAGCTGGAACTCACGACAGTCTTCTTCACAAAAATCTCCATTGAAAACTTACGCAAGGGCCAATTCCTTTCCAGAGACTCTCCTCCTTATCACCATATTGCCAAGCTCGCACCCGCTATGACCGTGGCCACCCGCTCCCTTTTCACACATCAGCGACTCCTGTTTCTTTCCAAAACAAACGCCCTCTGAAAACCACTTGTTGAACCAGAAACGAACCCTTGCCACGACCGACAACTGCAGCCTCATCCAGTTCGACACCCAGCATGAAACCGTGATCTGCTTTCCCCAATCGTAACAACCCACTGCTCTTCCACTAAAACCAAACTTGGACCTTTCTCCACCACTACACCCGCCGCAAACTACCACCACCATCTTCACCCATTGCCTCGCCTGTACGGCCGTACCTTCAACTTTCCCCCACTCCTCCCTTGCCTGCTTAGATCTCCAGTAGACCCCTCGAGTTCGATGCTGACGGAAAAGCAGGCTGCGAAAATACATGGCGTCGAATTCCAAACAATTGGTATGAGAACGAAGCTTCTTCCTACAACATTTTATCGCATCGAATGAAATCGGATTTCATTTGGTTTTTGATGTTTGCTTGAGAGTTTGAATTTGCAGTTGAAAGGAGTTGTTGCCAGAAATAAAAAGTGATGAAGATGGATTCTTATTTTCTTTTCCTTTTCGATTTACTTTCGGATTTTAAATCCCTGAAATTATTGGAAGAAAGGAGAAGAATTAGATGTGGGTTCGTGTTTATACTATTGAGAGGAAGGGCATATGAATTTGCTTGGGATGCAATAAAGAAGTGAAAGAGAATGATGGGGTATGATTTTTATTGGAATAGGGACAGTGGCAGTCACATTTACTTCGGGGACACGGTAGGAAAGTTTGGCTGTCACGACAAATAAATTGAATTGTTTATATTTTTACTTTGGCAGGAAGGTTCCAGATAGGTAGTAGGTTTACGTAGCGACCACGTTGTCTATATTTCGTTATAATTTGACAGAATTCAAGAAAGAGCCAGAGTAATCGGTCGGTGTAATCAATGTTCTGCGAGATAAAATGCACTGTCATAATGTATATTTATCTTGTAAATTTGAAGTTTATGCGGTATCTATTAGACTTTCGTTTATTTATCGACTGCTAAAGGCAAAAATAAAAATACCTCTATATCGAGTAATGCGCTATGATTCCGGAAATGTAATAAAATAAACTATTTAAATTATATTATAAATTATATTTTAAAACTTCATTTTAATGAATAAATTTCCATTTATATTTCTAATATAACATTTTAAATAATTTAAATGTTCAGAATTAAAGACTAAATATATGGGTCGTTACAATTTTCTTCAAAATAGGGATAAAAAGAAAGACTACAATAAGAAGATATATATTTAAAAATAAGTGTTGAGAAAAAATTTGAAAAATAAACAATAAATTTAAAATTACCTATTTGTCGATGAAAGAATACATAAAGTTTACGATATCTTCATATTAAAAAAATTATATTCGGAAAGATGAGATGTTTAGCTTTTTATGAAACATAGAGAATTTTGGTCTTTACTTTTAAATTTAAGAAACATAGGTTAGTTCTATTGGGTCTAATTAATAAACTATATAGTAATATACTGGTTCGTACAACTTTATACTTCGCATAGTTTGTTTTTGTAGATGAAGATCAAAGTTCATTAGGCAATTTTAGTGAGTGCATGGTATGTATTACACCTTATATGAAATAAATAACATTGAAGGTTGAATATGTATATTTTCTCATTAAGTCGAGAGATTGAGGAAAAAAATTTAAATGAGAGTTATTGTTATGTATACTCGATGATCGCTAATGGGAAATAATTTTATATAATAAGGACTTTGTAGATTTAGTTTATATGATATTATACATAAATGAATGTTGTCAAATTGACCTCTTGTGTTTCTAATAAAAAAAATCTTTAATTAATAGTTCGGATTAATAAACCAAAATTTAGTTTAAAAACAAAGACCGGTTTTAATAATTATCTTCGACGCATAGAAAGGTAGTTCAATGATGTTAGTTACATAAAGGAACATTCAACTGTATCTGGAACCCCATTGAGCCCCTTCAAGCATGCATCAGAAAATATAGCACCAACACTGCTACAAAACATTATCACCTAAGTCAACTCTATTAGTAACAAATCTAACAACTTTTAATATAGAAAATTTTGGATACTTTGTTGTACACAAATGATTTGGTGATCATATAATTTTTTCCTAGGAAAATTATATACAGAGAAATGTTAATTAAAATAAGGATATATGGAGAATTCTTCGACTATGAGAGTTTGTTCTACTTTAGACTGATTTTCACAATTATAAACTTGTCTTTAGCATTCAAGACTCGATTGAGGAACCATTTTTGATAATCTACTTATATAATTATGATGAATTCCATAATCAGATAGTGTATACTTTATATATTAAGAACATAGTGGCCTTAAAATAGAAAATAAATATCAATAAAAATTGCAAATGATTTCGAACTTTTTGCGCATTACAATACAAAGCACGCAACACATCATCGCGAATACGATAGCTTTATACGCACACTATAAGAATAACATAACGAGTATTGACTGTATGGTGCACAACCATGACTCATTTTATTAAAAATTATAGTCCATGTTCTTGTTTCATAGTCTAACTATATAATTTTAAAACATCATTCAATATCGAGTCACATAATCACTATATAAAATAATCAAAAAGAATAAATCATGATATGGAGTAAAACATATTGTTACCCGCTTTTTAGTAAAAGCCATTACAACTCCTATTTACACTAAGGATTGGCACCCTCCTTCATACTGGGATGAGCTTCAGATTTTGGTTTGACCGAACGAATGGGTCGACCCCAGTTATGTCATCCGGAACCCTGCGCTGCAGACCAAAGCCTAATTCTCGAGGCAGCTTTATCGGTCAGCTCTGACCTATTCTACCACCCTTGCTCCAATTTCCAAGATCTATATATGCTGCGATCATCAAAGAGAACTATTCCCGAATAGGGGACTAGGTCCCACCCTCTACAACAGATTTCCCGGATCAAGTGACACTTGGCCGAACCAAGATCGGATAGCTTCCACGTGGCACATCGATCGACGACCTAGGTTTCTGCCTATAAATACCCCATTCCGAAAATGGAAAAGGAGACCGAAGTTTAAAAAAAATATGGATGACTGGTTTTCCAAATATAGCTCATCGTACACACCAATCGAACCATATTATACTACAAGGATTTTGTGCATAAATCTCTTCTTTCTCTATTTTCATCTGATTCAAGCCACTATAACTTGTAATCGGTAGTATAAACAGATATTATAAAGTGGACGTATGATTGGTTAAAACCGAACCACTATAAAATTGTCTTGTGCTCCCTATATTTATTTATTTTCTTGCATTATGTGACTGTGATTATAAGATTATTGTGAATTGTGTGTGCATTATGCACTTTAGGGGTTGATTATCATAAGACCTACTTTTGATGTGAACACTTTGGCGCGCCAAGAAGGGAATGACGCGACAACAACCACCTTCAGCAATTTATAAACTTGAAAGGATTTGGATAGCTATTTATTGAACAAAAAAATGGTGAAATGGAAGAAGGATAGAATGTCTTCTCACACTAAAGCTGTCGCACCACAGGCGCAGCAGACCCAGTAATAGGGGCAAGCTTAGAGGCTTCCTCCCATGAAGAACCATCCCTATACTTGACTAGGGATGAGATGGATGGGGTCCTAGCTGAGCTTCGAGCATAGATGGCACACCAAGATGAACTCCTCAAAAAAACAGCAGGAGATGATGGGTACTTTCTTCGCTCGGATGGAAGGAAGGCCAAATAACCAAGAATCACACCCTACAATGGCAAAGCTCGGGCAACAGCTGAATTTCGGTCCAAAGTACTGCCACTACGTGGTTCAACTCACCCTTCATGTCGACCAAATTTCGGATCGAAACTACCATTTGGTCGACCAGATCATGGCTCGATGCAACCTTTGATTTGACCCGACATCTTACCACAAACTGGACCTATGCAGCCTCTGACTCGACCTTGCCAGCACGTTGACCTTTGCACGGCTGGTGGCTGTAACCCTTCATCTCTTCAAAACTGCAATATCACATCAACTCCCAATGCAATAGAGGGAAATACTGCTACAAAGCACTCTTATATCTCCCTGGGTGAGGGCAGCGCCAAACCAAGGAATACGAATGCTATTCTAGGTCGGTCTGATCTTACTGACATGGATATGGTTTTGCCCAACACGCATGCCGACCCAAGGACCTCAAACAATTTGGAACAAAAAACCGAGGCTGGGGACCACCTTCACCCATCACTCATGGGCTGCACCAGGCCGACCTTGAGCATGCAAGGCATGCTTCCACCATCTACTAAGCTTCGTTTTGAAGCCACAGGTACAGAATCAGATTCGTGGCAATGAATTCTCGGGGTCGTGAATCAAATTGTCAGCATTATTAAGCGTTTCACTCGAGGCGCAATTTCTCATCATGATGTAAATAACGTCCATCACTGCCCTTTCACGTGGGAAATCCGGAACTCTCGTAACCCGCCTGACTTCAAACTTACAGCTTTGGAGTTGTATAATGGAAGGACGGATCCTACCATACGTCTTATGCACTACATTTGCCATATGGAGGTACCATCGACATCGGTCAACGTCATGGCCAAGTGCTTCCCTCTTTATTTGATAGACATCATTGCCATATGGTTTTGACAGCAAATATCTGAATCGATCAACAAATGGAACATGTTGGTACCTCGCTTCGTCGAGTAATTCAGGGTCCACATATTTCAACACAAGAGCATTAAGTTCCTCACATCAATCAAGCAGTGGTCTGACGAGACTCTATGCTCTTTCTTGGAAAGGTTCAATGCAGCTGTAGCATCAGCAGACCGACCAGAACCATCTGTGGTACTCATGGAAGCTATGGCCGGTGTTTTGGATAGAACAGACTTCAAAATCTCCCTCCAAAGGGATCCCCCCATAAATATTGGTCATTTATACTCTGAGGCGGATAGGTTCCTCCGGCAAGAGGACGCTAATAACAAGATGGATAATCTCAACGTACTTTCTATGAAGGATGGAGGACCATCCACTGGAGTTCAAAATAATGAGAAGGGAAGACCCTGGAAAAAAACAACATTAATGTGCGGTTCCGGAGAGAGCCCAAATATGACAGATATACCGAGCTCAATTCGTCACATCTAGATATATACCTCGACATGCAAGGAACTCTTCCTTTTCCGAAGCTTCCCAGGAGGGAGCCAACTAAGAAAGAGCGCTAGTTAGGAAAGCACTGCACGTTTCATGATATGGAAGGTCATGGCATCAATAACTGTCAACACTTGCGTGATCCCATCGAAGAACGGGTTAAACGCGGAGAGCTACCCGAGTATGTTAAAAAATCTGCAACACCACTTCTACCCTCCATGCTTCTTAGAATGGTTCCCATGCTCCTCGGAATGGGAGGGATCCCGAGCCTAGAAATTGCGACATCATCATCAACCGATCTGGATTAGATCTTTTGCATTTCTTAGGATACAAGATATGTATTCTTGTTGCTTTAGAATTTTCGAACAGCTGTGTCAACTAACGTATGCACGGGGGTCAGGCTTTGTGACGACCCGAAAATTCCCGATCTTCGAATCGACCATAAACCAGACAAATATGATCTAAAAGTCAGTAATCCTCGAAACGTTATGGGATACAAACATTAGAATTAAACACAAAAGAACATTATATTGTTACTGCAACGATTTTATGTCATAGTACAAGAATATATCAGAATACATTGAAAATATCGTATAACAACAAATACAATACACATCGGAAACATAACTACATTCAGTGGAAGACTATCAAATGCTCTAGACACAACTTTAGCTTCAATCCAGAATTTTGCTCTATAAAATATCTGCAAAATCACTAGCTGTCCATGTGGAAAATATGGATACCCAGAGTTTAGGTGAGTAACAATAAACTCCGAGTCAGTTATGGGACTGATGTGAGAACCAAAACAGTTTATACTTTATTTCAAAGTTGGGTAAATCTCGGGACTACGCTGTATAACCTGGAATGGGTTTTCTCCACATGAATATTAGTCATAAAAACTTGCAATGCTTTTTGAAAAGTGAAGCTATTATAAGACTCAAGTTCCATCACATAATGCAATGCAAAACGGAGGATAGAGTTGTACCTTATAATAGCCAAACTTGCTTGACACGGGAAAATTTTCTTTTATTATACTAGTGCATAGTGTGGAAATCATTTTCAAAAATAAATATATCAATCTTAGACGACATAATACCCTATGCAATTTTGTCACCATATAGGTTTACAATTGAAAATGCAAAGCTTGTATCGGAAGTTTGATTCCATCATGAACCAAGGCAAAGGATCTTCCTTATCCTTTCGGAACACCCTAGCAAATGTCCCAGGACACAACGCATGGTCCTGCGGAGTGGTAGAGCTAGCCAGCACTAACGGGCTGTACCGGGTGCAAAACAAAACGGATTTGAGTGAAACCAAAAATATTTAAATTTGTTAGTGAATAATTTTCTAACGAATCTGAAAAATCAAAGTTTCATAGCGTAAAGCAAAAGTTATGGCCAAATGAATTTTCAGAAAGGTCGCTATGGAAATTATATAGCCCGTGAAATTGGCCATTTTGCAAACGACCTCGGAATTCGACGAAACCACTTTTGTTGGATCCGGGATGTGATGTTATTGCTAGGTTTCAAATTTCATAAATTTTGAAGCTAGTATGTGAGCGTGGCAAAAGAAAACGTCTTTTGGTCAATTACAGTTAAATTGGATCGGCCAGAAATGGGCCTTTTTGCAAACGATCTCAGAATTCGACGAAACTAGTTTTGTTGGGACCGCATCGTCAAAACATAGCCAGATTTATTTTTTTTGAATTAGTTTGTGGCCCTTGCAAATTGAAATGTACGTTCAAATCAAATATTGAATGTTATATAATTTAATTTGAAGGAAAACTGACTGATACATTCGAATGGGCTTTCGAAACATATCCCATTGTGTTCGGAATGGGGGCAAAACGCTAGGGATGACAGTCGTTGGGTTTGAATTGGGGTCCGTGGGTGAAAGGTGGTATTTTCGGATTTTAAAAAATATATAAATATAAAAAAAAATCTGATTGGTCAGCAAAACCTTTCTCTCTCCTCGACTATTATCGCGCACAACGGAAAGAGAGGCGCCACCTTGTCTCCTCCGTTCCTCCTCCTACACGCAAAATTAGATCCTGCTCCAGTTGGGAATTTTGTAGAGCTCGGCGATAGCTTCAAATCCATACAAGGGTGGTATTTTTTCGTTGCCTGAATTGAGAGAACCACCTCCCTGAAGTCGACGACTTCAATTCGCCATCGCCGCCGCTTGGGACCACCGAACTGGCCCCATCTCCTGGCGCACGTGCGCCTCTCCTAGCCTGACAAGATGGCGCTGGCCGATCGAAGAAACAATCAACGGATTGGAAGATAAATCACGACCTAGTTTTGAATATTTTCAGAGAGGTACGGCCTTGTATATTTAAAACTGATTTCAACAGTTTTAAAGTGTTGCAAACTTTGAAAAATCATATCTTTTTCGTTTCTTGACGAAATTCGATGAAACAGGAAACATCGTGACAGTGTGGACGTCTTCTACATTCTAGAAGAGATCGCATATTTTTCTGAGCCTTCTGCTATTTTTGGTGGAGTAGAACCCAATGTGAGATTTCTAATTTATAAACGATATGGAAAACGACGATGTATAAATTATATAGTCGATGTATGAGTTATATAAGCATTGTACACCTCATGTATAAGCGTTGTATAAGTTGTACGTTCAATGTATAAGTTGTATATGCGTTGTAAAAATTATATATGTGTTGAAACAGAAGTGAATTGCTATATATATATACATATACATATATATATATATATATATATATATATATATATATATATATATATACGCCCCTCGTCCACAAACCATGGACGATATTTATTGGTTGTGATTGGTGTGAAAATTGATTGATAGCAAATGGTTGATTGGAATTGTTTGTGGTTGATATTGATTGATTGTGGTTGAAAAATATCTGTTTGTGGTTGAGAAATATTTGGTTGAAACCACATAGGATTAGTTTGTGGAAATGAAATAAATATACATGCCGCCTGCGTGCGAACTAGATGCATGATTCCCCATTGTCAAAAACTGCGAGGTTTTAAGGTAGAGCGAGGAGCCATACTAGGGACGGTCCCGGTATTAACTACCCTGCCATTATGCTGCCGAAATTTTGAATAATATTCATGTGTTTGAATTATTTTCATTTGTTGAAACTATATTTATTCGTTGTATAGAAAACTTTCATGTGTTGAATCGATATTCATTCGTTGGATAGAAATTCATGTGTTGAATGGTATCCGTGTTTTGAAATGAATTGTTTTATAATAAAATTCACATTTTTATCATCTATATGAACTTTATAAAATAATATTGTTTTGAAAGAAATTGTTTTAAAATAAAAATCTTATTTTTATTACCTATATGAACTATATAAAATAATAGTGTTTTGAAATGAATTGTTTTACAATAAAATCACATTTTTATTATATACATGAATTGCTAAATATAGTGAAGTGTTGAAATAGAAGACAATTAGATAAAAATATCATTTTTATCAAATGTATGAAAAGAATATACGTTTGAAATCGAAGAATCGATATATATATATATATATAAATAGAATTAAAATATATCGAATAACGAAGCTGCAGTTTGTATTTTGAAACCGTGATTTCAAACGATTATACCGGGAGATCCGACCATCGGATTTTCCTGAAATCGCAACCGTTGGGTTCGCTATGGAAATATCTTTCCAATGACACCAACTTTGTAAGAATCCAACGGTTGGATTGTCTGGAATGTTTAATTCAAATCTGAAGAAAAACAACACCAGAATCGATTATATATATATATATATATATATATATATATAATTATATTTAATCGAATAACGACGTTGCAGTTCGTATTTTGAAATCGAAACTTCAAACGATTATACCGGGAGATCCGACCGTCGGATTTTCTCGAAACTAGAACCGTTGGATTTGTTTTGAAAAGATCTTTCTAATGATGTAAATTTTGTGAAGATCCAACGGTTAGATTTTCAGATATGTGTAAATCAAATCTGAAGAAAAACAGCGCCACGGCCGCGTTATAGCTCGAAGCGTCGTTTCGAATAAATTGGCTATTTTAAAATAAACAAAAATAGCGATAAATCATTATAAAATATTATAAATGATATGGATGTGAAATTTAGAAATTAACTGAAGGTTGGCTAAGTCGAATGGTTTCCTGGGTGTTGATCTGATGTTGATTTTGGCCTTCGAGGTTAATATTTGGGAAATCGTTCTCTTACTGATTGTCGGTTAGTGACTAATGAATTGAAATGATGCGTATGTATGTTAGTGTTGCACTTGTTTATTAAATACGCGAGTTGCTCAGAAAGACCGGGTTTATCCCATTCTGAATGACTGAATCGACGATAAGAAATCGAAGATGAAGAGGTGGTCGAAGACCGGAGATCTTCATCTCGTTTGAATGGTAACCGAGGTCCTGATTGGGAGGCATCTCGAAATATGGATAATGAGTGGTGATCGTCCAGACGTACGTGGTGATCGATGGGTTTGTGAGGTATTTAGTGCCTCCGGTTTCCTTTAGATCCAGAACGGACTTGTAAATGGACTGTGTGTCTAACATTGGATTTTATTCTGTGTTGATTGATCTCTATTAAAAATACATCTATTTGGCGGCGGAGAATTTATTCTTTTGCTTAACGCCCTCCTCTGAAACGCACGAGCTCAGAGGTTGTATATTGATGGGCATCAGTCGCATGGCATGAATTGCTAGTGTGGCATGCCTAAGTGGCAAATGATCCGGGATTCTGTTGAAAAGCAAAGTCTTGTGGTGATGATCAAAGCACCGCCTGTGTGGCGTAGTTTTGTGTATAACATGAAATCGCGAGCCTCACACCCGGTATGAACCAGAAACGGGAGGAAGGACCTCAGGGAGGACATGCGTTTCTTTCTAGCTAGAAGTGGCGTCAGGGGTTTTACACGCCCTGACGAGTTTGACTTATGTGGTTTTTGCTGTTGCGAGGCGCCTCGGTTTGATCGGACGATCTGGGTCCGATGGAGTCATTCGTTGGCTCACTTACGCCCCATAGGGCGGGGAAACGCATTGTTCAGGAATTTTAATCCACATCAGTTAACCGGCCCTGACGATCCAAGGGCCCACCTGTGCCTGGGTCCTGAGACACGGGCTAGAGCGTCTCGAAGTTGGTAAGGACTATCTTTTGCCTTGGTTCATGACGGAAATCCAAATTCCAAATACGTGACTATGCGGTTTTGATTGTATACCTATATATGGCGACATAGTGGTATGGGGCATTAATGTCGTCTAAGATTGATAGTTATGATTTGAAATTGTTTTTAAAACATATAAACACTAGCAATAATATCAAATGCTTTTGTTTTATTCGTATCAAGCATATTTTGGCCGTTATAAGGTAAAAACTCTATCCTCCGGTTTGCGTTGCATTGTGTGATGGGAACTGAGTCTTATAATGGCTTCATTTTTATAAAAAGCATTGTGATATTTTAAAAGAATGATTTGTTTTAAAGCACTGGCAATCCAATGGAGTAAACCCGTTCCACGAAAGTGGCATGGTCCTGTGATTAGCCATATTATAAATGTGTTGAGTAGATTTCTCATACCAGTCCCATGACTGAGTCGTAGTTTGTTTCACTTTCAAACTCGGGTGCCCCTTTTTCTACACGGGCAGCCTTGTATTCAGGTTTAGCTGGCTCGTTCTGGATAGCTGGAGCTGAAGATGGATTCTATCATTTATCTCTTTTTATGTTGTTCAGCTCCTATTGTACATTATGTTTGTTTTTCCGCTGTAGACATATATGTATAGTTGAACAGTATTTGTACTAAGTAAGATCCTGTATACGGTGTAACTCTGATGATTACGTTTATCCTGTATATTCTATTGTGCATTATCTGGGATATTTATTTATTTCTGTTCTGCTATTGTCTGTTTCTGTATTATATTCCAAAGATTACCCTTGTCTCCGTCTGTACGGGAAATGGGGTCGTCACAGACCATTATCCGAGGCGCCTCAATCCATCGTCCACATAAGTAAATTTTCGGGGTTTCATACCATGACATCACTTTTTAGCTAGGCGGGAACGCATTCCCTTTTCTCTGCGATCCATCATCCTGTTTTTGATTCATCCAGAGGTGTGAGGATTATTGATGTCACATCCAGAAAGCTCTGTTTTTTTTAAAAAGATTTGATCTATCTTCTAGCAGCACTCAGCATGACATATTGTCATTTCACAACATATAATCGATACCTATAACAAACCAAACGATTTTCAGTCCAGAAAACTGACATAAATACATTCATTGTATAACGTATCGACCTCTGGATATTGAAAATACCGGATCACTAAGAGAAAGAAGTTAGTGGGTGAAAAATATGATGAAAGAAAGATAGAATAGAAGAAAAAGGACACAACAAGTAGAAACAGAGTAAACATGAATCTCACAACCGAAAGAACAGAAATATCATATAACATCTCTTGTAATACAAAACTGTATTTATACTTACATACATCATCAATGTACAATCACATACACATCACAGCAGAAATAAAATCTACATATCTAACGTTGAAGCCTCTTGCTCCAAGCTCCTCCAAGTGTATTTGTAAAATCTTGAACTACTTGGCTGCCCGTACAAATTTGGGCTCCCAAGTGTTTAGGGAAAACATAGAAAAATAAACTCTGGGTTAGTCATGGGACTGATGCAAATAACGATTTTAAAACGGTTTAAGAAATAAAGGGTATCTCAAAAGACCAAGCCGCAAATAAATACAAAACGGGTTTTTACCTTATGAGAACCAAAACACTTTATATATCAAAATCAGATATTATGATAGATCTAGGGTTTTCAAAATAAATAAGAATCTAGGGAAATGCTTGCATCTCACATTTCACTACAGAGTCTACATACAAAAATGCCAAGTGCTTAGTGCTATGACAAGGTATGGATCCACGTTTCGATAGTGTATCGCTAGAGAGGAATACACTAGGTTTAACAAGAACATCTTGCAACTCAGCCACACATGACCAACCACTCATTTCTCTTGAGTGTACCGAATATCTTATCACTAACGATTGGCCAACCACCGTTTCCCGAAAGATACAGAAGTGAAACAAGTAACAAAAGAATTTTCTCTAGATGGTGATAATACACCTTGATGGGAGCGCCCCCACATAGCCATGCTGCCTGCCCGATTTTTTTCATTTCCCAGTAGTGAAGCTTGAGGTCATACTTACCTTTTTTTAACAGATCACCTCTTCAATTACTTTTAATGCCACATCATCAAACCTGCCAAATCAACAATTGACTTCCCTAAAAAATAATTATGGGTATAAAGGTAAGAGAAATGAATTCCTCCGCCACCAACGTAAATACGTTTGGAGGGATTAACTTACATGGTCTATTATGTATACTCTGTCTGACATTCGTCCATGCAAGTTGTCCTGGGACTTGACAAACTGGAGGCACCATCCTGTAAATCCATTTTAGGCGATTTGTACCTAGGATCGATAGAATAAACCTTGCATAAACTCCGTCTTCAAAAATCTTCGACTTATAATCCTCTAAATCAGATCGAAGTGGAATTTAGATTTCAGACTCTTCAAAACGACAACGTTAATATCTTTCAGGGTAAGTGATACTTAATAACAATCAAATTAATATATTTCATATGGGTTTCTATATCCTAATTGATTATCGCGACTTAACTACTAAATTATTTCACATATGAGATTTAACTTTCAGATTTAAGCAATGACCTAATATAGGATAATTTAAATGAATCAGTTTTTAATTTAACTACTCAAGTTAGGATTATCACAACATAACTATCAATTTAATCAACAATCAATGATCACAACATATATAATAATTAAAATATTTATTACCACTGTAACGAACCAGGCGATTTTTAGCTCACGAAAATTGACATAAATACATTCACTGCATAACATGCCAACCTCCGGATATTGAAAATACCGGATCATTAAGAGGAAGAAGTTAAAGGGTAAGAAAGAGAATGAAAGAAGGAGAAAATAGAAGAAAAAGAAGGACACAACAAGTAGAAACAGAGTAAACATGAATCTCATAGCGAAATGAAAAATATATATTATATAACATCTGTTGAAATACAAAGCTATATTTATACTTACATACATAATCAGAGTACAATCACATATACATCACAGTGGAAATAAACTCTATATATCTAACATTGAAGCCTCCTGCCCGAAGCTCTTCCAAATGTATCCGTAAAATCCTGAACTACTTGGCTTGCCATATAAATTTGGGCACTGTATTTATTTCGATTTTCAGGACTGAAAATCGCCTAGTTCGTTACACTATCTATTAATATATAACACTCTGAGTACATAAGTATCAAAAGAGGGTGTTAAGCTAAGAGAATAAATTCTCCGCCACCAACTGATATAACATCAATTTATTATGCCGTAACATTCAGTGTCAGAAATACATCCATTTACAAGTTTGTTCTAGGTCTAAACGAAACCAAAGGCACCTTATTCCTTGTCCAACTAAAGAGAGATGCCCTTGCTTATCCAGTCAATCTTTAAGTATGTCGGGATGACTGCCACTTATAACCTCATTTTGGGTGTACATCCCAATCGAGACAATAGCAATAATCTAAAAGATGTAAAGATCTCCAGTCTTCAACCACCGTCTTCAGTACTTCAATACTCGTCGTGTTGTTATTCAGTATGGATTGAAACCCGATCTTTCCAAATAACTAGCGCATCTTTAAAATCAAGTGATACATAAACATATCATAAGTCTCATTCCAATTTGTAAGATTCATTTATTCAAATCATCCTTTGCGTTGGGAATTTCTCCCCTAAATCTTATCCAAGATTTACATCTTTTAAACTTCTTGTTTAAACTTTTCCTTGCAAATCATTTCAAAAGATTATATAATATTTATTCATAACATAACTCAAATTAAGGTTTATAAGCCTTATCGGGATTATCGAGCCTTACAAAAAGTAATCTCTCATATCATTATCCCATTCTCATTCTATTTATCCCATGGAGCAAAATTGGTGTTACTCCATGTCTAAAATCCCTAGTTTTTTTGGGTAAGTTTAACTACCTTTTTTCATTTCAAATCTAATTAAAAATTTATTAAAACTACAACTTAGTTTTAATCTCTATTTCATTTTTTCAAATATTTGTTGAAAGATTTATAATAACTCTAACTCGGTTTTAATCTCCAAAAAACATTCCTCAATGATTGTTTAACTTTAGAAGCTAATCCTGTCTTTAGCTACGTTACATAATGGATATTATTCAAGACATCATTCACAAAAAAACCCAAACTAAATTTTCTATCAAATATAAGGCTTTAAATATAAATCATATAGACTTATATTCAACATCAAATTTTGAAATCAACCGATAACGTATAGAGAATAATGATATCAATATCTTCCAAATTCCAAAAATAGTATCCGTATAATTACGAAACCCAATGCCGGAATATCCAAAGTTTATTTCCATTCAAACCCAATGAACTTAAGTTCGAGAACTTTTAGTTTAATTTCAAAACTAAATTCCAAAATATTGATTTACTATGTTAAGTAAATCAGGTCAAAAGCTCAAATTTCAAATCATAGTCTAAAATAACAAAATTCTTACTCAAATCACTTTAAAATCATTAATTATGATTTATCGTGATTTTTCCCATTTTAAATAATTTTTATAAGGCCCTTACAGTTGGTTTCCAAATTCATTCACCGAACTTCTTCTATAACGACCTTTTCAAAAATAGATTTGAACTTATTTTAAAAGCTAACCATTGGACTTTAAAACTTTCTATTCCATTTGAAAACTATTTTCATTTTGAACTCAACATTTTTCATTTCGGGAGAATCCGACGGTCGGATTTCTCAGTACTTCAATTCAAATTTAACGGTCGAAGGTCGCGAACTATTGCTGCGTGACAAGTCCTATTCAGACCAAATTCGATTTATAATTAAATTTATATCGAAAAAACTTCCAAAATAATTAATTAATGAATAAAAACATGTATAATTATTTCTGGAAACTATATTTCAATTATTTCTCTTGAAAACTAAATGATGCATCATTTAATCGTTTTAATATTATTTAAATCATTAAAATAAAATTATTTTTCAAAACTTATTATTTGAAGTTCAAATCTTCCTGGCATCCGCTGTAAAAATAAATAAGAAAGTTTTGAAGAGAAACTCTCTTTAAAATCTATCCCAGATACCCTAACCAAACTTCGCTTTTACCCGTCACTATTCATTTCAAAATAAATTTGAAAACATGCCTTTATTAATTCAAATCAATTTCTTCCTCTCACAAAAACTATTCTAATAGCTTAAAATAGATTTCCAAATTAATTTGAATTAAAAAATTCAAATTTTAAATTTTCACTGAATATTTTTTAATAAATTATTCAAATTAATTACGGATTGGAATGAAATTCAACCAATTACCATAAAATTCAATTTATATGGATTTCACACATCATTAGCATCCAATAATTGTTGTTAACATCTATTAACATCCAATTATCCCATATTGGCACCATTGACCTAAGTGTTAAGGTCATTAACACTTAATCGCAAATCAAACCATTGCATGAAGGTATTAATCCTTGTTAAAAAATTCATTGTCATATTTGACAGAACCATTTCACATCAACACACATCAAATTTAATTGATCATGCATAATGCAATAAATATCAATTAATATCAATGATAATCACATAACTATTTCGTACTACATGTTCACCAATTTTTCTTGACTTAACTAAGTGATTTTTGGTGTGTAAATTTTCTTTATTAATACTACTAACATCGTCATTTTAACATTATGTTAACTTAATAATTAACCAATTCACACATCTAAACCACATCATATTGCATTATCATATCAACTATATAATAATCAATCACCAATTAGCTTATTAACTAGTCTAACCCAAAATAGCTAACCAAAATAGGTATGGAGCTCTCACCAAAGCCATCCAATCACCACGACTCTTCATATGTAGGACCTTCCAAGCTTTTGCAAGATCAAGATCTTGCGATTTACATTCTAAATCACAATTTACTAACTAACTAACTATATGTATGTATATTTATACTCATACTTGCAATTTCAAGAGGAAAAATGGATTTTTTATGGGTTTAAGGGCTTGGAATGGCTAGTGGGGCCAATACTTGGGGAGTTGGGGGTCCACACACGCTGATTTGGCTGGAGTAGGTCAGGTGTGGGATGCTTTGGTCTGAGTTGGTGAGCATTGGGATGAAGGAGGCTTAAAGGTGTAATTTTTAATATTTTTAATGGTTATTTTGGGGGGTTTTGGAAGATGTGGGGCCATGGATTAAAGAGGTGGGGAGGTGCACTGGTCTGGTGGGGGCGTAGGAGGTGGTGGGGCCTAAGGGAGGAACCTATGTGGTGGGGTTTGGGAAAAAGGAGGACAAGGTCAATTTTTTGGTGTTTAAGGTAAAAGGAGGGTCTTGGAGTAAAGGGGGCCCACAACCAGATGAGGGAGATAAACGGGAGGTGCACCAGCTGGGGAAGGGTGCTGGAGGCTGGCGGTAGTGAGGGAGTAGTGTATGGTTTGGGAGGAGGAGGAAGTAGAAAATCGTCTTAAGGAAAAAAAGTGGAAAAATGGAAATAGAAAAATTATTTCTCCCTTCTTACCATGTGAATAAGTACAAGGGGAAGTCGGTTTCTTGGAAGAATGTGACATGTGGTCGGCAAGGACCATGAGTTATCTAGAGGGTAGGAAGGAATAGAAAGTGGTGATAAAGAGATAAGGATGAATTTGAGTTAAAGATTAATTTAGGTTTAGGTTTATCTCAGAAAGGTTGTATCTATATTTAAATTAACGATTGTGAAATCATTAGTATATGTTACTATGCCATTTAAGTTGTTGTCTACCATTTTATAGGTATTTTCAATTTGTTCAGTCTTAGCCAAAACTGCTTATTTTCAAGCCATAACTCAATAAGACGATTCCTACACGTTTTTAACTTGTATGACCAAACCGTAAGTCCGATCAATACAAAATTTAAAACTATACTATATTTCACTAGTACGGATCCAACATAAGTCTTTCATTGAATTCAGAGACCGTTTGAAAATGGCCTTATTTTTAGCTTTTATTTAAGCGAATATTAGGCTCAGGTCCCTATTAAGTTTCAAAATTAGGCTCACATCCGGTTCTAAACTTGTTATAAATTACATATCTATTTTTCAAAAATTCATTAAAAAAATAAAAATCATGTAAACATAATAAAATTCAAATGAAAAAACCATCAAAAAACTTATCAAAAACAAAAAAGAACAAAAAATAATGAAGTTGCAGTATTATGCATCAAAGGATGCATATATTCGAAATTGTTGCATACATGTATGCAACTATTGTAGTCATGCATCTGTGTTAACTTTTATGCATACAGGTATGCATGTAATACAAAATAAATGCATACATGTATGCATATATTCGTGCCCATGCATATCAGTTCATATTTATTTGCATACATGCAAGCAAGTATTCAGAATAAATGCATACATGTATGCAACAATCCATAGGAAAAAAAATTAGTTATCTTATTTTCTTACATGTGTGCAATAAAACAGAATAGTTGCATACTTGTATGCAAATAGTAATGCAGTTTTTTCAACGTAAAATCTCCATGAATAATTGATACATCTATGCATATATTTAGAATATTTGCGTAAATGTATGCAAGAATTCATGCATATTTTCACTGTAAACTGCTTCAAGAATAGTTGCATACATGTATGCAACTATTGAGTTTAATTGCATACGTGTATGCAAATTTATTTTTTCCGAAATCTTCTAGTAATATTTGCAGTTTTTTTCGTAGTGCAACACATAAAATTCTTTGGAAAATACGTAACTCAAATTATAGGGACCCGCTTGGAAATTGAAACATAGGAGGGATGCCGATTGTATTTTGAAACTTTCCAGGGATGTATGCCAAATGGAGCCTTTATTTAATTATAACCGATTTTCCAATATATGTTTATATTATGTATGCTTACATACTTACCCCAATTGACTTGAAATTTGAAACCTTACCATTATTTGATGTTTCGATCCGATAAAATTTCTTTCATCCGATTCTTAGACTGTCTCAAAAATGGTCTATTTTCAAGTCATCAAAATAATATTGAATTACTAATATTAAATACTTCCCTTTGAAGTTGATTTTAAAAGTCTACCAACATTATTTTAATCCCAGTAAAATATAAAACCAAGTTTAGAATTTATTTTTCAACTCGTTTTCATATCCAGATTTAGTATTTAATGAAAATTTGAAATTTAAATCAGACTTGTCCATGTAAAAATCATTTCAAGCATATTTAATTCCATATTTTAAATTGAATAAATATGGGGCATTACATTCTCCCCCACTTAAAAAGATTTAGTCTTCGAAATCACAGACGGAAGTAAGGGTCGTTTACTTAACCAATTCAGCCTTCGTTCTTACTTACTCCAGTTCTTTAACTTTTATGTTTCTAAGAACTTCCCAATTTACCGAAATTCGACTAACACCTTAAATTTTCGAAAAAAAATCATCAAAACCTCCTTTGTACGTGACATGACCCGAACTTCCCCGTGAAGGAAATCACGGATGGCGTTGAGGACAAGACAAATCAGAACGCAGACGGAAGAACATTTCATTGTTATTACAACAATTCCATCAGATACAAGAATATACAGAGTATAAATGAATAAAAATACATTCGAATAATATCAGAAATTACAATAAATTACATAGCAGCAGAAAAATATACAAAACACAATTGAAAGTTATACGCGGATACAGAGCTTTCCGAGCATCGTTCCAGCTGTAAATCAGGACCCTGTGGATATAAATCTGCAAAACCAAAACTACTAGCTGCCCATGTGGAAAATAGGGGCACCCAGAGTTTAGGTTAAAACAATAAACTCCAGGTCAGTCATGTGACTGGTGTGAGAACTAAAACAGTTATTTAAAACATTACTTTAAAGGATAGTAATTCAAGGGACCGCGCCGTATAACACGGAACGGGTTTCCTCCCAAGAATACTAGTGCATATAACAAAACAACGCAATGCTCTTTGGAAAAATGAAGCTATTATAAGACCCAGATCCCATCACACAATGCAACGCAAGCCAGAGGATAAGGTTTTCCCTTATAATAGCCAAACATGCTTGGTATGTTCAAAACAAATCATTTGATACTATTATAAGTGTATAGTGTCAAAACAATTTCAATCATAAATATCAATCCTAGGCGGCATGGGTACCATATATAATGTCGCCATACTAGTTCTACAATTAAAACCGCAATATCACGTATTGGAAATTGGATTTCCGTCATGAGTCGAGGCAAGGGGCAAGCTCCTCTCCGATTCGAGACACTCTAGCAAATGTCCCAGGACCCCACTATGATCCTTGGATCTTCAGGGCCGGTCCTCTCTTACTTTTGAGGATTAGTTATTCCTGAACACACGTTTCCCGGTCCTTACATACCTATTTCCGAGGCGCCTCATATCCAACAACCACACAGGTGAAAAGTATATAAATGTCAGGGCTGGTAGGTCACTGACACCACCCTAGCTAGAAAGAAACGTCGTGCACTCCCTGCAGTCACTATCCCGTTTTTGACTCATACCGAGGTGTGAGGCTCGCGAATTCACTTTATACACAAAGCTACGTCACACAGACCGTGCTTTGATCATCAACCACAAGACTTTGATTTTCAACAGAAGCCTTGATCAATTGCCACTTACGCGTGCCACACTGGCAATTCATGCCATGCGACTGATGTCCATCGATATACAACCTCTGAGCTCGAACATCTCAGAGAAGGGCGTTAAGCAAGAGAATAAATTCTCCGCTGCCAAACAGATGTACATTTAATAGAGATCAATCAACACAGAATAAAATCCAATGTCAGACACACAATCCATTTACAAATTCGTTATGGGTCTGAACGAAACCGGAGGCACTTTCCTCGCATATCCATTGTAACAACACGAAAATCTGAGCCAGTTTAAAATTTTTATTTTGGCAATTTTAGCGAATTTTGAACATTTAAAATGAATTATTTTAAATAATATCGATGAGAAATTTATTTTTTAATATAATTCGAACGTATATATTATATACGTCGTCGTTAGAATATAAATATTTATTTTAAATTATAAATAGTATTGAAAATGGCGCGGTAGTTCGATAATTCGATTTCAAACTTCAATTGAATGTACCGGGTGCAAAATAAACCGGATTTTAGTGAAACCAAAAATATTAGAATCTATTTGTGAATACCTTTGCAACGAATCCGAAAAATCGAGATTTCATAGCGGGAATCAAAAGATTTGTCCAGTTAAAAATTCTGAATAGTCGCTATGGAATTCAGGCCCTTAAAAATGGAAATTTTGCAAACGATCTCAGATTTCGACGAAACCACTTTTGTTGGGTCCGTGATGTCAAATTATTGCTAGGTATCAAATTTCATAATTTTTCGAATCAATATGTGAGCGTGGCAAAGAAAAATGCGTTTGACCAGTTTTAGTTGATTTTAATCGACTGGAAAATGGCCATTTTTCCAACGGTCTCAGAATTCGACAAAACTAGTTTTGTTAGGACCGTATCGTCAATACGAAGCTAGAAAATATTTTTCTGGAATTTTTCGAGTTAGTATGTGACCCCAGTAAATTGAAATGCGCGTTCAAATTCAATATATAGAGTTATATGTTGATTTTAACGGAAACTGATCAAACGATCGAATCAGCTTACGGTACATACCCCATTGTGTTCGGAATAGGGGTGAAACGCTATGGACGACAGGCAATGGGCCTCGTTTAGAGGTCGTATAAAAAAGTCAACTTTTTGAAATTAAAGAAAAAAATATTTCCTCTCTTCTCCTTAAATCCCTCTGCCCCCCCTCCCCCCGTTTCTACGAATTCACTTTCAACAGAAAAAAAAGAAGGGAAAACCCGCGTCGATCGGAGGACCACCCCCCTCCCCTTCACCACCGACGCCGTACTCCACCGCAACCCCCTCTCGACCCGCCTTCCCCTTCTCTTCCTCCTCCCTTCCTCTTCCCCCCCAATCCCCTACGCCCAAACCACCCCAGCCCTAGCGCGCCACCCAGATGACCGCCACCGCCACATGCCCCTCCTCCGCCTCTTCTTCTCCTCCTCCAGTCAGAGACCGACGGTGAACCCCCCCTCTCCAATTCAAACCATTTGTAAGTCCCTTTTTCTTTTGTTTTGTTTTTAAATAACGTTGTTTTACTATTATTTATTTATAATTCAGTTTTATTTATATTAAAGGTGTAATCTTTATTAGGGTAGAAGGTTAAAAATATGATTTTTATATAGTAGAAATCATAAAGATGCGATTTTTGTATAGTAGAGTAATAAAGATGTGATTTTTATAGTGATGAAATAGAAAGGGAGAAATCTTTATACAGAGAATAGCATGATAAAAATATAATCTTTATTATATGAACACCGTTGTAAAAATAGAATTTTTATCTATATAGTAGCATGATAAAAATAGAATTTTTAGCTATATAGTAGCAATGTAAAAATAGAATTTTTATCTATATAGTAGCATGATAAAAATAGAATTTTTATCTATATAGTAGCAATGTAAAAATAGAATTTTTATCTATATAGTAGCAATGTAAAAATAGAATTTTTATCTATATAGCAGCGTTGTAAAAATAGAATTTTTATCTATATAGTAGTAGTATAAAAATGTGATTTTTATATATTGAATAGCGAAGTAAAAATTCGATTTTTATATATTGAATAGCGAAGAAAAAAATTCAATTTTTATACATTGAATAGCGAAATAAAAATATGATTTATATATATGTAGTGACTACGGGCAACGAAAGTGATAAAAGGCAAGAACAGTGATGATTCCCCACATTAGAAGTGCCGTGGAGTTGGGAGAGCTTTGGCGAGAACTTCTCACTCTAAATTTCCTTTTTCTAGTTATATATATATATATATATATACTAGGATGCAGACGGTGCTTAGCAGCATCGGACACCCGTCATCCACAGACCATGAATGGCTTATTTGTTTGATTGATGTGTTGTGAAATTTGTTTGTACTGTTGATGTGAAATCGATAATAAATTGAAGATGGTTGAAATATATATATATATATTATCGTTGAAAATATAATTTTTAATGTGAACGTGAATAAATAAATAATTATAAACAAATCGGACGATTTGTTTATATACACTGATTTGACTAATATGGATTGGGTCGATAAATTTTACACATCGCCCAACTGCACAAATAATATTCAGTGTTTGTTGATTTGAAACCCACACGGGTGTTGGGATGATATTTAGTGTACACTAATCCCAATTATTTCATTGTATGTCGATCGATTGGTCGACATGCTGTGTAAGCGTTGATTATTTATATTTGATGCTTATGCAGTTGCGTGGTGCACTTTGGATGATGGTTGATTGGTTATGGTTGCTATTATATACATGTGTTGTATGGAATCCATATAATTAACATTATATGGTGATTGATTGGGCCTCATTCCAATCGGGAAAATAATGAATATTATAAAATAAGATTCATGTGTTGACAGTACTAATTTATTGAGATTAGTCAAGTGTTGAAAGAAATATAGATTCATGTGTTGAATAGAATAAATATTCATTTGTTGAATAGAATAAAGAAGTTTTTGAAAAATATAAAGCCGTGTTGATTAGAGATGCGTTATTTTGACGCAAACGATATTTATATCTATTTTATTCGTTTTATAATGAATATTGAAAAGTGATTTCAAAATTTAATATTTTGAAATGAAATTCAAATTAAATTAGATTAAAATTCAAATTGAAATTTTATTGAATCAATTTGAAATGAATTCGAATCGAATAGAAAATGAATTCGATTCGAATTGAATAGAAAGTGAATTTGAATTCGAATTGATAGAAATGAATTCAAATTGAATTAAATTGAAATTGAATTAAAAACGAATTGAAATCGTTTTGAATGAAATTTAAAACGAACTGAAATTGAATAGAAATCAATTTGAAATGAATTCGAATTGAATTAAATAGAAGGTAAATTCAAATTGAATTGAATTGAAACGAATTAGAATTTGAATTGAATTGAAACGAATTTGAATTCGAATTAAATAAAATTGAAATGAATTCGGATTGAATTGAAATCAAATCGATTTGAAATTGAAGATGAAGTTGAAATTGTTTTTGAAACGAATTTAGAACTATTTATAAAATTCATTTTAAAAAGGAAATCGATAATATATATATATATATATATATATATATATATAATGGCCTGAATAGAACGCGCCGCGCCGCGGCAGTTCGTGAATTTCGACCATTGACTTCAAATTGACATTACGGGAGATCCGACCATTGGATTTTCCTAAAACCGGAACCGTTGGGTTCGTATCGAAAAGAGATTTCCAATGAATATTAGAAATTTGAAATCTAACGGTTGGATTTGGAATTATGTCCAAATCAAATTTGGAAAAGGTCGTTGTAAGTGCAGTTCGATGGCCGTTGATGGAAATCAACTGTACGGGCCTTGATAAAATTATTAAAAATATCTATAATTTGTGTAAAATCATAAGAAATGATTTGGGAAAAATTGGGCCGAAGAATTCCATATTTGAAAGGATAAAAATAAATTTCTATCGAAATGAACTAGTTTTGAAGTAGAATTAAAATCAATTTATTTTTGAAATAAATAAATTGAATTTGAAAGTGATTTTAAAAATAATCAGTATTCCCAATACGTGAATTGGACTGGAGTTGAATCGAAATTATCTTCGGAATATTTCGATGTTGGATTTCGTGATTATACAGATATTGTTATGGGAATTTGAAACATATATTTTATATCGTTATTTCCAATGCGATATTTGTTGGTTTCAGAATTTGATATTGAATATAAGCCGGTATATTTTCTATTCAGAGCCTTGTATTTAATATCAAATGTGATTTGGGTTTATCGAGAATCGTGTTTTAGGTGACATTGGTTCTTTAACCCAGTTAAAGTAAAGATGTTGATTTTTGAAAAGATTAAAACTAAGTAGAGTTTTAATGAATCTTTAATTAGATTAAAATGTGAATTGATAATTTAAATTATCAAAACTGAAAGGTGATCGAGAATGGAGTACCACCAGTTTTGCTCCCAAGCGATAGTTAAATGTTTAATTAGATTTGAGCGTGAAATGGTAACTAATTTTACCGATAGCACCGTGGTGTTAGATATGAAGTATTACCAGTTTTCTCCATGGGATATATAGGTTGGGATTGGGAAATAAAATAATTAATTACTTCGGTGTGGTTCGCTAATCCCGACTAGTTTGAAATGATATCCAAAGGAAGATCAAAGAATAAATTTAGAAGAATTTATCTTGGATAAAATTAATGGGAACCTTTCCCTAAGAATGTGATTTTGTGAATAAAAGAATATTCTGAAATGGAATGAGGCGTTTGTTGTGTTTGTATGACATTTGTTTATCATGTACGTGGGTTATTCAGAAAGGCCGGGGTTATACCCATTCTGAATAACCGATTCGATGAGATGTCGAAGAGGAAGACGGTGGTTGAAGACTGGAAGTCTTCACATCGTTTGGGTGATTACTGATGATCTTGATTGGGTTGTACACCCAAGATGAGGGAAACAGTTGGTGATCGTCCAGACGTACTTGGAGATCGATGGATATGCGAGGAAAGTGCCTCCGGTTTCGTTCAGACCCAGAACAAACTTGTAAATGGATTGTGTGTCTGACATTGGATTTTATTCTGTGTTGATTGATCTTTATTAAATATGCATCTGTTTGGCGGCGGAGAATTTATTCTCTTGCTTAACGCCCTTCTCTGAGACGTACGAGCTCAGAGGTTGTATATCGATGGACATCAGTCGCATGGAGTGAATTGCCAGTGTGGCACGCGTAAGTGGCAATTGATCAGGGCTTCTGTTGAAAAGCAAAGTCTTGTGGTTGATGATCAAAGCACGGCCAGTGTGGCGTAGCTTTGTGTATAACGTGAATTCGCGAGCCTCACACCTCAGTATGGGTCAAAAACGGGATAGTGACTGCAGGGAGAGCACGACGTTTCTTTCTAGCTAGGGTGGTGTCAGTGACCTACCAGCCTTGACATTTATATACTTTTCACCTGTGTGGTTGTTGGAATGCGAGGCGCCTCGGATATAGGTCTATAAGGACCGGGAAACGTGTGTTTAGGAATTGCCAATCCTCAAAAGTAAGAGAGGACTGGCCTTGAAGATCCAAGGATCATAGCGGGGTCCTGGGACATTTGCTAGAGTGTCTCGAACGCGGAGAGGAGCTTGCCCCTTGCCTTGGCTCATGACTGAAATCCAATTTCCAATACGTGATAGTGCGGTTTTATTTGTAGAACCTAGTATGGCGACATAGTGGTATGGGTCATTCATGCCGCCTATGATTGATATTTATGATTGAAATTGTTTTGACACTGTACACCTATAATAGTATCAAATAATGTGTTTTAAATGTATCAAGCATGCTTTGACTGTTATAAGGTAAAAACACTATCCTCCGGCTTGCGTTGCATTGTGTGATGGGACCTAGGTCTTATAACAGCTTCATTTTTCTTTATTTAGCATTGCGTTGTTTGTTCTATGCACTGGTATTCTTGGGAGGAAACCCGTTCCGTGTCATACGGCGCCCTTGATATACCAAACTTTAAAATAAATATTAATAACTGTTTTAGTTCTCACACCAGTCCCATTACTGACCTGGAGTTTATTGTTTTAACCTAAACTCTGGGTGCCCCTATTTTCTACACGGGCAGCTAGTAGTTTTGGTTATGCAGATTTATATCCACAGGGTCCTGATTTACAGCTGGAACGATGCTCGGAAAGCTCTGTATCCGTGCATTACTTCTAGTTGTGCTTTTGTATTATTTTCCGCTGCGATGTATTTAAATGTATTTTAAATCTATGATATTTTTTTAATGTAATTTATTCATTTATACTCTGTATATTGTTGTATCTGATGGAATTGTTGTAATAACAATGAAATGTTCTTCCGTTTTCATTCTATTTTGTCCTGTTCTCAAAGTATCCGCGCTTTCCTTCACGGGGAAGTTACGGGTCCTTACATCCATCCATCTCCAAGTACGTCTGGACGATCACCAACTGTTTCCCTCATCTTGGGTGTACAGCCCAATCAAGATCATCAGTAATCACCCAAATGATGTGAAGACTTCCAGTTTTCAACCACCGTCTTCGTCTTCGACATCTCGTCGAATCGGTTATTCAGAATGGGTATAAACCCGGCCTTTCTGAATAACCCACGTATAGGATAAACAAATGTTACACAAACACAACAAACGCCCCATTCCAATTTAGAATATTCTTTTATTCACAAAATCACAATCTTAGGGGAAAGGTTCCCATTAATTTTATCAAAGATAAATTCTTCTAAATTTATTCTTTAATCTTCCTTTGGATATCATATCAAACCATATTGTGGTTTTCCAAACTAGTCGGGTTAGCCAACCACACCGAAGTAATTATTTATTTTATTTCCCAATCCCAACCTATTTATCCCATGGAGAAAACTGGTAATACTCCATATCTAACACCACGGTGCTATCGGTAAAATTAATTACCATTTCACTTTCAAATCTAATTAACGATTTAACTATCGCTTTCGAGAAAAACTGGTGGTACTCCATTCTCGATCACCTTTCAGATTTGATAATTTAAATTATCAATTCACATTTCAATCTAATTAAAGATTCATTAAAACTCCACTTAGTTTTAATCTTTTCAAAAATCAATATCCTGCCTTTAACTGGGTTAAAGAACCAATGTCATCTAAAACACGGTTCACGACAAAACCAAATCACGTTTGATATTAGATACAAGGCTCTGAATAGAAAATATATCGGCTTATATTCGATATCAAATTCTGAAACCAACAAATATCATATTGGAAATAACGATATAAATATATCTTTCAAATTCCCACAACAATATCTGTATAATCACGGAATCCAACATCGAAATATTCCAAAGACAATTTCGATTCAAATCCATTCCAGTTCACGTATATTGGAAATTCTGGTTATTTTCAAAAGCAATTCAAATTCAATTTATTTATTTCAAAAATAAATTGATTTTAATTCTAGTTCAAAACTTGTTCATTTCGATAAAAATCTCCTTTTATCATTTTAAATGTGGAGTTTTACATCCCAGTTCTTTCCAATTCACATATTATGATTTTACACAAATTATTAATATTTTTAATAATTTTATCAAGGCACGTACAGTCGATTTCCAACAACGGCCATTGAACTGCACTTACAACGACCATTTTCAAATTTGATTTGGACATAATTCCAAATCCAACCGCTGGATTTCAAATTTCTAATATTCATTGGAAAGCTCTTTTCGATACGAACCCAACGGTTCCGGTTTTAGGAGAATCCGACGGTCGGATCTCCCGCAACGTCAATTCGAAGTCAATGGTCGAAATTCAAGAACTGCCGCGGCGCGGCGCGTTCTATTCAGGCCATTATATATATAATATATATATATATATATATATATTATATTCCGTTGATTTCCTTTTTAAAACGTATTTTATAAATAATTTTAAATTCGTTTTCAAAACCATTTCAACTCTATATTCAATTTCAAATCAAAATTGAATATTTCGTATCATTACTATATAAATGATAATATTTTCAAAACGTTATATTTTAAAATCACTTCTTTTCTATATTCATTATAAAAACGAATATAATCGATATAAATATCGTTCACATCAAAATAGCGCAAAGCTAATCAACACGGCTTTATATATTTCTATAAATTCGTTATTTTATTCAACAAATGAATATTTATTCCATTCAACACATGAATCTATATTTCTCTCAACACACGACCAATCTCAACACATGAGTACTGTTAACACACGACTATTTTTGTTATGTAAAATATTTTATAAAATTATGGTATCTATCGTTTGATTTTTAATTAGACTCCAACCGTAAAGTAGATTATAATCGTAAATATGATAAAGATGTAAATTTTATTATTTAAAATATTTTACCAAACACATGAATAATTTCAACACATGAACATCGTCAACACATGACTATTTTTACATTCAACACATGAATTTTCTTTTATAATATTCATTATTTTCCCGATTGGAATGAGACCCAATCAATCACCATATAACGTTAATTATATGGATTCCACCCAACACATGTATATAATAGCAATGATAAACAATCAACCATCATCCAAAGTGCAACACACAACTGCATAAGCATCAAATATAAATAATTAACGCTTACACAGTCTGTCGACCAATCGATCGACATACAATGAAATAATTAGGATTACTATACGCCAAATATCATCCCAACACCCGTGTGGGGTTTCAAATCAACAAACACATATTTTTATTTGTGCAGTTGGGCGATGTGTAAAATTTATCATCCCAATCAATTTCAGTCAAATAGGTGTATATAAACAAATTAGCCGATTTTTTTATAAATATTCATTTATTCACATTCACTATATTCATATTCACGTTAAAAATTATATTTTTAACGACAATTAATTTATTTCAACCATCTACAATTTATTATCGATTTCACATCAACATCACAAACAATTTTCACAACACATCAATCAAACAAACAAGCCATCCATGGTCTGTGGATGACGGGTGTCGGGTGCTGCTAAGCACCGTCTTCATCCTAGTATATATATAACTAGAAAAAGAAATTTAGAGTGAGAAGTTCTCACCATCTAGCTAATCCAGACGCCACAACTCTTCATATGTAGAAGTCATCGCGGTTCTCGCCTTTTGTCACTTTCGTTGCCCATAGCCACTACATATATAAAAATCACATTTTTATATTGTTGTCATGTATAGAAAAATCATATTTTTATAATCACTCCATATGGATAAAAATTCTATTTTTACACCGCTACTATATAGATAAAAATTCTATTTTTACACCGCTACTATATAGATAAAAATTCTATTTTTACACTGCTTCTATATAGATAAAAATTCTATTTTTACACCGCTACTATATAGATAAAAATTCTATTTTTACACCGCTACTATATAGATAAAAATTCTATTTTTATATCGCTACTCTCTATATAAAAATTTCGCCTTTTCCAATATATAGATCAAAATTTTATTGTCTATATGATATAAAAATCATATTTTGAATACTTCTACTTTATAAAAATTATATTTTTATTTCTATGTTTTCATATATAAAAAGATCACATTTTTAAATCACTTTCTTCATGATAAAAATCCCATTTCATGTTATGTATCGATATAATGATCACATCTTTGTATTTATAAAAATGGTTTTACACTAATTATTTAAATTAGCTAAACAAAAAACATTAAATAAGTAAAGATAAATAAATAAGAAGGCTTACAGGTGGTTGTGGGGGAGGACTGCGGGTTTCTTGGATCTAGGAGAGGAGGGGGGACCAGAAGGGGTCGGAGGTGCAAGAGGGGGAGGGGGAACAAGGCAGAGAGGAGGGAGAAGAAGAGCAGCGGCGGCAGTCGGCTAGTGGGGACATGCGGGTTTGGGGGGGCACAACTGGAAGGAGGAGAGACGGGAGAAGGGGATCGGAGGAGAAGGAGGAGGGGCAGTGGATGGAGGCCGACGCGGCGGCGGTGGGGGGAGGTGGGGAAATCGCGCAGCTGGGCAGCGCCCTTTTTTTTTCTTTTTTATTTTGAAATGAATATTAACGGGGGGGGGGGGAGGCTGAGGAGATAAGGGGAGAGAGGAATATTTTTAATTTTACTTTATTTATTTTCAGAAAGTTGACTTTTTCATTAGACCTCTAAACGAGGCCCACCGCCTGTCGTCCATAGAATTTTACCCCCATTCCGAACACAATGGGATATGTACCATAAGTTGATTCGACCATTTCGATTATTTTCCGTTAAAATAAACATATAACTCTATATATTGAATTTGAACGCGCATTTCAATTTACCGGGGTCACATACGAACTCTAAAAATTCCAGAAAAATATTATCTAGCTTCGTATTGGCGATAAGGTCCTAACAAAACTAGTTTCGTCGAATTCTGAGACCATTTGAAAAATGACCAATTTCCAGTCGATTAAAATCAACTAAAACTGGTCAAACGCGTTTTCCTTTGCCACGTTCACATATTGATTCGAAAAATTATGAAATTTGGAATCTAGCAATCTCTTGACATCAAGGATACAACAAAAGTGGTTTCGTCGAAATCCGAGATCATTTGCAAAATTTTCATTTTTAAGGGCCTGAATTCCATAGTGACTATTTAGAATTTTCAACTGGACATATCTTTTGATTCCCGCTATGAAATTTCAAATTTTCGGATTTGTTGGAAAGATATCATCAATTAGATCCTATTATTTTTGGTTTCACTAAAATCTGGTTTGTTTTGCACCCGGTACGTTCAATTGAAGTTTGAAATCGAATTATCGAACTACCGCGCCATTTTCAATTCTATTTATAATTATATATAATTATTATATTCTATTGACAATGTATATAATATATACGTTCGAATTATATTCAAAATAAATTTCTTGTTGATATTATTTAAAATAATTCATTTTAAATATTCAAAATTCGCTAAAATTGCCAAAATAAAAATTTTAAACTGGCTCGCATTTCTGGGTTGTTACAATCTCCCCCACTTAAAACTTTTCGTCCCCGAAAAGGAATGAAGCCGAAAGTTGTTTAACTAATCAACTCAACTTCCTTTATTTTCATTACGGCTTAAGTTCTTCAACTTTTCAGTTTCTAAGAACTTTTCAAATTTTTCAAAAATTTGGCTAATACCCTAAATTTTCGAAATTTTTTGCCATAACCTCCCCTACACCGGGAGCACCGGGAAAATCCCGAAATTGCCATACAGGCTCTCTGATCTCAAAAAGAAAAAGAAAAAGCCAAGCGGCTAGCCAATCGGCTCATAAAATCATCATCACCCAAACAAAACAGTAAATTATAGTAAACATGTACCTATTTTTCGGGCAAACAAATTTTATTCTTCTGCTCTAGCCTCCTTGCTATGACCTGTTCAATGTAAGTACATGTATATGTAAGCAAATGCGACCAATATTCAATACAATTCAATATTTGATTCAATTAGGCTAATGGTTCAAAATTATTAAACAAATAAATAAACAATACAAACATCAATCAATTAGTGAATTAGAGTTTCAAATTCATAATTTTGATACATATATACAGAAAATCATGTTTTGATGCCAAATCACAACAATAAATCTATCTAATTTTGGTTCTCACACCAGTCTAATGGAAATATATAGAAATCACACCTTCGAAACATGAACATAAGTATTGGTGATGGAGCTCCATCATCAAAATCATCTTCGAGCGACTAGACTATAATCCTATATCTATCTAGTATATTAAAACTTCGAATATGCGTTCATGACGCATATAGGCAAAATCTTTATATACTCGATTGTCCAAATTCAAAATAGATAAATAATCAAATACGTATAAAATGGTTTTAATTTCAGAACAAAATTGTTTTCATTGGAAAAATATACTCTTCACCCTCGTTCTAGGATACACAGATCCTATCTCTAACGAGTCATTCTAATTGGATATTACTAATCCAATATCTGATGAATTCTTTCGTATGGTTCTAATGTGTCTTGTTCTCGAGCTCTCCGATACCAAACTGACACGACCCGAATTTCCCCGTGAAGGAAAGCATGGATGGCGTTGAGGACAAGACAAATCAGAACGCAGACGGAAGAACATTTCATTGTTATTACGACAATTCCATCAGATACAAGAATATACAAAGTATAAATGAATACAATACATTCGAATAATATCAGAGATTAAAATAAATTACATAGCAGCGGAAAAATATACAAAACACAACTGAAAGTGATACGCGGATACAGAGCTTTCCGAGCAACGTTCCAGCTGTAAATCAGGACCCTGTGGATATAAATCTGCAAAACCAAAACTACTAGCTGCCCGTGTGGAAAATAGGGGCACCCAGAGTTTAGGTTAAAACAACAAACTCCAGATCAGTCATGTGACTGGTGTGGGAACTACAACAGTTATTTAAAACTTTACTTTAAAGGATAGTAATTCAAGGGAACACGCCGTATAACACGGAACGGGTTTCCTCCCAAGAATACTAGTGCATATAACAAAACAACGCAATACTCTTTGGAAAAATGAAGCTATTATAAGACCTAGGTCCCATCACACAATGCAATGCAAGCCAGAGGATAGGGTTTTCCCTTATAATAGCCAAACATGCTTGGTACGTTTAAAACAAATCATTTGATACTATTATAAGTGTATAGTGTCAAAACAATTTCAATCATAAATATCAATCATAGGCGACATGGGTACCATATATCATGTCGCCATACTAGTTCTACAATTAAAACCGCAATATCACGTATTGGAAATTGGATTTCCGTCATGAGTCGAGGCAAGGGGAAAGCTCCTCTCCGATTCGAGACACTCTAGCAAATGTCCCAGGACCCCACTATGATCCATGGATCTTCAGGGCCGGTCCTCTCATACTTTTGAGGATTAGTTATTCCTGAACACACGTTTCCCGGTCCTTACAGACCTATATACGAGGTGCCTCATATCCAACAACCACACAGGTGAAAAGTATATAAATGTCAGGGCTGGTAGATCACTGACACCACCCTAGCTAGAAAGAAACGTCGTGCTCTCCCTGCAGTCACTATCCCGTTTTTGACTCATACCGAGGTGTGAGGCTCGCGAATTCACGTTATACACAAAGCTACGACACACAGACCGTGCTTTGATTATCAACTACAAGACTTTGCTTTTCAACAGAAGCCTTGATCAATTGCCACTTACGCGTGCCACACTGGCAATTCATGCCATGCGACTGATGTCCATCGATATACCACCTCTGAGCTCGTACATCTCAGAGAAGAGCGTTAAGCAAGAGAATAAATTCTCCGCCGCCAAGCAGATGTATATTTAATAGAGATCAATCAACACAGAATAAAATCCAATGTCAGACACACAATCCATTTACAAGTTCGTTCTGGGTCTAAACGAAACCGGAGGCACTTTCCTCGCATATCCATCCATCTCCAGGTACATCTGGACGATCACCAACTGTTTCCCTCATCTTGGGTGTACAGCCCAATTAAGATCATCAGTAATCACCCAAACGATGTGAAGACTTCTGGTCTTCAACCACCGTCTTCATCTTCGACATCTCGTCGAATCGGTTATTCAGAATGGGTATAAACCTGACCTTTCTTAATAACCCACGTATAGGATAAACAAATGTTACACAAACACAACAAACGCCTCATTCCAATTCAAAATATTCTTTTATTCACAAAATCACAATCTTAGGGGAAAGGTTCCCATTAATTTTATCAAAGATAAATTCTTCTAAATTTATTCTTTAATCTTCCTTTGGATATCATATCAAACCATATTGTGGTTTTCCAAACTAGTCGGGATTAGCGAACCACACCGAAGTAATTATTTATTTTATTTCCCAATCCCAACCTATTTATCCCATGGAGAAAATTGATAATACTCCATATCTAGCACCACGGTGCTATCGGTAAAATTAATTACCATTTCACGTCAAATCTAATTAAACATTTAACTATCGGTTTGGAGCAAAACTGGTGGTACTCCAATCTCGATCACCTTTCATATTTGATAATTTAAATTATCAATTCACATTTCAATCTAATTAAATATTCATTAAAACTCCACTTAGTTTTAATCTTTTCAAAAATCAATATCCTGCCTTTAACTGGGTTAAAGAACCAATGTCATCTAAAACACAGTTCACGACAAACCCAAATCACATTTGATATTAAATACAAGGCTCTGAATAGAAAATATATCGGCTTATATTCGATATCAAATTCTGAAACCAACAAATATCGTATTGGAAATAACGATATAAATATATCTTTCAAATTCCCACAACAATATCTGTATAATCACGGAATCCAACATCGAAATATTCCAAAGACAATTTCGATTCAAATCCATTCCAATTCACGTATATTGGAAATTCTGGTTATTTTCAAAACCAATTCAAATTCAATTTATTTATTTCAAAAATAAATTGATTTTAATTCTAGCATTTCAAATGTGGAGTTTTACATCCCAGTTCTTTCCAATTCACATATTATGATTTTACACAAATTATTAATATTTTTAATAATTTTATCAAGGCACGTACAGTCGATTTCCGACAACGGCCATCGAACTGCACTTACAACGACCTTTTTCAAATTTGATTTGGACATAATTCAAAATCCAACCGCTGGATTTCAAATTTCTAATATTCATTATAAAGCTCTTTTCGATACGAACCCAACAGTTCCGGTTTTAGGAGAATCCGACTGTCGGATCTCCCGCAACGTCAATTCGAAGTCAATGGTCGAAATTCACGAACTGCTGCGGCGCGGCGCGTTCTATTCAGGCCATTATATATATAATATATATATTATATATATTTCGTTGATTTCCTTTTTAAAACGTATTTTATAAATCGTTTTAAATTCATTTTCAAAACCATTTCAACTCTATATTCAATTTCAAATCAAAATTGAATATTTCGTATCATTACTATATATATGATAATATTTTCAAAACGTTATATTTTGAAATCACTTCTTTTCTATATTCATTATAAAAACAAATAAAATCGACATAAATATCGTTCACGTCAAAATAGCGCAACTCTAATCAACACGGCTTTAAATATTTCAATAAATTCGTTATTTTACTCAAGAAATGAATATTTATTCCATTCAACACATGAATCTACATTTCTTTCAACACAAGACCAATCTCAACACATGAGTACTGTCAACACACGACTATTTTTGTTATGTAAAATATTTTATAAAATTATGGTATCTATCGTTTGATTTTTAATTAGACTCCAACCGTAAAGTAGATTCTAATCGTAAATATGATAAAGATGTAAATTTTATTATTTAAAATATTTACTCAACACATGAATAATTTCAACACATGAACATCGTCAACACATGACTATTTTTATATTCAACACATGAATTTTCTTTTATAATATTCATTATTTTCCCGATTGGAATGAGACCCAATCGATCACCATGTAACGTTAATTATATGGATTCCACCTAACACATGTATATAATAGCAACGATAAACAATCAACCATCATCCAAAGTGCACCACACAACTGCATAAGCATCAAATATAAATAATTAACGCTTACACAGTCTGTCGACCAATCGATCGACATACAATGAAATAATTGGAATTAGTGTACGCCAAATATCATCCCAACACCCGTGTGGGGTTTCAAATCAACAAACACAGATTTTTATTTGTGCAGTTGGGCGATGTGTAAAATTTATCATCCCAATCAATTTCAGTCAAATTAGTGTATATAAACAAATCGGCCGATTTGTTTATAAATATTCATTTATTCACATTCACTATATTCATATTCACGTTAAAAATTATATTTTTAACGATAATTAATTTATCTCAACCATCTACAATTTATTATCGATTTCACATCAACATCACAAACAATTTTCACAACACATCAATCAAACAAACAAGCCATCCATGGTCTGTGGATGATGGGTGTCGGGTGCTGCTAAGCACCGTCTGCATCCTTGTATATATATATATATATATATATATATATATATATATATATATCTAGAAAAAGAAATTTAGAGTGAGAAGTTCTCACCGACTAGCTAATCCAAACGCCACAACTCTTCATATGGAGAAGTCATCGGTGTTCTCGCCTTTTGTCACTTTCGTTGCCCGTAGCCACTACATATATAAAAATCACATTTTTATATTGTTGTCATGTATATAAAAATCATATTTTTATAATCACTCCATATGGATAAAAATTCTATTTTTACACCGCTACTGTATAAATAAAAATTCTATTTTTACACCGATACTATATAGATAAAAATTCTATTTTTACACCGCTACTATATAGATAAAAATTCTATTTTTACACCGCTACTATATAGATAAAAATTCTATTTTTACACCGCTACTATATAGATAAAAATTCTATTTTTATATCGCTACTCTCTATATAAAAATTTCGCCTTTTCCAATATAAAGATCAAATTTTTATTGTCTATATAATATAAAAATCATATTTTGAATACTTCTACTTTATAAAAATTATATTTTTATTTATATGTTTTCATATATAAAAAGATCACATTTTTAAATCACTTTCTTCATGATAAAAATCCCATTTCATGTTATGTATCGATATAAAGATCACATCTTTGTATTTAATAAAATGGTTTTACACTAATTATTTAAATTAGCTAAACTAAAAACATTAAATAAGTAAAGATAAATAAATAAGAAGGCTTACAGGTGGTTGTGGGGGAGCACTGCGGGTTTCTTTGATCTAGGAAAGGAGGGGGGACCAGAAGGGGTCGGAGGTGCAAGAGGGGGAGGGGGAACGAGGCAGAGAGGAGGGAGAAGAAGAGCAGCGGGGGCAGTCGGCTGGTGGGGCCACGCGGGTTTTGGGGGGGGGGGGGCGGAACTGGAAGGAGGAGAGAAGGGGATCAGAGGAGAAGGAGGAGGGGCGGTGGATGGAGGCCGACACGGCCGGGGGGGGGGGAATCGTGCGGTTGCGCTGCGCCCTTTTTTTTCTTTTTGATTTTGAAATGTATATAAACGGGGGGGGGGAGCTGAGGAGATAAGGGGAGAGAGGAATATTTTTAATTTTAATTTATTTATTTTCAAAAAGTTGACTTTTTCATTTGACCTCTAAACGAGGCCCACCGCCTATCGTCCATAGTGTTTTACCACCATTCCGAACACAATGGGATATGTACCATAAGCTGATTTGACCGTTTCGATCAGTTTCTGTTAAAATCAACATATAACTCTGTATATTGAATTTGAACGCGCATTTCAATTTACTGGGGTCACTTACGAACTCTAAAAATTCCGGAAAAATATTTTCTAGCTTTGTATTGACGATACGGTCCTAACAAAACTAGTTTCGTCGAATTCTGAGACCATTTGAAAAATGGCCAATTTCCAGTCAATTAAAATCAACTAAAACTAGTCAAACGCGTTTTCCTTTGCCACGCTCACATATTGATTCGAAAAACTATGAAATTTGGAATCTAGCAATCTCTTGACATCACCTATCCAAAAAAAGTGGTTTCGTCAAAATCCGAGATTGTTTGCAAAATTTCCATTTTTAAGGGCCTGAATTCCATAGCGACTATTCTGAATTTTCAACTGGACATATCTTTTGATTCCCGCTATGAAATTTCAATTTTTTGGATTCGTTGGAAAGATATCATCAATTAGATCCTATTATTTTTGGTTTCACTAAAATCCGGTTTGCTTTTGAACCCGGTACGTTCAATTGAAGTTTGAAATCGAATTATCGAACTACCGCGCCATTTTCAATTCTATTTATAATTACATATAATTATTATATTCTAACGACGACGTATATAATATATACGTTCGAATTATATTCAAAATAAATTTCTCGTCAATATTATTTAAAATAATTCATTTTAAATATTCAAAATTCGCTAAAATTGACAAAATAAAATTTTTAAACTGGCTCGCATTTCCGGGTTGTTACAGTACGGGTCAATCGGTACAACTACAATTTGCCTCGCTAGGCCCTCATCAATCAAAAAAGAAAATCCAAAAGTCAAGTAGCTTTCTAATCGAGTCATAAAATCATCAAACCCAATCAATACAGTAAATATGTACCTTCATGTCAGGCATTCAATTTTATTCCTCTTCTTAGCTCAATTGCCTGTTCAACATATATACATGTCCAATCCCAACCAATTTCCAATTTAATGTTGAACATTAAATTTGACTTGGCTTAATTTAACTTCCATTCTCATATTCATTTTATCATTCCAATTTTTTATTAGTTAAACTGATTATCACACATCACAACCATCAATCAATTGGTTGATTAACATTCCAAATTTATATATTGTCAAAACATATATCTTTTATATACTCAAAGTACATTTTAAAAGTCAAATTACAAATATTAAACTCTAACTAAGTTCTTGGTCCTCACACCAGTCAATTGGAATTATATAGTCATCCCACTTTCGAAACTCGAAAATACACACCGATGATGTTGAAATTATCATTAAAATCATCCTCAAGCGACTAGATTGTGATTTATATCTACCCTGTATATTTGAGACTTTGTATATATGTCGGCCAAGCGTATATGAAAAATCTACTTGTACTCGATAGTCCAAACTCAATAATCAAATAATATACTCAAATTATTATTATAAGACATAATTTTTCATAATCAAACTCATTTTTTTGAATACACAACTTCGTTCTCTTTTATATATAATACTCTTCAAACTCATTCTAAAGCATTACTAACCCTATCTCTAATGAGTAATTCATTCTAGGATACTATTGATCCAATCTTTGATGATTCTTTTCATCTAGTTCTGATGTATCGTAACCACAAAGCATTGTAAACCAAAGCGCTGGTACAAAATGTGACGACCTGAAAATTACTGCCCTTTGAATCAACCATAAATCGCACAAGTCCGACCAAAACTCACAAATCCTCGAATCGTTATGGGATACAACAGGTCAAAACAAAATGAAAAGGAACACTATATTGTTATTGCAAAAAATTTACATTAGAGTAAAAGAATCTATTGGTGTACATCGTAAATATTAGAGAACAACAAGTACAATACAATACACAACTAAATATAATTACATTCAGCGGACGACTATCAAATGCTCTTGACATAGCTCTAGCTTCAATTCAGAATCCTGCTCTATAAATTATCTGCAAAACCAAAACTACTAGTTGCCTATTTGGAAAATATAGGCACCAAGAGTTTAGGTGAGAAACAATAAACTCTGAGTCAGTCATGGGACTGGTGTGAGAACCAAAACAGTTATTATACTTTATTTTAAAGTTGAGTAAATCACAGGACTACGCCGTATAACATGTAATGAGTTTTCTCCACATGAACACCAGTCATTAAAACTTGCAATTCTTTTTGAAAAATGAAGCTATTATAAGACTCAAGTCCCATCACATAATGCAATGCAAACCGGAGGATAAAGTTTTACCCTATAATAGCAAAACTTGCTTGACATGTGAAATTTATCTTTTATTATTACTAGTGCATAGTGTGGAAATCATTTTCAAAAATAAATATATCAATCTTAGATGACAGAATACTCCATCCCATTATGTTGCCATATAGGTTTACAACTAAAAACACAAAGCTTGTATTAGAGGTTGGGTTCCATCATGAACTAAGGAAAAGGATCTTCCTTATCCATTTGGAATACCCTAGCAAATGTCCCAGGACTCAACGCATGGTCCTTCGGAGCGGTAGAGTCGGCCAGCACTAACGGGCTGATTAGAACTATTACTGAACATAACATTCCTAGGTCTTATCTAATTGTCTTGTTGGTCGTATTTGACCATCATCTGAGGTGCCTTAATCCATCATCCACATAAGTAAATTTCTTGGGCTGCATGGCATCACTTTTCAGCTAAGCGGGAACGCTTGCCCTTATCTCTACTGTCCATCATCCCATTTTCAGTTCATCCGGGGGTGTGAGTCTTGTTGAAGATACGTCCAAAAAGCTCGGCTTTTCAACAAAAGCTTTGATCTATCTACCAGCCACATTTAGTATGTCACATTGTCAATTCACAACATATAATCGGTGTCTATTAATATATAACCCTCTGAGTACGTAAGTCTCTGAGAAGGATATAAAGATGAGGGAATAAATTCTCCGCCATCAACTGATATAACAACAATAGACATCAATTTATTATGTTGTAACATACAATGTCAGACATACATCTTATTACAAGCTTGTTCGAGGACTGAACGAAACCGAAGGCACCTTATTCCTTGTCTAATTAAGGAGATAGGCCCTTGCATATCCGGTCAACCTCTAAATACGTCTGAACGACCGCCACTTATAACCTTGTTTTGGGTGTATAAATCAATCAAGACATCAGCAATAATCCAAACGACGTGAAGATCTCCGGCCTTCAACCACCGTCTTCAGTATCTTCAATACTCGTCGTATAATTGTTCAGTTTGGATCGTAACCCGGTCTTTCTGAATAACTAGCGCATCTTTAAAATCAAGTGATATATAAACATATCATAAGTATCATTCCAATTTGGAAGATTTTTTTTATTCAAATCATCCTTTACATTGGGAATCACACCCTTAAATCATGTCCAATATTTACATCTTTTAAACTTCTTGTTTAAACTTTTTCTTTCAAATCATTTCGAAAGATTATATAATCTCTTTTCATAATTTAACTCAAATTAAGGTTTATTAGACTTATCGGGATTATCGAGCCTTACAAAAAGTAATCTCTCATACCATTATCCCATTCCCATCATATTCATCCCATGGAGCAAAACTGATGGTACTCTATATCTAACACCCACGTGTTTTGGTAAGTTTATTTACCTTTTTTCATTTAAAATATAATTTAGTTTTAATCTCCATTTCATTTTTTTCAAATCTTTGTTGAAAGATTAATTAAAACTCTAACTTAGGTTTAATCTCTGAAAATCATTCCTTAATGATTGCTTAACTTTAGAAGCCAATACTATATTTAACCGGGTTAAAGAATAGATATTATTCAAGACGTAATTCACGAAAAACCCAAATCCACTTTGATATCAAATATGTGGCTTCAAATAGAAATCTTGTGACACACCACGTCCATTAATGTCACTCATTAAGGGAATGTATTAACTTCCATGGAGCATTATAAGAGTATAGAACAGAACATCACAAGACAGATATATAAAATGGTACTTAAAAATTCAAAATTTATTCATTGCATCGGAAAAGCAAAACATGTCTGGTTACAACATCAAAACCACATACTAAAGCCAAGTACACAAATATCCAACTTGAACAAAATTATTATCAGAGTACATAAAAGCAAAACCATAATCCTATTCCAAAATGCCATATGAAAGGGAAACAAAGCCGAGCATTACTTATCCAAATCAAGCCTCGCTAGCCCCACCCTAAGAACCGGGGAGGGGGGGAGAGGGGAAGGAAAGAAAAAGGTGAAACAAAAAGGGTCAGACATAAAGTCTAGAGAGTCCAGTGACTTTAACAATACAATTAGTAAAGTAATAGGATAAGAACATAAACTGGATATAAGAGATGACTGTAACATAAGCAGGTATGGCAAGGTAAACAAGATGAATAAGGTATAACATCGATTGCGCTTCTAACCACTATAAGATATTTCCTGCACCGCACCAATACAAGTCTCATACTAAAAGGTGATCCCTCCCTACTAATCATAATAATGGTAGCTTCGTGTACTCCTAGCTTCTCTCGTAGGTGCCCACTTGCTCCTACCCCCACTAGTTGTACCCACTACCCTCCCCATCCGATCGACTCCCTAACTCGTAGATGCCCTTGCTGGCCCCACAGTAAGGTGTATCACTCCCTAAAGTGTCAACCCGATACTACTAAAATGTACGGCCTATACCTACACGATGCAACAACATCTTACCTACCAGCCCGGACCCACACACGCACATGACTCCGTTGGACTTGCATTGCCATCACTCTCTACTCTTTTGACCACTTACATCAACCCCAGTATGCGTGTCCCGTCCTCGAACTAGTTCAAGCTCATATAGATACTAAAAATGGGTTACTGGTCAAAAAGGGTCCCCACACTTGACACAAGATCCACTCCTAGGCTTGGACCCCATTAGGATTTCCCACTCAACCCCTTTTATTACTCCCATGTCTTAACACATGTCTCATTATGGTTAGGTGCTCTTAATTATGTTTCACATGTCACCCACTTAACCCCTTTACTATTCCCATGTCTTACCACATGTCTTATCTGGGCTAAGTGTCTATTAATTCATTATATCCGTAATTGTGCAAGACCTCCCACATTAGATTACTGTTTGCGGTTGCAGGATATGCCGGGAGGTTCCGGGCAGACTTCTACCGCAATCCGAATCTAACCTCGTGTCTTAGCACTATTACGCTTCTAACTTCTGCCTTCGACCTCTCACATTAGATTGCTGTTTTGCGGTTGCTGGATATGCCGGGCAGTTCCGGGCAGACTTCTACCGCAAACCAATTTAACCTCGTGTCTTAGGCGTTCATTATCTTTTCCTTTTATTCATGCCTAGTTTCAAATCTTCAATTAATGTATTCCAATTGCCCATAATTTCCAATTATGCTTATAATGCTAATTCAAGTTGTGCCTATAATTCCATGTTTACAAGTTGTATCAAATTATACCCAAATAAATTTCATAGTTATTAACAATTTATGCCAAATCTCATTTGACTACATATTTCCCAAACTTTTCCCAAACATCCCAAAGTTACTCATACGTAAATCTCAACGTAATATGCTTAGGATCGAAGTTAGCCTAATCTCAAAAGGAAAAAGGTAAATAAGAAGGGAAGAGAATAAAACATCAAAATTGTCATAAACATATAAATAGGCATGTGAAATGAATAACGATAAGATAGATCAGATAGGCATATGATAATAGCAATTGGGTATGAATCTGAAGGATAACAAATTACAAAACTTGATATGATTCATCTTATTTACAGGCATATACATTAGATCCAATTTACAATCCTATCACAATTACTTTTTAATTTAATTATATGTGAAAGTAACATAAACTCACAGTGATAGGATTCTTAGAAAAGAGAATTATGTGTTGCTGTAGCAAATCTGATCTTGAATAACCTCTTCTTTGATTGTTGATGAAGAAAAGCTAAATTAATTTGAGTTGGAGCAGCAACATGAAGGCTCCATTGATTTGGGTTGAAGAGATTAGGGTTAGGTTTAGGTGTTTATTTATAGATGTATTAGGTGAATTAGGACCTTTAGATTTGATTAGGAACCATCCGAACCACACAAATTAGAAAAACACGTTATCAACAAACTGCCTAGAATCAACCAGTCGACTGGCCAATTTCAACCAGTCAACAATTTTCACTTCTACTTAAAAAAGGTCGACTGGTGAAAAATGGGCGGTCAAATTGGTGAAAAATGGGCGGTTGACTTGTTTTACAACTTAAATTTTAAATCTTTTGAGCTTCATAACTTCTTTATACGATGTCCGTTTTACGCAAACTCAGACTCTATCTCAAGCAAAATTCCAAGACGAATGCAATGGCGTAACCCGTTTCACTAAATTCTTCTTCTAAAAATTATGTATTCTTAAATTTATCAGTTTTAATATTTTAAAATTACGAGGTGTTACATTCTCCCCTGCTTAAAGGATTTTGTCCCTGAAATCTCCAAGTTAGGAAGAATGTATGTCCTACCATCCATCATCAATGCACTCATCCATCAATCATGGGCGTCCACTGTTCTTAAAAGATTTCTAATGCTTTCATGAACTTATGCAAAGTGCGTGTATATGTCCTTATCCTGATGCAAAATTAGGTGGTCTACTGATTCAGTTGACCTCCTTAATGGAAATCATGATAGTGTCATGCGTCTATTATGTATGCAAAAGAATCCTAATGATACATATCATTTCTATATGAGTGCAAAACCATTCATCCAAATGTAACATACATATGATAACACATTCAGTACACATCCATTAGTTTAAATATGCACACTCATCCATATGCAATATGAAAGTGATTGAGCCGATCTAGTGCCTAATGTGCGTGTAAATGCATCCACGAGCAACCACTAGCAAACACTTGCATCCACCAAACATAACATGTCTTAAACACTTGTTTACAACCATAGGATTTTCTACCTAAAGATCGAAGATATAATCGAGAGGATACACTAAACGATAAAACAAGTATAAACAAAGTGGTAGAAAAAGGAAAGGGTATGACACACGTATCTTGTCTTCCGTTTCCCAAGTCGCATCTCCTTGATCATCTCCCCATTGGACTTTAACCAACTTGTCCTCTCGGTTGCGTGACCTCCGATCAAAGTATTCATGTAGGAATTCGCCTAATCGTGGCATCTCGCTCTACTTCCACTTCCGTAAGCATGCTCGGCTCCACTACTTCCGTGGTATCATATAAATACTTCCGCAAATACGACACGTGAAATACATCATGAACACCACTAAGTTTTTCAGGCAACTTTACTCTGTAGGCCATCTGTCCAATTCTTTCTGTAATGGGGAATGGCCCTACGAACCTTGGTGCCAATTTCCCTACAGTTCCAAAACGAATAACATTCCTTAATGGTGATACTTTAATAAAAACCGTGTCTCCAACATCGAACCCAAGATCGGTTTGTCTCTTATCATTGTATGACTTTTCACGGTCTTTTGCCGTCTTTATGCGTCTTCGAATCAAGTCTATCTTCTCCGAGGTTTCCCTAACCATCTCGGGCCCAGGCAAAATCTTATTCGTAGATTACCACCAATAAGTCGGTGATTGGCAAGGTCGTCCATATAGAGCTTTAAAAGGTTCCATGCCAATACTTGTCTTATAGCTGTTGTTGTTGGCGAACTCTACAAATGGAAGGTATTCCTACCATGTTCCTCCAAAGTCCAAGATGCATAACCTCAAAAGATATTTTAGAATTCGATTCACTCTTTCTGTTTGGCCGTCCATCTGAGGGTGATAAGCGGTGCTCAAACACAATTGTGTTCCTACCGCCTCTAGCAAGCTCTTCCAAAACTCACTAGTGAAATGGGATCTCGATCGCTTACGATACTAGAAGGTATGCCGTGTTGACGAACTATCTCTCGGAGATAAACAGATGCTAACCATGCCACTATTCTTTTACTCTTAACGGTGATGAAATGGGCGCTCTTGGTAAGTCTATCTACTACTACCTGAATCCCTGTATTACCCTTCTTTGACCTTGGCAACCCATCGACGAAACCCATGGAAATGCTTTCCCATTTCCACAGCAGAACTTCTAAAGGGTGAAGCAAATCACCAGGCTTCTTTTGCTCAGCCTTGACTTGCTGGCATACTAAGCATCTAGAAAAAGAACTCAGCCACATCCTTCTTCATTCCGGCCTAAAAGAAAACTCGCTTCATTTCCCTATACATCTTGTCACCACCGGGATGTATGGTCATCTTAGAACGCTATGTGTCTTCAAGGATCGTCCTCCTCAAGATTTCATCTCGTGATACACAAAGTCTTCCATCCCTACGCAACCAACCTTTTTTATTGTAGTATACCTATTAAGATGGCTTGAAGGCTCCCCTCTTATGATCTTGTCTGCTATCTCTATCAGTTGTGGGTCATCTCGCTGTGCCGCTCCTATCTGTCCCAAAAGCGTAGGTCGCACCTCTAACAATGCCAACAAACCGGGTACATAATCGATAGAGGGTATAAATTCAAAGGTAGAGATGTACTCTAAACTCTTCCGCTCGGCAAACAAAGGACTCAAAGTCAACCTCTTTCTACTCAAGGCGTCAGCTACAACGTTACCCTTGCCAGGGGTATATACAATCTCAAAATCATAGGATGCTAAGAACTCCATCCACCTCTGTTTCCTTAAGTTTAGATCTTTTTGAGAGAACAGGTATTTTAGTGACTTATGGTTTGAATACAACTCAAACCCCTCTCCAAGCAAATAGTGATGCCAAGACTTAAGCGCAAAAACTATGGCAGCTAACTCGAAGTCATGGGTAGGGTAATTCTTCTCAGCGACCTTTAACTGCCTTCCACCATAGCACATCACCATTCCCTCTTGCATCAAAACTATGCCAAGCCCTGTCCCACAAGCATTGGTATACACGGTGAATGGTTTACTCACATCCGAAAAAACTAAAACTGGAGCTGTCGTCAATGCCCTCTTCAATCATTGAAAAGCATCGTCATAGTCAACATCCCAAGAAAAGGTCAAGTTCTTCTTCGTCAACCGTGTAAGTAGGGATGATATCTTTGCGATGTCCTTAATGAACTTCATATAATAGCCCTCCAGCCCTAGAAACTTCTTACTTCCGTTGCATTTCTAGGAACCTTCCAATCTTGGATTGCTACCACCTTCGCGGGATCTACTGCTATCCCCTCCTTAGAGACCACGTTCCCTAAGAACCTCACTTCCTTCCTCCAAAAATGACATTTGGAGAACTTAGCCTTGAGTTGATGTGCTCAAAGGGTCTCTAAGACTTCCCTAAGATGTAGGGCATGCTCTTCCTCGCTTCTAGAGAATATCAAGATATCATCCACAAAGACTACCATGAACTTGTTTAGAAACTGCATAAACACCCTACTCATCAAGTCTACGAAATATGTGGGTGCATTCGTCAAACCAAAAGGCATGACGAGCCATTCAAAGAAACCGTCCGGACTTCCAAAAGCAGTCTTATCTATGCTATCCTTAGTTACCTTCAATTGATGAAATCCTTTAGCTAAGTCTAACTGCGAGAAAACCGAAGCGCCAAGCAGCTGATCAAACAAATCATCTATCCTCGGTAATGGGTGTCTATTTTTCGTCGTGAGTTTATTTAGCTCCCTATAGTCCACGCACAATCTAAGCGAACCGTCCGCCTTCATAGTAAAAACAACTGGAGCACCCCATTCCGAAATACTTCTTCTTATGTACCCTTTCTCAAGCAGCTCCTCTAATTGTTTACTAAGTTCCTTCCTCTCTCTTGTAGCCATATGGCACACTGGCAATGCAACTGGCTTTGCATTATCTACTAAGTATATATAGAAGTCTATCTCGCGCCTTGGGGGTAAACCCCGAACCTCATCAAAGATGTCATCATACTCACGGACTACTCAAACAGATTGCAAATCATCGACGGATGCATCAAGTGATTCTAGGTTGCTAAGCATTACTGAACCCTTAGGGTTACAAGAAATATCAAGGGTCCTTCCAAAACGAGTCAACAATCTAACTACCCTCCTTTTACAGTCTAGATGGCACCATACCTGGCTAGCCAATCCATTCCTAGAATCAAACCATGGCCCATGAAACCAAGAACGTAGGCGTTGCATTCAAACTTAACGCCCAAGATAGACACTCTCAAATCCTGACAAATCATGGATAAATGAGCCGAAACACCAATAGGATTTGAGACTACAATGGGATCCATAACTAAATGTAACACCCCGAATTTTCAGTGAACATAAGAGTAACAAATCAGAGAATAATTAAATTGTAACAAAATAATTAAGGAAACGGGTTGCGCCATTGCGTTCGCCTCGAAATTCTGCTTGTAATAGAGTCCAAGTTTGCGTAAATCGGACTCTGTATGAAGAAGATATGGCCTTCGGAAGTTTCAGTAAATAATTAAGGGAAACGGGTGGTAAAGGCCCATTACTAGTGTACACCTAATTCTAACATTATGTTTCCGTAAGGATTATTCTGTTTCCGTCTCTGGTTTCATTTCCGATTCTGTTTCCGTACCTTCTGTCTGTTTGGGTGGTAAAGGCCCATTAGTTGGGTGGTAAAGGCCCATTATTAGTATTCTGCTTCTGTACCTTCTGTCTGTTCGGGTGGTAAAGGCCCATTACTAGCATTCTGTTTTTGTAGAGATTATTTTGTTTCCATTTCTGTTTTAGTTTAGACATTAGGCCAACACCTAATCCTGTTATACTAGTATTAGTGCAGAGAAGTGAAGATTAAGTAAGAAGCTTAGCTTAGACTCTATCATTCTGTTAACCTATTATTCCTGTTACGGTTATCTCTCATCCAGTTTTATTTGCATGTCATGATACTATTTTCTTTTTATATACTGAAAGTCACTGGACTCACCAGACTAAAGTCTGACCTAGTTTGTTTCGCCTCTTTTCTTTCCGTTTCCGCCCCCCTAGGTGCTTAGGGTGGAAACATAGGAGCTTGATTCAGATTATCTCTGCTTGAAGTGTTTGATGTATTGCTTGGCTTTGGCTCTATCTTTCCATGGCAGTTTATGTTGGGGATTATGACTTTAAAAACTATGCATTCTGAAGGCTTTTGTACAAGACCGATATTTTGTACTTGAATTCTGATATTGTGATTTGAAAAGATGTAACCAAACTTATTTCTGTTTCTATTGTAATAAAGTTATAAATTTTTCAAGTACTGCTTTATCTGTCTTGTAAATTTCTGTTCTGTCTACTAAAATGCTCCATCAAAGTTAAGGCATTCCCTATGTGAGTGACCTTAACGAAGGTGGGGTGTTACACTTGGTATCAGAGCTGAAGGTTACCAGATTTGATAAAAAGTTTTGAAAACTATTTTCAAAAAGGTTTAAAAAGGAAGTATTTTCAAAAGTAGGGATTATTTTGAAAAACATAATCCCCAAAGCCACAGCCTATCTTTATATCCTTTGTTTTGAATTTGTCCTTTTCTTTCGTTTTGGCATGTCTAGGGATCTTAACCTTCCAGAGGGCGTACCGATACCTGGCTGGTTCAGGAGGTACCTAGAAGCCAGGGCTAATGACGCAGGCCCAGAAAACGTCCCTCCTCCCCCAGCTGCAGCGGTTCCTCCTCTTACTCTGCGCGTGAATACTTTCCCGATGATATGTAGAGACTTTCGAGCCATGGGTGGGAAGAACTTTAATGGAACTGAATCCTTCATGGAAGCAAGGAACTGGCTCAAATAAACTGAGGATTTGTTCATTATCTTCGAGGTGGACGATAGGCAGAAGATACAATTGGCGGTATGGTTGCTTAAGGACGAAGCTTCTTTTTGGTGGGAGGTCACAAATGGAGAGCGTCCGGTAGAGAGATGGATGGATTTCAGGCATAGGTTCGAGATGAAATTTCTCTTACGAGCGGAAGAGAGTCTATACGTAGAGAGGTTCTTGGCATTGAAGCGGGGGAATTCATCAGTGAGAGAATACGTCAACAAGTTTGATCAGTTGGCAAGATTCGGCTTAGATTTGGTAAATACACAGCATAAGAAGGCACTAAGGTTTGCTAAAGGTTTGAACGAGCCACTACACGGATTGGCAATGTCCCACATTCCTATGGAGGCTACCTTCGAGAAATTAGTTGACATGGCATTGATGCATGAAGAGGAAACCAAAAGTGAGAAGAAAGAAGAAAAGCTTGAAGGACCACAAAACAAGAAAGCGGGGTCCAAAAAGGAAACACAAAAGAAGGATGAGAAATCTGAAGACAAGAAGGAAAAGAAGTGCTTTACTTGTGGAAGCTCGACCCTTCTGAACAAGGATTGCATAAAGAGGAAGGGCACTTGCTTCAACTATGGAGAAATGGGGCACTTCACTAGGGACTGCCCAAAGAAACGAGGGCAAGGGCAGAGGGCAGGACCAACTTCTGGCGGACAGGCGAATACCCTCGAGGCTCATGGATAGGATAGAAATAAGAAAACTTTCTGTAGAGGGATTAATCTCCTTATCTGATTGTGGAGTTAAAAACTCTTTCTGATTCTAGCATTTTGATTCTGTAATTGAAACTCTGCACTTTAATACTAGTCTTGTTTCTGGTTCCGCTATAGTCTCAAACCCTATGAGGGTTACGACTCATCTGTTTGTGATAAGTTGGGGTTTGAGGGTATCTGTGTTGGGCGTTAAGTTGACTATGACGCATACATTCTGGGTTTTTATCATGCTTAGTTTCCTAATAATCATTTGATAATCTGATCTGTACTAGCAATCTGTAAGTATCTGAATATTTCTGATAAGGTTAAGGGTTTTTACTCGAAGCGTGAAGTAGATTTCCAGTTGGACATTTGTTTAATGGGAGTAGTTCTCTGAGTGTCAATCTGATGTTGATTTCGGTCTTCGGGGTTGATACTTAGGGGGTTATTCTCTTAAACCGATGTCTAATGGGAACCAAGCTTTAGTTTTAATTATACTTGCTTCTGTCACTCAGTTGTATCATATCGATCGAATCATCGACCTTTAGGTAGAAACTAATGGGTGTAAACATGTGTTTGAGACATGTTATGTTTGATGGTTGCAAGTGGATGCAAGTGGTTGCTAGTGGTTGCTAGTGGATGCATATACACACACTAGGCACTAGATCGGCTCAAAAACACTCTCATATTGCATATGGATGTGTGTGCATTTTTAAAATTTTTATGGATGCAAAATGGTTGACTTAGCACATGGATGTTGCATATGAATGAACGGTTGTGCACTTATATAGAAATGATATGTATCGAATAGGAAAATTGCATAAATGTTGGACTCATGGCACTGACATAATTCGCGTTAAGGAGGTCAACTGAATCAGGGGACCGCCTAATCTTTGCATTAGATAAGGAACATATACACACTTTTGCATATGTTCATGCAACATTAGAAGTTTTCTAAGGACAATGGAAGCTTGTGGATGATGTTTGAGTAGATGGGTGATTGGATGGTAGGACACATTCTTCCTAATTTGAAGATTTCGGGGACGAAATCCTTTAAGAAGGGGAGAATGTAACACCTCGAATTTTCTGTGAACATAAGAGTAACAAATCAGAGAATAATTAAATTGTAACAAAATAATTAAGGGAAACGGGTTGCGCCATTGCGTTTGTCTCGAAATTCTGCTTGGAATAGAGTCCAAGTTTATGTAAATCGGACTCCGTATGAAGAAGATATGGCCTTCAGAAGTTTCAGTAAAAATCAGCCCGGACCTCAAAAATTCAGATTCGAAATTCAAAAAACAGACACTCAGGCTGGGCAGGAAAATTCCCGCCTAGGGCTCAGGTCGACACTAGGGTCGACCTGGGTAAACAGGTCGACACTAGGGTCGACCTTAGGGTCGACTCCCCCCCACCTTTTCCAAATCTGTAGACAAATCCATTTTTCTGCACCTGGACGCCTTTCTGACCGGATTCATGAGCTCTAACCTTTTAAACACCCCCAAACCCAGCTTTCTCTCCACACAATTTCATTCTGCCTATACTCTGCCTCTATTCTAATTAAAAATAAAATAATGGCATCGCTACTCTGCTGAAACCTAGGATAAATCTAGTGCATCTTCTTCCAAATGGAATAGGATTAAAAGAACAACTAGTCTACATCAAAGGAGCGCTATTCAGTGTCAGAGCACAGATTCCAGAATACAAGAATCATTCCCTTTTTGTGAGTACAGTTATTTTTAGATTTAAACTTTTATTATGATCTTGGCATGGTTTTAAATCTAAATCTGAGGTTATGCATATTATTATTTGTCAGATCTGTTTTTCTGTGACTATTCTGTATCTCCTTTTTCTTTATATTCTATTGTCAGGCTACTACGAGCCTGCGCCAAATCTCATAAGAGATTAACGCATGAACGCTAATTTTGGGACAAATAATGAATATTGCATAATTGGACATAACTGATCTGTGACTGATTTGAGAAAAGAAAATAGGTTGTAAATTAAGATCTAGAATCAGTGCATACAATGTATAAAAGACTGTGATTTGGAAGAAGAATTATTATATGATAGCATATGACTTGGGATTTGGAATATAATGCATATTATAATGCAAGATCTGATTTTGAGGACTTAATACATGATTGAAAATTTAAGATCTAGATTTTTGGCGCATATTTTATATCGCGATCTATGACTTGAAAAGAGAAAAAAAAGATATATGTGACTTAGGCGTAAAGATCTATATTAAATAAGTTAACTATTAATGTGAATGCGCCTAAATATGGATTTTAGGATATTTGGCATCATAGGCTATAATTTGGCATAATTCATATTGTTGGGGACTTTTTAAAGAATATTCTGTACTGTGCAAAGTTTAATTAAAATTTGGGGCATATGTCGTGTTATGAATTATAACCATGATTTAGGCATGTAAATTTAGGCAAGACATGTAACAGAACTTTAAGAAATATTTAATCCATTAAATCTGCTAAAATGACTAATCTATTATCTGTTAAATCAATTGAATTGCCTAATCTGCCAAATCTGTTATCTACTTAATCTGTTGGATTGCCTAATCTGCTAAATCTGTTATCTGCTTAGTCTGTTGAATTGTCTAATCTGCTAAATCTGCTGAATAGCCTAATCTGCTAAAATTGTTATATGCTAAATCTGTTATCGGCTAAATCTATTGAAAGCTAAATAATTGTAATTTGGGTATGAAAATCCGTAGGCTCGATCTAATATTGAGTAAAACATGGAAATTTGATTAATCTGCTGTAACCTGTAAGGGAGTTTAATCTGTTAAAAGGACATGAATTAGTCTGATATCTGTATTGGAATAAATTGGCTATGACACGAGATTAGACTCTGTTTGCGGTAGAAGCCTGCCCGGAACCAACCGGCTTAACCAGCGATCGAAAACTGTCAGTCTAATGTGAGAGGTCGTAGGCATAACTAAAATATGCTTAGACACGAGGTTAGGTCTGGCTTGTGGCAGAAGTCTGCCCAGAACCGCCCGGCATATCCAGCGGCCACAAGCTACCGACCTAATGTGAGAGGTCTGTGCATTAATAATTGATTAATGCAAACCTAAGATAAATATGATACCTAAAATGTGTTGGGTGGATAAGGTTAAAACAATTGGTCTGATGAAGCTAACAAGCCCGTTTCGTAAATCTGTAAGCCCAATACAAAGTTAGGTAAAACAATCTGTAATCCTGTTAATCTGTATATCTGATCCGTTAGTCTGAGAACTTGTTGATCTGTATATCTGATCCGTTAGTCTAAAAACTTGTTAACTTGATTGTCTGATCTATGAACTAGTAACCTAAACTCTGTCTGAAATCTGTAAACATGTCAATCTGAAATCTGTTAGTCTGGGGACACAAGGTTAGGAGGGTAAGTACTTGTGTCATCTGTTGTTTGGGACCTATATTAGTCAATAACCCTTTCTGGTATCAAAAATTTGACCCCATGCTATGTAGGGGTCCGGGCACGCTTACTGAACTAATTATAAGCGGTTCATTCTGATAATGGCGAGGGGTGTTGATGGTGCGTTCCAACCGGGTCATGTGCGTGCATGGATCCGGTCTGCTCTGAGGATGTAAGACACCATGACATCTGTAAATATGTCTGTGCTAATAGGTTGCCACTTTAGGGAGTGCTACACCCTACTTTGGGCCGACACAGGATATTTATGTATTAGGGAGCTAATCGCTTGGGGGTAGGAATTAGGGTGCACATAGTTCTGTATGTTTCTGTTGGTACCGTCTGTTTCTGTTGGGTGGCAACACCTGTCTGTTTCTGGGTGGTACCGTCTGTTGGGGTGGTAGAAGCCTATTACTAGGGTACACCTAATTCTAACATTCTGTTTCAGTAAGGATTATTCTGTTTCCGTCTTTGGTTTCATTTCCGATTCTGTTTCCGTACCTTCTATCTGCTGGGGTGGTAAAGGCCCATTAGTTAGGTGGTAAAGGCCCATTATTAGTATTCTGCTTTTGTACCTTCTGTCTATTCGGGTGGTAAAGGCCCATTACTAGCATTCTGTTTTTGTAGATATTATTCTGTTTCGTTTCTGTTTCAGTTTAGACATTAGGGCAACACCTAATCCTGTTATACTAGTATTAGTGCAGAGAAGTGAAGACTAAGTAAGAAGCTTAGCTTAGTCTCTATCATTCTGTTAACCTGTTATTCCTGTTACGGTTATCTCTCATCCAGATTTATTTGTATGTCATGATACTATTATCTGTTTATATGCTGAAAGTCACTGGACTCACCGGACTAATGTTTGACCTAGTTTGTTTCGCATCTTTTCTTTTCGTTCCCCCCCCCCCAAGGTGCTTAGGGTGGAAACGTAGGAGCTTGATTCAGATTCTCTCTGCTTGAAGTGTTTGAAGTATTGCTTGGCTTTGGCTCTATCTTTCCATGGCAGTTTATGTTGGGGATTATGACTTTAAAAACTATGCATTCTGAAGGCTTTTGTACAAGACCGATATTTTGTACTTGAATACTGATATTGTGATTTGAAAAGATGTAACCAAACTTATTTCTATTTCTATTGTAATAAAGTTATAAATTTTTCAAGTACTGCTTTATCTGTCTTGTAAATTTCTTTTCTGTCTACTAAAATGCTCCATGTAAGTTAAGGCATTCCCTTTGTGAGTGACCTTAACAGAGATGTGGTGTTACACTAAACTAGTATTTAGGTGCGATTTTTCAACTAATGAAGCAGATATAAACAAATGTGAAGTGCCAGAATCAAACAAAGTTCGAATAGGATGATCAAAAAGGAAAATCAAACTTTCGACAGAAATGTTTCTACCTCCTTCTTGCCCCGGTGCCATGAGATCATGAACCTGCCCTCCAGAAGTAGATCCTGTTCTCTCCCCTTGCCCTTGCCCTTGTCCTTGCCTCCTCGGGCAATCTTTAATCATATTATCTACCTCACTGCAATGGTAACGGCCAGGCTTCTTCTTCTTTCTACAGTCTTTCTTTAAGTGGCCAGGTATTCACAAATGTGACACTTCCTTTTCTCTTGGCCCTTGTTATCCTTTCTTTTGTTGTTGTTGTGCCTTCTTTGGATCCACTTTCTTATCCTGTGTCCTATCCATTTTAGCACCTTTCTCCTCCTAATTCATCAATGCCATATCAACAAGTTTCTCGAAAGTATCCCCCCATAGGAATGTGGGACATAGCCAACCCGTGAAGCGGTTCGTCCAAGCCCTTAACAAATCTCAAGGCTTTCTTACGCGGAATGTTCACTAACTCTAAACCAAATCTCGCCAACTGATTAAACTTATTAACATATTCCTTAAAAGACAAGTTTCCTTATTTCAAAGCCAAGAACCTCTCCGTGTATAAACTTTCTTCTGCTTGTGAAAGAAATTTCAACTCGAATCTCTGTCTGAAATATATCCATGTCTCAACTGCACGTTCTCCATTCATGACCTCCCACCAAAATGAAGCTTCATCCTTCATTAACCAAGCAGCTAGTTCAAACTTCCTTCCATCATCTACCTCAAAGATACCAAATAAGTCCTCCACTTCCTTGAGCCAATTTCTAGCCTCGACAAACGTCTCAATCCCATGAAACAGTTTTCCGCCCATCGCACGGAATTTCTTACATATCTTAGAAAAAGCATCTACACGCGGAGGAAGAGGTGGAACAAAGGCTGCAGCTGGGGGAGGAGCAACGTTTGTTGGGCCTGCGGCAGTATCCCTAGCCTCCAAATACGTTCTGAACCAGCTTTCTATCTGTACGCCCTCGGGTATATCGGGTTCCCCAGACATGCTGAAAAGAAAAAGGAAGAGATTCAAAACAAAGAATCGAAAGAAAGATATCTGGATTTTGGGGATTGTGTTTTTCATAATAAACCTTTCTCTTGAAAATACCTTCTTTAAAACATGTTTTAGAAAATACCTCTTTTCAAAATTGCTTTTGAAAACGGTTTTCAAAATCATTTATCTGTTCTGGTAACCTTCAGCTCTGATGCCACGTGTGACACCCCACGTCCATTAATGTCACTCACTAAGGGAATGCATTAACTTCAATGGAACATTATAGGAGTATAGAACAGAACATCACAATACAAATATATAAAATGGTACTTAAAAATTCAAAATTTATTCATTGCAGCGGAAAAGCAAAACATGTCTGGTTACAACATCAAAACCACATACTAAAGCCAAGTACACAAATATCCATCTTGAACAAAATTATTATCAGAGTACATAAAAGAAAAACCATAATCCCAATCCAAAATGCCATATGAAAGAGAAACAAAGATGAGCATTACTTTCAGCACTTCTAAGCACTTCCAGTAGAGAGAGAGAAATCCAATCAAGCCTCGCTAGTCCCACCCTGAGAACTTGGGGGGGGGGGGGAGAAAAGAGGCGAAACAAAAAGGGTCAGACATAGAGTCTGGCGAGTCCAGTGACTTTAACAATACAATTAGCAAAGTAACCGGATAATAACATAAACTGGATATAAGAGATGACTGTAACATAAGCAGGTATGACAAGGTAAACAAGATGAATAAGGTATAACATCGATTGCGCTTCTAACCACTATAAGATATTTCCTGCACCGCACCAATACTAGTCTCATACTAAAAGGTTATTCCTCCCTACTAATCATAATAATGGTAGCTTCGTGTACTCCTAGCTGCTCTCGTTGGTGCCCACTTGCTCTTACCCCCACTAGTTGTACCCACAACCCTTCCCATTCGATCGGCTCCCTAACTCGTATATACCCGTGCTGGCCCCACAGTAAGGTGTATCACTCCCTAAAGTGGCAACCTGATACTACTAAAATGCACGGCTTATACCTACACGATGCAACAACGTCTTACCTACCAGCCCGGACCCACGCATGCACATGACTCCGTTGGACTTGCGTTGTCGTTGCTCTTTACTCTTTCGACCTCTTACAATCTACCCCAGTAAGCGTGTAACGACCCGGATTTTGAGCGACTTTGGTTATCGACATTAACACGATGTCGATAACCAAAACACCAAAAAATCCTGGTAATTAGTGAAAGAAATTAGAGGGTGAGGAAAGGTAAGATAGAAAATTAGAATAGAAGAAGAAGAAGAACACAACATCAGAGTAACACGAATCTCACAGCGGAACGAATAAATATATAATATATGTAACATAACTTTGAAATATACATCTGTATTTAAATATACATCATTATCAAAGTACAGCACTTACAACACAGCGGAATAATAATAGCTATATGATCTTGAAGCCTCCTGCTCCAGCTCTTCCAGTGTATCTGAAAAATCCTGACTACTTGACTGCCCATACAAATTTAGGCACCCAAGAGTTTAGGGAAAACAACAAAATAAACTCCGGGTCAGTCATGGGACTGGTGTGAGTAAAACAGTTAAAAACAGTTGAACAAGTAATCGATATCTCATAAGACCACGCCGCATAACGGAACGGGTTTTTCCCTTATGAGAATCCAAATATCTTTATATCAAAAACCTTTTGATATTATAATAATGTCTATCAACCACAGTGTATATAATCATCTAGCAGAAACGCTTTCATCTCACGTTCTACATATATAGTATACAACTCAAAATCGCAAGCACGTATTGGGTAATGGATTTCCAACTATGACAAGGTATGGAACCACCTTTCGCTCGTGTACCTCTAGAGAGGAATACACTGGGTTCAACAAGAACATCTTGCAACCCGGCCACACATGACCGACCACTCATTTCGCTTGAGCGTATCGAATGTATATCACCAACAGTTGGGATCAACAACCGTTTCCCGAATGGGATAGCATCAACGATAGATTTTTAGAAGTAAATGAAACTCTAGATCAGGTGATTATACACCCTACTTCGGTGCGACCGACTTAGCCATGCTGCCTGCCCGATTTCTGTCATTTACCGGATGATGAGGCTAGAAGCTACGCTTTATCATCACATCAGATTCACTTTGAATGCCACATCGTCGAATCCATCAAATCACCGATTTATCAGTATCGTCCCAACACATATAATCGACAACAGATTTATATATCACATCATATATCACAATATATGAAAAACAGTAAAATAAATGTTGAGGAATCCAGTCGGATTCCTCCAACCTGTTTCCCTGCATCACATATGTTAAACAATATAGATAACATCACTTTCAGTTCCATATGATATATTCTGTTAAACAGAATCAATATAGAAATTCAACTAACTGACTAGCAGTTCAATCAAACAGTCAACACACAGTCAATCAACCAACATTTAACAGTTCTAAAAATACAACATGAAATTATAAACTGTTCAGAGTTAGTGAGATTTACTCACATTTGCAGTTCATCGTTAAAGAACGATAAACTGTTATTTGATTTGAATCAAACAGTTTATTTCGCCATAAATTCATACGAGCCCCAATCTACTTCTAATCAGCTTCATTGTGAAGCTCTCGTCCATACGGTCCCAATGTGACTGACGGTTCGTGATTCTGATTTCATATGACCGAGATATCATATTTATAAGTTGTGTACAATATTTAAATTAAACAAAACTTAATTAAACTTTTAAACCGGGCCTTACCTATTTTTAACGGCCCAGACCCGCATCATAAAGCCCACCCCGTTTAAAAACCTTCTTCCCCAATTTCGATCCCGTGCTCCTCATCAAAGCCATGACCGAACTCTTATCTCCCAAAAATGCCTTCTCCCTTCTATTTAAAATGCAAATACACATTTAAATTTTCTTTAATCACAATGGGCTTAACCCTTGTGAAATAAGGCCCATCATCCCTTCACCAGCCCATGACCACTACACCCCTCTTCCCCAAACTCACAAAATCCCGTCCTCCCATCTTTCAGTGCCATTGCCGCGCCTCTTCAAAACAAAACCTCCCTAACAATTAACAAAAGAAATTCCCGACTTCCAGTAATATTTATTTCCACCATTTTCAATACTTTTTAATTCTTCCTTCTCACTACAACCGCAACCCAGTCCCACTAAACCCCTTCAAATCTTCCAACGTAGGCTTCCCGTACACTCAACCCATCTTCGGTTTGTTGCCAAGTGCCAGGTCCTCTTTGTTTTTCCTAAATTTACGAATGCAAACTCATCAGTTTTTTCCACCCTTGGACCCGTCCTCCTGCTACTCGAACGAACTCGAGCTGCTCGCCATATCCATCTTCATGAAGACAATCGCTGCATGTTTATCCCCTCCTTCTTTACAAATGTACGCAACTTGCTTCACTGGTCAATATATTCCAACTCCATCTTCTCATACTTTTAAACCCCAACGTCAATCACTTATACACCCACTATGCCACCGCAGCTTCCAGAACTTTTTCTTCTTGTTCTCACTTCTTTTGAAGTTCTAGACTTTGAACCGCATGCATGTATGCAAACCGCGGTACTTCTCTCTCAACATGTAACCGCATCTGCTCCTTTTCACCTTAAATTGTAAACCCCTCCTACTGTAAAACGTGAGCTCCATCCTCTTCATTCCTTATATTTCAGTTCGGTGGGGTGTGTTTGATGCGAAGAAATGAAAAGGAAAATGAAACTATGCATCTTCAGTATTTATAATATTATATAGATGGGAAGCCTTGAACGTATACATGTAGTGGACCACTCATATTTGTAGTTAATTAGTTAAACACGTAGGGTATGTTATGGAGCCTTCCATTTCCACACGTTACTTCACCAATATTTGTCTCCACGTTACTATCCTATTAAAAATGTAAATAAATGTATATTTAATGGTTGTTTGTGGCACGGATATACATTGTTTCAAAGTGAAGTTCTTACGAATGGTTATAGACAGAAATAAACATACTGTTGTGACGAGCAAGACGCCACGATTCCAAAAATATAATAATATCGGTAGATTAACTCGTATTGTGAAACCCCAAAATGTTGATTATAGGGTGCACAATACCCCAAATAAAAAGTTTCTTATTTAATTAATTAAAAATTTCAGTAAAATTCTAAAAATTACATTACCGCTACGTCCCAAAAGAACCTCGTCTAAATTCAAACCCGATCTCTAGTTATATTGAATAAACCGTTATAGCCGATAAACGATTCTATAACGACTATTCTGAAATTTGATTTGGACATATCTCAAAATCTACACAATGAAATTTCGATTTTTCTCTTCCACTAGAAAGATATACTCCACCAGCTCCACATGTTTCTTGTTTCACAGAAATCCGATTTAAAACGAACCCTGTATATTAAGTTGAAGTTCAAATCGCCAAATAGCGGACTGCCGCGCGATTTCAAGCTCTATTTTAATTATATTACAATTATACGTTTCAAACTGTCGTCGATTGAATATATTCGTTATTCTAAATCAATTCCAAGCTGAATTAAATATCCCAGATGATCCGGTTCACACCATATCGTCATTTCAGCCAATTCTGTTTATTTCAGAATTAAATATATCATTTAATTATTATTTTAAATTAAATATTCACTATTATTTAATTTCACGACCATTTAGTTCACTATATCACCATTGATATAATTAAATAAATAAATCATAATACCTCTGCCAATGCGGGTCATTACAATCTACCCCACTTAAAATAATATCGTCCTCGAAATTGCTAAAAAGTAGAGGACGACCCTATCGACTGGTTAGAACATATTTGTTCACTTCTTAACTTCAGTTTCAACTGAACCAATTTAATTTCAATTAAATTTTATTTATTGATTCCTATTGTCGAAAATTTTCAAAAATCCTGAAAATTTTCTAACGCCTTAACTCTTCAAAAAAATTTCGCCAGCACCTCCTTTGTACTGGTTAATAGGTCAAACCACCACTCGCCTCTCTGGGCCATCTCCAACCCAAAAGAAAATCAAACAGCCAAGTGGCTTGCCAATTCGGCTTATCAAAATCTCATACCGTATGAAATATAAACTTGTGCCTTTTGTCGGGCATATCAACTCTATCACTTACATATGCAATCAACCCAGCATATACCATTGTTATCCCAAATCAAACTCCGAAATCACTTTTATCTCCAACACAACCATTCGCTTTTTACCAAGCCAAATATCATTTCAACTCGAGTTTCTTCTCGATTCCCAGCTCTTAACTTGATTATCACATTATACTTCAAATTCGAATCTCCCAAATCCCATTTGTCTCGATATCATTCTAATTCAATCTCAATTACCACTTTACTGAGTTTACTTTTATTCAAGTCTGCTTTCACAAATTTCTGTTAAATTTGTTTTTAATTTAAACAGTCTTTCCCTGGGAGTTCTTAAACAGTTTACTCTTTTCAAACATCAAATCTTCCTTTTTGAAATTCAACTGAGCCCAAAATCAATATTCCATTAGTCAAATTACTTCTCTATTCCTTTATCAATATTTGTTAACCAAATATTTTCAATAACCATATTGGCCTTTTATGTTATTTGGAAAACATTTCCGAATATCACCTTCCTTGATTTTCTAAACTTTAGAAAATATATTCTATTTATAATTGGAAAATATTCCAATTACTTATCTCTTTTCCGATCTCGTTTATTTCCATACTTAGGAAATATTCTTTATTATATTTTCAAGCTTACACTTATTTGGGTTAAAACGGATGTTGTGTAAAACATTGTTACGACAACCCAAATACTATATTCAATTAACTCTTATTCAACATTGATCTTCGAGCCTGAAATCTTACTATTTATTTGTTAATAATGAAATCAATCAAGTTGGGGTATAACTACCTCTCAAACCTTGACTGAATAACATTTATAACGTCAAAACAGATATAACTACTTACTCGAATAATCAATACCATAACTACTTATTCACTTTTAAACACGTACACACTTTCTCTTTCTATTCTTACTAGATTTTTTCTTATACTTCCTTTTTGATTATACTATTCTATTTCTAAGTTCGTTTTCTTATCGACTTCTATATTTATATCGATACGTTGATTTCTAACTATCAAATTATCTTAAAAATATTCTAACTCCTTAAATTCCCGGAAAAATTCGCCATAACCTCCTTTGTACCGGGAGCATCGGAAAAATCCCCAAACTGCCACACAGGCCTTCTCCAATAAAAAAGAAAGAGAAAAGCCAAGCGGCTAGCCGATATGGCGCAAAAAATCTCATGAATTAAATACATACCTTTCGTCGAGCATTCTATTTAAATACCTTCATACCTTATCCATACATATCTCATGTATATTTATACATTTCTAATTCATTTCAACTTAATCCAATCATTTTAACTTAGTTCGTTAAGTGATTTTCAAATTACTGGTTTGCCTATTTCGCTTCATATTTGAGTATAACATGTTCAAATATATTATAACTTACTTATCAACTAATTGAATTCCATTTCAATTCTATTTGAATTTCCTATATTCAAATTCCATTTCAATTCTCTTATTAAAATTCTATACTTGAATTTCGTTTCAATTTCCTTATTCAAATTCTATATTTGAATTTCATTTCAATTCTGTTTGAATCTTCTATATTCAAATTCCATTTCACCTTCGATATTCAAATCCTATATTTGAATTCCTTTATATTTTCTATATTCAAATTCTATATTTGAATTTCATTTCAATTTCTATATTCAAACTCTATTTCAATTCCACTGAATTTCATATATTCAAACTCCCTTTGAATTTCTATATTCAATTTTCCATTATTTAAATCTTCTTTATTCAAATCTCATTTGAATTTCTATATTTAAATCCCCTTTGAATTTTCCATATTCAAATCCCCTTTGAATTTTCTTATTTAAATTCTATGTTTGAACTTCCTTTATTCAAATTCCTTTAAATAAGTCCCGATTTCAATTCCTTTTGAAATCGATATTTCTACCTTTGGAAAATAGATTTCCCTTTCAACTTCACACTTGTATTTTTATTTCTGAATTATCCAATGATAATTCTTTTCACTTCATTTATAAACTTCGTTTATAAAAGAACTATTTATAAACTTCGTTTATAAAGGAACTTCTCATTTTTATTTCTCTTAAACAAGTTAATATTTCAAATCTATTTAAAAATTCAAATTCTATATTTTAAATGCCATTTGAAATTCAACACAACTTGTCTTTCCCAAAACAAATTCAAAACATTATCTTTGGTAGTAATTCGTCACTTACAACTCGAAAATGAATATTGATGATGCAGCTGTCATCATCAGAATCTCTTTTCCAGCGATCGAAGTGAGTTCAATACTATAAAACTATTTCTAAACATTTCCACTTTGAAATTCATTTCAAAATATAATTCACACTGCTTGTAAAACAATATAAAATCTACCAGGATCTTAAATTTTCCTTATTTTTAATCCAAATCTATTTACAAACACTTATCCAATTCTCCAGAGTTTTAATTCAATTTCTGGTTTAAATTTCAGATTTAACTCATCTGATTTCACGTATTTCACTTATATGAATTCTGATTGGTTATTTACATAACCATTTAATTATAATCTTACTCGATTATAATAACAACCAATATATTCAAAATATACGTTGGGTAAACTATTTCGTTTACCCTCTTTTCAAAACATACCATGATGGTTCATCGTATTCAAGTGTTCACAAAATCCCTACCGATACAGTGGATCAAACTGATCGACCAGAACTCATAAACGACTCAACCAATGAATCTCCACAATATAAAACAAATTTTTATATCAATAACAAATACGTCCACTCGTATATATATACACTCAAACTCAATCTAGGGTATTACTAACCCTATCTCTACCGAGTCACGCCACAGAGCCAAGTTAATCAATTAACCTTCTGCTCTGATACCAACTGTAACGACCCGGATTTTGAACAACTTTGGTTATCGACATAAACACGATGTCGATAACCAAAACACCGAAAAATCCTGGTAATTAGTGAAAGAAATTAGAGGGTGAGGAAAGGTAAGATAGAAAATTAGAATACAAGAAGAAGAAGAACACAACATCAGAGTAACACGAATCTCACAGCGGAACGAATAAATATATAATATATGTAACATAACTTTGAAATATACATCTGTATTTGAATATACATCATTATCAAAGTACAACACTTACAACACAGCGGAATAATAATATCTATATGATCCTGAAGCCTCCTGCTCCAGCTCTTCCAGTGTATTTGAAAAATCCTGACTACTTGACTGCCCATACAAATTTAGGCACCCAAGAGTTTAGGGAAAACAACAAAATAAACTCCGGGTCAGTCATGGGACTGGTGTGAGTAAAACAGTTAAAAACAGTTGAACAAGTAATCGATATCTCATAAGACCACGCCGCATAACGGAACGGGTTTTTCCCTTATGAGAATCCAAATATCTTTATATCAAAAACCTTTTGATATTATAATAATGTCTATCAACCACAGTATATATAATTGTAACACCCCGAATTTTCTATTAACACTAAAGTTGCTAAAATATTAATAAGTGTGTAAGAGAGGGGATGTATCTAATATGAATATAAAAATATTAATAAGTATGTAAGAGAGGGGATGTATCTATTATGAATATAAAAATATTAATAAGTGTGTAAGAGAGGGGATGTATCTAATATGAATATAAAAATATTAATAAGTATGTAAGAGAGGGGATGTATCTAATATGTATATAAAAACAATAAAAAGTAAAGGGGGATGTATATAATGTGTACATTGTAGAAAATATATATATATATATATATATATATATATATATATGGGCAGTTAATGCAAACATGAATAGAAGTTTATTAATTTGCTGAGTGTTTGCTGAGTCACTTCTGACTCATTGCTGAGTCAACAAGATAAATCCCATCTTGTCTGAACGGCTGCGGTTATTTCTAGGTTAAATCTAATGGCCTAAATGCATTCTAAAATCTATAAATAAGTGGGTAGACCCTAAACCTAAATCACTTGTAAAATTAGAGAAGCTACCGTCATGCTGCTGCCATGGAGTTCAGCGTAGCCGTCACAAACTAAGAAGAGGAAGCCTAATCTACTACAACTAATTTCTACTCAACAAAACAAATCAAACCAAAGAACTCTCTCTAATTCTCTTCTTTTGTTGGTGAGTATGATGATTCTCACAATACTATTACAAACTTATTTGACTCAGTTATGAATGGATCACAAGAAAGTGATGTGATTTGTAATTGTAAATTCTATATATTGTGGATCTCTTATTATGTTATTATGTTGTCGTATGATGTAAATTATATATGCTATGTCATGCTATGTTGTAAATTCTCTTATGCTATGTCGTGCTATGTTGAGAATCATGTCAAGCTATGTTATACTATCATACTATGCCATGTTATAAATCATGCTATATTTTGTTGAAAAATCATGATGTTGTTGGATCATGCTTAAAGTTATGTTTTTTTTCTTAATTTAAATGGATCTTGTTAATGGGAATTTGCCTATTAGGTTAGGTGTACCCATAAACTTGAAACTATAATTAAATAAAACTTGATTATGGGAATTTGCCTATTGAGTTAGGTGTACCCATATAAAACCATGTTGTTAAAAATTAGATGATGTTGATTCACACATGTTCATACGTAAGTTTATGAAAATTGATTGAGATCATATTAGGTGAATTTTGACCAAGTTGACACCCTTAGATCCGTGACATGTATAACCTTATGCAAGTTGTAATTTTGGATGTATGCAAGTTTCACCCCTTATTATGATTTATTTAGTCACATATATATGTGGTTGTTGTGATAATTTCTTTTATGCTATGAGTTAGACTATTCGAGTCTAACGTATATTTTACGTTTAATGAACGAAACATACAACGTGGGGTTGGAATAATATTAAAAGATTTAATATTGAGAATTTGCATGAGATGGCCCTAAAAAGGCATATAACAAAATTAAGATGTTAAGAAATTGCCTTAAAAGGTGGAAAATTTAATTAAGACATTAATTGGAAAATTAATGTGGAGTAATGGACATAATCTAATTATGGATTAACTTGAATTAGAATGCCTTTAATGGCATATAATGAACTTGTGATGAAATTTGGTATAATTTTGCATACTATAAATGGATGGCCATAATTGAGTCAATTATGAACATCGTTAAAACTGGAAATTAATCAATAATTCAAATAGAGAATTATTAAAATTGGGGGAAAATGGATTATTAATAATAATCAATGCTTAGGACACGAGGTTGGACTCGTTTGTGACGTAAACCTGCCCGGACCCGCCCGGCAAATCCAGTAGTCACAAATGTCGGCGCAATGTGAGAGGTCCTAGGCCCAAACTAAAGCATAACAGTTGTAAAGACACGAGGTTAGACTCTTTTATGGTGTAAGACTGCCCGGACCCGCCCGGCAAATCCAGCTGCCATAAATGCCAGTCTAATGTGAGAGGTCTTTATGAGGTTATGGCCTTAATAAATTAAGGAATACTTAACCAGATAATCATGTAAGGTGGGACATGGGGGTTAAGTAGGTGCCTTGGGTGGCATGAGGAATCTAGTGGTTGCCCTTAGTGGCATTTGAAATACGATTAGTAAAGACTTAACCAAACACACATGTAAATAAACATGACTAAAGGGTTAAGTAAGTGCCTTGGGTGGCATAAGAAAATATGATTAGTAACACTTAACCAAAGTAAATATGTAAGTGGGACATGGGGGTTAAGTGGGTGCCTTGGGTGGCAGGTGGAATTACTATAAGAACTCTTAACCAAATTCAGACATGTAAGTAGACATGGAGGGGTTAAGTGGGATATACTAGAGGGGACCAAGCCTAGGTGGGAAGCTTGGTGGGGGCCCTTTTCAGACCAGTAGCCCATTTCGTATCTTTGTAAGCTCGACCCAAGTCGAGGACGGGACACGCCTACTGGGCCTGATTGTTAGAGGCCAAAGCGGGTTAGCGGTGACAACGCAAGTCCAACGGGTTCACGTGCGTGCGTGGCCCCGGGCTGGTAGGTAAGACGTTGTTGCATCGCGTAGGTATAAGCCGTGCATTCTCGGTTGTATCGGGTTGCCACTTTAGGGGAGTGATACACCCCACTGTGGGGCCAGCACGGGTATCTACGAGTTAGGGAGCCGATCGAATGGGGCAGGGTAGTGGACACACCTATTGGAGATAGGAGCAGGCGGCCCTATGTAGTCAGCTAGGGGTATATAGAGCTACCACTATCATTTAATTACTAAGGGGGTACACCTAGTGGAGATAGGGGCAGACGACACCTATGACGTCAGCTAGGAATACGTGGGGTTACCATTATTAAAGGGGTACGTCTAGTGGGGATAGGTACACGTTGGATACCTATGATAGCAACTAGAGATATACAGTCAAACATGGGGGATAGTGGGTACATCTAGTAGTACACGAAGCTATCATCATTCTATTTAGCCAAGGGGGATCAAATTCCAAGAATGACTAGTAGGGGTGCAGTTAGTGCTAGTACAATATGGTACGGTACAGTACGGTAGAGTATAGTAATTATCCTATGTTGATTAGGAAGCGTCATTAACGTTAGTGTTAGTGGACGGGTGTGGTGCAGTACAGTGTTTATCCTTTAGTATCTAGGAGCGCCTATAACGTTGCCTTTAGCGATTGTCTATGTCCTTAATCTGCTCTTCATAGACATTTTCTTGTTTTCCAGCTTATGCCTTAGTCTAGTTATTTTGATAATAGTATTGTTAGAATTGTCATACTCGCCAGACTTTATGTCTGACCCCCTCTTTTCCATTCTTTTTCCCCTCAGGTCCTCAGGTTGGGCCAAGTTCTAGTGGAGTCTAGTTGGATTGCTTATCTCTTTTGGGAAAGCTTGGACTGCTGAAGTAAAGTCCAGCTTGTTATCTTTTGTTTAATGGCTATTTATGATGATGGGATTATGTACTTGTTTTATCAAGATAGATATTGTACTTGACATTGAATATGGTGTTATGATGTAATCAAACATGTTTTGACTTCTGCTACAATGAAATAAAGTTTTTGAATTTCCAAGTACTATTTTATATCTGTCTTGTTGTAATTTTACTGTTCTATATTCACTTAAAACCTCCATGGAAGTTAATGCATTCCCTTTGTGAGTGACATTAATGGACGTGGGGTGTTACACGTGGTATCAGAGCATAAGGTTACCAGAACAGATAAAAAAATTTTTTTTTTAGAAAAATATTTTTTTTTCTAAAGTATTTTTGGAAGAAGTGCTTTCAAAAACATGTTATTTACAGAGAAAGTTTTTATGAAAAACATAATCCCCAATAGCCATATCCTTTCCTTCGATTCTCCGCTTGAGTCTCTTCCTCTTTCCCTTTTCGAATCTTTCCCCTCCGCGTGTAGATAAGATAAATAAGAACTTCCGTACGAAGGACGGAAAAACCACTTCAAGGGACTTCGACGTTTGACGGGCTAGAAGTTGATTCAAGAAAGTGGAGGGCTTGTTGGTACCTTTAAAGATGGACAATGGGAAGGAAGGTTCAAATAGCTGTTAGGGTAACAAAGGACGAAACCTCATCTTGGTGGGAGGTCACGAATGGAGAATGAGAAGAAGAAGGCTAGTTATAGGACATTTAGTGAAGGACTGCCCAAAGGAGGGGCAGAGGGCAGGGTCTACCTCAATAGGACAGGTACAGGCTCTTATGGCATCCAGGCAGGCAAGGGGGCGAGTTCAGGCTATTGAAGCCCCACCGCTGCAAGAACGAGGTAGAAAAATTTCTGTTGAAAACTTAGTTTTTCAGTTTGATCATCATGATCGGACCTTACTCGATTCGGACGCTTCATACTCATTAGTATCTGCTTAGTTAGTTGAAATACTGCACCTAAATACTAGTCTAGTTAAGAATCCCATTCTAGTCTCAAATCCGGTTGGTGGTTCGGCTCATCCTTAAATGGTTTGTTGGGATTTGAGAGTATCTATCTGGAGCGTTGGCGTTGAATGCAACGCCTTCATTTCATGGGCTGTAGTTTGATTCTAGGGATGGATTGGCTAGCCAGGTGTGGTGCCATCCTAGATGGGGAAAGGAGGGTAGTTAGACTGTGACTCGTTATGGAAAGACCCTCGATATTTCTTGAGACCCTAGGGGTTCAATAATGCTTAGCCGCATAGAATCTTTTGATGCATCCAACGGTGATTTGGAATTTGTTTGTGTGGTCCGTGAGTATAGTGACGTCTTTGATGAAGTGCGGGGTTTACCTAGAGGCACGAAGTAAGCCTTCGTGTGTGCCTAGTGGATAGTTCAAAGCCAGTTAGGTGAGCAATGATGGCCTTGGAGCAAGACTGGCAAGGACAGCCAGAGTCGGTTAAGTGCTCAATTATTTGGCCGTTTTACTAATATCATCTCACGTAGGTCGTCTGAATTCGAAGGAGGTATCCCTTGAGTGTTTGTCTGATATTGGTTTAGGCCTTTGGGGCTTGCACTTGGGGGATGTCTAGTTTGACTAGGATAGCCTGCGTGAGAGATGGATAGTTGTGATGATTTTGCATGGGATATCATCCAGGTTTTCTCTAGAAGCGGAGAAGAACATGCCCTACATCTTAGGGAGGTCTCAGAGGAAGGGTAATATGTTATGAAGGAAGAATATCGAAAGTCCACGAGAAGAATTGCCCTACCCATGACCTAGGATTGGCCGCCATAGCTTTTGCGCTCAAGTCTTGGTAAAAATTTGAGTTGTTTAAAGACCATAAGTCGTTAAAGTTTTGGTCTCTCATAAAGATTTTAACTGGAGGCAGAAAAGGTGGATGGAGTTCTTGCCGTCCTGCGATTTCGAGGTAACATATACCCCTTACAATGGGTAACGTTGTGGTGGATGCCTTAGGTAGGGAAGGATCGACATTGAGTCCTTTGTCTGTTGAGCGGCATAGCTTAGGGTTTATCCCTACAATTTACTTTAGACCATCCATTGGTTTTGTACTCGGTTTGCTAGCATCCTTAAGATTAGGCCTACGCTTGTGGGACGGATTGGAGAGGCACAGCGTGATGACCCACAGTTGATAGAGTTAGTAGAGAAACTCATGAGAGCGGAGTCATCAAGCCACCTAAGTAGATATACTTAGATAATAAGGGTTGGTTGCATGAGTACGATAGACTTTGTGTATCACGAGACGAGAGCTTAAGGAAGGTTATTCTTGATGATGCACATCATTTAGAAATGACCATTCATCCTGGCGGGGACAAGACGAAAAAGGACATGAAGCAAGTTTTCTTTTGGGTCGGTATGAAGATGGATGTGGCCGAATATGTCGTTAAATGTTCGGAGTGCCATCAAGTAAAAGCGGAGCAAAGGGAACCCGATGGGTTACCAAAATCAAGATACGGGGATTTGGGTTGTAGTAGATAGACTTACTAAGAGCGCCCATTTCATTCCCGTGAAGAGTAATAGGACTGCTCCATGGTTAGCTTCCGCATACATTAAGGAGATAATTAGTTTGCACGGTGTTCCTTCTAGCATAGTGAGCAACCGCGACCTTATCTTCACTAGCGAATTTGGGAAGAGCTTACAAGAGGCGGTAGGGACTCAGTTATGTCTGGGCACCGCATATCATCCTCAGACAGATGGCCAGACCAAGAGGGTGAATCATATTCTTGAGTATTTCTTTCTTTTAGGTCATGTGTCTTAGACTGCGGAAGAGAATCGACTTGATTCAAAGGAAGATGAAAATGGCGCAAGGTAGGCAAAGATTATATGCCAACAAAAGGAGGACCGAGCTGGAGTTTCGCATAAGGGACATGGTCTTTATCAGGGTATCTCCATCAAGGAACAATGTTCTCTTTGGATCAAGAGGGAGTTAGCGTCAAGGTTAGTAGGGCCGCTTCCTATTAAGGAGAGGATTGGGCAGAGTGGAAGTTGCCTAAGAGACGTAGTGGTATACATGATGTATTCCATGTATCACATTTGAGGAAGTGTTTGCACAAGACCACGGAGGTGGTAGAGCCGAGCTTGCTTAAAGAGGTGGAAATAGAGCGTGATGCAATAATTAGACGAGCTCCTACATGCATTCTTGGGTCGGAGATCAAAAAGTTGAGGAATCGAGAGGTCAGACTGGTTAAAGTGCAATGAGGAGATGATGAGAGCAACGCAACTTTGGGAGACAGAAGAGAAGATGCGTTCGTTGTACCCTTTTCTTTTTGAGGGTATGTCTTTTAATTTCTCCTTTATCGCTTAGCTTATCTTATCTTATCTTTAGTATGTCCTCTCATTAGTATCTTTGACCTTTAGTTAGGATAATCCTATGGTTGAAATATGTGTTTGAGACATGTTATGTATGATGGATGCAAAATGGATGCAAGTGTTTGCTAGTGGTTGCTCGTGGATGCATATATACACACACTTTAGGCACTAGATCGGCTCAGTCACTTCATATTGCATATTGCATATATATGGATGTATTTAGTATAATGGATGTATAATGGTTGTACCATTATATGGATGCTGCATTCGGTTGAATGGGTGTGCACGCATATAGAAGTAGTATGTAAGCAATTAGGATCTTTTGCATACATAATGGATTCATGACACTTACATAATTTGCATTAAGGAGGTCAACTGAATCAGTAGACCGCCTGATTTCGCATTAGGTAAGGACATGTACACACACTTGCATATGATCATAAAGCATTAGAAGTCTTTTAAGGACAATGGATGCCTGTGTATGATGGATGAGTAGATGGACGTTTGGATGGTAGGATATACATTCTTCCAGACTTGAAGATTTCGGGGACGAAATCCTAAAAGGAGGGGAGAATGTAACACCCCGAATTTTCTATTAACACTAAAGTTGCTAAAATATTAATAAGTGTGTAAGAGAGGGGATGTATCTAATATGAATATAAAAATATTAATAAGTATGTAAGAGAGGGGATGTATCTATTATGAATATAAAAATATTAATAAGTGTGTAAGAGAGGGGATGTATCTAATATGAATATAAAAATATTAATAAGTATGTAAGAGAGGGGATGTATCTAATATGTATATAAAAACAATAATAAGTAAAGGGGATGTATATAATGTGTACATTGTAGAAAATATATATATATATATATATGGGCAGTTAATGCAAACATGAATAGAAGTTTATTAATTTGCTGAGTGTTTGCTGAGTCACTTCTGACTCATTGCTGAGTCAACAAGATAAATCCCATCTTGTCTGAACGGCTGCGGTTATTTCTAGGTTAAATCTAATGGCCTAAATGCATTCTAAAATCTATAAATAAGTGGGTAGACCCTAAACCTAAATCACTTGTAAAATTAGAGAAGCTACCGTCATGCTGCTGCCATGGAGTTCAGCGTAGCCGTCACAAACTAAGAAGAGGAAGCCTAATCTACTACAACTAAATTCTACTCAACAAAACAAATCAAACCAAAGAACTCTCTCTAATTCTCTTCTTTTGTTGGTGAGTATGATGATTCTCACAAGACTATTACAAACTAATTTGACTCAGTTATGAATGGATCACAAGAAAGTGATGTGATTTGTAATTGTAAATTCTATATATTGTGGATCTCTTATTATGTTATTATGTTGTCGTATGATGTAAATTATATATGCTATGTCATGCTATGTTGTAAATTCTCTTATGCTATGTCGTGCTATGTTGAGAATCATGTCAAGCTATGTTATACTATCATACCATGCCATGTTATAAATCATGCTATATTATGTTGAAAAATCATGATGTTGTTGGATCATGCTTAAAGTTATGTTTTTTTTTCTTAATTTAAATGGATCTTGTTTATGGGAATTTGCCTATTAGGTTAGTTGTACCCATAAACTTGAAACTATAATTAAATAAAACTTGATTATGGGAATTTGCCTATTGAGTTAGGTGTACCCATATAAAACCATGTTGTTAAAAATTAGATGATGTTGATTCACACATGTTCATACGTAAGTTTATGAAAATTGATTGAGATCATATTAGGTGAATTTTGAACAAGTTGACACCCTTAGATCCGTGACATGTATAACCTTATGCAAGTTGTAATTTTGTATGTATGCAAGTTTCACCCCTTATTATGATTTATTTAGTCACATATATATGTGGTTGTTGTGATAATTTCTTTTATGCTATGAGTTAGACTATTCGAGTCTAACGTATATTTTACGTTTAATGAACGAAACATACAACGTGGGGTTGGAATAATATTAAAAGATTTAATATTGAGAATTTGCATGAGATGGCCTTAAAAAGGCATATAACAAAATTAAGATGTTAAGAAATTGCCTTAAAAGGTGGAAAATTTAATTAAGACATTAATTGGAAAATTAATGTGGAGTAATGGACATAATCTAATTATGGATTAACTTGAATTAGAATGCCTTTAATGGCATATAATGAACTTGTGATGAAATTTGGTATAATTTTGCATACTATAAATGGATGGCCATAATTGATTCAATTATGAACATCGTTAAAACTGGAAATTAATCAATAATTCAAATAGATAATTATTAAAATTGGGGGAAAATGGATTATTAATAATAATCAATGCTTAGGACACGAGGTTGGACTCGTTTGTGACGTAAACCTGCCCGGACCCGCCCGGCAAATCCAGTAGTCACAAATGCCGGCCCAATGTGAGAGGTCCTAGGCCCAAACTAAAGCATAACAGTTGTAAAGACACGAGGTTAGAATTTTTTATGGTGTAAGACTGCCCGGACCCGCCCGGCAAATCCAGCTGCCATAAATGCCAGTCTAATGTGAGAGGTCTTTATGAGGTTATGGCCTTAATAAATTAAGGAATACTTAACCAGATAATCATGTAAGGTGGGACATGGGGGTTAAGTAGGTGCCTTGGGTGGCATGAGGAATCTAGTGGTTGCCCTTAGTGGCATTTGAAATACGATTAGTAAAGACTTAACCAAACACACATGTAAATAAACATGACTAAAGGGTTAAGTAAGTGCCTTGGGTGGCATAAGAAAATATGATTAGTAACACTTAACCAAAGTAAATATGTAAGTGGGACATGGGGGTTAAGTGGGTGCCTTGGGTGGCAGGTGGAATTACTATAAGAACTCTTAACCAAATTCAGACATGTAAGTAGACATGGAGGGGTTAAGTGGGATATACTAGAGGGGACCAAGCCTAGGTGGGAAGCTTGGTGGGGGCCCTTTTCAGACCAGTAGCCCATTTCGTATCTTTGTAAGCTCGACCCAAGTCGAGGATGGGACACGCCTACTGGGCCTGATTGTTAGAGGCCAAAGCGGGTTAGCGGTGACAACGCAAGTCCAACGGGTTCACGTGCGTGCGTGGCCCCGGGCTGGTAGGTAAGACGTTGTTGCATCGCGTAGGTATAAGCCGTGCATTCTCGGTTGTATCGGGTTGCCACTTTAGGGGAGTGATACACCCCACTGTGGGGCCAGCACGGGTATCTACGAGTTAGGGAGCCGATCGAATGGGGCAGGGTAGTGGACACACCTAGTGGAGATAGGAGCAGGCGGCCCTATGTAGTCAGCTAGGGGTATATAGAGCTACCACTATCATTTAATTACTAAGGGGGTACACCTAGTGGAGATAGGGGCAGACGACACCTATGACGTCAGCTAGGAATACGTGGGGTTACCATTATTAAAGGGGTACGTCTAGTGGGGATAGGTACACGTTGGATACCTATGATAGCAACTAGAGATATACAGTCAAACATGGGGGATAGTGGGTACATCTAGTAGTACACGAAGCTATCATCATTCTATTTAGCCAAGGGGGATCAAATTCCAAGAATGACTAGTAGGGGTGCAGTTAGTGCTAGTACAATATGGTACGGTACAGTACGGTAGAGTATAGTAATTATCCTATGTTGATTAGGAAGCGTCATTAACGTTAGTGTTAGTGGACGGGTGTGGTGCAGTACAGTGTTTATCCTTTAGTATCTAGGAGCGCCTATAACGTTGCCTTTAGCGATTGTCTATGTCCTTAATCTGCTCTTCATAGACATTTTCTTGTTTTCCAGCTTATGCCTTAGTCCAGTTATTTTGATAATAGTATTGTTAGAATTGTCATACTCGCCAGACTTTATGTCTGACCCCCTCTTTTCCATTCTTTTTCCCCTCAGGTCCTCAGGTTGGGCCAAGTTCTAGTGGAGTCTAGTTGGATTGCTTATCTCTTTTGGGAAAGCTTGGACTGCTGAAGTAAAGTCCAGCTTGTTATCTTTTGTTTAATGGCTATTTATGATGATGGGATTATGTACTTGTTTTATCAAGATAGATATTGTACTTGACATTGAATATGGTGTTATGATGTAATCAAACATGTTTTGACTTCTGCTACAATGAAATAAAGTTTTTGAATTTCCAAGTACTATTTTATATCTGTCTTGTTGTAATTTTACTGTTCTATATTCACTAAAAACCTCCATGGAAGTTAATGCATTCCCTTTGTGAGTGACATTAATGGACGTGGGGTGTTACAATAATCATCTAGTAGAAACGCTTTCATCTCACGTTCTACATATATAGTATACAACTCAAAACCGCAAGCACGTATTGGGTAATGGATTTCCAACTATGACAAGGTATGGAACCACCTTTCGCTCGTGTACCTCTAGAGAGGAATACACTGGGTTCAACAAGAACATCTTGCAACCCGGCCACACATGACCGACCACTCATTTCGCTTGAGCGTATCGAATGTATATCACCAACAGTTGGGATCAACAACCGTTTCCCGAATGGGACAGCATCAACAATAGATTTTTAGAAGTAAATGAAACTCTAGATCAGGTGATTATACACCCTACTTCGGTGCGACCGACTTAGCCATGCTGCCTGCCCGATTTCTGTCATTTACCGGATGATGAGGCTAGAAGCTATGCATTATCATCACATCAGATTCACTTTGAATGCCACATCGTCGAATCCATCAAATCACCGATTTATCAGTATCGTCCCAACACATATAATCGACAACAGATTTATATATCACATCATATATCACAATATATGAAAAACAGTAAAATAAATGTTGAGGAATCCAGTCGGATTCCTCCAACCTGTTTCCCTGCATCACAGATGTTAAACAATATAGATAACATCACTTTCAGTTCCATATGATATATTCTGTTAAACAGAATCAATATAGAAATTCAACTAACTGACTAGCAGTTCAATCAAACAGTCAACACACAGTCAATCAACCAACATTTAACAGTTCTAAAAATACAACATGAAATTATAAATTTTTCAGAGTTAGTGAGATTTACTCACATTTGCAGTTCATCGTTAAAGAACGATAAACTGTTATTTGATTTGAATCAAACAGTTTATTTCGCCATAAATTCATACGAGCCCCAATCAACTTCTAATCAGCTTCATTGTGAAGCTCTCATCCATACGATCTCAACGTGACTGACGGTTCGTGATTCTGATTTCATATGACCAAGATATCATATTTATAAGTTGCGTACAATATTTAAATTAAACAAAACTTAATTAAACTTTTAAACCGGGCCTTACTATTTTTAACGGCCCAGACCCGCATCATAAAGCCCACCCCGTTTAAAAACCTTCTTCCCCAATTTCGATCCCGTGCTCCTCATCAAAGCCATGACCGAACTCTTATCACCCAAAAATGCCTTCTCCCTTCTATTTAAAATGCAAATACACATTTAAATTTTCTTTAATCACAATGGGCTTAACCCTTGTGAAATAAGGCCCATCATCCCTTCACCAGCCCATGACCGCTACACCCCTCTTCCCCAAACTCACAAAATCCCGTCCTCCCATCTTTCAGTGCCATTGCCGCGCCTCTTCAAAACACAACCTCCCTAACAATTAACAAAAGAAATTCCCGACTTCCAGTAATATTTATTTCCACCATTTTCAATACTTTTTAATTCTTCCTTCTCACTACAACCGCAACCCAGTCCCACTAAACCCCTTCAAATCTTCCAACGTAGGCTTCCCGTACACTCAACCCATCTTCGGTTTGTTGCCAAGTGCCAGGTCCTCTTTGTTTTTCCTAAATTTACGAATGCAAACTCATCAGTTTTTTCCACCCTTGGACCCGTCCTCCTGCTACTCGAACGAACTCGAGCTGCTCGCCATATCCATCTTCATGAAGACAATCGCTGCATGTTTATCCCCTCCTTCTTTACAAATGTACGCAACTTGCTTCACTGGTCCATATATTCCAACTCCATCTTCTCATACTTTTAAACCCCAACGTCAATCACTTATACACCCACTATGCCACCGCAGCTTCCAGAATTTTTTCTTCTTGTTCTCACTTCTTTTGAAGTTCTAGACTTTGAACCGCATGCATGTATGCAAACCCCGGTACTTCTCTCTCAACATGTAACCGCATCTGCTCCTTTTCACCTTAAATTGTAAACCCCTCCTACTGTAAAACGTGAGCTACATCCTCTTCTTTCCTTATATTTCAGTTCGGTGGGGTGTGTTTGACGCGAAGAAATGAAAAGGAAAATGAAACTATGCATCTTCAGTATTTATAATATTATATAGATGGGAAGCCTTGAACGTATACATGTAGTGGACCACTCATATTGGTAGTTAATTAGTTAAACACGTAGGGTATGTTATGGAGCCTTCCATTTCCACACGTTACTTCACCAATATTTGTCTCCACGTTACTATCCTATTAAAAATGTAAATAAATGTATATTTAAAGGTTGTTTGTGGCACGGATATACATTGTTTCAAAGTGAAGTTCTTACGAATGGTTATAGACAGAAATAAACATACTGTTGTGACGAGCAAGACGCCACGATTCAAAAAAAAAATATCGGTAGATTAACTCGTATTGTGAAACCCCAAAATGTTGATTATAGGGTGCACAATACCCCAAATAAAAAGTTGCTTATTTAATTAATTAAAAATTTCAGTAAAATTCTAAAAATTAAATTACCGCTACGTCCCAAAAGAACCTCGTCTAAATTCAAACCCGATCTCTAGTTATATTGAATAAACCGTTATGGCCGATAAACGATTCTATAGCGACTATTCTGAAATTTGATTTGGACATATCTCAAAATCTACACAATGAAATTTCGATTTTTCTCTTCCACTAGAAAGATATACTCCACCAGCTCCACATGTTTCTTGTTTCATAGAAATCCGATTTAAAACGAACCCTGTATATTAAGTTGAAGTTCAAATCGCCAAATAGCGGACTGCCGCGCCATTTCAAGCTCTATTTTAATTATATTATAATTATACGTTTCAAACTGTCGTCGATTGAATATATTCGTTATTCTAAATCAATTCCAAGCTGAATTAAAAATCCCAGATGATCCGGTTCACACCATATCGTCATTTCAGCCAATTCTGTTTATTTCAGAATTAAATATATTATTTAATTATTATTTTAAATTAAATATTCACTATTATTTAATTTCACGACCATTTAGTTCACTATATCACCATTGATATAATTAAATAAATTAATCATAATACCTCTGCCAATGCGGGTCATTACAAAGCGTGTCCCGTCCTCGACCTAGATCGAGCTCATATAGATACTAAAAATGGGTTACTAGTTGAAAATGGTCCCCACATTTGACACAAGCTCCCCTCCTAGGCTTGGTCCCCACTAGGCTTTCCCACTTAACACCTTTTATTACTCCCATGTCTTACCACATGTCTCATTATGGTTAAGTGCTCTTAGTTACGTTTCACATGCCATCCATGTCACTCACTTAACCCCTTTACTATTCCTATGTCTTACACATGTCTTATCTTGGTTAATTGTTCATTAATTCATTGTATGCATAATTGTGCAAGACCTCCCATATTAGATTACTGTTTGAGGTTGCTGGATATGCCGGGAGGTTCCGGGCAGACTTCTACCGCAATCCAAATCTAACCTCGTGTCTTAGCACTATTACGCTTCTAATTTCTTCCTTCAAACACTCACATTAAATTGCCGTTTTGCGTGCTGGATATGCCAGGTGGTTCTAGGTAGACTTCTTCCGCAAACCAATTTAACCTCGTGTCTTAGGCGTTCACTATCTTTTCCTTTTATTCATGCCCAATTTAAAATCTTCAATTAATGTATTCCAATTGCCCATAATTTCCTATTATGCTTATAAAGCTAATTCAAGTTATGCCTATAATTCCATGTATACGAGTTGTGCCAAATTATGCCCAAATTAATTTCATAGTTATCAACAATTTATGCCAAATTTCATTTTATTACATATTTCCCAAACTTTTCCCAATCATTCCAACGTTACTTGTACGTAAATCTCAACGTAATATGTTAAGGGTCGAAGTTAGCCTAATCTCAAAAGGAAAAAGGAAAAAGGAAAAGAAGAAGGAAATAGAATCAAACAACAAAATTGGCATAAACAAATAAATAGGCATGTGAAATGAATAACGATAAGATAGATCAGAAAGGCATATGATAATAGCAATTCGGTATGAATCTGAAGGATAACAAATTACAAAACTTGATATGATTCATCTTATTTACAGGAATATACATTAGAACCAATTTACAATCCTATCACAATTACTTTTTAATTTAATTATATGTGAAAGTACCATAAACTCACTGCGATAGGATTCTTAGAAAAGAGAATTAGGCGTTGGTCTAGCAAATCTGATCTTGAATAACCTCTTCTTTGATTGTCGAAGAAGAAAAGCGAAATTAATTTGAGTTGGAGCACAGCATGGAGGCGCCATGGATTTGGGTGAAAGAGATTAGGGTTAGGTTTAGGGGTTTGTTTATAGATGTATTAGGTGAATTAGGACCTTTAGATCTGATTAGGAACCATCCGAACCACTCAAATTTGAAAAATACGTCATTAGGAAACTGCCCAGAATCAACCAGTCGACTAGCCAATTTCAACCGGTCAACAGTTTTCACTTCTGATTAAAAGCGGTCGACTGGTGATAAATAGGCGGTCGACTTGTAAACGGTCGAATGGTGAAAAATGGGCGGTTGACTTGTTTTACAGCTTTAAACTTTAAATCTTCCGAGCTTCATAACTTCTTCATACGATGTCCGTTTTACGCAAACCCAGACTCTATCTCAAGCGGAATTCCAAGCCGAACGCAATGGCGTAACCCGTTTCACTTAATTCTTCTTCTAAGAATTAAGTATTCTTAAATTTGTCAGTTTTAATATTTTAAAATTACGGGGTGTTACAAATCTTATCGACTTATATTCAACATGGAATTCTGAAATCAACCGATATCGTATAGAGAATAACGATATCGGTATCTTCTAAATTCCTTAAACATTATCCATATAATTACGGAACCCAATGTTAGAATGTCCAAAGATTATTTCCATTCAAACCCACCGAACTTGAGTTTGAAAACTTTTAGTTTAAATTTAAACTAAATTCCTAAATATTGATTTACCGTGTTAAGTAAATCAAGTCAAAAGTCTAAAATTTCAAATCATAGTTTAAAACATCACAATTTTTACTCAAACCACTTAAATTCATTAATTTTGATTTTTCCCTATTTTTAATGATTTTGTAAGGCCTTTACAGTCAGTTTCCAATTCCGGTCTTCAAACTACTTCTAAAACGACCTTTTCAAAATAGATTTGAACTTATTTTAAAATCTAACTATTGGATTTTAAATCTTTCTACTCCATTTGAAAACTATTTTCCTTTTGAACACAACGTTTTTCTTTTTAGGGGAATTCGATGGTCGGATCTCTTGGTACGTCAATTCAAAGTTAATGGTCGAAGTTCGTGAACTACTGTTGCACGACAAGTTCTGTTCAGACCAAATTCGATTTATAATTGAATTTAAATCAAAAATACTTCAAAAATGATTTATTAATTATATAAAACATATATAATTATTTGTGGAAACTATATTCCAATTATTTCTCTTGAAAATCAAATAATCGATTATTTAATCATTTTAATATTATTTAAATCATTAAAATAATATTATTTTCACAACTTATTATTTGAAGCTCAAATCATCCTGACATCCATTATAAAAATAAATAAGAAAAATTTAAAGAGAAACTCTATTTAATATCATTCCCAGATACCTTAATCAAACATCACTTTTACCCATTACTATTCATTTTAAAATAAATTTAAAAACATGCCTTTATTAATTCAAATCACATTCTTCCGTAATGGCTTAAATATCATTCCAAAATATTTAGAATCAAAATTTCAAACTTTAGATTTTCACAGAATATTTTATTAAAATATTTAAATTAATTTCGAATTGCAATGAAATTCAACCAATTACCATATAATTCCATTTATATGGATTTAACACATCACTAACATCCAATAATAGTTGTTAACAACCATTAACATCCAATTATCTCATGTTGGCATCCTTGACCTAAGTGTTAAAGATCATTAAAACTTAATCCCAAATCAAACCATTGTGTGTAGGTGTTATACCTTGTTAACAATTCATTACCATATTTGACAAAACCATTTCACACCGATATACAACGAATTCAATTGATCATTCATAACACAATCAGTATCAGTCAATATCAATGATATCATATACCCATTCCATACTAAATGATCATCAATTTTTCTTGACTTAACTAAGTGATTATTAGTGAGTCAGTTTTCCTTATTAATAAGTAATTAACTCAACTACTATTAACATCATCATTTTAACATTGTTTTAACTTAACAATTAACCATTCCACATATCTAAACTACATCATATAGCATTACTATATCAATCAAATAATAATCAATCACTAATTCACTTATTAACTAGTTTAACCCAAAATAGGTATAGAGCTCTCACCAAAGCAATCCAATCACCACGACTCTTTATATGTAGGACCTTTCTAGCTTTTTAAAGATCAAGATCTTGCTTTCTCCATTCCATATCACCAATTACTAACTAACTAACTATATATATATATATATATATATATATATATATATATATATATATATATATATACTGGTACTTGGAATTTCAAGAGGAAAAATTGGATTTTTTATGGGTTTAAGGGCTTGGAATGGCTAGTGGGGCCCACGACTTGGGGAGGTGGGGTACACACACCTTGAGTGGGCTAGAGTATGGTCAGGAGGGCTAGGTGAGGACCGGTTTAGGCTGAGTTGGTGAGCTTTGGGGTGGAGGAGGCTTAAAGGTGTGATTTTTAGGGTTTTAAGGTTAATTTTTAGGGTTTTTGAACATGTGGGGCCATGGCTGAAGGACGAGGGCTGGTGGGGGTGTAAGAGGTGGTGGGACCTAAAGGAGGAAGCTACGGTGGTGGAGTTTGGGAAAAAGAGGAAAATGTGATCTTTTGGTGTTGAAGGTAAAAGGAGGGTCTTAGAGAAAATGAGGTCCACAGCCGGAGGAGGGGGCCATATGGGAGGTGCTCCAGGTGGGGAAGGGTGCTGGTGGATGGTGGTGGTAAGGGAGGGAGTGACGTTGAATTTATGAGGAAGATAAAGGAGGAAATGGTTTTAAGGAAAATAAGTGGAAAAATGGAAAAGAAAATGGAAATAGAAAAATGATTTCTCCTTTCTTGCCATGTGAATAAGTACAAGGGGAAGTAGGCTTCTTGGAAAAATGTGACATGTGGCAGGCAAGGACCTTGAGTTGTCTAGAGGGTAGGATGGTATAGAGAGTGGTGATAAAGAGATAAATTTAATTACAACCCTTAGGTAGGTTTATCTTAGGAAGGTTGTGTCCATATTTAAATTAATTACAACCCTTATGAAATCATTTTCACACGTTAATATGTCATTTAAGTTGTCGTTTACCATTTTATAGATATTTTCAATTTTTTCAGTCTTAGCCAAAACTGCTTATTTTCTAGTCAGAACTCAATAAGATGATTCGTACACATTTTAACTCGTATGACCAAACCGTAAGTTCGATCAATACAAAATTTGAAACCCAACTATGTTTCACTGGTACGGATCCGACAAAGTAATTTCTTTGAATACAAAGACAGTGGTTGTAACGGTCCAAGATTTCAACGGTTAATATATGAAATTGTTTGTATTTTCTGAATATAAATTTAATTTAATACGGTATAAATACAAATATTGATTAATGATCTTTCATATACTAGAGTAAAAAAAAATTGTTCTATTTTATAAATATGATTTTGTAAAGGAAACCTATTTAAGAATATGTTTAATGTATATATAAGTGTGTATAAGTAATTATTTTATATGATCCATTCAAATGTTATTTAATGTAGTGTTTAAGATTTTACAAATCTATTTTTTATATTAAAGTTTAAAATGTTATATATATATATATGTGTTATAAAGATTGTTAAGTATTTAATTTTTAAAATTGGTTGGTTAAGATATAAATTTCAAGGCAATAATATTATTTTAAAAATGGTTAAATTAATTTAGTTAAACAATATCGTTTGCAAAACAGTTCGTTGTTAGTCGAATTTTCTCAAATGTTAGATATTTAGTTGTTGAAACGATCAGAATTAGAATATAAATTACAATTAAATAAACGGTTTAAAATAATCGTTCAGCTTTTGAACATGCAGTCTCAAATTATTTTATAAAAATTTTATGTAAATTTTAATTTAGAAATAAACACATATTTTTCTAATGTATTTTAGGGCTACCGTGGTTCTTTTGGTACTTTAACAAATTGGCTAATCGGACTATTTTATTCTTGTTTCGAGATCTATGCACATCGTTGTATAAGACCGTGTTTTATTTTTGTTAACATTCGTATGTTGTGTGCACCCGAACTCTTGTTTTGCCAACCTTATTTTCTTTGTACGTGTAAGCTAAAAATGCTCGTTGCATATTAAACCAAAGCCTGAACACTCGTATAGCACCTTTAATATTGCTCAGCGTGTAAAGAATTTTAGCATGTAGGACATTTGTCTGTTTGTTCCTAAAGTCGGTCACTATGTGGTAATTGCTCTCTTCCCCATAATCTTTCTTTACCGCATTATTACTCCTCCCACCTCAAAACTCTTCTCTCCTCTTTCCTGGCATCTTCTTCTTTAAGGTTCACAGAGGAAAATTTTCATAAGAAAATCGCTTTGCTTAACCAAAGAAAACCAAGTAAAAGAATTAAAACGTTTTACATCAACTCTTGTTTCCCTTTAACCCCAATCAACCGCAGCGCAACCAACCATTTCTCGGCGATCAACTCCACTGTCACTTTCATCTTCACCTACAACCATTTCTGCACCAACACTGATGATCCGGCATCACCTCAGATCGCTACTTCTTCTCCAGTGTCTCCACTCTTCCCTTTTCCCTTCTAAAACCCGCAAGTTCCCTGTTAACAGTCAGGCTCTCCACCTAAACCCCATAGCCTCATTTTCTCTCTCCACCGCTTCCAAAATCCTTCCCGCCTTTCCTGTCATCTCCACCGCCCCATTCTGCTGCCTATCACCACCTCCAACGCCATCCAGACCCACACTCCCCCTTCATGTGACCACATCCTCCCTCTTTCACTTAGTACAGGCATCCCAAAGTTATACATACACATATATATATAAACGAAATCAATGTGAGGTGAATGGAAAAGAGTGTGTGGTGTACAGGTTTGCATGAAAGAAAAATGCAAAGGGAGTACTTTGCATGTGTATGTGAGGGAAGGGCATGCATGGATGGGTAAGTTAATGGATGTGGATGGAAGTGTGTGAAGAGGGATTGCATGTGACTTCTTTTGGAATAGACCGATGCATGTGTTTGGGCACCTGGCTATTTTGAACTGAAGTGCAGGTGATAAAATGAAAGAAAGCAAGTGCAGGCACGCATGGCAGTGCAGGAAATGGTGTGCAAGTAAGTTGCATGCGGCATTGAGGGGCATTGGACCGAGAACGATTACATTTGTGGTGAGAACTCTAGTTTTAAATTTTATTTTTCCAATTAGTTGCCAATTATAATTAGTTCGTAATGATAATCGATCGGTTAATGATAGTTGATCTGTTATGAATGCTAATGGTTGCATGAAATGTCTGGATGGACGGTTAGGTAAACAGAACATACAAAACACCAAGCGTTGCTTGTGTAGCGCTTCGCGCACAATTAGTTGGTTGTTTTAAAGTGTCGTGTTTATAATAAATGAATTCATGCTTGTTTATATGGTCGTTTGATGTGCTAAAATTCTGGTTGCATAAAATCACACACACCGTAGTTGTGGATTTGACGGGTAATCGATTTAAATCTTCTTCCCATATAAATGAAGAGTGATTGTTTTGTATTAAAAGATGGAAATGTTTTCAACTAAATTTGGACACTGGAAGATTGAAGACAAGTTTGAAAATTTTAATTAAGAGTTGATTTTGAGTTACATTGAATTCACGTAAACATTTAATTTTAAAATAGTTATCCGTAAGTTTTTAAAATAATTTCAAGCTATTAACAATTGAATAAAGTTTTGGAGATAGGATCGGAGAAAATGATTGGAATCAAATTTGTTTTATTATTTGTATAACGACTAACCGTAAATTTGGAAATAACTGAACAAGTTAGGAAATGTATTATTATTTTATATTAAGTTTTCAGTTGAAATGGAGATTTTGATTTAAGCTACGGTAATTTAAATATATTTTTGGAGAAGATTGGACGATTTATAATTTAAATCATTATACAGCTTGAATCGATCGTGTAATATAAAGACAGTTCGTGAATATCGATTTCTATTTTCAAATGACTATAACTTGAACATTTTGAATCAAATTGAAGTGAAACGAAAAACGTCAGAATTATATTAATGATAGTTTTTGAGTAGATTTTTTTTTTCAAAATTCAACGTATGATTTTCAAGTTATGTTTAAATTAGAATTTGAAAAGGTCGCTGTAAGTGCAGTTCGACGACAGTAATGGAAAATCGAATAAAATGGGCTTATATAAATTATTTAAAAATGCAGAAAAATATGATAAATTATATTTTATTAGCAAAAAGTGATTTGAGTTAAGATTTGTGAATTTAGAATGATTTTGGATCTAATTGATTAAATAACCATTTTACAATGCTTTCTGTAACGCTTTTAACATTATTATACTATTTCTTTGAAACGATTTGAATTTAAAGATTATAAAACATGAATCATTATGGAAAAGGATTTGTGTGAAAGAATTTAAAATGTACGAAAAATATATAAGATTTGAATTAAAAAGGGAATGAATATAGGTAGAATTATTCTTCAAATATTCAATATGGATTTACAAGAGCAGACAAATACGATCAGAAATATTAAAACATATTCATATCCAGATTCTGATAGTGTTTGCCTGAGTTTGTGAATCAATATCAAATATTAGTCGTTTAAATTCTATTTAAACTTATACTTGAAAATATTAATTATTGGAATCATCATAAATGGAAATTCAAATCCAAATAAAGATTTGGTAGATTTGGAATAGCGACGAATGAATGAAGATTGTTTTGAAATATAAAGTTTGGGAAAAATGAATGTTGAATTTCAAGGAAAGGTTAAGAAGATAATGAGTTTTCGAGAATTACATAAATCCAACCTTAATTTGGAAGGAATTGATAACAATTTGGGAAGGTAATTTGAATTGAGAAACTCGCAAAATCCATTACTATTGTTTAAAGTATGATTATTATTTTGGAAGTCCGGGATCGGATATAGGTCCAAAAACCATTCCAAATAATAATATGACATTATAAAGAAACTGAAGACTGGAAAATCGATAAGTGAAGACCGAGTATATTCGAATTGTTTGGGTGGATTGCTGATGTCTTGGATCGAGCCGTACAACCAAATGAGGTTATAAGTGGCATGAAATCCGAATATATTTGAATATTCTCGGGTTTTGTTCCGTTCAGACCCAGAACAAACTTGTATGGATTGCGTGTCTGACATTGAAATTGACCGCATAACACTGATTTCCGTTAATATATATCGGATTTGTGGCAATATATTATCCTTATCTCTAAGTCATATGAACTTAGAGGGTATGCATTGATTGAAATTAGTGATATGTCGTGAATTGTCAATGTGGCATACTCGAGTTATGAAATGAGCTAGTGATGATAAAAGCATGGCTTATTGAAGCGTAGCTTTGTGTATATTGTGACATCATCGAACCTCATACCCCGGATTGATGGTAAACTAGCGGTTATGTTGTATCCATAATCTCTAGTGAAATTTGAAAGCTGCGGCGGTAGATATACCTTGAAACCCGAGGGAATGAAGTATATATGGTGTCCGATGTCTGGACGTTATTCGGGATATATACTTTTGCGCTATGAATTCAGTGTCTGTTGTTTGGATGTTAACCAGGAGATACTTAGCTTCATGTCCTCCAATGTTCTTTCGTGTCAGGAACCGTCATGTTGGAAATCCAATCTCCAATACGAGCCCATGCGATTTTGATTGTATACCTATATGTCAATATAACCAATTGGGGTTATGGGTGCTATCGTTCTATATTAACTTGCGAAATGATTTTTCGACATTATGTAATAATGATAATATTAAAAGAGGATTTTACATGTTAAAGCATTTTTTGTTATTTTAAGACAAACTCGCCCATCTGGTGTGCGCTATCATTATGTGATGTGGGACGAGCTTATGATAACTTCATTTTCCAAAGTCATTGCGAATTTCTATGCATGGGATTCACAAGGAATAAACCCGTTCCGCGTTAGCGGCGTGGCCCGGTGAATTATCCCAACTTTAAAATAAACTGAAATAATAACTGTTTTGAGTTCTCACACGGTCCCACGACTGACCTGGAGTTTATTGTTTTCCCACCTAAACTCTGGTTGCCCAGATTTTCCATGGGCAGCTAGTAGTTTTGTTTGCAGGCTTAGTTTCAAAGCTGGATTCAGTTTGGAGCTAGATTTTTGTTTTTGGTCTTACTTCTTCCGCCGTGAGCATTTTTTCTTCCGCTGAGTTTATTTTGTACTCTGGTTTACTGTAACTCTGGTGTAAAATTTCTGTAATGAAATAAAAGTTTTGTTATTTTGTTAAATATGTTATTACCCATAACTATCGGTCTTTGTGAACGATTTAAGTTGGTTTAATTACCAACGAGAATCGGGCAAAAAGGCGGGTCATTACAGTGGTTTTATTGTATTTGAAGTTTGTTTGAAAAAATGGTCTTATTTCTAGCTTTTATTGAATTTTAACCTATTTTTCAAAATACATTTATGTTATGCATGCTTACATACTAACTCCGATTGAATTGAAATTTGAAACCTTACATTATTTGACGTTCCAAATCCGATAAAATTAGTTTTGTCGGATTCTGTCTCAAAAATGGTCTATTTTAAGGTCATCAAAATAATATTAAATTATTGATTTTCAATATTTCCCTTTGAAATTGATTTTAAAGGTTTACTGACCTTATATTAATCCCAGTAAAATATAAGATCAAGTTTTGAATTTATTTTTCAATTCATTTTCAAATCCATATTCAGTATTTAATGAAAATTTGAAATTTAAATCAGACTTATCCATGTAAAAATCCTTTTAAACATATTTAATTCCAAAATTTTAATTAAATAAAAATATGGGTCCTTACAGGCTTTAACTCTCAGATATACCACGCTCTTGACAATACGGCTATCCAATAAATAACTGGCTAAATTGAAGTACACACATACTGGATTATGATTTAATCCCTAGACATGCTCTGGTTTAATCATAGACCAATTAGGATTTGTTTTGGTTACATAACAATTTTCGGAATTAATGAAAACTATTTTCAAGCATGGATTATATTTGACTAATGCAAGTATCTTGTTAGGATTCGGCAAGATTCTCAATCAAAACCAGAGTATGGCTCATACTCGTTTCTATACCTAAGTTGTGGTTGATACCTAAACATAAAATCTACTTGTTAGGATGTGAGAAAGGTAACTCTTTTTCAACATGAGCATGGATTACACTCGAATCGAGTTACTAAGTATGGATTATACTTGTGCAAATCAGGCTATCTTGTCAGGATTTGAAGAGTGAAGACTACCAAATCTTGAGTATGGTTTATGCTCAATTTCACAGTATGAATTATACCCTGAGTATGGTTTATGCTCAATTTGGATTTCCAGTTATGGTTTATGCCTGAGGAGTTGGGATACCTTGTCAGGATTTGGCAAGACAATCCAGTCATTGCTTAAGTATGGTTTATACTCTAAAAATATATCCCATCATGGTTTATGCTGGGAGAAGAATAACGGCATCATCATGATTTGACATGCCTATTTCTTCAGTCTCTTTGCAGGAATGGAATATACTCGAAATCAAGTTGGATCAGTAAGGCCTTGGTTCTTCTACTTTTCTTAAATACAAACCAGCGCGATCGTCAGTCTTTTGGGTTTCTTATAATATGACCCGGCATGGTCAGGACTTTCTGGATTTCTATACATTGGACTTTTATGCATTGTTTATCTTCCGAAGATTTAGAACACATCTTTCTTTAAAAAAAGAGAATGATATGTTCTAGGGGGCAAAGTGTTGACTCGCTTTTTGGTAAAAGCCATCACAACTCAATTTTTCACTAAGGATTGGCATCCATCTCTGGGATCGACATTCATTCGGGTCGATCAAAACTGGTTCGACCCGATCCAGGTGTGCCACAAGTGGAAGCACCCTCCTTCAATCGGGAATCAATATCATGTTTTTGTTTGGTCGATTGAATGGGTGGGTCGACCCCAGTAACGTCGACCCAGACCCTGCACTACAAAACAAAGCTCAATTCTTAAGGAAGCTTTATCGATTAGCTTTGACATATTTTACCTCCTTTGCTCAAAGTTCCAAGCTCCAAGTATGTTGCGATTATCAAGGAGAACTATTCCCGAATAGGACATCAGTCCCTCCACCTACAGCAGATTTCCCGGATTGAGTGACACGTGTCCCAACAAGGATCGGATAGCCACCACGTGGCACATCGATCGACCTGGATTTCTGCCTATAAATACCCTATTACAGAAATGGAAAAGGAGATCAGAGTCTAAAGGGTAGACGGTTATTTTTCCAAATATAGCTCACCCTATAAATCGATCGAACCATATTATAACACAGGATTTTGTGTATAAATCTCTTATTTCTCTATTTTCTTCTGATTTAGGCAATTGTAACCTATAATCGATAGAATTAATAGAGATTACAAAGTAGATGTAGGCTCGGTTTAATCCGAACCACTATAAAATTGTTGTGTGCTCCGTATATTTGTTTATTTTCTTGCATTTTGTGACTATGATTGTGAGATTATTTTGTGAATTTTGTGTGGATTACGCACATTGGGGGTTGATTGTCTTAAGACCAACTTTTTACGTCAACACATATCAAATAAATGTTAGTCTAGCGCTTCTTATATCCAGCAATATGTATTACTGCCCCTTTTCTAATTCTTTTTAAAAATGAAATGGAAATTTCAAATCTTGATTCAAAATAATTATGGTTGCTTAAAAAACCAATAAAAGAGAAACTATTTCTTAACCAATATTTTGCATTCACTATAAACACAACTAATAAAGTAATCTGTTATGGAAACACAAAACAATCATGTAATTTTTTAGATGTAGAAAAGCAAGCTTCGTTAAAAAAAACAAAGATACCATGTACCAAATAAAAAACATGCACTTCAGGTAGTCAATAAGGTAATACCCATAGTGATTCTAGAGGCTTAAACTCCTGACCTTTTATCACCAAACTCCACACCATACCAGTTGGAGCAACTCTATGGGTTCATAAATGTAATATTTGTAAAATTATAAGTGTCCATCAAAATTAATAATGCTTTTTTATCATTAACTAAAATCAAAACTCCATAGTGACATAAAATATAAAATAGTCAAGAATCATTCAAATATAATAACATGAAATTAAGTTATATACATACATATACATGATATTATGGCGTTTATGCATCAAAAAGATTTTTTTTGCTAAATTGAAAATCAATAGGATTTGAATGCTTATTACGAAAAATTGACATCTAACCCATGTTGTAGTAATGTTTCTAATACTTTCTGGGCAAACCAACTGAGTTGATTTTTATTTTTTCTAGTTATTTATTCAAAAGCATCCAGCAATAAAATTATATGATGTGTTCCTGTTTGTTTGAAAAGCTTGATGGTGAACATATAAACCTATGTGGATAAAGAAAAAGGGTGTTGTAGCTGCTACATAGAGAATGCAAGAAACAGATTTAGAAGATTGGAGGAAGATGAAACAAGAATCAAATAAGCATATTATCATAGTGTTATAGAATAACTGTGACACCCCACGTCTGTTAATGTCACTCACTAAGGGAATGCATTAAGTTACATGAAGCGTCATAAGTAAAAAGACATAGAATATTACAAGATAGATATAAATAAGATAGCAGCGAAAATCCAAATTTTTATTTAAAACATAAATCATACATCATGGTCCAAAATACCATAATTCACAAAAAGCATTACAATAATATAACTTCTGCCTTGTACCATCAGAGTACATAAATATATAAAAAGGATAATTCCCCAAGAAAAAGAGCTAAGCAATAGTAGAGATAAGAGCTTGAGCTATACTTCAAAAGCAACTCCAACAAGATGATAACCGAGTCTTGACTAAGCCTGAGAATTCCTCCTTGCGAACCGGGGGGAGGGGGAACGGAAGAAACAAGAGGAAACAAAAACGGCCAGACATAACGTCTTGCTAGTCCAATTACTTTTAGAAAGTAAATAAATAAAAGCAGCATGACAGACATATAAAGTGGATAAGGGAGAAATAACTACATAAAAGGCAGATATAACAAGGTAAACAGGATAGGGCGTATACACTTCTAATGATTACTCTGCACTATTACTAGTATATCCAGAATGAGGTGATCCCTTCCACGGTAAGGTGGTAGACTTAGGCATACATCCAAAAGTATCCTAACTACTACCCTTAATCGATCGGCTCCCTAATCCGCGTAGATACTATGTGCCGACCCCACCGTAGGATGTATCACATCCTAAAGTGGCAGCCCTCCTTTGATATGAACACCCTATATCTATAGGCATCATAGTCGTCTTATCCCCCTCTGCTCGGCTCATGCACGCAAATGGCCCTGTCGGTTTGCGCCGCACACACCGAACTCCGCGTTTGGATTTCTTACAATCAGTTTAGTAAGCGTGCCCCTTCGCTGACCTAGTTCTGAATACTCTACTTGATACCTACTCCGGTTACTGACTGAAATGGGTCCCACACAATATGGTACAAGCTCTCCCCCTTGTCTTGTATCCCCCACTAGGTTTTTCCACATGTTATATTTACCCTAAAGGTGTCTTTAATTATATAACCGCAATCTTTCTACCGGTCATGCTTACTACTAGGAGTCTTTAATTACTAACCCTATTGGGATATGTTTGTGGGCCTATATGTAAATATTACCCACCTCCACAAACTTGCTTAACCCACCTATTGTTCAACCAATTTTACTTAACCCTAATTTTAGTTCATAATCATACAATCCCTATGGATTAAATTAGGTTAAGTAGTCCAATTCGTCACCATGTCCATTTATGGTTTATAATGGGATAAACCTCCCATATTAAGCCTACAACTTGTGGATGATGGATATGTCGGTTGGGTCCGGGCGGACTTCTTCCACAAGTTGGGCCTAACCGCATGTCTTAGCCCGATTCGTATTTGTGCACTTAGAACTCTCACATTAGGTTCAACAATAATGGTTGCTGGATATGTCGGTCGGGTCCGGGCAGACTTCCACCACTAATGCAACCTAACTTCATGTCATAAGTGCCATTACAATTTCTAATTCTGTAATCCAAGACATCTCAATTATTATCCAACTTTACTTATTTCCTTATAGGTGTTCAACCCCATATTTCCCATATTGAATTATATGTCCAATTTATGTTCATAAACATTATCCAAATTATGCCAATTCTATGTTTCCCCTGTTCCCTAACTAGCGCATTCACATAATCGCGGCATGCCTAGGCTAGATAATAGCCTAGTCATAACAATAAAAAGGGAAAGGTAATGGGAATATGACAAAAGTGATTGTTCTAACTTGACTGGCACAAACATATACTAACATGGTGATGAGGTGAACATATAAGCATTGATCCAATGGACTTGTGGCAATTAACTAGTTTTAACATAGCAAAGATGTTAAGATAAACATGACACGATCTAAATTTAGATGTTCAACAGGTTCAGATCTAATATGATAAGCACAAGAGGTCTAAACAATAGGCTAGTTCTGATTAATAATTTAGATGTCCTTCAGATCTTTTGGTTAAAAGTAGATCTAACACAAATAAGGTTTAAGATCCACATCATAGAATGTCATAGAAGTCACAATAGATCCGATAAGATAAAGATTGAGATCCAAGATATAACTAATTTAGAATATCATGTCATAGTTTACAATGGATTTAGTATGATTTAGTCACAGGTACAAATCCAAACTATATCCATATCAGGTTTACTTTTAAATATTTAAATCTAAAAGCAACTAAGAACTCACAGTGTTTGGCTAAGAAGATAGAACTTGAAAAGAAGCTTGTTGGGTTGTAGATCTAGGCTTGAATCCCTAATTGATTAGCTTCAGTTGATCGTTGTTGAAGAAAGGATCCGTCTAGGCTCAGCCACCGGCAGCATATGGCCTCCATTGATTTCCAATGACGAAAACAAGAGAAATAGACCTCTATATATAACTTCCAGTCCTCTGAAACCGACTGCCACCTCAGCCTTAGGGGGGTCGACCCCAGGGTCGATCCTCCTTAAGGGGTCGACACCCCTACTACGGGGTCAACCCCCCTACTAAAGGGTCAACACCCCTGGGGTGGGAATTCTGCCGCCTACAGGATTTTCAGAATTTGAACTTAAATTTGAATTCTCGGTCCTTATATATATGTATATATATATATATATAATTCTTTTGCGTGTATATAAACTTCAAACCTACATAACTTCTTCATACGGTGTCCGTTTTACGCAAACCGAATGTCTATTTTGACCTGAATTTCGAGACAGAAGCAATGGCGCAGTCCGTTTCCCTTAATTCTGAAAATTAAATTAATTATTATTTAATTTATCCTCTTTAGTGTCGTTTAAAATTACGGGGTGTTACATTCCCCCCACTTAAAGGATTTCATTCTGAATTCTCTAAGTTGACATGACTGTATATCCTACCATCCATCACGCATCTACTCATCCATCAATCACAGGCATCCATTGTCCTTAAGGACTTGTAATGCTTATATGCACTTATGCAAAGGTGTGTGTATATGTCCTAATACTAATGCGAAGATTATGCGGTCTACTGATTCAGGTGACCTCCTTAATGCAATGTATGTTATTTCCATGAATCCAATATGTATGCAAATAACCTATATAACATGTAAGTTCTATATGTGTGCACACTCATTCGTCCAAATGCAACATTCATTTGATAATATATACATTTTCATCCACTAAAAGAAAAGAAAAATGCACACACATCCATATGCAGTATGAGAGTGATTGAGCCGATCTAGTGCCTAATGCATGTGTATATGCAACCATAGGCAACTACTAGAAACCACTTGCATCCATCAAACATAACATGTCTCAATCACATGTTTACATTCATAGGATTCCTATCTAAAGGCAAAGAAAACTATTGACAGAACATACTCAAATGATAGGAACAAGCATTGATAAACTCTAGAAAAGGAGTTAAGAACATGCCCTCAAAAAGGAAAGGGTACGAAGTACGAATCTTGCCTTTGGTCTCCCAAGTCGCATCCTCTGGGTTATCTCGCATCCTCTGGGTTATCTCCCTATTGAACCTTTATCAACTTGATTTCTTTATTATGGAGCTTCTTAATTTCTAATCCAAGAATACGGGTAGGGACTCGTCTGACTGTCGCCTCCCGTTCCACTTCTATCTCCTCTAATATACTTGGCTCAACAACTTCCGCGGTGTCATGCAAGCACTTCTGCAAAGGAGAAACGTGAAAAACATCTTGAACGCCGGATAGATTTTCTGGGAGTTCTACTCTATAGGCCATTTGGACGATTCTTTCAGTTATGGGAAACGGTCCCACAAATCTGGGTGCCAACTTCCTTACAGATCCGAAGCGAACCACATTCCTCAGAGGCGATACTTTAATAAAAACCAAGTCTCCCACTTCAAATTCGATGTCATTCCTTCTTTCGTCTGCATCGGACTTCTGCCAATCTTGAGCTGTCTTCATCCGCCGTCGAATAAGGTCAATCTTCTCAAATGTTTCTCTAACCATATCTGGTCCAAGTAATAACCTTTCTGTAGATTCCCTCCAACAAGTTGGTGATCTACAGGGTCGTCCGTACAATGCTTCGAAGGGTGCCATGCCGCTGCTGGCTTAATAGCTATTGTTATAGGAAAACTCTACTAAAGGAAGGTGCTCTTCCCAAGTCCCTCCGAAGTCTAGGATACACAGCCTTAAAAGATCCTCTTGAATTCTGTTCACCTTCTCCGTTTGTCCATCAGCCTGAGGATGATAAGCGGTGCTCAAACGCAACTGTGTACCTAATGCTTCTTGCAAGCTCCTCCAAAATTCACTAGAAAAATAGTCATGATCGCTTACGATGCTGGAAGGTACTCCATGAAGACAGTCTATCTCATGAACATAAATCGCTGCCAACCATGATATCGTCCTCTTACTCTTCACTGGAATGAAATGCGCGCTCTTAGTCAATCTGTCCACTACTACCCAAATACTGGTGTTGCCTTTCTTTGATCCAGGCAAACCATCTATGTTGTCCATGGAGACGCTCTCCCACTTCCACTGTGGAACCTCCAAAGGATGAAGTAAACCATTGGGCTTCTTTTGCTCAGCATTAACTTACTGGCAAACTAAACATTGAGAAACAAATTCGACCACATCTTTTTTTATCCCAGCCCAAAAGAAATCCCTCTTCATGTCCCTATACATCTTATCGCCACCTGGATGAATGGTCATCTTAGAATGGTGGGCTTCTTCTAGGACTACCTTTATCAAGCTTCCCATTTGATGGACACAAAGCCTTCCATCTCGTCGCAACCATCCCATCTCATCTATGGTATATCTACTGAGGTAACTAGAAGTCTCCCCATTTCTGAGCTTATCCATGATGTCTAAAATATGTGGTTGTCACCTTGCTACGAAGCTCCTATCTGATCCATAAGAGTTGGTCGTATTTCTAATGACGCAAACAAATCAGGTAAAATCTCGATGGAGGGTCTAAAGTCAAAGGTTGATATGAACTCCAATCCCTTCCTCTCCACAAACAGAGGACTTAAGGCCATCCTCTGCCTACTTAGTGCGTCAGCAACTGCATTACCCTTGCCAGGGGTATAAGCGATTTCAAAATCATAAGAAGCTAAGAACTCCATCCACCTATTTTGCCTTAAATTAAGATCCTTTTGCGAGAACAAATACTTGAGAGATTTATGATCGGTGTATAACTCGAACTTCTCTCCAAGTAGATAACGATGCCACGTCTTTAGCGCGAATACTATGGCAACCAGCTCTAGATCATGGGTGGGGTAGTTCTTCTCATGAACTCTCAAATGTCTACCCCCATAACACACTACCTTTCCTTCTTGCATCAGAAACACACCAAGCCCTGTACCACATGCATAGTTGTAAACCGTAAACACTTTGTTCCCATCGGGAAAAGTCAAGATTGTGGATGTTATTAGAGCCCTCTTCAAACGTTGGAAAGCAACATCACAATCCATATCCCATGAAAATGCCAAGTTCTTCTTCGTCAGCCCAGTGAGAGGGAATGATATCTTTGAGAAGTCCTTAATGAACTTCCTGTAGTAACCAGCCAATCCCGGAAAGCTTCTTACCTCTATTGCATTTTTCGGATTATGTCAGTCCTGTACTGCAACTACCTTTCCAGGATCCACAGCTATCCCTTCTTTGGAGACTACATGCCCTAAGAATATCACCTCTTTTCCTCCAAAAATGGCACTTGGAGAACTTTGCCTTAAGCTGATGGTCATGGAGGGTTTTCAAAACATCTCTCAAATGCTGGGAATGCTCTTCTTCACTTTTGGAGAAGATCAAAATATCATTAACAAAGACTACGACATATTTATTTAGGAACTCCTGAAACACCCTCCTCATCAGACTGACAAAATAGGCGGGAGCATTCGTCGGCCCAAAAGGCATAACTAGCCATTCAAAGAAACCAACCGAAGTCCTAAAAGCAGTCTTGTCTATACTGTCCTCAGCCACCCTCAACTGATGAAACCCCGTGGCCAAGTCTAACTGAGAGAATACCGAGGCATCGACAAGCTGGTCAAACAAGTCATCTATCCTCAGAAGTGGGTGCCTATTCTTCTTTGTGAGTTTGTTCAATTCTCTATAGTCCATGCACAAACAAAGCGATCCATCCGCCTTAGTTGCGAATACAACTGGAGCACCCCATTCAGATATGCTTCATCTGATAAATCCTTTCTCAAGAAGCTCCCCTACTTGCTTACTCAACTCCTTCCTTTCCCTCGGAGCCATATGGCACACAAGTAATGCAAATGGCTTTGCATTGTCCACCAGATATATACGAAAATCGATCTCATGCCTCGGAGGTAAAACCCGAACCACCTCAAAAACAACAGAATAATCTTGGACTGTTGGAACAGATTGCAAATCATCTGTGCATGCCTCAAGAGATGCTAGGAAGCTAAGCATACCAGGCCGTTGGGGGTCACAAGAAATCTCAAGGGTCCTCCCATGGTAAGTCAGAAGTCTAACGACCCTCCTTTCACAATTTAGAATGGCACCATACGTGGTTAGCCAATCCATCCCTAGAATCAACCCATAGCCCATGAACCCAAGCACATATGCGTCACATTCAAATTCGATGCCTAACACAGATATTCTCAAACCCCGACAAATCATAGATAAATGACCCGAACCCCAATGGGGTTTGAGACAACTACGGGATCCACTACCATACTACTAATTAAGTGCAGAGATTCAACCATAGAACTAGATATGAATGAATGTGAAGCGCCATAATCAAAAAGTATTCTAATAGGATGATTTGAAAGAGAAATTAAACCTTCCACGGAAATTTTTCTTCCTCTTGTAGGAGCACTAATCGCAAGAGCATGCACCTGCCCTCCAGATGTTCCTGCCTCTGACCTTTTCCCTGTTTCTTTGGGTACTCCCTAGCAAAGTGCCCGACCTCTCCACAGTTGAATCAAGAATTTTTCCTTCTTTTGTAGTCTTTTGCCAAATGACACCAGAATCAAAGAGTGTTCTAATAGGATGATTTGAAAGAGAAATTAAACCTTCCACAGAAATTTTTCTACCTTTGTTAGGATCACTAATCGCAAGAGCATGCACCTGCCCTCCAGAAGTTCCTGCCTCTGACCTTTTCCCTGCTTCTTCGGGTACTCCCTAGCAAAGTGTCCGACCTCCCCACAGTTGAAGCAAGAATTTTTCCTTCTTTTGTAGTCTTTTGCCAAATGACCCTTACGTCCACAGCTATGACACTTCCTCTTCTCCTTACCCTTGTCATTCTTCCTTTCTTTCTTCTGTTGTTGTTGTTGCTGTTGCCCTTTCTTCGGCCATATCTTCTTTTTTTGCGTTGTTTCCTCGGCTTTAACCTCCTTCTTTTCTCCTTTCTCTTCCTCATACATCAAGGCCATATTGAAAAGTATTTCAAAGTGGCTCCCATTGGAATATGGGACATGGCTAACCCATGAAGGGTTTCGTTTAGCCCTTTAACAAACCGCAAAGCCTTCTTATGCGGAGTGCCTACCAGTTCCAGTCCAAATCTTGCTAGTTGGTTAAATTTGTTCATGTACTCTTTAATCGTCAACTTACCTTATTTGAGTGCTAAGAATATCTCCATTTGCATGCTTCTCTTAGCTTGGGAAGGAAATTTCATTTTGAACCTCTGTCTAAAGTCACCCCAAGTTTCCAATGGACGACCTACTTGGGTTACCTCCCACCAAAACGAAGCCTCATCCTTCATTAGCCAAGGAGCTAACTGAATCTTCCTTTGATCCTCTACTTCAAAGATTACAAACAAGTCCTCAGTCTCCTTGAGCCAATTCCTTGCCTCTACGAATGTCTCGGTTCCATGGAATGGCTTTCCTCCCATAGCACGGAAATCTTTGCAGATCTTAGAGAAGTTTTCTGCATGCGAAGGAGGAGGAGGAGGAACAACGGGTGCAGCTATGGGAGGAACGTTTCTTTGGCCTTCGGTAGGTGCCATGGCTTCCAGATACCTGTGGAACCATCCTGGTACTGTAACGCCCTCCGAGATATTAGGAATGTTAGGCTCCCCAGACATGCTGAAAAGAAAAGGAAAGAGATTTAGACAAAGGACCAAAGGATATTACATATGGCTTTTGGGAAATATGTTTTTCAAAACAGACTTTTATTTTGGAAATACTTTATTTTAAAACCTTTTTTTAAATAGTTTTCAAAAACTTTTATCTAATCTGGTAACCATCAGCTCTGATACCAAGTGTGACACCCCACGTCCGTTAAAGTCACTCACTAAGGGAATGCATTAAGTTTCGTGCAGAGTCATAGGTAAACAAATACAAAATATGACAAGACAGATATAAATCAGATAGCAGCGGAAATTCAAATTTTTATTTAAAATATAAATCATACATTGTGGTCCAAAATACTATAAGTAATAAAAACCATTACAATAATATAACTTCTGTCTTGTACCATCAGAGTACATAAATATATAAAAAGCATAATTCCTAAAGAAAAAGAGCTAAGCCATAGTAGAGATAAGTGCTTGAGCTATACTTCAAAAGCAGCTCCAACAAGGTGATAACCGAGTCTTGACTAAGCCTGAGAATTCCCTCACTACGAACCTAGGGAGAGGGGGAACGGAAGAAAGAAGAGGAAACAAAAAGGGTCAAACATAAAGTTTGGCGAGTCCAGTTACTTTTAGCAAGTAAATAAATAAAAGTAGCATGACAGGCATATAAAGTGGATAAGGGAGAGATAAATACATAAAAGGCAGGTATGACAAGGTAAACAGGATATGGTGTATATGCTTCTAATGATTACTTCCACCACTAATGCAACCTAACCTCGTGTCAAAAGTGCCTTTAAAATTTCTAATTCTGTAATCCTAGACATCTTAATTATTATCCAATTTTACCTATTTATTTACAGATGTTCAACCCCATATTTCCCATATTGGATTATATGTCCAATTTATGTTTATAAACATTATCCAAATTATGCCAATTCTAATGTTTTCCCCTATTCCCTAACTAGCGGATTCACATAATTTGCGGCATGCCTAGGCTAGATAATAGCCTAGTCATAATGATAAACAGGGAAAGGTGATGGGAATATGATAAAAGTGATTGTTCTAACATAACTGGCACAAACATATACTAACATGGTGATAAGGTGAACATATAAGCATAGATCCAATGGAATTGTGGCAGTTAATTAGTTTTAATATAGCAAAGATGTTAAAATAAACATAGCAAAGATGTTAAAATAAACATGACAAGATCTAAATTTAGATATTCGACAGGTTTAGATCTAATACGATAAGCACAAGGGGGTCTAAACAATAAGCTAGATCTGATTAATAATTTAAATGTCCACATAATTTGGATCTTATGGTTAAAATTAGATCTAACACAAATAAGGTTTAAGATCCACATCATAGAACGCAATAGAAGTCGCAATAGATCCGATAAGATAAAGATTGAGATCTAAGTTATAACTATTTCAGAATGTCATATGTCTTAATTTACAATGGATCTAGTATGATTTAGTCACAGGAACAAATCCAAACTATAGACATATCAAGTTTACTTTTAAATATTTAAATCTAAAAGCAACTAAGAACTCATAGCGTTTGGCTAAGAAGATAGATTTAGAAAAGAAGCTTGTTGGGATGTAGATCTACGCTTGAATCTCTAATTGATTAGCTTTAGTTGATCGTTGTTGATGAAAGGATCTGTCTCAGTTCAGGCACTGGCAGCGTCTGGCCTCCATTAATTTCCAATGAAGAAAACAAGACAAATGGGCCTCGATATATAACTGCCAGTCCTTTGAAACCGACTGCCACCTCAGCCCTAGGGGGTTCGACCCCCTTTTATGGGATCGACCACGGGGTCGACCACCCTTAAGGGGTCGACACCCCTACTATGGGTTCAACCCCCTATTAAGGTGTCGACACTTCCGGGGCAGGAATTCTGCCACCTATGGGATTTTCGAAATTTGAACTGGAATTTGAATTCTTGATCCCTATACATACACACATACACACATACATACATATACATATATATATATATATACACACACACAATTCTTCTACGCGTATACAGACTTCAAACCTACATAACATGTTCATACGATGTCCGTTTTACGCAAACCAAATGTCTATTTTGACCAGAATTTCGAGACAAACGCAATGGCGTAGTCCGTTTCCCTTGATTCTGAAAACTAAATTAATTATTATTTAATATACCCTCTTTAGTGTCGTTTAAAATTACGGGGTGTTACAATAACTTACCTGCTGCGAACGATTGATGAAAATAAGAGATGCAAAAGAAAAAAAATTGAAATAACAACTTGATGTATTGCAAGAGCAACCACGATTGTAAGGATATTGAAAATTGTTGAAATTCCAATCTTTAATATAATGCAAAATTACGTGAAAGAAATTTATTATAACATGAAATATTATTGAGACATGTCCCACATCAGGGAGTTCATAAAATAAATTCTGTATAAATATTAAGAGTCCGCCCTTCACATTGAAAATTGGTTTTGTGATAATTTGGGGTCTCTAACATGGTATCAAAGTGGGTTTAATTTGTGCACACATAACTGCCACACTTGTCCATGTCACCAAACAAGATCCATGTGTTAAGGCTCAGGTTATGCCACATGTGCATGGGCGTGTTGAGACGAGTCCTACATCGGGGAATTTATAAAATAAATTCAATATAAATATTAAGAGTCCACCCTTTTCATTGCTAATTGGTTTTGTGATAATTTAGGGTTCTCTAACATGGTATCAGAGTTTGTTTAATTCGTGCGCCCATAACTGCTACACTTTTTTACATCACCCAATAAGTCCACGTGTTAAGGCTCGGGATATACCACACTTGTGGGGGTAGGTTGAGACAAGTCCCACATTGTGGAATTTACAAAATAAATTGTGTAAAAATACTAAGAGTCCACCCTTCACATTTCTAATTGGTTTTGTGATAATTTTGGAGCTCTAACATGATATCGGAGCAAGGTTTAATTCATGTGCACATAATCGCCATACTTGTCCACATCACCCAATAAGATCCACGTGTTATGGCTCAAAATATGCAACATGTGTGGGGGTGTGTTGAGACAAGTCCCACATCAGGGAATTCATAAAATAAATTCTGTATAAATATTAATGGTCTAACCTTCATATTACCAATTGGTTTTGTGATAATTTGGGGTTCTCTAACATAGTATCGAAGCAGGTTTAATTTGTGCACACATAACTGACACACTTGTCCATATCACCCAACAAGATCCACGTGATAAGGCTCAGGATATGCCACACGTGCAAGGGAAGGATGTTAAGACAAGTCCCACAACGTGGAATTTAAAAAATAATATTTGTATAAATATTAGGAGTCCACCCTTCACATTGTCAATTTGGTTTGTGATAATTTGGTGTTCCCAAACAAATATAATGCATAATTTTGACATTACTTTATAAATGATGATTTTTTTGAAAGGCATCAATTTTATTTACAAATTAAAGAATTACAATGTCTACATATCTACAAAAAAACATTCACAAAACATTATAGAGCATACACCAATCTCTATACACCAGAAGTTACAAAACTTGTCAACAACGGTAAAAAAACTTTACAAAATTATCAAGGAAAAATGGTCTACATAAATAACAACTCAACCTTCAGATCAGTCTAACTATTCTTCAGCTTTGACTAGATGAACTCTTCAGCTATTACTAGATTTTAAGCTCTACATAGTCCTCCTATGAACAGCAGTGAAAGTTCATTTGCATTCAAAGTGCCCATTCCAGACACTCTTTTATTTCTTTCAGCCCAAATTTCATAAATAAAGAGCTTTAATATCTTTATCAACAATTTACATATGTTAGTCTTCCAATGTGTTGCCTTAAAGATATTAAACCACTCTATTTTACTCACATTAGATGACCCGTAAAACTTCCCATTCGCCAAGATTCTATACCAAATTTAGTATACAAAGGAACATTCGAAGAAAATATGTGTGTTTTTCTCGACATCAACATTACATAAAACACAAAGGTTGTCTGGAATTATTCCTACATCACGCAACTTCTCCTTAGTGTTTAAAGCATTAGACATTACTTTCCACAAAATGAAATTTAGTTTTGCTATGCTATTCATGTTCCAGATTCTTATGTGCTATGGAAACATTGGTTTCTCACCTTGCAGCAGCTCATATACATGTCTAATCAAATGCTTCTTATTCATCCATGCCACATAAACATCACCACTGAGTTTGAAGCTACCACAAATCTAATTCCATAAATGCCTCAAGCCTACAGAACTGCTATAAGGCAATACCAGCATCCCATCATAAACGTAATCTTCTACTACAACAAATTCTGGTATACCACTATTCCTTCTTAGATTATATTTAACTATATCACTTAATATCATACCTCTTCCTACCCATGGTGAGTGCCAGAATGATAACTGCCTAATCACTCCACTATTACATTGAATAAATGGTAACAACGAGCTCCATAATTTTAGAATTTGTATCCAGCTCCAGCTCCAGCTCTGAGGAACTGCCATAGTCTAAAAGTCTTTCTTGCTTATTAAGTTTCTCTTTACAAATTGAGTACATAAACAATTTTCTTCAAAAAATCGTTTCTTTACGTAAACTGAAATAGCTGCTTTATTCCATTGTAATAAGTTGATGATACCTAGCCCCTCATTCCTCTTATCATCATACAATTTGCTAAAAGATATTAGAATCAATTTCTTTGCAAACGGATCACCATTCCACATGAACTTGTTCATAACACTAATCACCATATTAGTTAGCTTCACTGGTACGATATAATGTCTAGTCTAATAGGTTGTCATGGATGTCATAATTGCTTTAACTATAGTTAATCTGCCGGCTTGCTTGAGTTTACATGATGGCCACCATTTTAATTTATCTATAATTTTCACAAACAGTGGCATGTATTTTTCTTTAGACACTCGAGCACTAAAACGAGGCAAGCCTAAATATGTTTCATTACGAGGCAATTCCTTTAATCTGGAACTTATAATAATATCACTCTTCTTGTTTACTGGCAGGCCTGCAATCTTAATGTGAGAATTACTCACATTAATCTGTTAACTAGTAATCTCATAGAATGTTGGTAGAGTAGAAAGAATACACTGGATACTATTAATTGAAGGCTTCATAAATATTATCAAATCATCTGCCAAGAGTAACGAGTGATCATTGGATTCTTAAATTGAGGATGCAGGTCAAGCTTTTTATTCATCACTAGATTAATGAGCAAGGAATTAAGAAGTTCCATTACAATAATAAGGAGATATGCAGAGATTGGATCTCCTTGCCTTACACCACATTTGCCCTTAAAATATCCATGTATTGATATAGAGAAATATGGAGAGGGGATGCATGTGTATATCCACGCAAGAAAAGGCTTGGGGAAAATCATTCTGGACATGATAGCCAAAATAGAATTCCATGGGACAGTGTCAAAAGCCTTCTTTATGTTTAATTTCAACACGCACCTTGGATAGATGTGTTTCCTATCATATCCATGTAGCAGCTCTTGATTTTTCAGTATGTTATCACTTATAGATCTTCCAATAATAAATGCAGACTGGTTATTTGAAATCACTACAGGCAGAACCATTTGAAATCTATTGGCTATCACTTTTGATATCACTTTGTAGATAACACTACAATAGAATATAGGCCTGAAATCAAAAACCATTGAAGGATTATCAATCTTGGGAATTAAGGCAATTGCCGTAGGAGACAAATTGTAGGCAAGGAATTCTCCATAAAGAAGAATTGAAATGCATCCATGACATCCATTCTAATTGTTGGCTGATATTTTTGCAAAAAATATGCATTATAACCGTTAGGCCCACCACAACTGGATGAATCAAAATTAAAAACATTAGCTTTAATTTCATCTCTAGTAATAAGGGAAGTTATCTCATAAGATTGCTAGTTTGAAATAGTTGGAAGCTTTAAATGATAAAGTGGTTGAATATCAGCATGAGGAGGAAAAGTTGGTGCTGAAATCGAATTGAAATACTTAACGAATGCTTCATTGATACCAAATTTAGAAGTGTAAGTGATACCATCAATATCCTTGATCATGAAATAATAGTCCCTAGCCTTCATCTATTTCCATAAAAAAGAACTCTGTTTACCATCTCGTAATTCCATATCCAACAAAATTTTTAGTTTAACCTTCAGTTCACCTTCTGATCTTTGAAGATGAAAATCTAATGGATTACATTGCATAGCCTCTTGTATTTTGGAAAGTTATGCTCTCACAAGTGAAGACTACTTTGAACCTTTACCAAAATGAAAAGATGACCGAGCTTTAAATGAATTCTCCACATTTTCAACTTACACAATAACATTTCCATAGGGTTATTGTGAAGACCGCCCACAGCCACTGCACTATACAAGAGGAATAATGCGCTGAAAGGTGTGCTAGGCTACTCTGGACGATCATCAGAGTAGGTAAACACATCGAAACCTGTCGTTGAACTCACAGCGCAAGGATAAAATATAATAGAACATATACAATAGGTAATAGTAGTGAAGCATCATATAGCAAACTTTCTATACTTTCACAACATCCTGAAAGATTCTTCCAACATCATAGGAAATATCAAGTATGTACATAAGGCCTCACTAAAACACACATAGAGCAGCTCAAACAGCGGAACAGAAAATACTAGATAGTAATAAACTGGTACATGAGCCTCCTGCTCATCGTCGATCAGCATCATCGTCCCCACTAAAGCATCACCTGTCACCTGCTACTTAGTCTGCCCATCAACAACCGGATGAACAACCCAAGATAATAAAAGGAAACATAAAATCATGAGTCACACAACAACCTTAGTGAGCGATAAAACAGCTAACAAACTTCAACAATAAAGTATATGAGAAGGGATAGATAAGCATACTAATCTGCCCATGACACCAGAGAAGAACTTAACCTTATCTTCCCCACATCGGGCAATGATAGCCTTTACTATAAACAATTCAATCATGGAAAACACTCATAACATCTAGATTATATAAGTCTCATACAGACAACCCTAATCGAGTTTAACGTCCCCCAAGTACTCTCCCCAGAGGCTTAAACCAATATCAGTTAAGCACTCAAAGAACATCTCCCTTGACTTTGGACAATCTATGTGAGATAGTACAAACAGAACAACCAATCATCCATGACTGACTCTAGCTATCACCGCCAATCCTGCTTTGAAACCATCGTTAATCGTATGATGGCCAACCTTGTCATATGTCAAGGGCTAATGGTAACCCCAGTTCTAGCATAAACTCCATATGTCTAACCTTGGCAATCTCCAACCTTGACAACTAGGCCTTTCCCCAAGACCCAGGGTACTCACCTACAACCTGTCTTTTAGACGTCTCTAGCATACCCCTGCTTCGAGCCAGCTTGAACTTACAACAACGATAATCTCTCGGCCTTCACATCTCTAGTCACCCAACCTGATGACTTTTCATGGCTCAAGCAACCTTCTCGAGCAACCATTATCCACCAACTGACGACCTTTGAGTTGCCACCTCATTCGTTGTTCTACACCGATCAACGAGAATCTTTCAACACTTCGAACCTTCCCAAGAACACCGGTCGGTCCTCCCGCAACAGCACTGGTCGGTCCTCCCGAAACAACACTGGTCGGTCCTCCCTAAACCTCACCGGTTGGTCCTCCCAAAACAGCACTGGTCGGTCTTCCTGAAGCACTACCTACTTGAATTTACATTGAATCCCATCCGACTGATCCTCCCTGATCCTCCGGTTCTCCCCGACCAACTGGTCCTTCCTGACCAAAACACTGTAGCAACCGCTGATTGGTTACTATAGCAATAGTTGACCGGTCGGTCACTGTAGCAACTGCTGACCGGTCGGTCACTGTAGCAACTGCTGACCGATCGGTCGCAGTAACAACAGCTGACCGATCGATCACTGTAGCAATGGCTGAGCAGTTGGCACTGCAGCAATGGCTGAGCAGTCCCTCACTGTAGAAATGGCTGAGCGGTCCATCACTGTAGAAACTGCGAACCAGTCGGTACTGTAGAAACTGCTGACCGGTTGGTACTGTAGCAATGGCTGAGCGGTTCGCATTGTAGCAATGGCTGACCGGTTGTCGATTTTGACCAAAACTTCACCAAACGATGAATCTGATGAAACCGACTCAACCAAAATCATCAAACACAATCATTAACATGTCACAACATTTCTAACAACATGAATATGGGGATTATCACAAAAATGATGTAATTCTCACCAAAACCATTAAAATGAATATATGACCAACATAAACATGTGAAAAGACATGAAATTAACGGTTAAAACTTGCTAAATTAGATCATAGGATGATGCATATGAAAATAGACACATAGTGGTGTAAATCTATGATAAAACATTCCAATTTGATGAAAAACATGCACAAATATTCGTATACTTCATTGCATTCATGTGAGAGATGTAAATCACTCACTGATTCTCCAAAACAAGCCAAAATGATAGAATTATGAATCCGAACAGCGAACAATTCAACCCAAACTCCTCGATCCGATGAATTCGCCCTTGAAATGATGTAGATCTAGCCTCCAATGGTGTAGATCTATGATTTCCCTCCTTAGATTTGGATTTTTAATGGTGGAAAGGTGTTAGAGGAAGAAGGAGATCAATGCCTCCAAATGAGAGAATGGGAAAGTAAACATTTTCCCTCCACTCTCACCCCCTATTTATAGGATTCCACCAGCCCACTAATGGGCCTCTCCAGTTCAGCCCATTAGCCTTCCAAAACCTGGACAACCAACTGAAAAACCTCAAAACAGCGATTTTTCCCAAACCACTGAACCAAATCTTTAATGTAACCACTCTACGGAAAGGCAATCATCAATTCCTTTCCAATGGCATAGGTCTCACCCTCTGATTCGACTTGAGTCAAAAGTTATGCCCTGTACAAGACTGACAGGGGCAAAATTGGTAAAAATTATTGACATGTCTCACATCCCCATAAGCAACATATTAAAAGATGAGAACGATCCGGTTCTCAGAGAATAAAATAAAAATATTTTACGTTCTTCTGATACGTAAAATGCGGGCTGTTACATTCTTCCCCGTTAAGAATTTCGCCCCCGAAATTCCAAACAAACACAAGCAACCACAACAATTCCGCATGCCTATCATTCATGAGAAATCAATTCTATCATCCAAACTAGCAACCATCAAGTCATGCATCCATAGCCTTATCCTAGCACGCAGAATTCTACCACAAAATAACAAGATACAACGATATAACGATGATACGATAAAAGGTTCCTACCGACGAAGAGTTCTGGAAGACTCGCCTTCATATTCACTTCCATCTCCCACGTACAATCGTCGTCATCTTCACTCCATTGTACCTTGACTAGCTTAACCATCTTCCTCCTAAGCTGTTTTGTGTCATTCCCTACAACACGAAGTGGCTTACGAGGTCTCGTAACTACGGTCTCTACTTCTAGTTCTTTGTACTGCTTGGGAGATACCACCACTTTCGAATCATGCATGAACTTCTAAAGAAACGATACATGGAACACATTATGCACACTCGACATCTTCTTGGGTAACTCCAATCTATATGCGAGCCTTCCAATTTGCCCGACTATCGGAAATGGTCCAACGAACCTAGGAGCCAACTTTCCTTTACTTCCAAACCTTACCATATGCTTCAACGGTGAAACCTTCACAAAAACCATATCGCCTACGTCGAATTCTAAATCTTTCCGACGTTTATCCACATAACTCTTCTGACGATCTTAGGCTGCCTTCATTTGTTGCCGAACAATCTCGATACAATCCGAGGTTTCTCTAATCATCTCAGGCCCAAGTACCAACTTATCTCCAGCTTTTATCCAACATGCTGGAGAATTGCACGGCTTCCCATACAACGCCTCGTATGGTGCCATCCCAATGCTAGACTGGTAGCTATTATTATATGCAAACTCAACCTGATGTAGATGGTCTTCCCATGATTCTCCAAAGTCTAACACACAAGCCCTCAGGAGATCTTCTAAAACTCGATTGACTCTCTCGGTCTGACCATCAGTTTAGGGATGATATGTCGTACTCAAGCACATCTCGGTTTCCAAAGCTTCTTCCAAACTTTTCCAAAATCCACTCGTGAATAATGGATCTCGGTCACTAACTATACTCTTTGGGACACCATGGAATCGAACTATCCATTTCACATAATGTTCAGCCAATTTCGATGTCGTCCTAGTCGACATAACAGGAATGAACCTTGCACTTTTGGTCAAACGATCCACGATGACTCAAATTCCCTCGTTTCCTGCCCTAGTTCTAGGTAGTCCATCAATAAAATCCATCGATACTTGCTCCCACTTCCATGTAGGAACTTCCATTGGCTGAAGCAAACCACTCAGCTTCTTCTGTTCAGCTTTCACTAACTGACAGTTCATACACTTGGAAATGAACTTTCCAGTGTCTCGCTTCATCCCTTCCCAATAGTAGACTCTCTTCATGTCCTGATACATCTTATTGCCACCGGGATGAATTGTCAACTTCGAGTGATGACATTCTCTCAGAACATCATCTCTCAATCCATCGATATCAAGAATAACTAATCAACCTTGCTTTCGAAGCTAACTTTCTCGATCGACCTCGAACTCTTTGTCTTTTGGTTCTAGTTTCTGAATGAACTTGGCAAGCTTCGCATCTTTCTTTTGGCTCTCGCCAATCCTTTCGATAAGAGTAGGTCTTACCAACAAGTTGCCAACATTTCAGGTTCCAACTCACACCTTGGCCTAAAATCGAACCTTGCCAAGTATTCGAGGTTCTTCCATTTCGAAAACATCACTCCCAAACTTGCGTGTCTTCGACTCAATGCATCTGCAACTACATTGCCTTTGCCACGAGTATAGGCTACACCAAAATCATATAACGCCAGAAACTCTAACCATCTTTGCTGCCGAGGATTCAAATCCTTTTGGGAGGAAAGATACTTCAACAATTTGTGATCCGTAAACAACTCGAATCAAACTCCCAATAGATAATGTCTCCACATCTTCATAGCAAATACAATCGCCGCCAACTCCAAATTATGAGTTAGGTGATTCTTCTCATGCGACTTTAGCTGTTGACTCGCGTAGGCCACAACTTTATCCTTCTGCATTAGTACTGCTCCAAGTCCAGTACCACATGCATCGGTATACACCACCATTTCTTCATTCTCGCTTGGAATGGTCAACACAGGAGCACTCGTCAATGTCTCCTTCAGGATTCTGAATGCTTGTTCACACTTTGCATCCCATGTGAACACTTGGTTCTTCTTTGTCAAAACTGTCAACGGTGCAGCTATCTTGGAGAAATCCTTGATAAACCGTCGGTAATATCCTGCCAACCCAAGGAAACTCCAAACATCCATCGCATTCTTTGGTCGTTCCCAGTCCTGGATTGCTGCAACTTTAGTGGGGTCAACCGCTATTCCTTTTCCAGAAACTACATGGCCTAAGAATCTCACTTCACACTTCCATAAGTGACACTTGGAAAACATAGCTCTCAGCTGATGATTTCGCAAGATCTCTAAAACAACTCTCAAGTGCGTCTTGTGCTCTTCCTCACTCCTGGAGTAAACCAGAATATCATCCACGAACACAAGCACAAACTTGTTCACCTGATCTCTGAACACCCTATTAATCAGATGCAAAAAATATGCTGGTGAGTTAGTCAATCCGAATGGCATCACCAACCACTCGAAGAAACCAGATGGTGTCCTAAAAGTAGTCTTTGGCACACTATCCTTAGCCACCCTCAACTGGTGAAATCACGTTGCCAAATCCATCTTAGAAAACACATTAGCTTCGTGGAGTTGATCGAACAAGTCATCAACCATTGGCAACGGATACTTGTTCTTCTTAGTCACCTTGCTCAGCTCATGATTGTCCACACACAATCTAAACGAGCCATCTGCCTTGGTTGCAAGCACGACTGGTGCACCCCACTCGGAAACACTCCTCCAAATGAATGCTTTTCCAAAAAGGTCACGAACTTGCACCTCTAACTCTCGCTGTTCCCTAGGCACCATCCGCCTAAGGGGCGTCTAGCACCTTCGACCAACTCGATCCGAAACTCGATCTCATGATCCGGCGGAAACCCTTTGACCTCGTCAAAGACATCCACATACTCACTAGCAATCAGCACTGATGACAGGTCTTCTTGTGGAATCCCAAGCGAATATAGATAACTCACGAAGACACCATCTTCGCACTTAAATCTAATCAACACCTTTCGCCCTTCCACACCCCGGACCCACACGTCTGGCTACTCGCAATTCACCCTTGCCGCATATCTCTTGAGCCAATCCATGCCTAAGATGACCCCATACCCAGCGAAGTTAAGAACAAAGCAATCACACACAAAAGAGCAACCATGACTCGACAATACTAGACCATGGCATATCATGCACAAACTGGACGAACCCCCAATTGGATTAGTCACAATCAATGGTCTATCACAAATCTCGTGCTCCAAACCCAAGCGACAAACAAGCTCATTGCAAATGATTGAATGAGATGCTCCAGTATCAAAAAGCACATGAACCGAAACACCATTAACGGAAAGAGTACCTTGCATCATGACACCCTTTCCCTTCTCCTCTGCAGTAGGAGCTTTCGAAGAAGATGGCACGGCTTCCAAAGCATATGCCTTCACAATCTGCTTGCCTTTAGCTGAATCTAGACAGTCTTTCTTCTCATGTCCAGGCTTCCTACATTTGAAGCACTTCTTCTTAGCTTTGAGATTCTTGCACTCATTAGCAAAATGACCTTTCTGCTGGAAGTTAAAGCAAACCACCTCACTCTTGGGTTTCTTTTGGCCATCCTTTCCTTTTTTTTGTTGATGCTTCCTCTTTTTATTATTACCACCCTGTCGTGGTTTCTGAGCTTCCTTGGTTGCAGCGATAACATTTGCTTCCTTGGGAAACAAGCTCTCATGGCGAATAGCTTTTTCCACAATCTTCTCAAATGAATCATCAAGATGGTCCACTAACGACTTTCCAATATAAGCATCCAAACCCAAGACAAACTTCTCGTTCTTCTGATAGGGTGTATCAATGTATGAACGAGCATATCTGGACAAGGCTTCAAAGTCAGAGATGTAGTCAACAACAAAATGACCATTCTGTTTCAGCTCCACTAACTTTTTGAAGAGAACGGACTTCTTAGCAGTGGAGATAAACTTTGCTTCAACCTTAGCCTGGAATTGCTCCCATGAAATCTCCTCTTCCGGAGTCTCAAGTATGATAGAATTCCACCATTCCGTGGCCCTGCCCTGCAGCTGCCTTGATGCAAGCTTTCTCTTTATTGCATCCTCAATACCTAAGTCTCTAAAGATTCGAACACATGAATCCATCCATCTCTGAACCTATTCAGTAGGTTCAACTCCCTTGAATGGTTTCCCCCCTAGAGATGTAAAGTCCTTGCAAAGCTTTGCAAAATCTACTCCTCTAGGAACTCGCACACCTACATCTACTGTAGCTGCCACTATTGCGGGGACTCTATTCATGATTGATGCCGCCATGGTCTCAAACATGGCTGGGTAGTATGGTTCGCCACCATTTGCCCCTCCAGTGTTAACTCTCATAGCAGTGTGTCTTGATGGTCGTCTACTCATTCGAAATCTGCAGTTTAGAACAATTAGCCACTTTCAAGAAAAACGGCTAAAGAGATACAACCACTACTACTATATATGCTAATATATATAGTAAGCATCCAACTAAAATCCACAAATACGTCTCTTATATGTAGTTACATCTTTGAACTTTGGACAAAAGTCGTTAACCTGGCTCTGATACTAAATGTGACGAGCGCCCACAGCCCCTGCAATATACAAGAGGAATAATGCGCTGAAAGGTGTGCTATGCTGCTATGGACGATCATCAGAGTAGGTAAACACATCGAAGTCGGTCGTAGAACTCACAGCTCAAGGATAAAATATAATAGAACATATACAACAGGTAATAGTAGTGAAGCATCATATAGCAAACTTTCTATACTTTCACAACATCCTAAAAGATTCTTCCAACATCATAGGAAATATCAAGTATGTACATAAGGCCTCACTACAACACTCATAGAGAAGCTCAAACAGCGGAACGGAAAATACTAGATAGTAATAAACTGGTACATGAGCTTCCTGCTCATCGTTGATCAGCATCATCGTCCCCACTAAAGCATCACCTGTCACCTGCTACTTAGTCTGCCCATCCACAACCGGATGAACAACCCAAGATAACAAGAGGAAACATAAAACCTTGAGTCAGACAACAGTCTTAGTGAGCGATAAAACAACTAACAAACTTCAACAATAAAGTATATGAGAAGGGATAGATAAGAATACTAATCTACCCACGACACCGAGAAGAACTCAACATTATCTTCCCCACATCGGACAGTGATAGCCTTTACTATAAACAATTCAACCATGGAAACCAGAACACACATTCAATCATGGAAAACACTCATAACATCTAGATTATATAAGTCTCACGCAAACAACCCTAATCGAGTTTAACATCCCCCAAGTACTCTCCCTAGAGGCCTAAACCAATATCAGTTAAGCACTCAAAGAACATCTCCCTCGACTTTGGATAATCTATGTGAGATAGTATAAATAGAACAACCAATCATCCATGACTGACTCTGGCTATCACCGCCAATCCTGCTTTGAAACAATCGTATGACGGCCAACCTTGCCATATGTCAAGGGCTAATGGTAACCCCAGTTCTAGCATAAACTCCATATGTCCAACCTGGACAACGTCCAATCTGGACAACTAGGCCTTTCCCCAAGACCCAGGGTACTCTACCTACAACCGGTCTTTTAGACGTCTCTAGCGTACCCTGCTTCAAGCCTGCTAGAACTTACGACAACGATAATCGCTCGGCCTTCACATCTCTAATAACCCAACCTGATGACTTTTCATGGCTCAAGCAACCTTCTCGGGCAACCATTATCCACCAACTCATGACCTTTGAGTTGCCACCTTATTCGTTGTTTTACACCGATTAACGAACACTTTCAACACTTCGAACATTTCGAAGAACACCGGTTGGTCCTCCCAAAACAGCACTGGTCGGTCCTTCCGAAACGGCACCGGTCGGTCCTCCCAAAACTTCACCGGTCTGTCCTCCCAAAACAGCACTAGTCGATCTTCCTAAAGCACTACCTACTTGAATTTGCATCAAATCCCATCCGACCGATCCTCCCTGACCCTCCAGTTATCCCGGACCAACCGGGCTTCCCTGACCAAAACACTGTAGCAACCGCTGATTGGATACTGTAGCAAGCAAAACACTGTAGCAATAGCTGACCGGTCGGTTACTGTAGCAACAGCTGACCGGTCGGTCACTATAGCAATGGAGACCAGTCGGTCATTGTAGCAATGGCTGAGCAGTTGGCACTGTAGCAATGGCTGAGTGGTCCATCACTTTAGAAACTGCTGACCGGTCGGTACTGTAGCAATGGCTTAGCGGTTGGCACTGTACCAATGGCTGATCGGTTGGCGATTTTGACCAAAACTTCACTAAACAATGAATCCGACGAAACCGACTCAACCAAAATCATCAAACACAATCATAAACATGTCACAACATTTCTAACAACATGAATATGGCGATTATCACAAAAATGATGTAAATCTCGCCAAAACCATTAAAATGAATATATGACCAAAATGAGAGATCTAACTTACATAAACATGTGAATCGACATGAAATTAACGGTTAAAACTTGCTAAATAATATCATAGGGTGATGCATATGAAAATAGACACATAATGGTGTAAATCTATGGTAAAACATTCCAGTTTGATGAAAAACATGAACAAATACTCATATACTTCATTGCATTCATGTGAGAGATGTAAATAACTCACCGATTCTCCAAAACAAGCCAAAATGACAGAATTATGAATCCGGACAGCGAGCAATTCAACCCAAACTCCTCGATCCGATGACTCCGCCCTTGAAATGATGTAGATCTAGCCCCCAATGGTGTAGATCTATGATTTCCCTCCTTAGATTTGGATTTTTAATGGTGGAAAGGTGTCAGAGGAAGAAGGAGATCAATGCCTCCAAATGAGATAATGGGAAAGTAAACCTTTTCCCTCCACTCTCACCCCCTATTTATAGGATTCCACTAGCCCACTAATGGGACTCTCCAATTCAGCCCATTAGCCTTCCAAAACATAGACAGCCTACTAAAAAACCTTAAAACAGCGATTTCTCCCAAACCATTGAACCAAATCCTTAATGTAACCACTCTACGGAAAGGAAATCATCAATTCCTTTCCAATGGCACAGTCTCACCCTCTGATTTGACCCGAGTCAAAAGTTATGCCCTGTATAAGACTGACAGGGGCAAAATGGTCACAAACAAAATCGTTAAAAATTATGGACATGTCTCACATCCCCATAAGCAACATATTAAATGATGAGAATGATCCAGCCCTCGGAGAATAAAATAAAAATATTTTACAATCTTCCGATACGTAAAATGCGGGCTGTTACAGTTATTGCCTGAGTTATTAGACCAAACCCGCAAAAAAATATTTGAATAGTCTGCATGTGAAATCCAAAAATTTTAAAAATTAAAAAGAGGGCTTCCCTTTGCTAATGACATCATCAATCCCCCAATTTAAAAAAAGAGGACAATGATCTGAAGAGGAAGGTAAAATATAGTACAAATACTTTGGCCAAAAGTTTCAGAATTGGGAGTTAACAAAGATATGATCGAGTTTACACAAATTTGGCCAACCAAAATGACTTTTATTAGACCAAGTGTAATCAAACCCATAACTATTTAGAGGAATGAGACTGGAATCGATTAAGGCTTGATTTAGAGGAGCTACATCATTGATAGATAAGGGATATCCTCCTAACTTTTCAAGAGTAGAGAACATGCAATTGAAATCCCCGCAATTAACCATGGATCAGATATTGAGTGAATGAGATTCAAGTTACTAAGAAAATTATGCTTCAAAGAAACCGTGTTCTGAGCATATACAGATGTCAGGTAGAAAGTAGAATTTGATGGCAAATGAACACATTTGAAATGAATATATTGATCAGAAGAGGATAACTTAAATAGACTAAAACAAAGTGGATTCCATATAGTTAACAATCATCCAAAACTTGCATCAGCAAGATTATGGTCTAATAGCCAACTAGATGAAACGAAAGAAGTAGCTTTTAAGGTAGAATGCATATATAGGTTCGTTTGAGACAAACATAGAAAATGAATATTCATATCTTTGATTAGAACTTTGATTTCACTTTGCTTAGAGGTCAAATTCATTCCTCTTACTTTACAGAAAGCTATGTTGTGCATCACTATTTAAATAAAACAGGATATGTTAAAGGGAAGGATGTTTCCTTGTATGCCTTTTGGATGGAAATTTTTGACTGGTCAAAGGCAAAACTTCATTTGGCTTGAACTCAATACTCTCATCAAGATCATCTATCTCTATTGAGTTTTTCTTTGCCTTATTTTTCCTTCCCTTTTTGGATTTTACTACAGATTTTGATTTGGAAGCAGACATGTCACTATAATGAGATTTAGCACATGCAATAGAAGATGCCTTGTCATTGGATTTTTCGTTTGAATTGTTTTGGAAGCAAGAGAGGATGATGGATCACTGACATTATTAGGAGGAGGTAGAAGAGCGATGTGTTTTGGAGGAGATAGATGTGAGTATGGAGTAGCTAAAGCCAACATGCGAGTTTAACTTGTAACTGAAGGAAGAATTTGAGGGGATTTGGAAGCTAAAAGATGAATCACATGTAGAAGTATGAACGGTAGAAAAAGATGAAGAACTAGAAGAACATGACATGGAGTTTTCAAAATAGGAAGTAGTGGATTTAAGTTTTTGAGAGGAAATAGAAGTGACTGCAATAAAATTGGGTTGATCATTCTAAACAGAAAATGGATTATTCACATGAAATTCCTGCTCCACAACTTCCTTCAACAAAGTTTCAAATACCTGTTTATCTTTATGCTTTGTATCCTACATTGATTTCCTTTTTCAATAGAATCTTCTTTGCTATGCAAAACACATTTACCATCTTCATTAACTATTATAATGTTTTGACTGTTCCTTCCTATAACAACTTTATTTATATCCTTTATTCTTCATTATTTATTTCCCCATCCACTACAGAACTACCATTCCCCCAGAATCTCAACTGCTTCAACCATTGCCTAATCAACATCATTTGCTACATTAGTTTTGAAACCATTCTCCTTTTTCCTCCAAACTTGTTTCTTCTTATTTACATCTTTTTTCCAACCCTGCTGATTTCCTTCTGGTTGTGCCTTTTTCCTAACTTGCTTCTCATCAGCATAATCATATGCTTGCCTTCAACATTAACTTCATCTTGCTGAATCCTGATTCATCACCTCCTTTAAGAACACTTCACATTTTTTTGTCTCATGGCCAAATACTTGCAATGCGTGCAAATACTAGGCCTTCAATCATATGATAGCATAACATATGGACATTTATCTCCAAGACGTCCCACCTTAGCATACCATAGCAATTCAAAATCAGCTGATATTTCAAACAAAACTTTGGCATACTTAAACCTCTGCGTTTTTTCTGTACTATAATAAAGCAAATAAACTTCCCCACATGGCAAGCTAACTAATTGATACCAACCAAATTCCAAAGTAATAGTGGAATGCGATGTAAATGTATCCAAATAGGAACTTTTTTGATCTGAGATTGAGTACTACCTATAGTTGGATCATATCTAGGTGTTGGAGAATGGAGTTTTGATGGCAACAACCTTATTTCAATTATCACTTATTATAAAACATATATACTAACATCTCTATCTAGAATATATATAGACATATATATGCAGGATTTGCATACAGGACTTAAGTACCGAAGACTGTACAGTTTTAAAATTTCGGGAGATTTAGAGAAAAAATAGATTCAAGATGCATGAGTAATTAAGATTATCAAAAGTTTAAGAAAAATATAGTAATAGAGTCTAGTATATATGTAAGACCCCGAATAGCACTCCAGGTTCAAACTCTGTTTTTTAAATTATCTCTTTTCAAAATTAATTTCAAAACTATTTTCAAATTGATTTCATACTTCTCTCAAAATAATTCTTAATCTACCAAGAAATTCAAACTTATGATTTCAAATATATTTCCTAATTTATAAGTATTCTTATTCTTATAGTATTATTAAACATATTTTACTAAGTTCATATTTGATTATAATATTCTTATTTAAACATTAAGTCTTCAAATAACCTTTTGTTTATATATAGTTTATAAATATTTCTTTATTAATTCCTGTATATATGTTTATAATTATATTATATATGTTTTTAATTATATTATATATAGTTTTAATAATACAAATATATTAAGTATTTGATCATATGTAATATTTTCTTATGTTTTTATACTTGAAAACCAATGTTTTAGCAAGTAGTTTTGTTTCAGGAATTTCCAGAATTTAAATATTGATTTAAATACTTTAAAATTGCTTTAAAAATCATAAAAATGATGGATATTTCGACATACATTCATGGCTATGTCAAAATATAACTGTCAGAAATTTAAATTTGAAAGGAAGTGTCTTTTCACTATTTGTCACGTTCCAGGAACGTTGCAACCTTTCAAATATTATAAATAGGGAGTGATTTCGAATTTTTTCCATCATTCTTCTTCTCCATCTTCATTTCCTTTCTTTACACCATTATTCTTTCTCATTTTCATAATTTCTACACTTATACTTTGCCGAATTAAATTCTATTTTCATTAAACTTCTTCTCATCTCACTCTCTACCGATTACTCTCTGAATCAAGTGCTATTGAAGAGTTATAGTGATGTTTGTAATTGTTTGGGTTGTGTAAATAATCTGTGATATCCCTTGTAGCTGTAAAATCAAGGACGGGTAATCGGTGGTATCCCTTGTAGCCGTAAAATCAAGGAGGTTGGAATCAGTGGTATCCTTTGTAGTCGTTAAATCAAGGAGGGTAATCGATGATATCCTTTATAGCCGTGAAATCAAGGAGGGTGTACTTGACTATTGATATAGTAATAAAACTCTGCACAATCCACCGTTGTGCGGGACTGGACGTAGGAGCAATTCGAACCAGTATAAAATCCAGTGTGTTCTTTACTTTTCTGCACTTTGTTTTTTGTTTATCTTTGTGCTTGTGTTTGACTCTGTGTTTGGGATTGTTACTATAGTGTTTGATTCATATAGTAGTTCATATAAGTTTAGATTTTGTTTAAATTCTCAAAAACACTATTCACCCCCGTTTAGTGGTTGTTTTGCCTTAACGATCCGTTCCGCATACCTAAAAATTGGTATCAGAGCAAGGTTTTTCAAAAAGTTCATAATTTGATTTTTGAAAATGTTAAATGGCAAATTTTGAACACTAGTTTAAATTCATGCATTGCATCAGTATTAGATGAGTCTGCATTCAATTTATTAAAAAAATTCATGTTATTATGATATAATTTCTTGAAAATTTTAAATGGATATGTCACAGAATCATCATGATATTATTATTCCAAATTACAATTAGTTATTTTTGAAAAGCCACTTGATTCTTTGAAGAGGTTATAGGAAAGAAGTTATATCTAATGACTGTTGGCCAAAAGTCACCAAGATAATCATTCATCATTCAAGAAAAGAAGAGATTATAAAGGGATATGACTTTTTGGTCTTATAGTAGTTGAAGTGTCTATTCGTTCAAAATTCAAATTCAAGTTTAAAATTTTGACGGCAAGTTGACCAGGCCATGTAAAAAGGATGTGTCCATATCTAGACGATTCAAATTCATCATCAAGCGATGAAGAGCTAGAAATCGGAAATTAAAATATGTGTTTCATAGTAATTCAGAATTCAGAAAATATCGAAGAAATGGATCTAAAAATGTAACAATACGGATTTCGCTCGGAGCTAATCAATCGCTAAATCGACCAAGACCGTTCGAATCCCGCATACGCTAACTTTGGGCATACAACACACCAGGGCAAATAACAAAAGACTTTTATAAACATCATAATAATGTTACATCAGAGTACAAAATATACCAGAGTATATCGAAATATAATACAACGAAAGATTTATTTACAATAAAAGTAATACAATGCAGCGGAAACAAATAAACTAACACAATAGAAGACTATCAATGCTCTGGACAGCTTTAAGCTTTAATCCAGAATCCTGCTCATATATCTGCAACATAAACTACTCGAATGCCCGTGTGGAAAATAGGGGCACCCGAGTTTGCAAGGGAAAAGCAAACTATAGGTCAGTCATGGGACTGGTGTGAGAAACTCTAAACAGTTATAAACTTATGATAAGGCAAATCGTAGGACCACGCCGCAAATGCGGAACAGGTTTACCCCCATGAATGCCAGTGTATAAAAAACAATCAATATAGATATATGGATATACTATGCATCAATCAACATGCAATATCCCAATCTACCCGTTTAGATTAATCACTACACTTAGATTTGCCAAATCCAATTCAATTTACAGAAATTATTCCTTTGGACTTTATTTCCCGATTTCCATTTCAAATCATTTGAAATACATATCTAACTTTCTATAACAACATAGATTTCACTTCGGGATCTCAAATCAAATCGTTTGGAAATGTGAATTCCAAAACATAACAATGCATACAAACATAGATTTCACTTCGGGATCTCAAATCAAATCACTTCGGGCTCCGCTAGACAAGGCAAAGGGCACGCACCTAAGCAACTCGATATATATATGTGCACCTCCCACTATGGAGCAGGCTACACTGACGATGCACCTTCCATGCATGGAAGCATACACCGCCCATCTCACTCATACTTTTAGTCGTCCGGGTTACTCGAATCTCTAGCCACATACCAAATCATTTCATATCCCGAAGTAGGGAAAATCATTTCATAACTTAATAATCACAAGTACTTTCAAAATATAGTATTTCACATCAGCAATTCACACATATGATTAGTCGCTATTAATCACATAACCTTTGAGCTCGTACGTCTCAAAGAAAGGTGTTAAGCAAGAGAATAAATTCTCCGCCACCAAACAGATACATCATTAATAGCAACTAATCGAATATGTGATGAACTACAATGTAAAACCATAATACATTTCCAAATCATTTCGAAATCATTGGGTTTATCCCTCGAAATCCTTTTTGTTTTATAAAACATTTTTATAAAAACATTCCCTGTCCAAAATCGGGAATACATTCTTTTCACTTAAGAAAAATATCATTTCACGATCATTCATTAAATTTGAAATGAACATAGTAACATCGCTACACATCTCATAGTCAAATCGTGGAGTTTTTCACAAGATGTTAGCCTACCAGTATTTCTACCCAACCCAATGCTAAATGTAAAAGCATATCTTGCTCATAAACTGGTCGAACACAATCCAAACAATCAATCAATCCAATTTGACATTAAATATAAGGTTTTGAATAGAGATAGTATCGACTTATATTAAATTATCATTTATATATTAATGATATGGAATATTCATTTTTGATTTAAAATTGAATATGAAGTTGAAATCGTTTTTAAAACGGATTTAAACGATTTATAAAATACATTTTGAATTGAAATCGACGAAATATATATAATATATATATTATATATATAAATGGCCTGAATAGAATGCGCCATGCCCCGACCATTCGCGAATTTCGACCATTGACTTCGAATTGCGATTGCGGGAGATCCGACCATCGGATTCTCCTGAAATCGGAACAGTTGGGTTCGTATCGAAAAGATCTTTCCAATGAATGTTAGAAATTTAAAATCTAACGGTTGGATTTGGAATTATGTCCAAATCAAATTTGGGAAAGGTCACGGTAAGTGCAGTTCGACGACCGTTATAGGAAATTGACTGTACGGGCCTTAATAAAATTATTAAAAATACCAATAATTTATTTAAATTCATAATAAATGATTTAGAAAGATTTGGGGTGAAAAATCCCATATTTAAAAAGGATAAAAATATATTTTTATCGAAATGAACTAGTTATGAAATAGAATTATAATCCAATGTTTTTGAATAAATAAATTGGATTTGAAGTGGTTTTAAAAACAATCTGTAATAACCCGGAAATCCGAGCCATTATTTTGGCAATTTTGATGAATTTTGATTATATAAAATGAATTATTTTAAATAATAACAACGAGAAATTTATTTTGAATAGATTAGAACGTATATATTTACATAGCTCGACGTTAGAATATAAATATTTTATTTTAATTATAAAAGAAATTGAAAATGGCGGTAGTTCGAAAATTCGATTTCAAAGTTCAAATGATTGTATAGGATTCAAAATAAATCGGATTTTAGCGAAACCAAAAATATTTGAATCTAATTGAGAATATCTTTCCAACGAATCCGAAAAATTGAAATTTCATAGCGGGAATAAAAAGATATGCCCAGTTGAAATTTCAGAATAGTCACTATGGAATTCTGGCCTTTAGAAATGAAAATTTTGCAAACGACTTCGGTTTTCGACAAAACCACTTTTGTTGGATCCGGGATGTCAAATTATTGCTAGATCCCAAAATTCACAATATTTCAAATCAATATGTGAGCGTGGTGAAAGAAAACATGTTTTGACAGTTTCTGTCGATTTCGATCGACCAGAAAATGACCATTTTTCAAACGGTCTTCAAATTTGACGAAATTAGCTTTGTTAGGACCATATCGTCAATACGAAGCTAGAAATAAATTTTCTGGGATTTTTCGAGTTAGTAGGTGACCCCGGTAAATTGAAATGTGCGTTCAAAATCAATATATAGATTTATATTTTGATTTTGACGGAAACTGATCAAAACAGCTGGATCGGCTCACGATACATATCCCATTGTGTTCGGAATGGGGGTAATTAGCTGGGGACGACATTCGGTGGGCCTCGTTTGGTGGTCGAAATTAAAAGTCAACTTTTTGAAAGAAATTAAGTAAATAAATAATAAAATATATAAAACTCCCTCCCCCTTTTCATTCCCCCCCACCCCCCGGTCTATTTTAGTTCAGAAAAAAAAGACAATAAAACCCGTTGGATCTCGAAGTCGCCCCTCCTGCTGTGCTCCGCCACGCCGCCGCCAGGAAGACCGCCATCACCTCGACTCCTTCTTCTCCTATCTTCCCTCCCTCTCCTCTTTAACCCAACGCAGCCATAAAACCCGCTTCCCCCCAAACCGATTTGAAGCCCTAGCCGCCCAATATCCCTCCGATGCGGCACAGCCGCGACCACCACAGCCCCTCCTCCTCGTGTCAACACCCCCTTTCTCTCCTGTTTGTCGCGAGCAGTAACCCTCCTCCCCCCGACAGCGAGCTCCTCCGATTGAAAGTGGTGAGCGTTTACTTTAGTTTATTTTTTTAAAATAGTTTAAAAAATCTGATTTGTATATAGACAAATTAGTGTTTAAAATACGGTTTTTACTTATAAAAATATGATTTTTACATCATAGGAAGAAAAAAAATATGATTTTTATATCATAGGAAGAATAAAAATATGATTTTTATATCATAGAAAGAATAAAAATATGATTTTTATTTATGTATAGTAATAAAAAAATATTTTTTATTATGTTACTAGCAAGATAAAAATATAATTTTTATCATGGAAGTAGCGGTGTAAAGGAGTGATTTTTGCATATGTAGCAGAGATATAAAATTACGATCTTTATTTATAAAAATGTGATTTTTATATAGAGAACGGCGATAGAAAAATATGATTTTTATTATATGAACACAGTTATAAAAATAGAATTTTTATCTATATAGTAACGATATAAAAATAGAATTTTTATCTACATTGCATCAATATAAAAATGTCATTTTTATATACATAGCAACAATATAAAAATGTGATTTTTGTATATGTAGTGAATACGGGCAACAAAAGTTACAAAAGGCGGACACGGCAAGATTTTCTACATATGAAGAGTCGCGGCGTTTGGTTTAGCTCTTGGTGAGAACTTCTCACTTTTAATTTATTTTCTAGTTGAAATATATATTAGGATGCAGACGGTGCTTAGCAGCACCCGACAACCATCGTCCACAGACCATGGACGACTTGTTTGATTGATGTGTTGTGAAAATTGATTGTGTGATGTGGATTGAATAAATATTTTATTGTTAAAAATAATTTTTAACATGTATATAAAATAAATGTTTATAAACAAATTGGAAGATTTGTTTATATACACTGATTTGACTGATATTGATTGGGACGATAAATTTTACACATCGCCCAACTGCACAAATATAAATCTGTGTTTCTTGATTTGAAACCCCACACGGGTGTTGGGATGATATTTGACATACACTAATCCCGATTGTTTAGTGTACGTTAATCGATGGGTTGACAGACTGTGTAAGCATTAATTATTTATATTTAATGCTTACGCAGTTGTGTGGTGCACTTTGGATGATGGTTGATTATTTATCATTGCTATTATATACATATGTTGTACAGAACCTATATAAATAATATTATATGGTAATTCAGTGAGTCTCATTCCAATTTAGAAAATAAATTATATTCATGTGTTGAATAAACAAAATAGTCATGTGTTGACAATGCTCATGTGTTGAGAATATTCATGTGTTGAAACTATTCATTTGTTGAACGAAATATTTATACAATAAAATTCACATTTTTATTGTAAGAAAGAAATAAAAGAAAATTCATGTGTTGAAAGAAAATTCATGTGTTGAAGAAAATATTCATTTGTTGAATAGAATAACGAAGTTATTGAAATATATAAAGCCGTGTTTATTAGATATGCGCCATTTTGACGCGAACGATATTTATATCGATTTTATTCATTTTTTAAATGAATATCGAAAAGAAATTGATTTCAAAATCTAATGTTTTTGAAAATATTATCATTTATATATCGATGACACGGAATATTCAATTTTGATTAGAAATTGAATAGGAAGTTGAAATTGTTTTGAAAACGAATTTAAAACGATTTATAAAATACGTTTAGAATTGAAATCGATGAAATATATATAATATATATATTAAATGGCCTGAATAGAACGTGCCGCGCCGCGGTAGCTCGCAAATTTCGACCATTGACTTCGAATGGATATTACGGGAGAATCAACCGTCGGATTCTCCTAAAACCGGAACCATTGGGTTTGTATCGAAAAGAGCTTTCTAACGAATACAATAAATTAGAAATCTAACGGTCGGATTTGGAATTATTTCCAAATCAAATTTGGAAAAGGTCACTATAAGTGCAGTTCGATGGCCATTGATGGAAATCGACTGTACGGGCCTCGATAAAATTATTAAAAATAGTAATAATTTGTGTAAAATCATAAGAAATGATTTGGAAAGAATTGGGATGGAAAACTCCATATTTGAAAAGATAAAAATAGATTTTTATCGAAATGAACTAGTTTTGAACTAGAATTATAATCCATTTATTTTTGAAACAAATAAATTGGATTCGAAAGGGTTTTAAAAGTAACCAGAATTTCCAGTAATTGAATTGGAATGGGTTTGAATCGAAATTGTCTTTGGAATATTTCGATGTTGGATTTCGTGATTATACAGATATTGTTATGGAAATTTGAAAGATATATTTATATCGTTATTTCCAATACGATATTTGTTGGTCGTAGATTTTGATATTGAATATAAGCTGATATATTTTCTATTCAGAGCCTTGTATTTAATATCAAATGGTATTTGGGTTTGTCGTGAATGGTGTCTTCATTAACACTGTTCTTAAACCCAGTTGAGGAAATGATTAAATCTTTTTATTTAGATTTAATGACGTATACCAATTAAATGGTATTTAATTGGAATTGAATTCGAATTGACTTTCGGGTTTATCGTGAACGGTGTTTTAAATAACACTTGTTCTTTAACCCGATAATTAATGGAATGTGAATTGGGTTTATCGTGAACTGTGTTTTAATGACATTCGTTCTTTAACCCGATTTACAGTGAAATGTGATTTGGAATTTATAAATCTTTTGTTAAGATTTAAAGGAGATTTTCCAAAGTAAAGTTTTCCAATTTAATAAAATAAATTGGAATGGAATGGAATTCGATTTGGTAATAATCGAAGTGAATTTGTGTGGAGGAAGACAAATAATATATCCGAAATTTAAAAGGGTTTGCTGTTATTCCGTTTATATTATTAGTAGGATATGGAAGTTTATATTGAGTATATATATCGATTTGTTTTCCATGAAGATTCCATTGTAAATGGAATGTGATTTTGGGTTTATCGTGAACCGTGTTTTAAATGACATTGATTCTTTAATCCAGTTAAAGACAGGATATGGTTTCCTAAGTTAAACAATCATTAATATTGATTTTTGGGAAGATTAAAACAAAGTGGAGTTTTAATGAATCTTTAATTAGATTGAAATGATCGAGGATGGAGTATCACCAGTTTTGCTCCAGGCGATAGTTAAATCTTTAATTAGATTTGAACGTGAAATGGTAATTGAATTTACTGATAACACCGTGGTGTCAGATATGAAGTATTACCAGTTTTACTTCATAGGATGAATAAGTTGGGATTGAGAAATTTAATAAATGATTACTTCGGTAAGGTTCATTAATCCCGACTAGTTTGGGTAAACCATAATTTGGTTTGAATTGATATTCAAAAGAAGATTAAAGAATAAATTTAAAGAATTTATCTTTGATAAAATTAATGGGAACCTTTCCTTAAAGATGTGAATATGTGAATTAAAGAATATTCTGAATTGGAATGAGGCGTATGTTGTGTTTGTGTAGCACTTGTTTATAATATACGCGGGTTATTCGAAAAGACCGAGTTTATCCCATTCTGAATAACTGATACGACGATATGTCGAAGATGAAGACGGTGGTTGAAGTCCGGAGTTCCTCACATCGTTTGGATGATTCCTGGTGATCTTGATTGGGCCGTACACCCAAAAGGAGGGAATAAGTTGGTGATCGTCCAGACGTACTTGGAGATCGATGGATTCGCGAGGTACAAGGTGCTTCCAGTTTCGTTCAGACCCAGAACGGACTTGTAAATGGACTGTGTGTCTGACATTGGATATCATTCTATGTGATTGAGGGATATCGGTTGCATGGAGTGGTTTGCCTATGTGGCATGCTAAGATGCAAATGATCAAGGCTTATGTTGAAAAGCAGAGTCATGTGGTTCATGATCAAAGCACGACCTTTGTGGCATAGCTTTTTGTAGCGTTAATTCGCGAGCCTCACACCCCGGTGTGAACCAGAAACAGGAGAAGGACCTTAGGGAGGACATGCGTTTCCTTCTAGCTAGAAGTGGCGTCAGTGGTTTAACACGCCCTGGCGAGTTTGACTTATGTGGTTGTTGGATTGCGAGGCGCCTCGGATATATTGGTCGATCCGGGACCGATGGAGTCATTGGACTCATTGTGTAACACCCCGTAATTTTATAACATTAAAATCCACAAATTAAAGTATACTTAATTTTTAGAAAAGAATTAAGTGAAATGGGTTGCGCAGAGAAATATATATATTGATATATGTATAAAAATTAAATAAATAAATATGCGAAAAATTTCAAAACAGCGAATTGGGAGGGGAAATAACCGAACCGGCCCATTTTTGAGGTCGACCCAAGCCCTGCTGGGTCGACTAGGTGTTAATCCAGGGTGTTTGGCTGTCAACCCGTGGCCCGATTCGCTCAAATGCAAATTTTTCATTTGATTGGTTCTCATGGTTCAGGGTTAATCTAATGGTCCTAAATAACTTCCTACACCTATAAATACATCCTAATGCTAACCCTAAACCTAATTAAAATAGAATAGTTACCGTCATACCGTCGCCATGGAAATCAATGGAGCCGCCGCCAACTAAGAAAGAAGAAAAGCAAATTCAATTCTAATTCTCTCAACCCTAAAGAAAAGAAAATCTCTCTCTTTTCTTCTCTAAATTGTGAGTATGATGATCTTAACAAGATTATTATCATTTTAATTAGGTTGAGTTATGAATGGATTATGAGTAGATGATGTAAATTATCATATATGTTGTTGTAAACCCCTTTTGCTATCATGTATATTGTAAATCCAATGTTATGTGATGATGATATCTTATATGTTGTAAATCATGCTATGATGATGTTATGTATGTTGAAAGTTTCTATGCTAAGTTGTGATGAATCATACATGTTAAAAAGGCCATGATGTTACTATCTATGCTAGTTAGTTCATATTAATTAAATCATCATGTTTGGGTTATGTTGATCTATATGACAAGTCACATATGCAAGTTAGATTGATTAGAAAAGTTATGAACATATACCAAGACATCTATTATGACATCTAGAATTATGCTATGACATATGTGATATCCTATGCTAGTTCACACCATCATTATGTTGCCTAAAACCCCATATGCAAGTTTATGTATAGATTTGGGCTATGATCATATCATGTAAATTGAGACATTTGACAAGTTGACACCTTTTGATCCTTAACATGTGTAGTTTATGCAAGTTTCACCCCTATTATGATTAGATTTATTTAAATTGTCTATATGTTGTGATAATTTATCTTTGTGCTAGGTGTTCGACTATACAAGTCTAGCCTATATTATGCATTGAATTAGCGAACGTATAAACGTAGGGTAGGGGTAATACTAAGGATTTAATATTAAAAAGTTGGGGTGCAATTGATATGATTTTGCATGCCATAAGTGGATGGCCATAATTGAGTCAATTATGGACATCATTAAAAGTTGACTTAATTAATAATTTGAATAGGGAATTATTAAAACTGGGGTAAAAGATTTTAAGTGTTAATCAATGCTTAGGACACGAGGTTGGACTCGTTTGTGATGTGAACCTGCCCGGACCCGCCCGACAAATCCAGTGGTCACAAATGTCAGCCCAATGTGAGTGGTCCTAGGCCTAAACTAAAGCATAACGGTTGTAAAGACACGAGGTTAGACTCTTTTATGGTGTAAGACTGCCCGGACCCGCCCGGCAAATCCAGCTGCCATAAATGTCAGTCTAATGTGAGAGGTCTTTATGAGGTTATGGCCTGAATGAATTAAGAAATACTTAACCAGATAAACATGTAAGGTGGGACATGGGGGTTAAGTAGGTGCCTTGGGTGGCATGAGGAATCTAGGGGGTGCCCTTAGTGGCATGTGAAATACGATTAGTAAGACTTAACCAAACACACATGTAAATGAACATGACTAAGAGGGTTTAGTGGGATATACTAGTGACAAGCTTAGGTGGGTAGCTTGTGGGGGCCCATTTCGACCAGTATCCCAAACGTATCTTTGTGGGCTCGACCCAAGTCGAGGACGGGACATGCATGCTGGGTTCGATTGTAAGAGGCCAAAATGGGGAGTGGTGGAAACGCAAGTCCAACGGGTTTCGTATGCGTGTGTGGACCCGGGCTGGTAGGTAAGACGTTGTTGCATCGTGTAGGTATAAGCCGTGCATTCTCAAGTTGTATCGGGTTGCCACTTTAGGGGAGTGATATACCCCACTGTGGGGCCGGCACAGGTATCTAAGAGTAGGGAGCCGATCTAAAGTGGGTAGTGGGGTACACCTAGTGGAGATAGGGGCAGACGACACCTATGTAGTCAGCTAGGGGTACGTAAGGCTATTTATAAAGTTTCTATGTGAAGCAAGTGGGATCAAACAATAGGGTGACTGGTGTGGTGCAGTGTAGTAATGTGCGGTGCAGTGTAGTAATCATTCGTTAGTAATTAGGTGTGCCTTTACCGTTATCTTTAACGTTATCTTAAACGCTATCTTTATCTTCCTAAGAGTTCATAGACATTTACTTGTCTTCTAGCTTATGCCTTAGTCTAGTTATTTTGATAATAGTATTGTTAGAATTATCATACTCGCCAGACTTAATGTCTGACCCCCTCTATTTCTATCCTTTTTCCCCCTCCAGATCCTCAGGTTGGGCCCAGCTCTAGTGGAGTTTGATTGAATTGCTTCATCTCTCTTTGGAAAGCTTGGACCGTTGAAGTAAAGTCCAGCTTGTTATCTTTTTAATGGCTATTTATGTAATGGGATTATGTATTTTGTTTTATGAAGATGGATATTGTACTTGGTTATGATCTATGGTTTTATGATGTAACAAACACGTTTAATTTCCGTTGCAATAAAATGAAGTTTTAGATTTCCAACTACTATTTACTATCTGTCTTGTTGTAATTTTTCTGTCCTATATTCACTTATAACCTCCATGGAAGTTAATGCATTCCCTTCGTGAGCGACATTAATGGACGTGGGGTGTTACACGTGGTATCAGAACTTATGGTTACCAGAAAAGATAAAAATACTTTAGAAAAATAGTTATTTTTGGAAGAAGTGTTTTCAAAAACATGTTTTAATGAGAAATTTAAAGAGAAGATTTTTTAAGAAAAAAAAACATAATCCCCAATAGCTATATATCTTTATCTTTCGAATTCTCCATTTTGAATCTTTCCTTTTTTGTTTCAGCATGGCTGAAGATCTTAATCTACCCGACGGTGTAACGATGCCAGGATGGTATAGGAGGTTATTAGAGGCTAGGGCCGCTGCAGGTCCAGCCAATGTTCCTCCACCACCAGTTGCACCCGTTCCTCCTCCTCCTCCTCCTCGCGTAGATACTTTTGCAAAGACGTGCAAGGAATTCAAGGCTATGGGTGGAAAACCATTTCAAGGGTCAGAAACGTTTGTGGAAGCTAGAGATTGGCTTAAGGAGGTGGAAGAATTGCTAGAAATCTTTGAAGTAGAAGAAGGAAAGAGAGATTGTTTAGCAGCTTGGTGGATGAAGGGAGAGGCCTCGTTTTGGTGGGAGGTCACTAATGGGGAGCGTCCTGTTGACTCTTGGGCGGATTTCAGACGTAGGTTCGAGGCGAAGTTTCTCTTAAGGGCAGAAGAAAATCTATGTATGGAAAGGTTCTTGACATTGAAGCAAGGAAGCTCATCAGTGACAGAATATGTCAATAAATTTAATCAGTTAGCAAGGTTTGGGTTGGACTTAGTAAACACGCCGGAGAAGAAGGCTCTAAGGTTCGCGAATGGCTTGAATGAACCATTGCAAGGGTTGGCTATGACCCACATCCCGATGGGGGCCACCTTTGAGAAGTTAGTAGAAATGGCGCTCATGCATGAGGAGAAAAGCGCTAAAGCTGATAAGGCACCCGAGAAGAAGGGGGATCTGAAGAAACCACAACAGCAAAACAAGAAGGGTGGAAAAGACAATAATGGCAAGGGAAAGAAGAAGTGCTTTTACTGTGGAACCCCAGGCCATCTCAGCAAGGATTGCCGAAAGAAAAAGAAGACAGGCTGTTTTCATTGTGGCGATGCGGGACATTTAGTGAAGGACTGCCCAAAGAAGGGGCAGAGGGCAGGAGCTACCTCGGGAGGACAGGTGCAGGCTCTTATGGCACCAGGGCAGGCTAGGGGACAAGTTCAGGCTCTCGCGGTCCCACCACTGCAAGAACGAGGTAGAACCACTTCTGTTGAAAGCTTAGTTTTTCTGTTTGATCATCCTGTCCGTACCTTATTCGATTCGGGCGCATCGCATTCGTTTATCTCTACATCATTAGTTGAATCACTGCACTTAAACACCAGTTTAGTAAAGGATCCCTTAGTTGTTTCGAATCCAATAGGGGGCTCAGCTTATTTGTCCATGATGTGTTTGGATTTGAAAATTTCCATACTTAGCGTTGAATTTAGATGTGATGCTTATGTGTTGGGATTCACGGGCTATGGGCTAATTTTAGGAATGGATTGGTTATCCAGAAATGGGGCCGTTCTTGATTGTGAAAGGAGAGTAGTTAGTCTCGTGACTCGCCTTGGCAACACTCTCGAAATCTTCTGTAATCCCATAAATTCGGTTATGCTAAGTTATCTAGAATCACTTGACGCGTCTGAGGAAAATCTACGATCTGTTAGAGTGGTCCGAGAAGATTCAGATATGTTTGAGGAGGTGAAGGGCTTGCCTCCGAAGCGGGAGATAAATTTTCGAATATATCGTGTGGATAATGCGAAACCAATATCTTTGCCAGTACGCCACATGGCTCCACGTGAAAGGAGGGAACTCGATAAGCAAGTGAAGGAGTTGCTTGAGAAGGGGTTCATAAGACGAAGTATATCGGAGTGTGGTGCTCCAATAGTATTTGCCACAAAGGCGGATGGGTCCCTTAGACTGTGTGTGGACTATAGAGAACTTAATAAACTTACTAAGAAGAACAGACATCCACTGCCGAGGATTGACGATCTCTTCGATCAGTTAGTTGGCGCCTCAGTGTTTTCGCAGTTGGACTTAGCCATTGGGTTCCATCAGTTGAGAGTGGCTGAGGATAGCGTAGACAAGACTGCCTTTAGGACTCCGGACGGTTTCTATGAATGGCTAGTGATGCCCTTCGGTTTGACAAATGCCCCAGCATATTTTGTTGATTTGATGAGTAGGGTGTTTAGGGAGTACCTTAACAAATTCGTGGTAGTCTTTGTAGATGACATCTTGATCTTTTCTAAGGATGAAGAAGAGCATGCCCTACATCTTAGGGAAGTGTTGGAGACCCTACGAGAGCATAGCCTTAAGGCTAAATTTTCTAAGTGTCACTTCTGGAGGAAGGAAGTACGGTTCTTGGGGCACGTGGTTTCCAAAGAAGGGATAGCCGTGGATCCCGCGAAGATGGTGGCCATCCAAGATTGGAAGGTCCCTAAAAATGCTACCGAAGTGAGAAGTTTCTTGGGGTTGGCTGGCTACTATAGGAAGTTTATCAAAGACTTCGCAAAGATATCAGCTTCATTGACACGCTTGACGAAGAAGAACCTAGTTTTCACATGGGACGTAGATTGTGATGATGCGTTCCAACTTTTGAAGAGAGCTTTGACTTCAGCCCCAGTCTTAGTATTGCCAGACGGGAGTAAGCCGTTTACCGTTTATACCGATGCTTGTGGGACAGGACTAGGCGCAGTCTTAATGTAAGAGGGCAGGGTAATAGACTATGGTGGAAGGCAGTTGAGAGCGCATGAGAAGAATTACCCCACACATGACCTAGAATTGGCCGCTATTGTTTTCACGCTTAAGACTTGGCATCATTATCTTCTTGGCGAGAAATTCGAATTATTCACTGACCACAAGTCTTTAAAATACCTATTCTCTCAAAAGGACTTGAACTTAAGGCAGCAAAGGTGGATGGAGTTCTTAGCGTCCTACGACTTCGAAATAGCCTATACCCCTGGAAAGGGTAACATGGTGGCAGACGCCTTAAGTAGAAAAAGATTATCCTTAAGTCCTTTGTTTGTTGAGCGGTGAAGTTTAGAATTCATTTCGATGTTTGACTTTAGACCTTCCGTTGACTTCGTACCCGGTTTGCTAGCATCCTTGGAGGTCAGACCTACGCTTTTGGGGCGAATTGGCGAGGCACAGCGAGACGACCCATAGTTAGTTGAGTTAGTAGAAAAACTCAAAGGAGGGGAGTCATCAAGCTATCTCCGTAGGTATACCCTAGATGATAATGGTTGGTTACATAGGGACGGTAGACTTTGTGTACCAAAAGACGATGACCTAAGGAAGACTATTCTTGACGAAGCACATCATTCGAAGATGACCATTCATCCCGGCTGGGACAAGATGTACAAAGACATGAAGAGAGTTTACTTTTGGGCCGGCATGAAGAAAGACGTGGCCGAGTATGTTGCTAGATGCTTGGTGTGTCAACAAGTAAAGGTGGAGCAAAAGAAACCCGGTGGGTTGCTTCACCTATTGGAGGTTCCACTATGTAAGTGGGAGAGTGTCTCGATGGATGTTGTGGATGGATTACCAAGATCGAGGAAGGGTAATACGGGGATTTGGGTTATAGTAGATAGACTTACAAAGAGCACCCATTTCATTCCCGTGAAGAGTAAGAGGACTGCTCCATGGTTAGCTTCTGTATATATCCGAGAAATAGTTCGTTTGCACGGTGTTCCTTCTAGCATAGTGAGCAACTGCGATCCTATTTTCACTAGCGAATTTCGGAGAAGCATACAAGAGGCGGTACGGACTCAGTTATGTTTGAGCACCGCATATCATCCTCAGACGGACGGTCATACTGAGAGGGTGAATCGCATTCTAGAGGATCTGTTGAGCTATGTATCCTAGACTTTGGGGGTACATGGGAAGAGCATCTTCCATTGGTTGAGTTCGCATATAATAATAGCTTTCAGTCCAGCATTGGTATGGCACCATTCGAAGCTCTATATGGACGACCTTGTCGTTCACCTACATGTTGGTGGGAATCTACGGATAAGATCTTACTTGGGCACGATATGATTAGGGAGACTTCGGAGAAGATCGACTTGATTCGAAGGAGGATGAAAGAAGCACAGGATAGGCAGAAATCTTATGCGGATAAGAGGAGGACAGATCTCGAGTTTGAAGTTGGGGACATGGTCTTTGTCAAAGTGTCTCCATTACGAAACGTTGTTCGCTTTGGTTCCGTTGGGAAATTAGCACCAAGGTTTGTAGGGTCGTTTCCTATTAAGGAGAGGATCGGACGGATGGCGTATAGAGTGTTGCCCGAGAGACTTAGTGGTGTACATGACGTATTCCATGTGTCACATTTGAGGAAGTGCTTGCACGAGACCGCGGAAGTGGTAGAGCCAAGCTTGCTTAGATAGGTGGAGATAGAGCGTGATGCGACAATTCGATGAGCTCCTACGCGCATTCTTGGGTCGGAGATCAAGAGGTTGAGGAATCGAGAGGTCAGACTAGTCAAAGTGCAATGGGGAGATGATGAGAGCAACGCTACTTGGGAGACGGAAGAGAAGATGCGTTCACGATATCCTTTTCTTTTTTAGGGTATGTCCTTTAATTTCTCCTTTATCGCTTAGCTTGTACTTATCTTATCTTTAGTATAACCTCTCGCTAGTATCTTTGACCTTTAGTTAGGATAATCCTATGGTTGAAACATGTGTTTGAGACATGTTATGTATGGTGGATGCAAAGTGGATGCAAGTGTTTGCTAGTGGTTGCTCGTGGATGCATATACACACACTATTAAGCACCAGATCGGCTCATTCACTTCATATTGCATATTGCATATATATGGATGTATTTAGTAAAATGGATGTATAATGGTTGTATTATCATATAGTTGCTGCATTCGGGTGGATGGTTGTGCACGCATATAGAACTAATATGAATCATTAGGAATCTTTTGCATACATATTGGACGCATGGCACTATCATGAATTGCACTAAGGAGGTCGACTGAATAAGTAGACCGCCTAATTTTGCATTAGATATGGACATATACACACACTGTGCATATAAACATTAAAGCATTAGAAGTCTTTTATGGACAATGGATGCTGGTGTTTGATGGTTGAGTAGATGGACGATTAGATGGTAGGATATACATTCTTCTTGACTTGGAGATTTCGGGGACGAAATCCTTTAAGGAGGGGAGAATGTAACACCCCGTAATTTTATAACATTAAAATTCACAAATTAAAGTATACTTAATTTTTAGAAAAGAATTAAGTGAAATGGGTTGCGCAGAGAAATATATATATATATATATTAATATATATATATATATAGATTAAAAATTAATTAAATAAATATGCGAAAAAGTTCAAAACCGCGAATTGGGAGGGGAAATAACCGAACCGGCCCATTTTTGAGGTCGACCCAAGCCCAGCTGGGTCGACTAGGAGTTAATCCAGGGTGTTTGGCTGTCAACCCGTGGGCCGATTCGCTCAAATGCAGATTTTGCATTTGATTGGTTCTCATGGATCAGGGTTAATCTAATGGTCCTAAATAACTTCCTACACCTATAAATACATCCTAATGCTAACCCTAAACCTAATTAAAATAGAATAGTTACCGTCATAACGTCGCCATGGAAATCAACGGAGTCGCCGCCAACTAAGAAAGAAGAAAAGCAAATTCAATTCTAATTCTCTCAACCCTAAAGCAAAGCAAAACTCTCTCTTTTCTTCTCTAAATTGTGAGTATGATGATCTTAACAAGATTATTATCATTTTAATTAGGTTGAGTTATGAATGGATTATGAGTAGATGATGTGAATTATCATATATGTTTTTGTAAACCCCTTTTGCTATCATGTATATTGTAAATCCAATGTTATGTGATGATGATATCTTATATGTTGTAAATCATGCTATGATGATGTTATGTATGTTGAAAGTTTCTATGCTAAGTTGTGATGAATCATACATGTTAAAAAGGCCATGATGTTACCATCTATGCTAGTTAGTTCATATTAATTAAATCATCATGTTTGGGTTATGTTGATCTATATGACAAGTCACATATGCAAGTTAGATTGATTAGAAAAGTTATGAACATATACCAAGACGTCTATTATGACATCTAGAATTATGCTATGACATATGTGATATCCTATGCTAGTTCACACCATCATTATGTTGCCTAAAAACCCCATATGCAAGTTTATGTATTGATTTGGGCTATGATCATATCATGTAAATTGAGACATTTAACAAGTTGACATCTTTTGATCCTTAACATGTGTAGTTTATGCAAGTTTCACCCTATTATGATTAGATTTATTTTAATTGTCTATATGTTGTGATAATTTATCTTTGTGCTATGTGTTAGACTATACAAGTCTAGCCTGTATTATGCGTTGAATAAGCGAACGTATAAACGTGGGGTAGGGGTAATATTAAGGATTTAATATTAAAAAGTTGGGGTGCAACTGATATGATTTTGCATGCCATAAGTGGATGGCCATAATTAAGTCAATTATGGACATCATTAAAAGTTGACTTAATTAATAATTTGAATAGGGAATATTAAAACTGGGGTAAAAGATATTAAGTGTTAATCAATGCTTAGAACACGAGGTTGGACTCGTTTGTGACGTAAACCTGCCCGGACCCGCCCGGCAAATCTAGTGGTCACAAATGTCAGCCCAATGTGAGAGGTCCTAGGCCTAAACTAAAGCATAACAGTTGTAAAGACACGAGGTTAGACTCTTTTATGGTGTAAGACTGCACGGACCCGCCCAGCAAATCCAGCTGCCATAAATGCCAGTCTAATGTGAGAGGTCTTTATGAGGTTATGGCCTGAATGAATTAAGAAATACTTAACCATATAAACATGTAAGGTGGGACATGGGGGTTAAGTAGGTGCCTTGGGTGGCATGAGGAATTTAGGGGGTGCCCTTAGTGGCATGTGAAATACGATTTGTAAGACTTAACCAAACACACATGTAAATGAACATGACTAAGAGGGTTAAGTGGGATATACTAGTGACAAGCTTGTGGGTAGCTTGTGGGGGCCCATTTCGACCAGTATCCCAAACATATCTTTGTGGGCTCGACCCAAGTCGAGGACGGGACATGCATGCTGGGTACGACTGTAAGAGGCCAAAGCGGGGAGTGGTGGCAACGCAAGTCCAACGGGTTTCGTATGCGTGTCTGGACCCGGGCTGGTAGGTAAGACGTTGTTGCATCGTGTAGGTATAAGCCGTGCATTCTCAAGTTGTATCGGGTTGCCTCTTTAGGGGAGTGATACACCCCACTGCGGGGCCAGCACGGGTATCTACGAGTAGGGAGCCGATCGAAAGTGGGTAGTGGGGTACACCTAGTGGAGATAGGGGCAGACGACACGTATGTAGTCAGCTAGGGGTACGTAAGGCAATTTATAAAGTTTCTGTGTGAAGCAAGTGGGATCAAACAATAGGGTGACTGGTGTGGTGCAGTGTAGTAATGTGCGGTGCAGTGTAGTAATCATTCGTTAGTAATTAGGCGTGCCTTTACCGTTATCTTTAACGTTGTCTTAAACGCTATCTTTATCTTCCTAAGAGTTCATAGACATTTACTTGTCTTCCCGCTTATGCCTTAGTCTAGTTATTTTGATAATAGTATTGTTAGAATTATCATACTCGCCAGACTTAATGTCTGACCCCCTCTATTTCTATCCTTTTTCCCCCTCCAGGTCCTCAGGTTGGGCCCATCTCTAGTGGAGTTTGACTGAATTGCTTCATCTCTCTTTGGAAAGCTTGGACTGTTGAAGTAAAATCCAGCTTGTTATCTTTTTAATGGCTATTTATGTAATGGGATTACGTATTTTGTTTTATGAAGATGGATATTGTACTTGGTTATGATCTATGGTTTTATGATGTAACAAACATGTTTAATTTCCGCTGCAATAAAATGAAGTTTTAGACTTCCAAGTACTATTTACTATCTGTCTTGTTGTAATTTTTCTGTTCTGTATTCACTTATAACCTCCATGGAAGTTAATGCATTCCCTTCGTGAGTGACATTAATGGACGTGTGGTGTTACACATTGACACCCCATAGGGGGGAACGCAGTGTTCAGGCATTTTAATCCACATCGGTGGACCGGCCCTGACGATCCATGGGACGATGCTTTCTGTTCCTGAGGGGCAGGCTAGAGCATCTCGAAGCGGTAAGGACGATCCCTTGCCTTGGTTCACAGACGGACATCCAATTTCCAAATATGTGACATTTGCAGTTTTGATTGTAGAGCCTAGTATTGGCGACATGATATATGGTACCCATGCCGCCTAAGATTGATACATTTGTATTTGAAGTTGTTTTATACACTCTGCACTTATAATAGTATCAAATTATTTGTTATAAAGTATCTAACATGTTTGGCTATTATAAGGGAAAACCCTATCCTCCGGCTTGTGTTGCATTGTGTGATGGGACCTGGGTCTTATAATAGGTTCATTTTCCCAAAAAGCATTGCGCTGTTTTGATATATGCACTGGTATTCTTGGAAGGAAACCCTTTCCGTGTTATACGGTGTAGTCCCTTGATATATCTGATTTGAAGTTAAGTTTTAAATAACTGTTTTAGTTCTCACAACAGTCACATGACTGACCTGGAGTTTATTGTTTTAACCTAAACTCTGGGTGCCCCTATTTCCACACGGGCAGCTAGCAGTTTTGGTTTTGTAGATTTATATTCACAGGAACCTGGGAATGATATCTGGAAAGCTCTGTATCCGTATATCTCTTTCAGTTGTGTATTGTATTATTTTTCCGCTGCAGTAATGTATTTAAATCTCTGATGTTTGTCAAATGTATATTATTTGTTTATACACTGTATATTCTTGTATTTTGATGAAATTGTTGTAATTAACAATGAAATGTTCTTCTGTTTGTGTCTCGATGTGGCTTGTCCTCAGTACAATCCGCGATTTCCCATGAGGGGGATTTCGGGTCGTTATAGCTTGGTATCAGAGCTTTGGTTTACAGAGCTCGAGAAAAAGACAAATTAGAACCATACGAAAGAATTCATCAGAGATTGGGTTAGTAATATCCAATGGGAATGACTCGCAAGAGATGGGATCAGTAGTATCCTAGAACGAGTGTGAAGAGTACATTTTTAAATTGAAAACAAGTTTTGTTTTGAAAATTTAAATCAATTATTCGTATTTGATTATTTATTTTAAATTAAATTTGGACAATCAAGTATATAAAGACTTTGTGTATACGTCTGATCCGCGTGTATTTGAAGTTTTAATATACTGGATAGATATGGAGTCACATTCTAGTCGCCCGGAGATGGTACTAATAATTGTCATGACATCATCAGTATTTATGTTCGAGTTTCGAAGGTGTGATATCTATATATTTCCAATTGACTGGTGTGAGAACCAAAACTAGATAGGGCTTATTGTTGTGATTTGGCCTCAGAAATCTGATTTTTTGGATATGTATTAAAGTTATGTGATTGAAAAGATAATCAACTAATTGATTGCTGATTGTGTTGTTTGATTATTGTTGATTAATTAACTGTTGAACCTTTATCCAAATTAAACCAAATAGTGGATTGTATTGAAAATTTATCGCATATGCATGCATGTACATGTACTTACATAGAACATGTCATAACAAGGAGGCTAGAGCAGAAGAATAAAATTGTTTGCCCGACAAATAGGTACATGTTTACGAATTTATTGGGTTTGGATGATTTTATGAGCAGATTGGCTAGCCGCTTGGCTGTTTCTTTTTCTTTTTGGATTGGTGAGGACCATGGGAGGCTATTTGAAATATCCTAAAGCTCCCGGTGCAGGGGAGGTTATGGCGATATATTTCAAAAATTTATGGTATCAGCCAAATTTTTGAAAAATTTGAAAAGCTCTTAGAAACTGAAAAGTTGAAGAACTTTAGCCATAATGAAAATAATGAAAGTTCAGATGATTATTGTAATAACCCGGAAATCCGAGCCAATTAAAATTTTTATTTTGGCAATTTTGATGAATTTTGATTATTTAAAATGAATTATTTTAAATAATATCGACGAGAAATTTATTTTGAATAGATTAGAACATATATATTTGTAACAGCCAAGAATTTTGCTTGATCCGAATCGGTCGTTAAACCGACCAAGACCGTTCGAAAACCCCTGATCGTTTGAGAACAGGACAAATTGGAACGCAGACGGAAGATCATTTCATTGCTATTACAACAATTCCATCAGATACAAGAATATACAGAGTATAAATGAATAAATTACATTCGATAAATATCAGAGATTACAATAAATTACATTGAAATATATCGCAGCGGAAATAATACAAACTACAACTAGAAAGAGATATACGGATACAGAGCTTTCCAGATATCATTCCAGCTGTAAGCCAGGAACCTGTGAATATAAATCTGCAAAACCAAAACTACTAGCTGCCCGTGTGGAAAATAGGGGCACCCAGAGTTTAGGTTAAAACAATAAACTCCAGGTCAGTCATGTGACTGGTGTGAGAACTAAAAACAGTTATTTAAAACTTTACTTTAAAAGAGAATAATTCAAGGGACCACGTCGTACAACACGGAACGGGTTTCCTCCCAAGAGTACCAGTGCATAGAAAAGACAACGCAATGCTTTTTCGAAAAATGAAGCTATTATAAGACCCAGGTCCCATCACACAATGCAACGCAAGCCGGAGGATAGGGTTTTACCTTATAACAGCCAAACATGCTTAGTACGTTTAAAACAAATCATTTGATACTATAATATGTGTATAGCATCAAAACAATATCAATCATAAATATAAATCATAGACGGCATAAGCGCCCCATCCCACTATGTCGCCATACTAGGCTCTACAAATAAAACCGAAATACACATATTGGAAATTAGATTTCCGTCATGAGTCGAGGCAAGGGGCAAGCTCCTCTCCGCTTCGAGACACTCTAGCAAATGCCTCGGGACTACACACTCTGGGTAACCCCTGGATGCTTCAGGGCCGGTCCTCTCTTACGTTTGAGGATTGGCAATTCCTGAACACACGTTTCCCAGTCCTTATAGACCTAAAATCGAGGCGCCTCATCCAACAACCACATAGGTGAAAAGTATATAAATGTCAGGGCTGGTAAGTCACTGACACCACCAAAGCTAGAAAGAAACGTCGTGCTCTCCCTGCAGTCCTTATCCCGTTTTTAACTCATACCGAGGTGTGAGGCTCGCGAACTCACGTTATACACAAAGCTACGCCACAAAGGCCGTGCTTTGATCATCAACCACAAGACTTTGCTTTTCAACAGAAGCCTTGATCCATGCAACTCAGCGTGCCACACAGGCAATTCATGCCATGCGATTGATATCTATCGATATATAACCTCCAAGCTCATATGTCTCAGAGAAGGGCGTTAAGCAAGAGAATAAATTCTCCACCGCCAAACAGATATATATTTAACAGAAATCAATCAACATAGAATAAAATCCAATGTCAGACACACAATCCATTTACAAGTTCGTTCTGGGTCTGAACGAAACCGGAGGCACTTTCCTCGCATATCCATCGATCTCCAAGTACGTCTGAACGACCACCAACTGATTCCCTCATCTTGGGTGTACAGCCCAATCAAGATCATCAGTAATCAACCAAACGATGTGAAGACTTCTGGTCTTCAACCACCGTCTTCGTCTTCGACATGTCGTCAAATCGGTTATTCAGAATGGGTATAAACCCAGCCTTTCCGAACAACCCGTGTATATTATAAACAAATGTTACACAAACACAACATACCCCTCATTCCAATTCATTAGTCACTAACCGTAAATCAGTAAGAGAGCAATTTCCCAAATATTAACCCCGAAGGCCGAAATCAACATCAGATCAATACCCAGGAAACCATTCTTCTTAACTAACCTACAGCTTGTTTCTAAATTTCACATTCTTAGGGGGAAGTTCCCATTAATTTTATCCAAGATAAATTCTTTAAATTTATTATTTAATCTTCCTTTGGATGTCATTTCAAACCAAATTATGGTTTTTCAAACTAGTCGGGATTAGCGAACCACGCCGAAGTAATTATTTATTTTATTTCCCAATCCCAACCTATTCATCCCATGAAGCAAAACTGGTAATACTCCATATCTAACACCACGGTGTTATCGGTAAAATTAATTACCACTTCACGTTCAAACCTAATCAAAGATTTGACTATCGCTTTGGAGAAAAACTGGTGATACTCCATTCTTGCTCATTTTCCAAATTTGATAATTTAAATTATCAATTCACATTTCAATCTAATTGCAGATTCCTTAAAACTCCCTTTTCTGGGTTAAAGAACTAATGTCATTTAAAACACAGTTCACGATAAACCCAAATCACATTCTATTTATTATCGGGTTAAAGAATAAGTGTTATTTAAAACACCCTTCATGATAAACCCACTAATCAATTCTATTTAAAATCCATTTCAAATCCAATTTATTTATTTAAAAATAAATGGGTTTTAATTTTAGTTCAAAACTAGTTCATTTCGATAAAATCTATTTTTATCTTTTCAAATATGGAGTTTTTCATCCCAATTTTTCCTAAATCATTTCTTATGACTCTACACAAATTACTGATATTTTTAATAATTTTATCAAGGCCCGTACAGTCGATTTCCATCAACGGCCATCGAACTGCACTTACAGCGACCTTTCCCAAATTTGATTTGGACGTATCTCAGAATCCAACCGTTAGATTTCAAATTTCTAATATTCGTTAGAAAGCTCTTTCCGATACGAACCCAACGGTTCCGGTTTTAGGAGAATCCGACGTTCGGGTGTCCCGCAATATCCGTTCGAAGTTAATGGTCGAAATTCGCGAACTGCCGCAACGCGGCGCGTTCTATTCAGGCCATTATATTATATATATAATATATATAATATATATTTCATCGATTTCTATTTAAAACGAACTTTATAAATAGTTTTAAATTCGTTTCTAAAACAATTTCTACTTCCATTTCAAATTCAAATCAAAATTGATTTTTTCCTTATAAATTCATTTTAAATTCATTTCAATTCAATTCAAATTTCAATTCAATTTGAATTCATTTTCTACTCAGTTCAATTCAAATTCGTTTTCTATTCAATTCAAATCAAATTCGTTATATATTTGATTCAATTCAAATTCGTTATATATTCGATTCAATTCAAATTCGTTATATATTCGATTCAATTCAAATTCGTTTTCTATTCAATTCAATTCGAATTGGTTATATATTCAATTCAATTCGAATTCGTTATATATTCAATTCAATTCGAAAAACGAATATAATCGATATAAATATCGTTCGCGTCAAAATAGCGCATCTCTAATCAACACGGCTTTATATATTTTAATAATTCCGTTATTCTATTCAACAAATGAATATTTATCCTATTCAATAAATGAATCTATATTTTTGTCAACACATGACTAATCTCAACGAATGAGTACTGTCCACATGTGACTATGTTAGTTATTTAATATATTTTATAAAAATTATGGTATATGTCGTTTGATTTCAAAGCAGACTCCAACCTTAAATTAATAAGAGAACGATTCCCTAAATATTAACCCCGAAGGCCGAAACCAACATCAGATCAATGTCTAGGAGACCACTCATCTCATCTATTTTCCAGTTAGTTTCTAATTTTATATATGATAAAGATGTAAATCTTATTGTTAAAATATTTCGTTCAACACATAACTAATCTCAACGGACGAATACTGTCAACACATGAACCTTTATTTTGTAATGATAAAGATGTAAATTTTATTGTCAAAATATTTCGTTCAACACATGACCAATCTCTACGGATGAGTACGGTCAACATATGAACCTTTATTTTATAATATTCTTTATTTTCTAAATTGGAATGAGGCCCAATCAATTACCATACAAAGTTAATTATATGGATTCCATACAACAAATGTATATAATAGGAACGATACATAATCAACCATCATCTAAAGTGCACTACACTGTATAAGCATCAAATATAGATATCTAACGCTTATAACAGCCTGTCAATCAATCGATCGACATACAACTAATTATTGGGATTAGTGTATGCCGTATTTTATCCCAATACCCGTGTGGGGTTTCAAACAATCAAACAAAGATTTTATTTGTGCAGTTAGGCGATGTGTAAAATTGATCGTCCCAATCAATGTCCTTCAAATAGGTGTACATAAACAAACCGTCCGGTTTGTAAATGAATATTTATTTATTCACGTTCATGTTAAAAATTATATTTTTAACGACCAAATTATTTTATTCAACCTATGAATATTCTATTCGGTTCAGTCTTTAAATAAAATGATATCTTTATTTTTGTAACTTATTTTAGAAAATTTCGACGGCATAACGGCACGATACTAGAAACGGGACAAGGCCTAGCCTTATCCCCGGTCTAGTGATGGCCCACGCCATACACATATCAATCAAATCCATTCCATTTCACCAAGCAATCAAATTCAAATCAAATAATCTAACCAACTACATAACCAAACAAACAAGTCCATGGTCTGTGGACGATGGTGTCTGGTGCTACTAAACACCGTCTGCATCCTAGTATATATTTATATAACTAGAAAAGAAAATTTAAAGTGAGAAGTTCTCACCGACTAGTTAATCCAAACGTCTCGACTCTTCATATGTAGAAAATCTCCATCGTGCTGTGCTGTTGAACTGCTGAATCGTTTGGATTCCTTTGAAATTCCAGTTCAGTTCTTATTTCGCTGTTCATAATAAAAATTATATTTTTATTGCTTCATTCAATAAAAAAAATCATATTTCTATATAAAAATTATATTTGTACTTCTTATATAAAGATCGAATTTTTATTATCTATATTATGTAAAAAATATATTTTTATTATCTCTACTATATAAAGATAATATTTTTAGCCTTTCTATAATATAAAGATTATATTTTTATATTTCACATATGATAAAAAAAATCATATTTTTAATATTCTACTATATAAAAATCGTATTTTTATGATATAAAAATCCAATCTCCTCGTCTATACAAATGTAGTCTTTTTAGTTATAAAAATCTAAATTTTCATGAATAAAAACCTCATTTTTATTTCGTTAAAAAATTACATCTTCATAAAAAATTATCCTACATAAAAATCAACATTACCCTATATAAAAATAAAACTATTTTTTTATTCTTTTAAAAATAATTACACTCAATAAATAAAAATAAATGAATAAGATAACTAAAAATAAACAAAAACTTACAGTTTCTCAGTTTTGGGGGTTGTAGGAGGGAATGGGCGTCGCTGGTGGTGGTCAGAGGTGGCAGATAAAGGTAGAGATAGAGAGGAGGGATTAATTTTTGAATGAATTGAAGAACCCCATTCCCTCCACCAGCGACGCCCATTCCCTCCTACAACCCCCAAAACTGAGAAACTGTAAGTTTTTGTTTATTTTTAGTTATCTTATTCATTTATTTTTATTTATTGAGAGTAATTAGTTTTAAAAGAATAAAAAAAAATTAGTTTTATTTTTATATAGGGCAATGTTGATTTTTATGTAGGATAATTTCTTATGAAGATGTAATTTTTTAATGAAATAAAAATGAGGTTTTTATTCATGAAAATTTAGATTTTTATAACTAAAAAGACTACATTTGTATAGACGAGGAGATTGGATTTTTATGTCATAAAAATACGATTTTTATATAGTAGAGTATTAAAAATATGATTTTTTTTATCATATGTGAAATATAAAAATATAATCTTTATATTATAGAAAGGCTAAAAATATTATCTTTATATAGTAGAGATAATAAAAATATAATTTTTATATAATATAGATAATAAAAATTCGATCTTTATATAAGAAGTAGAAAGATAATTTTTATATAGAAATATGATTTTTATTTATTGAATGAAGCAATAAAAATATAATTTTTATTATGAATAGCGAAATAAGAACTGAACTGGAATTTCAAAGGAATCCAGAAGATTCAGCTGTTCAACAGCAAAGCACGACGGAGATTTTCTACATATGAAGAGTCGAGACGTTTGGATTAGCTAGTCGGTGAGAACTTCTCACTTTAAATTTTCTTTTCTAGTTATATAAATATATACTAGGATGCAGACGGTGTTTAGTAGCACCCGACACCATCGTGCACAGACCATGGACTTGTTTGTTTGCTTGTGTAGTTAGTTAGATTATTTGATTTGAATTTGATTGTTTGGTGAAATGGAATGGATTTGATTGATATGTGTATGGCGTGGGCCATCACTAGACAGGGGATAAGGCTAGGCCTTGTCCCGTTTCTAGTATCATGCCGTTATGCCACCGAAATTTTCTAAAATAAGTTAGAAAAATAAAGATATCATTTTATTTAAAGAATGGACCGAATAGAATATTCATAGGTTGAATAAAATAATTTGGTCATTAAAAATATAATTTTTAACGTGAACGTGAATAAATAAATATTCATTTACAAACCGGACGGTTTGTTTATGTACACCTATTTGAAGGACATTGATTGGGACGATCAATTTTACACATCGCCCAACTGCACAAATAAAATCTGTGTTTGATTGTTTGAAACCCCACACGGGTATTGGGATAAAATACGGCATACACTAATCCCAATAATTAGTTGTATGTTGATCGATTGATGGACAGGCTGTTATAAGCATTAGATATCAATATTTGATGCTTATACAGTGTAATGCACTTTGGATGATGGTTGATTATGTACCGTTGCTATTATATACATTTGTTGTATGGAATCCATATAATTAACTTTGTATGGTATTTGATTGGGCCTCATTCCAATTTAGAAAATAAAGAATATTATAAAATAAAGGTTCATGTGTTGACCGTACTCATCCGTAGAGATTGGTCATGTGTTGAACGAAATATTTTGACAATAAAATTTACATCTTTATCATTACGAAATAAAGGTTCATGTGTTCAAAGTACTCATCCATTGAGATTAGTCATGTGTTGAATGAAATATTTTAACAATAAGATTTACATCTTTATCATATATAAAATTAGAAACTAACTGGAAAATAGATGAGATGAGTGGTCTCCTGGATATTGATCTGATGTTGGTTTCGACCTTCGGGGTTAATATTTAGGGAATCGTTCTCTTACTAATTTACGGTTGGAGTCTGATTTGAAATCAAACGACAGATACCATAATTTTTATAAAATATATTAAATAACAAACATAGTCACACGTGGACAGTACTCATTCGTTGAGATTAGTCATGTGTTGACAAAAATATAGATTCATGTATTGAATAGGATAAATATTCATTTGTTGAATAGAATAACGGAATTATTAAAATATATAAAGTCGTGTTGATTAGAGATGTGCTATTTTGACGCAAACGATATTTATATCGATTATATTCGTTTTTCGAATTGAATTGAACATATAACGAATTTGAATTGAATTGAAAATATAACGAATTCGAATTGAATTGAATAGAAAACGAATTTGAATTGAATCGAATATATAACGAATTTGAATTGAATCGAATATATAACGAATTTGAATTGAATCGAATATATAACGAATTTGATTTGAATTGAATAGAAAACGAATTTGAATTGAACTGAATAGAAAATGAATTCAAATTGAATTGAAATTTGAATTGAATTGAAATGAATTTAAAACGAATTTAAAAGGAAAAATTCAATTTTGATTTGAATTTGAAATGGAAGTAGAAATTGTTTTGGAAACGAATTTAAAACTATTTATAAAGTTCGTTGTAAATAGAAATCGACGAAATATATATTATATATATTATATATATAATATAATGGCCTGAATAGAATGCGCCGCGCCGCGGCAGTTCGCGAATTTCGACCATTGACTTCGAACGGATATTGCGGGAGACCCGACCGTCGGATTCTCCTAAAACCAGAACCGTTGGTTCGTATCGGAAAGAGCTTTCTAATGAATATTAGAAATTTGAAATCTAATGGTTGGATTTGGAGATACGTCCAAATCAAATTTGGGAAAGGCCGTTGTAAGTGCAGTTCGATGGCCATTGATGGAAATCGACTATACGGGCCTTGATAAAATTATTAAAAATATGAATAATTTGTGTAAAATCATAAGAAATGATTTGGGAAAAATTGGGATGAAAAACTCCATATTTGAAAAGATAAAAATAGATTTTATCGAAATGAACTAGTTTTGAACTAAAATTAAAACCCATTTATTTTTAAATAAATAAATTGGATTTGAAATGGATTTTAAATAGAATTGATTAGTGGGTTTATCGTGAAGGGTGTTTTAAATAACACTTGTTCTTTAACCCGATAATAAATAGAACGTGATTTGGGTTTATCGTGAACTGTGTTTTAAATGACATTAGTTCTTTAACCCAGAAAAGGGAGTTTTAAGGAATCTGCAATTAGATTGAAATGTGTATTGATAAATTAAATTATCAAATTTGGAAAATGAGCAAGAATGGAGTATCACCAGTTTTGCTCCAAAGCGATAGTCAAATCTTTAATTAGGTTTGAACGTGAAACGGTTATTAATATTACCGATAACACCGTGGTGTTAGATATGGAGTATTACCAGTTTTGCTTCATGGGATGAATAGGTTGGGATTGAGAAATAAAATAAATAATTACTTCGGCGTGGTTCGCTAATCCCGACTAGTTTGAAAAACCATAATTTGGTTTGAAATGACATCCAAAGGAAGATTAAAGAATAAATTTAAAGAATTTATCTTGGATAAAATTAATTGGAACTTTCCCCTAAGAATGTGAAATTTAGAAACTAGTTGTAGGTTAGTTAAGAAGAATGGTTTCCTGGGTATTGATCTGATGTTGGTTTCGGCCTTCGGGACTAATATTTGGGAAATTGCTCTCTTACTGATTTACGGTTAGTGACTAATGAATTGGAATGGGGCGTATGTTGTGTTTGTGTAACATTTGTAATAATATACGCGGGTTGTTCGGAAAGGCTGGGTTTATACCCATTCTGAATAACCGATTCGACGACATGTCGAAGACGAAGACGGTGGTTGAAGACCAGAAGTCTTCACATCGTTTGGGTGATTACTGATGATAACCCGGAAATGCGAGCCAGTTTAAAATTTTTATTTTGGCAATTTTAGCGAATTTTGAATATTTAAAATAGATTATTTTAAATAACATCGACGATAAATTTATTTTTGAATATAATTCGAACGTGTAAATTATATACGTTGTCGTTAGAATATAAATAATTATATATAATTATGAAAGGAATTGAAAATGGCGCGGTAGTTCGATAATTCGATTTCAAACTTCAAATGAATGTACTGGGTTCAAAATAAACCGGATTTTAGTGAAACCAAAAATAATAGGATCTAATTGGGAATATCTTTCCAATGAATCCGAATAATTGAAATTTCATAGCGGGAATCAAAAGATATGCCCAGTTGAATTTTTAGAATAGTCGTTATGGAATTTCGGCCCTTGAAAATAGCCGTTTTGCAAGCGACCTCGGATTTCGACGGAACCACTTTTGTTGGGTACGCGATGTCAAATTATTGCTAGGTTTCAAATTTCATAATTTTTTGAATAAATATGTGAGTGTGGCAAAAGAAAACGCGTTTGACCAGTTTCAGTTGATTTTAATCGACTGGAAAATGGCCATTTTTCCAACGGTCTCAGAATTCGATGAAATTAGTTTTGTTAGGACCGTATCGTCAATACGAAGCTGGAAAATATTTTTTTGGAATTTTTAGAGTTCGTATGTGACCCCGGTAAATTGAAATGCGCGTTCAAATTCAATATATAGAGTTATATGTTGATTTTAACAAAAACTGATCGAAACGGTCAAATCAGCTTACGGTACGTATCCCATTGTGTTCGGAATAGGGGTAATTAGCTATGGATGGCAGGCGGTGGGCCTCATTTCGAGTTCGAATGGAAAAGTTACTTTTTGGAATTAAATAATTAAATAAAAAAAATCTCCTTCCCTCTACCTTTATCTCTCAGGCCACCCCCCCCTTTAAAATTGATTACAAATAAAATAAAATAAAAAGAAGAAAAATGGCGGAGCCGCCCATCGACTTCCGCCGCCGCCACTTCGTCGCCCTCCTCCCCTTGTGCTCCTCCGCCTCTTCCTCCCACCGCCGCCCCGTCCAGCGCGTCACCGCGTTGTTGAACGCGCCCCCCAGCCTCCGTCCTCTACTCCCTCTCTCCCTCCGAATCTCCTAAAGACCGACGCCCAGATCGAGACCCCTCATCTCTTTTGAAAGCCGCCAGCATACGAGGGCCCCACCGCGAGCCTGAGGCACCGCTACCGCCATCTAGAGGACTGCCTCGCCTCGCCTCGCCTGCCACCTCGAGACGCAGGTGCTACTCCCCCTCTGGCCGTGGAGCCTCTGACAACCCAAAACAGTGAGTGTACATTTTATTTTTTCATTTTTACTTAAGGAAATCAGTTTTTAAGTTATAAAAATTAGCTTTTATATATACATAAAAATTGGTTTTTATTTGTTTGTTTGAAAATAGAAAAGGTTAGATTTTTAAAATAGAAAAGGTTGATTTTTAAAATAGAAAAGATTAGATTTTTAAAATAGAAAAGATTAGATTTTTAAAATAGGAAAGATACGATTTTTAGCGGTGTAAAAATAGGATTTTTATCTATATAGTAGTAGTATAAAAATGTGATTTTTTTATATTGAATAGCGAAGTAAAAATTCGATTTTTATATATAGAACAGTGAAGTAAAAAATTCGATTTTTATATATTGAATAGCGAAGTAAAAATTCGATTTTTATATATTGAATAGCGAAGTAAAAATTTGATTTTTATATATTGAATAGCAAAGTAAAAATTCGATTTTTATATATGTAGTGAGTACGGATGACGAAAGTGACGAAATTGACGAAAGAAGAAACGACGGAGATTTTCTACATATGAAGAGTCGAGACGTTTGGATTAGCTAGCTAGTAAGAACTTCTCACTTTAACTTTTCTTTTCTAGTTATATAAATATATACTAGGATGCAGATGGTGTTTAGTAACACCCGACACCATCGTCCACAGACAATGGACTTGTTTGTTTGGTTGTGTAGTTGGTTAGATTATTTGGTTTGTATTGAATTGTTTAGTGAAATGAAACTGATTTGATTGATATGTGTATGGCGTGGGCCATTACTAGACCGGGGATAAGGCTAGGCCTCGTCCCGTTTCTAGTATCGTGTTGTTATGCCGCCGAAATTTTCTAAAATAAGTTAGAAAAATAAAGATATCATTTTATTTGTTAAATGAACCGAATAGAATATTCATAGGTTCAATAAAATAATTTGGTCATCAAAAATATAATTTTTAACGTGAATGTGAATAAATAAATATTCATTTACAAACCGGACGGTTTGTTTATGTACACCTATTTGAAGGACATTGATTGGGACGATAAATTTTACACATCGCCCAAGATGAGGGAATCAGTTGGTGGTCGTCTAGACGTACTTGGAGATCGATGGATATGCGAGGAAAGTGCCTCTGGTTTCGTTCAGACCCAGAACGAACTTGTAAATGGATTGTGTGTCTGACATTGGATTTTATTCTGTGTTGATTGATTTCTGTAAAATATATATCTGTTTGGCGGCGGAGAATTTATTCTCTTGCTTAACACCCTTCTCTGAGACGTATGAGCTTAGAGGTTATATATCGATAGATATCAATCGCATGGCATGAATTGCCTGTGTGGCACGGTGAGTTGCATGGATCAAGGCTTCTGTTGAAAAGCAAAGTCTTGTGGTTGATGATCAAAGCACGGCCTTTGTGGTGTAGCTTTGTGTATAACGTGAGTTCGCGAGCCTCACACCTCGGTATGAGTTAAAAACGGGATAAGGACTGCAGGGAGAGCACGACGTTTCTTTCTAGCTTTGGTGGTGTTAGTGACTTACCAGCCCTGACATCTACATACTTTTCACCTATGTGGTTGTTGGATGAGGCGTCTCGATTTTAGGTCTGTAAGGACCGGGAAACGTGTGTTTAGGAATTGCCAATCCTCAAACGTAAGAGAGGACCGGCCCTGAAGCATCCAGGGGTTACCCAGAGTGTGTAGTCCCGAGGCATTTGCTAGAGTGTCTCGAAGCGGAGAGGAGCTTGCCCCTTGCCTCGACTCATGACGGAAATCTAATTTCCAATATGTGTATTTCGGTTTTATTTGTAGAGCCTAGTATGGCGACATAGTGGGATGGGGCGCTTATGCCGTCTATGATTTATATTTATGATTGATATTGTTTTGATGCTATACACATATTATAGTATCAAATGATTTGTTTTAAACGTACTAAGCATGTTTGGCTGTTATAAGGTAAAACCCTATCCTCCGGCTTGCGTTGCATTGTGTGATGGGACCTGGGTCTTATAATAGCTTCATTTTTCGAAAAAGCATTGCGTTGTCTTTTCTATGCACTGGTACTCTTGGGAGGAAACCCGTTCCGTGTTGTACGACGTGGTCCCTTGAATTATTCTCTTTTAAAGTAAAGTTTTAAATAACTGTTTTTAGTTCTTACACCAGTCACATGACTGACCTGGAGTTTATTGTTTTAACCTAAACTCTGGGTGCCCCTATTTTCCACACGGGCAGCTAGTAGTTTTGGTTTTGCAGATTTATATTCACAGGTTCCTGGCTTACAGCTGGAATGATATCTGGAAAGCTCTATATCCGTATATCTCTTTCTAGTTGTAGTTTGTATTATTTCCGCTGCGATATATTTCAATGTAATTTATTGTAATCTCTGATATTTATCGAATGTATTTTATTCATTTATACTCTGTATATTATTGTATCTGATGGAATTTTTGTAATAGCAATGAAATGATCTTCCGTCTGCGTTCCAATTTGTCCTGTTCTCAAACGATCAGGGGTTTTCGAACGGTCTTGGTCGGTTTAACGACCGATTCAGATCGAGCGAAATTCTTGGCCGTTACAATATTTATATAGCTCGACGTTAGAATATAAATACTTTATTTTAATTATAAAAGGAATTGAAAATGGCGCGGTAGTTCGAAAATTCGATTTCAAAGTTCAAATGATTGTACAGGATTCAAAATTAACTGGATTTTAGCGAAACCAATAATATTTGAATCTAATTGAGAATATCTTTACAACGAATTCGAAAAATTGAAATTTCATAGCGGGAATCAAAAGAAATGCCCAGTTGAAATTTTAGAATAGTCGCTATGGAATTCTGGCCCTTAAAAATGAAAATTTTGCAAACAACTTCGGTTTTCGACAAAACCACTTTTGTTGGATCCGGGATATCAAATTATTACTAGATTCCAAAATTCATAATTTTTCGAATCTATATGTGAGCGTGGCGAAAGAAAACGTGTTTTGACAGTTTTTGTCAATTTCGATCAACCAGAAAATGGCCATTTTTCAAACGGTCTTCAAATTAGACGAAATTAGTTTTGTTAGGACCGTATTGTCAATATGAAGCTAGAAATAATTTTTCTGGGATTTTTCGAGTTAGTAGATGACCCCAGTAAATTGAAATGTGCGTTCAAAATCAATATATAGATTTATATTTTGATTTTGATGGAAACTGATCGAAACAGCCTAATCGGCTCACGATACATTTCCCATTGTGTTCGGAATGGGGGTAATTAGCTAGGGACGACAGTCGGTGGGCCTTGTTTGGTGGTCGAAATTAAAAGTCAACATTTTGAAAGAAATAAAGTAAACAAATAATAAACTATATAAAACTCCCTCCCCTTTTCATCCTCTCCCCCCCCCCCCCCCCGCGCGTCTATTTTAGTTTAGAAAAAAAAACCGTCGGATCTCGAAGTCGCCCCGCTGCTGCGCTCTGCCACGTCACCGCCAGGAAGACCGCCACCACCTCGACTCCTTCTTCTCCTCTCTTCCCTCCCTCACCTCTTTAACTCGACGCAGCCATAAAACCCGCTTCCCCCCAAACCGATTTGAAGCCCTAGCCGCCCAGTATCCCTCCGACGCCGCAGAGCCGTGACCACCACAGCCCCTCCTCCTCGCGTCAGCGCCCCCCTCTCTCCTGTTTGCCACGAGCAGTAAACCCCCCCCCCCCCGACAGCGAGCTCCTCCGATTGAAAGTGATGAGCGTTTACTTTAGTTTATTTTGTTAAAATAGTTTAAAAAATCTGATTCGTATATAGACAAATTAGTGTTTGAAATACGGTTTTTACTTATAAAAATATGATTTTTATATCATAGGAAGAATAAAAATATGATTTTTATATCATAGGAAGAATAAAAATATGATTTTTATTTATGTAGAGTAATAAAAATATAATTTTTATTATGTTACTAGCAAGATAAAAATATATTTTTTATCATGGAAGTAGCGGTGTAAATGAGTGATTTTTGCATATGTAGCAGAGATAAAAAAAATACGATCTTTATATATAAAAATGTGATTTTTATATAGAGAACGGCGAGAGAAAAATATGATTTTTATTATTTGAACACCGTTATAAAAATAGAATTTTTATCTATATAGTAGCGGTATAAAAATAATTTTTTTATCTACATAGCATCAATATAAAAATGTGATTTTTTATATACATAGCAACAATATAAAAATGTGATTTTTATATATGTAGTGAATACGGGCAACGAAAGTGACAAAAGGCAGACACGACAAGATTTTCTACATATGAAGAGTCGCGGAGTTTGGTTTTTCTCTTGGTGAGAACTTCTCACTTTTAATTTATTTTCTAGTTGAAATATATACTAGGATGCAGACGGTGCTTAGCAGCACCCGACACCCGTCGTCCACATACCATGGATGACTTGTTTGATTGATATGTTTTGAAAATAGATTGTATGATGTGGATTGAATAAATATTTTATAGTTAAAAATAATTTTTAACGTGTATATAAAATAAATATTTATAAACAAATTGGAAGATTTGTTTATATACACTGATTTGACTGATATTGATTGGGACGATAAATTTTACACATTGCCCAACTGCACAAATAAAAATCTATGTTTGTTGATTTGAAACCCCACACGGGTATTGGGATGATATTTGACGTACACTAATCCCGATTGTTTAGTTGTACGTCAATCGATGAGTTGACAGACTGTGTAAGCGTTAATTATTTATATTTAATGCTTATGTAGTTGTGTGGTGCACTTTGGATGATGGTTGATTATTTATCATTGCTATTATATACATGTGTTGTACAGAACCCATATAAATAACATTATATGGTAATTGAGTGGGTCTCATTCCAAATTAGAAAATAAATTATATTCATATGTTGACAATACTCATGTGTTGAGAATATTCATGTGTTGAACGAAATATTTATACAATAAAATTCACATTTTTATATTAAGAAAGAAATAAAAGAAAATTCATGTGTTGAATAAAAGAAAATTCATGTATTGAAGAAAATATTCATTTGTTGAATAGAATAATGAAGTTATTGAAATATAAAAAGCCATGTTGATTATATATGAACCATTTTGACGTGAACGATATTTATATCGATTTTATTCATTTTTATAATGAATATCGAAAAGAAATTGATTTCAAAATCTAATGTTTTTGAAAATATTATCATTTATATATCGATGATATGGAAAATTCAATTTTGATTAGAAATTGAATAGGAAGTTGAAATCGTTTTAAAAACGAATTTTAAAAAATTTATAAAATACATTTAGAATTGAAATCGATGAACTATATATAATATATATTATATATATTAAATGGCCTGAATAGAACGTGTCTCGTCGCGGTAGTTCGTGAATTTCGACCAATGACTTCGAATGGATATTACGGGAGATCCGACCGTCGGATTCTCCTAAAACCGGAACCGTTGGGTTTGTATCGAAAAAACTTTCTAACGAATAAAAGAAATTAGAAATCTAACCGTCGGATTTGGAATTATGTCCAAATCAAATTTGGAAAAGGTCGGTGTAGGTGCTGTTCGATGGACATTGGTGGAAATCGACTGTACGAGCCTTGATAAAATTATTAAAAATAGTAATAATTTGTGTAAAATCATAAGAAATGATTTGGAAAGAATTGGGATGAAAACTCCATATTTGAAAAGGTAAAAATAGATTTTTATCGAAATGAACTAGTTTTGAACTAGAATTATAATCCATTTATTTTTGAAATAAATAAATTGGATTTGAAAGGGTTTTAAAAGTAACCAGAATTTCCAGTAATTGAATTGGAATGGATTTGAATCGAAATTGTCTTTGGAATATTTCAATGTTGGATTTCGTGATTATACATATATTGTTATGGAAATTTGAAAGATATATTTAAATCGTTATTTCTAATACAATATTTGTTGGTTGTAGAATTTGATATTGAAAATAAGCCGATGTATTTTCTATTCAGAGCCTTTTATTTAATATCAAATGGGATTTGAGTTTGTCGTGAACGGTGTCATCATTAACACAGTTCTTAAACCCAGCTGAGAAAATGATTAAATCTACTTATTTAGATTTAATGAAGTATACCAATTAAATGGTATTTAATTGGAATTGAATTCGAATTGATTTTTGGGTTTATCGTGAATGGTGTTTTAAATAACACTTGTTTTATAACCCGACAATTAATGGAATGTGAGTTGGGTTTATCGTGAACTGTATTTTAACGACATTCATTCTTTAACCCGATTTACAGTGAAATGTGATTTGGAATTTATAAATCTTTTGTTAAGATTTAAAGGATATTTTCCAAAGTAAAGTTTTCCAATTTAATAAAATAAACTGGAATGGAATGGAATTCGATTTGGTAATAATCGAAGTGAATTTCTGTGGAGGAAGACAACTAATATATATGGAATTTAAAAGGGTTTGTCGTTATTCCATTTATATTATTAGTAGGATATGGAAGTTTATATCGAGTATATATATCGATTTGTTTTCCATGAAGATTCCATTGTAAATGGAATGTGATTTTGGGTTTATCGTGAACCGTGTTTTAAATGACATTGGTTCTTTAATCCAGTTAAAGACAGGATATGGTTTCCCAAGTTAAACAATCATTAATATTGATTTTTGGGAAGATTAAAACCAGGTGGAGTTTTAATGAATCTTTAATTAGATTGAAATGATCGAGGAAGGAGTATCACCAGTTTTGCTCCAGGCGATAGTTAAATCTTTAATTGGATTTGAACATGAAATGGTAATTGAATTTACCAATAACACTGTGGTGTTAGATATGAAGTATTATCAGTTTTACTTCATGGGATGAATAAGTTGAGATTGGGAAATTTAATAAATGATTACTTCGGTAAGGTTCGTTAATCCCGAGTAGTTTGGATAAACCATAATTTGGTTTGAATTGATATTCAAAAGAAGATTAAAGAATAAATTTAAAGAATTTATCTTTGATAAAATTATTGGGAACCTTTCCTTAAAGATGTGAATATTTGAATAAAAGAATATTTTGAGTTAGAATGAGGCGTATGTTGTGTTTGTGTAGCACTTGTTTATGATATACGCGAGTTATTCGAAAAGACCGAGTTTATCCCATTCTGAATAACTGATACGACGATAAGTCGAAGATGAAGATGGTGGTTGAAGACCAGAGGTCTTCGCATCGTTTGGATGATTCCTGATGATCTTGATTGGGCCGTACACCCAAAAGGAGGGAATAAGTTGGTGATCGTCCAGACGTACTTGGAGATCGATGGACATGCGAGGTACAAGGTGCCTCCGGTTTCGTTCAGACCCAGAACGGACTTGTAAATGGACTGTGTGTCTGACATTGGATATCATTCTGTGTGATTGAGGGATATCGGTTGGATGGAGTGGTTTGCCTGTGTGGCATGCTAAGATGCAAATGATCAAGGCTTCTGTTGAAAAGGAGAGTCTTGTGGTTGATGATCAAAGCACGGCCTTTGTGGCGTAGCTTTGTGTAGCATTAATTCGCGCGCCTCACACCCCGGTGTGAACAAGAAACGGGTGAAGGACCTTAGGGAGGACATGCGTTTCCTTCTAGCTAGAAGTGGCGTCAGTGGTTTTGCACACCCTGACGAGTTTGACTTATGTGGTTGTTGGATTGCGAGGCGCCTCGGATATATCGGTCGATCCGGGACCGATGGAGTCATTGGACTCATTGACACCCCATAGTGTGGGGAAACGCAGTGTTCAGGCATTTTAATCCACATCAGTGGACCGGCCCTGAAGATCCAAGGGACACGCGTTCTGTTCCTGAGGGGCGGGCTAGAGCGTCTCGAAGCGGTAAGGACGATCTCTTGCCTTGGTTCACAGACGAAAATCCAATTTCCAAATACATGACATTTGCGGTTATGATTGTAGAGCCTAGTATTGGCGACATGATATATGGTACCCATGCCGCCTAGGATTGATAAATTTATATTTGAAGTTGTTTTATACAGTATTATAACGACCCGAACTTCCCCCGTGGAGGAAAGCCCGGAGTGAGATGAGAAGAAGCCACAAAGGAACACAGACAGAAGAACATTTCATTGTTTATTACAACAATTCCATCAGAATACAAGAATATACAGAGTAAGAATAAATATTACACATTTGATAAATATCAGAGATTACAATAAATTACATAGCAGCGGAAAAACAATATAAGACACAACTTAAAGTGATACATGGATACAGAGCTTTCCGAGCATCGTTCCAGCTGTAAATCAGGATCCTGTGAATATAAATCTGCTAAACCAAAACTACTAGCTGCCCGTGTGGAAAATAGGGGCACCCAGAGTTTAGGTTAAAACAATAAACTCCAGGTTAGTCATGTGACTGGTGTGAGAACTAAAACAGTTATTTAAAACTTTACTTTAAAAGAGAGTAATTCAAGGGACCACGCCGTATAACACGGAACGGGTTTCATCCCAAGAATACTAGTGCATATAACAAAATAGCGCAATGCTTTTTAGAAAAACGAAGCTATTATAAGACCCAGGTCCCATTGGTACGTTTAAAACAAATCATTTCATACTATTATAGGTGTTTAGTGTAAAAACAATTTTAATCATGAATATCAATCATAGGCGGCATGGGTACCATCTATCATGTTGTCATACTAGGCTCTACAAATAAAACCGAAATACACGTATTGGAAATTGGATTTCCGTCATGAGTCGAGGAAAGGGGCAAGCTCCTCTCCGTTCGAGACACTCTAGCAAATGTCTCAGGACCACACACAGCAATCCTTGGAATCGGTTGGGCCGGTCCTCTCTTACTTTTGAGGATTGGCAATTCCTGAACACACGTTTCCCGATCCTAACAGACCTATATCTGAGGCGGCTCGCATTCAACAACCACACAGGTGAAAAGTATATAAATGTCAGCCAGTTTAAGCACTGACACCACCACTAGCTAGAAAGGAACGACGTGTTCTCCCAACGGTCCGTATCCCCTTTTTGACTCATACCGAGGTGTGAGGCTCGTGAATTCACGCTATACACAAAGCTGCGCCACACAGGCCGTGCTTTGATCATCAACCACAAGACTTTGCTTTTCAACAGAAGCCTTGATCATTCGCCACTTATGCGTGCCACACTGGCAATTCACTCCATGCGACTGATGTCCATCGATATACAACCTCTGAGCTCGTATGTCTTAGAGAAGGGCGTTAAGCAAGAGAATAAATTTTCTGCCGCCAAACATATGTATATTTAATAGAGATCAATCAACACAGAATAAAATCCAATATCAGACACACAATCCATTTACAATTTCGTTCTAGGTCTGAACGAAACCGGAGGCACTTTCCTCGCATATCCATCGATCTCCAAGTACATCTGGACGACCACCAACTGATTCCCTCATCTTGGGTGTACAGCCCAATCAAGATCATCAGTAATCACCCAAACGATGTGAAGACTTCCGGTCTTCAACCACCGTCTTCATCTTCGACTTATCGCCGAATCGGTTATTCAGAATAGGTATAAACCCGGCCTTTCTGAATCACCCGCGTATATAATAAGCACGTGTTACACAAACACAACATACGCCTCATTCCAATTCAGAATATTCTTTTATTCACAAAATCACATTCTTAGGGAAAGGTTCCCATTAATTTTATCCAAGATAAATTCTTCTAAATTTATTCTTTAATCTTCCTTTGGATATCATTTCAAACTAGTCGGTATTAGCGAACCACACCGAAGTAATTATTTATTTTATTTCCCAATCCCAACCCATTCATCCCATGGAGCAAAACTGGTAATACTCCATATCTAACACCACGGTGTTATCGGTAAAGTTAATTACCCTTTTTACGTTCAAATCTAATTAAAGATATAGCTATCGCTTTGGAGCAAAACTAGTGGTACTCCATTCTCGATCACTTTTAAGATTTGATCATTTAAATTATCAATTCATATTTCAATCTAATTAAAGATTCATTAAAACTCCACTTAGTTTTAATCTTTTCAAAAATCAATATCCTGTCTTTAACCGGGGTTAAAGAACCAATGTCATCTAAAACACGATTCACGATAAACCCAAAATCACATTCAAATTCAATTCCAATTAAACATTATTTAATTGGTGCACTTCATTAATTCTAAATAGAAAGATTTAATCTTTTTCTCCATTGGGCTTAAGAACAGTGTTAATGAAAACACCATTCACGACAAACCCAAATCACGTTTGATATTAAATACAAGGCTCTGAATAGAAAATATATCGGCTTATATTCAATATCAAATTCTGAAACCAACAAATATCGTATTGGAAATAACGATATGAATATATCTTTCAAATTTCCACAACCATATCTATATAATCACAAAATCCAACATTGAAATATTCTGAAGACAATTTCGATTCAACTCCATCCCAATTCAAGTATTGGAAATTTCTAATTATTTTTAAAACCACTTTCAAACTCAATTTATTTATTTCAAAAATAAATTGATTTTAATCCTAGTTCAAAACTAGTTCATTTCGATAAAAATCTATTTTTATCTTTTCAAATGTGGAATTTTTCATCCCAGTTCTTCACAATCTATTTCTTATGATTTGACACAAATTATAGATATTTTTAATAATTTTACCAAGGCATGTACAGTCGATTTCCATCAACGGCCATCGAACTGCACTTACAGCGACCTTTTCCAAATTTGATTCGGACATAATTCCAAATCCAACCGTTAGATTTCAAATTTCTAATATTCATTAGAAAGCTCTTTTCGATACGAACCCAACAGTTCTGGTTTTAGGAGAATCCGACGGTCGGATCTCCCGTAATGTCCATTCGAAGTCAATGGTCGAAATTCACGAACTGTCGCAGCGCGTTCTATTCAGGCCATTATATATAATATAATATAATATATATATATATATATATAATATTTCATCGATTTCCTTTTAAAACGTATTTGATAAATCGTTTTAAATTCGTTTTCGAAACCATTTCAATTCTATATTCAATTTCAAATCAAAATTGAATATTTCATATCATTACTATATAAATGATAATATTTTCAAAACGTTATATTTTGAAATCACTTCTTTTTCTATATTCATTTTAAAAATGAATATAATCGATATAAATATCGTTCACGTCAAAATGGAGCATCTCTAATCAACACGGCTTTATATATTTCAATAAATTCGTTATTCTATTCAAAAAAATGAATATTTATTCGATTCAACACATGAATCTATATTTCTTTCAACACATGAATATTCTCAACACATGAGCACTGTCAACACATGACAATTATATTTTTTTAATATATTGTATAAAACTATGGTATCTATCTTTTGATTTTCAAATCAGACTCCAACTATAAAGTAGTAAGAGAATGATTCCCTAAGTATTAACGCCGAAGGCCGAAACCAATATCAGATCAATACCCAGGAAACCACTCATCTTATCTATTTTCCAGTTAGTTTCTAACTTTAAATATGATAAAGATGTAAATTTTATTTTAAAATATTTCTTTCAATACATGATAATTTTCAACACATGATTATTCATTATTTTCCCAATTGGAATGAGGCCCAATCAATTACCATATAATGTTAATTATATGGATTCCATACAACATATGTATATAATCACAACAATAAATAATCAATCATCATCCAAAGTGGACCACACTATATAAGCATCAAGTATATATATCTAATGCTTATAACAGCCTGTCAATCAATCGATCGACATACAACTAACCAATCGGGATGAGTGGACTTCAAATATCATCCCAACACCCGTGTGGGGTTTCAAATCAACAAACACATATTTTTATTCACACACACACGTTAAAAATAATATTTTTAACGATAAAATATTTTTAACTATATAAATATTTTATTTCATTTCACATCACACAATCAATTTTCTTCACAACAAACAATCAAACATACAAGCCATCCATGGTCTATGGATGACAGGTGTCGAGTGCTACTAAGCACCGTCTGCATCCTAGTATATATTTATAAATAGAAAAGAAGATTTAAAGTGAGAAGTTCTCACCGAGGGTTCCACTCTGCCGTGCTTTGCTTTTGAACTGCAGAACCGTCCGAATCTGCTTGAATTTCCTATGCAGTTCTTTTCACCCTGTTCAAATAAAAATTATATTTTTATCACTTCATTCAATAAATAAAAATCGTATTTTTATTTCTTCTTCTTTATATATTTTTACAACGCTTCATTCTATATAAAAATTAAATTTTTATATTTCTATTTCATATATAAAGATTGAATTTTTATTTCACCCCTATAAAAATCGCATTTTTATTTCACCCCTATAAAAATCGCATTTTTATTTCAACATATATATAAGAAATATCAGATTTTTATTTCGCTACTATATAGATAAAAATTCTATTTTTACAGCGGTATTCATATAATAAAGATTATATTTTTATATCGTCACTTATATAAAAATCACATCTTTGTTTCTTCTACAAAATAAAGATCAAATCTTTAACACTACTATAATGTAAAAATCATATTTTTAATCCTTCTGTATTATAAAAATTATATTTTTAACCTTTCGATATTATAAAAATTATATTTTTAACCTTTATATATTATAAAAATTATATTTTTAACCTTTCTATATTATAAAAATATCGTCTTTCATAGATTAAAAACCCCACCTTTTCACGATTAAAAATCTAAACATTGCTTGTATAAAAATCGTTTCTTTGCGTGATAAAAATCGCTACCTTTCTAAGATAAAAATCACTACTTTCTCGTTTAAAAATCCGACCTTTCCTTGCTAAAATCACAAATAAAAATCCGACCTTTCTTTGCTAAAATCACAAATAAAAATCCAACCTTTCTTTGCTAAAACCACAAATAAAAATCCGACCTTTCTTAACATATAAATCATTCCTTTATACGATTAAGAATTAAACCCTCATATAATGAAAATCATACTTTCTATTTCATTCAAAATCGTATGTTGGTATCATAATATAATATATAAAAAATCAGTTCAAGGCTTACATTGATTGGGTTTTCAGCGGAGGGGGCGTTCGCTGCTGATTGCAGGGGGTGAATGGTGGTCGTTGGGTCGGAGGTGGTCGGGTGGGAGCTTGCAGGTGGCGGTGGGGTTTAATTTGGCCAGAGCATGGCTTTTTGGGGCTTCATGGGCTCACAGGGTCTTCACGTCGAGGTGGGGGCATCGGAGGAGAGGAGGGCGGCGTGCCAGAGGTGGGCGGCGGTGGAAGTCGATGGGCGGGGCTCCACCCTTTTTCTTTTTCATTTTTTATTTATTTCTGGTTCGATCTATAAATAATGAAAGGGGAGAGTGTTAAGGGTGTTTTATATATTTAATTTATTTATTATTTTATTTCCAAAAAGCAACTTTTATTTTCGACCTCGAAACGAGACCCACCGCCTGTCGTCCATAGCTAATTACCCCCATTCCGAACACAATGGGATATATATCGTAAGCTGATTCGACTGTTTCGATTAGTTTTCATCAAAATCAACATATAACTCTATATATTGAATTTGAATGCGCATTTCAATTTATTGGGGCCACATACTAATTCAGAAAATTCCAGAAAAATTATTTCTAGTTTTGTATTGACGATACGGTCCTAACAAAACTAGTTTCATCAAATTCCGAGACCGCTGGAAAAATGGCCATTTTCCAGTCGATTAAAATCAACTAAAACTGGTCAAACGCGTTTTCCTTTGCCATGCTCACATATTGATTCGAAAAATTATGAAATTTGAAATCTAGCAATAACTTGACATCGCGGATCCAACAAAAGTGGTTTCATCGAAAACCGAGGTCGTTTGCAAAATTTTCATTTTTAAGGGCCATAATTCCATAGCGACTATTCTGAATTTTCAACTGGACATGTAACACCCCGTAATTCTGTTAATATTAATATTCACAAATTATAGAATAATTAATCTCAGACGTGAGAATTATGGGAAACAGGTTGCGCCATTGTGTTCGTCCCGGAATTCTGGTTGAGATAGAGTCCGAGTTTGCGTGAATTGGACTTCGTATGAAGAAGTTATGGCCATCGGAAGTTTCAGAAAATTCAAAACAGCTCGCAGGAAATTTAAAATTCAAACAGAAAAGTGCAGAAGCGGGCTGGGCGGGAAAAATTCCCGCCCAGGCAGGTCGACTGGGGGGTCGACACTAGTGTCGACCTGCCCCCCCCCCCTCAGGTCGACTATAGTGTCGACCTGGGTGTCGACCTGGGTCTGGCGGCTAGGGTTTTTGACTGAGCCTGTTTTTGACTGAGTGATGACCCATTAGGGTTTTGACCTAATCTGGTTGGCTGGGATTAGTTCTGTGTTGATCTGATGGTCTAAAATAAATCCTAACTCTATAAATACCTAGGTAGTCTCTCACCCTAATTCATAAGAAAAATAGAATAGCTACCGTCATACCGCCGCCATGGAACTCAGTGGAGCCGCCGCCAACTAAGAAGGAAGGAAAGCTTAGCAAAATCCTAACACTATTCAACTCTAAAGCAAAGCAAAACTCTCTTTTCTTATCTAAATTGTGATTATGATAGTCTTAACAAGATTAATATTAAATTAATTAGGTTAAGTCATGAATGGATTATGAGTAGATGATGTGAATTGTCATATTTGTTGTTGTAAACTTTATGCTATCATGTATGTTATCAATCCTATGCTATGTATCCTATATGTTGTAAATCAAGCTATGATGATGTTATGTATGTTGAGAGTTTCTATGCTAAATTGTGATAAATCATACATGCTTTAAAGTCATGATGTTATTGTTTATGCTAATTAGTTCATGTTAATCACATCATGATGTTAATGTTATTTGGGTTATGTTAATCTATATGACAAGTCACATATGAAAGTTTAGGTTGAGATTATGAACATATGCTATGACCTCTATTTTGATCTAGAATTATGCTATGACATATGTGAAATTCTATGCTAGTTCATACCATCATTATGTTGCCTAAAACCCCCTTATGCAAGTTTGTACACAAATTTGAGTATGATCATATCATGTAAATTGTGACATTTAACAAGTTGACACCTTTACATCCTTAACATGGGTAGTTTATGCAAGTTTCACCCCTATTATGATTAGATTCATTTTAATTGTCTATATGTTGTGATAATTTATTTTGTGCTATGAGTTAGACTATTCGAGTCTAACGTATATTCTGCGTTGGATAAGCGAACGTATAAACGTGGGGTAGGGGTAATATTAAGGATTTAATAATAAGAAGTTGGGGTGCAATTGATATGATTTTGCATGCCATGAGTGGATGACCATAATTGAGTCAATTATGGACATCATTAAAAGTGGACTTAATTAATAATTTGAATACGGAATTATTAAAACTGGGGGTAAAAGATTATAAGTGATAATCAATGCTTAGGACACGAGGTTGGACTCGTTTGTGACGTAAACCTGCCCGGAACCGCCCGGCAAATCCAGTGGTCACAAATGTCAGCCCAATGTGAGAGGTCCTAGGCCTAAACTAAAGCATAACAGTTGTAAAGACACGAGGTTAGACTCTTTTATGGTGTAAGACTGCCCGGACCCGCCCGGCATATCTAGCTGCCATAAATGCCAGTCTAATGTGAGAGGTCTTTATGAGGTTATGGCCTGAATGAATTAAGAAATACTTAACCAGATAAACATATAAGGTGGGACATGGGGGTTAAGTAGGTGCCTTGGGTGACATGAGGAATATAGTGGGTGCCCTTAGTGGCATGTGAAATACGATTAGTAAGACTTAACCAAACACACATGTAAATGAACATGACTAAGAGGGTTAAGTGGGATATACTAGTGGTGACAAGCTTAGGTGGGTAGCTTGTGGGGCCCATTTCAACCAGTATCCCAAACGTATCTTTGTGGGCTCGACCCAAGTCGAGGACGGGACACGCATACTGGGTTTGACTACAAGAGGCCAAAACGGGGAGCGGTGGCAACGCAAGTCCAACGGGTTTCATATGCGTGTTTGGACCTGAGCTGGTAGGTAAGACGTTGTTGCATCGTATAGGTATAAGCCGTGCATTCTCAAGTTGTATCGGGTTGCCACTTTAGGGGAGTGATACACCCCACTGTGGGGCCAGCACGGGTATCTACGAGTAGGGAGCCGATCGAAAGTGGGTAGTGGGGTACACCTAGTGGAGATAGGGGCAGACGACACCTATGTAGTCAGCTAGGGGTACGTAAGGCTATTTATACTATTTCTGTGTGAAGCAAGTGGGATCAACCTTTAGGGTGACTGGTGCAGTGCAGTGTAGTAATGTGCGGTGCAGTGAAGTAATTATTCGTTAATAATTAGGTGTGCCTTTACCGTTATCTTTAACGTTATCTTAAACATTATCTTTATCTGCTCATTCCATACCTAATAGTTCATAGACATTTACTCGTCTTTCAGCTTATTCCTTAGTCTGGTTATTTTGATAGTAGTATTGTTAGAATTACCATACTCGCCAGACTTTATGTCTGACCCCCTCCAATTCTATCCTTTTTCCCCCTCCAGGTCCTCAGGTTGGGCCCAACTCTAGTGGAGTTTGATTGGATTGCTTCATCTCTCTTTGGAAAGCTTGGACCGTTGAAGTAAAGTCCAGCTTGTTATCTTTTAATGGCTATTTATGTAATGGGATTATGTATTTTTTTTTATGAAGATGGATATTGTACTTGGCTATGATCTATGGTTTTATGATGTAACAAACATGTTTAATTTCCGCTGCAATAAAATGAAGTTTTAGATTTCCAAGTACTATTTATTATCTGTCTTGTTGTAATTTTTCTGTTCTATATTCACTTATAACCTCCATGGAAGTTAATGCATTCCCTTTGTGAGTGACATTAATGGACGTGGAGTGTTACATGACATATCTTTTGATTCCCGCTATGAAATTTCAATTTTTTGAATTCGTTGGAAAGATATCCTTAATTAGATTCTAATATTTTTGGTTTCACTAAAATCCGGTTTGTTTTGAACCCGGTACATTCATTTGAAATCCTGAAATCGAATTATCGAACTACCGCGCCATTTTCAATTCCTTTTATAATCTAAAATAAATATTTATATTCTAACGACGACGTATATAAATATATACATTCTAATTCTATTCAAAATAAATTTCTTGTCGATATTATTTAAAATAATTCATTTTAAATATTCAAAATTCGTTAGAATTGCCAAAATAAAATTTTTAAATTGGCTCGCATTTCCGGGTTGTTACAATCTCCCCCACTTAAAACTTTTCGTCCCCGAAAAGGAACGAAGCCGAAAATTGTTTAATAAATCAACTCAACTTTCTTAATTTTCGTTACGGCCTAAGTTCTTCTACTTTTCCGTTTCTAAGAACTTTACAAATTTTTCAAAAATTTGGCTAACACCCTAAATTTTTGAAAAATTTCGCCATAACCTCCCCTGCACCGGGGACTTCGGGATATTTCGTATAGCCTCCCATGGCCTTCTTCAACTCAAAAGAAAAAGAAAAGGCCAAGCGGCTAGCCAATCGGCTCATAAAATCATCATCACCCAAATAAAACAGTAAATTATGGTAAACATGTACCTATTTATCGGGAAAGCAATTTTATTCTTCTGCTCTAGCCTCTTTGCTATGACCTGTTCAATGTGTAAGTACATGTATAATCAAGCAAATGCGACCAATTTTCAATACAGTTCAATATTTGATTCAATTAGGCTAAATGGTTCAAAGTTTCAAACAAATAGACTAACAACACAACCATCAATCAATTAGTGGATTAACGTTTCGAATTCATAATTTTGATACATATACAGAAAATCATGTTTTGATGCCAAATCACAACAATATATTCTAGCTATATTTTGTTTCTCACACCAGTCTAATGGAAATATATAGATATCACACCTTCGGAACACGAAATAATTACTAATGATGCACGTGCTATCATCAGTACCATCTATGGACGACTAGAGTGCGATTCTATATCTATCCAGTATATCAAAACTTCGAATATACGTTCATGACGCGTATATGCAAAATAATCATATACTAGATTGTCCAAATTCAAAATAAATAAATATCCAAATACGTATAAAACGATTTAAATTTTCAAAACAATATTGTTTTCATTTGAAAAATATACTCTTCACACTCGTTCTAGGATACTGCTGATCCTATCTCTTACAAGTAATTCTAATTGGATATTACTAATCCAATATCTGATGAATTCTTTCGTTCGGTTCTAATGTGTCTTGTTCTCGAGCTCTGTGAACCAAAGCTCTGATACCACTCTATAACGACCCGAACTTCCCCGTGGAGGAAAGCCCGGATTGAGATGAGAACAAGCCACAAAGGAACGCAGACAGAAGAACATTTCATTGTTTATTACAACAATTCCATCAGAATAAAAGAATATACAGAGTATGAATAAATATTACACATTTGATAAATATCAGAGATTACAATAAATTACATAACAGCGGAAAAACAATATAAGACACAACTGAAAGTGATACACGGATACAGATCTTTCCGAGCATCGTTCCAGCTGTAAATCAGGATCCTGTGAACATAAATCTGCAAAACCAAAACTACTACCTGCCCATGTGGAAAATAGGGGTACCCAGAGTTTAGATTAAAACAATAAAATCCAGGTCAGTCATGTGACTGGTGTGAGAACTAAAACAGTTATTTAAGACTTTACTTTAAAAGAGAGTAATTCAAGGGACCACGCCGTATAACACGGAACGGGTTCCCTCCTAAGAATACTAGTGCATATAACAAAACAGCGCAATGCTTTTTAGAAAAATGAAGCTATTATAAGACTCAGGTCCCATCACACAATGCAACGCAAGCTAGAGGGTAGGGTTTTCCCTTATAATAGCCAAACATGCTTGGTACGTTTAAAACAAATCATTTGACACTATTATAGGTGTATAGTGTCAAAACAATTTCAATCATAAATATCAATCATAGGCGGCATGGGTACCATCTATCATGTCGCCATACTAAGCTCTACAAATAAAACCGAAATACACGTATTGGAATTTGGATTTCCGTCATGAGTCGAGGCAAAGGGCAAGCTCCTCTCCGTTCGAGACACTCTAGCAAATGTCTCAGGACCACACACAGCAATCCTTGGAATCGGTTATGCCGGTCCTCTCTTACTTCTGAGGATTGGCAATTCCTGAACACACGTTTCCCGATCCTAACAGACCTATATCCGAGGCGCCTCGCATCCAACAACCACACAGGTGAAAAGTATATAAATGTCATCCAGTTTAAGCACTGACACCACCACTAGCTAGAAAGAAACATCGTGTTCTCCCAACGATCCGTATCCCTTTTTGACTCATGCCGAGGTGTGAGGCTCGCGAATTCACGCTAGACACAAAGCTGCGCGACACAAGCCGTGCTTTGATCATCAACCACAAGACTTTGCTTTTCAATAGAAGCCTTGATCATTTGTCACTTACGCGTGACACACTGGCAATTCACTCGATGCGACTGATGTCCATCGATATACAACCTATGAGCTCGTACGTCTCAGAGAATGGCGTTAAGCAAGAGAATAAATTCTCTGCCGCCAAACAGATGTATATTTAATAGAGATCAATCAACACAGAATAAAATTCAATGTCAGACAGACAATCCATTTACAAGTTCGTTCTGGGTCTGAACGAAACCGGAGGCACTTTCCTCGCATATCCATCGATCTCCAAGTACGTCTGGACGACCACCAACTGATTCCCTCATCTTGGGTGCACATCCCAATCAAGATCATCAGTAATCACCCAAACGATGTGAAGACTTCCGGTCTTCAACCACCGTCTTCATCTTCGACTTATCGCCGAATCGGTTATTCAGAATGGGTATAAACCCGACCTTTCTGAATCACCCGCGTATATAATAAACACGTGTTACACAAACTCAACATATGCCTCATTCCAATTCAGAATATTCTTTTATTCACAAAATCACATTCTTAGGGAAAGGTTCCCATTAATTTTTTCCAAGATAAATTCTTCTAAATTTTTTCTTTAATCTTCCTTTGTATATCATTTTAAACTAGTCGGGATTAGCGAACCACACCGAAGTAATTATTTATTTTATTTCCCAATCCCAACCTATTCATCCCATGGAGCAAAACTGGTAATACTCCATATCTAACACCACGGTGTTATCGGTAAAGTTAATTACCCTTTTTATGTTCAAATCTAATTAAAGATTTAACTGTCGCTTTGGAGCAAAACTGGTGGTACTTCATTCTCGATCACTTTTCAGTTTTGATCATTTAAATTATCAATTCACATTTCAATCTAATTAAAGATTCATTAAAACTCCATTTAGTTTTAATCTTTTCAAAAATCAATATCCTGTCTTTAACCGGGTTAAAGAACCAATGTCATCTAAAACACGGTTCACGATAAACCCAAAATCACATTCAAATTCAATTCCAATTAAACATTATTTAATTGGTACACTTCATTAAATCTAAATAGAAAGATTTAATATTTTTCTCCATTGGGCTTAAGAACAGTGTTAATGAAGACACCATTCACGACAAATCCAAATCACGTTTGATGTTAAATACAAGGCTCTGAATAGAAAATATATCGGCTTATATTCAATATCAAATTCTGAAACCAGCAAATATCATATTGGAAATAACAATATGAATATATCTTTCAAATTTCCACAACCATATCTGTATAATCAAAAAATCCAACATCGAAATATTCCGAAGACAATTTCGATTCAACTCCATCCTAATTCACGTATTGGAAATTCCGATTATTTTTAAAACCACTTTCAAACTCAATTTATTTATTTCAAAAATAAACTGATTTTAATCCTAGTTCAAAAATAGTTCGTTTCAATAAAAAACTATTTTTATCTTTTCAAATGTGGAATTTTTCATCCCAGTTTTTCATAAACTATTTCTTATGATTTTACACAAATTATAGATATTTTTAATAATTTTATCAAGGCCCGTACAGTCGATTTCCATCAACGGCCATCGAATTGCACTTACAGTGACCTTTTCCAAATTTGATTCGGACATAATTCCAAATCCAACCGATAGATTTCAAATTTCTAATATTCACTAGAAATCTCTTTTCGATACGAACCCAACGGTTCTGGTTTTAGGAGAATCCGACGGTCGGATCTCCCATAATGTCCATTCGCAGTCAATGGTCGAAATTCACGAACTGCTGCAGCGCGGCGCGTTCTATTCAGGCCATTATATATATAATATATATACATTATATATATTTCGTCGATTTCCTTTTAAAACGTATTTGATAAATCGTTTTAAATTCGTTTTCAAAACCATTTCAATTCTATATTCAATTTCAAATCGAAATTGAATATTTCTTATCATTACTATATAAATGATAATATTTTCAAAACGTTATATTTTGAAATCACTTCTTTTTCTATGTTCATTTTAAAAACGAATATAATCGATATAAATTTCGTTCACGTCAAAATGGCGCATCTCTAATCAACACGGCTTTATGTATTTCAATAAATTCGTTATTCTATTCAAAAAAATGAATATTTATTCCATTTAACACATGAATCTATATTTCTTTCAACACATGAATATTCTCAACACATGAGCACTGTCAGCCCATGACTATTATATTTTTTTTAATATATTTTATAAAACTATGGTATCTATCTTTTGATTTTCAAATCAGACTCTCACTATAAAGTAAGAGAATGATTCCCTAAGTATTAACGCCGAAGGCCGAAAGCAATATCAGATCAATACCCAGGAAACCACTCATCTTATCTATTTTACAATTAGTTTCTAACTTTAAATATGATAAAGATGTAAATTTTACTATTAAAATATTTCTTTCAACACGTGATAATTTTCAACACATGATTATTCATTATTTTCCCAATTGGAATGAGGCCTAATCAATTACCATATAATGTTAATTGTATGGATTCCATACAACACATGTATATAATCACAACAATAAATAATCAATCATCATCCAAAGTGCACCACACTGTATATGCATCAAGTATAAATATCTAACGCTTATAACAGCCTGTCAATCAATCGATCGACATACAACTAACCAATCGAGATGAGTGGACTTCAAATATCATCCCAACACCCGTGTGGGGTTTCAAATCAACAAACACATATTTTTATTCACATACACACGTTAAAAATAATATTTTTATCGATAAAATATTTTTAACTATACAAATATTTTATTTCATTTCACATCACACAATCAATTTTCTTCACAACAAACAATCAAACATACAAGCCATCCATGGCCTTTGGATGACGGGTGTCGGGTGCTACTAAGCACCGTCTGCATCCTAGTATATATTTTTAACTAGAAAAGAAGATTTAAAGTGAGAAGTTCTCACCGAGGGTTCCACTCCGCCGTGCTTTGCCTTTGAACTGCTGAACCGTCCGAATCTGCTTGAATTTCCTATGTAGTTCTTTTCACGCTGTTCAAATAAAAATTATATTTTTATCACTTCATTCAATAAATAAAAATCGTATTTTTATTTCTTCTTCTTTATATATTTTTACAACGCTTCATTCCATATAAAAATTATATTTTTATATTTCTATTTCATATATAAAGATTGAATTTTTATTTCACCGCTATAAAAATCGCATTTTTATTTCAACATATATATAAGAAAGATCAGATTTTTATTTCGCTACTATATAGATAAAAATTCTATTTTTATAGCGGTATTCATATAGTAAAGATTATATTTTTATATCGCCACTTATATAAAAATCACATCTTTGCTTCTTCTACAAAATAAAGATCAAATTTTTAACATTACTATAATGTAAAAATCATATTTTTAATCTTTCTATATTATAAAAATTATATTTTTAACCTTTCTATATTATAAAAATTATATTTTTAACCTTTCTATATTATAAAAATTATATTTTTAACCTTTTATATTATAAAAATATCGTCTTTCATAGATTAAAAACCCCACCTTTTCACGATTAAAAATCTAAACTTTGCTTGTATAAAAATCGTTTCTTTGCGTGATAAAAATCGCTGCCTTTCTAAGATAAATATCACTACTTTATCGTTTAAAAATCCGACCTTTCCTTGCTAAAATCACAAATAAAAATCCGACCTTTCTTTGCTAAAATCACAAATAAAAATCTGACCTTTCTTTGCTAAAATCACAAATAAAAATCCGACCTTTCTTTGCTAAAATCACAAATAAAAATCCGACCTTTCTTAACATAGAAATCATTCCTTTATACGATTAAGAATTAAACCCTCATATAACGAAAATCATACATTCTATTTCATTCAAAATTATATGTTGGTACCATAATATAATATATAAAAAATCAGTTCAAGGCTTACATTGATTGGGTTTTCAGCGGAGGGGGCGTTCACTTCTGATTGCAGGGGGAGAATGGCGGTCGTAGGTGGTCGGGTGGGAGTTTGCAGGTGGCGGTGGGGTTTAATTTGGCCGGAGCGTGGCTTTTTGGGGCTTCATGGGTTCACAGGGTCTTCACGTCGAGGTGGGGTCATCGGAGGAGAGGAGGGCGGCGCCTCGGGCCGGCGGTGGCGGCACGCCAAAGGAGGGCGACGACGGAAGTCGATGGGCGGGGCTCCGCCCTTTTTCTTTTTCTTTTTTTTTAATTTCTGGTTCGATCTGTAAATAACGAAAGGGGAGAGAGTGTTGAGGGTGTTTTAGATATTTAATTTATTAATTATTTTATTTCCAAAAAGCAACTTTTATTTTCGACCTCGAAACGAGATCCACCGCCTATCGTCCATAGCTAATTACCCCCATTCCGAACACAATGAGATATATATCGTAAGCTGATTCGACTGTTTCGATCAGTTTTCATCAAAATCAACATATAACTCTATATATTGAATTTGAATGCGCATTTCAATTTATCGGGGCCACATACTAATTCAGAAAATTCCAGAAAAATTATTTCTAGTTTCGTATTGACGATACGGTCCTAACAAAACTAGTTTCGTCAAATTCCGAGACTGCTGAAAAAATGGCCATTTTAGAGTCGATTAAAATCAACTTAAACTGGTCAAACGTGTTTTCCTTTGCCATGCTCACATATTGACTCGAAAAATTATGAAATTTGAAATCTAGCAATAACTAGACATCGCGGATCCAACAAAAGTGGTTTCGTCAAAAACCGAGGTCGCTTGCAAAATTTCCATTTTTAAGGGCCAAAATTCCATAGCGACTATTCTGAATTTTCAACTGGACATATCTTTTGATTCCCGCTATGAAATTTCAATTTTCGAATTCGTTTGAAAGATATCCTCAATTAGATTCTAATATTTTTGGTTTCACTAAAATCCGGTTTATTTTGAACCCGGTACATTCATTTGAAATCCTGAAATCGAATTATCTAACTACCGCGCCATTTTCAATTCCTTTTATAATTTAAAATAAATATTTATATTCCATCGACGACGTATATAAATATATACGTTCTAATTCTATTCAAAATAAATTTATCGTCGATATTATTTAAAATAATTCATTTTAAGTACTCAAAATTCGTTAGAATTGCCAAAATAAAAAATTTAAATTGGCTCGCATTTCCGGGTTTTTACAACTATGCACTTATAATAGTATCAAATGATTTTTTTTAACGTATCCAGCATGTTTGGCTATTATAAGGGAAAACCCTATCCTCCGGCTTGTGTTGCATTGTGTGATGGGACCTGGGTCTTATAATAGCTTCATTTTTCCAATAAGCATTACGCTGTTTTGATATATGCAATGGTATTCATGGGAGGAAACCCGTTCCATGTTATACGGCGTGGTCCCTTGATATATCTGATTTAAAGTTAAGTTTTAAATAACTGTTTCAGTTCTCACACCAGTCACATGTCTGACCTGGAGTTCATTGTTTTAACCTAAACTCTGGGTGCCCCTATTTCCACACGGGCAGCTAGTAGTTTTGGTTTTGCAGATTTATATCCACAGGAACCTGGTTTACAGCTGGTATGATATCCGGAAAACTCTGTATCCGTATATCTCTTTCATTTGTGTATTGTATTATTTTTCCGCTGCATTAATGTATTTAAATCTCTAATGTTTGTCAAATGTATATTATTTGTTTATACTGTGTATATTCTTGTATTCTGATGGAATTGTTGTAATTAACAATGAAATGTTCTTCTGTTTGTGTCCCAATGTGGCTTGTCCTCAGTACAATCCGCGATTTCCCGTGATGGGGATTTCGGGTCGTTATACAATCAGAATTTCCAATATACGAATTGGAGTGGATTTGAATCGAAATTATCTTCGGAATATTTCGATGTTGGATTTTGTGATTATATAGATATGGTTGTGGAAATTTGAAAGATATATTTGTATCATTATTTCCAATACGTTATTTGTTGGTTTCAGAATTTGATATTGAATATAAGCCGATATATTATCTATTCAGAGCCTTGTATTTAATATCAAATGGGATTTTGGGCTCGTCGTGAATGGGGTCTTAAATAACACTGTTCTTGGACCCAGTTTAGAAAAGAGTAAATCTTTTAATTAAGATTTAGTGAAATTGTCCAGTTAATTAGTATTTAATTGGAATTGAATTTAAATTGGTTTTTGGGGTTTATCGTGAGTGGTGTTTTGAATAACACCTGTTCTTTAACCTGATTAACAATGGAAAGTGATTTTGGGTTTATCGTGAACCGTGTTTTAGATGACACTGGTTCTTTAACCCAGTTAAAGACATGGTATTGAATTGTACGAAGATTAAAACTAAGTGTAGTTTTAATGAATCTTTAATTAGATTGAAATGATCGAGAATGGAGTATCACCAGTTTTTCTCCAAAGCGATAGTTAAATCTTTAATTAGATTTGAACGTGAAATGGTAATTGAATTTACCGATAACACCGTGGTGTTAGATATGGAGTATTACCAGTTTTGCTCCATGGGATGAATAGGTTGGGATTGGGAAATAAAATAAATGATTACTTCAGTGTTGTTCGCTAATCCCGACTAGTTTGGAAAATCTTAACATGGTTTGAAATGATATCCAAAGGAAGATTAAAGAATAAATTTAGAAGAATTTATCTTTGATAAAATTAATGGAACTTTTCCCTAAGAATGTGAATATTTGAATAAAAGAATATTCTGAATTGGAATGAGGCGTATGTTGTGTTTATGTAACATTTGTTTATTATATACGCGGGTTATTCGGAAAGGCCGGGTTTATACCCATTCTGAATAACTGATTCGACGATAAGTCGAAGATAAAGACGGTGGTTGAAGACCGGAGGTCTTCACATCGTTTGGATGATTACTGGTGATCTTGATCGGGCTGTACACCTAAGAGGAGGGAATTAGTTGGTGATCGTCCAGACGTACTTGGAGATCGATGGATATGCGAGGAATAAGGTTCCTCCGGTTTCGTTCAGACCCAGAATGAACTTGTAAATGGACTGTGTGTCTGACATTGGATTTTATTCTGTGTGATTGATTTCTATTATATATATATATATATATATATATATCTATCTATTTGGCGGCGGAGAATTCATTCTCTTGCTTAACGCCCTTCTCTGAGACGTACGAGCTTAGAGGTTGTATATTGATGGATATCAATCGCATGACATGAATTGCCTGTGTGGCATGCCTAAGTGGCAGATGATCAAGGCTTTTGTTGAAAAGCAAAGTCTTGTGGTTGATGATCAAAGCATGGCCTATGTGGTGCAGCTTTGTGTATAGCATTAATTCGCGAGCCTCACACCTCGGTATGATTCAAAAATGGGATAGTGACTGCAGGGAGAGCACGACGTTTCTTTCTAGCTATGGGTGATGTTAGTGAACTACCAGCCCTGACATTTATATACTTTTTACCTGTGTGGTTGTTGGATGCGAAGCGCCTCGGATATCGGTCTGATAGAACCGAGAAAGGTGTGTTCAGGAATACTAATCCTCAAAAGTAAGAGAGGACCGACCATGAAGATCCAGGATCGCTGTGTCTGATCCTGAGACATTTTGTGACGGTCCCAAAACCCCGTACGACAGTGTTAAGGATAATCATTGGAATATAACACATTAATCATCATTAGCAGAGTACAGATGATAGCATAAACCGGAAATAGAATAATTTACACAAATATGATAACGGAATCATATATATCACCACATCGGAGAGCACAGTGCAGGATACAGCTTAGTGCATAATAATACATAATCAGTCTACATCACCTGAGGCGGAATCACATACATAGATAGTACATAAATGAAACATCGGTCTACATCGCCTGAGGCGGAATCATATACATATAAAATAATGGCGGAAAAATCATAGTCATCACTATGTAGTCAAGCCTCGCCATGAGCCAAAAGTGCACCTCTGCTGCGGTACAAAGCCAAAATACACCAGCTACCTGATACTAGGCTGCCCATGTGAAAATAAGGGCACCCGAGTTTGCAAGGTGAAACAAACTACGAGTCAGTCATGGGACTGGTATGAGAAATCTACTTAACTAATTAACAACCACAATAAGGCAAATCAAAGGACCACGCCACTTTCGCGGAACGGGTTTACTCTAATGAATGCTAGTGCATGAAATAAAGTAAATTATTAAATCATCGCAATGCTTTTTATAAAAATGAAGCCATTATAAGACTCAGGTCCCATCACACAATGAAACGCAAGCCGGAGGATAGAGTTTTACCTTATAATGGCCAAGAAATGCTTGATACGTATAAAAAAAAGTGTTTGATATTATTACTAGTGCATATACGTTTCAAAAGCGAATTCAATCATAAATATCAATCATAGACGGCATAAATGACCCATACCACTATGTCGCCATACTAGTAATACAATCAAACCCGCAATTTCGTATTGGAAATTGGATTCCATCATGAGTCGAGGTAAGGGGCAAGCTCCTCTCCATTTGAGACACTCTAGCAAATGCCTCAGGATCGCACACAACGGTCCCTGGAATCGGCTGGGTCGGTCCTCTCTTACTTTTGAGGATTAGTTATTCCTGAACACACGTTTCCCGGTCCTTTCAGACCTATAATCGAGGCGCCTCGCATTCCAATAACCACACAGGTGAAAAGTATATATAAATGTCAGGGCTGGTAAGTCAATGACAACACCGTAACTAGAAAGAAACGTCGTGTTCTCCCAGCGGTCGTTATCCCGTTTTTGACTCATACCAAGGTGTGAGGCTCGCGAATCCACGCTATACACAAAGCTACGCCACCTAGGCCATGCTTTGATCATCAACCATAAGACTTTGCTTTGCAACAGAAGCCTTGATCATATGCCACTTAGGCGTGCCACACAGGCAATCCACTCCATGCGACTGATTTCTATCGATATATAACCTCTGAGCTCGTACGTCTCAAAGAAGGGCGTTAAGCAAGATAATAAATTCTCCGCCGCCAAACAGATATATATATTTAATAGAGATCAATCAGCACTATACAAAATCCATTGTCAAACACACAGTCCATTTACAAGTTCGTTCTTGGTTTGAACGAAGCCGGAGGCACCATATTCCTCGCATATCCTCACAATCAACAATACGTCCGGACGGCTACCACTTCATCCCCTTCAAGGTAGCTACTCCAATCATGAGCACCAGTAGCGCCCATCCATCCAATGTGAAGATCGTCGGTCTTGAACCGTCTTCAACTCTTCGACTTCTAACCGTCGATCGATTATTTGAAATGAGAATTACCTCGGCCTTTTCAAATAATCCACGTATATTTCGATTTTCAAATCAATTCTTTGCATGGTTAAATTATTCAACATTCACATTTCAGTTTTTAGTATAATTTTCATGTCGAACACATTCAACCATCAAATATAAAGCAAACCAAGCAGAATCGGTTTATTTCTATTCTATATCGTCTATAATATATTATAACGATATATCGCCATTTTTATTTATTTAAAAACGGCCTTATTTAATTAAACGACGTTTCAGGTCGTGCCGAGGCACTGTTTTCCCCTAAATTTGTTTTACACATATCTAAAAATCTAACCTTTGGATCTTAACAAAGTATATATCGTTGGAAAGATCTCTCAAAAGCGAACCCAACAGTTCCAGTTTCGTCAAAATCCGATGGTCGGATCTTTCGGTATAATCGTTTAAAATTACGATTTCAAAACGCGAACTGCACGGCCTCAATTCGTTTTAATTTAATTTATATATATATATATATATATAGTTCATTCGGCGCTTTCAATATTGTTTTCACTTCAAATATTTCACTAACACCTTTAAATTTTGGAAAATATCGCCATAACCTCCTTTGTACAGGAGGGGTCGGGAAAATTCCCAAACAGCCACACGGGCATCTCATCTCAAAAAGAAAAAGAAAACGCCAACGGCTATCCAATCGGCTCATAAAATCATCACCCAAGCAAAACAGTAAACATGTACCTATTTGTCGGGCACACAATTTTATTCCTCTTCTCTAGCCTCTTTGTTATAACCTGTTCAATAAATATGCATGTACATATGTGCAATTCTTATCACTTATCGTTTTCAATTCAATTTCATATTAGATTCGATTTGGTTTTTACATTACCATTCATTTCAATGTTGCATACATAAGCTGAAAATCACATTATTAGCCAACTAATGAATATTTCCAACTTCTGAATATTTGTTTGAACAAGTGGTTATTTTAAAACTTCATAATTCACTTAAAAATGATACTTTTAGCGATCTAAAATATATTTCAACACATTACAATTTTATTTAGTTCCTATACATGTTAAAAATAACATTCATAGCAAATAAATATTTATTTCAACATTTGTATATTTTTAGCAAATCACATACATGATAAAAATGGTATTTTTGTCATCAAAAATATTTATTCAACACATGAATGTTTTTAACACTTCATATTCTCAATAAAAATGTAATTTTTATTGTTCGATCTTTTTATTCAACACATGAACCTTTTTCAACACATGAACTTCTCAACACATGAGAATTTCCACACATGGATATTTTATATAGTTCATACATATAAGAAAGATGTAATTTTTATTGTTGAAACCATTTATTTAAAACACGAATATTTTACATACTTCATATATATAATAAAAATGTGATTTTTATTGTTTAAACACTTTATTTATTCAACACATGAGTTTATTTTTCAACACATGAACTTCTCAACACATGAGTATGGTTTCAACACATGAATATAAGTTCAACATATGAAAATAATTCTAACACATGAATATTATTCAAAATTTCGGCAGCATAACGGTAGGGTAGTTAAAACCGGCACCGTCCCGAGTACGGCTCCTCGCTCTACCTTAAAACCTCGTGGTTTTTGACAATGGGGATTTCATACATCTAATTCGCATGCAGGCGAGTATGATTATTCTTTTCCACAATTTATTTCAAATTTGTTTCAATCACAAATGGGTATTTTTCAACCACAATGGTATTTTTCAACCACAACCAAAAAATATCAACCACAAACAATTCTATCAACCATTCGCATTATTCACCAAATTTTTTCACGCCAATTCACAATAAATAAATAATGTCCATGGTTTGTGGACGAGGGGAGTATATATATATATATATTCGTATATAAATATATTTTATTTCCATTCCAACACACACATAACTTATACGACGCATGTACATGAGGTACACAACACGTATATAATTTATATTTCGCTTATATAATTTATACATCACAATTCTATTCACATTTCAGTTTAGAAATCTCACATTGGTTGTTGCTTTTCTAAAAATCCTAGCAAGCTCAGAAAAATCCCAAGACACTGCTAAACTATAGAGAGCGTCCTTGCAGTCACGACATTTCCTGTTTCATCGAATTTCGTTAAAACACGATAAGGATACGATTTTTCAAAGTTTGCAACACTTTAAAGTTTTAAAACAGTTCAAAGTAAACAACAGCCGCACCTTTCAACAAGGGTTCGAAACTAGGTTTGGGTTTTACTCGAAATCCATGGCACGAGGTTAAGAACTGGTTGCATCACGTCGAAGAGGGAGGAGGGGGCTTTCCATCGCCGGCGGTGGCGTTCAACTCGGTGGCAGGGATCGGCGGCTGCGGCGCTCTGAAGCTCGGATGTTTAGAGGCTCAAAACTCGAGGTAGGAGCGACGATAGGCGGAGCTTCTGGTATGGATTTGAAGAGTGGAGGATGCTCTTCAAAAAGTTCAACTGGGGATGGGGATGAAGATGAACGTGGCGATCGGAAATCGCCTGGGAAGGGGGGGGAAAGCTGTGCGTCGTCGAGAGCGAAGGGGGCGGGGGGTTTTCTGATGTTTTTATTTATTTTCAATTATGAATGGAAAATTCTGATTGGCCCATGCTTTATTAAAATTTTAAAATAGTGTTTCTCCAAATGGGAATATAAAACATTCAATATTCGATTTGAATGTACATTTCAATTTGCTAGGGCCACAAACTGATTCGAAAAATTCTAGAAAAATAAATCTAGCTATGTTTTGACGCTACGGTCCCAACAAAACTAGTTTCGTCGAATTCTGAGACCGTTTGAAAAATGGCCATTTTCTGGTCGATCCAATTTAACAGAAATTGACCAAACACATTTTCTTTTGCCACGCTCACATACTAACTTCAAAAATTATGAAATTTGAAACTTAACAATAATTTAACATCCCGGATCCAACAAAAGTGGTTTCATCGAATTCCGAGGTCGTTTGCAAAATGTCTATTTTCAAGGGTTATATATTCTCTATAGCTACCTTTCTGAAAATTCATTTGGCCATAACTTTTGATTCCTGCTATGAAACTTCGATTTTTCAGATTCGTTAGAAAGATATTCATAAACAGATTTAAATATTTTTGGTTTCACTAAAATCCGTTATATTTTGCACCCGGTACAGTTAGTCAAAGTTTGAATTCAAATTTTCAAACTGCTGCACTATTTCTAATTCATTATTTTATTGAAATATTCTATTTCAATTGTTTAAATTCCTTTCAAATAACCAATTTAAAATTTTTAAATTGGCTCGCATTTTCCAGGTTGTTACAATCTCCCCCACTTAAAACTTTTCATCCCCGAAAAGGAAACAGCCGTACAGTATTAAACAAAAATGTAAATGCAAAGTATTGTGAAGGTACCTTGCACCGGAGTTAGTCAAAGATGTCCACTCTGCATTTGGGGTAAGTTTGCTTAATGCTTTCCTCTGTCTCCCTAGCACAATCTCTAGGATCACTACTCCATTGCACTTTAACTAAATGAACCTTCTTGCTCCTTAGCTCTTTAGTTTCTTTGCCAATAATCTTTAATGGCTCTCTTCTGATTGCTAATTCAGGAGTAATTTCCAAGTCCTGTTGCGCTGCTTCTTCTACATCAAGATCCAGATCATGAACATGTCTTCTAAGTTGAGGTACGTGAAACACATTATGCACTCAAGGCAACCAATCAGGTAATTGAACCCTATAAGCAAGAGTTCCAATTCGTTCAAGTATAGGAAAAGGACCAGTAAATCTGGGTGCCAACTTCCCAGTTTTACCGAAACAGATTACTTCTCTCATCGGAGAAACTTTCAAATAAACATAATCACCAAGAGCGAATGCCAAATCTCTTCTTCTAGAATCCGCATAACTTTTCTGTCGGCTTTGCGCGGTTTTCAATCGTTTCTTGATGAAATCGACTTTATCAGATGCTTCTCGAATCATATCGGGTCCTAACACAAGTCTGTTGCCAAGTTCTACCCAACATGCGGGAGATCTGCACGGTCTACCGTATAATGCTTCAAATGGAGACATTTTCAAACTTGCTTGATAGCTGTTGTTATATGAGAATTCTGCCAAATGTAAGTGATCTTCCCATGACCCGCCAAAATCAATAATACAAGCCCGCGGTAAATCTTCTAAAATTCTATTCACCCCTCAGTTTGGCTATCTGTCTGAGGGTGATAAGCGGTGCTCAGATTTAGTTTTGTTCCCAATTCTGTCTGGAATGCCTCCCAGAATTTGCTACCAATAATGGGTCTCTATCACTTACTATGTTGATGGGAACTCCATACAGCTTAACAATTTCTTTGAAATAAATATGTGCTAGGCTTTGAGCGATCCTATTGGATCTGACAGGTATGAAATGGGCGGTCTTCATGAAGCGATCTACGATCACCCAAATACTGTCATTACCTTTCTTGGTTCGGGGCAGACTATCTATGAAATCCATGGCGATCTGTTCCCATTTCCAACCTAGGACTTCCAACGGTTGCAACAATCAGGCAAGCTTTTGTTGGTCGCTCTTGACTAGTTGACAAGTAGGGCACCTGCTAACATATAAAGAAATGTCCCTCTTCATCGCCTTCCACCAGAAAGTGCGCTTGATATCGTTGTACATTTTACTCACTCCAGGATGAATGCAAAGTTTGGACTTATGGCATTCATCGAGCACCTCTCTTTTGAGCTCAGGGATGTCGGGAACACAAATTCTTCCATTTAATCCCAGAACTCCCTCACTATCCACTCGGAAACAGGAGCTTTCGCTCTTTTGAATTCTTTTGATCATCTCTTTAACAAAATTGTCGTTTTTCTGAAGAACAGAGATCTTGTCATTCAACGAAGACGTAACGATAAAACTGGCGATGATTTCATTCTTTCTACTGAGCGCATCAGCTACTACATTAGCCTTTCCTGGCGTATACAGGATATCTAGATCATACGCTGCAAGAAATTCTAGCCAACGCTGCTGTCTCAAGTTCAGATATTTTTGGGTGAACAAATACTTCAATGATTGATGATCTGTAAACAGTTCAAATTTTTCAACCAATAAGTAATGCCTCCAGATTTTCAAAGCAAAAACGATGGCTTGCAACTCAAGATCATGAGTTACATAATTCTTCTCATGTGGTTTCAGCTGGCGGCTTGCATAAGCGACTACTTGGCCTCTTTGCATTAACACTGCACCAAGACCTCTAATAGATGCATCCGTCCAAACCGTCAAATACTGATTGCCATCGATAATGGTTAATACTGGAACGGTTGTCAATTTCAATTCCTGAAAAGCTTCCTCACAGTCGGAAGTCCACTTAAACTTCTTGTGCTTCTTTGTAAGCTTCGTTAATGGACCAAATATCTTCGAGAAATCCTTAACGAATTTTCAATAATAACTAGCTAACCCCATTAAGCTTCAGACCTCTGTGGGTGCATTAGGCTGTTTCCCGTTTTGAATTGCCGTAATTTTGCTCGGATCTACAGAAATTCCTTCCTTGGACACGACATGGCCAAGGAACTTCACCTCTTCTTGCCAGAAGACACATTTAGAGAATTTGGCTTAGAAGACGTTCTTTCTCAGAATCCCCGGTACTTGTTCTAAATGTTTTTCAAGCTCGGGTTTTGATTTGGAGTAGATTAAAATATCGTCGATGAATACCAGGACAAATTTATTCAGAACTTCCCTGACCACTCTATTCATTAGATCTACGAAGTATGCTGGAGCGTTATATAAGCCGAAAGACATTACTAACCATTCGTAAAATATGTCTGGACCTCTGAAAGCTGTCAAAGGAACACATTCTTCGGCGATTCACAGTTGATGGAAACCTGTAGCTAGGTCCGTTCTAGAAAATACTCTCGCCCCATTTAATTGGTCTAACAAATCATTGATGCGGGGTAACGGGTATTTATTTTTGAGCATCTGTTTGTTGAGGTCTCGGTAATCAACACACAATCGCAGAGTGCCGTCTGACTTAGGGACAAACACTACAACTGCACCCCAACTAGAAAAGGTAGGTCTGATCAGACCCTTCCATAGCAGTTGACGAGTCTGATTGCCTAATTCTTCTTTTTCTTTTGGAGTCACTCTTCGAATTGGATGTACCACTGGTCTGGCATTTGGAATTAAATCGATGCTGAATTCAATTTCTCTTTGCGGAGGTAAGTTTTCGACTTCTTCAAACACGTCCGCGTAGTTTCTAACAACAGGAATCTTTTCTAACGAAGTGGGGATAACTTCTAGCGCAGACCAAAATTCCTTTCTATCTGGATTTGAACCATGGCAAGGTACAGTAATATATCCAAGCTTCGTTTTAATGTTTACTATCCCTTTCACACAATTTACTTCCGCTTCGTATTTCGTTAACCAATCTAGCCCGAGAATGATATCGAATTCGGGAAAATCCATAACGAATAGATTAAAAGGAAACCAGTATCGAGAAAAAGAAGCAGGAACTTTATAATACGAACCGAGAATAATAGAACCCCCTATTGGATTATGAACCCTAACCGATTCTGTAAGCTTTTTCTGTTTTAACTTTAACTTGTCAACCGTGTTACTTGCAATAAAACTACGTGATGCACCCATGTCAAATAATACAGAAACATGAATATTTTTAATTGTAAGGGTACCTCCCAATACATCGGGTTTACCTGCTCCTTCGGAGGTAGCCGGTGGGTTCGCCCCGTCATACACATGAGCAACCTCGGCCTTCTTAAGCAAGGGACAATCTCTAACAAGATGTCCTATTCTGTGGCAGTTAAAGCATGAACGAGGGTTCTGAGAGCTCTGGCTTGAGCCTTGAGAGTTGGTCTTCTGCCGTTTCGGGGTTGTGCACACATTAGAGTAGTGCCCTTCCTTGCCACAATTGTAGCAGCTTCCCTTTGGCGGCTTGCTAGTCTGCTGATTAGTGGATGTCGCGTTTCTTGATTCTGGTTGGTTCACAGAGGGCTTGCGTTTATTACCCGCTTGGCTCTTAGCACGGTCTAGATCAAGGTTCCTTTGATCCAGGTCCTCATAATTGCATGCCATCTCCACTAAGTCAGAAAATGCCAGCTTGATGTGGCTCATGGTTCTGTCTTGATATTTACGCTTTAGCCCGTGAATGAACCTCTTGTTCTTGGATTTAGCAGTCACGATGAGCTCGGGGGCGTAGCGGGATAACTGTGTAAACTTATTCAGGTAGTCTGGCATAGAGAGGTCTCCTTGCTGGAGGTTTGCAAATTCGTCGTGCATGCGCTCAATGGCTTGCTCTGGGACGTACTTTTCCTTGAACAAATCTTTGAACTCATCCCATGTTCTACCTGCATTTCTGTTCTCTACGGTGATGGCTTCCCACCATAATTATCTTCCTCTTGCAGAAGCCAAGCACCCATGAATGCTTTGTCTTGATCTACAAGCCTCAGACCTCCTAATATCTTTTCGCATGTTTTCAGCCATGCCAAGGCCTCAATCATAGTGCCCGTTCCAGAGAAGGTTTTGCCTCCTGGATTCTTGTACCTTTTGGCCACACGGTCGAGCTCGAATGGTTGAGTGGCTGGGGGTTGTATTAATGGTCCATCTGCAGCTGGGACATCTCCTCGTCCTCTGCCACGGCCAGCTCGGCCTCCTCTACCTGCTGCTGCTCGGGTAGCCATTTTTCAAATTCTGTATAAGCAAGAAAAGAGTCAGCCCACAGAAACGATAATTTTATTGTATTGTACAGCAGAAGAACTTAAGGAAAGACAACGATGTACTGATCAAATTATTTTTGCTATTCTGCTTAGCTCATTCTAGGACATTACTAGTCCTATCTCTAATGAGCTACTCGCCTTAGAATACTACTAATTATATTCTGACGAGGTGTTTAATGTGTTAAATCCCCGAACTAAGGTTAACCAAAGCTCTGATACCACCTGTGACGATCCCAAAACCGCATACGACGGTGTTAAGGATAATCATTGGAATATAACACATTAATCATCATTAGCAGAGTACAGATGATAGCATAAACAGGAAATAGAATAATTTACACAAATATGACAGTGGAATCATATATATCACCACATCGGAGAGCAAAGTGCAGGATACAACTTAGTGCATAATAATGCATAATCAGTCTACATCGCTTGAGGCGGAATCACATACATAGATAGTACGTAAATGAAACATCAGTCTACATCGCCTGAGGCAGAATCATATACATATAAAATAATGGCGGAAAAATGATAGTCATCACTGTGTAGTCAAGCCTCGCCATGAGCCAAAAGTTCACCTCTGCTGCAGTGCAAAGCCAAAATATGCAAGCTACCTGATACTAGGCTGCCCGTGCGAAAATAAGGGCACCCGAGTTTGCAAGGTGAAACAAACTACGAGTCAGTCATGGGACTGGTATGAGAAATCTACTTAACTAATTAACAACCATAATAAAGAAAATCAAAGGACCACGCCACTTTCGCGGGACGGGTTTACTCCAATGAATGCTAGTGCATGAAATAAAGTAAATTATTAAATCATCGCAATGCTTTTTATAAAATGAAGCCATTATAAGACTCAGGTCCCATCACACAATGCAACACAAGCTAGTGGATAGAGTTTTACCTTATAATGGCCAAGAAATGCTTGATACGTATAAAACAAAAGTGTTTGATATTATTACTAGTACTTATATGTTTCAAAAGTGAATTCAATCATAAATATCAATCATAGACGGCATAATTGACCCATACCACTATGTCGCCATACCAGTAATACAATCAAACCCGCAATTTCATATTGGAAATTGGATTCCATCATGAGTCGAGGCAAGGGGCAAGCTCCTCTCCGTTCGAGACACTCAAGAAAATGCCTCAGGATCGCACACAACGGTCCCTGGAATCGGATGGGCCGGTCCTCTCTTACTTTTGAGGATTAGTTATTCCTAAACCCACATTTTCCGGTCCTTTCAGACCTATAATCGAGGCGCCTCGCATTCCAACAACCACACAGGTGAAAATTATATATAAATGTCAGGGCTGGTAAGTCACTGACACCACGGTAGATAGAAAGAAACGTCGTGTTCTCCCAGCGGTCCTTATCCCGTTTTTGACTCATACCGAGGTGTGAGGCTCGCGAATCCACGCTATACACAAAGCTACGCCACCTAAGCCATGCTTTGATTATCAACCACAAGACTTTGCTTTGCAACAGAAGCCTTGATCATATGCTACTTAGGCTTGCCACATAGGCAATCCACTCCATGCGACTGATTTCTATCGATATATAACCTCTGAGCTCGTACGTCTCAGAGAAGGGCGTTAAGAAAGATAATAAATTCTCCTCGCCAAACAGATATATATATTAAATAGAGATCAATTAGCACAGAACAAAATCCAATGTCAGACACGCAGTCCATTTACAAGTTCGTTCTAGGTTTGAACGAAGCCGGAGGCACCATATTCCTCGCATATCCGCACAATCAACAATACGTCCGGACGGCTACCACTTCAGCCCCTTCAAGGTAGCTACTCCAATCATTAGCATCAGTAGCGCCCATCCATCCAATGTGAAGATCATTGGTCTTGAACCGTCTTCAACTCTTCGACTTCTAACCGTCGATCAATTATTTGAAATGAGAATTACCTCGGCCTTTTCAAATAATCCACGTATATTTAGATTTTCAAATCAATTCTTCACATGGTCAAATTATTCAACATTCACATTTCAGTTTTTAGTATAATTTTCATGTCGAACACATTCAACCATCAAATATAAAGCAAACCAAGCAGAATCGGTTTATTTCTATTCTGTATCGTCTATAATATTTTATAACGATATATCGCCATTTTTATTTATTTATTAGGAACGACCTTATTTAATTAAACGACGTTTCTGGTCGTGCCGAGGCACTGGCGCTGTTTTTCCCTAAATTTGTTATACACATATCTAAAAATCTAACCGTTGGATCTTAACAAAGTATATATCGTTGGAAAGATCTCTCAAAAGCGAACCCAACGATTCCAGTTTCGTCAAAATTCGATTGTCGGATCTTTCGGTATAATCGTTTAAAATTACGATTTCAAAACGCGAACTGCACGGCCTCGATTCGTTTTAATTTAATATATATATATATATATATATGTATGTATATATATATATATAGTTCATTCAGCGCTTTCAATATCGTTTTCACTTCAAAATTCACTAACGCCTTTAAATTTTGGAAAATTTCGCCATAACCTCCTTTGTACGGGAGGGGTCGGGAAAATTTCCAAATAGCCACACAGGCGTCTCATCTCAAAAAGAAAAAGCCAAGCGGCTAGCCAATCGGCTCATAAAATCATCTCCCAAGCAAAACGGTAAACATGTACCTATTTGTCGGGCACACAATTTTATTCCTCTTCTCTAGCCTCTTTGCTATAACATGTTCAATAAATATGCATGTACATATGTGCAATTATTATCACTTATCATTTTCAATTCAATTTCATATTAGATTCGATTTGGTTTTAACATTACCATTCATTTCAATGTTGCAATACATAAGCTGAAAATCGCATTATTAGCCAACTAATGAATATTTCCAACTCCTGAATATTTGTTTGAACAAGTGGTTATTTTAACACTTCATAATTCACTTAAAAATGTTATTTTTAGCGAACTAAAATATATTGCAACACATGACTATTTTATTTAGTTCCTATACATGTTAAAAATAATATTCATAGCAAACAAATATTTATTTCAACACTTGTATATTTTTAGCAAATCACATACATGATAAAAATGGTATTTTTGTCATCAAAAATATTTATTCAACACATGAATGTTTTTAACACTTCATATTCTCAATAAAAATGTAATTTTTATTGTTCGATCTTTTTATTCAACACATGAACATTTTTCAACACATGAACTTCTCAACACATGAGCATTTCCACACAAGGATATTTTATATAGTTCCTACATATAAGAAAGATGTAATTTTTATTGTTGAAACCATTTATTAAAAACACGAATATTTTACATACTTCATATATATAATGAAAATGTGATTTTTATTGTTTAAACACTTTATTTATTCAACACATGAGTTTATTTTTCAACACACGAACTTCTCAACACATGAGTATCGTTTCAACACATGAATATAAGTTCAATATATGAAAATAATTCTAACACAAGAATATTATTCAAAATTTCGGCAGCATAACGGCAGGGTAGTTAAAACCATCCCGAGTACGGCTCCTCGCTCTACCTTAAAACCTCGCGGTTTTTGACAATGGGGATTTCATACATCTAATTCGCACGCAGGCGAGTATGATTATTCTTTTTCACAATTTATTTCAAATTTGTTTCAATCACAAATGGGTATTTTTCAACCACAATGGTATTTTTCAACCACAACCAAACAATATCAACCACAAACAATTCTATCAACCATTCGCATTATTCACCAAATTTTTTCACACCAATTCACAATAAATAACTATCGTCCATGGTTTGTGGACGAGGGGAGTGTGTGTGTATATATATATATATATTCGTATATATATATAGATTATTTCCATTCCAACACACATATCATTTATACAATGCATGTATAATTCATACTTCACTCATATAACTTATACGACGCATGTACATGAGGTATACAACACGTATATAATTTATATTTCGCTTATATAATTTATACATCACAATTTTATTCACATTTCAGTTTAGAAATCTCACATTGGTTGTTGCTTTTCTAAAAATCCTAGCAAGCTCAGAAAAATCCCCGGACACTGCCAGACTGTAGAGAGCGTCCTTGCGGTCACGACGTTTCCTATTTCATCGAATTTCGTTAATACACGATAAGGATACGATTTTTCAAAGTTTGCAACACTTTAAAGTGTTAAAATAGTTCAAAGTAAACAAAAGCCGCACCTTTCAACAAGGGTTCGAAACTAGGTTTGGGTTTTACTCGAAATCCGTGGCATAGGTTTAAGATCTGGTTGTGTCACGTCGAAGAGGGAGGAGGGGGCTTTCCATCTCCGGCGGTGGCGTTCAACTTTGTGGCAGGGATCGGCGGCGGCGGCGCTATGAAGCTCGGATGTTTGGAGGCTCGAAACTCGAGGTAGGAGCGACGATAGGGGGAGCTTCTGGTATGGATTTGAAGAGTGGAGGATGCTCTTCAAAAATTTCAACTGGGGGAGGGGCTAAAGATGAACATGGCAATCGGAAATCGCCTGGGAAGGGGGGAAGTTGTGCGTCGTCAAGAGCGAGGGGGGCAGGGGATTTTCAGATGTTTTTATTTTATTTTAAATTATGAATGGAAAATTATGATTGGCCCATGCTTTATTAAATTTTTAAAATAGTGTTTCTCCAAACGAACACCAATCCAAACCCAACGACTGTTACCCCTAGCTAAATACCCCTATCCTGAACACAATGGGATATGTTTCGTAGGCCAATTCGACTATTATAGTCAGTTATTCTTCAAAATTAAATATAAAACATTCAATATTCGATTTGAACGTACATTTCAATTTGCTAGGGCCACAAACTGATTCGAAAAATTCCAGAAAAATAAATCTAGCTATGTTTTGACGCTACGGTCCCAAAAAAACTAGTTTCATCGAATTCTGAGAACGTTTGAAAAATGTTCATTTTCTGGTCGATCCAATTTAACAGAAATTGACCAAACACATTTTCTTTTTCCATTCTCACATACTAGTTCAAAAATTATGAAATTTGAAACCTAGCAATAATTTAACATCCCTGATCCAACAAAAGTGGTTTCGTCGAATTCTGAGGTCGTTTGCAAAATGTCTATTTTCAAGTGTTATATATTCTCTATAGCGACCTTTCTGAAAATTCATTTGGCCATAACTTTTGATTCCCGCTATGAAACTTCGATTTTTCAGATTCGTTAGAAAGATATTCATAAACAGATTTAAATATTTTTGGTTTCACTAAAATCCATTATATTTTGCACCCGGTACAGTCAGCCAAAGTTTGAATTCAAATTTTCAAACTGCCGCACTATTTCTAATTCATTATTTTATTGAAATATTCTATATCAATTGTTTAAATTCCTTTAAAATAACCAATTTAAAAATTTTAAATTGGCTCGCATTTTCCAGGTTGTTACACATTTTCTAGAGTGTCTCGAACGGAGAGGAACTTTCCCCTTGCCTCGACTCATGACGGAACTTCAATTTCCAATACTTGACATTTCGATTTTATTTGTAGAGCCTAGTATGGCGACATAGTGGTATGGGGCACTTATGCCGTCTGTGATTTATACATTATGATTGAAGTTGTTTTCTTCACTTATAGTAATAATAAAAGATGAAATTTAGCGTATCAAGCATTCATTGGCTATTATAAGGTAAAACCCTATCCTCCGGCTTGCGTTGCATTGTGTAATGGGACCTGGGTCTTATAATAGCTTCATTTTTCTTTATTTAGCATTGCGCTATTTGTTTTATGCACTGGTATTCTTGGGAGGAAACCCATTCCGTGTTATACGGCGTGGTCCGTTGATTTACCTAACTTTAAAAATAAAGATTAATAACTGTGTTTAGTTCTCACAATGTAAAAACCCGTAACTTCCCCGGTCAGGAAAGAGCGGATAGTTCGATAACAAGCCACAACAGAACGCAGACGGAAGAACATTTCATTGTTTATTACAACAATACCATCAGAATACAAGAATATACAGAGTATAAATGAATATTTCTGAGAGATTTAAATTACATTTAAATATATAGCAGCGGAAAATAATACAAAAAACAACTGAAGGAGAAATACGGATACAAAGCTTTCCGGATATCGTTCCAGCTGTAAACCAGGATCCTGTGAATATCAATCTGCAAAACCAAATCTACTAGCTGCCCGTGTCAAATAAGGGCACACAGAGTTTAGGTTAAAACTATAAACTCCAGGTCAGTCATGGGACTGGTGTGAGAACTAAAACAGCTATTAATCTTTATTTTGAAAGTTAGGCAAATCAAGGGACCACGCCGTATAACACGGAACGGGTTTTCTCCCAAGAACACCAGTGCATAAAACAAACAGCGCAATGCTAAACAAGGAAAAATGAAGCTATTATAAGACCCAGTTCGCATCACACAATGCAACATAAGCCGGAGGATAGGGTTTTTACCTTATAATAGCCAAGAATGCTTGATACGTTTAAAACAAATCATTTGATACTATCATAAGTGCATGTGTATAGAAAAACTTCAGATCATAAGTATCAATCATAGACGTCATAAGCACCCCATCCCACTATGTCGCTATTCAGTATATAAAAATCGAATTTTTACTTTGCTATTCAGTATATAAAAATCGAATTTTTACTTTGCTATTCAATATATAAAAATCGAATTTTTACTTTGCTATTCAATATATAAAAATCGAATTTTTACTTTGCTATTCAATATATATAAATCGAATTTTTACTTTGCTATTCAATATATATAAATCGAATTTTTACTATGCTATTCAATATATAAAAATCGAATTTTTACTTTGCTATTCAATATATAAAAATAGAATTTTTACTTTGCTATTCAATATATAAAAATCGAATTTTTACTTTGCTATTCAATATATAAAAATCGAATTTTTTCTTTGCTATTCAATATATAAAAATTGAATTTTTACCGTATAACTTCATATATAAAACAAACTTTTTAATCAATAAAAATCATTGTTTTTAAAAATCTAATTACATAGTAGAAAATATAGAGGAGTAATTAAATAAAAAGCTCACCTTTCGTTTCAATGGAGGAAGGGGTCGATGGGGGGGTGCTGGTGATGGCGTCGGGTGCAGGCCGACCCAGTGGAGGAGGCGGAGCTGACTGGTGGCGGCAGTGGACGGGGCGTGGGCCAGGGTAGTGGCGGGTGGAGACTGCTTTGCGTCGTGGGAGCTTTGGGTGCTTCGACTGCGGAGGAGAGAGAAGCGAGAGAGGGAAGGGAAGGAAGAAAATGGGTGCGGTGGTCGGCCATCGGCGGCGCCTTCTTCTTTTTTTATTTTTTTTTATTTTGACCTGACTCGATTTAAATGGGGGTGGGGGGCCCTGAGAGGATATAAGGAGAGATTTTTTTTATATATATAATTATTTAATTTCAAAAAGGTACTTTTTATTTCGACCTCGAAACGAGGCCCACCGCATGTCGTCCAGTGTATTGCCCCCATTCCGAACACAATGGGATATGTATCTTATGCTGATTCAATCGTTTCAATCAGTTTTCGTCAAAATCAACATATAACTCTATATATTGAATTTGAACGCATATTTCAATTTGCTGGGGTCACATACTAACTCGAAAAATTCCCGCAAAATATTTCTAACTTCGTATTGACGATACGGTCCTAACAAAACTAGTTTCGTCGAATTCCGAGACCGTTTGAAAAATGACCATTTTCCCGTCGATTAAAATCAACTGAAACTAGCCAAACGCGTTTTCCTTTTCCACGCTCTCATATTGATTCGAAAAATTATGAAATTTGAAACCTAGCAATAACTTTACATCACGGATCAAACAAAAGTGTTTTCGTCGAAATCCGAGGTCGTTTGCAAAATTTCCAGTTTTAAGGGCCTGAATTCCATAGCGACTATTCAGAAATTTCAACTGGACATAACTTTTGATTCCCGCTATGAAATTTTGATTTTTCGGATTCGTTGGAAAGATATTCACCAATAGATTCAAATATTTTTGGTTTCTCTAAAATCCGGTTTATTTTGAATCCTGTACATCCATTTGAAGTTCGAAATCGAATTATCGAACTATCGCGCCATTTTCAATTCCTTTTATAAATATAAACAAATATTTATATTCTATCGTTGATTCAAATGAATATATACATTCGAATTATATTCAAAATAAATTTCTCGTCGTTATTATTAAAAATAATTCATTTTATATATGCAAAATTTGCTAAAATTGCCAAAATAAAAATTTTAAACTGGCCCAGATTTCCGGGTTATTACAATCTCCCCCACTTAAAACTTTTCGTCCCCGAAAAGGAACAAAGTCGAAAGTTGTTTTAAATACCAACTCAACTTTTCGTCCCCTAAATTTTTTAAAACTTTCGCCATAACCTCCCCTGCATCGGGAGCACGGGAAAATCCCGAAATTGCCATACAGGCCTTCTGATCTCAAAAAGAAAAAGAAAAAGCCAAGCGGCTAGCCAATCGGCTCATAAAATCATCATCACCCAAACAAAACAGTAAGTTATGGTAAACACGTACCTATTTGTCGGGCAAACAAATTTATTCTTCTGCTCTAGCCTCTTTTCTATGACCTGTTCAATGTAAGTACATGTATATGCAAGCAAATGCGACAAATTTCAATACAATTTACTATTTGATTCAATTTGGCTATATGGTACAAATTTTAATTAATCAACCAATAATCAACAACACAACCATCAATCAATTAGTGGATTAACGTTTCAAATTCATAATTTTGATACATATACATATACAGAAAATCATGTTTTTGATGCCAATTCACAACGATAAGCCCTATCTAATTTTGGTTCTCTCCCCGGTCAATAGGAAATATACAGAAAGCCCACTTTCGTCACTCAAACATAAATACTGGCAATGTGATCACAATTATCAGTATCATCCCCGGGCGACTGGAGTGTGATTCTATATCTATCCAGTATATTAAAACTTCGAATACACGCGGATCAGACGTATACGCAATATCATTATATACTGCATTGTCCAAATCAATATAAATAAATAATCAAATACGAATAATTGATTTATATTTCAAAACAAGATTTGTTTTCATTTTCAACAATATACTCTTCTCACTCATTCTAGGATACTACTGATCCCATCTCTAACGAGTCATTCCCATTGGATATTACTAATCCAATATCTGATGAATCCTTTCGTATGATTCTAATGTGTCATGTTCTCTGAGCTTTGTAAATCAAAGCTCTGATACCAAATGTAAAAACCCGTAACTTCCCGGGTGAGGAAAGAGCGGATAGTTCGAGAACAAGCCACAACAGAACGCAGACAGAAGAACATTTCAATGTTTATTACAACAATACCATCAGAATACAAGAATATACAGAGTATAAATGAATATTACACAGAAATATCAGAGATTTAAATTACATTTTAATACATAGCAGCGATAAATAATACAAAATACAACTGAAGGAGAAATACGGATATAAAGCTTTCCGGATATCGTTCCAGCTGTAAACCAGGATCCTGTGAATATCAATCTGCAAAACCAAAACTACTAGCTGCCCGTGCCAAATAAGGGAACCCAGAGTTTAGGTTAAAACAATAAACTTCAGGTCAGTCATGGGACTGGTGTGAGAACTAAAACAGTTATTAATCTTTATTTTGAAAGTTAGGAAAATCAAGGGACCACGCCGTATAACACGGAACAGGTTTCCTCCCAAGAACACCAGTGCATAAAACAAACAGCGCACTGCTAAATAAGGAAAAATGAAGCTATTATAAGACCCAGTTCCCAATGCAACGCAAGCCGGAGGATAGGATTTTTACCATATAATAGCCAAGAATGCTTGATACGTTTAAAAAAAATCATTTGATACTATCATAAGTGCATAGTGTATAAAACAACTTCAAATCATAAGTATCTATCATAGACGGCATAAGCGCCCCATCCCACTATGTCGCCATACCAGGCTCTACAAATAAAACCGCAAATGTCACGTATTTGGAAATTGGATTTCCGTCTATGAACCGAGGCAAAAGATAGTCCTCAACCGATTCGAGACGCTCTAGCTCGTGTCTCAGGAACAGCCGCAACTGCCCCTTGGATCGTCAGGGCCGGTCCACCGATGTGGATTATTATGCCTGAGCACTACGTCTCCCCATCCTATGGGGTGTCAATGAGTCCAATGACTCCATCGGTCCCGGATCGACCGATATATCCGAGGCGCCTCACAACAGCAACAACCACATAAGTCAAACTCGTCAGGGCATGTAAAACCACTGACGCCACTTCTAGCTAGAAAGAAACGCGTGTCCTCCCTGATGTCCTCTCCCGTTTCTGGTTCACAACCGGGATGTGAGGCTCGCGAATTCACGTTACACAAAGCTATGCCACACAGGCGGTGCTTTGATCATCACCACAAGACTTTGCTTTTCAACAGAAGCCTTGATCAATTGCCACTTAGGCATGCCACACAGGCAATTCACTCTATGCGTTTGATATCCATCAGTATATAACCCCTGAGCTCGTACGTCTCAGAGAAGGGCATTAAGCAAGAGAATAAATTCTCTGCTGCCAAACAGATATATATTTAATAGAAATCGATCACACAGACTAAAATCCAATGTCAGACACACAGTCCATTTACAAGTCCGTTCTGGGTCTGAACGAAACCGGAGGCACCTAGTACCACGCATATCCATCGATCTCCAAGTAAGTCTGGACGAACACCAACTGTTTCCATCTTCTTGGGTTTACAACCCAATAAAGATGATCAGTTATTACCCAAACGACGTGAAGACCTCCGGTCTTCGACCACCGTCTTCATCTTCGAGACCACGTCGAATTAGTTATTCAGAATGGGATAAACCCGGTCTTTCTGAACAACTCGCGTATATATAATAAAAGTGTTACACAAACACAACATACGCCTCATTCCACTTCAGAATATTCCTTTTTATTCAAATATTCTTATATTTTGGAAAGGTTCCCATTAATTTTATCAAAGAAAAATTCTTCAAATTTATTCTTTAATCTCCTTTGAATATCAATTCAAACTAGTCGGGATTAGCGAACCACACCGAAGTAATCATTTATTTTAATTTCCCAATCCCAACCTATTCATCCCATGAAGTAAAACTGGTCATACTTCATATCTAACACCACGGTGTTATCGGTAAATTCAATTACCATTTCACGTTCAAATCTAATTAAAGATTTAACTATCGCCAGGAGCAAAACTGGTGATACTCCATTCTCGATCTTTTCAATCTAATTAAAGATTCATTAAAACTCCACTTAGTTTTAATCTTTAACTGGGTTAAAGAATCAGTGTCATTTTAAAACACAGTTCACGATAAACCCAAAATCACATTCCATTAATTATCGGGTTAAAGAACAAGCGTTATTTAAAACATTGTACACGATAAACCCAAAAATCAATATCAATTCCATTAAATATTATTTAATTGGTACACTTCATTAAATCTAAATAAAAAGATTTAATCTTTTCTCAACTGGGTTCAAGAGCAGTGTTAATGAAGACACCATTCACAAAAAACCCAAATCCCATTTGATATTCAATACAAGGTTCTGAATAGAAAATATATCGGCTTATATTCAATATCAAATTCTACGACCAACAAATATCGTATTGGAAATAACGATATATATACATATCTTTCAAATTTCCCTAACAACATCTGTATGATCACGAAATCCAACATCGAAATATTTCAAAGACAATTTCGATTGAAATCCATTCCAATTCAATTATTGGAAGTTCTGGTTATATTTCAAAACCATTTCAAACTCACTTTATTTATTTTAAAAATAAATAAATTACTATTCTAGTTCAAAACTAGTTCATATCGATAAAAATCTATTTTTATCCTTTCAAATATGGAATTTTTCATCCCAATTCTTCCCAAATCATTTCTTATGATTTTACACAAATTATGGATATTTTTAATAATTTTATCAAGGCCCATACAGTCGATTTCCATCAACGGCCATCGAACTGTACTTATAGCGACCTTTTCCAAATTTGATTTGGACATAATTCCTAATCCAACCGTTAGATTTCAAATTTCTAATATTCGTTAGAAATCTCTTTTTGATACGAACCCAACGGTTCCGGTTTTAGGAGAATCCGACGGTTGGATCTCCCGCAATATACGTTCGAAGTCAATGGTCGAAATTCGCGAACTACCGCGGCGCGACGCATTCTATTCAGGCCATTATATTATATATATAATATATATAATATATACTTAGTCGATTTCCTTTTAAAACGTATTATATAAATCGTTTTAAATTCGTTTTCAAAACGATTTTAACTTCTTTTCAAATTCAAATCAAAATTGAATTTTTCGTTATAAATTTGATTCAAATTCATTTCAAATCGATTTCAATTCAATTTCAATTTAATTCGAATTTCTTTTCAATTTCAATTTGAATTCAATTCCCTTCGATTTCAATTCGGATTCAATTATATTCAATTTAATTCGAATTTCAAATCATTTCAGTGTATTTCGAATTTCAAATCAATTCAGTTTAATTCGAATTTCAATTCACTTTAAATATAATTCGAATTTCAATTCATTTCAATATACTTCGAATTTCAAATCTATTCGATTTCAAATATATTCAATTTAATTCGAATTTCAAATCTATTTCAATATTCATTGAAAAATGAATAAAATCGATATAAATATCGTTCATGTCAAAATGGCGTCAATCTAATCAACACGGCTTCATATATTTCTATTTTCAAATATTCTATTTCAAATATTTCTCTTTCGAAAATTTCTATTTCAAATATTTCTATTTGAAATATTCTATTTCAAAACTAGAATGAGGCCCAATCAATTACCATATAATGTTAATTATATGGATTTTCTGTCACACGTATATAACAACAACGATAAATCATCAACCATCATCCAAAGTGCGTTCTACACTGTATAAGCATCAAATATAAATAATTAACGCTTATAACAGTCTGTCAATCAATCGATCGACATACAACTAACTATTGGGATTAGTGTAGGTCACATACCATCCCAATACCCGTGTGGGGTTTTCAAACAATCAAACACAGATTTTATTTGTGCAGTTGGGCGATGTGTAAAATTTATCGTCCCAATCAATATCAGTCAAACGTGTGCATATAAACAAATCGTTCGGTTTGTTTATATTAATTTATTTCATTTCATATACACGTTAAAAATTCTATTTTTAACTATAAAATATTTTCCACTATAAAATATTTTATTTCTTCTATATAAATATTTTATTCCATTTCACAACACATCACACAATCAACTACACATCAAAATCAAACAAACAAGCATACAAGCCGTCCATGGTCTGTGGACGACGGGTGTCGGGTGCTACTAAACACCGTTTGCATCCTAGTATATATTTATAACTAGAAAAATTAAATTAAAGGTGAGAAGTTCTCACAGAAAGCTAAATCCAACGCCGTGACTCTTCATATGTAGGAAATCTTCACCATCTCTTCTTTCGTCACTTTCGTCATCCGTATTCACTACCAATATAAAAATCGAATTTTTACTTCGCTATTCAATATATAAAAATCGAATTTTTACTTCGTTATTCAATATATAAAATCGAATTTTTACTTCGCTATTCAATATATAAAAATCGAATTTTTACTTCGTTATTCTATATATAAAAATCGAATTTTTACTTCGCTATTCAATATATAAAAATCAAAATTTTACTTCGCTATTCAATATATAAAAATCGAATTTTTACTTCGCTATTCAATATATAAAAATCGAATTTTTACTTTGCTATTCAATATATAAACATCGAATTTTTACTTCGCTATTCAATATATAAAAATCGAATTTTTACTTCGCTATTCAATATATAAAAATCGAATATTTACTTCGCTATTCAATATATAAAAATCGAATTTTTACTTTGCTATTCAATATATAAAAATCGAATTTTTACTTTGTTATTCAATATATAAAAATCGAATTTTTACTTTGCTATTCAATATATAAAAATCGAATTTTTACTTTGCTATTCAATATATCAAAATCGAATTTTTACTTTGCTATTCAATACATAAAAATCGAATTTTTTCTTTGCTATTCAATATATAAAAATTGAATTTTTACCGTATGACTTCATTTATAAAAATTGAATTTTTACTGTATGACTTCATATAAAAATTGAATTTTTACCGTATGACTTCATATATAAAAATTGAATTTTTACCGTATAACTTCATATATAAAAATTGAATTTTTACCATATAACTTCATATATAAAACAAACTTTTTAAACAATAAAGATCATTGTTTTTTAAAATCTAATTACATAGTAGAAAATATAGAGCAGTAATTAAATAAAAAGCTCACCTTTCGTTTCAACGGAGGAAGGGGTCGATGGTGGGGTGCTGGTGATGGCGTCGGGTGCAGGCGGACCCAGTGGAGGAGGCGGAGCAGACTGGTGGCGGCGGTGGACGGGGCATGGGCCAGGGTAGAGGCGGGTGGAGACTGCTTTGCGTCGTGGGGGCTTTGGGTGCTTCGACTGCGGAGGAGAGAGAAGCGAGAGGGGGAAGGGAAGGAAGAAAATGGGTGCGGTGGTCGGCCATCGGCGGCGCCTGGTGGCGATGGCCACAGGGCGGAGCGATCGTGCGCCCCCTTCTTCTTCTTTTTTTTATTTTTTATTTTTTTTGATTTTGACCTGACTCGATTTAAACGGGGGGGGGGGGGGGGAGGGGGGGCTGAGAGGATATAAGAAGAGATTTATATATATATAATTATATAATTTCAAAAAGGTACTTTTTATTTCGACCTCGAAACGAGGCCCACCGCCTGTCGTCCATAGCGTATTACCCCCATTCCGAACACAATGGGATATGTATCGTAAGCTGATTCAATCGTTTCAACCAGTTTTCGTCAAAATCAACATTTAACTCTATATATTGAATTTGAACGCATATTTCTACTAACTCGAAAAATTCCCTCAAAATATTTCTAGCTTCGTATTGACGATACGGTCCTAACAAAACTAGTTTCGTCGAATTCCGAGACCGTTTGAAAAATGACCATTTTCCAGTCGATTAAAATCAATTGAAACTAGCCAAATGCGTTTTCCTTTGCCACGCTCTCATATTGATTCGAAAAATTATGAAATTTGAAACGGAGCAATAACTTTACATCACGGTTCCAACAAAAGTGGTTTCGTCGAAATCCGAGGTCGTTTGCAAAATTTCCATTTTTAAGGGCCTGAATTCCATAGCGGCTATTCAGAAATTTCAACTGGACATAACTTTTGATTCCCGCTATGAAATTTTGATTTTTCGGATTCGTTGGAAAGATATTCACCAATAGATTCAAATATTTTTGGTTTCGCTAAAATCCGGTTTATTTTGAATCCTGTACATCCATTTGAAGTTTGAAATCGAATTATCGAACTACCGCGCCATTTTCAATTCCTTTTATAAATATAAATAAATATTTATATTCTATCGTCGATTCAAACGAATATATACGTTCGAATTATATTCAAAATAAATTTCTCGTCGTTATTATTCAAAATAATTCATTTTATATATGCAAAATTCGCTAAAATTGCTAAAATAAAAATTTTAAACTGGCCAGATTTCTGGGTTATTACACACACCAGTCACATGACTGACCTGGAGTTTATTGTTTTTACCTAAACTCTAGGTGCCCTTATTTTCCACACGGGCCGCTAGTAGTTTTGGTTTTGCAGATTTATATTCACAGGATCCTGGTTTATAGCTAAAGTGATATTCGGAAAGCTCTGTATCCGTGTATTTCTTTCATTTATGCTTTGTATTATTTTTCCGCTGTGGTAATGTATTTAAATCTCTGATATTCTCTGTTGTATAATATTTATTCATACTATGTATATTCTTGTATTCTGAAGGAATTACTCTAATAAACAATGAAATGTTCTTCTGCTTGTGTTCTGATTTGTCGTGTTTTCGAAGCAATCTAGGCTTTCTTCACGGGGAAGTTTGGGTCACCACATTTGGTATCAGAGCCAGGTTCCGACGCCCTATGGTTGTGGCGCGATGGCTTAATCGAGGTCGAGGTTTATGGGTTCGAGTTAACGCTGGAAGGAAGATAAAGGGTGCGGCCTATGTTTTTTTCTTCTGTAGCCAATGAAATTAACAAAGGGTTAGGAATGATTATTTATTTAATTACAAATTTAATGATTTTATTTTGTAATTAAAGTTTAAAATATTATAACTTGCTCATAACAGATCAGAATTCGACAAACAAAAATGCATTGGCACCCTCTAGACGAGCACTACAACATAGAGCAGACCAGAAGAGAAACTGAAGTTATTGGGATTTTGATATAATTAAACACCGGTTTAATTATATTAAATTAATCGTTATTTAACGATTTCAGAACCGACCACTGTGAGAATATTCTCACTATAATTTTTTGTATAGTTATTTATTTTATAACTGCGTATATGAACTGCTCCCCGTCATCCACAGACCATGGACGACTTGTTTGATTGTATTCTATGTGAAAATTGATCGTGATGTGAAATGAAAAAATATATATGATGTGTGAAAAACTTAAATTTGAAGTGAAAATATTATATATAAGAAATGAATTATATAAATAAGAAGTGAAAATTATATATATATATATATATGAAATGAAAAATATTATATATATGAAATGAATTATATATATAAGAAGTGAAAATTATATATATATATATATATATATGAAATGAGAAATTTTATATATATGAAATAAATTATATATATAAGAAGTCAAAATTATATATATATATATGCGAAGGGAAAATAATACATATACGATGTGAAATTATATATATACAATATGAAATTATATATAAATGCGATGTGAATGAAATTGTATATACGATATGAAGCTATATATATACGATGTGAATTGAAAGTATATATACGATGTAAATTGAAATATATATATATATATATATATATATATATATATATATATATATATATATATATATATATATATATATATATATATACGATGTGAATTGAAATTTGAATTGAAATTGAAATAGAATTGAAATTCGAATTGAAATTGAAATAGAATTGAAATAGAATTGAAATTCGAATTGAATTGAAATAGAATTGAAATTGAATTTGAAATTCGAATTCAAATTGAAATAGAATTGAAATTCGAATTGAAATAGAATTGAAATTCGAATTAAATTGAAATGAATTTGGAATTCGAATTGAATTGAAATGAATTTAAAACGAATTATAAAATTCGTTTTAAAGGTAAATCGATGAAATATACATAATATATATTATATATGGTCCTTTTTCATAGGTCTCTATTAAGTTTCAAATTTAGGCTCACATCCGGTGCTAAACTTATTGTAAATTAGGTCCCTATTTTTTGAAAATTCATCAAAAATTCATTAAAAAAATATTAAAAAATCACAAAAATTCATTATTAAATAAAACAAGTACATGCCCAAAAAACATGCGTTAAAACAATCAAAAACCATGTCAAAGCCCAAAAATAACACAAAATCAGTGAAACAACAGGTTTTTGCATCAAAAGATGCACCTATTCGTAAATAATTGCATACGTTCATGCTTATATTTCAACCTTGCGCCCCAACTGCAGTATAAATGCATATATGTATGCAGCTAAACAGCATTATACGCATCTTTTTGTGCATATATTCAAATCTGGTCTGTTTTTCGAGCATTCACCATTTTCAGATATTGTTGCACACATCTATGCTATTATACAGAATACACGCATACATTCATGTGCATATTCAGAAACCGTCGTGCCTTTTAAATTTATTGCACACATGCATGCATATATACAGAATAGTTGCATTCATGTATGCAACCTTTCGTAACACATGAATCTCAGTACAACTTTGTATGCATACATGTATGCAGTTATTTGCTAATAGTTGCATACATGTATGCGTATAATGGTCCAGAATTTCAACATAAATACACTATATGAATATATGCATACATGTATGCTACTATATGCAATAGTTGCACAGAAGTATGCAACTTTTTTTTTGTTTTTTTGTGAATGCTTCTAGGAATATTTCCTATTTTTGGAATTTTTTTTTTAGTAGCTGGCGCAATTTTTTTTTCTCAGAAATGGAAAACGACGGAAGTGGCATGGCAGGAAGGCGGAAGGGGTGAAAATTTTTGGGTAGCTGCTGATTTTAGGGACCGGATTTACAATTAAAGTAAGGGAGGGACGTGGCTTTATTTTGAAACTTAAATAGGGACCTTAGCCTAATTTCCACTATTATATATATATAATGGCCTGATTAGAACGCGCCGCGCTGCGGCAATTCGCGAATTTCGACCATTGACTTTGAACGGACATTACAGGAGATCCGACCATCGGATTTTCCTAAAACCAGAACCGTTGGGTTCGTATCGAAAAGAGCTTTCTAATGAATATGAGAAACTAGAAATAGAACAGTTGGATTTGGAATTATGTTCAATCAAAATAGGAAAAGGTCGCTGTAAGTGAAGTTCGATGGCCGTTTATAGAAATCGACTGTACTGGCCTGGATAAAATTATTACAAATATCAAAAATTAGTGTAAAATCATGATAAATGATTTGGAAAGAATTGGGATGAAAAATTCCATATTTGAAAAGATAAAAATAGATTTTTATCAAAATGAAATAGTTTTGAACTAGAATTATTAATCCAATAATTTTTAAATAAAAGAAATTCGATTTGAAATGGTTTTAAAAATTACTGGAATTTCCATTATATGAATTGGAATGGATTTGAATTGAAATTATCTTCGGAATATTTTGATATTGGATTCCATGGTTATACGGATATTGTGGAGGAATTTGGAAGATATTGATATTGTTATTCCAATACGATATCCGTGGGTTTCAGAATTTGATTTTGAATATAAGTCGATACTATCTCTATTCAAAACCTTATATTTAATGTCAAATTGGATTGATTGATTGTTTGGATTGTGCTCGACCAGTTTATGAGCAAGATATGCTTTTACATTTAGCATTGGGTTGGGTAGAAATACTGGTAGGCTAACATCTTGTGAAACACTTTACGATTTGACTATGAGATGTGTAGCGATGTTATTATGTTCATTTCAAATTTAATGAATGATTGAGAAATGATATTTTTATTAAGTGAAAAGAATGTATTCCCGATTTTGGACAGGGAATGTTTTATAAAAATGTTTTATAAAACAGAAAGGATTTTGAGGGCTAAAACCCGATGATTTCGAAATGATTTGGAAATGTATTATGGTTTTACATTGTAGTTCATCACATATTCGATTAGTTGCTATTAATGATATATCAGTTTGGTGGCGGAGAATTTATTCTCTTGCTTGACACCCTTCTTTGAGACGTACGAGCTCAAAGGTTCTGTGATTAATAGTAACTAATCATATGTGTGAATTGCTGATGTGAAGTACTATATTTTGAAAGTACTTGTGATTATTATGTTATGAAATGATTTTCCCTACTTCGGGATATGAAATGATTTGGTATGTGGCTAGAGATTCGAGTAACCCGGACGACTAAAAGTATGGGTGAGATGGGCGGTGTATGCTTCCATGCATGGGAGGTGCATCGTCGGTGTAGCCTGCTCCATAGTGGGAGGTGCGCACAACACACACACACACACACACACACACACATATATATATATATATATATATATATATATATATATATATATATCGAGTTGCTTAGGTGTGCACGCTTTGCCTTGTCTAGGAGGAGCCTGATATTTGGTTGCATACTTGTTTGTATGCATTGTTATGTTTTGGAATTCACATTTCCAAATGATTTGATTTGAGATCCAGAAGTGAAATTTATGTTGTTATAGAAAGTTAGATATGCATTTCAAATGATTTGAAATGGAAATCGGGAAATAAAGTCCAAAGGAATAATTTCTGTAAATTCAATTGGATTTGGTAGATCTAAGTGTGGTGATTAATCTAAACGGGTAGATTGGGATATTGCATGTTGATTGATGCATAGTAGATCCATATATTTATATTGATTGTTGTTTATACACTGGCATTCATGGGGGTAAACCCGTTCCGCATTAGCGGCGTGGTCCTATGATTTGCCTTATCATAAGTTTATAACTGTTTAGAGTTTCTCACACCAGTCCCATGACCGATGTGTAGTTTGCTTTTCCCTTGCAAACTCAGGTGCCCCTATTTTTCACACGGGTAGTCGAGTAGTTTATGTTGCAGATATACGAGCATGATTCTGGATTGAATCTTAAAGTTGTCCAGAGCATTGATAATCTTCCGCTGTGTTATTTTATTTGTTTCCGCTGCATTGTATTACATTTATTGTAAATAAATCTTCCGATGTATTATATTTCGATATACTCTGATATATTTTGTACTCTGATGTAACATTATTATGATGTTTATAAAAGTCTTCTATTATTTGTCCTGATGTGTTGTATGCCCAGAGTTAGCGTATGCGGGATTCGAATGGTCTTGGTCGATTTAGCGACGATTAGGTCCGAACGAAATCCGTATCGTTACAAAAAACCGAGTATGCCTTAATTAATTTTTAAATTCATTTTGGTTGAATGGATGTTTTGTTTGCTTTGTTTTGTTTTCCTAGTTTTGAATTTGAAATATAAAATTTAAAATTCAAACTTGAAACTTAATATTCAAAGTTGAAATTTGAATTTTGAAATTCAAAATAATAATATTATAATAATAATAAATATAATAATAAATTTTGAATGTTTGTTAGGATTAATATTATTTTAAGAAATAGTTAAACCTGAAATATAAATCGATAATATAATAAAATCAAAAGTCAAAACAACATATTTTTGATTTTCCACATGTATGTCGACATACATATATGGTCATGTCGACATAATGAAATTCAAATTTTGAATTTCAAAAGTTTAAACTTTCAAACTTCCTTCCATTTTTTTAAAATGCCAGTTCAAACTCTAGTTATTAACTTTGTTTGTCTACTTATTTTCTTATATCTTTTTTCAATATATATATATATATATATATATATTAAAAGTATATAATTTAATAAAATTATATAAACATGTTAATACGATATACAAAGTTAATATAACTTTTTTGTGTTGTTATAAAATATAAATTTATTCATCTTTTATATAGTTTAAACATGCATAGTATAACTTATATATTATTCATACTATTTCATAACAATTTTGGAATTACATTATCATAAATACTATTTGTAACTTAAATACTTATTTTGATTTCTTATTAAGATTTATAAAAGCTTTAATATTTAACCTAATATTTTGGTATAGAAATAACAATATATATGATTTTATATCTTAAATATAAGAAATTATTGTTTTATAGATTAATTTATATCCAGATTTCATAATTTTGTTATGACTATAGATTTCTTTTTAAAGTTTTAACGTATTAATGTTTACTTAACAAATTAGTATATTTTGATTTCAAAAAATTTAAATTTAAAATTGATTTGTATTAGAAAATTGATTTATATTTCATACTAATTTAAATTTTAAATCCTTTTTAAAAATAGTTTTTATATATACAATTATGATTATATGTTTACTTTATATGATACAATTCTGTATTCTCTATAAAACGGTCTTCAATTTTTACTATATTAAAGAAGCACCCTACTAAGATTATTTAACTCCACACTTCTCACAGAATTATTTTAAATATTTTATTATATATTATGAATACCATAAAACTTTTATCTTTACTACCCTTTCAATCTCTTTCGTAAGTGTTAGACCTCTTTTTGGCAAAAGCTGCAACGGGTCAGATCGAAGCCCAAACGCGCAACCAGCAAAATTAGATAGATCGCACTCCAGGAATCCCTATAGAAGTTCGGTCCGAGGTAATCACATATTGGGCTGAGTCACTTCTCAAACAAGCCAATAACTCACCCCAGAAGATTTGCTCTCCAAATCGACCGAAAGAACCGCTCTCATATAGGGCATATCGACCGAATATTTCAGATCTCCATGGAAATATCCAGCTAAGCTGTTCAAATACTTAGCCCGACTTTCAAGGGAAAAAGCGGTCAACCACACCCGGAAAAAGCTCTACTTTTGATACAACTCAAGATGGATGCCACGTAAGCCGCAGCTTCCGAGGATACTACTTATGAATAGTTGAATCAGCCTTCCAGCCGCTATTCTATCCAAAGAATGGACTCCATGCGTCCAAGTCTTCCCAGAAAGGCCGGACCACGTCACAACAGCCCAAATCGTCATCTCCACCTATAAATACATCAAAGCTTAAAGAGGAAAGGGAGGACTTCTTTCTGGAGAAACCTTTTCTGGAAGAGAGAAATAGCCACCGTCTTTCTTTTCTTAAAATAGAAAAAAGCATTGTATTTGTAATCCAAAGCAGAAATAATATATAAATTGGACGTAGGCAAAGTCTTTTCCGAACCACTATAAATAGTCTGTGTGTTTTCCCTGCTTTTTCCGTATTTTATAATCAGTACCCATGTGCTCTTCACACGATTTTGGGTTGATCGTCACTAGTGACCAACTTTTGACGTCAACAATAAGTATCATTAACCTAAGTCTAGAAATTAGTATATATTATCCTTTTTTAATTCAAGTAATTTGTTATATATATATACATACACGTATGTATATGCATAATAGTTAGATAACACTATAAATATATTTTATCTAAATAGATATAATTACCAAATCATTCTGTAACCATCATTACACATCTTATTTCATATCATACATCATTATTATAAATTATAGTACATCTCAAATTAAAATCATTCACATCAATAGTTGCATTTCATTCATTATATCACTTTGTATAGATTTGCATATGACATACTACATTATAAACAACACACTACATTACATGTTAACTTTAACTACACATAACAAGTATATAGTGTGAAATTTTTTGTATCTAGTTAGAAATATAGGATTATTAGTCAAATACATAACATATTTACTTTGTCTTGATTAACTTCATTGAATTGATTGACTTATTTGGTTTGTTTGATTTGTTTGAGTTCAATAACTTGATTGACTTACTTGACATGGTTAAATTTCATTAGTGGTTGATAGGTTTGTTAGAAATATACTTATGTATTTGTAGTTGATAGGAGCTTTATAGGTTTCAGATAAATATAAGTTACAAGAAATGTTTGGTAGAGTTTCTAAGGATTAGTTGAAGGTTCGAAAATTCTTTGGTTGATTTAATAGTTTAGATTCTTTGTTTGATATGCTTGTTTGGATTGATTTGCTTGTTTGAATTGATTATAAATATTGAGTTGTTTTCTTAGTTTTTATCCTTTTATTTAGTTTATTAGACTAGTATAGTCATAATTTTAGGGGGAGTTATATTATTTTAGGATTAGAATAAAAATCAGGGATAGTTATATTTAATCATTAGGATCAATTATAGCATGGATTTAGGGGGAGTACTTTATGCTAGGATATATAGATAGATTAAGGATTCAGGGGGAGTTATTCATATATCTTAGAAATTTAGTATAGATTTAATTGTAAGATATGTTTTGATAGTTGTAGGCTTTAGGGGAAGTATCTTTAGAATATATTTTTGATAGTGCCAAAGGGGGAGAAATTATAAAATATAGACTCAGTTTATGTAGAGTATATAAGATTCATATTGACAGGTGGAGTATAAGAAGGATTATCATCAATAAGTATGAACATGTATGATATTTTATAAACTAAGGTTGTCATCATCAAAAAGAGGGAGATTGTTGGAGAATGGAGTTTTGATGACAACAACCTTATTTCAATAATCATTGATTATAAAACGTATATTAACATCTCTATCTAGAATATATATGGACATATATGTGCTTGATTTGTATATAGGACTTAAGTATTAAAGACTGTACAGTTTTAGAGTTTCAGGAGTTTCAGAGAGAAAAATAGATTCAAGACTCATGAGTAATCAAGATTATCAAGAGTTCAGGAGAAATACAGTAATAGAGTCTAGTATATATGTAAGACTCCTAATAGCACTCCAGGTTCAAAATATGTTTTTCAAATAATCTCTTTTCAAAATTAATTTCAAAACTATTTTCAAATTGATTTCAAACTTCTCTCCAAATAATTTTTAATCTTCCAAGAAATTAAAACTTACGATTTCAAATATGTTTCCTAATTTATAAGTATACTTGTTTTTATAGTTTTATTAAATATATTTTACTAAGTTTATATTTGATTATAGTATTCTTATTTAAACATTAAGTCTTCATATAACCTTTTGTTTATATATAGTTTATAAATATTTCTTTATAAATTCCTATATATGTTTATAATTATATTATATATAGTTTTCATATTACGTATATATTAAGTATTTAATCATATGTTTAAATAATATTTTCTTATGTTTTTTACTTGAAAAATAACGTTTTAGCAACTAGTTTTGTTTCAGGAATTTCGAGAATCTAAATATTCATTTAAATACTTTAAAAATCATAAAAATGATGGATGTGTCGACATACATTCATGGCTATGTCGACATATAACTGTCAAAAATTTAAATTTGAAAGGAAGTCTTTTCACCATTTGTAACGCTCCAAAAACATTGCAACCTTTCAAATGTTATAAATATGGGTTGATTTCGAATTGTTTCATTATTCTTCTTCTCCATCTTCATCTCCTTTCTTTACACCATTATTCTTTCTCATTATTATGATTTCTACACATACTCTGCCGAATTTAATTATATTTTCATTAAACTTCTTCTCTTCTCACTCTCTACTTATTACTCTCTGAATCAAGTGCTATTAAAGAGTTATAGGTATGTTTGTAATTATTTGGGCTGTGTAAGTAATCAGTGGTATCCCCTGTAGTCGTAAAATCAAGGACTGGTAACCGGTGGTATCCTTTGCAGCCATGAAATTAAGGAGGTTGGAATCAGTGGTATCCCTTTTAGCCGTTAAATCAAGGAAGGTAATAGGTGGTATCCCTTGTAGCCGTGAAATCAAAGAGGCTGTACTTGACTATTTATATAGTAATAAAACTCTGCGCAATCCAACGTTGTGCGGGACTGTAGTAGGAGCAATCCGAGCCAGTATAAAATCCGGTGTGTTCTTCCTTTTCTGCACTTTATTTTTTGTTTATCTTTGTGTTTGTGTTTGATTTTGTGTTTGTGAATGTTTCTATGGTGTTTGATTCATATAGTAGTTCATATAAGTTTAGATTTTGTTTAAATTCCTAGAAACACTATTCACCCCCTCTAGTGTTTGTTTTGCCCTAACAATCCATTTCGCAATCCTTAACACTAGATATGATGAACATTCTTCCTCTAATGAATATAGGGTCTGATTTCAGTATTTCGTCCCTATCCATATTATTCGAAAACTTAAAATAGAAAATTACTCCATCATATTGATATCCACTTTCCCATTTAATTTCCAAAAATTATGCAAATTTTTTTACATCAAACATGTATGAATTGGTACCATCCAAAAAAAATCCCACCAAATTTTTTTCCCAATATTTCATAGCTTCTGCCTTGGCCATCTCAGGAGGAATTTTCGGTTGTCCATCTTTCACTGTCTCAAAATCCAAAGGTTTATAGGATCCAACATTACATGGCAATGAATTGAATAGCAAAAGATAACCAAGTTTAATTGAGGGAAAGTATTTGTGGTGCTCGGAAATTTGAAATTGGAGGGTTTTGACTGGTTGATGTTAGGATTCGCATTGGAAGTAGCAGTCGGATTGACATTGTCAAGATTAGCAGATTCAAGATTTAGAGTGGTGTTATTATCATCAAGAGGAAGATTATTCAAGGTGTTCGATGAATTGGCAAGATTATAACTAACAAGATTTGATAAAATGCTAGAAAGATTTTCTACGGAAGAGCAAAAATGTGAACAAGAATTAGATTGAGCCAGATCTGAAATTTATCACCATTAAGACCTAATGTTGATGTGGTGACATTAGCAGAGGTAACCATGGCTGGAGGATCCGGAGGGTCAGGGGGAAGAGGACGAACATGAAGAGGTGGGAAAGCAGATAAAGCTAATAAAAATGAGGAAGACGAAGAAAGAGAGGAAAATGAGGATGAAGATGCTTCCATTAATAAGAGGAGGGGATCTGTGGATGTTACCAACAAAAATAAATCTAGGGTTATAAAAAAATGATGATATTCAACTAAGTGGTAAAAATGTAGGGAAAAAGGAAATAGTTTTACGTAATAAATATAACAATTACTCATACATAACGGAAGAGATAATTAAAATGGTTAAAAATACTTCCTTATAAACAATAATTATAAGGCAATCAATGTTAATTATATAGTATGTACATATTTTCCCATAATTTTAGTGGATCTTCTGTATCTTTTGCAAAAATTTAACATAACGTTCAATATATGACATCTTCTGCAAAATGAGAAGAAATAAATTATGAATTTGTGTTCAAAACTTAGAAAAAAGTCAATTCAATACAAAAGGGGAAAACCCCCATGAATGTAATTATGAACTTCATCTATATAAAAATTTCTCTTATAGTCAACTTTTTTTTTGAGAAAATACACATATTACTATGTATCTTTGTAGACAAACATGAGCACAACACAGGAACAAAAAAAATAGTTCTTCCTTAAAGTAAAAAAATATTTATATCATTTGATTCGTTACTATATAAAATTTGGGTTTCCATGCATGAAATTTTAAAGCTCAAGTTATTGTTTAACATACAAACTAGACTAACCAATTTTCTTATGAATTGATACTATCACAACATTAATTGAAATGACCCGAACTTCCCCGTTGAGGAAAGCCCGGATTGAGTCGAGAACAAGCCACAACAGAACGCAGGCGGAAGAACATTTCATTGTTTATTACAACAATTCATCATAATACACGAATATACAGAGTATAAATAAATAAATATTACATAGAAAATATTAGAGATTAAAATACATTACATAGCAGCGAAAATTAATACAATACACAACTAGAAGTAATACGCGGATACAAAGCTTTCCGAGTATTGTTCCAGCTGTAAATCAGGATCCTGTGAATATAAATCTGCAAAACCAAAACTACTAGTTGCCCATGTCAAAATAAGGGCACCCAGAGTTTAGGTTAAAACAATAAACTCCAGGTCAATCATGGGACTGGTGTGAGAACTAAAACAGTTATTAATCTTTGTTTTAAAGTTAGGTAAATCAAGGGACCACGCCGTATAACACGGAACGGGTTTCCTCCCAAGAACACCAGTGCATAAAACAATAGCGCAATGATAAATAAAGAAAAATGAAGCTATTATAAGACCCAGGTCCTATCACACAATGCAACGCAAGCCGGGGGATAGGGTTTTTAACTTATAATAGCCAAGAATGCTTGATACGTTTAAAACAATTCTTTTGATAGTACTGTAAGTGTATAGTGTCAAAACAATTTCAATCATAAATATCAATCATAGGCGGCATAGCATGCCATGCTACTATATCGCCAATACTATGTTCTACAATTAAAACCGCAAAGTCACGTATTTGGAAATTGGATTTCCATCTGCGAACTGAGGCTAGGGATCGTCCTCTACCGATTCGATACTCTCTAGCCTGAGCCTCCGGAACAGCCGCAACTGCCCCTTGGAGCGACAGGGCCGGTCCACCGATGTGGATTATAGTTCCTGAACACTACGTTTCCCCGCCCTATGGGGCGTAAACGAGCCAACGAATGGCTCCATCGGACCCAGATCGTCCGATCTAACCGAGGTGCCTCGCAACAACAACAACCACATAAGTCAAACTCGTCAGGGCGTGTAAAACCACCGACGCCACTTCTAACTAGAAAGAAATGCACGTCCTCCCTGAGGTCCTCTCCCGTTTTTGGTTCACAACCGGGGTGTGAGGCTCGCGAATCAACGCTACACAAAGCTGCGCCACATAGGCCGTGCTTTGATCATCAACCACAAGACTCTGCTTTTCAACAGAAGCCTTGATCATTTGCATCTTAGCATGCCACACAGGCAAACCACTCTATGCAACCGATATCAGTCACACAGAATGAAATTCAATGTCAAACACGCAGTCCATTTACAAGTCCGTTCTGGGTCTGAACGAAACCGGAGGCACCCAGTATCCCGCATATCCATCGATCTCCAAGTACGTCTGGACGACCACTAACTGATTCTCTCCTCTTGGGTGTAAGGCCCAATCAAGATCATCAGTAATTATCCAAATGACGTGAAGACCTCCGGTCTTCGACCACCGTCTTCATCTTCGACTTATCGTCGTATCAGTTATTCAGAATGGGATAACCCCGGTCTTTCCGAATAACTCGTGTATATAATAAACAAGTGTTACACAAACACAACATACGGCTCATTCCAATTCATCAGTCACTAACCGTAAATTAACAAGAGAATAATTCCCCAAACATTAACCCCGAAGGCTGAAACCAACATCAGATCAATATCTAGAAAACCATTCTGCTTAGCTAACTGACAGTTAGTTTCTAAATTTCTCATTCTTAGGGAAAGGTTCCCATTAATTTTATCAAAGACAAATCTTTTAATTTTATTCTTTAATTTACTTTTGAATATCAATTCAAACTAGTCGGGATTAGCGATCCGTACCGAAGTTATCATTTATTTTATTTCCCAATCCCAACCTATTCATCCCATGAAGTAAAACTGGTAATACTTCATATCTAACACCACGGTGTTATCGGTAAATTCAATTACCATTTCACGTTCAAATCTAATTAAAGATTTAACTATCGCCTGGAGCAAAATTGGTGATACTCCATTCTTGATCCTTTCAATCTAACTAAAGATTCATTAAAAATCCACTTAGTTTTAATCTTTAACTGGGTTAAAAAATCAGTGTTATTTAAAACACGGTCCACGATAAACCCAAAATCACTTCACATTTCAATCAGTCCCTAACCGTAAATTAGCAAGTGAGCATTTCCCTAAGTATTTACCCCGAAGGCCGAAACCAACATCAGATCCATACCCAAGAAACCATTCAACTTAACTAATCTCCAGTTAGTTTCTGATTTTCTTAACTCCTTTGGGTCTAAGAATAGTATTATTGAAGATACCGTTCACAACAACCCAAAATCACATTCCATTAATTATCGGGTTAAAGAACAAGTGTTATTTAAAACACTATTGACGATAAACCCAAAAATCAATACCAATTCAATTCCAATTAAATATTATTTAATTGGTACACTTCATTAAATCTAAACAAAAAGATTTAATCATTTTCTCAACTAGGCTTAAGAACAGTGCTAATGAAGACACCATTCACGACAAACCCAAATCACATTTGATATTAAATACAAGGCGCTGAATGGAAAATATATCGGCTTATATTCAATATCAAATTCTAGACCAACAAATATCGTATTGGAAATAAAGATATATATATATATATATCTTTCAAATTTCCATAACCATATCTGTATAATCACGAAATCCAACATCGAAATATTCCGAAGACAATTTCGATTCAAACCCATTCCAATGAAATTATTAGAAATTTTGGTTATTTTCAAAACCATTTCAAATCCAATTTATTTAAAAATAAGCAAATTATTATTCTAGTTCAAAACTAGTTCATTTCGATAAAAATCAATTTTTATCTTTTCAAATATGGATTTTTTCATCCCAACTCTTCCCAAATCACTTCTTATGATTTTACACAAATTATTCCTATTTTTAATAATTTTATCAAGGCCCGTACAGTCGATTTCCATCAACGGCCATCGAACTGCACTTACTGCGACCTTTTCCAAATTTGATTTGGACATAATTCCAAATCCAACCATTAGATTTCAAATTTCTAATATTCGTTAGAAACCTTTTTTCGATACGAACCCAACGGTTCCGGTTTTAGAAGCATCCGATGGTCGGATCTCCCGCAATATCCATTCGAAGTCAATGGTCGAAATTCGAGAACTGCCGCGGCGCGACGCGTTCTATTCAGGCCATTATATTATATACAATATATATATATATATATAATATATATATACTTCGTCGATTTCCTTTTCAAAATGATTTTTAATTCAATTTCAATTCGTTTTCAATTCAATTTGAATTTCAAATTAATTCAATTTCAATTCAAATTCATTTCTATTCAATTTCAATTCAAATTCATTTCTATTTAATTCGAATTCATTTTCTACTCTACTCAATTCGAATTCATTTTCTATTCTATTAAATTCGAATTCATTTCAAAACAATTTCAATTCTATTTCAATTTAATTCGAATTTCAAATCATCTTAGTTTATTTCGAATTTCAAATCAATTCAATTTAATTCGAATTTCAATTCACTTTCATATTCACTTCAATTTGAATAAAATCGATATAAATATCGTTCACGTCAAAATGGCGTCAATCTATCAACACGGCTTCATATATTTTTATTTTCAAATATTTTATTTAGAATATTTCTTTTTCAAATATTTCTATTTCAAATATTTCAATTCAAATATTCTATTTCAAATATTCTATTTCAAAACTGGAATGAGGCCCAATCAATTACCATATAATGTTAATTATATGGATTTCCTACAACACATGTATAAAATAACAACGATAAATAATCAACCATCATCCAGAGTGCATTCTACACTGTATAAGCATCAAATATATATATATTTAACGCTTATGACATTCTGTCAATCAATCGATCGACATACAGCTAATTATTGGGACAAGTGTATGTCATATATCATCCCAATACCCGTGTGGGTTTTCAATCAATCAAACACATATTTTATTTGTGCAGTTGTGCAATGTGTAAAATTTATCGTCCCAATCAATATCAATCAAATCAGTGTATATAAACAAATCTCCGATTTGTTTATAAATATTCATTTTAAATACACGTTAAAATTGCTATTTTTAACTATAAAATATTTTCCACTATAAAATATTTTATTTCATTTCACATCGCACCACACGATCAACTACACATCAAAATCAAACAAACAAGCATACAAGCCGTCCATGGTCTGTGGACGACGGGTGTCGGTTGCTACTAAACACCGTCTGCATCCAAGTATATATTTTAACTAGATAATTAAATTAAAAGTGAGAATTTCTCACCCAAGCTAAACCACACTCCACGACTCTTCATATGTAGGAAATCTTCGTCATTCTCGCCTTTTGTCACTTTCGTTTCCCTTATTCACTACATATATAAAAATCACATTTTTATATCTTCTATTATATAAAAATCATATTTTTAATTCGCTGTGTATATAAAAATCGAATTTTTATCTTCACCTCATATATATAAAAATCAAATTTTTATCTTCACTTCGTTATAAAAATTATATTTTTATATTGCTCTTCTCCTAATAAAGATTATATTTTTATTGCCCTACATGAATAAAATCATATTTTTAATATGCCACTAGTATAAAAATTATATTGTTAACTTTTCTATATTATAAAAATTATATTTTTAACCTTCACATCATATAAAAATTATATCTTTATAATCTTTACTATATAAAAATCATATCTTTATAATTTTTACTTTATAAAAATCTTATTTTCTACTACATTAAAATCATACTTCTATACGATAAAAATCTCGCCCTTTCCATAATAAAAATCTCGCCTTTTCCCTAATAAAAATCTGACCTTTCCTTAATAAAAATCCGACCCTTTCCTTTATAAAAATCCCACCTTGTATTTATATTTATAAAACTGATTTTCTTCATTTTATTTAAATTATTACATTGCTTTTTATGATTAAACATAAAATAAAAAAGGAATAAAAAGAAAAAGAACTTACATTTTGAATTCAGACGTTGTGGGGGGGGGGGGTTCACATCGGAGCAGCTGGGGTTCGGCATGATTCAGGTGGTGAGAGCAGATCCAGTGGAGGGCGGTGGCACAAACGGGCCCCACGGCGGTTTCCGTTCAGGCTTTGGGGGGCTCCGTTAGATTTGAGGAAAAGGAGGGGGTCGCGATACGTGAGGAGGAGAGAGGGAGGGATGCGCGCTTCGACGGAGTTGCCTGGAGTGGAGGAGGAAGCGGCGACGGACGTGATTGAGGAAGGAGGGCGTCGGTCTTTTTCTGAAAGGGGGTAAATGAATTTGACCGTGAAAACTGAATTGGGGGGAGGGAGTTAAGTGAAAAAGGTTTATATATATGTTATTATTATTTATTTATTTTAATTTATCCCAAAAGTTACTTTAAATTTCGAACCCCGATTCAAACCCAACGACTGTCGCCCCTAGCTAATTACCCCCATTCCAAACACAATGGGATAGGTTTCGCAAGTCAATTCGGCTGTTACGATCAGTTTCCATTGAAATTAAAATATAAATCTGTATATTCAATTTTAAACGTACATTTCAATTTACCAGGGCCACATACTAACTCTATGAATTCCCGAAAAATATTTTCTATCTTCGTATTGACGATACGGAACTAACAAAACTAGTTTGGTCGAATTCTGAGACTGTTTGAAAAATGGCCATTTTCCAGTCGATTAAAATCAATTAAAACTGGTCAAACGCGTTTTCTTTTGCCACGCTCGCATATTGATTCGAAAAATCATGAAATTTGAAACCTAGTAATAACTTGACATCGCAGATCCAACAAAAGTGGTTTCATTGAAATCCGAGGTCGTTTGCAAAATGGCTATTTTTAAGGGCCGAAATTCCATAGCGTCTATTCTAAATTTTGAACTGGACATATCTTCTGATTCTCGCTATGAAATTTCAATTTTTCAGATTCAATGGAAAGATATTTACAAGTAGATTATATTATTTTTGTTTTCACTAAAATCCGGTTTATTTTGAATCCTGTATATTCATTTGAAATTTGAAATCGAATTATCGAACTACCGCGCCATTTTCAATTCCTTTTATATGTATAAATAAATATTTATATTCTAACGACGATTCGAATAAATATGTATGTTCGAATTCTATTCAAAATAAATTTCTCGTCATTAATATTTAAAATAATTCATTTTAAATATTCAAAATTCGCTAAAATTGCCAAAATAAAAATTTTAAATTGGCCTAGATTTCTGGGTTATTACATTAATACATGAGCCTTAGAAGACATACTATCCCCACATAAGGTGTCAAATTCAAAATCTACAGCAGTTGTATTGAAAAACGTTTTTTATTTAACAAAGAGGGGAAAGCCAACCTTTGATTTCTCATAAGATTTCATTACCAATGGTTTTGCGCAAGTAGCATATTTATAGATAGCATAGAAGGATTAAAACCCAAGTAAAAAATACCTTCGTAGTTATATTACAATCTTAACAGTTTGAACAGATATCCAAATTCCGTCACACTTAATGCTCGACACCAACAAAATATGTTGTTCAAATCTTTTACTAACAAAATAAAGCACCGAAACAAGCTGGCGGTGAAGGGGTAACGGACCGCCACCAGCATAAAAGAATCACCTGTAAGCAAAAAACGGGCACAAGGTAAACCCGAAAGCATAAGTGAACAATTTTCCAGCTATGCAACAGACACCATCATTGAAGATAAGAGCTCAAATCTATACAAAGAAATGACACCGTGAGGGTGGTTCCGGCACGATGGTTAAACAAAGGAGACTTTGCTCAATAACGATACATCAGGGGACCAAAACATCAAAGATACAAAGTCCGAGGCATACGAGGATTATCCAGGAACTAGCTACCGAGACCCCCATTTGATGGTCACCAAGAGGTTACTCTAGTAAGCAATAGGTAAAGCACCCGAAGCAACCTTACGAAAAGCCAAGGAAAAGTCTAGGAGTCTACTGAGGGGAAAGACAAAACCTCAATAGGAGACAGGCTATCCACACTAATCTTCTTAGTGTCGATACCGATAGGGGTGGCAGACCTGGCAATTATTCACTTGAACCATGAAGGCAAGCTCCACAAAGTGTTAGTAACAAGTCCGGAAGCCCATATCTGGAAGCTTACGTCTGGAAGCAGAAAATCTTTCGAAAGCTATTCACACCACCAGGCTTAGTAGCAATACAAAGAAGATAGACATGATATCAACAAAAAGCTCTGAATACCATGACCATCTTCCTTAGAGCCAAAACCGGCACCTCAAAAGCCATAAACAAGGCCGTCGGAACAAAAAGGAAAAAGCGACTGAGAACCAAAAATTCCGGGACCAATGGGTAAAGCAGTCGACAGAGGCTTCTGGTGGCCCAATAGCAAAAGGGCCCTTGATTTGTCTATAAATAAGAACCCAGGGGTCTCATTTTCAGGGCGATTTTTTCATTCTCATTCTTGTACTCTTTTTCTCTAGAGTAAACCCTAATTTCTAAATCAAATTAGGGATTTCAGTTATAATCACTTGTGTGTTCCAAATGAAAGATCAATAAAGAGTGGATCAACACTTATTACATTTCCTTATGAGTTTCACGTGTAAGGAATTAGTTATCATCCATGAGACACGCTATTTGCTTTCTACATGTGTACAAACTCCTACCCAAATCTAGACCCATTCAAAAAGTTAGTGCTGAACCCCTTCCTACAAGTCGTTTAACACTTATCGAGGGCTGTGCTTGGGGAACTCTTTTCCTAAGATAATTGTTGGTTTATGAGTCACTTAATCATGATGCTCACCCCATTGAGCGAAGAGTAGCTAAACTTTTGGGCTTTAAACCTTGATATCTAGGAAACGGTGAACTAACCCAAAATCATGAAAGCTAAGTAAACCCATTTTCCCCTTATGCCCACTTCCGTAGAAATATCTCTGGTGTTAACGAAAAATATCGTTAACATTTTGGTGTAAGAAGGAGGGCTTGAACCTCCGACCTTGTGGTTAACAATCATATATCTTACTGTGTTGTTCCATCCCTGATTGGACTAAAGCTTTGAATAAGAAAAATCATGGGTAAAAGGTCCCTACAAGAGTCTTCTGGATCTCAGATGGATATGTCAAGAACCACTAACCCAAGAGTGACGAAAGAACAAAGGTTAAGAATGGAAGCCCTGTGAATAATCAAGAAGAAAAGGGAAGTAGAGCAATATGATTCTGACTGTTGGAACGAAAACCCTTCCTACATAAAACAAACACTAACCTTTCCTCTAAGTTTCTCTACATCAAAGGATTGTAGCACCTTCTCTCATATGAGCAGAGCTTTCCACAAGCAAATCAAAGGGATGGTATTCGAACAAGAAATAGCGAACAATTTCGATCAATTTGCTTCCAAATGGACTAAAAGGATAACACCCCAATATCAACATACATTAAAAAGAGGAAATAAGGATATGAGCGAAACAACAAGGATCGGTAATAGAAGGGCTAAGTCCTAACAACAAGAAAGGAATTTTACACCAAGACTACCCAAAGGATACTATCCTACCACTTCAATGAAAAATATCTATTCCCTAACCAAATACATCCTCAGTTATTGGCCATCTGCGAAGAAGAAGCCCAAGTACGAGAGGAAATTGGGAGGGTCTTACTATCACTACCACACGATGAATTGACATGAAACAAACTACGGTAGAATCCTCGAAGGAATGATCATTAAGTTCCTCAATCAAGGCCATTTATAAGAATTAGTAAAAGGATCAAGTCAAATTTAATAAAATCATTAGGAAAAGGATTGACTACCTAATTACAGGGAATGGAAATCCCCACAAAACTTGAAATGCCCAAAGGTAGGTTAAATCATAAGTGGATAAAAACCCTTGTCACAGCCGAGTTGGCCAGGGAACGGGACTCCCCGGAGGGGAGTGATGTGCAAGCCTTTCTCCGCGCCTGAGTCAGAAAGGGCCAGGTTAAAGCATCGAAAGCGTAAACCTCTGACCTACATCAGAAATAGTCATGACAGAGCATCTAATTAGCACGCCCTGGCTTTACTCGTAGAAGAGTACACCCTGCCTCTGCTATGAACTAAGCACGTCCTGCTTATGCTAGTAGAAAAGCACGTCCTAAATCTGCTTATTCTTCACGTTACCCGTAGAAGGGAACACAAACCCCTATCATCGCCTACAATGGTCAGGATAGGGCACCCCTTGGAGGGGGTGGAGCGTAAGCCTCTATTATCGCCTACGATGGCCACGCTAGAGCATTAAAATAGTAAACCTCAATTTTGCATCTATGATGGCCTGGTTTAATCATTTAGACCTTATCATCGCCTATAATGGTCAGGATAAGGTGCCTCCAAGAGGGAGGTCGGTAAGTCCTTGGGCGTTGCTTGTGGATAAGCTAGTCAAGCGCACGGGACGCACATGCCCAGAGATAACCAACAAAGAACATGCATCCTCTGCTTTGATAATAAAAGCTTAGAGAGTGGCTCAAGAAGCAAGTACATCCTCTACTTCACAAATCACACCCAAAAAATGGGAATGAAACTAATACCAGAGGTGACTTCTGGTCTCCTATCTTAAATGACTTTTGGTCTCCTATTTTAAATATCTAAATCTGTGTTGAATCAAGTCCCAATCAATACCGAAGTGAATTCTCGGTCGTATTTTAATACCCGAATCTGGGCTAATCTCAATTTTTGCCAGAAGTGGATTTCTGGTCTTCCATTTTAAATACCCCAAACCAAAGTTGGCTCTGGACTCTTATTAAATAAAGGGAAGGGCTCCTACACTTCTATTCAATAATCTAAGATATGGGTCAAGGTTTTATTATTTCTATAAGAGAATTTCTGGAGTTCTATTTCCAATGCCTAAATCTGAATTGATAGATTTGAATCCCTAATGAAAGAATCAACTACCAACACCCCGAATGATGGCATGAGCTTACTCCTCGAAAGCCTTCGAACAAAGATGGTGGTCGTCGATTTTTTCCAGGGAGAATTATTTAACTCACATATACATCAAGTTGTTATGCATTATATTAAATATATGTGTAGTATAATTAACCATATTATCTTAAGGTGTCATCTCAAGGGAGAGCTCAAGTAAGTACTTTAGGTTTCCTCACTGAAAACCCTGTGATGAAGGTTACATCTCTCTTTGATATCCCGCGGAGGGAAGCCCTTGATAATTTCTATGAGATAGGGTCGTTTTCTCAACCCATAAAAGTATGGATGAGACTGTCACTTCATTATGTGTTCATATATAGTGTAGATACAGTTTCATGAGAAATAAGAAAGCCATCGTGCATATCATATAAGAACTAACATTGAGTGATACATGTTAAGATTGCATAGAATAGCATAATACAATTCATAACAGGGAATCCTTGTTTGCCACAAACTATGATTATACATCACAACACCTTTGCTAGTCGTAATTTCATTTATGACATCGTTACTGTAGATCATTACATACGAAACATAATGCAACAAGTTCCTTATATTATGCATGTTTACTTATGGATGAACTTGAAAACAATTATATTTCTTGTGAAAAGGCATCCCAATTCTAGTATCATATTCCGCATGAGGCTTAACTTTGTTGTCAAATGTGCTATTACAGGTAATTAGTACGATGCCCAAGGTAGGAGATGATCCTCTTAACTTTGCCTAAGATATTAGCAGAAAGATTAAGTGAAGAATTGAATGGAACCCCAAAACCCTCTGGCGTATAAACCAGGGGCGCTTATAATAATCCCACTTTCCAATGGGTGGACATTCGTAGCCTCAAGACAGCCTCGACCGATAAATGCGGATTTCTCTTATGAGCTGATCCTTTTCTTCACCAAGAAAATCAAGGCGGATCCGAGGATATTGAGTATTAACCATCTCAAGGTCCCATAAGAAGCAGTACCGCGCCAATGAGAAAGATTGAATAAGAGAAGGCTTCTCTCGGAATTCTCTTTTCAACTTAACGTAATCTCCAAAGAAATCCCTAGAAAGCAAATTCGAAGTAAAGGACAAGCTCTATAGAAAATACAAAAGGAAATAAGAGGAATGATAATTCATTATGTCATACACTAAGAAAGTACATTCACTACAGATAGTCCTCCTTCTCATACAGGATTGATCTCTTAAAAGTTTCAGATACAAATCAATGCGAATTAAACTTAGGTTTATCTAAAGGTATCCCTCTGGAAATGAGGGTAACTCAAGGAATATTCCAACATTCACCCGGATGGAGATCCACACCACGTTTATCTAGGCACCTTATATGAAGACGCCTAAGCAAGCCCCCGCTATGATCACCTAAAATGGAGAAATCCACTGTTTCATATCCACTGCAAATTTGACACAAAATATTTACTAATGTATGTAATAACCCGGAAAATGTGAGCCAATTTAAATTTTTTAAAATTGGTTATTACCAAAGAATTTGAATAATTAAAATAGCATATTTCAATAAAATAATGAATTGGGGCTAGTATGGCAGTTTGAAATTTTGAATACAAACTTTGTCTGACTTTACCGAGTGGAAAATATAACGGATTTTAGCGAAACTGAAAAGATTTAAATCTTTTTATGAGTACCTTTCTAACGAATCTGAAAAATCGAAGTTTCATAACAGGAATCAAAAGTTATGGCCAAATGAATTTTCAGAAAGGTCGCTACATAGCATATATAGCCCTTGAAAATTGATATTTTGCATACGACCTCAGAATTCGACACCACTTTTGTTGGGTCCAGGATGTCAAACTATTTCTAGGTTTCAAATTTCATAATTTTTGAAGCTAGCATGTGGGCGGGGCAAAAGAAAATGTGATTGGTCAATTTCAGTTAAAATGGGTCGACCTAAAAATGGCCATTTTTCAAACAAGCTGAGAATTCGACGAAACTGGTTTTGTTGGGACCGTATCGTCAAAACAAAGCTAGATTTATTTTTCTGGAATTTTTCGACTCAGTTTGTGGCCTTGGCCAATTGAAATGTACGTTCAAATTAAGTATTGAATGTTTTATATTTTAATTTGAAAAATAACTGACTGTAACAGTCGAAATGGCTAACGAAACATATCCCATTGTGTCCGGAATGGGGGTATTTAGCTAGGGGCGACAGTCGTTGGGTTCGGATTGGTGTTCGTTTGTAAAAACACTATTTAAAATTTTCTATAAATCCTCGGCCAATAGGATTTTTTCTTTCAAAAAAAAAATTAAAAAACCACGGAAAACCCTAGCCGCCACCCTCCCATCAACGATTCACGTCGTTCAAACCTTCCCTCCCCTTTTCCGGCCGCCACCTACAGCCGACGCCACCACCACCACTCGACTCGCCTTCGCCCCCTCTTCACATCCGACCCCGACACGACCTCCACTATCACCTCCTCCGCCTAAATCGAAGCCAGGAAGTCATCGACTTCCCAGCGCCGCCGCCGCTCCGATCTGCAACCGCACCCCCTCAAACCACCAGCGCCGTGAAGCCCTCGCCGTCCCCTTCCACGTCAGCACCCCCGATCGTCCCCATGTGCCACCGTTTTCGCGAAAATCCCAAACCTAGTTCTGAACGAAATATAAAGGTTCGACCTTTATTATTCTGAATTGAAAATAACACTTTTAAGGGTTGCAAAACTTTGAAAAATAATATCTTTTTCGTTCGTTAACGAAATTTGATGAAACAGGAGACACCGTGACCGCAAGGAGGCTCTCTACCATCTAGCAGAAGCCGCAGATTTTTATGATCTTCCCACGATTTTTAGCACTACAAAAACCAATGTGAGGAATCTAAACTAAATTGTGTGAATGGAATCGTTTTGTATAAATTATATAAGCGAAGTGTAAATTATATACGCATTGTATACCTCATGTACATGTGTTGTATAAGTTATATTAGCGATGTATAAATTATACAAGCATTGAATGAAAGTTATATGCTTTGAATTGTGATCAAATGCAAGTGAATTATAGAAATAATACATATATATATATATACTCCCCTCGTCCACAGAACATGGACGATATTTATTGCTTGTGATTGACGTGATATTATATGGTATGACGAATGGTTGGAAATAATTGTTTGTGGTTGATATTGTGGTTGAAAAATACCTTTGGGTTTGAAAAATACCATTGTGGTTGAAAAATACCCTCTTGTGGTTGAAACAAATTAGAATAGGATTGTGGAATTGAAAATAAAACATGCCGCCTGCGTGCGAACTAGATGCATGATTCCCATTGTCAAAAACCGCGAGGTTTTAAGGTAGAGCGAGGAGCCGTACTAGGGACGGTCCCGGTTTTAACTACCCTGCCGTTATGCCGCCGAAATTTTCTGAAATATTCATGTGTTGAGCTGAAATTCATTCGTTGAATCGAAATTCATGTGTTGAATATTATTTAAATTTAAACAAATAGCTTTAGCGATAAAAATCACATTTTTATATATATACAAAGTATAGAGAATATTCATGTGTTGAGTTGAAATTCATTCGTTGAATCGAAATTCATGTGTTGAATATTATTTGAATTTAAACAAATAGCTTTAACGATAAAAATCACATTTTTATATATATACAAACTATAGAGAATATTCATGTGTTGAGTTGAAATTCATTCGTTGAATCGAAATTCATGTGTTGAATATTATTTGAATTTAAACAAATAGCTTTGGCGATAAAAATCACATTTTTATATATATACAAAGTATAGAGAATATTCATGTGTTGAGTTGAAATTCATTCGTTGAATCGAAATTCATGTGTTGAATATTATTTGAATTTAAACAAATAGCTTTAGCGCTAAAAATCACATTTTTATATATATACAAACTATAGAGAATATTCATGTGTTGAATTGAAATTCGTTCGTCGAGTTGGAATTCATGTGTTGAATGTTATCGTATTTTAAAATAAAATGAATAGATAATAAAAACTACATTTTTATTGTGAATATGAAGTGTTAAAAACATTCACGTGTTGAATAAATATTTTTGATGATAAAAATATTTCTTTTATCATGTATACGCTTTGATAAAAATACACACGTGTTGAAATAAATAATAGTTTGCTAGAAATGTTATTATTAGCTTTGTTCTGCATATATATACATGTGTTGAATAGGGAAAATGGATTATCTGTAGAGTAAATAAATTATTTGCGTGCCCGACAAATAGGTAAGCCTTGATGAGTTGGCTGCACAATTTTATTTTTATATCAACTCCTGTGAATGCCATTAGATGCGGAGTGCTGGTTATTCTGTGTGAAATAATAAACATCGCCATAGGATAGTAACAATTAATTTTGAACTACACTACATGGCATACTTCTTGACGATAGGCATACTTCATCATATTCCACAAAAGCAATTGGAGCTTGTGTGACGAGGTGGAAGATTTACCATACGAGCGAGAGGCTTGTATGGCGATGATTTTATACTACAGGTTGAACTGATGACTGATATGGACTATATAAAATATAACGATAAATTGCCAGATTAATAAAAACCCCACAGGGGTCTGGAGTTGACAATAATCACGTCTCTCTAGTTATTAGATACGGCACATGGACTATTTATTTCCACATGGAACGGGGTGACGAGAATTTATTCTCTGGAGTTATTATCTATACACGCTCCCCCGAAAACACCAGAATATATCACTATAAATATGTGGATGCTTTTTAGGATTTATTAGGTACCTAACACGGCCCAATAAATTTCCAAACCCCTCCCCGTACAAAGGAGGTTATGGCGAAATTTTTCGAAATATTAAGGCGTTAGTGAAATATTTGAAGTGAAAACGAAGTTGAAATTAATGAATGAACTATATTTGAAATTATAGAATGAACTATATATATATATATATATATATGTAATTAAAAGGAATCGAAACCGTGCAGTTCGTGTTTTGGAATCGTAATTTGAAATGATTATACGAGAAATCCGACCATTGGATTTTCCCGAAACTGCAACCGCTGGGTTCGCCTTGGAAATATCTTTCCAACGGCACCAACCTTGTAAAAATCCAACGGCTGGATTGTCCGGAATGTTTAATTCAAATCTAAAGAAAAATGGCGCCAGAAACGTTTATATTTATATATAAATATAAATATAATTAAATTAAATCGAATAACGACGCTGTAGTTCGAATTTTGAAACCGTAACTTCAAACGACTAGTGTGGAAGATCCGACCGTCGGATTTTCACGAAACTGGAACCGTTGGGTTCGCTTCGGGAATATCTTCCCACTGATATAGACTTTGTAGAAATCCAACGGGTAGATTTTCCGATATGTGTAAAATAAATTAGGGGAAAAACAGTGCCATTGCCACGGCACGACCTGAAACGTCGTTTAATTGAATATGGCCATTTTTAAATAAATAAAAATTGCGAAAAATCGTTATAAAATATTAAAAGCAACATAGATTGAAGATAAACCAATTTGGCTTGATTTGTTTGATATTTGATGGTTGTATGTGTTTGACATGAAAATAACACTAAAGAACCGAAATATGGATGTCGAATAATATAACCATGGAAAGAATTGATTTAAATTCTAATTACGTGGATCATTTGAAAAGGCTGAGCTAACCCTCATTTCAAATAATTTATCGAGCGATCCGAATTGGAAGATACAAAGACAATTCAAGACCGACGATCTTCGTATCGGTTGGATGGGCGCTGCTGAGGTTCCTGACTGGAGTAGCTACCGTGAAGGAACGGAAGTAGTAGCCGTCTGAACGTATGTGTTGATTGGACGGATATACGAGGAATTTGACGCCTTCGGTTTCGTTCAGACCCAGAACGGACTAGTAAATGGACTGTGTGTCTGACATTGAAATTTTTTCTATACTGATTGATCACTATTAAATATATATCTGTTTGGCGGCGGAGAATTTATTCTTTTGTTTAACGCCCTTCTCTGAGACGTACGAGCTCAAAGGTTATATATCGATAGAAATCAGTCGTATGGAGTGGATTGCCTATGTGGCATGCCAAGATGCTGTGATCAATGCTTCTGTTGCAAAGCAAAGTCTTGTGGATGATGATCAAAGCACGGTCTACGTGGCCTGGCTTTGTGTATAGCGTGGATTCGCGAGCCTCACACCTCGGTATGAGTTAAAAATGGGATACAGACCACTGGGAGAGCGCGACGTTTCTTTCTAGCTATGGTGGTGTCAGTGACTTACCAGCCCTAACATTTATATCTATTTTTCACCTATGTGGTTGTTGGAATGCGAGGCGCCTCGATTATAGGTATGTAAGGACCGGGAAACGTGTGTTTAGGAATTGCTAATCCTCAAACATAAGAGAGGACCGGCCCAGCCGAATCCGGGGTTACCCAAAGTGTGTAGTCCTGAGGCATTTGCTAGAATGTCTCGAAGCGGAGAGGAGCTTGCCCCTTGCCTCGACTCATGACGGAAATCCAATTTCCAATACGAAATAACGGACTCGATTGTATAACTAGTATAGCGACATATTAGATGGTAGCTATGCCACCTATGATTGATATTTAGGATGTTATTTATTTTTAAAACATATATGCACTAGTAATAATATCAAATGATTTTGCTTTACACGTATTAAGCATATTTGGACATTATAAGGTAAACTCTATCCTCCGGCTTGCGTTGCATTGTATGATGGGACTTGAGTCTTATAATGGGTTCATTCTTTTAAAAAGCATTACGTTGTTTTAAAGAATTTACTTTGCTTTAAATGCACCAGCACTCACTGGAGTAAACCCGTTCCGCGAAAGTGGCGTGGTCCTATGATTCGCTTATTACTATTGTTTAACTGTTAAATAGATTCCTCATACCAGTCCCCATGACTGACTCATTGTTTGTTTCACTTTGCAAACGCGGGTGCCCATATTTTCACACGGGCAGCCTAGTTCACAGGTGACAGGTTGTTTTGGCTCTGCACTGTTGCATAGAGTGCATTTTGGCTCATGGCGAGGCTGACTTCACAGAGATGACTTTGACATTTTCCGCCATTATTGTACTTATATTATGATTTCGCCACTGGCGATGCAGACTGCTTTACTTTCAGTACTTATTATCGTATGTATATGTACCGCCTTCGGCGATGTAGATTGATACCCTTATTATGTCTCACTGCATGTATGTATTCCGCCTCTGGCGATGATGACTGATCACTTACATTTTTATTTACTAAGTTATATCCTACGTTGTGCTATTCTGATGTTGTTACATGTTGTGATTCCGCTGTCATATCCATGTAAAATTATTCTATTTATTGTTTTGCTATTATCTGTTCTCTGGTATGATGATTGATGTGTTATATTCCAATGATTATCCTTAATACCGCACCTCGGATTTTTGGATCGTCACAGTTTGTATCAGAGCTTTGGTTAACCTTAGTTCCGGGATCTAACACATTAAACACCTCGTCAGAATAGAATTAGTGGTGTTCTAAGGCGAGTAGCTCGTTAGAGATAGGATTAGCGATGTCCTAGAATGAGCTAAGCAGATTAGCAAAACAATTTGATCAGTACATCATTACCGTTCCTTTCCTTATGTTCCCCTGCTTTATCATATATGGAAATTATCAAATCTGTGAGCTTGACTCTTTTCTTGCTTATACAGTACTCTCTATGATGGCTACACGAGCAGCAGCAGCTAGAGGAGGCCGTGGAAGCCGAGTAGGAGTAGCAGGAGGACGGGGGAATATCCCCGTAGTTGAGGAAGGCCCTATTATTCAGCCACCAGCACCCCAGGACTTTGAGCTAGACAGAGTAGCGAACAGGTATAGGAACCTAGGGGGAAAACCCTTTTCTGGCCTTGGTACAGTGACTGAGGCTATTGCTTGGTTGAAGACCTATGAAAAGATTTTTGAAGGCATGGGATTGGGGACCAACAACAAAGCACGACTAGGTATTTGGATCCTACAGGAAGAAGCATAGTTGTGGTGGGATGCCATCACCTCAGAAGATGCAGCAGGTACTGTCAGGACCTGGGAGCAATTCAAGACCATGTTCAACGAGAAGTTTGTACCTGAGCAGGCCTTAGAGAGGATGGGAGAGCAGTTTGCTAATCTCCAGCAGGGAGATCTCTCTATCAAGGATTACCTCAATAAATTCACTCAGTTATCGCGTTATGCTCCAGAGCTTATTATGACTAACAAAGCTAAGAACAAGAGGTTTATATTTGGGCTAAAGCGCAAGTACCACGACAGAGCCATGAGCAACATCAAACTCTCCTTCTCAGAATTGGTAGAAATGGCTTGCAATTATGAAGATATGGATGAAAGACATGCCAACCAAGACCGCGCCAAAAGCAAAGCTGGAAATAAGCGCAAGGCTTCAGCAGTTCAGCCAGAGTTTAGCATTACAACGGCCGCTACTCAGAAACCTGGAAAGATACCGAAGGGGAATTGCTACAACTGCGGGAAGCCAGGACATTTTTCTAATGTGTGCAAAGCCCGAAGAAACCAAAGGCAAATCCAGACCACAGCTCAGCCGAATGGTACAACTGCCATAAGAAGGGTCACTATAGCAGGAACTGTCCTCTGAAGTAGAATGCACAAGTGGCTCATGTGTATGACGGGGAGACCCCGCCAGCTACCACTGATGGATCAGGTAAACCCGACGTCTTGGGAGGTACCCTTACCATTAAAAATATTCCTATTTCTATACTTTTTGATACTGGTGCATCACGTAGCTTCATTTCTGGTAACATTGTTCACAAGTTAAAATTGAAACAAAGAGAGCTTAAAGAACCAATTAAAGTTCAAAACCCGATTGGAGGTTCTGTTAGTCTCAGTACCTATTGCAAATCACCTATTTCCTTTTCTCGATACCGATTTCCTTTTGATTCGATTGTCATGGACCTTTCCGAATTTGATATTATACTGGGGCTGGACTGGTTGACAAAATATAAGGCCGAAGTTAGATGTGCCGAAAGAATAGTTAAAGTCAAAACGAAGCTTGGACCTATATATATATATCATGCCATGGCTCTGAAATTAATAGAAAAAAAATTTGGTCTTCTTTAGAAGTTACTCCCCCTTCATTAGAAAAGATACCGGTCGTTAAAAACTATGCGGATGTGTTTGAAGAAGTAGAAAACTTACCGCCGCAAAGAGGAATTGAATTTAGAATAGATCTAATTCCTAACGCCCGACTAGTAGTACATCCAATTAGAAGATTTACTGCGGGCTTGCGTTATCGATTTTGGAGGCTCATGGGAAGATCACTTACATTTAGCCGAATTCTCTTATAACAATAGCTATCAAGTAAGTTTGGGAATGTCTCCATTTGAAGCATTAAACAGTAGACTGTGCAGATCTCCCGCATGTTGGGTAGAACCTGGCAATAGACTTGTGTTAGGGCCCGATATGATTCGAGAAGCATCAGATAAAGTCGATTTCATTAAGAAGCGATTGAAAACCGCACAAAGCTGACAAAAAAGTTATGTTGATGCGAGAAGAAGAGATTTATCATTTGTCGTTGGCGATTATGTTTATTTAAGAGTTTCTCCTATGCGGGGAGTAATCAGATTTGTCAAAACTGGGAAGTTGGCACCGAGATTTATTGGTCCCTTTCCTATACTTGAACGAATTGGAACTCTTGCATATAGAGTTTCATTACCTGATTGGTTGCCTGGAGTACATGATGTGTTCCACGTGTCTCAACTCAGAAAACATGTTCATGATCCAGATCTTGTTGTAGAAGAAGCAGCGCAAAAGGATATAGACATAACTCCAGAATTAGCGCTCAGAAGAGAGCCATTAAAGATTGTTGGCAAAGAAGCTAGAGAGCTGAGGAGCAAAAAGATTCATTTAGTCAAAGTGCAGTGGAGTAGTGATCCTAGAGACTGTACTTGGGAGACTGAGGAAAGCATTAAATAAGCCTACACCAAATGCAGAGTAGACATCTCTGACTAACTCCAGTGCAAGGTACTTTTACAATACTTTGCATTTACATTTTGTTTCCTACTTTGCTGTTATTTCCTTTTCGAAGACGAAAAGTTTTAAGTAGGGGAGATTGTAATAACCCGGAAAATGTGAACCAATTTAAAATTTTTAAAATTGGTTATTACCAAAGAATTTGAATAATTAAAATAGCATATTTCAATAAAATAATGAATTGGGGCTAGTATGGCAATTTGAAATTTTGAATACAAACTTTGTCTGACTGTACCGGGTGGAAAATATAACGGATTTTAGCCAAACTGAAAAGATTTAAATCTGTTTATGAATACCTTTCTAACGAATCTGAAAAATCGAAGTTTCATAATAGGAATCAAAAGTTATGGCCAAATGAATTTTCAGAAAGGTCGCTATATAACATATATAGCTCTTGAAAATTGATATTTTGCATACGACCTCGGAATTCGACGAAACCACTTTTGTTGGGTCCGGGATGTCAAACTATTGCTAGGTTTCAAATTTCATAATTTTTGAAGCTAGTATGTGGGCGGGGCAAAAGAAAATGTGATTGGTCAATTTCTGTTAAAATGGGTCGACCTAAAAATGGCCATTTTTCAAACGAGCTCAGAATTCGACGAAACTGGTTTTGTTGGGACCATATCATCAAAACAAAGCTAGATTTATTTTTTTGGAATTTTTCGACTCAGTTTGTGGCCCTGGCAAATTGAAATGTACGTTCAAATTAAATATTGAATGTTTTATATTTTAATTTGAAAAATAACTAACTGTAACAGTCGAAATGGCTAACGAAACATATACCATTGTGTCCGGAATGGGGGTATTTAGCTAGGGGCAACAGTCGTTGGGTTCGGATTGGTGTTCGTTTGTAAAAACACTATTTAAATTTTTCTATAAATCCTCGGCCAATAGGATTTTTTCTTTCAAAAAAATAATTAAAAACCACGGAAAACCCTAGCCGCCACCCTCCCATCGACGATTCACGTCATTCAAACCTTCCCTCCCCTTTTCCGGCCGCCACCGCCACCTACAGCCGACGCCACCACCACCACTCGACTCGCCTTCGCCCCCTCTTCACATCCGACCCCGACACGACCTCCACCATCACCTCCTCCGCCTAAATCGAAGCCAAGAAGTCATCAACTTCCCAGCGCCGCCGCCACTCTGATCTGCCACCGCACCCCCTCAAACCACCAGCGCCGTGAAGCCCTTGCCGTCCCCTTCCACGTCAGCACCCCCGATCGTCCCCACGTGCCACCGTTTTCGCGAAAATCCCAAACCTAGTTCTGAACGAAATATAAAGGTTCGACCTTTATTATTCTGAATTGAAAATAACACTTTTAAGGGTTGCAAAACTTTGAAAAATAATATCTTTTTCGTTCGTTAACGAAATTTGATGAAACAGGAGACACCGTGACCGCAAGGAGGCTCTCTACCATCTAGCAGAAGCCGCGGATTTTTTTGATCTTCCCACGATTTTCAGCACTACAAAAACCAATGTGAGGAATCTAAACTAAATTGTGTGAATGGAATCGTGTTGTATAAATTATATAAGCGAAGTGTAAATTATATACGCATTGTATACCTCATGTACATGTGTTGTATAAGTTATATTAGCGATGTATAAATTATACAAGCGTTGAATGAAACATATATGCTTTGAATTATGATGAAATGCAAGTGAATTATAGAAATAATACATACACATATATATATATATATATACTCCCCTCGTCCACAGACCATGGACGATATTTATTGCTTGTGATTGACGTGATATTATATGGTATGACGAATGGTTGGAAATAATTGTTTGTGGTTGATATTGTGGTTGAAAAATACCTTTGGGGTTGAAAAATACCTTTGCGGTTGAAAAATACCCTCTTGTGGTTGAAACAAATCTATTAAATAATAGTAAACAGAAGAATTTCTAGCTCTATCCTTGATTCTCTCAATTCTCTCAAATCCCCTTAATTCTCTCAATTCTATCAATTCTCCTTAAAACTCTAAAGATACTTTTATTAATTCAAAATAATACAATAATAAATTATAAATATATTACAAATCTGAATATTAGCCAGCCTGATTACATATCTCGCACATTTTTAGCATTTTTACAGATAGAATTAAAATATCTGAATTTAAGATCTGTACTACAAATCTATCTATTAAATCTACTAAATAACAGTAAAGACCAAATTTTTAATCGCTTTCCTCCTCATCCCTCCGCTTCTCCCTCGAAACCTAATTAGTATTATTCCCGCTCTACCTCCCGGCTTCTATATTCAATTTGTATAATACTTCAAATATGAACAACCAAAAACCTAAGCTACCAACCTGTACAAAGCGGCAACCTCAAATGTGTTCGTATTCCTCTTCTCCAATCACCAATCATCAGATGCCTCTACGCTTCAACCATCTAAACCAATAGAACCGCCTGCATCTCTTTATCGTCTGGTAAGAATATCATTTGGTATTTTATTTGTCTGTTTTATTGGTTTTGTTGTTGCTTACAACAAGATATATTGTTTAGGTTCATCTTTTGTGCTCTTAATAGGCGACGTTTAATTGATTTTTTTTCAAATTGTGCAATAGAAGGATTAAACATGTAAATTGATTTCAAATTGCTGAAGCTGCTAATTATTATGATCCGTTGACACATGTGTTAATTTATTTAGGTAATTTAAGTGATGAATAATTTAAGAAATGGATTTCCTGCTCTTATTTAGATCCAGTTCTAGGATGTGAAACATCAAATAGTAGTTGTTCAATTCTTTGTTGTCTTTACATATATTTCACTCTTCTCTTCACTGTTTTTTAGTAGTTGATTTTTCCACTAGGTTTAGTAGTTGATTTTTCCACTAGGTTTGTACCTGCTCAAAAAGATAACGTAGGTTTCAATTACATTAACTAAAAAATAACTACAAACATGGTATTTTGCTTGGCAATGTCATTCGATGAGACCTTTTTGATTTCATAACTACCCCATCGGAAAATATCAGAATATATTTGTTCTAAGTTAAGCTGTTTTTCCATTTAGAATGTACTAAGTTAACCGTATGCATCATTTTGTATATTACAATTTTTTTAACCTCCGGACAAATTAGTTACCATATTTTGCTTTTCAGTAAGGAATAGTTACCGTTTCAATTAGCATTTCGGTTACTGTTTCGATTAGCATCACTTTTTGACATGTCCGCCCTATTCTTAATTCCTATAGATCTAATTTTGTGAATGTAGATCATCGATCCATGCAACTTTCTATAGTACTTCAATGAAAAAATAACTGAAGTTTCTTAGTGTTGTAAATTGTTTGTTGCCTTGCTAGATTATCTTCCTCCGATGCTAACAAGATGATGTTGATAGCTAAGACTTCTATTTGTAGTCAATATTCAAAATTTTGGTTTACCAGATTACATATTGCACTTTGTGTCTATTGTTATTCCAATGTGGTTTTTGGTTTTCATGTAATATGTAATAAATTCTCAGGTATACGATGACTTTCTACACAATTTGAGAAGTTGTTATTGAAATGAATGATAATTTAAGCACATGGTAGTTTACTAATTAGGGAAATTGAGTAACACATTAATTATGAGGATTGTTTAAAGAGGCAGAAACTGATGGTGTAGTTATGTATGTATGAAATACAAGCAAATGTAGTCATAAGCATTCTAAATTTTGTTTGTTAGCTAATGAACTCTTTCCTCTTCTTCTTTTTTCGTTAGAACGAAAGTTCATAGGCCAAAACTACATCAAAAGTCATTGGATAATTAATGTGTTTAAATGGAAAAAGGAAGAATCAAAATAGTACTGATTTTCAAAATGGTATTAATTTTCAAAACTAACATTCATTAACTTAATAGGATACTATGAATATTTTAAGTTGATAAAAATCAGTTCTAAATCAGTTCTTACATGTAATAGGATAATTGAAGTCAAATCAGTTATTAGGATGATTAATGATATTCAAATCAGAAAAAAAAATTCCCAATTCAGCTGTTGAATATCCAAAATTAAAATAGCTTGATTGAACTTTCAATAAATCGATTAAAGCATAATTTGTTAAAGAAGTACTAAATCAGTTCGATCCATTAAATCAGGGATGTGATATTAACACATGAACTATTGGATACCTATCAGTAGATGTATTTTGCTAAATAAGACCGCTTACTTGATTGAAATAATATTAAATCGGTTTGATAGGATAATTAATGATAATCAGCTCAGTATTACTGTTATACTTCAATTACGATGTTGGATACTTAGAGTTAAAAAAGCTTAATTAGTGAAAATTTCTCTTGCTTTGTTGCTAAATAAACAAGGATAATACATGCATGAGCTACCTATATGTATTAAATGAAACAAGGATATTGGATACACCTGCTGCTAATTGGTGAAACTTTTCCTTGCTTTCTTGCTAAATAAAACAAGAACATTGTATACATTAATCGCTTTATGACTTAATCAGTATTAAATCATTTTATTAGGGTATTGTACGCATCAACAGACGTTCATTGCTAAAGAAACAATTTAAATAGATAAATTAGTATTAAATCAATTTAATACGATAATTGATGATAATCAAATCTGTACTGATTTTCTACTTCAGTTAAGCTGTTAGATATCCAAAGTGAAAACAGCTTAATTGGTGAAAATTTCTCTAGATTTATGTTGTACTATAAGCGTTTAAAGTTAATTCGAGCTAATTCTAAGTAAATTAGTGAAAATTGGATTATAGTAATAATGATTTGATTATCATGTTTGTTTAATTTAATTTGTGTTGATTTGTGTTTTCTTGCGAAGGCGGGCTGGATCTGAAACATGCTATGCCTATAAATATTATCGAAAATATGGATTTGGATAACTGAAATAGTACATGCTTTAAGTTCAAGTGTTGTTACAAGCAATGCCAACTAACTGAAAGAACATAATCTAAGATCTTCATGGATTAGCCATATTTGATTGTTTTTTGAAGACCGCCATTTTGTGTAGATAATGATTCTAAATATCTTACCATTGTCTTTGTTCATTTTCTTTACTTACACCATTCTATGCAAATTTCAGCATTTAGATTATTTTTTTTAAGTTACGCATATGTATGAGCAGATAAGCCATTTACCAAAAAGGACAATCAATAGTTGAGATAGTATATAGATTGTATGTATTGCATTTTTTGTTTTATTTGGAGTATGAAGTACTAAATTTATCTTATTTAGTAACAAATTAGCTTTCAACTTTTTTTCTCCTTTGCTGGATCATTTGAATATTTTCCCTAATCGACACGGATGAATTTCTATTACACCATTTGTAGATTTTATGACTGAATATGTTTTATACCATTTCTAATACGTGCTCCCTATTTGTCATAATTGCATGTGCTCTATTACTGATTTTACATTTACATAGTGTATCTGTGACTATAATTGAAAAACATTCTTCATGCTATGTTGAAACATGTTTACTATATCAAAACATCTTTGGCATGATCTGAATTGAACATTGTGTAAACAACATCGTGCTCTTATATTTTTCCAACAAAAATATTAAAATTTGTTAGATACTTAAAATTTACTCACAACAGCCACTTTGTTATTACTGAATTTGTGCCTAGAACAAATATTATATCAGCTCGCCATTATTAATAATTAAAATTATTCAAAAATCTACCAAAATTCAAATTGTGGATAGTGTTACTTCCTGACCAATTGAAAGAAAACAAGTTTAAATAATTAAACAAAACCTAATGTTGACACAAAGATCATAATATAAACCTGTATTGCTATACTTTCTGTTTTTCTCTCTTTGATAGTTCGACTATTATTCTCATATGCATATCTAATTTTATCTCAACATAATTAACTAATGCCACAAAATCCTGTTTCAAGGTATGAGAGTAAGAATAGATTTTTATTTTTATATTTTTTTACTTCCTCTCTAAGTAGCAAAAGAATAAGTACAAATTTGAAGTAAATGTAGTTTACTGTCTACATGCTCAAAGGGCATCGTGTATATCAAGAAAGCTTTTATACTTAACGTTTTGGTTTCATAGGTATTATTGTATGCATGCACATTTTCTAGTACATTTATAAATTTTTTCGTTTGTTTTTTCTATTTCTTTATTTGAAATTTTATGGTTCAGGTATGAAATCGAATAAGATTTACTTTCTTCTACATTTATATATGATAGATGCACAAGTATGTTCATTTTTATTCGTTCTGACATTAATCTTATGGGTCGTTTTAGGATTCAGTGGTGTTATATAAAGAAATTGTCCAATTAGTTTGTCAAGAATTACCTGGCTGACATCAGCTTTGCTGATTCATGAAAGGTACAATAGTATGCATATTTAACCACTGTTCTTATTTTAACAACGAAGCATGTCGCACAAAAAATTCAAAGCATCTGTGTGAACATATACCCGCAGTTACATTAGGAATGAATATAAAGTTAGGTAAGTATGAAGTATTGCACTCATTAATTTTCTACGCTCAAGCAATATCATTCATAGATTCAATTTTTAAATTATGTGCTTTAATTCCATGATTACTAACAATTATCCAAAGATCATTATAGATACCATTTATTGACCTATTTTTTGTCCTTGCCTTTTCTATTTAATTTTTTACATTTTGGATTTTTTAATCCACTCTTTAAGTTGTTTTACATATACTAAGAGTATATATGATTCACATAAATGTGCACTATGTTTAACTATTTATGATTTTTGCAAGGGTTTAACCTACATTTTACTATAAATGATGAGTTAGCAATGCTGCTCTCTCCTTGCATGTTAGCGTGATCTTTGGTTTTTAAATTTAATGGTTATTCCTCGAATTACAGAGAGATGCGTATTCGTACACATAAAAATGAAGAATCGGATGACTACTCAGAAGTGTCATTGGCTAAAGCTGCAAACTCTATATCAAGCAACCACTTTTCACGTACATCTAAAACCTAATATCAGTTTATCCATTACTTTTACGCTCTTCATTTACATAAAATGGGTTGAAAAGCTTCTTCAATTAATGTAAACGTTATTATTGTCATGATTAAACATATATTTTTGATTTATATATGCAACGTATGAATGTGAACATGGTTGATTCATCAAATGAAATATGTAAATGAAGTTTCATTATTTTATGCTTTGTTGGAGAGATATCTCTTTTCCTCCATGGATGCATTGAAATATTTCTTCTGCTTTAGATACTTACCATGATTTATTTGTTTTACCATCAACTGATTCATATGTATTGACATTTTTTGCAGGGTTATGAGCTTTCACATAACATCCGTATTGTGTTTTTGAGTTATCTAAGTTTGCACTATGCTCTTTTTCAACCCTACTGTATATTTGTGAGATGATATGTAGTGTATGCCATTATTTTTTCAATCTTTATCAAAATATAGACACAAAAGTGATTGAGGCCATTATTTTTTTTGAAATTGGACACTGTGTCTATAACTTACAAGAGATTAAAAGAACTAGCTACACAGTTATATCTGAAAACCCATCTGATTTTGTTCTTTTACCCCTGCTTATATCAATAGAAGCAGTTCAATTGCCAGTATCGCGGTTTATGTTGACTTCTGCTGTTTAACGTGCTTCTTCTTTGTGCTGTAGATAACTTGGCTAAACACTTTTGGCCTTACTGAGGCTTTTTTCTCCAACAATAAGGTGAATGCCTAAGATGTACAAACATGATTTTTCAAAGTGTTATATTTTAGTTCAGTTCATTTAAACTTTCACTATCAACCCCAGAAGATCAATATAATTATTACTGTATGTGAATGTTGTAACATACTGTTAAAAATATTCTTTTCTCTTTTTTCCACTGCTACCGAATGCCAAGCTTTTGCATAGTCGAACACAGTTTTAGCAATATTTGTCGCTTTTATCTTTGAATAAGTTGATCATTTTGTTTTCAAGTTGTAGGTGGACTGAAATATTTTTGCAGGAACCAACAAAGAATGAAGGCTAATATGAAATCAAGCACAGTCAAGTAGTAGCTTAAAGATTTGGGGCCCAATATGGCTACTGTTTCAAACATTGTAGGTTGCCAAAGGTTAGTTTATGCTAAGTCGTCATGTATAGGCATTTACGATGTTTAATTTTTACAGATTGATACATGCTAGGATTTTTTTGTGTATAATTTCATGAACGCAAGTTGACCATGTATTTTTCTAAAGCTAAAGCCATGTGATTGGTGTAATTTTTCCTTTCTATTTTTCAGTATATGTGAGCTAGAGTATAAAATAATGATCGGTTTTTTCATAAGTGGACTGATCATCGCCTTTGATTCATTATGTTTTTTTACTCTTTATTTGGTGTATATCTATACTTTTTTCCTTCTGCCACAGGTTCAGTACTGTTATGAGCTGAAAATGCTATTTTGTTCAGTTTGCTAATTAATGGCAGCTAAGGTTATGCCACCACAGATTGCCCCTTTGTCCATATATGTGTTCGTGTATAGATCAAAGCGATGGATCACGAGTGTAGAAAATTTACATTTATTTTACTGATTTAGTTGCAAGTTTACTATGAACGTCTTTCTGAAAGATTGCTGTAATAGTGTTACTTGGTGTATTTCATATTTTGTTTTGTTGGATTCATTTATTTTGTCTTACATTTCATTAGTATGAGTTCAGGTTTGTATTTGAGTTTTGATTATATAATATCATCTATATTACCAAGGGCGAACCCATAATTTTGGATAGGACTGGACTACCTTGATCAGGGTGGACTGAATTAAAAGAAAATGTAAAAGAAGTAAAGAAAATTTGCAAGGAAAGCGAGATATTATGTAAAGGTGGGCTGGATATGGGGTGGGCTGCAGCCCAGCTGAGCACACCCTGGATCCGCCCTTGTATATTACTAACTACTATTTTACGTACCCTCGCTGAATTATTTTTTCTGCATCTTTTTAGATTATTAATTATTACAAGTTGCAAAAGACTAGGGCACCGATCAAATCTGGGTTCGATGAGGTAGACCGAATGGAACGATTGTTTGAAGCAGGATGAGAAAAATGCAAGAGTTGTAGACCGGAGAAATGTTGACAATTGTATTGTGCATAGTTCAATTGACCTGTAGGTGAAGAATTAACCAAGCTCACGTTGAGTTCTCTATACAGTTGGATACTTTTCAAGCATGGAGTGTCCAAGTCCTTTACTGTGTATATAATAATAAATATTAGCGATGTAAGTACATTAGATTTTTCAAGATTTAGGAGATGTGTTGTATGTATTTCATGAATTAGCCTACTATATTTCTGCATAAATAGTTCATCCAGATTTTGAAACTTGGATTAAATGTTTGATACCATATAGTTAGTGTTGCTACCCACCATACAAAATTTTGGTATAATTTGAGGTACTGTTAATCTCCACCATTAGATCACCCTTTGTGTTATACCTCTCCATATAAGGAGAAAAAGATCCAACGGTTCAGATCTCTTATGCCACCAACTATGTCTAATTTTGTGTTCAAATTGCTGCTCTTTTAAAGAAAATAGTCAAATGAAATTTTCAATTAAATATTGAAATATATAAATATCATAAATAGTATACATGGGTAACATTAACAAAGATAATTTATTATTCATTTATCTCAATAAATTATCTGCATTGTAAAATTCTATTTTTAACTAAATATTCATATGTTGACATTTCTATAGTTATGTACACTTCATCGACTGCTTGCTAGTTTTCTATATTTAGACCATGTGTATTAAATTGCTTACGAAATCTCAAATTTAAAGTATTTTAATAATCTATATATCATTCACTTATGTGTAGGCTTACATAATAATAAAAATCATAACAAAAAAATTTGTGTTTAACTATGTTAATGTATAGATCACATGCGTACATTTATGTACATAAATAATAATAATAAAGTTAATTTGTAAATACTATCATTATTTATGTACATAAACTATAAATTTATTGCACATTACGTTAAAAAAATTACCATTTTTAACTTCAAATAACTCTACAATATATAAGACCTATGTAATTTTGTTATAAAATTCTTCTCAATTTATTTGGATTATTTATTTTTAAGATAATATATTTTAACCAATTACATACTTTCGTAGCTAACATATTTTTAAAAGAAATAAATAATAGTTTTTAATATATCTAAAATAATTAAAATATGTTAGTTTCGGCATAAGCACTTGCTCATAACAATAAGAACGATAAAATTATTTTTATTTCAAACAAATAAAAGTTACATAATACATACATTATATAACTTACAACAAAATAATAATTTATAGTTTATTTATTCTATCAGATTCATCATAGGTTATTAATTAAATTCCAATTTTAACAATAAAATTCTAAATACTATAATTTATAACATTATCGTGTGCAACGCACGGGTTACACACTAGTTAGAATAGGATTGTGGAATTGAAAATAAAACATGCCGCCTGCGTGCGAACTAGATGCATGATTCCCATTGTCAAAAACCGCGAGGTTTTAAGGTAGAGCGAGGAGCCGTACTAGGGACGGTCCCGGTTTTTACTACCTTGCCGTTATGCCGCCGAAATTTTCTGAAATATTCATGTGTTGAGTTGAAATTCATTCGTTGAATCGAAATTCATGTGTTGAATATTATTTGAATTTAAACCAATAGCTTTAGCGATAAAAATCACATTTTTATATATATAAAAATTATAGAGAATATTCATGTGTTGAGTTGAAATTCATTCGTTGAATCGAAATTCATCTGTTGAATATTATTTGAATTTAAACAAATAGCTTTAGCGATAAAAATCACATTTTTATATATATACAAACTATAGAGAATATTCATGTGTTGAGTTGAAATTCATTCGTTGAATCGAAATTCATGTGTTGAATATTATTTGAATTTAAACAAATAGCTTTAGCGATAAAAATCACATTTTTGTATATATACAAAGTATAGAGAATATTCATGTGTTGAGTTGAAATTCATTCGTTGAATCGAAATTCATGTGTTGAATATTATTTGAATTTAAACAAATAGCTTTAGCGATAAAAATCACATTTTTATACATATATATACAAACTATAGAGAATATTCATGTGTTGAATTGAAATTCGTTCGTCGAGTTGGAATTCATGTGTTGAATGTTATCGTATTTTAAAATAAAATGAATAGACAATAAAAACTACATTTTTATTGTGAATATGAAGTGTTAAAAACATTCACGTGTTGAATAAATATTTTTGATGATAAAATATTTCTTTTATCATATATACGCTTTGATAAAAATACACACGTGTTGAAATAAATAATAGTTTGCTAGAAATGTTATTATTAGCTTTGTTCTGCATATATATACATGTGTTGAACAGGGAAAATGGATTAGTTGTAGAGTAAAGAAATTATTTGCGTGCCCAACAAATAGGTAAGCCTTGATGAGTTGGCTGCACAATTTTATTTTTATATCAACTCCTGTGAATGCCATTGGATGCGGAGTGCTGGTTATTCTGTGTGAAATAATAAACATCGCCATAGGATAGTAACAATTAATTTTGAACTACACTACATGGCATACTTCTTGACGATAGGAATACTTCATCATATTCCACATAAGCAATTGGAGATTGTGTGACGAGGTGGAAGATTTACCATACGAGCGAGAGGCTTGTATGGTGTTGATTTTATACTATAGGTTGAACTGATGACGGATATGGACTATATAAAATATAACGATAAATTGCCAGATTAATAAAAACCCCACACGGGTCTGGAGTTGACAATAATCACGTCTCTCTAGTTATTAGATACGGCACATGGACTATTTATTTCCACACGGAACGGGGTGACGAGAATTTATTCTCTGGAGCTATTATCTATACACGCTCCCCCGTAAACACCAGAATATATCACTATAAATATGTGGATGCTTTTTAGGATTTATTGGGTACCTAACACGGCCCAATAAATTTCCAAACCCCTCCCCGTATAAAGGAGGTTATGGCGATTTTTTTCGAAATATTAAGGCGTTAGTGAAATATTTGAAGTGAAAACGAAGTTGAAATTAATGAATGAACTATATTTGAAATTATAGAATGAACTATATTTATATATATATAAATATAAATATAATTAAAAGGAATCGAAACCGTGCAGTTCGTGTTTTGGAATCGTAATTTGAAACGATTAGTACGAGAAATCCGACCATTGGATTTTCCCGAAACCGCAACCGCTGGGTTCGCCTTGGAAATATCTTTCCAACGGCACCAACCTTGTAAAAATCCAACGGTTGGATTGTCTGGAATGTTTAATTCAAATCTAAAGAAAAACAGCGCTAGAATCGTTTATATTTATATATAAATATAAATATAATTAAATTAAATCGAATAACGACGCTGTAGTTCGAATTTTGAAACCGTAACTTCAAACGACTAGTGTGGAAGATCCGACCGTCGGATTTTCACGAAACTACAACCGTTGGGTTCGCTTTGGGACTATCTTCCCACTGATATAGACTTTGTAGAAATCCAACGGTTAGATTTTTCGATATGTGTAAAACAAATTAGGGGAAAAACATCGCCAGTGCCACGGCATGACCTGAAACGTCGTTTAATTGAATATGGCCATTTTTAAATAAATAAAAATGGCGAAAAATCGTTATAAAATATTATAAGCAACATAGATTGAAGATAAACCAATTTGGCTTGATTTGTTTGATATTTGATGGTTGTATGTGTTTGACATGAAAATAAAACTAAAGAACTGAAATATGGATGTCGAATAATATAACCATGAAAGAATTGATTTAAATTCTAATTACGTGGATCATTTGAAAAGGCCGAGCTAACCCTCATTTCAAATAATTTATCGAGCGATCCGAATTGGAAGATACAAAGACGATTCAAGACCGACGATCTTCGTATCGGTTGGATGTGCGCTGCTGAGGTTCCTGACTAGAGTAGCTACCATGAAGGAATGGAAGTAGTAGCCGTCTGAACGTATGTGTTGATTGGACAGATATACGAGGAATTTGATGCCTCCGGTTTCGTTTAGACCCAGAACGGACTAGTAAATGGACTGTGTGTCTGACATTGGATTTTGTTCTATACTGATTGATCTCTGTTAAATATATATCTGTTTGGCGGCGGAGAATTTATTCTTTTGCTTAACGCCTTTCTCTGAGACGTACGAGCTCAGAGGTTATATATCGATAGAAATCAGTCGTATGGAGTGGATTGCCTATGTGGCAAGCCAAGATGCTGTGATCAAGGCTTCTGTTGCAAAGCAAAGTCTTGTGGATGATGATCAAAGCACGGTCTACGTGGCCTGGCTTTGTGTATAGCGTGGATTCGCGAGCCTCACACCTCGGTATGAGATAAAAATGGGATACGGACCGCTGGGAGAGCACGACATTTCTTTCTAGCTATGGTGGTGTCAGTGACTTACCAGCCCTGACATTTATATCTATTTTTCACCTATGTGGTTGTTGGAATGCGAGGCGCCTCGATTATAGGTCTGTAAGGACCGGGAAACGTGTGTTTAGGAATTGCCAATCCTCAAACGTAAGAGAGGACCGGCCCAGCCGAATCCGGGGTTACCCAGAGTGTGTAGTCCTGAGGCATTTGCTAGAATGTCTCGAAGCGGAGAGGAGCTTGCCCCTTTCCTCGACTCATGACGGAAATCCAATTTCCAATACAAAATAACGGACTCGATTGTAGAACTAGTATGGCGACATAGTAGATGGTAGTTAAGCCGCCTATGATTGATATTTATGATGCTATTCGTTTTTGAAACATATATGCACTAGTAATAATATCAAATGATTTTGCTTTACACGTATTAAGCATATTTGGCCATTATAAGGTAAAACTCTATCCTCTGGCTTGCGTTGCATTGTATGATGGGACTTGAGTCTTGTAATGGCTTCATTCCTTTAAAAAGCATTGCGTTGTTTTAAAGAATTTACTTTGCTTTAAATGCACCAGCACTCAATGGAGTAAACCCATTCCGTGAAAGTGGCGTGGTCCTATGATTCGCTTATTACTATTGTTTAACTGTTAAATAGATTCATCATACCAGTCCCCATGACTGACTCGTTGTTTGTTTCACTTTGCAAACGCGGGTGCCCTTATTTTCACACGGGCAGCCTAGTTCACAGGTGACAGGTTGTTTTGGCTCTGCACTGTTGCATAGAGTGCATTTTGGCTCATGGCGAGGCTGACTTCACAGAGATGACTTTGACATTTTCCGCCATTATTGTACTTATATTATGATTCTGCCACTGGCGATGCAGACTGCTTTGCTTTCAGTACTTATTATCGTATGTATATGTACCGCCTTCGGCGATGTAGACTGATACCCTTATTATGTCTCACTACATGTATGTATTCCGCCTCTGGCGATGATGACTGATCACTTACCTTTTTATTTACTAAGTTATATCCTACGTTGTGCTATTCTGATGTTGTTACATGTTGTGATTCCGCTGTCATATCCATGTAAAATTATTCTATTTATTGTTTTGCTATTATCTGTTCTCTTCTATGATGATTGATGTGTTATATTCCAATGATTATCCTTAATACCGCACCTCGGATTTTGGGATCGTCACAATGTATCCCTGTCTTCAATTAACATCCACAACTAAGTCATAAGCTCGACATTTTCTTTCAAAAGCCTCTCACATCGCAGTCAAGCAATTTTCAACCTTGGGGCAACCTCCCTCTCTTGAAAAAGCGATAGTTTTGTGGTCCTTTTACTAAGGAGGTGGTATTTGGTGGAAAATATGTTATACCTGTTCATTTGCTTGTTCAACTCCTTAGTCAGGCGAATCACCTCCAATTGAGCCTTTTTAAGATTGGAATACCTAAATTTTGATTTTCTTCTTTTCGTCCATACAAAAGGGATCAAAGACAAATTATTGAAAGTAAGAAAAAAGTGGCATATGTCATTGAAGTTATTATACCATAGAAGCAGGAGTAGATAATTGAGAAGTCTCTACAAAAGAAGCATTCTTGAAGCTTGAGTCTTTCCGCACCTTCCGTGTTCTCGAAAAATTGAGGGGTTCAATTGAAACAAGATCACCTTCGGCAATCTCGGAATCCTTTCCACATGCTTTGTCCCGATTGTCATGGAGCAAGAAGTTGTAATCAACACCAACGGAACTGCAGCTATGTTCTTCCTCACCCACAACAACATTCACGAACTTAGGATTATCGTCGTTAGCGTGAAAAATATGTGGTACCTCAACAAGATCTTTCTCGTCATCAGCATGTGACTTCTTAAATGCAATGTCTTCAATAAAAAAAAGCTCACTCACATCAATCTCCTTCCCCGTAGGATCTTCTTTTCCCTTCCTCATACATGATATCTTGGACATAAATCTTTCTACCAAAGACGGGTCGAGAGAAGAGAAGTTTAAATCCGAGCACCTATCCATATTGTCCGCATAAAGAAAAAGGAAGGCATCCTCAAAAGAATTGATAATAATTTCATCCTTGGCTGTCTGAAGGACGCAAGGGATCTCACTATTCCAACGGATCTGTTCAATAAGTCCTCTTTTTTACTAAGCTCGGTCTTATGTAAATCATTCTCCTCTTCGAAAAGAGAATTGTGTTTTTGTAAGGAAGAATAGCGAGAATCAAGCACAATAATCTCTTCTTTGGATTTTTTTAAAGTCCCCGTTAGAGCTTTAACTTCTTCAACCAAGGCTATGTGAGATTCTCTCTATGGAAATTAAGTTTTTCGCTTTTATCATAATTGACTCCAACCTATTTCTCTTTGCAACTAAACCTTCTTTAACAAGAGTAAAACCATCTTTTTCCTTCCGCAAAGATGTATTATCTTGCCTAAGTTTCGACAACTGGAAGGAAGATGCAAAGGAATTATCTTGTGTCACAAACCACCGCTTGATAGCCCATAAGGGACATAATGATCATATACAAGACAATCGATGGAAAAATCGGAAAACAAACTCATACCAAAAGTAGTTGTTCAATCAAAGCTTGACAACCACCGGGGGGATCAAATGAAGAATCAATGTTGGTAAAGGCAGGACAAGAAATAATTATCCGACTAATTTGCCGAATCTATCATCATTAGGGGACTTGTAGAGTTAGGAGGAGCAATGTCTTTGGAAGAAGAGGAAAAACTCATCACGTGATGCAACTCATTAGAAACTACGGAAGACCCGACATGATGAATGTTCGAACCAAGGACCTTCATAGGGGAGGTAATCTACGGGCCATCAAAGAGCACGTCGGAACAAAGGACCGGACCTTCAACATACTTAGAACTTTCTGATGGGGAGTCTTCTGAACTCCTTTCCATAAGCTTCCTTTTCACATTTTCCCTAGACCTCAGCAATGCATCCTTAAGAGAGGAAGTTCCAACTGTCGAAATCAGGGAAGAGGGACCAATTTTGGTAGACTCGATACAGATGATATCTAGCATATGATGAAAGGGAACTGCATGAAATTTTAATTATGTCCCCGTGTTAAAAATAATATCACATAAAAAGTATACCTGGGTTGTCGAGAAATAAGGGAGAATTGGGAGAAAAAGGGTGTTCCTTCCTAGTGATAAAGAAAGAGTCCCTTTTCTAAGTAAAACCAAGGGTTGTTGTCTAATGATAGATTGACCGACTAGTGGAAGGAAGTGCTTCTGAAGAATGGAGGTGGTAAGCAGCGAAGACCTGTTACCAAAATTCTCTGAAGCAGCGCCAAGAAGATCAACTATCTCCTTATCCAAAAGGCCCGTCAGCTTTGGGGCACCGTCTAAAAAAGCCGAAGGGGGAAGGGGGTAAGATAACCCTCAATATGAAAAAGAAAAATAACTTTCGTGTTCGGTTTTAGATACTTGGTGTATGTAAGTTGCCAGAAATGCTGGGAGGGCATCGAACAAAGAGAAATTGAGTTTCCAAATTTTTGAATCTTGTCTTCCCTTCTGATATACATTTCTTTGTAGGGTTTTCCCAAAAAATTTGAGGCTTTAGGTTGCTAAGCTTGGAAGGGTGAACCAAGTAATCAAGAGTAGAAGGGTTCAAATAACGATTACCAGACTTTAAGGATAAGACTTCTAAGACTAGCAGATAGGTGTAAATGTTGGGAGAAAGTGGAATGGGAGCAATTCCTAAATATTGAAGGTACAGTTAAAGAAAATCAGGAAAAGGGATAATGCCTCCATGTTAGATGTGGATAGCAGAGTAGGCAAAGTAGCCCTCCGGATGGGAAGAGATAGTGTCCATTTCACAAGGAAGAATGGCTTCAATGCCTGAAATCCAAAAATCTTGGATAATAGCATTAACTTGTTCTAGTGATAAAATCAAGGAATGCTTCTGAACAACACTAACCTTCCCGTGGGTGGAAAGTTCATTCAGTAAAGGGCATACCTATCAGGATTGAAAGAAATATGTTTCTTCCCCATAATGCCAGGTACAATCTATTTAGTTTAGTGCAACAAGGTAAGAACAATACTAGGAGGAGAAAAATTATTACTCTTCTGGAGATGTGTTGATAATGAATAATAACTACCTCTCGAACATCTTCAGAAGAATAAGGATAAATAAAAAGCAGATTAAATCTATCGATCAAATTCGGAAATGCTTGTCAATAAATTGGTAATCGAAAAAAAAATCAATTTAAGATTAGCAAATTTGATAATTACTGAAGCTCAGGATAAGCTAATTGTACCTTAATTATAAAATCAAGTGTGAATGACTTACGGTAGATGATTACTTAAAAATAGCTAATGTTTTTCCGATAATAGGGTTCGATTTCAAGAAATAATGGAGAAGAGAAGGAGATAATAAGGTGAAAGAAGGAGGGTATATATACAGGAAGAAAGAAGTAACTGATCCATTCAAAGTTTTGACTTAAAAAGTCGAAAATACCCCTTCACTAGGGGGGGATGTTACTACCAAAATAAAGCACCGAAACAGGCTGGCGGTGAAGGGGTAATGGACCGCCACCAACATAAAGGAATCATCCGTAAGAAAAAACAAAGCACAAGGTAAAGCCAAAAGCATAAGGGAACAATCCGCCAGCTATGAAACCAACACCATCATTGAAGAAAAGTGCTAGAAATATATACAAAGAAAAGACACCGACAAGGTGGTTCCGGCACGATGGATAAACAATGGGGAATTGCTCAAAATCAGTAGACAATGAAGAGAGAGATCAGGAATCCTACAAACCAAGACTTGAAAGGACAGAAGGGCTATTAGTATTAACTTGCTTAATACCAATACAGCAGGGGATAGAAACATCAAAGATACCGAGTCTGAGGCATGCAAGGATTATCTAGGTACTAGCTACCGAGACCCCCATTTGATGGTCACCGAAAGGTTACTCCAGTAATCAACAAACAAAGAACCAGAAGCAACTTTCCGGAAAGCCAAGGAACATTCCAGGACTCTACCGAGGGGCAAGCCGAAACCTCAATAAGGGATAGGCTATCCACACTGATCTTCTTAGTGTCGACACCGACAGGGGTTGAAGACCTGGCTAGCATTCACTCGAACCATGAAGGCAAGCTCCACAAAGTGTTAGCAACAAGACCGGATGTCCATATCCGAAAGGCTACATCCGGAAGCTGGAAATATTCCAAAAGCTATTCACACCGCCAGGTTTAGTAGTAATACAAAGAAGATAGATAGGACATAAGCTAAAAAGCTCCAAAGACCGGGACCATCTTCCCGAGAGCCAAAAAAGGCACCTCAAAAGCCATAAACACCTTCTCAACCAAAATAAAAAAGCGGCCGAGAACCAAGACTTCCGGGACCAAAGGGTATAGTGGCCGACTGAGGCTTCTGCTGGCCCAATAGCAAAAAGGGCCCTGATTTTTCTATAAATAAGACCCTAGGTGTCTCATTTTTAGGGCAATTTTTTTATTCTCATTCTTGTATTCTTTTCACTAGAGTAAACCCTATTTTCTAAATCAAATTGGGGTTTCAGTTGTAATCACTTTGTATTCCAAATCAAAGATCAATAAAGAGTGGATCAATACTTATTACATTTCCTTATGAGTTTCTCGTGTAATGACTTAGCTATCAGCGGTGAAACATGTTATTTTCTTTCCACATTCATACAAGCTCCTACTCAAATCTAGACCCTTTCATAAAGTTAGTATGGAACCCCTTCCTACAAGCCGTTTAGCCCTTATCGAAGGTTATGCTTAGGGAACTCTTTTCCCAAGATAACTGTTGTTGTATGAGTTGCTTAAGCATGTTGCTCCCCCTATTGAGGGAAGAGTAACTAATCTTTTGGGCTCTAAACCATGATATCTAGTAAAATGTGTACTAACCCAAACTCATGAAAGCTAAATAAGCCCATTTTCCCCTTAGGTCCACTTCTGTAGATCTATCTCCGGTGTTAACAAAAAATATCGTTAACAAAATCTTTTATCATTGCACATATTCTACTTAGCTCAAAATGTTCATAGTGGGATATACAAAGCATACCTTTAGTTTGGCTTTTGAGTGTCTCATCTTCGCGGCCTATTTTGTTTTGAGAAGCATCTATAGTTGGTTGCTCTATTGTAGGAATATGTATGAAGAAAAGGAAGTGCATAGGGCATGTCGAAGAAATCACTCTTCCAAATTAGATAACTTTAACACTCAAACTTTGCTTCCACAACATCCTAAAGAAGTAGAATAAAATCTACAAATGAAAACTTCAAAATCGTCTTAACGTTAATATGAATGCAAATCAAGATTAATAACCACACAATTATTTAATGAGTATTACTTATTTCATTGAAATTTCACCTTGGAAAGATGCAAACTAATCTTATCAGGCTATATTCCTTGTACACGAATAACATTTGTACACTATTTACAGCCGCAGAACAAACCTATTGATTCTTAGATCTGACATGTGAGCTTTGTTAACTATTTACAACTGCAGTAGCATTTATTTATAGTTATTCATATCCAATACATAAGTAATTACGTATTATTATTTTCTATGATGCTAAATTTGTTAGACATACATGAATAACCTGAACACCAATTAATATTTTAACCTGTAAAATGCTTACAACAACTTAACCATAAAACCTTTTATATTAATGTGAAACTTCTACAACTTAGACATGCTCGTTGGTACCAGTGAAGATAAAAGGGACAAACAAACTAAATTTTAGGATTTTACCTAAAACCGAGCATTAAAGCCCACCTTCTAAAATGACAGAGCCTAAGCAAATAACCTAGAGGGATGAAAGGAGTGCCATAGGAAAAATTGGATGGGGCTTGATTGAGAAGAGCCGAGGCTAAATCAATTGTTGGCGATTGGAATTGCGCCATTTTCTGGATCCAAGACGATTAAATTCCGTAGCAATAATTTACTTTAGGATTTGCCTAGGAGATGAAAAAGTAAGGCACGAAAAGAAAAGAGATGAAGAGGAGAAGGAAAATTTGATTTTTTTTTTAAATTTACGAAATACGCAGGACTCTTCGTTCTAATGCAATTGAGAGAAAATAAAGCTGAGACTGTTCAACTAACCGTCCATGTGTCACACTGAGATGTATATTTATCAAAAGACCGGAGGAGGCTTATATGCAAAGGAAACAGAACTCAGCTTTAATAGTTTAGTATAGATAAAATCAACAATATAAATCAATATGTATGTGGGAGAGTAAGTGGTAATTTTGTAAATATATAATTGTCAGATTTAGTATAGTTGTATCCATATTTGGCAAGTGTACCTTTTATCTTGTCAAAACAAGCCCTTGAAGAAATTTCAATCCATAAATTGCTTTGTATAGCTTGCATACTAGTCCTTCCTTTCCTTTCTCTAAAAATCTTTGTGGTTGCTCCATGAATACCTCCTCCTGCAAAACACCATTCGGAAAAGAATTATTTACATCAAGTTGTTTATGGTCCATCCCTTGTATAAGGAAGTGGTTAACACTATTCTTATTGAAGTGGGTTTCACAACAGGTGATTTTTTTTAGTGAAATCAAAGCCAATTTATTGTGAGTACCCCTTGGCTACAAGTCTTGCCTTATATTTTGAGATTGAACCATCAAAATTTCTTTTTAATTTAAAGGTCCACTTGCAAACAATTATTATATTCTTATGAACTTGTGTAACAAGAGTCCATGTATTTTTTTTTTATTAATTTTGAGTACTCCTCATTCATGTTAGTTCTTCATTTATCTGATTGAACTGCTTCTTGATAAGTTGATGGCTATTGTAAGTCAATGATGTGATTGTATATATTTGGCTTGAATATACCAAATTTTTCTCTAGTCATGTGATGTTGATTTCCATTGTCTCTAGTAGCATTGTATTGATCAGTATTACTTGTGGAATTGTTGTTAGTACTTTGACTTTCTTGATCATTATTGTTAACCTGTTGTTGTTGAGTGGTGTAGTCAGTGTTGGTTTGTAGGCATTGTTGCTCTTGACCTTGCATAGTGCGTTAAGAGTCATTATCTGTCTTGACTTGTCTCTGCTGAGTTAGCATGACTCTCTCCACATCATCAAGTATGGTAAAAGGATACTATCTTGGGTTTTAAACCTTTTTGTGGTTTTAATTTCTGCCTCATTGAAGGAAAACACTTACTCATTGAATCCAACATGTCTAGATACATATACCTTGCCTTTGCTATCTAGGCATTTATAAACATTTTGATTATTTGGACTACCAAGAAATGTGCTTGACGATGATCTATATTCAAGTTTGTAAGTGTTGTATGGTCGTAATTAGGGAAAACATTGACACTTAAATACTCTCAAGTGATTGTAATCTGGTTTGTTTCGAGTTAGAATCTCATACGGGCATTTGAACTTAAGTACTTTAGTGGGAAGTAGATTAATTAAGTATACTGTAGTTGTAAAAGCTTCTGAGAAGTATTTCAAAGGCGTAGAAGCTTTTGCAAGTAGTGTTAATCCAGTTTTCACAATATGTCTATGTTTCCACTTCGTAATAGCATTCCGTTCATATGTAAAGGGGAAGGTGATTCTATGAAGTATACCCTTATTTGAAAATACTTTTTAGTGGTAGGAATTCCTTGCCACCATCTATTTATAGAATTTTGACCTTATTCCCCATTTGACTTTCAACAGATGTAATGAAATTTTGAATAGTTTTGTAAGTGTTCGGCTTGATTTTATGTAGGTATATCCATACATATCTAGTATAAGCATCTATAAAAGAGATATAATATATATATATATATATATACAGAGGAGGGATCCTTGTCACCCCTATTTGGGAGCACCCTAAATGCACCCCATTAATAGCCACATATTTATATTAAAAAAAGTTAGTGGGGGGGGGAGAGTTAGTGGGAGGAGAGAGAAACTGAAATGTGTGGTGGAAATTAGGGGGCTAAAGGGGTGCTACACTATTTGGGTTGCTCTTGATCGTATCTCATATATATATATATCCATAATTTAAACATACTTGGGTATATCCCCATATATCTATGGAAATCAATTCAACAAGCCTTGAGTAAAAAGTTTTTGAGTTTGGAAATGCAATTTTATGACTCTTTCCCATTTGAAAAAAAGTGCAAACATGTTTAGTAGAAATTTTATCAAAATTTATATTATTTCTACTGATAACAGGTTTAACGGTTTTTAGACTGGGGTGTCCTAATTTGTTATGCCACAATTCAAAGACATTACAACATTCTGAATCATTAGTAATAATCATCACATAGTCATTCTTTTTACAATTAGTTTTTCTTGTGTTGATGACATCAAATTGGTACAGTCCATTACTCTTTCTACCTTGCAAAATTATTTCTTGGTCAGTATGTCTTTTACTAAGCATGCATTGGGAAAGAACTAAAAATACACATTGTTATCTTTGGCAAATTGGGAAGCACTCATTAAGTGTCTTTTGATTGATGGTACCCTTAACATGTTTTTGAGATAAAGTTGTTTAGGGCCATTAATTCTTGCATTTCTAGTGTATGGTATGTGACTGTTTTTAACATCTCCTACAAGTAATTTTCCACACTTTTTTACTGATAATTGCCAAGATTCAAATTGCTTAAGTAGTTTGTCATATGGTTGATGGCACCTGAGTCTAGATACCAACTGTCATCACTTATGTACTCTGCCTTAGCTGTGTAGTGTGTTGCATTTCTGATTTATTTTTATTCTGATTACTAATGGTGTTGGCACTTGAGCTGTTGTTTTGCAGGGTAATAGATTTAATTCTGATTACTAATTCTTCTATTGTTGTTTCATCCTGTACCCCTTCCACTATTAGACCGACCACTTTTTTTATTATTGGGTTGAATTCTTGACTCATTTCCTCTTTCTTGCTTCTTACATCTACCATATGTGGTGTAGTTAACAGATGGGTCAAAATTGACAATTTTCTTATGTCCAATTCTTCCTTCATGTTCCAATAGAGTGGAGTAAACATACTAGATTGATGGTGTTGGATCAATGGATAAGATGATAGTTGTAACAGCTTCATATTCATAACCTAAATCACTGACAACTAATAGGACCTGTTCAGATTTAGGTATCTTTTGTCCAGCAGAACTTAGTTGATCACATATGTTTTTTACTTTGAGTAGATACTCATTTATAGATGAGTCGCCTTTTTTAGTGCTTTGTAACTATCTTTTTATGATGCATTATCCTGGTAGAAGATTGTGCAGAAAAATTTCTTTCACTTGTAAACCATACTTCTTGAGCAGTTTCCACACCTAATAGTTGTGGTAAAATTGTTGTGCTAATAGAGGACATCATCCATGAACGGACAAGGTTATCTTGTCTTTGATATGTTGTGTATCAAGATTTGGCACTAATCTTTCTTCGTTGTCTTTGATAAATTTTGGTAGAACAATCTTTGTTCCAAGAATGTAGTCATCTAAATTGTACCTTCTAACAATTTTCTCTATTTGTAATTTCCACAACAGGGAGTTAGATATGCCGAGATGAACAAAGATTAATTGACTTTCGAGCTTTATGATAGCTTTCATCAAGTCGAGGGTTGGATCAGATTGACTAAAAGAGGTGTTGTTGCTCGAGGCTTAGGGTCTTGTATTGTCATCTTGATTTTCCATTCATAAAGTTTAGTGATAAGGCTACATTAGAGAACAAGATATGATAAAATCTGAATTTGGAGGAAACATGAATTGTGATCTTTGAAGAAATTATGTAGTTGGTATCTGATGCAACCTTGAATGCCTTAAAATTATGGTTTTCTTTTGATTTTTACGAGAAAACTTATTTTCTTTCCCAGAATGTACTTTTATCAAATGCTTGAGATTTCTTTGAGTTTCATGATCGGTTTTTGTTGATTCAATTTTCTTGTACAACCAAATCTTGTTAGGAAAACTGCTGTAGCCAGAGAGAAGAAGGCAAGGCATAATTTGTGACATCCCACGTCCGTTAATGTCACTCTTTATCAGAATGTATTAAGTTTCATGAGGCGTTATAGGTAAATAGAAACAAAAACATTACAAGATAGGTATAAAATAACAGCGGAATTTAAAACATTATTAAACAGAAAACATCGTGGTCCAAAACATAGTTACATCATAAGTCTGAAATACAAAAAACACATTACATCAACTTAAAACTTCTGTCTTATACTAAAATCATTAGAGTACAGTAATAAAAGAAGCATAATTCCACATAAATATAGCCATATTAGAGAAGATAGGAAATCAAAGCGGTACATCTAAGTAGTTTCAAGCAGAATGAAAGAGAGAATCCAAATCAAGCCTGAGTATTCCCACCCTGAGAACCGGGGGGAATGGAAGAGAGAGAAGAGGAAACAAAATGGTTCAGACATAAATTCTGGAGAGTCCAGTTAATTTTAGCATATAAATAAGTAAAAGAATCATGACAAGAATATAAATAGGATGAGAGAGATAATAGTATCATAAGACATGTATAACAGACTGAGCAGGATAAACAGAACAAACATGACATAATATATTGCGCTTCTCAAGTACTTTTCTCTACACCAATACTAGCATAACAGGATTAAGATGATCCTAACAAAATGGTAGACTTAGGTGTACTTCTAGTAATAGGTTTTACCCCAACAAGAATAATAGGTAGCCCAACAAGAATGACACGTGTTACACCCAACAAGAATAACATGCTCCCAACATACCCCGTAGATACCCTGTGTTGGCCCCATACTTGGATGTATCACTCCTTATAGTGGCAACCCCTTTAATTTCAAGATGCACAACCATATCTACTGATGTGACAACATCTTATCTTCCCTAGCAACCAGATCCATGCACGCACATGACTTCGTTAGGACGCGCCGTCAACACCCTCACTCAAGTGACCTCTTATAATTAGCTCAATAAGAGTGCCCCGATCCCGACCTAGTTTGATACCAAGATGGGTTACTGACTGAAATGGATCCCATACAACAATGATAAAAGCTTCCCTCCTAGGCATTCATCCCCACTACTAGGATTTTAACAGGTTATGCCTAACCATTTAACAAGGTTGCATAACCCCTACATGTGAAACAAGTTAAGTTTGTCTGGTGTGTGTGTGGGTGTATAACCTGGCCCCACAAATTTAACTAGATTAACTTAACCTCCACTGATTCAAGCAGGTTTATTAATCCCTAGTCAATTTAACAGTTTCATGCAATACCCTATAGATTTAAACAGGTTAAGTATTACAAGTTATCTATTTATGGCTGTTAATGGACTAGGCCTCTCACATTAAGTCCACTACTTGTGGATGTTGGATATGCCGAGAGGTTCTGAGCACACTTCTACCACAAGTCGGAGTTAACCTCGGGTGTTAGTACCATTACGTGTACACTTATGTACTCGACCCCTCACATTAGATTAACCACGTGTGGACGTTGGATTTGCCGGGCGGTTTCAGGCGGACTTCTACCACGAGTGTAATCTAACCTCATGTTTAAGTGTGGTTACATTTTCTAATTACTGTAAATCTAGGCATGTTTATTATTACCAATTTTCATGTTTATCCTAGATTATACCCCAAATCCCAATTTTGATTCACAATGCAAGTTATGCCCCAAATTAAAGTTTTAGATCAAGGTAAAAATTATGCCCAAATCCCAATCATGTTTTAATATAAGTTATGCTCTAAATTCAACATTCCCAACCATTCCCAATTTCGTGCGCTTGCATATTTCAATGATAGGCCTAGGCTCAAAGGTAGCCTGGCTATAAAAATAAAAAGGGATAGAGGGAGAGAAGAGAACAAGAATAGGCATAATAACAAGACAGGCGTATAATGATAGAAGCAAGCATACTAACAGGGTAGGCATATGGTGACATGATTAGGCTTATTAATAGAATAAGCATAATAAAGATCGGCATGCAAGAACTAAACAAAGGATCAGGTGTACGAGTAATGGCAGATCTATTTAGTTATGATTCAGGTTACTAACAGGCACAGGTTTAGATCCAACTTATAAACATGTCAAGATTACTATTAATTGTTTATATCTAAAAATAACATGACCTCACTGTGACTGGATTTAAAGAACAGAGAATTGACTGTTGATGTGTAGCACAGATCCTTGAATTAAATTGTTGTTGCAGAAGAATAGGCTATTTTAATTTGAGTTGGGGAAACACCTCGTTGTCTCCATTGTTTTTAGTGAATAAAAAGCTATAAATGAGGTCTATTTATAGCATAATGTCAACGAATCTCGCTCACAAACGCGTCCAAGTTCACAGAAATGGATCTGCCCAGATCTGGCTGGGGTCGACCCTGGGGTCGACACCCATAAGGGACAGGTCAACCACTAACTAGACGATTCCCCCCTCGTTTTTCCCGCTCTGCCATTTCGAATTATGGATTTGTTTTATTTATATTTAAATGTCTTATATGATATAAACTTCAAAGATTAATATCTTCTTCAACGATGTCCATTTTACGCAAACTCGGAGTCTATGTTGAGCAGAATTCTTAGATGAACGCAATGGTGTAGTTCGTTTTACTTAGTTCCTAATATTTAATTAAGTATCCTTTAGTTTATCATTATAGTGTTGTTTAAGATTACGGGGTGTTACATTCTCCCATACTTAAAGGATTTTGTCCCTGATATCTCCAAATTAAGAAGAATGTATATCCTAACATCCATCATCCATCTACTCATCCATCAATCACATTCATCCATTGTCCTTAAAAGATTTCTAATGCTTATATGAACATATGCAAAGGTGTGTGTATATGTCCTTATACTAATGTAGAAGATCAGGCGGTCTGCTGATTCAGTCGACCTCCTTAATGCAATGTATGTTAGTGCCATGAATCCAACATGTATGCAAATAATCCTATTATAACATTTAAGTTCTATATGTTTGCATAATCATTCATCCAAATGCAACGTCCACATGATGATATACCCACTTTCATCCATCAATAGAAGAAAAATATGCCCATGCATCCATATGCAGTATGAGAGTGATTGAGCCGATCTAGTGCCTAATGTGTGTGTATATGAATCCACAAGCAACCACTAGAAAACACTTGCATCCACCTGCATCCATCAAACATAACATGCTTCAAATGCATGTCTACATCCAAGCGTTCGCTACCTAATGGTCGAAGATTCAACCGATAGGATATACTTAAATGATAGAAACAAGTATGAACAAAACCTTTGGAAAAATAAGTTAAGAACATACCCTTGAAGAGAAAAGGGTACGAAGCGTGAATCTTGTCTTACGTATCCCAAATTGCATTCTCAGGGTCTTCTCCCCATTAAACTTTCGTCAACTTGACCTCTCGGTTGCGTAGCTTCTTAACCTCTAATCCAACAATACGGGTAGGAACTCGTCTAACTGTTGCCTCCCGTTCCACCTCTTCTTCCTCAAGCATACTCGTCTCAACTAATTCTGCGGTATCATGCAAGCACTTCTGTAAATGAGAAACGTGGGAAACATCATGAACACTGGACAGTCTCTCTGGTAGCTTTACTCTATAGGCCATTTGGCTAATCCTTTCTGTTATAGGAAATGGCCCTACAAATCTTGGTGCCAATTTTCCTATAAATCCAAAATGAACTACATTCCTCAAAGGTGATACCTTGATGAAAACCATGTCTCCTACTTCAAACTCAATATCGGTCTTTCTTTCATTTGCGTAGGACTACTGCCTATCCTGAGCTGTCTTCATGCGTCTTCGAATAAGGTCAATCTTTTCTAAATTTTCTCTAATCATCTCAGGTCCAAGTAGAAGCCTTTTTGTAGACTCCCACCAACAGGTCGGTGATCTACAGAGAGGTCCGTACAATTCCTCGAAGGGTGCCATGCCAATACTTGCCTGATGACTATTGTTGTAGGCGAACTCTACCAAAGGAAGATGCTCTTCCCAAGTCCCTCTGAAGTCTACGATATATAATCTTAAAAGATCCTCAAGAACTCTATTCACCCTCTTCGTCCGTCCATCAGTCTGAGGGTGATAAGCGGTGCTCAAACACAACTGTGTACCTAATGCCTCTTGTAAGCTCCGCCAAAACACACTGAAGAAAAAGGGGTCACAATCACTCACAATACTGGAAGTTATTTCATGTAGATGGACTGTCGTCCTCTTACTCTTAACTGGAATGAAATGAGCTCTTTTAGTAAGCCTGTCATTTATGAGCATAATACTCATGTTGCCTTTCCTCGATCTAGGCAAATCATCAATGAAGTCCATAGAGACGCTCTCCCACTTCCACTGTGGGACTTCCAAAGGATGAAGTAAACCTACGGGCTTCCTTTTCTTAGCCTTTAATTGCTGGAAGATCAAACATCGCAAAACAAACTCCACTACATCTTTCTTCATCCCAGCCCAAAAGAAAACCCTCTGCATATCTCTATACATCTTATCATCGCCCAGATGGATAGTCATCCAAGAATGATAGGCTTCCTTAAGGACTGTCTTCAACAAACTCCCAACTCGGGGAACACAAAGCTTTCAATCTCGTTGCAACCACCTTCTATCATCCGTGGAATATCTGAGGTGACTGGAAGTCTCCCCTCTATTGAGCCCATCCAAGATATCTATTATCTATTGGTCCTCTCGCTGTGAAGTTCATATCTGATCCAATCAAGTAGGTTGCACCTCTAATGATGCCAATAAACTAGGTGTGAACTCGGTGGAGGGTCTAAAATCAAAAGTCGATTTAAACTCCAAGCTCTGCCTCACTACAAACATAGGACTCAAGGTCATCCTCTGCCTACTCAATGCGTACATCACCACATTACCCATGCTAGGGGTATAAGCACTCTCAAAGTCATAAGACGCTAGGAACTCCATCCATCTTTTGTCGCCTCAAATTGAGATCCTTCTGCGAGAACAAATACATGAGAGATTTATGATCGATGTACAATTCGAATTTCTCTCCAAGTAGATAATGGTGCCAAGTCTTAAGCGTGAATACTATGGTAGCTAGCTCTAGGTCATGGGTAGGGTAGTTCTTCTCATGAACTCTTAATTATCTACCTCCATAACATACTACCCTTCCCTCTTGCATCAGAACCGCACCAATCCCTGTACCACATACATTAGTGTATACTATGAACACTTTGTTCCCATCAGGCAAAGTCAAGACTGGGGCTGTTGTCGGAGCCCTCTTCAATTGCTGAAAAGCATCCTCACTATCTATACCCCAAGAAAATGTCAGATTTTCTTTGTTAGTCTGGTGAGTGGGGTTGATATCTTTGCAAAGTCCTTAATGAACTTCCTATAATATCCCGCTAAACCAAGAAAACTCCTCACCTCCATTGCATTCTTTGGAATCTGCCAATCATGAACTCCAACTACTTTCGTGGGATCTATTGTTATCCTATCCTTAGAGACCACAAGCCCTAGAAATCTCACTTCTTTTATCCAAAAATGACATTTGGAGAATTTCGTCTTAAGCTGCTGCACACGGAGAGTTTTCAAAACCTCCGTTAAATTTCGGTCAGGCATGCTCTTCCTCGTTCTTCGAAAAAATCAAGATGTCATCAACAAAGACTACAACAAACTTATTTAGGAACTCCTGAAACATCCTACCCATTAGATCCACAAAATAGGCGGGTGCATTCGTCATTCCAGAAAAGCATGATAAGCCACTCGAAGAAACCATATGGAGTTCTAAAAGCGGTTTTGTCTATAATGTCCTCGGCCACCCTCAACTGATGAAACCACGTGGCCAAGTCTAACTAGGAGAAAACAGATGCTCCAACAAGATGGTCGAACAAATAATCTATTCTTGGAAGTGGATGCCTATTTTTCTTAGCGATTTTATCCAACTCTCTGTAATCCACACATAAGCAAAGCAAACAATCTGCCTTAGTGGAGAATACTACTGGAGCACCCCATTCGGATATGCTTCACCTAATAAACCCTTTCTCAAGTAGCTCCCCTACTTGCTTGCTGAGCTCCCACCTCTCTTTGAGCCATATGGCGCACAGGCAATGCTACTGGATTTTCATTGTCCACCAAGTATATACGGAAATCGATCTCACTCCTCAGAGGTAAGTCCCGAACCTCCTCAAAAACACCAGGATACTCACAAACTATTGGTACAGATCGTAGATCATCGATAGATGCATCAAGCGGCTCTAGGAAGCTAAGCATGACAGACCCTTTAAGGTCATAAGAAATCTTGAGGGTCCTCCTATGGCAAGTCAAAAGTCTAACGACCCTCCTCTCACAATCTAGAATGGCACCATTCATGGCTAGCCAATCAATCCTTAGAAACAAACCAGAGCCCATGAAACCAAGCACTATGCGTCGCATTCAAACTTGACGCCCAACACATATATTCTCAAACCCCGACAAAGCATAGACAAATGAGTCATACCCCCAATGGGGTTAAGACAACAACGGGATATAAAACAGTACTAGTACTAAAGTGTAGAGACTCAACCACAGAATCAGATATAAAAGAGTGCAAAGCGCCAGAATCAAAAAGAGTTCAAACAGGATGATTGGAAAGAGAAATCAAACCTTCAACATAAACTTTCCTACCTCTATACGGCACACCAGCCATGATAGCATGCACATGCCCTCCAGAAGATCCTGCCCTTTGTCCTGGTCCTTGCTTCTACAAGCGCTCTTTAGAATAGTGTCCAACCTCTCCACAATGGAAACAACATTCTTCTTTCTTTTGCGGTCTTTGACCAAATGACCCTCGCGTCCGCAATTATGACATTTCCTCTTATCTCGAACTTTAACGTTCTTTCCCCCTTCTTTTGTTGTAGTTGTTCTTTCTTGGACCCCACTTTCTTGTTTTGTGTTTCATCAATCTTAGCCTCTTTCTTTCCACCTTTATCTTCTTCATGCATCAATGCCAAATCAACGAGTTTCTAAAAAGTTGCTCCCATCGGAATATGAGACATAGCCAATCCATAAAGGGGTTCATTCAATCCTCTAGCAAACCTCAAAGCTTTATTGTGCGGGTATTCACTAGCTCCAAACCAAACCTCCCCAATTGATTGAATTTATTAACATACTCTTTGACAAACATGGCCCCTTGCTTCAGTTCTAAAAACCTTCCCATTTGCATACTTTTCTCGGTTTTGAGAAAGAAACTTCATTTCAAATCTCTGTCGGAAATCATCCCAAGTCTCAACTGGACGCTCTGCTTGCGTTGCTTCCTACCAGAATGAAGCCTTATCTTTCAATTGCCAAATGACAAATTGAATCTTCATATGGTCGTTAACCTCAAAAATCCCAAATAAATCCTCCATCTCTTTGAGCCAATTCCTGGCTTCTACAAAAGTCTCAGTTCCTCGGAATCGGTTCCCTCCCATAGCATAGAAGCCCTTACATATCTTGGAGAAATTTTCTGCTCGTAGAGGGGGAGGAGGAGGAACTGCGACTGTAGTTGGGGGAGCGGCGTCTTATTGGCCACCAACAGGCGCCGTAGCCTTAAGATACCTACAGAACCAAGCCGATATCGTAACACCCTCGGGAAGAATCGATTCCCCGGACATACTGAATAAGAAAAGAAAAAGGGATTCAAACAAAGAATCGAAAGATATTCCGTATGGCTTTGGGGAATATGTTTTTCAAAATAGTTTTCTTTTGAAAATGCTTTCTTTTAAAACCTTTTTGAAAAAAAAAATCAAAATCTTTTATCTGATCCGGTAACCTTCAGCTCTGATACCAAATGTGTCACCCCACGTTCGTTAATGTCACTCTTTATCAAAATGCATTAAGTTACGTGAAGTGTTATAGGTAAACAAAAACAGAAACATTAGAAGACAAATATAAAATAACAGCGGAATTTATAACTTTATTAAATAGAAAACATCGTGGTCCAAAACTTAGTTACATCATAAGTCTGAAATACAGAAAACCCATTGCATCAACTTAAAACTTATGTCTTTTACTAAAATCATCAAAGTACAGTAATAAAAGAAGCATAATTCCCCATAAATACAGCCATATCTGAGAAGACAGGAAATCAAAGTAGTACATCTAAGCAGCTTCAAGCAGAATGAAAGAGAGAATCCAAATCATGCTTGAGTATTCCCACCCTGAGAAATTGGGGTGGGTGTTGATGAAAGAAAGAAACAAAATGGGTCAGACGTAAAGTCTGGCGAGTCCAGTTACTTTCAGCATATAAATAAGTAAAAGCATCATGACAGACATATAAATTGGATGAGAGAGATAACAATATCATAAGACTGGTATAACAGACAGAGCAGGATAAACAAAACAGGCATGACGGAATATATTGCGCTTCTCAAATACTTTTCACTACACCAATACTAAAATAACAGGATCAAGATGATCCCAACAAAATGGTAGACTTAGGTGCTTTTTCTAGTAACAGGTTTTACCCCAACAAGAATAACAGGTAGCCCTACTGGAATGACAGTTGTTACACCCAACAAGAATAACAGGCTCCCAACAAGCAAGACTAGATGTACCCTAATTACTACACCCAATAGATTGACTCCCTACCCTGTAGATACCCTGTGCTGGCGCCACAGTAGGATATATCACTTCCTAAAGTGGCAACCCCGTTATTTTCAAGATGCACAACAATATCTACTAAAGTCACCGCGTCTTATCTTCCCTGGAAAGCGGAACCATGCACGCACATGAATCCATTGGAACGCTTCGTCAACACCCTTACTCAAGTGACCTCTTATAATCAGCACAGTAAGCGTGCCCCGACCATGATCTAGTTCAGAGTACTCATTTGATACCAAGATGGGTTACAGACTAAAACGAATCCCTCACAACAGATGATATAAGCTTCCCTCCTAGGCTTGCATCCCCACTACTAGGATTTTAACAAGTTATGCCTAACAGTTTAATAAGGTTGCATAACCCCCACATATAAAATAAGTTAAGTTTGTATGGGGTTTGTGTGTATGTAACCCGCCCCCACAGATTTAACAAGATTAACTTAACCCCTACTGATTCAAGCAAGTTTACATAACCCTTAATTAATTTAATAGGTTCATGTAACCCCTACATAGATTTAAACGGGTTAAGTATTACATGTTAACAAGTTATCCATTTATGGCTATTAATGGACTACACCTCTCGCATTAAGTCTACTACTTGTGGATGCTGGATACGTCGAGCGGTTCCGAGCAGACTTCTACCACAAGTCTGACTTAACCTCATGTCTTAGTACTGTTATGTGTACATTTATGCACTCGACCCTCACATTAGATTAACCACTTGTGGACGCTGTATTTGTCGGGCGGTTCTGGGCAGACTTCTACCACAGCTGTAATCTAACCTCGTGTCTAAGTGTTGCTATAGTTTCTAATTATTGTAAATCTAGGCATGTTCATTATTAACCAATTTTCATGTTTATCTAGATTATGCCCCAAATCCTAGTTTGATTCACAATACAAGTTATGCCCCCAAATTAAAGTTTTAGATCAAGGTATAAATTATGCCCAAATTCCAATCATGTTTTAATATAAATTATTCCCCAAATTTAGCATTCCCAACCATTCCTAATTTCGTGCGCTCGTATATTTCAGTGATCGGCCTAGGCTCGAAGGTAGCATGGCTATAAAAATAAGAAGGGAAAGAGGGAGAGAAGAGAACAAGAATAGGCAAAATAACAAGATAGGCGTATGATGACAGAAGCAAGCATACTAATATGATAGGAATATTGTGACATGATTGGGCATACTAACACACTAAGCATAATAAAGATAGGCGTGCAAGAACTAAATAGAGGATTAGGTGTATAAGTAATTGCATATTTGTTTAGTTATGATTCAGGTTACTAACAGGCACAGGTTTAGATCCAACTTATAAACATGTCAAGATTACGATTAATTGTTTATATCTAAAAATAACATGAATTCCCTGTGACTGGATCTAAAGAACAGAGAATTGGCTGTTGATGTTGTAGCAGAGATCCTTGAATACATATGAAAAGTTGTTGCAGAAGAATAAGCTATTTTAATCTGAGTTAGAGCAGCACCTCGTTGTCTTGATTGTTTTTGGTGAATAAAACAATAGAAATGAGGCCCTATTTATAGCATAATATCAACGAATCTCGCTTAGAAACGCGTCCAAGTGCACAAAAAAGGATCTACCCAGATCTGGCTGGGGTCGACATCGGGGTTGACATAGGGTTCGACCTCGGGGTCGACATAGGGGTCGACATCCCTATGTAGGGGTTGACCCATGGGTTGATACCCATAGGGGACGGGGTCGACCTCTAATGGGCTGATTCCCCCCACGTTTTTTCCACTGTACGATTTCGAATTCTGGATTTGTTTTATTTATATTTAAATGGCTAATATGTATATAAACTTCAAACCATAATATCTTCTTTATACATTGTTCGTTTTATACAAACTCGGAGTCTATCCTAAGCAAAATTCTATGACGAACGCAATGGTATAGTCCATTTTACTTAATTCCCTATATTTAATTAAGTATTCTTTAGTTTATCATTAAAGTGTTCTTTAAAATTACAGGGTTGTTACACAATTTTTCTGATCAGACCGCAACTCTCAAATGAGAAGATTGAGAAATCTTTGATGAGAGGAGTCCAAGTGAGGAGATCTTTCTGATGGACACTAATGTAGATCACCCACACTGAAAACTGATGATCAGAATAATGGTGATGCTTTTGGCACTCAAACAACTCTAATACAAGCTGGAATTTCAGATAAAATGAAATAGAGATTTCGAGAGATGAAGAATACTTGTATTATTGTAATTAGACTTGATAAATTACAACTTGTATTCGATATCTTCTACAAACCGACGAAGGGTATATTTAACACAAAAACAGTGAAATGGGCCAGGCCCAATTGCATCAGAAGTAAAAGATATAAGTTTAAACTTATATCTCTAATAGCTTCAAATTGCATGTAGTTAGCTATAGTACAAGTAGAATAGGGAAAAAAGAATGTATACCATAAAGCAGAATGCAAAGAAATATAAATAATAAATAAATTCCACAATCTGTTGTCATATGCTTAGGTAAAATGTGTAGCATATGAATACGCTATGTAGATTGACCTATATTAAGTTATGCAGGGCAATTAGAGGTCAACTGAACAATTTTCAATAAAATATTATACGAAACATACTAATGCTAATTCGATATGGCTAGAGTGAAGAAAGCACCATTCCAAAATATCCCAAACTTTTTTCATTTTTTCTAATTTAATAATTGATAGGGCTAATATCCTAACTTATAACATGAAATAAGTAAACCCAACCTCAAGATACATCATAAGAACCCTTCTCTTTGTTTGACAAATTTTGGGTATGCCAAAAAAAAAAATGGAAAAAGGAAAAATTAAAAGGAAAAATGAAAAAATTAAAAGGAAAAAGCCGAACATTGGCTTCATAATTCGTGGTCATACCTTATGCTTTTTTGCAACCTATATTCTTCCAGATCTAAATTTACACAAAAATCGTTACCTACATCCATCAGAACAAGGATCGTTTAGTTCGATACCTTCAAGAAATAGCATGAGAAATATAAAAATCTTACAAATATAATCTCATAGCAGAAACATGATAAGCTAACAAATACTGAATATGGCAACCACCTAGAATCAATAGAATTCCTCGGAAATCGAAGTATCACATATACCAATACCAAGCCATGAAGAGAGAAGGCTTCAACAATATCCAATTCTTTAAACTTCAGAAGAGATGTCCCTCTAAATATATTCTACAAGTTGTAATGAGGAGGGTCCGAAATAACATCTTAGCGAACAAAAAATACGGTCTATAGTACATATGTCGATTGGTGTACATTCAATGATTGTGCCTATTTTAGGTTTTCTAAACCTAGTATTCAACAAGTACGATTAACTACCCTTGATCCCAAGGTATAGTAATCTGATGAAGCATATAAACTACCCAATATTCTCAACTTATCAATCACTTAATGCTTCCAATAGAAGTGATTTATCTTTTTCTTAACCAATAGTCATTTAATACATTTTAAGTTACACACATTGGCTCATTTATGACTTATTAGTAAACTCTAATCATTATTATTTTTATCCTTAATATAATTTAAGATAGATAAACCTATTAGACATTCAGAATCTATTGGAATTTTTTTCTATGAAGTGAATTTATTAAAAAAACACATTAATGGTAAATTATTTATGAATCATTATTGTAATTGAGTCGTTGCTAGTTTATAACAGTAATATAGTTATGAATCATTATTATAATTAGACTATTACACTTGCACAAAGGTAATATTTTTATGCGACATTATTACTGAGCCATTACAAAAGGTAATGGTATTACAATTTTGTTTTAAATAAGAATAAATTCAAATATTTTATCGTTCCATCAGTTTAGTAACGTATACAATTTTCATTTTGCTCATTTAAATGATAGATAAACAAAAAGGAAATTATAAGAACAACATATATTATTTTATTTTTCCTTCAAGAAGAAATAATAAAATCTTTTCTTTTTTTTTCTTTAAAAAAGTATAACGGATTATTTTTCTTTTCTTCTTCCTTAACAAAACTAAAAACACCTTGAGCAGTATTTCAGAGTACAAACCATAGCTGACTTTATCAGTGCAAACAAGATCAATATTTTCAAATTGGAGAGATTGTTATACCCTAGAGGCGGTGGTGGAATTGCGAGAGCTGCTTTGCACCTCCGAGAAGATCGCTGAAACATCTTCAAGATGGTGATCTAATATATGACTAAGCCATTGTTTACCAACAATTTGAAGATGGTCTCCAAAAAATAATGGTTTGGAATGCAAATTTGAATGACGCTACCCCAACTTCAAAATTTGAATATTCTAATTAACGGAAAAAATAAAAAAAATTAAGATGACTAGGTTATTATAGAAGAATTTTCTGAATCCATTGCAATTGACGCCAATTCATCTTAACTTCTCAAGGGAGTATGTTTTAATTATATGATTTAAATTAATACTTCTATTTTATTTTATGAGGATGGGGAGTTGTTAATAGCGACAAGGGGAAAACACCCGCCTTCTTATCTTCTTAACGCACTTCTTCTATCTCACAACTTATCTTAAATCTACACCGATCCACTGTATTCCTTCTCCTCTACCCTTTATTTTCGCTGTATGTGATTCCTTCATACCACTTCATCGATTGCAGATCTCGGCATCACCATGAAATAGATCTGAGACCCAATAACCCCCAATTTCTTTGCCTCATCTCTACAACGTTCAACTTCCTGTACTCTTCACTGTAAGCTCTTCTTCCTTGCACTATAGCCTTTTAGGTAATCTCTTGAGTACGCTGGATATTCAACTGAAGGTTGTGGCTTTAGCGGAGTTTTAACACTGATGTGGAGTCTGCAAGGTAAACAACAACTCTCTTTTTTTGAATTGTATCGCGTTTCGACCTTCGTTTGTGATGGTTCTCTTTGGTAATCTGGTCTTCAATGGGCTCTTTGTTAGTTCGTTTAGTTGGTTGACCTAGTTTTACAGTCTGCAGTATTTCTGTTGTTCGAATTTGCTGAGGTTTTTGGTTTTTTACTTTGGTTATTGGATTTTGGTTTTGCAGTGTTACTCTACATCAAACTATGTCATTGTTGGTCTTGCTTAGATGTTCTCCTTCCAATTTTGGCTATACATGAGAGGCTTATGCCCTATTTGGGAGGGCGATTTTCTGTCTAAGGGACCCAATTTTGGTATCATTGTTTAGTCCACTTCATCGCAGCCATGACACTGCAGATTCAAATATATGTGTTGGTCATTGCGACTTCTATGTTAAGTTCCTGCTCCATTCTACAAACTGTTCTATCGGTCTGGATTGTGGAGCACGCAAATTTCTATTGCTACTAATACATCACGTCAATACCATATCTGCAACAGTACACCATGTATTGTAAGATGTGAGAAGCCATGCTTTTTCTATGGCTCGAGTCCATGTATACTGCCATTCTTGTGACTCTTGGAATCAAGCATGTGATGTTGTTTTCAGCACTTTATTATGAAATGTAACGTAATTTACTGTTTATTCAGTATGTAATGCTCCCTGCATGGAGATTATTATTGTAGTCTAGTAAATTAGCTAGTGCTAGTACTCTAAGCCTGTATATGTACAGTAGACGGAACGCTATAAACTCCGTAGATAATGGATTGTCCACCTTAAAAACCGAATTCAGCTGACTGCTAACTATAGCCACCTATACTATATTGTATTTTTTATTAAAAGTTATAATAAAAGGTGTTTGCGGTCACCTTAAAAACCAGTCGACTTTGCCAAAAATACTTCTATTTTATGATTCAATATCAAAATCCATATATAAAGAAAATGCCAAAATGATGGAAATGGTAAAGAAATTTAATTTGGGTGATGGATTAATTTCTGAAATCGATAAAAAGACCTTTGAAAAAAATCGTAAGCCTAGAAATTAGTCCTGAATGAAATAAGGTGATTTATGCATGGTTAAGATTGAGCAAATAATATAAATATAATTACATATTCACGTCATCTATTAGAACAAAAAAGTTATTCTAATTTAGTTAGTAAGTTATAACAGAAGCTTTAGAGAACCATACTTAATTAAAAATGGAAGCATTTGAATTTAATTTTAGGATAACTTATTGAGGTACATATTCATAATTTATTATTCTATGAAATTTGTAAAAATAAGTATTAGTATGAAAGAAAATATTTAAATATTCAAATGTGACTTTCTGGTTTTGAGAACATTTATTTGGCAAAGCCGATTTTGAGAATATTTAATTAAGAAATAAATTTTTGTTACTAAGCATCTAATAGCATGATAAACGTTAGTAAATACGATTTAATGAAATGATAAATGGTATAGTATTTACATAAGTTGGTTATAAATATTTTATTAATTTTGAAAGATAATCTAGTGTTGTAATAAATTTTAGGAACAGTTTGGCTCAGGTCCCTGTTAAGTATCTAAATACCAAAAACTCAATGTTTAAAAACTTTATAAATTAGGTCTCTATTTCTCAAAAATCATCAAAAAATAACAAGATACAACGTAAAAATTTACTAAACTTTGAAATTTAATTCAACACGTAATCATCATCGTATTCATGCAATAAAACTACAAAAACTGATTCAAAAAAAAAATAAAAACAAAAATATGCACATTGTAGAATTTTCTGCAATTTTCCATGTAAATGCTGACATTGCAGCAATTATGTCAAAAAGTTGCAGAGTTTTATGCAAATTTTCTGATTTGCGTGAAAAATCAAACTCAAAGCCTATACTTATTAAGACATTCAAGTATTGCAGGAAAATCAACAAAAATATTAAAAAATTGCATATAAATGAAAATTATTTCATCTTCAGTAAATTGCTGCAAATGATGCAACTATTTTGTAATATTTGCTGATATACCAGCAAATTTTTCATTTAGTTACATCAATTGTAAAATAGTTGCTGATATATCAATAATTATATATAAATAATTGCTGATAATCAGTAATTAATCATTTGCCTTTCAACTTATGCATGTACTGGGTGAATAATTGCAGAAATGTGCAATTATTCAGAAAAATTGTTGATATTTTAGCCATTTTTTGTGAAGAATTCATCCGTGAATATTTACAATTTTTTGAATTTTTTAATACTACAGCGCAAAAAAACCAAAAAAACACGTTGCTATAGGAAATAGGGAGCTGCTTTACAATCATAATTGAACAGGGATGTGCGCTAAATTAGAATTGGAAAGAAGGATGCGTAGAGAATTTCCACTAAATTTTAAATGTTGAATTTACTTTTGACCTAAAGTCATTATTTTGAAATTGTGATTTTTATTATTAAAGAATTTGAACCTTCGAAATTAATTCATGTGGACCACTTAAAGTAGTGTGTAAAAATATACGCTACTGATGATTGTTTTGATGTCAATTGTGTACATTTATGGACAATAAGAGTAGTGCAAGAAGGTTTTTTTAAAATGTCACTAAGATTGACATTAATTGAATGTAGAATTTGTCGATGTCTTTATTATAAATGGACACTAATTGCTTGCATAATTTTTTTGAAATTTTCATTTAGAAATGACATTTATTGATTAAGTTTTTTTCTTTTGGTAAGGCCGACCGGTTTTTATAGTGATCCGCAACACTCTTTTATTTATTACAAAAAAAAGTTACAAGATAGTTCAAGTGAATTGCAGTCTACAAATGAGCTATAGATCTTCCACACTTGGAAGAGAGACACCCCAAAACAAAAGCTTACAATCTTACATAAAGTACAATACATGATTAATACATCACAGTTTCCTTTTATTCTGACTTTAACTCCATTAGAATTCAGCGTCGTCACTGCTTTATCCCATGTCATCGTCAAGCCCCTTAAGTAGTTCTATTTTCTTGCTTCTCGTGATAGGCGTGCTACCTAGCACACGACTGAAAGACGTAGTTGCTAGCGTCGAGTTGATAATTGGATTCGGTGGTGCTTTATGGCCTGGTGGATGGGGGATGTGGTCATAGGGTCCTGGTTTTCTTTGGATTTTTCTCTGTGTTTGTTACTAGAACCTGGACTTGGTTGATTTTCAGTACACTTTGTCTTCACAGTGTCATTCTCTTTTGAGCATTCGTGGATACTGGTTGCTTTACCTTTTGTTGAATTTAAAAATCCCAGTTTCAGCGTAGGTGGTGAGGTCTTACAATTGCTCTTCTCAATTTGAATTTACCCAAGTTTTCCCCTTTCTGTTGCATACAGCTCCAAAGTATTGAAGTTCTTTATCATTATATCCATTAGTTTCCTTTTCTCACCATACATGAAAGGATCAAACTCTCCACTGTTAATCTCTGCCCTTAGACCCTCTATTATCTCGCGAAACCCATAGTTCTTGCAGAAGCCTTAGCTGTTGGTTCAGATTGTTTCTTCTGCCCTTTGTTATTCACAACAATGCAGTCAAAATTTTCATGCAAGAAATCGTCCATTTTAGTAATTTTTGTTTGTGTGCACTTTCTCATGCAGTCACCATCTTGCAACAAATGTCCTTCCTCATTTATGAATTCAGCGTAGGCACTTTCTTTCTTTACAGCCGACACTACCATGCATGACGTTGCTACATCCACTTCTCTTAACGTATCCCGAGCATTATGAATTACCTAAGCACTACTCGCGTCTATACCCTTATCATTCAACTCCAAAGTTTTTCCAGCTTGACTACTAGAACATGCACTGATCAATGTTGTTGCAGATACATTAGAGTTCCCAAACGTAGTAAATGCTCGAGAAAGCAATTCACTCACTTGTCTAAACTCACCTTCCTTAAGTTCTGCCATATCATCTAATAATGTTTCATTCTCCTGCATATCAGCAAGGACATTGAACTTATGAATCTAGTATTAACTTCACACGACTTTCCTTTTTCTGTTCCAAACTCGATCTCTGGTTAGCTCCAACAATCTCAATCCTCTTCCCAGCTACCCTCCTCAATGCAGTGTTTAAATGAGCCTGTGTGCCAACACCATTATTTCCATTAACCTTAAACTGGTCATGCACACCAGTTTTATCAATGTGGACTCTATCCTTATCTCTCATAGGATTCACGTTGGCTAGCTCCTCCTTGTATTTTTCACAGTTATTTGTAAAGTGCCCAAAATTGTCGCATTTGACACATATGGCAGGTCTCCACAAATAGGTGACGTACACAGTCTGCTCATTCCCATCAGGATGCATCACTCGAAATTCAGAGGGTAACTCATCGTGTGGCATAACCTCAACCATACATTTTGCGTATTCAAGACGCTTAAGCTTCTCTGTAGAAAGGTCCATACAGAGGAATTTTCCAACATGCATAGCCGACTAGCATATGCCAACTTTTGACCAATCGTACAAAGGCAAGTAAGTTAGCTTAATCCACACAGGAACTGAAGTAATCGTTTTATTCAAGTCCCCTAATCTAGACATCTACGACCGAACAATAAATTTTTTATTTTGAATCAACATAATGTCTACTTGCAGTATCTTTTCACGATCTTCGATATGATCAGATGAGAAGAAGAAACCTTACCAGTCGATTTTATCTTGATTCCTCTAGAAGAGTTCCAATTTTTTTTTTCAAATGATAAGCAACGGTAGAGTATGGAAGAGGTTGATCCAGAAAGTGACCTATAAGATATCCATTCCACTGTTTATCTGCTGCTGCGAAAATTTCTTCTATTGGTACCATGGCTTTGTCCTTGAAGACAAGTTTCAAAGGAGGAGCGAATGAACCAGCGTTCCCTGGTTTGGATTCAAAAAGGTACAACCATTTCTTGATAGGAGGAGGTGTGGAAAAGTTAGGGTTTGAAGAAGAAGGGGTAGAAGGAGGAATTGGTACCGGAGGTGGATCTAGTGGAGGAGGAGTAGGAGGTGGAGGTCGTATTTGGAGTGACAAAGCTAAGTGGTGGCTGATTTGGGAAGGGGAGAGGCAAGAGGATAAGGAAGGCCTAATGGGTACTTAAAAAGAAATTAAAGCCTAATGGCATGGTTGATAAATATAAAGCCCATGTAGTAGTTAATGGATTTTAGGCTAAGAGAAAATGTATACTTTTTATGATACTTATTCACCTGTAACTAGAATTACATCCATTCAAGTACTAATTTCGGTTGCACCTATTCATAATTTAATAATTCACAAAGTGGAAATTAAAATTGTCTACATGAACCGAATTGAAATATTTGTAGTTCATAGTAAAGAAGATAAAGGTTGCAAGCTAGATAAATCATTATATGGCTTAAAATAATTACCTAAACATTGACTTGCAAAATTTGATAACTTAATAATCTCACATGGTTTTAAAGTTAATAGAAGTGGAAACTGCATTTATTATAAACCTGAGAATGATATTTGTACCATATATAGATGATCTACTAATTTTTGGATCAAACATTCATGTCATAAATACGGTTAAATCTTTGTTAAGTGCCAATTTCGATATGAAAGATCTTCTTGAGGCGAGTATAATCCTTGGTATTAAGAAAACTAGGTCCGTAAAGGGTCTTTCTTTAGACCAATCTCATTATATTGAGAAGATTCGAAAGAAATATAATTACTTTGAATATAAACATGTATGTACGCCATATGATTCCAGTGTAAAGCTATTTAAGAACATCGGTGAAGGTGCAAGATAGTCTGATTATGCGAGCATTATTGGCAGCCTTTGTTATGCCACTGGTAGTACTAGTCCTAACATTGCCTATGTTGTGGGATTATTATGCATGTTTACCACTAATCCTAGTATAAAATATTGGCATGCTATTGAGAGGGTCATGAAATGCCAAAAACAAACTATGAACCATGGGTTACATTATGGAAATTTTCAAGCTATTCTTGAAGGTTACTACGATCCTTACTAGAATACTTTATCTGATGATTCAAAGCAACCATGGGCTATATTTTTAGCATTGTTGGGGCAGCTATTTCTTGGAAATCCAAGAAAAAGACTATTTTCGCTCAGTCTACTATGGAATCTGAGATAATAGCAGTAGCCACAGTTAGTAAAGAAGAAAATTACTTAAGAAATCTGCTAGACGAGATTCCTTTATGGGGAAAACCAATATAAGCTATATCGATCCATTGCAATAGTACATCGGCTATTGCAAAAGTACAAAATCGTTATTACAACGGTAAGAGACGATAGATAAGCACAGTACTATTAGAAAGTTACTCTCCCAAGGTACCATTATAGTGGAACACATACATAGTGATGATAATTTGGAAGTTCCATTGATAAAAGGACTAGCCAAAGAGAAAGTTACTAACACTTTTCCCTTAGATTGTTGAGTCATGTACAATGGTAACCCGACCTAATGACTGGAGATCCCAAAAACTAAGCTCAATAGGTAAAAACAAGTTGTGAAGTGATATTAGTTGAACGTGGTATTTTTATATTAAGAAGCTTGTATTCCTGAAGTAATTATGTAATGGTCTAAAATTTATTAAAAAATATTAAATGGAATTTAAATATTTAAGACAATTTATTCAAAAAATTAATGAATTAGAATTTACTTAAAATGAAGTTTGAACTTATACATGTATATTAATTCTAAAGCGAACTCGTAACATCGTGGTAGTTCGAAATATTTAGTTTTGAATTTCAAGTAAATATACAGAATTCAATATAAGTCGGAATCCGTTGAAACAAGAAACATTAGGATTTATTGAATTTTGATTTTCTAATAAAAGTAAAAATCGAGATTTCACGTTACGATTGTAGGTTATGTCCAAATCAAAATTTCAAAAGGTCGCTATGGAATCGTTTATAAATTATAATGAATTATTAAATAAAATAAAAGGATTTATTATAAATTGAATATCAATTTAACTTAGAAAATTGAAATATCTAATTTAAAACCCAAATATAGTATATTTTGGAGTTATATGATATTCTATTTGGGTATATACGATAAAATTAATTGATTATTACCAAATTGAATTATTTTTGAATTTATTTATATTTTATTGGTTTTATTTAAGCCTTAAAAATAGTCCTTTTTCAAATGACCACTATTTTGGATGAAACCAATTTTATCAGATCCGGAAGGTTAAATTATTATGGGATTTTTATTTTCATATCAATCGGACTTACCATTTGATCGTACGAAGGGTAAATGCCTATATTTTTAGTTGATAATTTTATCGATTTAATATGAATCTTAAGAATAATTAATTTTCAAACAAACTCAGAATTCAACGAAACTAATTTTATTTAATCCATAGTGATTTATTAATGTAACATTTGAAATTTCAAGATTTTGGGATTTATTTTGTGATCGTGCATAATTTAAACACGTATCTATTCACATTGTGATATTATAAAGAATTTTCACAAACAACATCGAAATTCGACGAAACCAGTTCCATCGTGTCCGGAATATTTAATTATCTAAGGATTTCCATTTTCATCTGAATCTTAGGCCATATGATGGGGTTTTTGCATGAAACTTAGGGCGTAAGTTTCAATAATAAAATAATTATAAAAAATTCTACATAAACAAAGCCCACATTCCCTATTCTTCCCCGTAACCCGAATTCCACTTTTTCCCTATAGTTTCCAAAAAAAGCGGTTTATTTCATTACTTCAATAAAATTTTAAAATCAAATACATGATGAAAATTCACGATTCTAGATTTGTTGAGTTCCACAAGTCAAAGGCTTCAACCTAACGTAATTTTCGATGGGTTCTGTGAAAGTTTGTTAACTGGTTTCTCATACTACCGTGTCCTAGGGCAGTGGAGAGAACTAACTGTGATCATTGAGAGAGTGCGTAATTGGATTCGTAGTAGGGAGTAGCTTTGTGTGCAAGTTTGAGGGAGAATGGCGCTGACAGGGGCTCGCACCTGCCACTATGTTAGCCGTGACAAGTATGAATGACGGATTTTGGAGGGGTAAAGTGAGCTGGAGATTGAGCATATGTCAAGGTGGAGCTTTTAGAGGAGAAGCTAGTTGTAGTCTTGGTGTTTGTAAACGGTGAAGCATGGGAAGAGAACGTTCGGAATGAATCATTGGCAATGGCTGCGAAAATCGGGTTTTCCTATGTTTGGTGGAAGAAGAGATGTAGCGGACTAAACATGATTAAGTATGCCACTAAGGGTATATTATTTAATTATTAAGTTAATAACGTTTTAAATATGTTCAACATATAAAAATTCATATTTATCTCATATGTTATCAGAATCCAATGAAACAAGATCTGTTGAGATCGTATGGATGCAGGCTCCGCTATGAAACTAATTCAGATGGATATGGAGCTTGTGGGAAATTTTGGTTAAATTAAACAGCTGTTTAATTTAATAAAAATCCAAATTGCTACTCCAACAATTAACCGATCAAAGTGAGAACTCTCTCAACTGATTTTATAAGTTATTATAATCTTGTTTGATTACATATTGATTGCCTATGATTGCAATGTTTGCATCGTGGTTGATGGACGATTTTACAGTAATTATTGTTGATATTAATAAACTATGAATATAAGTGTTGATGATGGAAATGCTTATATTATAATTATTGGATGATGGATGGTAGTTGATATGGATGTGTTTATATTGTTGACACTCAAATATACACCACGAATATATAATTTGGAAATTAATTGAGTTTCATTACATAGAAATTTCTAAATGAATTTTTTTTTTTTTATTTACGTGTGGAACCTAAGACTTCACTCAAGCCATTGCTTGTCGGTCTTAGTAAACCCCACGGGTAGTGATATACCCCGATTTTTCAACGCCTTCACACTACCTAGGTAGTCACCCCTAGAAATTGGCTGAGGTGGCCCTCGAACCTGAGACCTATGTCTCATCCCAATTCGCCCACCTCTAACCAACTGAGCTAGGAGTGTCGGGTTAAATGAATTTTATATTCATTTAATTAAAATCCAATAAGAAAATGGGAATTGGATTTTTAATCCAAAATATTTTGAAAATGGAGTTGATATAATTTCATACAACTATTGAAATGAATGAAATGGATCTAGAAGAATATTTGAACTAAAAATGACTTGTGTTAATCCAAATAAGATTTTGAATGGTAAATTTAAAATGTGAATTCGAGTCAGGTATATAACTGGTGTTTGTAACTCGAACGGATTTTTCCATTGATGTTATTTATCTTTATATTGGATGTCAGAAAAATTCGGATTTTAAAATATGATATTTTGAAAAATATTATTATTTTAATATAATAATATAAAATATTCCATTTTGATTTAAAATTGAATTAGAGGTTGAAATCATTTTAAAAAGAGTTTATAAAATATGCTCAAACTGAATCAAAGAAATTTATTTAAAATAATAATATGGTTTTGTTGTATATAACAATGTTGTATACACAATTATATGATTTTTGTTTGATGATAACAACCAAATATATTTTATTATTGAATGTGTTTGTAAATGTACTGTTATACTACATAACAAACAGAAATATAGTATTTCTATTTAAATAAAATATAACTGTACAGAAATTTAAAACAATTACACAGTATTTTATTTAAATAAAAATATTTTATTTCAATTTCAAAAAGTACATCTTTTATAACTCCACTATTTGACATACTACATTTCGTTCATGACAACTCTATCACTCACTCTATACAACTACATTTACATTCACATATACAGACACTCTCATACATTGACACTGTTATTTTTCATTGTCTTCTACCTTTCATCTTCTGTCTTCACTGCTCTCCAATTCAGCCCAGTCATCTTTATACCTGTCACATACAGAAGAACACACACAGTAGACTGCAACAAAAATAAAATTAAATAAAATTAAATAATAATAATAATAATAATAAAATTTTTATTTGCCTCAAAATTATAGTGTGTTTCTCATCATTTTTCTAGACTATGCCCGACATGCAGGAACAGGAAAACCTCGTCTGATGGCTGCATGTACACACGTACATATACATACACATGTGCACTGCCTCGCCGATCAGTGTACAACTGAGGAGTAGCCACATGGACCGTCAAGACCCAGTGCACAATCAAAAATGGGACAATCGAATACAAGTTCAAGAAATAAAGTCAACACAGCAAATCATGGCCCAAAATCAAAAGTCAAGATACAAGGCATGAAGCAATAGCATGGTCAGGTTCATAACAACAAGTGTGGTGCAGCAAGCTTAACCAAAAGGGAGCATGGCAAAGTACAAATACAAATACAGGTTCAAGCAAAAGAGAACATAAATTCAAGTTACAACATGAAAATAGACATAGCATATGTTAATATGGCAAATGCAAAATGGCAAGCAACATATTGATAGAGAAACATATACATTGTTAAAGCAGGTGTATAACCAAAGTTGTTGAGCTCAACTACATGAATTATAACAACAACAAGTGTCAAGTGGACAAATACAATGACAAAGCAAAGCGAATGTATGATCAGCATGGACATGGCATGTGCATTAATGGGAGCATGTACAAGTGGTGGTAAATGGACAAGTACAACAAGAATAGCTGAGACAACTTAGCATAGCAGCAAAATGGTATGTCAAGTGTACATTGGCAACTAGTCATGGATCAGTTCAAAGTCGAAACAAATAAATGTGGAGTATCAGTTCTAAGCAAACAGAACATAACAAGGTAGAATACACCAATGCAACAGTAAAACAGGCATGATCAAGTTAAGGCAATGTCAAGAAAAGTATCTGCTCTTATCAGTTCAAAAGGTTATCAAGCAAGAAGTGGTCAAAGCAAACTAACCAAGAGCAGTATCATGATCGAGCTAGAACCACAAAATACAATAAAACAGTTCAATATTAATCATGTCAAGACCTCAAATTTAAAGTTTAAAGCCAGAAAAAAGTTTGAAGTCAAGTATACAAGCACTGTCAAGTTCAAGGTCTCAAGTTTAGTACCAGTTCACATTAGAACTTTATGAAGCAGTTAAAGTTAAATATCATCATAGAAATTCTAGAATTTAAAGACTAGTTCAAGTCCAGAATTAAACATGCAAGTTACTCCATCAGTTTAAACATGTTCATAGTGAGGAGATTCAAGTCAATATTGTCTTCAAGAGGATAGATTGAAAATTTCAAAGATATAGAAGATTTTTTTTTTAAATGCCACAGTCAAGGCTTGATGAGCAAAATTCATAGGAATTTTTCAAAAGACCAAATCATAGTTTTTAAAAGCTACCAAGAATTTTTCTCCAATCATATAATACAGCCAGTTTTAAAATCAAAGAAATTTCAGAAGAAAAATTCAAATCGGATACCCAAGTCATAAGAACAATTCAAGGCCCATGAATCGTCTAGAATCAGAGGTTCCAGGGTTTAAAAAATCCTATAAATACAAAATCATCATCGGCATCAGAGTACATACAAGAGAATCGAAATAAACCAACAATAATTCAAAGAAATCTTCTTTAATTCAGATTACTCACAGAGGATTTCATTCGCTATCCCCAGGGAAACCGATCGAAGAAGAAGTGCTTCAAAGGATCCGAATCTATAGAGGAATTTCAGAGAAAATCCATCAAGCACGAATTGATTTGGAGGATAGCAGAAACCCTAGGCTGCCATTTTCAATTCTCAGAGGAAAAAGAGAACTGGTCAAACCCAATTGAAAAGAAGCCGGCTATGTTTTAAAAAGGGGATAATCCTTTACTTTTTAACTCCTAGGTTTTTTTCTTTATGTTTTATGTTGTTTAGAATTCAAGTTCTATTTCTAGTTTCTGAATTCAATAACTACTTGCGGTTGTAGTTAGAAAAATCACAACTTAATGGATCTAGTTGTGTCAAGGTCTTGAGCGTAGGGTTTAAACAATCAGGAGCGAAGGTCGTAAGTTTACAAAAGTCTGTAAGCAAAGAGATTGTTTATAATTCCTAGTAGAAACCTTGAATGCAGTAATAGGCACAGTTTTGCCGAGGCTTGGTATATTCTATGTGTGATTTTCTTTCTGCAATTTATCTGTGATATTTTATTTTAAATTCATTTAATTTGCAATAAACCGTATTCACCCCCTTCTAGGGTTAATTTAGATCCTACAAGTGGTATCAGAGTAGGTATTTTTAACTCTAGAGTCATGAATTTGTCTAACAATGCTTTTTCTGAGGGTCAATCCATAGCTAGGCTACCAATGTTTAATGGGACCGATTATGCCTATTGGAAAGCTAGGATGAAAATTTACCTAAGTTCAGTCGATTATGATGTATGAGATATTGTTGAAACCGGCTACAAACCTCCTGTTACAATTATTAATGATATTGAAATTCCTAAGCCAAAAGATAAGTAGGATGCTAGTGATAAAAAATTATTCTCAACTGATGCCAAAGCAATGAACACTTTAATTTGTGCTCTTGATAAAACTGAGTTTAACCGTATATCTCATTGTTCAACTGCACCGGAAATTTGGCATACTTTGGAAGTTACACATGAAGGAACATCTCAAGTCAAGGAATCCCGTCTCGCACTACTCTGCAACGAATATGAAAATTTCACGATGCGTAAAGACGAAGATATAAAAGAGATGTATGGGAGATTCTCAACACTGATTTATAATGCAAGGACTCTTGGTAAAGTCTACACTGAAGTGGAATTAATACGCAAAATACTGAGAGCACTACCAATGAACTTTGAAGCCAAAGTAACATCCATTCAAGAATCAAAAGATTTAAGCAAGTTGAGAATAGTAGAATTGATTGGAAATTTGATCGCTTATGAAATGGAGTTAAAATCCAAAGAAGGACGCGATGATTCAGAATCAATGAAAAAGACAATTGCTCTAAATAGCACTGTTGAAAGTAATGATGAAGCCGAGAATCCCATTGAAGAATTGGCCATGGTTCTTAAAAAGTGGTCTAACAAAAAATACAAGGCACGAAAGAAGAATTCAAAATCCAACAAATCCAAGAATTCAGACAACTCGGACGATGAAGTCATATGCTACAACTGCAATAAACTAGGCCATATCAAACCAAATTGTCCACTACTTCAGAAAGACAGAAAGAGGAAGAAGAAAAAGAAAGCTTTTGCAGCTACATGGGACGATGAAGAAGGAGAGGAAGAAGACTCTGACAGTGATAAAGAGGAAACCAATTTGTGTCTTATGGCACAGTTAGACTCGGAAAGTAGTGAAGAAGATTCCTTACTCTTACAAAGATTTAATTTTATTGTGTCATGATCTTACCAAAACCGTTGATTCTCTTGAACTAAAAGTTAAGAAATTAAAATCTGATAGGTTAAAACTGGTTCACGAAAACAATAGGTTAGAAATTGAGCTTGAAAAAGTGACAAATCTTGATTGTGAAAACTGCAAGGTTTTAAAACAAGAGCAAATAGAATTTAAAGAAAAGATTGAAAAATTGAAAAAAAGAACACTTGGCTTTAAAAGAAAGTGATGACACAAAAAGAAAGAATCTCATCAACAAATGCACCTATCATGTAAATGAAAATGCAGCACTTAAAACCAAAGTAAAAAATCTTGAAATAACATTAAGCAAGTTCTCAAAAGGAGAAAAGTCATTTAGGATGCTGCTTGGAAATCAATTATATGCTAACAATAGAAAAGGATTAGGATTCGGGAAAACACACATTAATATGAATGATAATTCGAAGGGTGGAAGTGTTTTTCCTAAATGTATAAAATGTAGAAAAATTGGACATAGCTATGAAAAATGTGAAAGTAAGAACAATAATAAAAAAATCATACAAATTTGGGTTTCAAAAGGGTCGACAAGCAATTGTTATATATTTGGACTTGGTAAGAATAAACAAATTTGGATTCCAAAAGGATCTGTTGTTCAAAATCAAAAAATTTCAGTTTCTAATTTTGTTAGACCTATGAGTTTCCTAGGTCATTCTGTTCTTCTCGTGTGTAGGTATGTTGGCGGGCTAAGGAGCAACAAGAATCGTAATTGGATTCAGGATGTTCCAAACATATGACAGGAGATAAATCAAAGTTCCTTAGCCTTGAAAACATAAAGGTGAAAGCATGATAATGGGCGATAACAGAAAATGTAAAATTATCGGTAAAGGTAAAGTAGGTAATAGAACTTTCTCTTTAACTGATGTTTTATATGTTGAAAACTTGCATCACAATCTCATTTCCATAAGCCAACTATGTGACAAAAGAATGAGTGTGATTTTTGACAGTGAATCTTGCAGAATTATTGAAAAATCCACTAGCAATATTGTGCTCACGGGAAAAAGAAAAGGAAATGTTTATATGCTTTCATTTGATGATTTGACTCTCTCACAATGTTTAGTAGCTACGGATGAAGAAGTTTTCTTATAGCATAGGAGATTGGGTCACGCTAGTATGAGTCTCTTAGAAAAACTTGAATCAAAAGAATTGATAAGGGGATTACCACATCAGAAATATAAAAGTAATAAACTGTGCAAATCTTGCACTATGGGAAAATTCAGTCGATCATCATTTCTCCCCAAAAATGTTGTTAGTACTAATATGTACTTGAATTAATTCACATGGATTTATTTGGACCAAATGAAATTGCTAGCTTGAATGGAAAACGTTATCGTTATGTGTTGATTGATGATTATTCTAGATTTACATGGGTTTATTTTCTAGCCAAAAAATCCGAAATGTTTGATTATTTTTCAAAGTTTGCAAAACTCGATCAAAATGAAAAAGGTTTTTCAATAAAAACTTTAAGAAGTGATCACGGTGGTGAATTTGAAAATTTGGATTTTAAAATTTTTTGTGAAGAAAATGGTTTTAAACATGAATTTTCTGCTCCTCGAACACCCCAACAAAATAGGGTAGTCGAAAGGAAAAATCGTATATTACAGGAATTGGCTAGATCTATGTTAAGTGAATATAAATTGCCTTTGACTTTTTGGGCAGAGGCAGTTAATACGTCCTGCCATGTAATGAACAGAGTAATGATTAGACCAATACTTAACAAAACGTCCTATGAATTGTGGTTTGACAGAAAGCCTAACATTTCATATTTTAGAGTTTTTGGATGTCCTTGTTATCTTCTAAATACAGGCGGTCATCTTGGTAAGTTTGAATTAAAGGCCGATGAGGGAATTTTCATGGGTTATTCTTCAAGAAGCAAGGCTTATCGAATCTTCAACAAAAGATCAAAAACTACTGTTGAAACCATAAATGTGAAATCTGATGAATCGGATCTGGATACAGTCGACAAAGAGAAAAACGATGAAGGAGTTACATATGAGGGTGAAAAAGAAAGTAGCAAAGAGAAGACGGGTAGTGATAATCCAACAAAACAAACAATTAAAGTCGAAAAGTTGAAATTCAAAGCCAACCATCCTCCATAATTGGTAATAGGAAATCCAACGACAGGTATACAAACACGTTCATCATTTAATAAAGATATCTGTGCCTTTTGTATTCACAGCTGTTTTATCTCTGAAACTGAACCTAAAAATGTTGAAATTGCACTTAGTGATGAAAGTTGGATTTTAGCAATGCAAGAAGAACTTAATCAATTTGAACGGAATAAAGTTTGGAAATTAGTTCCTAAACCAAATGACTATCTAGTAGTAGGAACTAAATGGGTGTTCAAAAATAAACTTGATGAATCCGGAAATGTAATTAGAAATAAAGCTAGGTTGGTTGCAAAAGGATATAATCAAATTGAAGGTATTTATTTTGATGAGATACTCGCACCAGTAGCTAGGTTAGAAGCCATTAGAATTTTGCTCAGATTTGCATGTTATAAATGTTTCAAACTTAAACAAATTGATGTAAAAAGTGCGTTTTTAAATGGAGAATTAAAAGAAGAAGTTTTTGTAGAACAACCCCCTGGTTTTGAAAATCATGAATTTCCAATCATGTATTTAAACTTGAAAAAGCATTATATGGTCTTAAACAAGCTCCTAGAGCATGGTACGATTGTATAAGTGCATATCTTTTGGAAAACGGTTTTAAAAAGTGTAGTGCTGACATGACATTGTTTCTATTACATGAAGGTGAAATTTTTTTAATAGTTCAAATTTATGTTGATGATATTATATATGGTGATACTAATGATCATCTGTGTGAGAAATTTGGAAAAGTCATGCAGGATAAATTCGAAATGAGTTTAGTAGGTGAATTGAAATACTTCCTTGGACTTCAAATCAAACAAACCACCACGGGCATTTTCATATCACAAACAAAATACATCGCTGAATTGCTGAAAAGATTTGGACTAGAAAATGCAAAACCACTCAGAACACCGATGAGTCCTTCAACCAAGCTTGTCAAAGACGAGAAAGGAGTTGCAGTTGATCAGAAAAAATATCGTGGAATAATTGGTTCACTTCTTTATCTCGCCGCATCTAGGCCTGATATTATGTTTACTGTTTGTTTATGTGCATAATTTCAGTCTAATCCAAAAGAATCTCACTTAAAAGCCACAAAAAGAATACTGAGATATATTTTGCACACACATAAATTTGGTTTATGGTACCCCGCATGCAATAATTTTGAACTAATTGGTTATTCTAATGCCGATTATGCCGGATCCCTTGTGGATAGAAAAAGCACTAGTGGAACTTGTTTTATGCTAGGACATTCATTAGTTTCATGGTCAAGCCGAAAACAAAATTGTGTTGCTTTATCCACAACTGTGGCTGAGTACATTGCTTTAGGAAGTTGTTGTGCACAAATATTATGGATGATGCAAACTCTTTCAGATTTTGGTCTAATTTATAAAAAAAGTACCACTAAAATGTGATAGTAAAAGTGCTATAGACTTGTCTAATAATCCTGTTCGCCATTCACGCACCAAGCACATAGATGTAAGACACCATTTTATTAGAGATCACATTTCACGAGAAGATATTTGTATTGAGTTCATTTCAGCTGATTGTCAACTTGCTGATATTTATTACAAAACCTCTTCCCGAAGATAGATTTTCACGATTACGCTTAGATTTGGGAATCATAGAAATTGATTGATCATTATCCATTTTTTAAAAATATTCTTAAATGGTTATTCAAAAGTTAAATAATTGACCATTTAACTATTTTGGAATTCGTTGAAATTATGTCAGATCTTGAGGATGTGATGAGTATTGAATATAATATTTTTCATATCATGAGGAAATATTATTAAACTCTCATGATGATTGAACAAATATTATAATATCTTTAAATTAGTACAATTTTTAAGATCATCTTCTACTACTTTCATCCTTCTGACATTCATCATGATTTTTTATAATGTCGAGAGTTTAATTTTTAAGAATAAAGGAAATCCTGAAATATATATAAAAATAATAAAAATTTATCCTTGGTATTCACTCCCATTTAAAAGTCCTCGCGGTTATGCGTGGGTGAATTACCTTAATCTCTATGCGCTTCTATTCTCACTTAAAAGACCTTTGGGCTGTGCATGGATATAACTCATTGAGAGGATAAAGTTAAGTCACTACTAACCCCATTTAAAAGACCTTTGGGCTATGCGTGGTTAGTAAGTGCTTAACACATTTTTTACTTTAAACTTATTTAAAATCTTATGAAATTTCAATTCAAATATTCAGTTTTTATTGAACTCACCTCATTTTTATAAAGTCAATCGTAAATCTATCATTCTAAAAAGTGAATTTTGCTTCTAATTTGAAGAATATTATGATTTTTGTTTGATTAACTGAGATTTACGATATATTTTCCCCTTGATTTGAATTTATATTTCTTGTTTATATTCATCAATGATTTAATTTCTGATATTCTTTTGATGATAACAAAAGGGGGAGAATGGTCAAGATTTTGATGGATGAGTAAACATTTATCGAATATTTTGAAATTTGGTGTTTTGATTAATTTATTTCAAAATTTTCAAATCTATGCATCAATAAGGGAAGCTTAGTTGTAGGGGGAGCATACAAATAGGGGGAGTAATATACTTCACACTATAAACACATTCAAAATCTTTTATTTGTTTGTCATCATCAAAAGGGGGAGATTGTTGTATATAACAGTGTTGTATACACAATTATATGGTTTTTGTTTGATGATAACAACCAAAATATTTTATTATTGAATGTGTTTGTAAATGTACTGTTATACTTCACAAGAAACAGAAATATAGTATTTCTATTTAAATAAAATATAACTGTACATAAATTTAAAACAATCACACAGCATTTTATTTAAATAAAAATATTTTATTTAAATTTCAAAAAGTACATCTCTTATAACTCCACTATTTGACATACTACATTTCATTCATTACAACTCTGTCACTCACTCTATACAACTACATTTACATTCACATATACAGACACTCTCATACATTGACACTGTTATTTTTCGCTGTCTTCTGACTTTCATCTTCTGTCTTCGCTTCTCTCCAATTCAGTCCAGTTATCTTCATACCTGTCACATACAGAAGAACACACACAATAGACTGCATCAAAAATAAAATTAAATAAAAGAAAATAATAATAATAATAAATTAAAATTTTTATTTGACTCAGAATTACATTGTGTTTCTCATCATTTTTCTAGACTATGTCCGACATGCAGGAAAAGGAAAATCTCGTCTGATGACTGCATGTACACACATGCATATACATAGACGTGTGCACTGCCTCGCCGATCTGTGTACAAATGAGGAGCAGCCACATGGACCGTCTCGACCCAGTGCACAATCAACAATGGGACAATCAAATACAAGTTCAAGAAAAAAAGTCAACACAGCAGATCATGGCCCAAAATCAAAAGTCAAGATACAAGGCATGATGCAATAGCTTGGTCAGGTTCATAACAGCAAGTGTGGTGCAGCAATCTTAACCAAAAGGGAGCATGTCAAAGTACAAATACAAATACAGGTTCGAGCAAGAGAGAACATAAATTCAAGTTACAACATGAAAATAGACACAGCATATGTTAATATGGCAAATGCAAAATGGCAAGCAACATATTGATAGAGAAACATATACAAGGTTTAAACAGGTGTATAACCAAAGTTGTCGAGCTCAACTACATGAATCATAACAGCAGCAAGTGTCAAGTGGACAAATACAATGACAATGCAAAGCAAATGTATGATCAGCATGGACATGGCATATGCATGAATGGAAGCATGTACACGTGGTGGTAAATGGACAAGTACAACAAGAATAGCCGAGACAACTTAGCACAGCAGCAAAATGGTAAGTCAAGTGTACATTGGAAGCTAGACATGGATCAGTTCAAAGTTGAAACAAATAAATGTAGAGTATTGGTTCTAAGCAAACAGAGCATAACAAGGTAGAATACACCAATGCAATAGTAAAACAGGTGTGATCAAGTTAAGGCAATGTCAAGAAAATTATCTGCTCTTATCAGTTCAAAAAGTTATCAAGCAAGAAAATTACTCAAGCAAGGCAGAACCAATAGGTGATCAAAGCAAACTAACCAAGAGCAGTTCAATATTAATAATGTCAAGACCTCAAATTTAAAGTTTAAAGCCAGAGAAAAGTTTGAAGTCAAGTATACAAGGCACTGTCAAGTTCAAGGTCTCAAGTGTAGTACCGTTTCACATTAGAATTTTATGAAGCAGTTAAAGTTAAATATCATCACATAAATTCTATAATTTAAAGTCTAATTCAAGTCCAGAATTAAACACGCAAGTTACTCCATCAGTTTAAACATGTTCATAGTGAGGAGATTCAAGTCAATGATGTGGTCCAGAGGATAGATTGAAAATTTCAAAGATATAGAAGATTTTTTTTAAATACCACAATCAAGGCTTGATGAGCAAAATTCACAGCAATTTTTCAAATGACCAAATCAAAGTTTTTAAAGGCTACGAAGAATTTTTCTCCAATCATATAATATATACGACCAGTTTTAAAATCAAAGAAATTTCTGAAGAAAAATTCAAATCAGATACCCAAGTCATAAGAACAATTCAAGGCCCATGAATCATCTAGAATCAGAGGTTCTAGGGTTTAAAAAACCCTATAAATACACAACCATCATCGGCATTAGAGTACATACAAGAGAATCGAAATAAACCAACAATAATTCAGAGAAATCATCTTTAATTCAGAATACTCACAGAGGATTTCATTCGCTATCCCTAGGGAAACCGATCGAAGAAGAAGTGCTTCAAAGGATCTGAATCTATAAAGGTATTTCAGAGCAAAATCCATCAAGCACGAATTGATTTGGAGGATAGTAGAAACCCAAGCACCGCCATTTTCAATTCTTAGAGGAAAAGGAGAACTAGTCAAACCCAATTGAAAAGAAGCCGGCCATGTTTTAAAAAGGGGATAACCCTTAACTTTTTAACTCCTAGGGTTTTTTTCTTTTTGTTTTATGTTGTTTAAAATTCAAGTTCTATTTCTAGTTTCTAAAGTCAATAACTACTAGTGTTCGTAGTTAGAAAAATCACAACTTAACGGATCTAGTTGTGTCAAGGTCATGAGCGTAGGGTTTAAACAGTCAGGAGTGAAGGTCGCAAGTTTACAAGAGTCTGTAAGCGAAGAGATTGTATATAATTCCTAGTAGAAACCTTGAATGCAACAGTAGACACAGTTTTGCCGAAGCTGGGTATCTTCTGTGTGTGGTTTTCTTTCTACAATTTTTCTGTGATATTTTATTTTATTTTAAATCCATTTAATTTGCAATAAACCCTATTCCCCCTCTAGGGTTAATTTAGATCCTACAGGTTTGAATAGGACGTGTCGCACAGCAACCATTCACGAATTTCGACCATTAACTTCAAACTGACATACCGGGAGATTCAATCGTCGGATTTTCCCGAAACGAAAATTGTTTGGTCAGAATGAAATGAGATTTCCAATGATACGTGGAGTTTTGAAATCCAATGATAATATTTTGAGATAAATTCAAATTAATTTTGAATAAAAACAGCGTTAATGCCGTAAATGACCTGAAATTTTGAGATAAATTATTAAAAATAAGAAAAATTTATGATAAATTATAGTTAATAAAAAATTGATTTGGACTAAATATATTTAGTTTTGGATAGTATAAAACTATTTTACAAAAATTTGCTATTTTGACAAGAGTGATAGAAACGGTCTAAAGTTAATAAATACTTAACCGAGTTAAGTTTGTCCAATGTATGAATATTGGATTTGAATGGAAATAATATTCAGATGTTTTGACATTGGATTCCGTAATAATACGGATACTGATTGAGGAATTTGGAAGATATATATATATATTGTTATTCCCTATATGGTATCTGTTGATTTTAGAATTTAGTGTTAAATATAAGTCGATATAATTTCTTCTTAAAGCCTTATATTTGATATCAAATTGGATTTGGGTTTGTCATGCATGGTATCTTCAATAACACTATTCTTAAACCCAGTTGAAAATGAAGTTTATGGAGTAAACCTTTTAATTAAGATTTAATGATGTTTTCCAAATTGAAGTTTTCCAATTAATAAATTTAACTGAAATTTAGTGAAAGTTTAATTTTGGGTTTATCGTGAACGATGTTTTAAATAACATTTGTTCTTTAACCCAATTAAAGGAAAGATGATTTATCAAGTTTGATTTGTAATAAATCTTTCAATAAAGTTTTGAGCGAATGAAATGGAAATTAAAACTAAGTAGAGTTTTAATAAATCTTTAATTAGATTTGAAATGGTAGATGGTAATTAAATTTACCGAAACATGAGGAGTGTTAAATATGGAGTACAACCAATTTTTCTCCATTGGATAACTAAATCTTGAATTATATTTATAATATTGGAAGGTAATTAAATTTACCAAAACACAAGGGGTGTTAGATATGGAGTACAACCAGTTTTGTTCCATGGGATAAATAGGATGGGAAGGGGATAACGATACGAGAGATTACCTTTTTGTAAGGATTGATAGTCCCAACAAGGCTTATAAACCTTAATTTGAGTTAAGCTCATGAAAAGAGATTATATAATCCTTTGAACTGGTTTCCAAGGAAAGGTTTAAGCAAGAAGTTTAAAGAATATAACTCTTCGATAAGATTTATGGGAGTAATTCCTAATGTAAAAGATGATTTGGGAGAAATGAATATTCCAACAATGGAATTAGATTTATGGTATGTTTATATGTCACTTGTTTTTAAAGATGCGATAGTTATTTCAGAAAGATCGGGTTTCAACCCATTCTGAATAACTAATATGACGAGTATTGAAGATAATTGAAGATGGTTGTTGAAGACCAGAGATCTTCACATCGTTTGGATTATTGATGATGACTCGATTAGGGTGTACAACCCAAGACGAGATTATAAGTGGCGTTCATCCTGACGTACTTGGAGATTGACCGGATATGCAAGGGACTCTCTCCTTAATTGGATGAGGAATAAGGTGCCTTCGGTTTCGTTCAAACCCAGAACGGACTTGTAAATGGATGTGTGTATGACGTTGTAATTTAAGACCAAACCGATTGGTTTCTATTGATGTTATATCAGTTGGTGGAGGATAATTTATTCTCTTAGCTTAACACCCTCCTTTGAGACTTATGAACTTAGGGGGTTATATATTAAAAGACATTGATTATATGTTGCGAATTGACAATGTGGCATGTTGAGTGCTACTGGCAGATAGATCAAAGCTTCTTGTTGAAAAGAAGGGATTTGTGGATGATGATCAAAGCATGGCAAATATAGCTAGCTTTGTGTCGACACGTGACTTCGAAAAACCTCACAACCCGTTATGATAGTGAACTGATAGTTAGATCGGTATAACTTTCAAGTTGAGGATGAACAACCTAAGTGTTGATATTGGACAACTTTTTGGGTTGTCATGGATTCAGTCGACTGAGGTTCTAGGTTGTGGTCACTCCACAGCTAGAGGAAAGGGTATAGCAGTGTTTTGAGCCTGGATTAAAGCAGTGGGGGCATGATACCTGATTCCTGCCATATAGTGTAGATGTGTATTTCGGTGCTTTCCAATGCCTGGACTTAATCATGGAAATACACACTTCTGCAATAGATCTTTCGAATCAGGAGCCATCATGATGGAATCCAACTTCCATTACGAGCTTGCATTTTTTGTTGTATACCTATATGGCAACATAATGGGATGAGGCATTCTGCCGTCTAAGATTGATAAATTTATTTTTGAAATTGATTTTCACATTATTCACTAGTAATAATAAAAGATAATTGCTGCGTATCAAGAATTTTGGCTATTATAAGGTAAAACTTTTTCCTCTGGTTTATGCTTGCATTGTGTGGTGGGACTTGAGTCTTATAATAGTTTCATTGCAAAAATAAAGCATTACGAGTTTTTATGATAGGTATTCATGGGTAGAAAACCAGTTCCGTGTTATATGGTGTTGTTCCGTGATTTACCTAACTTTAATAAAAAGTAATTAGCTGTTTTTGGTTCTTACACCAGTCCAATGACTGGACTAGAGTTTATTGTGTCCCACCTAAATTCTAGGTTCCTATATTTTTGAGATGGGCAGCTAGTAGTTTTGCATATGTTTTATAGAGCAGGATTCGGGATTGAAGCTAAAGTTGTGTCCAAAGCATTTGATAGTCTTTCGCTGAGAGTTTTATATTTTCGTTGTGCATTGTAATTTATTATTTTTTGTATTTGTTATGTACTCTGATATTCTTGTACTATGATGTACGTTGATATGATGTTGATGAGAATTTGTTTTGTTCAATTTTTATTATTTGTAAATCCAAGTGATATGTCTTGTTGATAGGTTTAAGATGGTTTAACGAATGATTTGAATCAGCCAAAAAGGCAGGTCGTCACAGATTAGAAGATGAGTTAATAGGAACTCTTAATGAGATTTACTCTATATGGATTGGAGTACCTACCTTCAGGAGTACTCTTGATAGACTCACCTATGTGAATGTGGAAATGTGGTCCTTTCCTATGGAGTTTTGGGAAAAATTCCTAGAGCATTCACTAAACTGGGATAGACATGCATGGACATAAATGGACTGGCTTATTTAATTATCCTCTAGAAAGGTTGTATCTGGTCTAATGTCTGGAGTTCTCATTGCCAGATGTCACTATAGCGAAAACTAAATGTTATCCACTAGGCAAAGGTACAAATCGGAAGACACCTTTATTTATGAACAATCTTATGGTTATCGAAACTTCACGGAAAGTATTTTCAAAAAAATTCAAGTGAGGGATTGTTGAAAAAGTGAGTTCATTAATAAACACATTAATGGTAATTTAATATGAACCATTATTGTAATTAAGTCGTTGTGAGTTTATATAGGTAATAGATTTATGAATCATTGTTATAATTGAGCTGTTATGTATGCACAACAGTAATATTTTTTGTGGCATTATTATTGAGCCATTACAAAATCTAATGATGTTACAATATTATTTTATACAGGAATATATTAGAACCTATTAGCATTCCATCACTATAGCAACATATATAATTTTTATTTTGCCTATTTAATTGATAGATGGACAAAAGAATAATTATAAGAACAACATACATTATTATTTTCTTCTTCCTTCAAGAAGAATAAGAAACATTATTCTTTCTTTCTTCTTCATAAAAGTATAACATATTTTTTCTTTTCTTCTTCCTTCAACAAAATTTAAAACACCTTGAGCAGTATTTCAAAGTGCAAATCAGAATTGACTTTGTCAGTGCAAAGAAGGTCAATATTCTTCAAATTATGAAGGTTATTTTATCCTAGAGGCGGCGATGGAATTTCAAGAACTACTTTCCACCTCTGAGCAAATCGCTAAAACATCTATAAAAAAGTGACCTACTACATGACTCAACCATTGTTTGCCAACAAAACCTATCAAAATGATTTTCCTAATATTATTGTTGCTCATTAAAGTGCACCTGTGTGACCTCCCACGTCCGTTAATGTCACTCTATATAGAATGCATTGAGTTTCGTGATGTCTTATAGGTAAATAAGAACATAATATCACAAGACAAACATGTAAAATAGCATCGGAATTAAAAACTTTATTTAAATCAAAACATCATGGTCCCAAATACTGAGTTTACATCATAAGTTTAAAATAACCAATTACAATAATAACCTGTCTTGCCAAAAATATCAGAGTACAAAAGCCTAAAACCATATTTCCCTTGCGAAGCCATAAGAGAGTTGACAAGAAGTCAAAGCGGTAAATCAATATCCAAAATCCAAGCTAAGCTAAAAGAATCCAAATCAACTCTAAGCACTTCCACCCTAAGAACCTTTGGGGGGGCGAAAGAGAGAGAAGAAGAAACAAATGGGTCAGACATAAAGTCTAGCAAATCCAATTACTTTTAAATATAAATAAATAAAAGTATCATGGCAGGTATATAAAAACTGGAAGAACAAGATAACAATAGCAAGGACAAGTGTGAACTGAGCAAGATAAGTTCGAACAAAATATATTGCGCTTCTTAAATACGTTTCTCTACACCGAACCAATACTAGTGTCTCGGAAACAGAATGATCCCTACAAATACCGTTCCATTACATTTTCTTGTTTGTTAGGTTGCTTGGGTTAACGGCACTCAACGTTTATACACATGTCATACCCATTTACTCCAAGTGGATTAACCTAATATGGTATATATGTAGCTAACCCTCAATACTGAGGTGCAGCCCATGGTACCCCACTCGCACGATCTCCACCGTAATGAACGCAGTCCCTCATCCTACGCCGGATTAACGTACGGATCTCTATATAACAATGCTACGTTCCGCATAAATCTTTCATTACTATGCTATGTAAGTGTACAGGCTGCCACCTTCGATCGAATTAGATTTCATTCCAGAGTAATTCTCTCAAGTCTACGATACACCACCCAGAGCCGATATGCATGTATCTAGACTATCCCACTTGCATACCGTTAATTGTACCTCGACCCCTCAATCGTACGTCCTCTAATGTGCATCGAGTTTCATGACAGGGCGAAACAAGAAACACGGAACTCAGTCGGGAGCTTTTCCATATCTGTATAGGGCCACCTTTAAAAGCCTCAAAATACAGATATTCCTAGGGACTATTTTCACGGTGGCTATGGCCCCACCTTGACCCCTTCCTCAACAAGTAAAGACTACAAGAGCTAAACGACTGCCTCTAGTAACAAACAATCTAAACATCCATTTGACATCTTCCATCAACCACCTGTACCCCAATAGCCAAAGGTGAAATGGTCTGTTGGTTTTAGCTCTAGTCTTTTCGCATCCCACTAGCTGCTGATGACGGGTATCCGACGATCTATTATCCTTGTTGGTCATGACCCTTCGCCTCCCCATAGAGGTAACCACCGAATCACCCTAACGTCAACGCGTCACAGCATTCTTACTGCATAACTACTTTTACAGTCAAGGCCCACCCACCTAGTAGTTACGCCCACACCCAACCTCTGCGGGCACAACCTAATCATACGCCACAGCACAGAGGACTATCAAGAGCACCTTATGTATCTTAGGAAGCCACGTGCTTCCTTTTCCAGTCCTTCGGGGCCGCCAGGATAATAAGATGAACGTGCGCTCCCTTTGTACCTGATAACATCACGATGATTTACCCCATTGGGTTATTCACCCTAAAACGTACGGACTGGTCCAAGCGCCTCATTTAATGTGTCATTAGACCCTATGCCTAAACATTCTTTTACGCGCTTGCTTTACCTCACCAGGTTTCCATTTAAATTGGTTATCCCCATTCACATTGAATTCTTATTCAAGTTACCAAGTTTTTCTTGCTTACTAATTTAAGTTATATAACTTGACCCATTAATAAGCCCACAACATGTTATTCTCTAGACTGTAATTCAAGGTCTGTACTTTACAATCTCTTTATATTTTCATCATTCAATTCCATAGTTATAATAACACGTGCAATTAAGTATGTCTCATTTTACATGTTTCCTTTTTAACATGCCCTTTATCAGTTATGATTAAATATAACTTATATTCCCTTACATAAGTTATTCTATTCCCTTTTTTGTTTATTATAACCTAAGTTATAATTTCCACTTGTCCTTAGAACAAGTCTAAACATGTAATTCTTATCATCATATTTCATATGTCCAAATTTACATCTTAATTTATAATTAAGTGTCACCTAACTTATCTCACCAATTACATCATTTCCTTACTAGTTTATTATAACCTAAGATATAATCTTTACTTATCCCTAGGATAAGTGTACCAATTATTTCTCCTGTTTATACATGTTAATGCCCCAGACCTCTGACATTAAGTCAACAAGTTGTGGATGTTGGATATGCCGGGCGGCTCCGAGCAGATTTAAACCACAAGTTTAGACTTAACCTCTTGTCATGGCGTCGTTTCACACTAGACTTCTTACATTAGATTATCCACTTGTGGTCGCTGGATATGCCGAGCGGCTCCAGGCAAACTTATATCACAAGTGTAATCTAATCTCGTGTCTTAGTGTGATTACAATTCCAATTTTAGGCATATTCATATTTACAATTATCCTATTTCAATTATAGGTTTCCATGCCCTAAATCAATATTCACATGTGTTCCAGTTTATGTCCCAAATTGTATTTTACATATGTTACAATCTATGTCCAATTTCATAATTACATATGTTCCAATTTATACCCCAAATAAATATTGACACATGCTCTAATTTATGCCCTAATCAATATTTACATATTTCAGTACAAGTTATACCCAAATTCATGTTGACATATTTTCGAATGCATGCCTAAATTCTTATTCATATAATCCAACATGATATATGCCCACAAATCCATATTCGTATACTTCCAAATTTTATGAACAAATTTGTATTCATATTTTCCAATACTAATTATGCCCTAAATTATATATTTCCCAATCGTTCCCAATTTCGCATGTTCGCATATTTCAGCGTTAGGCCTTGGCTTGAAGGTAGCCTGGCTATAAAAATAAAAAGGAAAAGAGTGAGAGAAAAGAATCATAATAGGCATAATAACGAATCAATAATATAATGGTAGAAATAGGCATAAAAACTAAATAAGCATATTATGACAAGATTAGACATGGTGACGATATAAACATATAAGAACAGATCTGATGAATATGTCATAATAGAACTGATTAGGCACCGATTCAAGATTTAATTTTTATATACTAATCAAGATCACTACTTAAATATTTAGATCTAAAAATAGCATGAACTCATAGTGAATAGATCTAAGGAAATGGATCCAAATTACTGCAAATAACACATAGGATTTGTTGTTGTAGCCATCTTTGAATTTGTATAATCTTTGCTGAATTGGATTTGGAGAAGAAAAGGCCATTCAATTTACGTTGCAGCAGAGCTCCGCCGTTGCCACCATTGTTCAGATGAATAAAAACTAGGTTTAGGGTCCTTTATATAGCCTAGGATCAATGAATATTACTGAGAAAGGTGTCCAGATACAAAACGAAGTATTTCACCTAGATCTTCTCAAGGGGGTCAGCCCCGGGGTGGACCACCCCTTGAAGGGGTCGATACCCCTTTTGTGGGGTTGCCCCCCCTTTGATGGGGTCGACACCCCTTTGAAGGGGTTGACCTCCATTTGAAGGGGTCGACACCCATAGGCAGGAAATTTGCCACCTCCCCAAATTTTGAATTTTGAACCGATTTTTGAATTTATGAAACTAATTTTGAATTTATGGACCCTCTCTCTCTCTCTCTCTCTCTATATATATATATATATATATATATATATATAATTACCTTGTGCGTATACAAACTTCAAACCCTCATAACTTCTTCATACGTTGTCCGTTTTACGCAAACCAAATGTCCATCTTGAATAGAATTTCGAGACAGATGCATTGGCACAATTAGTTTCCCTTAATTATGATTATTAAATTAATTATTATTTAATTTAAATGGGGTGTTACATTCTCCCCTATTCAAAGGATTTCGTCCCCGAAATCTATAAGTTAAGAAGAACGTATATCCTAACATCCAACAATCATACATTCATCTAGCAATCATAGGCATTCATTGTCCTTAAGGAATTTCTAATGCTTTTATGAACATATGCAATAGTGTGTTTATATGTCCGTAAACTAATGCAAAAGATCAGGCGGTCTACTGATTCAGTTGACCTCCTTAATGCAATATATTTTTGTGCCATGCAACCAAAATGTATGCAAATCATCCTAATACGTGTAAGTTCTATATATGTGCACAATCATCCGTCCAAATGCAACATCAACGTAACGATACACCCATTTTCATCCATAAATATTTAAAATGTACACACATCCGTATGCAATATGTAAGTGACTAAGCCGATCTAATGCCTATTGTGTGTGTATATGCATCCACGAGCAATCACTAGTAAACACTTGCATCCATCAAACATGCCATGTCTCAAACACGTGTTTACATTCATTAGTTTTCTACCTAAAGATTTGATCGATAGGAGATATTCAAACGATAGATACAAGTATTAATTCGAAGCTTGGAAAAAGAAATTAAGAACGCATTTTCAAAAAGGAAAGTATATGACGCACGAATCTTGTCTTCATCCTCCCAAGTAGCATCCTCGTGGTCCTCTTCCCATTGCACTTTTACTAGCTTCACTTCTTTGTTGCAAAATTTCTTAACCTCTGATCCAAGTATTCAAGTCGGAACTCGTCCAATCGTTGCTCCCTTCTCCACTGTCACTTTTTCTTGCAAGTTTGGCTCAACTACCTCGAACTCTATACATTTTATCGCCGCTTGGATGAATAGTCTTCTTAGAATGATAGGCTTCCTCAAGGACTGTCTTCAATAGGTTTCCCATCTTGATATGATTCACCTATCAAGCGTCTTCTCATGTATCTCCTTTACTTGCTTACAAAGTTCGCTCTTTTCTTTTAGGAGTCACATGTCGCACAAGTAATGCAACTGGCTTTACACTGTCCACCAAGTACATGCAGAAACCAATCTCGTGCCTTGGGGGTAAACCCCGAACCTCATAGAAACATTAGGATACTCATAATTATTGGTACATATCGCAAATCAGCGATAGATATATCAAGAGGTTCTAGGAGACGAAGCATGACAGACCCTTTTGGAGTCATAGGAAATCTCGAGAGTCTTTCTGTGGCAAGTCAGAAGTCTAACGACCCTCCTCTCACACTCTAGAATGGCTCCATGTATGGTTAATCAATCCATCCCTAGAATCAAACTGTATCTTATGAAATCAAGAACATATGCGTCACAATCAAACTCGATGCCTAACAAAGAGATTCTCAAACCTCGACAAATCATCGATAAACGAGCTGTACCTCCAATGGGGTTTGAGACAATAACGGGATCCAAAACTATACTAGTATCTAGGTGCAGAGACTCAACTAAACTATCAGATATAAAAGAATGCGAAGCGCCAGAAAAAGAATCCTAATAGGATGATCAGAAATAGAAATCAAACCTTCGAAGGAAACTTTCCTACCCCTATCCTGTCCACCAGCTATGAGAACATTAGCTTGCCCTCTAGAAGTTCTTGCCCTCTGGCCTTGTCCTTGTCTCTTTGGGCACTCCTTAATAAGGTGTCCCGCCTTACTAAAGTGGTAACAAACGCCTTTCCTCTTGCTGCAGTCCTTTTTCTGATGACCCACAGTTCCAAAATTATGGTATCTCCTCTTTTCTTCTTTCATCTATATTCCCTTCTTAAGCTACCATTTTCTTTCAGTTTTGGATTGAGCTCCCTACCCCCAACTCCCTTATTCTCCTTTTTACCGTCCTTGTGCAACATGCTAACAAGTCTCTTGAAAGCTGCCTCAATCGCACAGAAATCCTCTTGAGGCTTTAGAGAAAATAAGTCGCAGGTGAAACTATTGCGGCTACAGATGGAGGTTGGGCACTTCTTTGCCCTTCGACATGTACCGTAGTTTTAATATGCCTATGGAACCATGCCGAAATGGGGATACCCTTCGGGAAGAAACGGTTCCCCGAACGAAAACAAAAAAATCAAGCGTAGAATCGAGAAGATATTTATGGCTTTGGGAAATATGCTTTTCAAATAAGGCTTTTTATTTTAAAATACTTTGTTTTTGAGAGCTTTTTGAAAACCATTTTCAAAATATTTTATTCGATCTTATAACCATATGCTCTGATACTAAATGTGACACCCCACGTCCGTTAATGTCACTATATATAGAATGCATTAAGTTTCGTGAAGCGTTATAGGTAAATAAGAACACAATATCACAAGGCAGACATGTAAAATAGTAGCGGAATTATTAACTTCATTTAAATCAAAACATCATGGTCCCAAATTCTGAGTTTACATCATAAGTTTGAAATAATCAATTGCATTAATAATAAGTCTTGCAAAAAATATCAGAGTACAAAAGAATAAAACCATATTTCCCTGGCGAAGCCATAAGAGAGTTGACAAGAAGTCAAAGCGGTAAATCATTATCCAAAATCCAAGCTAAGCTGAAAGAATCGAAATCAACTCTAAGCAGTTCCACCCTGAGAACCTAGGGGGGGGGAAACGGAAGATAGAGAAGAGGAAACAAAAAAGGTCAGACATAAAGTCTGGCTAGTTCGGTTACTTTTAAACATAAATAAATAAAAGTATCGTGGCAGGTATATAAAAACTGGAAGAACAGAATGAGCCCTATACAATAACAAGGATAAGTGTGAACTGAGCAAGATAAGTTTGAATATAATATATTGTGCTTCTTAGATACGTTTCTCTACATCGCACCAATACTAGTATCTCAAAAACAGAATGATCCCTACAAATACCGTTCCACTACATTTTCTTGATTGTTAGGTTGCTTGGATTAACGGCACTCAACGCTTATACACACGTCATACCCATTTATTTCCCAGTGGATTAACCTAATATGGTATATATGTAGCTACCCCTCAATACTGAGGTACAGCCCATGGACCCCACTGCACGATCTCCACTGTAATGAACGCAGTACCTCATCCTACGCCGGAGTGACGTACAGATCCCTATATAACAATGTTACGTTCCACATAAATCTGTTGTTACTATGCTATGTAAGTGTATGGACTGCCACCTTCGATCGAATCAGATTTCATTCCAAAGTAATGCCCTTAAGTCTACGATACACCACCTAGAGCCGATAAGCATGTATCTAGACTGTCCCACATACATACTGTTAATTGTAGCTCGACGCCTCAATCACACGTCCTCTAAAGTGCACCGAGTTCCGTGACAGGGCGATACAAGAAACATGGAACTCAGTCGGGAGCTTTTCCATATTTGTATAGGGCCGCCTTTAAAAGCCTCAAAATACAAATATTCCTAGGGTCTGTTTTCACGGTGGCAATGGCCCCAACTTGGCCCCTCCCTCTACTTGTAAAGACTACAAGAGCTAAATGACTGCCCCTAGTAACAAACAATCTAAATATTCATTTAGCGTCTTCCCTCAACCACCCGTACCCCGATAGTGAAAGGTGAAATGGTCTATTGGTTTTAGCTCTAGTCTTTTCGCATCCTAATGGCTACTGATGATGGGTATCCGATGATCTACTCTCCTTGTTGGTCTTGACCCTTCTCCTCCTCGTAGAGGCAACCGCCGAATCACTGTAACGTCACCGCGTCATAGCATTCTTATTGCATAACTACTTTTGCAGTCAAGGCCCACCCACCTAGTAGTTACGTGTAGACCCAACATCTGCGGGCATAACCTAATCATCTACCACCACACAGAGGTCTACTAGGAGCACCTTACGTATCTCAGGAAGCCGCGTGCTTCCCTTTACAATCCTTCCGAGCTGCCAGAATTATCAGATCGACGTGCGCTCCCCTCATGCCTGATAACACCATGATGATCTACCACATTGGGTTATTTACCCTCAAACGTACGAACTGGTCCAAGCGCCTCATTTTAATGTGTCATTAGATCCTATGTCTGAACATTCTTTTACACGCTTGCTTTACCTCACCAGGTTTCCATTTATCTTGGTTATCCCCGTTCACATTGACTTCTTATTCAAGTTACCAAGTTTCTCTTGCTTATTAATTTTAGTTATATAACTTGACCTATTAATAAGCCCACAACATGTTATTCTCTAGACTGTAATTCAGGGTCTATACTTTACAATCTCTTTACATTTTCATCGTCCAATTACATAGTTATAGTAAAATGCATAATTAAGTATGTCTCATTTTACATGTAATTCTTATCAGCATATTTCATACTTCCAAGTTTACAGATTACTTAATTTATTATTACGTGTCACTTACCTTATCTCAACAGTTACCTCATTTCCTTACTATTTTATTATAACCTACGTTATAATCTTTACTTATCCCTAGGACAAGTCTACCAATTATTTCTCCTGTTTATAAATGTTAATGCCCCATACCTCTCACATTAAGTCAATCACTTGTGGATGCTGGATATGTCGGGCGGCTCCGGGCAGACGTAAACCACAAGTTTAGACTTAACCTCGTGTCATAGCGTCGTTTTACACTAGATCTCTCACATTAGATTATCCACTTGTGGTCGCTGGATATGCCGAGCGGCTCCGGATAGAATTATACCTCAAGTGTAATCTAACCTATTGTCTAAGCGTGATTACAATTCCAATTTTAGGCATATTCATATTCACAATTATCCTATTTCAATTATACGTTTCCATGCCCTAAATCAATATCCACATGTGCTCCAGTTTATGCCCCAAATTGAAAGTTACATATGTTACAATCTATGCCCAATTTCATAATTACATATGTTCCAATTTATACCCCAAATCAATATTTACACATGCTCCAATTTATGCCCTAATCAATATTACATATTTCAGTACAAGTTATACCCAAATTCATGTTCACATATTTTCCAATGTATGCCTAAATTCTTATTCATATTATCCAACACGAAATATGCCTACAAATCCTTGTTCGTATATTTCCAAATTTTATACCCAAATTTATATTCATATTTTCAAATACCAATTATGCACCAAATTATGTCTTTCCCAATCGTTCCCAATTTCGTACGTTCGTATATTTTAGTGTTTGGCCTAAGCTCAAAGGTAGCCTGGCTATAAAAATAAAAAGAGAAAAGAGGGAGAGAAAAGAATCAAAATAGGCATAATAACGAATCAATAATAAAACGGTAGAAGTAAGCATAAAAACTATATAGGCATATTATGACAAGATTAGATATGGTGACGATATAAACATATAAGAACAAATCTGATGATTATGTCATAATAGAACTGATTAGGCACCGATTCAAGATCCAATTTTTATATACATATCAAGATTACTATTTAAATATTTAGATCTAAAAATAGCATGAACTCACAGTGAATAGATCTATGGAAATGGATCCAAATTACTGCAAAGAACACGTTGGATTTGTTGTTGTAGCCATCATTGAATTTGTATAATCTTTGCTGAATTTGATTTGGAGAAGAAAAGGGCGTTCAATTTACGTTGCAGCAGAGCTCTGCCGTCACCACCATTTTTCAGATGAATGAAAACCAAGGTTTTGGGTCCTTTATATAGCCTAGGAACAATGAATCTTGCTGAGAAAGGTGTACAGATACAAAATGAAGTATTTCGTCCGGATCTGCTCAACGGGGTTGACCCCCACTTATGGAGTCGACACCGGGGTCGACCCCCCTTGAAGGGGTCGACACCCCTTTTGTGGGGTAGACCCCCCTTTGATGGGGTCGACACCCTTTTGAAGGGGTCGACACCCATGAGCGGGAAATCTGCCGCCTCCTCAAATTTCGAATTTAGAACCGATTTTTGAATTTCTGGTCCCTATATATATATAATTACCTTGTGCGTATACAAACTTCAAACCCTCATAGCTTCTTCATACATTGTCCGTTTTACGCAAACCAAATGTCTATCTTGACCAGAGTTTCAGGACGGATGCAAGCGCAGTCTGTTTCCCTTAATTATGATTATTAAATTAATTATTATTTAATTTATCCTCATTAAAATTATGGGGTGTTACAACCTAACACTCCAGTTTAAGGCTTCTAACATTAACAACGCATCCTAATGACATATAATGTAAGAGATAATAAAAAGAAATCATTATCAACATGAAGGTAAATTCGTTAGTCGCTTATAACCTTCCCTCAATAGACCCTATATTACCATCAAGTTGGCATTATTATAGCGATTCTCAATTCACTTAATACTCCCTTTAATATACACAGACCCATCAGCCATTTAATATCTAGCATAGACGCGCCCTAACCCCACCACTTAATACCTAAAACATGAATTCTTCTAAGAATTCCATTAATTTCACCCATTCGACCATTTAATACTTTATATGAAAAAAGGTGGATGATTCAATAATTTAATATGTAAGAAGTGCGGATCCTGTGTCCACCACATGTACTCCTAAGGATAAATCAAAAAGAAAAAGGGCGGGTCTCCATCACTTAATACTTAGAATCAAAAGTAAGTCCTTTCGTCACTTAATGAGCAGTAACATTGTGATATTTATCAAATTACTTATCAAATAAGATTTCTTTTATCACTTGAACTTCACCAATTTTCTTCCTTTTGTAGAAAGACGGACCCAATGGCCACTTGATATATTAATGTTTGAAGTAAACCTTTTAAGAGATATCTTCACCGCTCTTTATACCATTTAGTACCTTATAAAGGCATATCCTTCTTACAGGTAATCACATGTTATTGGATAATGATATCATACATCAGTAGAAAGTACAACCGAATATAGGTAGCCTCAAAAGTGAAGGGCTAACTTTTATCGAATGAGTCTGCTGACATTGCGTCACTTAACCACTGAGTCCAGTTAAATATCCTAAGTTGGATTGCTGTTACTATACTAGTTTATTGTTGGACTTTGTCAAACATAATTACCCATTATTTCCCATTAAATTTTATGCCATAAATGTCGATTTAAGAGGCCTAGTTTGGATTGACTTATATAATCTTCTTTTTGACCTTTTAAAAGTCAAATGAACTAGTTTTTTGTTTGAAAAAGTCAAACAAGTGACTTATTTTTATCGATCCAAATGATCCCTTAGGGAAGTTTAATCATTATTATTGTTCCATTGATAATCTGTATCAATAATATGTTTGTCCTTATTTATTCGACCATTCAAATTTTATTTTAATTACTATTCGTCCATTTAATTAGCATTACTATGTTAGTTACATTTTAGATAGCAACCTTTTAAATTCAAATCTAATTCACTACCAATTAATTATTGTTGTAATCTTTCATTTCATATTAATTATTTTGCATCTGCCAAGTAATAGGAAGTTTACCCATTATTTCCAAAGGTGGCATTATTTATTCTTATTAATTAACTTATTATCTAAACTGAGTTATGTGCGCATATTTTTGAATTATCTATTTAACTAGGTTTGAATCTTCTATTTAATTAATTTTTCTTCTTTCCATTTTTTAATGTAATCATCCTTTGTGTATGAGCCAATCCTTGTCAAATAAAACATCATATCTGAAAAGAAGAAAATGATTTTTTTTTATAAAAGTCAATAAATATTCTTTTCATAAATTAAACTATTGAAAATTCTAATACAACAAACTAGGGCATTAATATTAAATCAATTATTATTGTTATTATTCATTCAGTCAAATCATAAATCTGGATTGAAATAACAATTTTACAAACTACAACTTCGAGGACTGGTTTCCAGATCCGAATGAGTAACAATATCTTAAGAAGTTGTACAACAAAAAGGTAGGATGAAGATTTTACATTTATGAAAAAGAAAATCTACCATTCAAAATAACCATGAATCCATTCCATAAAAATCAAATATTGTCATGATTTAAATTTACATTTACATTTACATTTTCAAGCAATAACTATAATTTCTCACATTTTGAAAAAAGAGCTTAAAACTACAAATTTGAATTGCAATTCTTGATTTAACTTCAGTCTCTATCAAAGTCAGTGAAAGCGTATAAAAATGGAATGCACATAGATTAGAATTACATAACCAAAAGGAGATTCAAGTTTGGTAGGTAAATGGAAGGAATAAATCAGATCTGAGAATTATCAACTAACACAAGATCCTTTTCTCTTTATTTCTAATTTCTTAATCATCTACAATTTGAATGAATTTTGATATATAGATTTGATTTTGTAAGAAGACATGGCAAAGCTTCGATCAAGTCTCTATAAAATATAGTAAGTGAAGGAAAGGTTTTGCCTTAATTTATCACTACGCCAAAGATTGCATACTGCAAGACCAGAGAAGTGATGCAGGAAGTGGCAAAAAAAGTTGATATAGGCCAAAAATTATTTGTGGCAACACTTTCTTGGTGTTGCGGTTAGCCGTGTTGCCTTAGAGTCAAAGGCAATATCTTTGCGACCCTAAGGCAACATCGGTACAGGTGTTGTCATAGGTACTAAATTTACAAAAATGTGGGGCCCACTAAAATATGCATCCCAGGTTCACGGAATCCTGTTGTGCCACTAAAATCTATAATCGAGTTCACGGAATCCTGTTGTGGGGCCCACATGCATTAATCTATGGCAATACTTTTACCATCCATTGGCAACACTGTATCTTAGCTACGACAACATTTAACATCATATACTGCAACATTATATCATAGTTATGGCAACATCATATAACATACTGCAACATAACAACAATTATCATCACAAACTGAAATTAGTAAAAAACTTTTCATTTCAAATTAACCAGTAACACAAGTACCACTTAGTCAACTATGAAATAACAAAATACGACCAATAAATTTAGGTTTACAGAGTACTTACAAACACAACCAGTACTAAATTCATGTTTACATCAAACTAAAACAGTATCAAAATATAGCGCGAGCCTCCAGTGCGTTCAGTGCCTCAGCTGCCTCCTGTACATCTAGTTCCTTCAATATCAGGTTCTTGAAGAACTTCATTACTGCCTCCTTCACCTGCAAAATAAAGCAGTTTCAAAAGTCATGCATTTCAGCAAAGCCTTTAGTACGAGTAATGCATTTCAGCACAACCAAATTCATGCATGCCTCAGTTACAAACTGATGCGATGCCTCGTTTACGTTGCAACACAAAATGAGAGGCATGTATGCCTCAGTTGCATTTTAGCACAAACTATGGCCATAGTATAATCGAGTTGCATTTCAGCACAAAGATATTTCAGCACAATCTATGGCCTGCATGCCTCAATGGCCTAACTGCCTGATTGAAGAGAAATGCCACGACTTGTTCAAGTACAAACTCAACCATTGTTTCAATTACGAACTGACATGATCATTACTGATTAAAGAGAAAAAAAAATTCTTTAAATTTTGGGGTTCAGTACTGAAGCACCGGTCTTTTACATGATCAGTTACATTTTCACATTTCCTAAAACTTATGTGAAGCCATGATCATCACACAATGCCATAGCAAGTAGCAAAACACTTAACAAAATAATGTAAGAATTAGACTGATGCTTCAGCTAGTGGAAATTGTAAGAATTCTGTAGTTCATTACTAGCAAAACATAAAAATAAGCAATAATACATACCAACAATGTGTGTCTATATAGGATCTCCGACTTGCAGAATTTGTAAGGACCTTGGACTAGAAAAACATGAAGTAAAGATGTTTGTCTGCTTTATTTGCCTGATTTGAACATGATAAGACATAAAATTATACATAAAATTATACTTGAATTTTATCATCTCCCCAAAACATCAAAAGTAATTTGAAATCCTCAACTAGAATTTTGTCTGGCCTACACAAAATGGAGGAATTAATGTTCGAATGACATCAGTTACAAAAAGAAGCCATGAATATGATACATCAGTTACTTGTAAAATAAAACAGTCACTTCACTAAAGTGAAATCAAGGAAGAAACAACATTTTCTTACTTAAATTGTGTAGAACAGTTACTTGAATAAATGTGATAGTGATACACAGAAATTAAGAAGCATTGTCTTACACTTTGCTGGGGGGAAGGCAGGTTCTTCTTACTGGGATCATCTCTACACCAACGAACATCAAAATCTTGATTTCCCATTCCATAAGCAGGCTGGATATCATTCACATCTTCATTTTCATATACTCTTTCATTTTCATACCAGTCGCTCGACAATTTCTTGATAACATTGTGGCACATCTTATCAATTGGACCTTCAATATAAAACACATGTTGTACTTGTGAAGCCATAACATAAGGATCGGATTTCTGGCACAAACGATTAAAATTGACATGAATTAGCCCATATAAATCTTTCTCTTCTTGGTACCAACAACACTTAAATAAAACCACGCTAAATTCTCCCCAATAATCAAGTCTAATATTTCTTCAACTGATCCTTAGTAATTAACTTCACCAACCAATGGATTTTGATCTTTCGAATTTGTAAAGCTAGTAGTCAAGGCTGTCAAAAATATATCATTGTTTTGTTTTGTATATTTAGCATCTCTGAACCTTGTATAAATTCTATATCCATTGATAACATATCTAGTAAACGTCTTAGCTGTTTGAAGAGGGCCTATTGCAAGCAGTTGTACTTCTTTTGAAATGTCCTCCTTTTTCCCAACCTCTTCCTTTAACCACTTCCAAATTTCTTCACTGTGTTTTCTCTCTCTTTTATATTTTTTTGATGATGCATGACCATCAGTTAAAGCTCGATGTTCCCTAGAATAAAAACCTGATTAATAAGAGACAGAAACAAATTTTCTGATTCTTCATTACTTACTAAAATAAAAATAAAACTTAAAACTTACTCAAGTAAACTCTCTATTTCCTCGTTACCACAATTGAATAGAATGTAACAGTGAAATTTCTTCCATTGAGAATTTTTAAGATGAATAGCTTTTCCTTGTTTGTTTCTTCTTGTGCCAATAGGATATTCCAGATTATGTGGACAGGTTTCAAATTGCATTTTTCCTGCTTCATCGCCACTTAAAAACCTTGAACGGAATATCAAACATTCTTTTGCAAGATAACCTCAGCAATGGATGCCACAGGTTTACTTTTGTTGCGAACATATGACTTCAGTTTACAAAGATAATGCTCAATAGGAAACATACAACGAACATATGCAGGTCCACCATATTCAAGTTCCTTGCATAAATGAATTCGAAAGTGCACCATTGTATTGAAGAAAGCATTTGGGAATATTATCTCAAATTGACAAAGAGTTTCCATAATTTCCTTTTGTAGCCTCTTGAGATTAGCCAAATCGATAGTTTTACTCCAAAGACTTCTTAGAAATGCACCTAACCTTATCATAGGTATTATAACTTTAGGTTTTACAGATTTCTTCACAGCAAACTACAACAAGTAGTGGAGAAGAAAATGAACAACATGGATCTTATACCCTACAATTTTCCTCTCTTTCTTATTTACATACCAGTTGATATTAGCTTCACAAACATAAGGAAGTTTAGCATTCTTTAACACCGAGCAAAATATTTCTTTCTCCTTGTTTGTCATTACAAATATGGTAGCCCTCGTCTCAAGGTAATTACCATTAGCTGATAGAACCGGATAAAGGCCCTTCCTGATGCCTATCTCTTATAAATCATACCAAGCATAACGTCAAGGTTATGTCGACATACATTTTGATTCCAATATGGTAAATTAAAAAAATATTGACTTTTTTAAAAGGAGATTCATTTTTATGCTTCTTGACCTCTTTCATCCCAAAAATATTTCCATAAACAACCAAAAATTCTTCAATGTTAGTGCCGGATGAAATTCTGGGAGGTGTTCCCATTTCTGTTTTACCATTGAACCTTTTCTTATCAAACGTCCACTTGTGTCCCGGGTCTAAAAATTTCGTATGATTCATGTAGCACATTATTTTATTATGTTTCAAGTAAGTTGAAGAAGTCTTGAAATGGCATATGGTATAAGCTAAATAACCCTTTATGCTTCGCCGGATAACATTGCATAGGCTGGAAAGTTGTCAATCATTTTAACACGCTTGCACGTAATGTGAAATTATCACCAGTGAAGGCATCATAAGTTTGTATGCCAAGATCCCATAATTCTTTCAATTCTGCGATAAGAGGCTGCATGTAGACATCAATGTAATTGTTAGGAAACTCTGGACCAGGGATAAGGGTTGAAAGTATCAAATTTTCTGTCTTCATGCATAACCAAAATGGAAGGTTATAATTTACCAATATGATTGGCCATGAGTTGTGTAGTAATTGTAGGAAAAGGACTGAATCCATCCGATTCTACTCTTAACCTGATATTTCTATTTTCTGATGAAAAATGAGGATAATTGGTATCCATCGTCTTCGAAACCTCTCCATCAGCTGGATATCGAAGTCTACCTCATTTTTTCATCCCACTACATGCCATAACATAAGTTCTGTGTACTCCTTGGACATGAACATCCTTTGCAGCCTTGGTTTTATTAGAAAATAACACATCACTTTTGATGGTACTTTGTGAATCCACTTCTCCGGATCATTGTCAATAGCCGCTTTCTTTTCCAGTATAACCCGCCTTGAAAAACCACAAGTTTTGCAGTTATTTTCCTTTTCGTTTTTTGCCCAACATAGCATGCATTCATTTGGACATGCATGTATTGTTTGGTAATCGAGGCCTAAATCTTTAATGATATTTTTGGTAGCATTGAAAGATAAAGGGATGTGGGCTTGTGGAAAAGCTTCTTTTATCAACTCTAATAAATTGTTGAATGTAGACTCGGTGTTTCTACATAGGAATTTTAAAGGATAAAGCCTGATAATGAAACTTAGTCGCGAAAATTTAGTACACCCGGGATATAATGGCTGCTTTCCCTCTTCAACACGTTGATGAAATTTTCTAGCAACGACATCTATTCCATTTGATCCATAAGAAAATCCACATTCATTGTTCTACATATTTCCATAAGTACGTTGCAACATATCATCGAGATTATCTCCAAAATTTATTCCCGCTTCACAATCCATATCGTTATCGCTCCTTTCGGGATCTAAACTGGAAACCTCACAAATCCAGTTCATGTACAATTCAGATGGAACATTCCAAATCATATAGTCATCGACTACCTCTTGACGGTGCCACTTGCGATTATGACACTTTTTGCAAGGGCATAAAATTTCATTACCTACCACGAATCTAGAAAAAGTGTTTTGAATAAAAAGTTTCACTCCATTGATGTATTCTTCGCTGAACTTAGGAAGTTCTGCCCGTAGTTTTTCCTCGTCGTTCATCACTAATTGACAAACAAATAACATAAACAAATATCATTTAGCCATGACTATAAGGATAACAATAAATAAGAAAAAAATTAGGCGACACAACAATAAATGTAATAACCCGAATTCCGACGGACTGATTTTTTTTAAAACCCAATCCATCAAAACCCGAGTTGGTTGCTCTGGTATCTTGCAGAAAAGACAGAGACAAGAAATATGTCAAAGTTCAGAAAACACCTCACAGCAGAAGGAATAAAATATAATATATATAAACATAGCTTTACCTTAATTACAATACTTCTAAATCAGTATCTCCACAGCTATAAGTCTCTGTCATGAATCTAACCTGCGAATGTTATGAGGAGGGGGTCAGAACATAAGTTCTATGTGAATGAGTTTAAACTACACTTCTTGAATAATCCTACATATAACGTTCAATTACATTTCATTGTTTATTAGGTTTTTTGTGTCGTTAGCGCTCAAGGCTTACACACACGTCGCACTCATCTACTCCTAGTAGATTAACCTAATATAATGTATATGTAGCTAACCCCAAACTGAGGTACACCCCGTGGTACCCCACTCGTAAGGTCCCCACCGTATCCTCGCAGTGATATACACAGTCCCCATCCTATGTCATAGTAATGTATATTCCTCTTATATATATAATACAACACTACGCCCACATAGGATCACTCTAATTTGGCTGCCGTTATCAAATAATGTCAACTAGTCTACGATACACCACCGAGAGCAGACATGGCTATATCTAGACTCTTCCACGTACGTATTCTCTATCGTATTCGATATCTAACCCGCACACCCATCGTGTGTGTGTGTGTCCGAGTTCCGTGGCAGGGCTACACAAAAAACACGGAACTCGGTCGGGAGCTTTCCTTATATTTGTGCAAGGCTCGTCTTTAAGAGCCTCCCACACAAATATCCCATGGGTCTGTTTTCTATGGTGGCTATGGCCCCACCTCGGCCCCTCCCATAACTAATAAAGACTACAAGAGCTAAGCGACAAGCTCCTAAGCAACCAATCTAAACATCCATATGGCATCTCCCCTCAACCACCGTCCCACGATAGTAAATGGTGAATGATATATTGGGTCTAGCTCTAGTCTTTCCGCATCCTACTGGTTGTGGTAACAGGCACTTGAAGACCTACTATCCTTGTTGGTCCTGACCCTCCACCTCCGCTGTGGCAGCCGTCGAATCACCTTTTCCGTCACCGCGAACAGCATTCTGACAGCCCAGCTATTCTTGCAGTCTAGGTCAACCCACCTAGTAGTTACGCGCAGACCCAACCTCTGCGGGCACAGCCTGAAACATCTGCCACCACACAGAGGACTACCGGGAGCACCTTTCACGTCTCCGGAAGCCGCGTGCTTCCCCTTCCAGTCAATTGGAGCCACCAAAATAACGAATGTGCACTCCCCTCGTGTCTTATGACACCGTGATGATTTACCTTGTTGGGTTATTCATCCTACAACGTACGGATTGCCCCAAGCGTTTTGATTTTATATGTCATTAGACCCTACGTCTGATCAATTCTTACGCGCTTTTGTTACCTTGTCAGTTTTCCTTATTTAACTTGGTTATTCTTATTCATATTGACTTCCTTTTCAAGTTTACCAAGTTACCCTCGCTTATTAATTCAATTTATACTTAACCCATTTAAGTCCATTAATAAGACCACAACATGTTGTTTTCCAACTTCATAAACTATTCCCTTTTAGGGTTACAACAACATGTTATACATAATTCATAGTTAAGTATGTCTTATCCACATATATACTGATTAGGAGAATAATCCCCTAAACACCAGCCACGAAGACCGAAATCAACATCAGACTGGAACCCAGAGAATTACTCAACCCAACTAATATATATGATTCTAGTTTACTTCTTTTCCATTCATACAACTTATATCATCTTAAATATCACACTTCTCCTTCCCAAACTACTTAATTTGTAATTAAGCATATCTTCACATATACGTTACCTTATTTTCCTCTATCGTTTCTTATAACTTACCTTATCCCATAAGTTATACTTTCCACTTGTCCCTAAGACAAGTCTAACCTATTATCCTTCCTTTTCTTATTCAAATTCATTCATAATAGGTTATTTACCATTCCCCACTTTTGTCATTAATTTATATTTAATTAACCCTTTCCATCTATTTAATCCGTTACATAAACTTTACCCAATTCAATTAATTTGTGATGCCATAACAGGTCCCCTTTGGTTAAGCATTATTTATTTATGTCTTAAATATCGCCCATGTCTCACTTAACATCTTTTATTATTGTTTCCATGTCTTACACATGCTTTACTACGGTTAAGTCCACCTTTGTCATGTTTTACTTCACGTATCTTAATACAGTTAAGTCCACATTTACATGTTTTACATGTCTTGCCTTACTACGGTTAAGTCCATATTTACATGTTTTACATGTCTTGTCTTACTACGGTTAAGTCCATATTTACATGTCATATTTTACATGTCACCCACTTAACCCTCTAACCATACCCATGTCACCCACATGTCTTATTATGGTTAGTATTCCTTAATTCATTCATTATGACGAATAGTGCATGATCTACCACATTAGACCGAACACTTTATGGCTGCTGGATTTGCCGGGCGGTTCCGGGCAGTCTTTCACCACAAAGCGGGACTAACATCGTGTCACCAACCGTTACGCCTACAATTCATGCCTTTGACCTCCCACATTAGACATCCAATTGTGGCAGCTGGATTTGCCGGGCGGTTCCGGGCAGTCTTACACCACAATTGCGCCTAACCTCGTGTCAAAGGTTTATTAACATCGTATTTCACCCAAATCCCAATTTTCATGTATGTGTTTCCAATTCAACATATAGTATTGTTAACAATTTTGCCTATTCCAACTTGTCACTAATTACATATTAATTAGCCTTAATTACAAATTTCCAATTATAGGCAATTTCATCAATTCCATGTAATCCATACCAAAATATGCCAATTTCTTTTATATTCCAATTATCCAAAATATCCAATAATACTCTAGTTCGTAAAATCAATATTTTTCCAATATATTTCCCAACATTCCCATGTTCATACATATAACCTAATTCACCTTTTAGGCTTATCTTACTAATAAATTTCACCAATCCATGTTATCCAATTACATGTTATTAATATTAAATTGTAGTAATTCCATATCCAATTTCAATCATGCCAAACTACATAAATTTAAAATTACAATACAATTATGTCCATAATTCTATTAAAATCATACATAAATCCTTCCAACCCATATTATGCCCAAACAACCCCTTTTTTCCCTTTTACTTTCTCGTTTACAACGCATAAATTCATGATAGATGTAGGCTCGGGATAGCCTAGCTATAAAAATAAAAAGGGGAAAGAATAAAAAGGAGAGAACTCAATCGTAAGCATAAATGAAATAATTGATCTCATTAAATTATCATCATATTCATTATGGGGAATGGCAAATGATAGAAGTACAATTATACAACAAATGTATTTTAAACCACTCACCTTGACTGGATTGGAGAAATAAACAACTGGTTGTTGAGGTAGAACGTTGGTTTAGGCTTCTTATATGATTATTGACGCAGAACGTGAATTGCTGTTGAAGAAACTTGCTACTTGTTTTGATTAAACTCGAAAATTGATGAAGAACTTGTAATTTAATTTAGAGTTTAGATGCGGCGGCTATGTTGGGTTGTAGTTTGGTGGCATGGAGGCGCCTTATAAGAGATAGAATGATTTTACGGTTAGGTTAGGTGTTCTTTTATAGGTGGGTTAGAGAAACTAGGACCCTTGGATTAAATAAAAACTCATCTAAACTGTCCACCTCACCCTAGAAAAGAACCATCCAGAACAACCCTTTTCACACTTAGTGCTCCTTTAAATAAAAGAAAAAAGAACCCACTTTATTTCTTTCTAATTAATGCATTACGTACTATTTTTAACATATAGCAACCTCTTTCCTTCATGCATTCAATTATTTATTTATTTATTTATTTATTTGCACTTATACGTGAACCTTTATTTGCTATATTCTTCTCCTAATCAATTAATTGATTTCTTTCTCTTTTGTCTACTCTTTTTGAACAGAAACCGCATGTCCTTAAACCATTTTCTTTTATTTATTTACATCTAATCACATGTGCATGTGTCTCTGATTTGAATGTTATTTAATAAATTAACCTTCCTCCAATTGTGGCTTGCTTATGGCCTTATTAATTTACTTTTTATAAATTTCAAAAGTTGGTCCCCTTCACATTTAATTGCTCCATTTTAATGTTTACAACCTTTTTCTATGCATGCTTTAATTGCACATTTGACATGTTTTGCATTCCATATTCTCTTTTTTTTTTTTTGCATCACATTAATTTATTTTTATTCAGGTTCATGCATCATCCATTTATTTAATGCAATAATTTAACATATCCTCTTTCCCTTATTGCATTAATTTCAAATAGCATGTATACATATATGCCCCCTTTTTGTCTGTCTCTATGTTCGCGCGTAACTTCAAATTTGAATCATGTTCATACGCATCCATCTCTTATGCGTATACTAATTTTTATATGCGAACAATTGTCTATTTTATTTGGAAATTATCTTCCTTAATCAATTAATGGTTTATTTTCATTCTTTCAATAAAACCTCCAATAAACTTATACCCTTTCGCATTGAACCAATTTGCTAAGCCACTATTTAGCCGCTCATTAAAACAAAACAAAAAATATATGGCACTGGTGGGGATTGAACTCACAACCTCTTATGTACAAGTCTTATGTATTAACCAAATGAGCTACTTAGTCTTTTGTTAACAAGACTTAGGACCAAGCTACATATTATTCTTTTCCCATTGCTCTTTTTCATGTTTTGTTGCATTTCTTAAATTAAGGATAACTTCCTCGTTTTAAATCAGTTTTCTACAAACTATAGGTCTAAATTGACCAGAAAATCGCCATGAACGTAATGACGCTAATTTCATGACCAAATTCCAGAGTCTCTTCAAATTCTCCTTTTTATTTCTTTTTAAATGTTCGCATGTATTTCTTCGCATTTCACTGTATTTCTTCTTATTTCAAATATTGCGTATAATTTCTTTATTAATCTTTTTCTTTATTTCACTGCATAAACTTCTTACATGCAATTACATTAATATTATTTAATCTTTCCTTTAAATATATCCATGCATATATACATATATCTCATTTTTAATTATATTAAAAATGCGGGATGTTACATTCTCCCACCCTTAAGGAATTTCGTTCTCGAAATTCGATAGGGGTAAAATATATAATTCCTCGCATAATATCAACCATCAAGTGTGCATCCAATTTTTTTGCAAACATTGTGCACATGTGCAAAGTGAAATACATCATAGTAATGCATGTATGCCTAATTTGGTTCCCCCTATATGTATGCAAACTTTCAATTTTTTTTCAAAACATGCTGCTCACATCCTAAATATACTTCTAGTTCTATATGAATGCAATATTTTTGAAAAACCAAAACATTTTTCATCCAAATTTTCCCATACTCTTATAGAATAAGAGCATAGTTCATCCAATTGTTGCATCCAGAATCCTACCAACCATTATTATATTCGAAATTTAGAAAAATCTAATTTTTCAAATTCGATTTCTTATGTTACAAAAAGGTATAAAACGGAAGAATTTACATTTTCCATTTTTCTTTTATGTACCTTTTCGGGTTGCACTTGGATTTTTACATAGCTACTCTATAAAAAGTTCCTATTTTCCTATCCAAGCACAATTACATAAGAAACTTTTTTTTTCAACTTATCTTTTTCGAGCAACAATTCTAGTCTTTATAATGCTTGTGCATTCTACGGGAATTTATTTTTATTACTCTAGGATAGTCCTTATTATTTACTTCCTAGCCTCAAACTCGTTCTTTCTAGACACTAATCCTTACCTACTCCGTTCGTTTTAAAACATGGTTTGATCTCTTTTTTTTCTAAATTTTTCTCCTAAAAATTAAAAATGGTAAAACATTATTTTCTTTACCTAAACTTGCTTTTGCCAAACCATAAAAACACGCTGTAACAAAAATGCAAAACATTTTTTTTTCAAACATAAAAAACTAGAGTAGACAAGGACAACTATTTCTTAATCGGGTTTCCAAATTACCTAGGCTTTCCTAGACACATCCACGAAATCATTTCTTCCAACTATATATATTCCTAATCCATTTTCCACTTTATAAGGTTTCCCTACTAAACCCACTAATCTCAGTTAATATTGTATGGGATACATCTTTCTTAACACCAATCAATTTGTACACTTTCCATCCAACATACCTAAGGGTCTCAGAATTCCTTGCTCATTCTTTTAGCGTACAAAACAGTTATCCCAATTCTTTCCATATTTTACTCTTTCTATTTAGTGGGCTTCTTTATAAATCATGGTTTATATATAATATATTTATATTTTTGAAGATACAAATACGCTCTCTCATTATCTATATAGGAATCGTACACCTATGCTCTGATACCAAATGTAATAACCCGAATTCCGACGGACCGTTTTTTTTCAAAAACCCAATGCATCAAAACCCGAGTTGGTTGCTCTGGTATCTTGCAGAAAAGACAGAGACAAGAAATATGTCAGAGTTCAGAAAACACCTCAAAGCGGAAGAAATAAAATATAATATATATAAACATAGCTTTACCTTAATTACAATCCTGCTAAATCAGTATCTCCAAAGCTATAAGTCTTTGTCATGAATAAAACCTGCGAAAGTTATGAGGAGGGGGTCAGAACATAAGTTCTGTGTGAATGAGTTTAAACTACACTTCTTGAATAATCCTACATATACCGTTCAATTACATTTTATTGTTTATTAGGTTATTTGTGTCGTTAGCGCTCAAGGCTTACACACACGTCGCACCCATCTACTCCTAGTAGATTAACCTAATATAATGTATATGTAGCTACCCCCAAATTGAGGTACACCCCGTGGTACCCCACTCGCAAGGTCCCCACCGTATCCTCGCGGTGATATACGCAGTCCTCCGTCCAATGTCATAGTAATGTATATTCCTCTTATATATATAATACAACACTATGCCCACATAGGATCACTCTAATTTGACTTCCGTTATCGAATAATGCCCACCAGTCTACGATACACCACTGAGAGCAGACATGGTTATATCTAGACTCTTCCACGTACGTATTCTCTATCGTATTCGATATCTAACCCGCACACCCATCGTGTGTGCGTGTCCGAGCTCCATGGCAGGGCTACATAAGAAACATGGAACTCAGTCGCGAGCTTTCCTTATATTTGTGCAAGGCCCGTCTTTAAGGGCCTCCCACACAAATATTCCAAGGGTCTGTTTTCTATGGTGCTATGGCCCCACATCGGCCCCTCCCATAACTAATAAAGACTACGAGATCTAAGCGACAAGTCCCTAAGCAACGAATCTAAACATCCATGTGGCGTCTGCCCTCATCCACCGTCCCACGATAGTGAATGGTTAATGGTATATTGGGTCTAGATCTAGTCTTTCCGCATCCTACTAGCTGTTGTAATAGGCACTCGACGACTTACTGTCCTTGTTGGTCCTGACCCTCCACCTCCATTGAGGCAGCCGTCGAATCACCTTTTCCGTCAACGCAAACAGCATTCTGACTTCCCAGCAATTCTTTCAGTCAAGGCCCACCCACCTAGTAGTTATGCGCAGACCCAACCTCTGCGGGCACAGCCTGAAACATCTGCCACCACACAGAGGACTACTAGGAACAACTTTAATGTCTCAGGAAGCCGCGTGCTTCCCCTTCCAGTCTGTTGGAGCCGCCAAAATAACGAATGTGCGCTCCCCTAGTGTCTTATGACACCGTGATGATTTACCTTGTTGGGTTATTCATCCTACAACGTACGGATTGCCCCAAGAGCCTTGATTTTATATGTCATTAGACCCTACGTCTAATCAATTCTTACGCGCTTTTGTTACCTCGTCAGTTTTTCTTATTTAACATGGTTATTCTTATTCATATTGACTTCCTTTTCAAGTTTACCAAGTTACCCTCGCTTACTAATTCAATTTATACTTAACCCATTTAAGTCCATTAATAAGATCACAACATGTTGTTTTCCAACTTCATAAATTATTCCCTTTTAGGGTTACAACAACATGTTATACATAATTCATAGTTAAGTATGTCTTATCCACATATATACTGATTAGGAGAATAATCCCCTAAACATCAGCCCGGAAGACTGAAATCAACATCAGACTGGCACCCAGAGAATTACTCAACCCAACCAACATATATGATTCTAATTTACTTCTTTTCCATTCATATAACTTATATCATCTTAAATTTCACACTTTTCCTTCCCAAACTACTTAATTTATAATTAAGTATATCTTCACATATAAGTTACCTTATTTTCCTCTATCTTTTCTTATAACTTACCTTATCCCATAAGTTATACTTTCCACTTGTCCCTAGGATAAGTCTAACCTATTATCCTTCCTTTTCTTATTCAAATTCATTCATAATAGGTTATTTACCATTCCCCGCTTTTGTCATTAATTTAGATTTACTTAACCCTTTCCATTTATTTAACCCGTTACCTAAACTTTCCCCTATTCAATTAATTTGTGATGCCATAACGGGTAACCTTTGGTTAAGCATTATTTATTTATGTCTTACATGTCGCCCATGTCCCACTTAACCTCTTTTATTACTGTTTCCATGTCTTACACATGCTTTACTACGGTTAAGTCCACCTTAGTCGTGTTTTACTTCACGTATTTTACTATAGTTAAGTCCACATTTACATGTTTTACATGTCATGTCTTACTACGGTTAAGTCCATATTTACATGTTTTACATGTCTTGTCTTACTACGGTTAAGTCCATATTTACATGTCATATTTTACATGTCACCCACTTAACCCTCTAACCATACCCATGTCACCCACATGTCTTATTATGGTTAGTATTCATTAATTTATTCATTATGACAAACGGTGCATGACCTCCCACATTAGACCGAACACTTTGTGGCTGCTGGATTTGCCGGGCGGTTCTGGGCAGTCTTACACCACAAAGCGGGTCTAACCTCGTGTCACCAACCGTTACGCCTACAATTCATGCCTTTGACCTCCCACATTAGACGTCCAATTGTGGCAGCTCGATTTGTCGGGCAGTTCCGGGCAGTCTTACACCACAATTGCGCCTAACCTCGTGTCAAAGGTTCATTAACTTCGTATTTCACCCAAATCCCAATTTTCATGTTATGTGTTTCCAATTCAACATTTAGTCATGTTTACAATTTTGCCTATTCCAGCTTGTCACTAATTACATATTAGTTAGCCTTTATTACAAATTTCCAATTATAGGCAATTTCACCAATTCCATGTAATCCATACCCAAATATGCCAATTTCTTTTATATTCCAATTATCCAAAATATCCAATAATACTCAAGTTCATAAAATCAATATTTTCCCAATATAATTCCCAACGTTCCTATGTTCATACATATAACCTAATTCACCTTTAGGCTTATCTTACCAATAAATTTCACCAATCCATGTTATCCAATTACATGTTGTTAATATTAAATTGTACTAATTCCATATCCAATTTCAATCATGCCAAACTACATAAATTTAAAATTACCATACAATTATGTCCTTAATTCTATTTAAATCATACATAAATCCTTCCAACCCATATTATGCCCAAACAACCCCTTTTTCCCCTTTTACTTTCTCGTTCTCGTTTACAACGCATAAATTCATGATAGATATAGGCTCGAGATAGCCTAGCTATAAAAATAAAAAGGGGAAAGAATAGAAAGGAGAGAACTCAATCGTAAGCATAAATGAAATAATTGATCTCATTAAATTATCATCATATTCATTTTGGGGAATGGCAAACGATAGAAGTATAATTATACAACAACTGTATTTTAAACCACTCACCTTGACTGGATTGGAGAAACAAACAATTAGTTGTTGAAGTAGAACGTTGGTTTAAGCTTCTTATTTGATTATTGACGCAGAACGTGAATTGTTGTTGAAGAAACTTGCTACTTGATTTGATTAAACTCCAAAATTGATGAAGAACTTGCAATTTAATTTAGAGTTTAGAGGCAGCGGCTATGTTGGGTTGAAGTTTGGTGGCATGGAGGCGTCTTATAAGAGATAGAATGATTTTAGGGTTAGGTTAGGTGTTCTTTTATAGGTGGGTTAGAGCAACTAGGACCTTAGGATTAAATAAAAACTCATCTAAACTGTCCATCTCACCCTAGAAAAGAACCATCCAGAATAACCCTTTTCACACTTAGTGCTCCTTTAAAAAAAAAAGAAACCGCTTTATTTCTTTCTAATTAATGCATTACATACTATTTTTAACGTATAGCAACCTCTTTCCTTCGTGCATTCAATTATTTATTTATTTATTTATTTGCACTTATACGTGAACCTTTATTTCTTATATTCTTCTCCTAATAAATTAATTGATTTATTTCTCTTTTTGTCTACACTTTTTGAAAAGAAATCGCATGTCCTTAAACCATTTTCTTTTATTTATTTACATCTAATCACATGTGCATGCGTCTCTGATTTGAATGTTATTTAATAACATTAACCTTCCTCCAATTGTGGCTTGCTTATGGCCTTATTAGTTCACTTTTTAAACGTTTAAATTTCAAAAGTTGATCCCCTTCACATTTAATTGCTCCATTTTAATGTTTACAACCTTTTTCTATGCATGCTTTAATTGCACATTCGACATGTTTTGCATTCCATATTCTCTTTCTTTTATTTGCATCACATTAATTTATTTTTATTCAGGTTCATGCATCATCCATTTATTTAATGAAATAATTTCGGATATCCTCTTTACTTTATTGCATTAATTTCAAATAGCATGTATATATATATATGCCCCATTTTTGTTTGTCTCTATGTTCGCGTGCAAATTCAGATTTGAATCATGTTCATATGCATCAATCTCTTATGCGTATACTAATTTTTATATGCGAACAATTGTCTATTTTATTTGGAAATTATGTTCCTTGATCAATTAATGGTTTATTTTCATTCTTTCAATTAAACCTCCAATTAACTTATCCCCTTTCGCACTGAACCAATTTGCTAATCCACTATTTAGCCGCCCCTTAAAACAAAAAAAATATATGGCACTGGTGGGGATTGAACTCATAACCTCTTATGTACAAGTCTCATGTATTAACCAAATGAGCTACTAAGTCTTTTGTTAACAAGACTTAGGACCAAGCTACATATTATTCTTTTCCCATTGCTCTTTTTCATGTTTTGTTGCATTTCTTAAATTAAGGATAACTTCTTCGTTTTAAATCAGTTTTCTGCAAACTATAGGTCTAAATTGACCAGAAAATCGCCACGAACGTAATGACTCTAATTTCATGACCAAATTCTAGAGTCTCTTCAAATTCTCCTTTTTATTTCTTTTTAAATGTTCGCATGTATTTCTTCGCATTTCACTGTATTTCTTCTTATTTCAAATATTGCATGTAATTTCTTTATTAATCTTTTTCTTTATTTCACTGCATAAACTTATTACATGCAATTACATTAATATTATTTAATCTTTCCTTTAAATATATCCATGCATATATACATATATCTCATTTTTAGTTATATTAAAAATGCGGGGTGTTACAATAAATCAGAAAAAAAATAAAATATACGTTGAGTGATACCTTAAGCAACAGATTAAATCGAAGCCCTAACTGAAATTTGAAACCCAAACGAACCCCAATTGAAGACCTAATTGAAACACCGAAGCCCTAATTGAACTTGAACTCAAACTTATCCTAATCGAACCCCAGTTAAGATTGTAAACTTGAACTTTTAGCCCTAATTGAACCTAAGAGTGAGTGTTTTGAGAGGTTGAGCAAAGGAGTATTTTATTTGAGAGTGAGTGTTTGAGAGTTTGAGTGAATATTTTGTTAAGTGTTTTGTTGAATTTTTTTTGTTTCCCGCCTTAAACATTATTTCTCGTGGATCGCTAACCTGGACCATTGGAACGTGTTGACGCGAATTGATAATTTTATTTACCTGGCTACTGCCAAACATGGTTGATATCTATGTTAACACATTGAAGCGTGCATTGCAATATACAAAAAACAGCATAGCTATGGCAAAATTGTAGCTAGCAACACCATGGATTTTCGTTGCAGTAGGCCATATATGGCGTAGTGTATAGACGTAATCAATCATATATGTTCGGTCCAGTATATTATATTTGAATCATTCAAGCCACGTCAAATTGTAGGTTTTACCTAGAGCAGGTCGACCGATCCTCCATTAAGGGGTCCATCGCTTGATATAAGTGGATCGACCTATGGGTACCTTTAATTAACTATATATATTTGTTAATTTATTATTATTTTATTATTTTCATTTCTTATTCACTTTTCATTGGTAATATTTTCATATGGACTCCATTTGCGAAACTCCAAATATAAAAATTGCTTATAATTTTGCCACAAACTCAATGGTGCAAGTTTAGTGGTAAAATTTCATCATATGCACAAATTTTATATTCGGAACCTATCAAATTGATTTAAAAAACTTATGGAAAAATTATCGGGTGTTATATTCTTCCTTCCTTAAAAGAATTTGTGTTTGAAAATTTCATGCTGATTAGGTCGTAGCTATGGCTTAGAATTAATCTTAAACTTGCAATCAATTAGTGTACAATCACATTTGCCACCAGGCGTGCACAAATGCATAGCGTATAATGTATCATATCATATGCGAATAAAAACATGTATGCAAAATGTTTCTGAATCGGATCCTTTCTGTATGAATGCATAACTGTTAAAAACAATTTCTAAAACATATTGAAAAATATATACTGGCAGTTATACATGCATGCAGCATTTGAAAACATTTTCAATTTCTCATACAACTACAATTATAAGTATGAAGCAACCAATTTTGCAATCAAATCCTACCATCTAAAAATAAAATGCATCTAAAACAATGGATCATTAATTGTTACTCTTATGCCGAAAAATTGAATTTTGTTGGAGAATTCAACATTCATAAGACATTGAAAGTTTTTAATTTTCGTAATTCAATAAAAATTTCTCTACAATCCCGGATTAGCTTCAAAATTCCAACTTATAGAATGCATAAGGAGACTTATTTTTAAGCTTAAAATGGAATTAAATCACAAAAATAGACTTGAGTAGTCTTCGACAATGTATAGAAATGAAAATTCCAAGTCTAAACAACTTTTCGCTTCCTCTTTAGCATTTTTAACATATCGCTGATCCTAGTGCATCGCTATATTCATGATTATAATATTATTTATCTTCCCTACTCTTACCATGTACCCTTAAAATCTAAATATTACAGAATTTTTTTCATTTTTCAGAAAGGCGCATCCATTTTGAAAAATGGGTTAAAATATATAAGTGTACATTTATTTTTGAAACTAAACTTCAAGACAAATATTGAAAAGTTGAAATAATAAAAACTTTTTAAAAGGAAGGCTTCCATAAAACTTTTTTTTTTTTTACTATTTGAGCCATATTTCAATGTAGTCAAAAATTACCTATGATCATACCCAAATTCAGTTAACCTTACTTCAATTTTTCTGATATTTTTTAGCTAATAACAATTTCAAATTTTAAGGAACAAATAAAATGATAAACCCATGACCAAATAATTATTAACTTGTCATTTGCATTGATAAGGATTTCCTACTTTTCCATTACTGTTATCTGAGTGTTAATAATTAGATTTCACAAATCGATCGATGTTTAGAATAACCAGCCAATAGATAACATGACAGTCTCATGAAGCTGTACATGCATATTTACAATGAAACAACTAACTATTAAATTTAGAAATGTAAATGGAGAAGAAAACAAATGTTAGAAAGGACTAACAAAAGACATAAGCTATGAAAAGGTCATGCTCCACGACTAGAGCTCGAATCAATGTCACAATCTCGAAACGATCGTAGCATGACAACAATGCAATCGATCTTGTGTCGCTGATGTCACTACTCTGCCCTAATCTGACAGAGCTCCTCCTGAGCTTGCCGAATAACTGCAAGTTCAGGGATATTATATCCTCCTACGTCCTGTTAGTGATACTACTGCTGTTGCTCAACTAGTATTGCTGGACTTGTTGGAAGATGCAATGAAATACCCATCTCTTGAGCACAACCCAATCGATGGCAGGTGAGACCCTGCTCACAACTGATTTCCATCTCAGGTTCACCAGGAGGGGTACTATACGGAAAATAAGTCTCAGGGGTGCTAAATTCTGAATTAACTATGTGAATCATTAGCGCGCGAGCCCAATTAATGAATATGTAGTCAATAATAGCATGGATGGTCTTTCTACACTGAGATGTAGATCTAATTTGCATAATTTGTTTTGGATATAATGTTGTACTAAATGATGAACACTGCAAAATGAGCGATAGATCGCAATTTGTCGATGTTCTATATACTAATCTCTCCAATGTATATGCACTAAAGAATCTATGGATTGGTGAATATCATCCAAATCGACACTAGCTACGAACATCCTTAAAATCTTAGCTAAATCATCATTGGTCATCTCAATGTGCATCTCCTTCACCTCAGATTGGATGCTACCGTTGGTATCATCGAAATTCTACGTCATCTGAGCATCGAATGGACGAATGCAGCATGTATATCATTCTACTCAAAGGTGGTGTAGCGAAGCATCGGCGTAAGTTGTGATAATATTAAAAAAATTCTAATAAAAAAGCAGCGAAATATTCAAACTTCGGTGAAAATCAAAATTCATCATTCCAAGATAAGTAATGATTTTCTGCTCGCTACGACCTAACAAGGCGGCATCTTGTGCTGGGGAACTGAGGTAACGAGCAGAAAGGCATGCAGTTATGCCATGGATAGAGAGTCAGTTGAGTGGAAGAAAACAATGATGTAGATCTGAAGTAGTGATGTAGCGGTATATGATGTTTGTGAATATTTTTTGCGTCGGTTGATGGTGGAATGCAGATACAAGGCTTGAATTTAGTGGAGGAAGGTGAGTTTTTTAGGTTCAGTTGTTTTGAGAAGGCGGATGAAAATGAAGAGGCAGTTCGAACGAACAGAGGACGCGACTTGTACTCGCATTCCAAATTCAAGTTCCGCTCGAACTCCTATAGCGTCCATCGCACACTAGTTGACCGATGGACGACAGGTCGACGGCTTACCCATTTTCGACCATTATGCGCTTGCCTTCTTTAACTGAACTCAATCCTAAAATCTTTGACTTTCTTGAGTCGGTGTCCACCAGTACCGTCGAGTCAATATATTCTCCTTAATACTATCAAAGTAGCTTCAAAAACAGATGCGAAAAAACAACACTTCTAAATACCCATAACAATTTCACCTATTATAGTGCATTTATATGGCTATAAAATGGACCGAATGGTAAAATGTACGAACTAGGATCGAACTCTAAATCAAACGGACAAATGTTTGACTCAATAATATACAGATTGCTGGTATTATGTTCGATCCTGATCCATTAAAAAATTGTAGTGGCTGCGTAGAACTCATCGGACTTAAACAGACTCGGGTATTACTAGAAAGTGCATGTAAATAAGTAGCCACACACACACACACACACACATATATATATATATATATGTATGTATGTATAAATATATATAAGCATAATGCGCATATAATCTTTTTTCTATAATTATGCATCTTGTATGACTAAAGTGTTAAATTGACTATCTTAGTTGAAGTCTGCTCCAAAAGATAATATGCATCTTATGATCCAAATTATATATTTTTATGAATTTGTTTAGGGGGAAACCGATCGAAGTCGTAAAACACCCTAGAGTGCATAGCCCGGTCCGCAAGCGCCACATAAATGGATGATCTTAGCGTATGCACAAGGTAAGTTCTTGGCATGTTTTTCTGGGTTTCGAACCCACGCCGATGTTACCATGACACAAAGTCTGCGGACAGATCAATTATATCTGAATAGATATTATTATATTACTTTTAAGTGTGCAAACTGTAACATCAAATAAGAAAAATAAACTATTAAATTGAAATAATGATTAAACACAGAACTAGAAATATATCAAGCGAAGTATGATATCATTCATATATTAATACTGATAATATTGCATATAGTTCAGAGCATCTAGACAATACATAAAGGGAAAATATACAAAACAGTAGCTGTAACAACCTGGATTTTTGGTCTGTTAATTTTAAATATTTAATATGGATTTAAATACTGAGTTGATAATACAAATCAATTTTTATATTAAGTTATCGATTTAAAAATCAATTTTGATTTAGTATTGAATATATTAAATTATCGTAATACGAAATATAATTGAAATCGAAGTTAAAAACTGAATCAAAACAGTTCAGATGATCAGTACAAAATTCGGTTTGAATTAGAATAGTAATATTAATTTATTATCGAGGAATTTAATTGTTTTGAATTCAATTTATATCGATTTAAATTAATATCTTTTCCAGATGATAGAATAAGGCTTTGAAACCTATCCCAATGGGTTCAGGATGGTGGATTAACCCTAGAAAGGCCTGTTGTTGGGCTCAGATAGAAGTTTAAATCAATGTGATAATTAAAATTAAAGGATATCAGAATTAAAATAAAATAAAATTTATTATAAAAATAAATTTCCTTCCTTCTTAAGCAAACATAGTACACTATAAAACTCTCCATCACTTCAAGCTTATAACCTACCCTTTTAACAGACCTTGTTTCTTAGTGGTTAAGTATTTCATCTTTATAAAATCCCTCCCAACCCCTTTATTCTTGTTTCCATTTTTGTTCCTTTGAAAATTTCAAAAGCTTTGAATTTCAATGGTTGTCCACTTCTTTTAATTTAAAACAAAATAAAGAAAAAGCCCAGCCTTCTCTTCTCTATTTCCCTCTTTAGTCATTTCCATTTGAAAGCAAATCGTGAATCGCGAGTGAAGCCCGTAGTCTACTAGAGTTCGAAATCCAATTGTGATATACCCTACAGCTCGAATCAAGACCAGAGGCGACGAGAGTTCCAGGAAGTCGAGCTTGGATTTCAGTTTTCAACTGGACAATGCACGATGAAATGGGGAGTTCGATTTAAGGAGCTGAAGATGGCGAGGGGATTGTGAAGATCGGTTGTTTCTTAAGAGGCAAACTCATACCAATAAGAGGGGGGGTTTAAGATGATCACGATTATCATTTGTTGGATCTATAGACATAAGCAGAAGTTGCGATTTGTTGTAAGGTAAAGTGCGACTTGTTTTAAAGTAATGATGATCAGGGCCGACTTTGGTAATAGAGCAATGAGAGGGTAATACTTGAAGATTGGCAGATGTTCACAGTATTGTTGATGAAGATGAAGTCAATAATGATTTGCGATGGGTTTAGGGAGTTGATGTGGATTGAATGAAATGGAGATGAGGCCGTGGAGTTTGGTGGTATGATCGAAATAGGAAATGGTGAAATAGACCTCAGTTTCGGGATTTGGGAAAAGATTTAGGTAATTTTATTTTATTTTTTTAATTTAGAATTTACAAGGATATTAGTCTATATAATTGGAAATTAATTAAAGTAAATTAGTTTATATAATTAGTTCATATAAAAAAATTAGTTAGTAAAGAAGAAATTTTTTACAGACTAATCATGTTAGCAAGATTTATGTTTAAATTGGAATTAATTTACATGTGGTAATTAATTAAATTTAATTAGTCTAATTCAATAACTGAAATTTTATTTATATTGTTTTGCATTGAAAAACAAATCGTTGAACAAATCACTGTGAAATCTATATAATTGGGTTCATTGGATATTCGGCAAATAAAAATCACGGTGAGTAAATCCCATTCAAATTTTATTTGGAATTATTTTTATCAATTAAAAATAATTGTTAGTTGGTTGTTTGCATGCATTGAAATAATATTGTGGTTATTAAATATATATATTAGTTATTTAGGATTGGTGTTTGTGGTTATTATATACATTTTGGTGATTGGATAATTCCCGCAGTACCATTAGCGGATGCCCGCAATATCATTAGCAGATGACTCTATGCACTCCACACAATGATAGTGGATGACCTTCTATACCGCGATATCCTGCTTCGAAGAAGGATGTATTTATGTTGGCTAACGTTTGTGGATGCAGGGAAAACAGGTTGGAGGGATCAAACTGGATTCCTCAAAAATATTATTATTTGTTTGTTTTTCATATATATTATCATATATGATGTGTTAGAAAACCTGTCATTTATAATTGGTTGGTTAAAATATCATTGGGCCAAAATGTTGATGTATAAAAATATCGTAAAAAGGATATTTCGAGATTTGAAATGGAAAATCTATTTTTCAAAAATAGAATTTGAATTTCGAATGAGCTAAAGGATATTAACTTATTTTGAAAAAATAAAACAAGTACTGAAATTATAAACGATGTTTATAAATTAAATAATACAGGAAATTGAAGTGATGAATTTATAAACGATAATTATAAATTAAATAACGCACGATAACGAAGTAAATTTATAAATAGTGTTTATAAATTAAATGGAATGATTTTCATTGGGTGAATTTAAAAACGGCATTTATATTTGAAATGGAAAAATTATCATTTAGATAATTTAAATTCAAAAATGAATTTAAATTGAGGAATGGGAATCATGTTAATAAGGAACGAGGAAAATAAATCGGTTTTGAAATGAATTTAGATAATTATTCCAATGGTTGGAATGAGAATTGAATTAAAATAAATCGGTATGGATTTATTATTTGAATTTGATTAAATCGAATTGATTTAAATAAATATTTTCAGAACAAAGAAAAATATATAGATTGTATTAAATAGAAGTTTAAATTTTAAATATGAAAATAAATTCACTGTATATATATAATTTATAATAAATAAAGTATTCCAAATATATAAATTTGGTTTCAAATTGGTTTTGAAATAGGACTTGTTTAATGCATAAAACAAGGAAGAAAATTTATAAACGATGTTTATAAAGTGGAATAATTATCATGGGATAAATGTGGAATTATAAATTCAAGTATGAATTTGGAAGTGAATTGGAAATCGTTTCGAAAAGGGAACGACGGTTTTTATTTCGGAATTCGGAATATAAACTGAATTGGAAAAATCCAAAGGATATATATATTTAGAATTAAATTTCATGAATTCTATATAATAATTTATTTCTAATGGGATTAGAAAATAATAACAGAAATGGATTTTTAATTAATTTGATAACTAAGTAATGAAAAATCGACGATTAGAGATAATCAAAAATATTAAGTTGGATTTGAAAACTGGATTATATATATATAATATTAAAATGAAGTTAGAATTTTTATATAAATGAAGTTTAAAACGTTTATATATTAAATATAATTAAAACGAACTCGCCGCAGCATGGTAGTTTGTAAATTAGTATTTCGAACTTCAATTGAGTATGTAGAACTCAATTTAAGTCGGAATTCTTTAGAACAAGAATCGCCAGGACCGATTGAATAATAGTTTTCTAATGGAAGAGAAAAATCTGGATTTCGTTCTATAGATTTTGAGTTATGTCAAAATCAAATTTTCAGAAAAACAGCGCCATAACCATTATTAAACCATAACAGTTCATTCAAATAAATAAAAGGATTTCAAGCAAATAAAATCTGAATCTTCATTAGAAAAATCCAGATTTGAATTATAAAATATATCTGAACTCAAGTGGAGCAATAAAATGATTTTTGGAACAAAAATCAAATTTTTAGTTATTGAATAGAACTAACTAATTTGAATATTAATTAGTTAATCGAAATTGATACGAAATTGGGCTTTGAATAAGTTAAGGTGATTTGAGAAATTTTATTCGAAATTGAAAAGGAAACTTGAATTGAAAATGGAATTCAATTAGTTTATAAGCAAGTTGATATGATATTTGAACCTGGTATGTTCAAACACAGAAATGAAATAGGAAAAATAGCTTATTTGAAAATAAATTAGCGAATTGGGTTAAGACGAATGGATTGAGTTAAAACCAAATGGGAATATTTGGATATGTGTTTAGCAGGTTTGGAATGAAGCATATGAAGAGATATAAATTGAAATGCCTGACCAAAAGGTGCATATTTAATTTAATACGAAATTTTATGTGCCGAATCGGCAAGCCACTTGGCTTTTTGATTTTCTTTTTGAATGGAAAGGGCCTAGAGAGGTGTTTTGTAGTTGTACCAAGTGACCCATCCAAAAGTAGGTTACGGCAAAATTTTAAAATTTTCCGAAAATTTAAGGAGTTAGAATATTTTTAAGAAAATTGGATAGAAAATTTATATATCAATATATATTGAATTCGATAAGGAAACGAACAAACAAAAAGGAAATCTATAATTAAATATGGTAAAAATAGAATAGAGAAACGTATACACATTTTAAAAATTTGTAATTGGTTTATATAATGTTGATTATTCGAGATAAGCAGTCTTATCCGTTTTGAAGTTAAGAAGGTTATTCAGTCAAGCTTTGAGAGGTAGTTATACCCTAACTTGATTGATTTCATTTTAAACCGATAAATAACAAGATTCGGTACCGAAGATAAATGTTTGAATAAAATTTAGTTGAATGCAGTATTTCGGGCTGTTGTAATTTTATACAACGTTCGTTTTAACGCAAATAAGTGGAATTTTGGAAATATAATAATAAATATTTTCTGAGTTTAGAATTAAATGAGTCGGGAAAGAGATAAGTAATTAGAATGTTCTCCAATTATAAATAGAAAATATTTTCTAAGTATGGAAAATAAAAGGTGATATATGGAAATGTTTTCCAAATAGCAAGAGGCCAAGATAATTATTGAAAATATTTAGTTAATAAATATTGGTAAGGAAATGAAGAAGTGATTTAATTAATGAAAAATTAAGGAGCCCAGTGATTGTTTGATGTTATGAATGAATGTTTGTTTTTCTTCGATAATTAATAAACCGACCATCGAAGTATTTGCCAATATCGTTGTCAATATGGAGAGGTAGGTTGGATTATTATCCGAGAACCACTCTGTATTGGCATTAGCGTTGCAAATCAGATTATATGAAGATAATTGTAACACCCCGTATTTTCTGTGAACATAAAGTAACAAAACATTTTTAAATGAAGAATTAAGGGAACCGAGTTGCGCCATTGTGTTCGTCTCAGAATTATTCTTGAGATAGAGTCCGAGTTTGCGTAAATCGGACTCCGTATGGAGAAGTTATGGCACTTAGAAGTTTCAGGAATTTAAAATAAAAACCAGCCCGAATTCAAATTTTAAAGTTTCGAAATTCAAATCTTACACCCGGGCTAGGAAGGAAATTTCCCGGCCAGGGGGTCGACCTGGGTAGAACAGGTCGACCATGGGGTCGACCTGGGGGTCAACCTCCCCCCTTTTCCAGATCCATGGATAGATTCGTTTTTCTGCATTTAGACGCCCGTTCTGACGAGAATCGTTGCTCCTAAGCTATTTAAAGCCCCCCAAACCTCACTTTCTCTCCACACAATTTCATTACGCCTGTACTCTGCCCTAATTCATATTAAAATAAATCAATGGCGTCGCTACTCTACGGAAAACTAAGCCAGAACAAATGCACCTTCTTCTTCCAATCTGAATAGGATTAAAAGAGAAAAACTACAACCCTTTTTCATTTTGAATCCAACCAAGGTGAGTATAGTTATTTTCAGATATGAAATTTAATTATGATCTTGACTTGGTTATAAATCTGAATTGGAGATTATGCATATTCTTGTTTATTAGATCTGTTTTTCTGTGTAGATCTATCTTATTCCTGTTTATCAGATCTGTTTTTATGTGTAGATCTATCTTATTCATGTTTATCAGATCTGTTTTTCTGTGTAGATCTATCTTATTAATATTATTGTAACTATTCTGTATCTCTTCCTTCCTTCTGTTCTATAGCCAGGCTACCACGAGCCTGATCCAAATCTCATAAGAGATTGACGCACGAACGCTAAATTTGGGGAAAATAATGAATGATGCATAATTGGACATGACTGATTTGTGACTGATTTAAGAAAAGGTTATATGTTGTAATTTAAGATTAAGATTTAGGCATACTATATAGGATGGTTTATGATTTGGAAGAAGGAGAATTATTGTATGACAACATATGACTTGTAATTTGGGGACACAATGCATGTTATAATTCAAGATCTGATTTTGAGGACATAATACATGTTATAATTTAAGATCTAGATTTGGGGCATATTTTATACGACGATCTATGACTTGGAAAAAAAGGATATGTGACTTAGCCCTGAAAAACCTATATTATAATAGGGATAATTATAAATGTGAATACGTCTAATTTGGATTTTTGGATATTTGACATACGCAGTAATCAACGGCTATAATTTTGCATGATTTATATTATGTATCATGATTTGGGGTTTTTAGAGAATATTCTGTGCGATGCAAATTTAACAAAAATTTGGGGCGTATGTCATATTGTGAATTATGACCATAATTTGGGCATGTAAAATTAGTCTTAATTTTATGATTAAGCGAGGTATGCCAATGGAATTTTAAGGGATGATTAAAGTTGTTAAATTGCCTAAATCTGCTAAATTTGTTGAAACTAAATACGGTAATTTGGCGTGTGAAAATCTGTAGACTCGATCTAAATTTAAGCAAAACATGTTAGTAGAACTTTGAATAATATGTTGTAACTCGTAAAGAAGCTAATTTGTTGAATTGGCATAATTAGTCTGATATTGGCATAATCTGCGAATGAATACTTTAGCTAAAATAGGAATGCTGAGACACGAGGTTAGACTCTGTTTGCGGTAGAAGCCTGCCCGGACCCAACCGGCTTAACCAGTGTTAGCCTGCTTTGTGACCAGGCTACCCAAAGCCAGGGACTTGAGTATGAACTTACATTGATTGGCGATCACTTGGATGGAGTGATAGAAAGATGGAAAATTTGAATTATTCATGCAAATGTCATCGGATCGGATCCCTCATTCGGATCGGATCGGATCACTCCTTTCGGATCGGATCCCCCATTCGGATCGGATCGGATCCCTCCTTTCGGATCGGATCGGATCCCCCTCCCCGGATCGGATCGGAGTACCCTCTACCCGAACCGCCTGAAGTATTCTGCACAAAAGTGCGTGCAAGCATTCTGCTCGAACAACTGGTTCGGTTCGGATCCGATCCGAACCGACTGGACCTGCTTCTGCACACGGAGTTTGACCTCTTCTTTTGGCATAATAGACTCCTACAATTGCGGATCGGACTCCACTTGGAAAAGCACGACCTGGTAACCACTTTTCCACGTTCTCCACTACTTCTGAGATCTCCTCTGGTCACGCCACGTGGCCCATCCGAACCGGAAGCGCCCAGAGCTTATCTACAGCTATAAATACACCACAACATGGCCATTTGAAGGGACTTTTGAGCATTTCATTCATTCATGGTAGCCACGGTCGAATTCCCCCACCGATAACTACCTTCTTCTCCAATGAAAATCAATAAAAATCAATGAATTCGGAGAGAATTATTCATTGTATTTGAGCGATTGAGTGATTGTATTCCTTGTAATTGTAATCCATGAATGAAATGAGAAACTATGAAGTGGATGTAGGCTTATTAACGCCGAACCACTATAAATCTCGTGTCTCTACTTGATTTTTTACGTTTTAGCTTATTATTCCTCGCAAATTCTAGACAATTGGGTGTTGGTGCCATTTTTTGGTCTAACATTTTGGTGCTTTCACTGAGAAGATTGAATCCTCAACTTTCTGGATTATTATTCTATTGTTTGGATCACCAAATCCGAAGAGATAATCCACGTTTTCCATGCCTACAAGAAAAGATAAAAAGCGACGGGCTTCTCGCAGAAATGAATTGAGTACAGAACAAGATGACAAGCAGGCTGCAAGTTTCATTCCAGTCACTGGTTCAAGTGTGCCCGGGTCGGATCGAACCCGAACCGACCCGATACTGACACCTCAATCTGACCCGATCCCCTATCACCTCGAATGAGAGCCAAGTACTTCAAGTTCCTGGCAAGCTTTATCATCGGATCGGATGTGTACCCCCGACCCGAGCCATAAAGGAGTCGCACCACGAACCGACCCGGGGACAGTGCTCCGACCCGACTTGTTGAGCAGGACTCGAATCCAACTGTTGTTGATACCCCGACCCGACCCAATGATGCATCTCCGAACCGAACCGAAGAGGGTTCCACGACCCGAACCGCAGGAAAGTGGAGATGCAGGGTAGGGAAGACCGATCTGAACAGGAGGAGGAGATCCGAACCGGCTCTTTCATATATACCGAACCGACTAGCTAATGACGTCTCCGATCCGGCTCGGAGGAACTAGTCCGATCCGACCCGACCTGAAGACAATCTCCGAACCGCAAATTTGAAGGCATGATCCGATCCGACCCGAAACAGCTATTTTTTGGAAAAAAATACATTTTTAAGATCATTTCAGAAAAGGCTCCATCTTCCAAAATCGAAAAAATCGTGCGGTGCCCACATTTTCGACCTAACCGGTTAGGTCGATCGCCGCCGGGACTGCGGGGCCCCGGACCCCCGCCGGCGCTGCGCCCGGACCCGCTGACGGCCTCGCCTTCGGCTCGGAGCACGGCTCGCCTTCGGCTCGACGTATATTTTGACCAACAGTACTCATCAAATTTGTTAATGAAGATAAGGCGGATAGTCAAAGAATATGACAACCAAATGGCAACGACTAGGATTCCTCCAGAAGCCATAGCCTCTATTTGCCGATGCCATTCAATGGGAGGAGCTGTTAGTCAGATTCAGCTTGCTATCAACGACAGTATACGAGATAATGATTGTCTAATAGTAGCCTCATCTTCTGGAACTCCGATAGTGTAGATTTCAGCAATGCAACTGATGTTGTTCCCTAATGAGTAGTGACCATCCCATTTATATGACTTAAACCTGTCCAATCGGCGGAGCATCGAGTGATAGTTATATAGAATAGTTTGAACACTACTTCAAAGATGATTCATATGATCTTAGTGAACATGACTGTCAATGGTGGGATACCAGAAAGCAGCTAAGGATCCCAACATCCCAAAGCTACACTTCAATTGTATGATGTGATGAATAAAATGTCCTGCGTCTCACCTCCCGAAGAACTTAGCTAACCTTTGAAATGGCTATTTTCTGTCAATCGCATTGAGGAAAACTGATTTCCATCGAATAAGGGTTAGGTCAACATACTTTGGTGCCCAGCGATAGGTAACAGCTGAACCCCTGCAGGCCATGATTGGACATGTGAATCTTTGCTCGGATGATAGCAACTTGACTGCTCACCAGTCAGCACATGACCTTTGTCAAGAGATGAGAGTTCGAGATCAAAACAAATATGAATCGACCGTTAGCTCTCGACTTCATACATCAATTGTGATAGAAAACGTGAACATTACTTCAAGCCTTGGAAGCCATGCTATTGTAGTCAAGTTTATCTGACTAAGGTCTAAACTGACCAGCTCTAGCGGCGATTAGAGCTTACATTGCACCCTGGTATCTATTGCTAAAATTCCTAATGAAAGATGGAATGGGAATGGTCCATGGCGACCATGTTACTGGAAGAGACTGCTATTTAGCTAGTTAGGAGATGCTACTCAATGGAAGTGGCAAGTTAAAGGTTTAGAGCACTTAAGCCTGGATGTTGATTAATTATCTGTGCATTAGATCTTATTCCCAACGTGGGACTAAAGGCATATCTGTGGATGGATGAGATATGACTATCCCCCTAGCAGCCATGACTCCCTTATACTCAATCCTTGCCCTTAGCATGGGGGCAAGAAGGCGATTCAAATAAGATGTGACCTCGTTATTCGCTTATAGTATTTACCTAATTGCCTTTTTCACTCCAAGTCCTCAATCAAGGTCTGTTCATTCTTAGGACCGCCACCCCACAACGGTTTGAAAAGACGTCCATCACCAGCTAAAGATTTTGACAGCCATCCCCTGATAAAGATGTAGTGAGGAAAAATGGACCTGCAAAGAGCGTGCAATGCCATCCTCGCACAGAATGATATTCATTCCTTTAACAAGATTACTTTTTAACCATGACTCTTATATTTCCATGCTTTATGAGTTATTGATGTAACTAACTCAGATGAATTTATAGGTGGATGATGTAGGTACCCCGAATCTGGTACCGATCAAACTTTGAGCACCTACAGGAAGAATTATGGAGCATTGCCGTAACGAGCCCGATTGAACTGCTCGTTTACAGAGCCACGTCCTTCGCCTGAGAGAAGTTGTATAGCTTAAGATGGATCCGAGGTGACCGTCCACTCATTGGCTCACACGTGGCAGGCCTCAAGATAATTGTGCATTGAAGTTCAACGTCGGAATCCGATTCCGGATGGATGCAGTTCGACCGTCTACATGGCTCGATCCGTTAAAGGAGGCAGCACTGCCCCTTGATATGCTTACTTTTCAATCATACAATTTACTTTTACGTGCTTCCTGAGTTATGGACATGACTAACTCATGCGATATGAATGATGAAGGTACCCGAAGTTTGGTGCCAACCACTCCTTCCATGGTTTAGTCGGAGGAACGTAAAGCTTTGGCGAACGTGATTCAACTATTCAACCTCCTGATGCCAACAACCTGACATAAATGAAGTTTGACCATTCATTCATGGACCTTTTGCCCTTGAAGTAGGGGGCAAGCGAATATATGCACATAATTTCAACATATCTATGCATAGGCATACAAATGAGGCATCCTCAACATCTAGCCTTTAATTTGCCAGACACGACATAGAGATATACTCGGGTGTGACATAACCACTTAGCAGTTCTATGACTCCATCCCCTGATCCAACGAGAAGAGTGCAAAAATGACAGGGGCACGATCACATGAACGACATAACTTTTGCCTTCGATGTGGGGGCAAAAGGGAAATGTTAAGACGAGGATGAGTGTGACTCGACCGCTCTCCAAAAACGTCTTTAACTCTTTCCCATGCTTCCGACGGGAGGAGTATAAAATCAATAGGGACGTGAACCGACCATCCCTGATGGCGACCTTTGCCCTTGATGTAGGAGCAAAGGGACGATGCCAAGGCAAATGTGACCCGACTGTTTGCCCGACTAACTCTAATCCTCAGAGCTTGGATATGAGTATAAACTTAGGACGAGTGTGACAGGCGCGCCCAGATTTAAGACCACTCGATCCACAACTCTAACCCAAACTGACTTTGGGAGAGTATAAAGGACGAACCGCGACGTCCATAACTCTAACTCTCACGACTTGAGAGAGAGTATAAATCTGTTGGGTTAGTGTGAATGGTGCACCATGACTTAAGACCACTAAACCCATAACTCTAACTCTCACGACTTGGGAGAGAGTATAAAGGACAATGCTGCGACGTGCATGCAATCTTCATTGCCCTCCGACTGAGGACAGGATTATAAAGGACTTACGGATCGGACATCCGAATGACTTAATCCAGTTCCCATCAACGCTGGGGGCATGGACATAGATTTCTGAATTAACTTCAAACACGCTTCGGACGCGACCCGTGTTTCAAAGTTAAATGGAGGATACAGACACTATACCTCCAAACTACGACACCTGACACTTTGACATTTAATAATTCTATGCTAGATAGATTAGCACTCAACATGTTTTCATTTCGAGCTACAATTGCTTGTGACTTAAAGATTGACTTAGTAGCTTGCAAGACTAAGCTAACTATTCTTTTTCGAATTGCAAGATTATGTACAGATACAAAGCAAAGACACAAGGGATACTCACGTACAACAACAAAGAGGTCGTGTTTGAAGGAATGACGTCGACTTCTAATGCTAAGCTTCCCACACGACTCAATGCAATCACCGAAAGGAGGTCCTAAGAGTGATATATCAAATCAACATACACGTCCATGTGTGACTGGCCATAGCCCAAGTGCAACGACGAGTGCTACCTCACAAATACGTTGAATGGAAAACGTGATAACTCGAGCACTTGGATAACTCGAGCACATAAGCTTATAAAACAATGTCTCTTTTCCATGCATCCATGTCTAAATTTAAAAGGGATGTGATACAACTGCCGACCTTTCTCCATTACCCCCGGACTGGGGCCGCACTGCTGAAAATATTCATAAATGCTATATGTCTGTGACTAACTTATACCTCGATCTTGACAGGCTGCTTGAGGACCACGAAATGGATGTAGAGTGAACGCCCATTTGCTAGTCCGGACCGACTTCCCGATTGAAAGACCCCATATAAAGGGAGATGCCATTGCTTTGACTCCTAACTTGCACGGAGGCGAATTGCCTGACACTCAGACTCAAAAGCGAAGAAGAAGGAAGATAGAAATTTCTTCCGTGCTGAGGATATTGGCGCAGAAGGCGCTAGGATCGAAGGAAGGTAGCAGATTTCTTCTTGTGATGATCCCTCAGCATGTCAAGCTAGATATGAAATGGATGGTACCCTTGCTGATTTGTGAACTCACATGGATCAGCGAGATGAACTTCTCCGGAAACGACAGAAAATGGTGGATAACTTCTCTACTCGGATAGATGGAAGGCCTAGTAGCTTCGACTTATTCGCTAGAGCGAGCTCCATGGGAATTCAAACGACAATGAACTTGGCTCATACGCTCCCTGCCCCGTGGTCCAGATAATATGAGACCCTAGGACAAGTTAGCATGGTCGTCTTTGATAAAACAAAGATGCAACCAACCTCCTCCCAGGTATTTGTAACATGCAACTTCCGACCGTGACATTTTGGATGAAAACGATGGATATGTAAGAGCCGCCGAAAAACTTAAACGGAGCCCGACCAACCTTTGCTTCCATACAGATCAATGTTTAAAACCCAGCTCAACCTCAACATGAGGCTCCTCATGAAGGGGGAAAGTAGAGGCATTCGAAGTGGCAATAATTTGACATATCGCAATTCGACTCCAATCCTCAGAGCTTGGATGGGAGATCCAAAACTAACATGAGTCAGACACGAACAAATAATTTTATGTCAAACTTTAACTCATGACTTGATGAAGAAGTATGAATTTAGAGAAGAAATGGATCTGGTGCTCACCGCATAGCAGAACCCCTGTAGAGGGGGGCATAGGACACAAGTTTCGAGTATTGCCGACTTTATGCACATTTATTGTCATCGGAGCCCCGCAAGATCCTAGACTGTAACCAAAAGAATGACTCGCCAAGACCAACCCGCATACATCCGAATAGGAATTTTTCATTCAGAATTAAAGAACAGAAGCCTGATGGACGGCTATTACATATGCAAAACCAAGAAGCCAGAGGCCGGCTTCCACCCGCTTCAGGACTTCATACCGGGGGCACTAGTGCTAAATTAGGTAATTAGCGACAACTTCTCAAAGGCTAGGACCAAATTGGCAATATTAATTGATGCTTCAACAGAGATCCAACGAGACCCTGCATGCATTCCTTGAAAGATTCAACGTTGCAGCAGCATCGGTACATCGATCTGGACCATATATGGTGTTGATTGCTGTGGTATCCGGTATTCTGGATATCTCAAACTTCAAAATCCCTCTTCATCGGGATCCACCAAGAGGACTTGGAGGATTCACCTCTGAAACAAACTTTGGTATCTATCTACCATGAGATTTTCCTAGAAACGTTGGAAAATCCTATCCTGAGACAGGCAGATTCGTGCAATAAGAGTGTGCTAATGTTGAAATGGATGATCTCAATGTCTTCACGACAGAATGGAGCACCATCTAACTCTTGAAATAATAAAGGAAAAAGAAAAGCCCCAGGAAAGATTAACAGGAATTTACAATCATGTAAAAGACCAATGTCATTAATTGGGGCCCGCGGTCTTGATTGTCAAGCTTAATGGAACCAAGCACGGGATATAGACTCAACAAGACTATGATGGCTATTTCAGATTATGCCAAAGCGTGAATGAAGGTGCTCGAATAACTCACTAACGACGTTCGCTCGCTTGCAAGATTGACGAGCTTGCTCAACACTGTGTCTGATGTAAGGAGAGTATCTAAGTTTGCTGATATACTCAATAGGGCGATCCCTGCTTTCTGGCTAAACAAATGGGTTGACCCCAACGCGAATGTGATTCGACCATTCGCATATACAACTCCAACCCTTGATGACTTGGGAATGTGCACATAACGACACAGGGTGACTAAGATTGTTGAACCTACATATCTAACCCGATGCGGCAGAAAAAAGTATAAAGGCTAAAAGATTGGATGTCCGATTGACCTATCATAACCCCCAACAATGCTGGGGGCATAAGCACTGACTTCGCTCGTCCTCCACTAATGCTAGGAACATCAACTTCAACCGACAGATTGACTTTAAACATGACCCTGACTTAATGCATGATTCAGAACATATACATTATATCTTTAGAATATGACGTGATTCATCCCAACCATCCAAGTGAGCGAAATTACGAATCAAGCAAGAATTCAAAGACTTGATCGGCAACTGCATCAAATGGAGAGTATGATGAACTCCTCTGCTGCCTTACAATTGTGATAATCCTACCAGCTATTGGCTTGCATGTTTTCAACAACATCTCGTACTGACTCGTATGTGATCACGGGACTATAAAACAATCTGAAGTGATCATGGCTTTCGGATGCACTATTATAACGATTAGATGCAATCATGGAGTCCTAGATTAATATCCTGATATCGAGATAGTCCAAATCTAAGCAAAAATGACAAATTCATATGCCGACTCTGATGCGCTCTATCCGAACGGTCCAGATGCTAGCTCAAGATATGAAGATTCCGACACCATACTATGACTTGGACGGCTATTGTATACATTGACTTACACATTAAAGAAATCTTAGCTTAGTAATGCACTTGACTTGCTTACGAAGATGGCGTCGTTTGGCATTAACTTTTACATGTACGATCTCACACGGGAGCCAAACATACAATATGACCTATCATGAAGGAAATCAACATCTTGATTCGACAATGTTTAAAACGGTTACCTGATCATTTTGACTACTCCTTCCACAGAATTTGTACTAACTAGCACCCATGGAAGTAGTGCAACAATTCGATAAAGCGTCCTCAAGGATGGATGGCGTTCTAAAAAGATTTATCTCGACTTAATCAAAGCACATCTCATCTGCGATAAGATGTACTTTGGGGGGCAAAATGTTAGCCTGCTTTGTGACCAGGCTACCCAAAGCCAGGGACTTGAGTATGAACTTACATTGATTGGCGATCACTTGGATGGAGTGATAGAAAGATGGAAAATTTGAATTATTCATGCAAATGTCATCGGATCGGATCCCTCATTCGGATCGGATCGGATCCCTCCTTTCGGATCGGATCCCCCATTCGGATCGGATCGGATCCCTCCTTTCGGATCGGATCGGATCCCCCTCCCCGGATCGGATCGGAGTACCCTCTACCCGAACCGCCTGAAGTATTCTGCACAAAAGTGCGTGCAAGCATTCTGCTCGAACAACTGGTTCGGTTCGGATCCTATCCGAACCGACTGGACCTGCTTCTGCACACGGAGTTTGACCTCTTCTTTTGGCATAATAGACTCCTACAATTGCGGATCGGACTCCACTTGGAAAAGCACGACCTGGTAACCAATTTTCCACGTTCTCCACTACTTCAGAGATCTCCTCTGGTCACGCCACGTGGCCCATCCGAACCGGAAGCGCCCAGAGCTTATCTACAGCTATAAATACACCACAACATGGCCATTTGAAGGGACTTTTGAGCATTTCATTCATTCATGGTAGCCACGGTCGAATTCCCCCACCGATAACTACCTTCTTCTCCAATGAAAATCAATAAAAATCAATGAATTCGGAGAGAATTATTCATTGTATTTGAGCGATTGAGTGATTGTATTCCTTGTAATTGTAATCCATGAATGAAATGAGAAACTATGAAGTGGATGTAGGCTTATTAACGCCGAACCACTATAAATCTCGTGTCTCTACTTGATTTTTTACGTTTTAGCTTATTATTCCTCGCAAATTCTAGACAATTGGGTGTTGGTGCCATTTTTTGGTCTAACAACCAGCAACCGCAAAATGTCACTCTAATATGAGAGGTCGTAGGCATGAAGATGCTTAGACACGAGGTTAGTTCTGGCTTATGGCAGAAGTCTGCCCGGAACTGCCCGGCACATCCAGCGGCCACGAGCTACCAACGTAATGTGAGAGGTTTGTGCATTAATTTTTAATTAATGCAAATCTAAGATAAATCTAACACCAAAAACATGTTGGGTGGATAGGGTTAAAACAACTGGACTGATGAATCTAATAAACCCGTTTCGTAAATCTCTAGGCCCAATACAAGGTTAGGTGAAACAAGTTGTAAGTCTGTTAATCTGTATATCTGATTTGTTAGTCTGAAAACTTGTTAACCTGTATGTCTGATCTGAGAACTAGTTAATCTGAACTTTGTATATCTAAAATCTGTAAGCAAGTAAATATGAAATCTGTTAGTCTAGAGACATAAGATTAGGAGGGGTAATTACTTGTGTCATATGATGTTTGGGACCCATATTAGTCAGTAACCCTTTCTGGTATCAAAACTATGACCTAACACTAAGAGGGGTCCGGGCACGCTTACTGAGCTAATTGTAAGAGGTTCATTCTGATAATGGCGAGGGGTGTTGATGGCGCATTCCAACCGGGTCATGTGCGTGCATGGATCCGGTCTGCTCTAAGTATGTAAGAGACTGTGACATCTGTGTCTATAGGTTGCCACTTTAGGGAGTGATACACCCTTTTGTGGGGCTGACACAGGGTATTTATGTATTAGGGAGACCATAGCTTGGGGTAGAATTTAGGGTACACTTAGTTATGTCAGTCTATGTTGGGGTACTGTCTGTTTCTGCTGGGGTGGTAACACCTGTCTGTTTCTATGTGGTACCGTCTGTTGGGGTGGTAAAGGCCCATTACTAGTGTGCACCTAATTCTAATATTCCGTTTCCATAGGGATTATTCTATTTCTATCTCTGATTTCGTTCTTGCTTCTATTTCTGTACATTTGTCTTTGTTCGGGTGGTAAAGGCCCATTACTAGCATTCTATTTCTGTACCGTCTGTCTCTGTTAGGGTGGTAAAGGCCCATTACTAGCATCGTGTTTCTGAAGAGATCGTTCCGTTATCTGCTTAGACATTAGGACAACACCTAATTCTGTTATACTAGTATTAGTGCAGAGAAGTGAAAACCAAGTAAGTAGCTTAGTTTAGCCTATATCATTTTGTCTCTTCTGTTAACCTGCTACTCCTGTTATGGTTATCTCTCATCCAGTTTTATTTACATGTCATGATACTATTATCTGTTTATATGTTGAAAGTCACTGGACTCACCAGACTTATGTATGACCTAGTTTTTTTGGACTCTTTTCTTCCGTTTCCCCCCTTCCCCCAGGATCTCAGGGTGGAAACATAGGAGCTTGATTCAGGATCCATCTGCTTGAAGTGCTAGAAGTGCTTGAAATATTGCTTGGCTTTGATTCTACCTATTTATGGCATTCTCTGTTGGGGATTATGGCTTTAAAATTATGCATTCTATATGATTTTTTATAAGACTGATATTTGTGTACTTGGGTTTTGGCATTGTGATGTAACCAAACTTATTTCTGTTTCTGCTGTAATAAAGTTATAAAATTTTCAAGTACTACTTTACATATCTGTCTTGTAAATTTCGGTTCTGTTTACTTATAATGTTCCACCGAAGTTAAGGCATTCCCTTTGTGAGTGACCTTAACGGAAGTGGGGTGTTACACTTGATATCAGAGCGAGGTTACCAGATTAGATAAAAGTTTTTGAAAACTATTTTCAAAACCGTTTTAAAAAGGAAGTATTTTCAAAAGTAGAGTTTATTTTGAAAAATATAATCCCTAAGAGCCATATATCTATCTTTCGATTCCCCATTTTGAATCTCTTCCTTTTTCTTTTCAGCATGTCTGGGGTACCCGAGATACCCAAGGGCATACCGATACCAACTTGGTTCAGAAGGTATCTGGAGGCAAGGGCCACCGCTGCAGGCCCAACAGACGTTCCTCCTCCTCCTCCTCCCCTCACAGAGTTGTTACTTTTTCGAAGATATGCAAGGACTTTCGGGCAATGGGCGAGAAACCTTTTCACGGGTCAGATATGTTTGTTGAAGCTCGAAATTGGCTTAAGGAGGTGGAAGATTTGTTTGGTATCTTCGAGATAGAAGATGGAAGGAACGTCCAATTAGCTGCTTAGGTAATGAAGGACGAAGCCTCGTTTTGGTGGGAGGTCACCAATGGAGAGCGTCCGGTAGAGACATGGATGGATTTCAGGCATAGGTTCGAGATGAAATTTCTCTCACGAGCAGAAGAGAATTTATACATGGAGAGGTTCCTAGCATTGAGGCAAGGGAATTCATCAGTGAAGGAGTATGTCAACAAGTTCAATTGAACTTGGTGAGATTCGGCTTAGACTTAGTGAACACACCTGAAAAGAAGGCCCTGAGATTCGTTAAAGGTTTGAATGAGCCGCTACGTGGGTTGGCTATGACCCACATTCCTATGGGGGCTACCTTCGAGAAATTGGTTAACATGGCGTTAATGCATGAAGAGGAAGCCAAAAGTGAGAAGAAAGAAGAAAAGCTCGAAGGACCACAGAACAAGAAAGAGTGGCTCAAAAAGGAAACATAAAAGAAGAATGAAAAGTCTAAAGATAAGAAGGAGAAAAAGTGCTTTACTTGTGGAATCTTGACTCATCTGAACAAGGATTGCAGAAAGAGGAAGGGCGCTTGCTTCAACCGTGGAGAAATGGGACACTTCACTAGGGACTGCCCGAAGAAACGTGGGCAAGGGCAGAGGGCAGAACCTACTTCTGGAGGGCAGAAGAATGCTCTCGTGGCTGGTGGATAGGATAGAGATAGGAAAATTTCTGTAGAAGGATTAATTTCCTTATCTGATTATTGAGTTAAAACTCTCTTTGATTCTGGTATTTTGATTCTGTAATTGAGACTCTGCACTTTAATACTAGTCTTGTTTCTGATCCCGCTATAATCTCATACCTCATGAGGATTACGACTCATCTGTTTATGATAGGTTGATAGGTTGGGGTTTGAGGGTATCTGTGTTGGGAGTTAAGTTGACTATGACGCATACATTCTGGGTTTTGGGGATATGGTAGGGTTTTATCATGCTTAGTTTCCTAAGAATCATTTGATAATCTGATCTATACTAGTAGTCTGTAAGTATTTGAATACTTCTGATAAGTTAGGTTTTTTTATTCAAAGCGTGAAGAAGATTTCCAGTTTGATATTGTTTAATGGGAGTAGTTCTCCGAGTGTCAATCTGGTGTTGATTTCGGTCTTTGGGGTTGATACTTAGGGACTTATTCTCTTAACCGATGTATAATGGGAACAAAACTTTTGTTTTTGTACTTGCTTCTATCACTCGGCTGTATCCTATCGATCGAGTCTTCGATCTTTAGCTAGAAACTAATGGGTGTAAACATGTGTTTGAGACATGTTATGTTTGATGGTTGCAAGTGGATGCAAGTAGTTGCTAGTGGTTGCTCGTGGATGCATATACACACACTAGGCACTAGATCGGCTCAAAAACACTCTCATACTGCATATGGATGTGTGTGCAATTTTCAATTTTTGTGGATGCAAAATGATTGACTCATCACATAGATGTTGCATTTGGATGAATGGTTATGCACTCATATAGAAATGATGTGTATCAAATTGGATTTCTTGCATACATAAGTGGACTCATGGCACTAACATAATTCACATTAAGGAGGTCAACTGAATCAGTAGACTGCCTGATCTTTGCATTAGATAAGAGACATATACACACACTTTTGCATATATTCATACAACATTAGAAGTTCTATAAGGGCAATGGATGCTTGTGGATGATGGTTGAGTAGATGGGTGATTAGATGGTAGGACACATTCTTCTTAACTTGAAGATTTCGGGGACGAAATCCTTTAAGGAGGGGAGAATGTAACACCCCGTATTTTCTATGAACATATAGTAACAAAACAAAGTATACTTAATTTTGAAAGGAAGAATTAAGGGAAACGGGTTTTTCCATTGCGTTTGTCTTAGAATTCTGCTTGAGATAGAGTGCGAGTTTGCGTAAATCGGACCCCGTATGGAGAAGTTATGGCACTAAGAAGTTTCAGGAATTTAAAATAAAAACCAGCCCGAATTCAAAATTTAAAGTTTCGAAATTCAAATCACATGCCCGGGATGGGCGGGAAATATCCCGCCCAGGACCCAGGTCGACCGGGGGGTCGACCTGGGGGTCGACTTGGGTAGAACAGGTCGACCATGGGGTCGACCTGGGGGTCGGCCTCCCCCCTTTTCCAGATTCGTGGACAGATTCGTTTTTCTGCATTTAGATGCCGTTCTAACCAGATTCGTTGCTCCTAAGCTATTTAAACACCCCCAAACCTCACTTTCTCTCCACTCAATTTCATTACGCCTATACTCTGCCCTAATTCATATTAAAATAAATCAATGGCGTCGCTACTCTGCTGAAACCGAAGCTAGAACAAGTGCACCTTCTTCTTCCAATCTGAATAGGATTAAAAGAGAACAACTACAACCCTTTTTCTTTTAGAATCCAACCAAGGTGAGTACATTTATTTTCAGATACGAAATTTAATTATGATCTTGACATGGTTATAAATCTGAATTGGAGATTATGCATATTCTTGCTTATCAGATCTGTTTTTCTGTGTAAATCTATCTTATTCCTGTTTATCAGATCTGTTTTTCTGTGTAGATCTATCTTATTCCTGTTTATCAGATCTGTTTTTCTGTGTAGATCTATCTTATTAATATTATTGTAAATATTCTATATCTCTTCCTTCCTTTTGTTCTATAGCTAGGCTACCACGAGCCTGAGCCAAATCTCATAAGAGATTGACGCACGAATGCTAAATTTGGGGAAAATAATGAATGATGCATAATTGGACATGACTGATTTGTGACTGATTTAAGAAAAGGGTATATGTTGTAATTTAAGATTTAGATCTAGGCATACTATATAGGATGGTTTATGATTTGGAAGAAGGAGAATTATTGTATGACAACATATGACTTGTAATTTGGGGACACAATGCATGTTATAATTCAAGATCTGATTTTGAGGACATAATACATGTTGTAATTTAAGATCTAGATTTTGGGCGTATTTTATACGACGATCTATGACTTGGAAGAAAAGGATATGTGATTTAGGCCTGAAAAACATATATGATAATACGGATAATCATAAATGTGAATACGCCTAATTCGAATTTTTGGATATTTGACATACGCGGTAATCAACGGCTATAATTAGGCATGATTTATATTGTGCATCATGATTTGGGGTTTTTAGAGAATATTCTGTACGGTGCAAACTTAACAAAAATTTGGGGCGTATGTGATATTGTGAATTATGACCATAATTTGGGCATGTAAAATTAGGCTTAATTTTATGATTAAGCGAGGTATGTCAATGGAATTTTAAGGGATGATTAAATCTGTTAAATTGCCTAAATCTGCTAAATCTGTTGGAACTGAATATGGTAATTTGAGGTATGAAAATCTGTAGGCTCGATCTAAAATTGAGCAAAACATGTTAATAGAACTTTGAATAATCTGTTGTAACTCGTAAAGAAGCTAATTTGTTGAATTGGCATAATTAGTCTGATATTGGCATAATCTGCGAATGAATACTTTAGCTAAAATAGGAATGGTCAGACACGAGGTTAGACTCGGTTTGCAGTAGAAGCCTGCCCGGACCCAACCAGCTTAACCTGCATCCGGAAACTGTCAGTCTAATGTGAGAGATCGTAGGCATAAAGATGCTTAGACATGAGGTTAGGTCTTTCTTGTGGCAGAAGTCTGCCTGGAACTTCCCAGCACATCCAGCGGCTACAAGCTACCGACCTAATGTGAGAGGTTTTTGCATTAATATTTAATTAATGCAAATCTAAGATAAACCTGATACCTAAAACGTGTTGGTGGATAGGGATTAACAAACTGGACTGATGAATCTAATAAACCTGTTTCGTAAATCTATAGGCCCAATACAAGGTTAGGTGAAACAAGCTGTAAGTCTGTTAATCTGTATATCTGATTTGTTAGTCTGAAAACTTGTTAACCTTTATGTCTGATCTGAGAACAAGTTAATCTGAACTTTGTACATCTAAAATCTACAAGCAAGTTAATCTGAAATCTCTTAGTCTGGGGACACAAGGTTAGGAGGGGTAATTACTTGTGTCATCTGTTGTTTGGGACCCATACTAGTCAGTAACCCTTTCTGGTATCAAAACTATGACCCAACACGAAAAGGGGTCCGGGCACACTTACTGAACTAATTGTAAGAGGTTCATTCTGATAATGACGAGGGGTGTTGATGGCTAATTCTAACCAGGTCATGTGCGTTCATGGATTCAGTCTGCTCTGAGGATGTAAGACACCGTGACATCTGTAAATAGGTCTGTTTCTATAGGTTGCCACTTGAGGGAGTGATACACCCTTCTGTGGGGCCGGCACAGAGTATTTATGTATTAGGGAGCCGATCGCTTAGGGTAGAATTTAGGGTACACTTAGTTCTGTCAGTTTTTGTTGGGGTACCGTCTGTTTCTGCTGGGGTGGTAGCACGTGTCTGTTTCTGTGTGGTACCGTCTGTTGGGGTGGTAAAGGCCCATTACTAGTGTACACCTAATTCTAATACTCCGTTTCCATAGGGATTATTCTGTTTCTTTCACTGATTTCGTTCTTTTTTCTGTTTCTGTACGTCTGTCTCTGTTCGGGTGGTAAAGGCCCATTACTAGCATTCTGTTTCTGTACCTTTTGTGTCTATTAGGGTGGTAAAGGCCCATTACTAGCATCGTGTTTCTGAAGAGATCGTTCTGTTTTCTGTTTAGAAATTAGGACAACACCCAATTCGGTTATACTAGTATTAGTGCAGAGAAGTGAAAACCAAGTAAGTAACTTAGTTTAGCCTATATCATTCTATCTCTTCTGTTAACCTGCTACTCCTATTATGGTTATCTCTCATCCAGTTTTATTTACATGTCATGATACTGTTATCTATTTATATGTTGAAAGTCTCTAGACTCACCAGACTTATGTCTGATCTAGTTTGTTTCGCCTCTTTTCTTCCGTTCCCCCCTAGGTTCTCAGGGTGGAAACATAGGAGCTTGATTCAGGTTCCATCCGCTTAAAGTTATAGAAGTGCTTGAAATATTTCTTGGCTTTGATTCTACCTATTTATGTGTAATAACCCGGAAATTCTGAGCCAATTAAAAATTTTTATTTTGGCAATTTTAATGAAGTTTGAATATTTAAAATGAATTATTTTGAATAAAAACGACAAGAAATTTATTTTGAATATAATTAGAATGTATATATTTATATACATCGTCGTTAGAATATAAATATTTATTTATAAATATAAAAGGAATTGAAAACGACACGGTAGTTCGAAAATTTGATTTCAAAGTTCAAATGAATGTACAGGATTCAAAATAAATCGTATTTTGGCAAAACCAAAAATATTAGAATCTATTTGATATTATCTTTCCAACGAATCTGAAAAATCAAAATTTCATAGCGAGGATAAAAAGTTATGCCCAGGGGTAAATTCAGAATAGTCGCTATGGAATTCTAGCCCCTAAAATTGGAAATTTTGCAAACGACTTCTGTTTTCGACGAAACCACTTATGTTGGATCCGGAATGTCAAGTTATTGCTAGGTTTCAAAATTCGTAATTTTCTGAATCAATATGTGAGCGTGGCAAAGGAAAACGCGTCTGACCAGTTTCAGTTGATTTTAATCGACTGGAAAATGGCCATTTTTCAAACGGTCTCAGAATTTGACGAAATTAGTTTTGTTAGGACCGTATCGTCAATACGAACCTAGAAAATATTTTTCGAGAATTTTTAGAGTTAATATGCGACCCCGGTAAATTGAAATGCGCGTTCAAATTCAATATATAGAGTTATATTTTGATTTTGACGAAAACTGATCGAAACGATCGAATTAGCTTACGATACATATCCCATTGTGTTCGGAATGGGGGTAATTAGCTATGGACGACAGTCGGTGGAGTTCGTTTGGAGTTCGAACTAAAAACATACCTTTTGAAATTAAATAGAATTAAATAAATTATTTTATAAAGCCCTTCCCCTTTTTCTCTCTTGACTCAGTCAACCACCCTTCTTCATCCTCTCTCCCCGATGCTAAAAAAAGAGGGGCGGAGCCCCGTCGCGTCCGCCTGCCGCCGCAACCAGGCCCACCGCCTGCATCCGCCGTGCTCCGGCGACCCCCCTTGGCCGTCCATCCTCCTCCCCGTCTCCCCTCCTCCCATCTCGAGCCCCACAACCCAATTTAGCCCCAAACCCTAGATCAAACAGCACCCCTCTGATGCTCCTTCACCCACTGCTGTCTCTGATCGCCTGACGCCCTTCGGCGCACCTGGGCGCCCCGCGCGAGCACCCCGCTTTTTCGGCGAGAGCTCGACTGCGTTTTCCCCCTCATCCTCTCCAATTACTGTGAGTTTCTTTGTTTTTAATCATTTTTTCTTTATTCTTTTTAGTTGGTCATTTAAATTCTGAAATTAGATGAAATCATATAAAATCAGTTTTGTTTTAAATAAATAACATCAATTGTTTTCAGTTTTAAAAATATATGGAGCATAGATAAAGGTATGATTTCTTTTTTTTATCGATGGAAGGAAATGTGAGTTTTTAATTTAAATAAAAATCATTGTTTAATTCAGTTTTAATATAAACTTGAATTGGATTTTATTTTCAGTTATATATAACATAGGAAAGATTGAATTTTTAGAATAGAAAAGATTTGATTTTTTATTCAATAAAGATATAATTTTTATGAAGTAATAGCGAGAATAAAAATATGATTTTTATATTATCGAAAGAATAGAAATATGATTTTTATATTATAGAAAGAATAAAAATATGATTTTTATATTATAGAAAGAATAAAAATATGATTTTTAATGTATAAAAAATCATATTAAAAATGTGATTTTAATATGAACAGCGTGGAGAAGACTGCGTTTGAAGTGCGGGCAGATCCTGACTGTTCTGAATTTCAGAAATAAAACGACGGAGTGGAACCCTCGGTGAGAACTCCGCAACTTTAATTTATTTCTAGTTTGAAATATATACTAGGATGCAGACGGTGCTTAGCAGCACCCGACACCCGTCGTCCACAGACCATGGATGACTTGTTTGTTTGATTGCTGTGTAGTGAAATTTGATTGTCTGATGTGGAATGAGATAAAATATTTTGTAGTTAAAAATATAATTTTTGACGTGTATATAATTTATAAACAAATCGGGCGATTTGTTTATGAACACCCATTTGACTGATATTGATTGGGACGATAAATTTTACACATCGCCCAACTGCACAAATAAAAATCTTTGTTTGTTGATTTGAAACCCCACACGGGTATTGGGATGATATTTGACGTACACTAATCCCGATTGTTTAATTGTATGTCAATCGATAGGTTGATAGACTGTGTAAGCATTAATTATTTATATTTAATGCTTATGCAGTTGTGTGGTGCACTCTGGATGATGGTTGATTATTTATCGTTGCTATTATTTACATGTGTTGTAGAAAATCCATATAATTAACATTATATGGTAATTGATTGGGCCTCGTTCCAATTTAGAAAATAAATTCATGAGTTGAATATAAAATAAATTCACGTGTTGAATAGAAAATAAATTCATGTGTTGAATTGAAAATAAATTCATGTGTTGAATAGAATAAATTCATGTGTTGAATTGAAAATAAATTCGTGTGTTGAATAGAATAAATTCATGTGTTGAATTGGAAATAAATTCATGTGTTGAATAGAATAAATTCATGTATTGAATTGAAAATAAATTCATGTGTTGAATAGAATAAATTCATGTGTTGAATAGAAAATAAATTCATGTGTTGAATAGAATAAACATTCATGTGTTGAATAGAATAAACATTCATGTGTCGAATACAAGCCGTGTTGATTAGATTGACGCCATTTTGACGTGAATGATATTTATATCAATTTTATTCATTTTTATAATGAATATAGAAAAGAAAGTGATTTCAAAATTTAACGTTTTGAAAACATTATCATTTGTATATCGATGATGTGGAATATTCAATTTTGATTCGAAATTGAATATGAAGTAGAAATCGTTTTGAAAACGAATTTAAAACGATTTATAAAATACGTTTTAAAAGGAAATCGACGAAGTATATATTATATATATTATGCATATAATATAATGGCCTGAATAGAACGCGCCGCGCTGCGGCAGTTCGTGAATTTCGACCATTGACTTCAAGTGGACATTACGGGAGATCCGACCGTCGGATTCTCGTAGAACCGGAAACGTTGGGTTCATATCGAAAAGAGCTTTCTAACGAATATTAGAGATTTGAAATGTAAAGACCCGTAACTTCCCCGTAAAGGAAAGCGCGGATAGTTCGAGAACAAGCCACAAAAGAACGCAGACGGAAGAACATTTCATTGTTAATTACAATAATACCATCAGAATAAAAGAATATATAGAGTATAAATAAATATTACACAGAAATATCAGAGATTTAACTTACATTTTAATACATCGCAGCGGAAATAATACAAAACACAACTAGAAGGAGATATACGGATACAAAGCTTTTCGGATATCGTTCCAGCTATAAACCAGGATCCTGTGAATACAAATCTGCAAAACCAAAACTACTAGCTACCCGTGTCAAAATAAGGGCACCCAGAGTTTAGGTCAAAACAATAAACTCCAGGTCAGTCATGGGACTGGTGTGAGAACTAAAAGATTTATTAATCTTTATTTTAAAGTTAGGTAAATCAAGGGACCATGCCGTATAACACGGAACGGGTTTCCTCCAAAGAATATCAGTGCATAAAACAAACAGCGCAATGCTAAATAAAGAAAAATGAAGCTATTATAAGACCCAGTTCCCATCACACAATGCAACGCAAGCCGGAGGATAGGGTTTTTACCTTATAATAGCCAAGAATGCTTGATACGTTTAAAGCAAATCATTTGATACTATTATATGTGTATAGTGTATAAAACAACTTCAAATCATAAGTATCAATCATAGACGGCATAAGCGCCCCATCCCACTATGTCTCCATACTAGGCTCTAAAAATAAAACCGCAAATGTCATGTATTTGGAAATTGGATTTCCATCTATGAACCGAGGCAAAAAATAGTCCTCTACCGATTCGAGACTCTCTAGCCCGAGCCTCAAGTCAGAGCTCAAGTGACCTTGGAGCGACGGGGCTGGTCCACCGATGTGGATTAAAATTCCTGAACACTGCGTTTCCCCACCCTTTGGGGCGTAAGTTTGGTCCGTCTGCCGACCAGAATGCACAACAGCAACAACCACATAAGTCAAACTCATCAGGGCGTGTAAAACCACTGACGCCACTTCTAACTAGAAAGAAACGCATGTCCTCCCTGAGGTCCGTCTCCCGTTTTTGGTTCATACCGGGTGTGAAACTCGCGAAGTAAACGTTACATAAAGCTACATCACAAAGGCCGTGCTTCGATCATCAACCACAAGACTTTGCTTTTCAACAGAAGCCTTGATCATTCGCCACTTAGGCATGCCACACAGGCAATTCACTCTATGCGTTTAATATCCATCAGTATATAACCCCTGAGCTCGTACATCTCAGAGAAGGGCGTTAAGCAAGAGAATAAATTCTCCGCCGCCAAACAGATATATATTTAATAGAAATCAATCACACAGACTGAAATCCAATGTCAGACACACAGTCCATTTACAAGTCGGTTCTGGGTCTGAACGAAACCGGAGGCACCTAGTACACCGCATATCCATCGATCTCCAAGTACGTCTGGATGATCACTAACTGTTTCCATCTTCTTGGGTGTACATCCCAATCGAGATCATCAGTGATTATCCAAACGACGTGGAGACCTCCGGTCTTCGACCTTCGTCTTCATCTTCCACTTATCGTCGTATCAGTTATTCCAATTCGTCAGTCACTAACCGTAAGTTAACAAGAGAATAATTCCCCAAATATTAACCCCGAAGGCCGAAACCAACATCAGATCAATATCCAGAAAACCATTCTGCTTAGCAAACCGACAGTTAGTTTCTAAATTTCAAATTCATAGGGAAAGGTTCCCATTAATTTTGTCAAAAATAAATCCTTTAAATTTATTCTTTAATCTACTTTTGAATATCAATTCAAACTAGTCAGGATTAACGAACCTTACTGAAGTAATCATTTGTTTTAATTTCCCAACCCCAACCTATTCATCCCATGAAGTAAAAATGGTCATACTTCATATCTAACACCACGGTGTTATCGGTAAATTCAATTACCATTTCACGTTTAAATCTAATTAAAGATTTAACTATCGCCTGGAGCAAAACTGGTGATACTCCATTCTCGATCCTTTCAATCTAATTAAAGATTCATTAAAACTCCACTTAGTTTTAATCTTTGACTCGGTTAAAGAATCAGTGTCATTTAAAACACGGTTCACGATAAACCCCAAAATCACATCACATTTCAATCAGTCCCTTACCGTAAATTAGCAAGTGAGCAATTCCTTAAGTATTAACCCCGAAGGCCGAAACCAACATCAGATCAATACCCTAGAAATCATCTTAACTAACCTCCAGTTAGTTTTTGATTTTCTTAACTCCTTTTTGGGTCTAAGAACAGTATTATTGAAGATATTGTTCACGACAATCCAAAATCACATTCCATTAATTATCGGGTTAAAGAACAAGTGTTATTTAAAACACCGTTCACGATAAACCCAAGAATCAATTCGAATTCAATTCCAATTAAATATTATTTAATTGGTACACTTCATTAAATCTAAATAAAAAGATTTAATCTTTTTCTCAACTGGGTTCAAGAACAGCGTTAGTGAAGACACCATTCACGACAAACCCAAATCACATTTGATATTAAATACAAGGCTCTGAATAGAAAATATATCAGCTTATATTCAATATCAAATTCTACGACCAACAAATATCGTGTTGGAAATAACGATACATATATATATATCTTTCAAATTCCCATAACAATATCTATATCATCACGAAATCTAACATCGAAATATTCCGAAGACAATTTCGATTCAAATCCATTCCAATATAATTACTGGAAATTCTGGTTATTTTCAAAAACTTTTCAAATCCAATTTATTTATTTAAAAATAAATAGAATTATAATTCTAGTTCAAAACTAGTTCGTTTCGATAAAAATCTATTTTTACCTTTTCAAATAAGGAGTTTTTCATCCCATTTCTTCTTGAATCATTTCTTATGATTTTACACAAATTATTACTATTTTTAATAATTTTATCAAGGCCTGTACTGTCGATTTCCATCAATGGCCATCGAACTGCACTTACAACGACCTTTTCCAAATTTGATTTGGACATAATTCCAAATCCAACCGTTAGATTTCTAATTTCTAATATTCATTGGAAAGCTCTTTCCGATACAAACCCAAAGGTTCTGGTTTCAGGAGAATCCGACGGTCGGATCTCCCGCAATATCCGTTCGAAGTCGAAGGTCGAAATTCGCGAACTGCCGCAGCGCGGCGCGTTCTATTCAGGCCATTATATTATATATATAATATATGTAATATATACTTCATCGATTTCCTTTTAAAACGTATTTTATAAATCGTTTTAAATTTGTTTTCGAAACGATTACAACTTCATTTTCAAATTCAAATCAAAATTGAAATTTTCCAATATAATTTCGTTTTAAATTCATTTCAAATCGATTTCAATTCAAATTGATTTCTAATTAAATTTCAGTTCTAATTCAATTCAATTTCAATTCGAATTCATTTATATTCAATTTCAATTCGAATTCATTTATATTCAATTTCAATTCGAATTCAATTATATTCAATTTCAATTCGGGTTCGATTCTATTCAATTTAATTCGAATTTCAATTTTTTTCAAAATATCAGATTTTGAAATCACTTTCGATATTCATTATAAAATAAAATCGATATAAATATCGTTTATGTCAAAATGGCGTCAATCTAATCAACACGGCTTCATATATTTATATTTTCAAATATTCTATTTCAAATATTTCTTTTTCAAATATTTCTATTTCATAACTGGAATGAGGCTCAATCAATTACCACATAATGTTAATTATATGGATTTTCTACAACACATGTATAAAATAACAACGATGAATAATCAACCATCATCCAAAGTGCATTCTACACTGTATAAGCATCAAATATAAATATTCAACGCTTATAACAGCCTGTCAATCAGTCGATCGACATACAACTAAACAATCGGGATTAGTGTACGTCAAATATCATCCCAATACCCGTGTGGGGTTTCAAACAATCAAACACAGATTTTATTTGTGCAGTTGGGCGATGTGTAAAATTTATCGTCCCAATCAATATCAACCAAATGTGTGTATATAAACAAATCGTCCGATTCGTTTATTTTTATTTCATTTCTCATATACACGTTAAAAAATTCTGTTTTTAACTATAAAATATTTTCCACTATAAAATATTTTATTTCATTTCACATCACATCACATCACATAATCAACTACACATCAAAATCAAACAAACAAGCATACAAGTCGTCCATGGTCTGTGGACGACGGGTGTCGGGTGCTACTAAACACCGTCTGCATCCTAGTATATATTATTAACTAGAAAACAAAATTTAAAGGTGAGAAGTTCTCACAGAGGGTTCCACTCCATCGTGCTTTGCTTTTGAACTGCTGAACCGTCTGGATTTGACTGAAATTCCAATGCAGTCTTTTCACACTATTCAAATAAAAATTATATTTTTATTGCTTCATTCTAACAAATAAAAATCATATTTTTACTTCATCTTCATATATATTTTCGATGCTTCATTCTATATAAAAATTATATTTTTATATTTCTACTTCATATACAAAGATCGGATTTTTATTTCATTGCTATAAAAATCACATTTTATACATCTACAATATAAAAGATTATATTTTTATACTTCCACAATACAAAAGATTATATTTTTATACTTCTACAATATAAAAGATTATATTTTTAACCTTTACATAATATAAAAATCATATTTTTATTGTCACTACCACATAAAAATTACATTTTTATTATCACTACTACATAAAAATCATATTTTTATTCAATTAAAAAATCCAGTCTTTCTCTAATAAAAGAATCATAACTTTACCTAATTAAAAATCTAATTTTCTTCATTTATAAAAAATCTAAACTTTCATTTATAAAAATCTGAACTTCCTATGAATAATAAATAAGGCTGATTTATATTTTTAATCTAATTACATTAAAGAAAAACAAATCTAAAATTAAGTAAAGTATAAAACTTACAGCATTCGGCATTGGACTGTAAGAAGGGGAGCGTTTTGCAGTTGCTCGCGGGTGATGGCAGGGGGAGTCTGGGCGCGGGTGGCTGTGGTCGATCGTCGGAGTGGCGGTAGGATAAGGGCTGGCGGCTGCGGGTGATCTGATGTGGTGGTGGAGGGTTTCCGCAGTTCAAGGAAGGGGCCAGGGATGCTCACCGCGACGGTCGTGGAGGAGGGGGGTACACCTGTCCGGCGTCGGGCCTGGGAAGGGAGCTCGCCTCCATCGGGGGGGGGGGGCGACGGGATTAGAGGCGGTTGTCCCTTTTTTTTCTGATCATGTTTCATTTTAGAGAGAGAAGAGGGAGAGAACGTGTGAGAGGGAGGGGGTATAAGGATAAGGGTTTATATTTAATTAATTTAATTATTTTTAACTTCAAAAAGGTAACTTTTTATTTTGAAATCAAAATTGAACCCACCGACCGTCGTCCCTAGCTAATTACCCCCATTTCGAACACAATGGGATATGTATCGTAGACTGATTTGATTGTTTCAATAAGTATCCGTCAAAATCAACATATAACTCTATATATTGAATTTGAACGTGCATTTCAATTTACCGGGGTCTCGTACTTACTCTAAAAATTACAGAAAAAATATTTCTAGCTTCGTATTGACGATACGGTCCTAACAAAACTAGTTCCGTCAAATTCTGAGACCGTTTGAAAAATTGCCAATTTCCAGTTGATTAAAATCAACAAAAACTGGTCAAACGCGTTTTCCTTTGCCACGCTCACATATTGATTCGAAAAATTACGAAATTCGAAACCTAGCAATAACTTGACATCACGGATCCAACAAAAGTGGTTTCGTCGAAATCCGAAGTCGTTTGCAAAATGGTTATTTTAAGGGCCGAAATTCCATAGCGACTATTCTGAATTTTCAACTGGGCATAACTTTTTATCCCCACTATGAAATTTCAATTTTTCGGATTCGCTGGAAAGATACCATCAATTAGATTCAAATATTTTTGACTTCACTAAAATCAGGTTTATTTTGCACCCGGTATGTTCAATTGATATTTGAAATCGAATTATCGAACTACCGCGCCATTTTCAATTCCTTTTATATATATAAATAAATATTTAAAATCTAACGACGATTTGAATAAATATATACATTCGAATTCTATTCAAAATAAATTTCTCATCGTTATTATTTAAAATAATTCATTTTAAATAATCAAAATTTGTCAAAATTGCTAAAATAAAAATTTCAAATTGGCTCGCATTTCCGGGTTGTTACAATCTCCCCCACTTAAAACTTTTCGTCCCCGAAAAGGAAAGAAGCCGAAAGTTGTTTAACTAATCAACTCAACTTCCTATATTTTCATTACGGCTTAAGTTCTTCAACTTTTCAGTTTCTAAGAACTTTTCAAATTTTTCATAAATTTGGCTACCACCCTGAATTTTCGAAAAATTTCGCCATAACCTCCCCAGCACCGGGAGCACCGGGAAAATCCCGAAATTGCCATACAGGCCCTCTGATCTCAAAAAGGAAAAGAAAAAGCCAAGCGGCTAACCAATCGGCTCATAAAATCATCATCACCCAAACAAAACAGTAAATTATGGTAAACATATACCTATTTGTTGGGCAAACAATTTTATTCTTCTGCTCTAGCCTCTTTGCTATGACCTGTTCAATGTAAGTACATGTATATGCATGCAAATGCGACTAATTTTCAATACAATTCACTATTTGGTTCAAATTGGCTATATAGTTCAAAATTATCAAACAAATAAACAAACATCAATCAATTAGTGAATTAACGTTTCAAATTAATAACTTTGATACATAGTCAAAAAATCAGATTTTTGATGCCAAATCACAACAATAAGCCCTATCTAGTTTTGGTTCTCACACCAGTCAATTGGAAGTATATAGAAATCTCACTTTCGAAACTCGAAAATAAATACTGGCGATGGTGCCCATCACCAGAATTATCCCCGGGCACTAGAGTGCGATTCCATAACTATCCAATACACTAAAACGTCGAATACACGTTTGCAAGACATATATGAAAAATCTCTATATATTGGATTGTCCAAATTCATATAAATAAATAATCAAATACGGGTAATTGATTTAAATTTTCAAAAAAAACTTGTTTTCAACTTTAAAAATATACTCTTCACACTCATTCTAGGATACTACTGATCCTATCTCTAAGGAGTCATTCTCTTTGGATATTACTAATCCAATATCTGATGAATTCTTTCGTATGGTTCTAATGTGTCTTGTTCTCTGAGCTTTGTAAACCAAAGCTCTGATACCAACTCTAAAGACCCGTAACTTCCCCGTAAAGGAAAGCGCGGATAGTTCGAGAACAAGCCACAAAAGAATGCAGACGGAAGAACATTTCATTGTTAATTACAACAATACCATCATAATACAAGAATATACAGAGTATAAATAAATATTACAAAGAAATATCATAGATTTAAATTACATTTAAATACATCGCAGCGGAAATAATACAAAACACAACTAGAAGGAGATATACGGATACAAAGCTTTCCGGATATTGTTCCAGCTGTAAACCAGGATCCTGTGAATATAAATTTGCCAAACCAAAACTACTAGCTGCCCGTGTCAAAATAAGGGCACCCAGAGTTTAGGTCAAAACAATAAACTCCAGGTCAGTCATGGGACTGTTGTGAGAACTAAAATAGTTATTAATCTTTATTTTAAAGTTAGGTAAATCAAGGGACCATGCCGTATAACACGGAACGGGTTTCCTCCCAAGAATACCAGTGCATAAAAGAAATAGCGCAATGCTAAATAAAGAAAAATGAAGCTATTATAAGACCCAGTTCCCATCACACAATGCAACGCAAGACGGAGGATAGGGTTTTTACCTTATAATAGCCAAGAATGCTTGATACGTTTAAAACAAATCATTTGATACTATTATATGTGTATAGTGTATAAAACAACTTCAAATCATACGTATCAATCATAGACGGCATAAGCGCCCCATCCTACTATGTAGCCATACTAGGCTCTACAAATAAAACCGCAAATGTCACGTATTTGGAAATTGGATTTCCATCTATGAACCGAGGCAAAAGATATTCCTCTACCGATTCGAGACTCTCTAGCCTGAGCCTCAGGTCAGAGCTCGAGTGACCTTGGAGCGACAGGGCCGGTCCACCGATGCGGATTAAAATTCCTGAACACTGCGTTTCCCCGCCCTTTGGGGCGTAAGTCTGGTCCGTCTGCCGACCAGAATGCATCGGCCGAAACCGATATAACTGAGGCGCCTCGCAACAACAACAACCACATAAGTCAAACTCGTCAGGGCGTGCAAAACCACTGACGCCACTTCTAACTAGAAAGAAACGCATGTCCTCCCTGAGGTTCGTCTCCCGTTTTTGGTTCATACCGGGTGTGAAACTCGCGAAGTAAACGTTACACAAAGCTACGCCACAACGGCCGTGCTTCGATCATGAACCACAAGACTTTGCTTTTCAACAGAAGCCTTGATCATACGCCACTTAGGCATGCCACACAGGCAATTCACTCTATGCATTTGATATCCATCAGCATATAACCCCTGAGCTCGTACGTCTCAGAGAAGGGCGTTAAGCAAAAGAATAAATTCTCCGCTGCCAAACAGATATATATTTTATAGAAATCAATCACACAGACTGAAATCCAATGTCAGACACACAGTCCATTTACAAGTCCATTCTGGGTCTGAACGAAACCGGAGGCACCTAGTACCCCGCATATCCATCGATCTCCAAGTACGTTTGGACGATCACTAACTATTTCCATCTTCTTGGGTGTACATCCCAATCAAGATCATCAGTATTTATCCAAATGACGTGAAGACCTCCGTTCTTCGACCACCGTCTTCATCTTCGACTTATCGTCGTATCAGTTATTCAGAATGGGATAAACCCGGTCTTTCCGAATAACTCGCGTATATTATAAACAAGTGTTATACATACACAACATACACCTTATTCCAATTCGTCAGTCACTAACCGTAAATTAACAAGAGAATAATTCCCCAAATATTAACTCCGAAGGCCGAAACCAACATCAGATCAATATCCAGAAAACCATTCTACTTAGGTAACCGACAGTTAGTTTCTAAATTTCACATTCATAGGGAAAGGTTCCTGTTAATTTTATCAAAGATAAATCCTTTAAATTTATTCTTTAATCTACTTTTGAATATCAATTCAAACTAGTCGGGATTAACGAACCTTACCGAAGTAATCATTTGTTTTAATTTCCCAACCCCAACCTATTCATCCCATGAAGTAAAACTGGTCATACTTCATATCTAACACCACGATGTTATCGGTAAATTCAATTACCATTTCACGTTTAAATCTAATTAAAGATTTAACTATCGCCTAGAGCAAAACTGGTGATACTCCATTCTCGATCCTTTCAATCTAATTAAAGATTCATTAAAACTCCACTTAGTTTTAACCTTTGACTAGGTTAAAGAATAAGTGTCATTTAAAACACGGTTCACGATAAACCCCAAAATCACATCACATTTCAATCAGTCCCTAACCATAAATTAGCAAGTGAGCAATTCCCTAAGTATTAACCCCGAAGGCCGAAACCAACATCAGATCAATACCCCAGAAATCATTCAACTTAACTAACCTCCAGTTAGTTTCTGATTTTCTTATCTCCTTTTTGGGTCTAAAAACAGTATTATTGAAGATACCGTTCACGACAACCCAAAATCACATTCCATTAATTATCGGGTTAAAGAACAAGTGTTATTTAAAACACCGTTCATGATAAACCCAAGAATCAATTCGAATTCAATTCCAGTTAAATATTATTTAATTGGTACACTTCATTAAATCAAAATAAAAAGATTTAATCCTTTTCTCAACTGGGTTCAAGAACAGCGTTAGTGAAGACACCATTCATGACAAACCCAAATCACATTTGATATTAAATACAAGGCTCTGAATAGAAAAGATCGGCTTCTGTTCAATATCAAATTCTACGACCAACAAATATCGTGTTGGAAATAACGATATATATATATCTTTCAAATTCCCATAATAATATCTGTATCATCACGAAATCCAACATCGAAATATTCCGAAGACAATTTCGATTCAAATCCATTCCAATATAATTACAGGAAATTCTGGTTATTTTCCAAATCTTTTCAAATCCAATTTATTTATTTGAAAATAAATAGAATTATAATTCTAGTTCAAAACTAGTTCATTTCGATAAAAATCTATTTTTATCTTTTCAAATATGGAGTTTTTCATCCCAATTCTTCCCAAATCATTTCTTATGATTTTACACAAATTATTACTATTTTTAATAATTTTATCAAGGCCCGTACAGTCGATTTCTAATTTCTAATCAATGGCCATCGAACTGCACTTACAACGACCTTTTCCAAATTTGATTTGGACATAATTCCAAATCCAACCGTTAGATTTCTAATTTCTAATATTCATTGGAAAGCTCTTTTCGATACGAACCCAACGGTTCTGGTTTCGGGAGAATCCGACGGTCGGATCTCCCGCAATATCTGTTCGAAGTCAATGGTCGAAATTCGCGAACTGCCGCGATGCGGCCCGTTCTACTCAGGCCATTATATTATATATATAATATATATAATATATACTTCGTCGATTTCCTTTTAAAACGTATTTTATAAATCGTTTTAAATTCGTTTTAGAAACGATTTCAACTTCATTTTCAAATTCAGATCAAAATTGAATTTTTCCATTATAAATTCGTTTTAAATTCATTTCAAATCGATTACAATTCAAATTGATTTCTAATTAAATTTCAGTTCTAATTCAATTCAATTCGAATTCATTTATATTCAATTTCAATTCGAATTCATTTATATTCAATTTCAATTCGGGTTCAATTCTATTCTATTCAATTTAATTCGAATTTCAATTCTTTTCAAAATATCAGATTTTGAAATCACTTTCGATATTCATTATAAAATAAAATCGATATAAATATCGTTCATGTCAAAATGGCGTCAATCTAATCAACACGGCTTCATATATTTCTAGTTTCAAATATTCTATTTCAAATGTTTCTTTTTCAAATATTTCTATTTCAAAACTGGAATGAGGCCCAATCAATTACCATATAATGTTAAATATATTGATTTTCTACAACAGATGTATACAATAACAACGATGAATAATCAACCATCATCCAAAGTGCATTCTACACTGTATAAGCATCAAATATAAATATTCAACGCTTATAACAGCCTGTCAATCAATCGATCGACACACAACTAAACAATCGGGATTAGTGTACGTCAAATATCATCCCAATACCCGTTTGGGGTTTCAAAAAATCAAACACAGATTTTATTTGTGCAGTTGGGCGATGTGTAAAATTTATCGTCCCAATCAATATCAGTCAAATGTGTGTATATAAACAAATCGTCCGATTTGTTTATTTTTATTTCATTTCTCATATACACGTTAAAAATTCTATTTTTAACTATAAAATATTTTCCACTATAAAATATTTTATTTCATTTCACATCACACAATCAACTACACATCAAAATCAAATAAACAAGCATACAAGCCGTCCATGGTCTGTGGACGACGGGTGTCTAGGGCTACTAAACACCGTCTGCATCTTAGTATATATTATTAACTAGAAAACAAAATTTAAAGGTGAGAAGTTCTCACAGAGGGTTCCACTACGTCGTGCTTTGCTTTTGAACTGCTGAACCGTCTGGATTTGACTGAAATTCCAATGCAGTCTTTTCACGCTGTTCAAATAAAAATTATATTTTTATTGCTTCATTCTAACAAATAAAAATCATATTTTTACTTCATCTTCATATATATTTTCGATGCTTCATTCTATATAAAAATTATATTTTTATATTTCTACTTTATATAAAAAGATCGGATTTTTATTTCATTCCTATAAAAATCACATTTTTATACTTCTATAATATAAAAGATTATATTTTTATACTTCTACAATATAAAAGATTATATTTTAATACTTCTACAATATAAAAGATTATATTTTTAACCTTTACATAATATAAAAATCATATTTTTATTGTCACTACCACATAAAAATTACATTTTTATTATCACTACTACATAAAAATCATATTTTTATTCAATTAAAAAATCCAGTCTTTCTCTAATAAAGGAATCATAACTTTACCTAATTAAAAATCTAATTTTCTTCATTTATAAAAAATCCAAACTTTCATTTATAAAAATCTGAACTTCTTATGAATAATAAATAAGGCTGATTTATATTTTTAATCTAATTACATTAAAGAAAAACAAATCTAAAATTAAGTAAAGTATAAAACTGATAGCATTCGGCATTGGACTGTAAGAAGGGGTCGTTTTGGAGTTGCTCGCGGGTGACGGCAGGGGAAGTCTAGGCACGGGTGGTTGTGGTCGATTGTCGGAGTGGCGGTGGGATAAGTGCAGGCGGCTGCGGGTGATCTGATGCGGTGGTGGAGGGTTTCCGCAGTTCAAGGAGGGGGCCAGGGATGCTCACCGCGACGGTCGTGGAGGAGGGGGGTTCACCAGTCCGGCGTCGGGCCTGGGAAGGGAGCTCGTCTCCATCGAGGGGGGGGGGGGGCGATTGGATTACAAACAGTTTTCCCTTTTTTTTCTGATCGTGTTTCATTTTAGAGAGAGAAGCGGGAGAGAACGTGTGAGAGGGAGGGGGTATAAGAATTAGGGTTTATATTTAATTAATTTAATTATTTTTAACTTCAAAAAGGTAACTTTTTATTTCGAAATCACAATCGAACCCACCGACTGTCGTCCCTAGCTAATTACCCCCATTCCGAACAAAATGGGATATGTATCGTAGACTAGTTTGATCGTTTCGATCAGTTTCCATCAAAATCAACATATAACTCTATATATTGAATTTGAACGCGCATTTCAATTTACCGGGGTCTCATACTAACTCTAAAAATTACAGAAAAATTATTTCTAGCTTCGTATCGACGATACGGTCCTAACAAAACTAGTTTCGTCAAATTCTGAGACCGTTTGAAAAATGGCCAATTTCCAGTCGATTAAAATCAACCGAAACTGGTCAAACGCGTTTTCCTTTGCCACGCTCACATATTGATTCAAAAAATTACGAAATTCGAAACCTAGCAATAACTTGACATCACAGATCCAACAAAAGAGGTTTCGTCGAAATCCGAGGTCGTTTGCATAATGGCTATTTTTAAGGGCCGAAATTCCATAGCCATTAATCTGAATTTTCAACTGGGCATAACTTTTTATCCCCGCTATGAAATTTCAATTTTTCGGATTCGATGGAAAGATACCATCAATTAGATTCAAATATTTTTGGTTTCACTAAAATCCGGTTTATTTTGCACCCGGTATGTTCAATTGAAATTTGAAATCGAATTATCGAACTACCGCGCAATTTTCAATTCCTTTTATATAAAAATAAATATTTAAAATCTAACGACGATTCGAATAAATATATACGTTCGAATTCTATTCAAAATAAATTTCTCATCGTTATTATTTAAAATAATTAATTTTAAATTTAAAACTTGTCAAAATTGCTAAAATAAAAATTTCAAATTGGCTCGCATTTCCGGGTTGTTACATGAAATCTAACGGTTGGATATGGAATTATGTCCAAATCAAATTTGGAAAAGGTCGCCGTAAGTGCAGTTCGATGGCCGTTGATTGAAATCGACTGTACGGGCCTTGATAAAATTATTAAAAATAGTATTAATTTGTGTAGAATCATAAGAAATGATTTTTGAAGAATAGGGATGAAAATTTCGATATTTGAAGAGATAAAAATAGATTTTTATCGAAATGAACTAGTTTTGAACTAGAATTATAATTCTATTTATTTTTAAAATAAATAAAGTGGATTTGAAATGGTTTTGAAAATAACCAGAATTTCCAATAATTGAATTGGAATGGATTTGAATCGAAATTGTCTTTGGAATATTTCGATGTTGGATTTCGTGATTATATAAATATTGTTATGGAAATTTGAAAGATATATTTATATCGTTATTTCCAATATGATATTTGTTGGTCGTAGAATTTGGTATTGAATATAAGCCGATATATTTTCCATTCAGAGCCTTGTATTTAATATCAATTGTGATTTGGGTTTGTCGTGAATGGTATCTTCAATAATACTATTCTTAGACCCAATGGAGTTAAGAAAATCAGAGCCTAACTGGAGATTAGTTAAGTTGAATGGTCTCCTGGGTATTGATCTGATGTTGGTTTTGGCCTTCGGGGTTAATACTTAGGGAATTGTTCACTTGCTAATTTACGGTTAAAGGCTGATGGAGTGGAATGTGATTTTGGGTTTATAGTGAACCGTGTTTTAAATGACATTGGTTCTTTAACCCAGTTAAAGACAGGACTGATTTCCCAAGTTAAATAATCATTGATAGTGACTATTGGGAAGATTAAAACCAAGTGGAGTTTTAATGAATCTTTAATTATATTGAAATGATCGAGAATGGAGTATCACCAGTTCTTGTTGCAGTCATGATGGGGGGTTCTCGCTTCCCAATTTAGTGGCGAACGGGAGACTCTTACCCCCACATGTCCCTTGCGGGGGTTGGTTAGGCAGTGGCCGGGAGGCTCGAGAGGGTCGCCGTAAAACAAGTGTAATGGGGGACCAGTTGGAAGCCACGGTGGGTTTTACCTGCTGCTTTGGGGGATGAAGGGATGGTTGCAAAGCCTACCGGATTTTGTCGGGCTGTTTCAGCTTGGTATCGGAGCTTTGGTTTACAGAGCTCGGAGAACAAGACCCTTTAGAACCATACGAAAAAATTCATTAGAGATTGGATTAGTAATATCCAATGGGAATGACTCATTAGAGATGGGATCAGTAGTATCCTAGAACAAGTGTGAAGAGTATATTTTCAAAAGTGAAAACAAGTTTTGTTTTGAAAATTAAATTCAATTATTCGTATTTGAATATTTATTTATATTGATTTTGACTATCAGGTATATAGAGATTTTAATATACGCCTGATCCACGTGTATTGGAAGCCTCCAATATACTGGACGGATATAGAGTCACACTCTAGTCGCCCGTGGATGTTCTGATGATGGTTCGAAACATCATCAGAATTTATGTTCGAGTGACGAAAGTGGGATTTCTATATGATTCCTTTAGACTGGTGTGAGAACCAAAACTAGATAGGGCTTATTGTTGTGATTTGGCATTAAAAATCTGACTTTTTAGTTATGTATCAAAGTTATGTAATTGAAATGATGATCAACTAATTGATTGTTGGTTGTGTTGTTTGATTATGGTTTGAATTAATTAAATGCTGAACCTTTAGCCAAATTATATCAAATGTTGGACTGAATTGAAAATTATTTGAAATTGCATGCATATCCATGTACTTACATTGAATAGGTCATAGCAAGGAGGCTAGAGCAGAAGAATAAAATTGTTTGACCGACAAATAGGTACATGTTTACAAATTTATTGGGATTTGATGATTTTATGAGCCGATTGGATAGCCGCTTGGCTATTTCTTTTTGGATTGATGAGTGCCATGGGAGGCTATTTGAAATATCCCGAAGTCCCTGGTGCAGGGGAGGTTATGGCGAAATTTTTCGAAAATTTAGGGTGTTAGCCAAATTTTTGAAGAATTTGAAAAGTTCTTAAAAACTAAAAATTTGAAGAACTTAAGCCGTAATGAAAATAATGAAAGTTGAGTTGATTTTTAAAACAACTTTCGGCTTCGTTCTTTTTCGGGGACGAAAAGTTTTAAGTGGGGGGAGATTGTAATAACCCGGAAATTCTGAGCTAATTTAATTTTTTTATTTTGGCAATTTTAATGAAGTTTGAATATTTAAAATGAATTATTTTTAATAAAAATGACGAGAAGAATTAGAACATATATATTTATATACGTCGTCGGTAGAATATAAATATTTATTTATAAATATAAAAGGAATTGAAAATGGCGCGGTAGTTCGAAAATTCGATTTCAAAGTTCAAATGAATGTAAAGGATTCAAAATAAACCGGATTTTGGCAAAACCAAAAATATAAGAATCTATTTGAGAATATCTTTCCAACGAATCCGAAAAATCAAAATTTCATAGCGAGGATAAAAAGTATGCCCAGGGGTAAATTCAGAATAGTCGCTACAGAATTTTGGCCCGTAAAAATGGAAATTTTGCTAACGACCTCTGTTTTCGACAAAACCACTTTTGTTGGATCCGGGATGTCAAGTTATTGTTAGGTTTCAAAATTCGTAATTTTCTGAATCAATATGTGAGCGTGGCAAAGGAAAACGCGTTTGACCAGTTTCAGTTGATTTTAATCAACTGGAAAATGGCCATTTTTCAAACTGTCTCGGAATTTGACGAAATTAGTTTTGTTAGGACCGTATTGTCAATACGAAGCTAGAAAATATTTTTCGGGAATTTTCAGAGTTAATATGCGACCCCGGAAAATTGAAATGCGTGTTCAAATTAATTATATAGAGTTATATTTTGATTTTGACGAAAACTGACCGAAACGATCGAATCAGCTTACGATACATATCCCATTGTGTTCGGAATGGGGGTAATTCGCTATGGACAACAATCGGTGGAGTTCGTTTGGAGTTCAAATTGAAAACCTACCTTTTGAAATTAAATAGAATTAAATAAATTATTTTATAAAGCCCTTCCCCTTTCTCTCTCTTGACTCAGTCAACCCCCCCTTCTTCATTCTCTCTCCCCGACACTAAAAAGAAAAAGAGGGGCGGAGCCCTATCGCGTCCTCCTGCCGCCGCAGCCAGACCCACCGCCCGCATCCGTCGTGCTCCGGCGACCCCCCCTGGCCGTCCATCCTCCTCCCCGTCTCCCCTCCTCCCATCTCGAGCCCCACAACCCAATTTAGCCGCAAACCCTAGATCGAACAACACCCCTCCGACGCGCCTCCACCCCCTTGCTGTCTCCAATCGCCTGACGCCCCCCAGCGCACCTGGGCGCCCCGCGCGAGCACCCCCCTTTTTAGCGAGACATCGACTGCCTTTCCCCCCTCCTCCTCTTCAATTACTGTGAGTTTCTTTGTTTTTAATTATTTTTTCTTTATTCTTTTTAGTAGTTCATTCAAATTCCGAAATTAGATAAAATCATATAAAATCGGTTTTGTTTTAAATAAATAACATCGATTGTTTTCAGTTTTAAAAATATATGGAGCATAGATAAAGGTATGATTTCTTTTTTTTACCGATGGAAAGAAATGTGAGTTTTTAATTTAAATAAAAATCATTGTTTAATTCAGTTTTAATATAAACTTGAATTGGATTTTATTTTCAGTTATATATAACATAGGAAAGATTAAATTTTATAGAATAGAAAAGATTTGATTTTTATATTCGAAAAAGATATAATTTTTAAGAAGTAATAGCAAGAATAAAAATATGATTTTTATATTATAGAAAGAATAAAAATATGATTTTTATATTATAGAAAGAATAAAAATATGATTTTTATACTATAGAAAGAATAAAAATATGATTTTTATATTATAGAAAGAATAAAAATATGATTTTTAATGTATAAAACATCATATTGAAAATGTGATTTTAATATGAACAGCGTGGAGAAGACTACGTTGGAAGTGCGGGCAGATCCAGACTGTTCTGAATTTCAGAAATAAAATGGCGGAGTGGAACCCTCGGTGAGAACTCCTCACCTTCAATTTATTTCTAGTTTGAAATATATGCTAGGATGCAGACAGTGCTTAGCAGCACCCGACACTCGTCGTCCACAGACCATGGATGACTTGTTTGTTTGATTGTTGTGTTGTGAAATTTGGTTGTGTGATGTGGAATGAGAAAAAATATTTTATTGTTGAAAATATTTCATAGTTAAAAATATTTTTTTTAACGTGTATATAAAATAAATATTTATAAACAAATCGGGAAATTTGTTTATGAACACCCATTTGACTGATATTGATTTGGACGATAAATTTTACACATCACCCCTCGCCCAACTGCACAAATAAAAATCTGTGTTTGTTGATTTGAAACCCCACACAGGTATTGGGATGATATTTGACGTACACTAATCCCGATTATTTAATTGTATGTCAATCGATAGGTTGACAGACTATGTAAGCGTTAATTATTTATATTTAATGCTTATGCAGTTGTGTGGTGCACTCTGGATGATGGTTGATTATTTATCGTTGCTATTATATACATGTGTCGTAGAAAATCCATATAATTAACATTATATGGTAATTGATTGGGCCTCATTCCAATTTAGAAAATAAATTCATGTGTTGAATAGAAAATAAATTCACGTGTTGAATAGAAAATAAATTCATGTGTTGAATTGAAAATAAATTCATGTGTTGAATAGAATAAATTCATGTGTTGAATTGAAAATAAATTCATGTGTTGAATAGAATAAATTCATGTGTTGAATTGGAAATAATTTCATGTGTTGATTAGAATAAATTCATGTGTTGAATTGAAAATAAATTCATGTGTTGAATAGAATAAATTCATGTGTTGAATAGAAAATAAATTCATGTGTTGAATAGAATAAACATTCATGTGTTGAATAGAATAAATATTCATGTGTCGAATAAAAGCCGTGTTGATTAGATTGACGCCATTTTGACGTGAACGATATTTATATCGATTTTATTCATTTTTATAATGAATATAGAAAAGAAAGTGATTTCAAAATTTAACGTTTTGAAAATATTAACATTTGTATATCGATGATGTGGTATATTCAATTTTAATTCGAAATTGAATATGAAATTAAAATAGTTTTGAAAACAAATTTAAAACGATTTATAAAATACGTTTTAAAATGAAATCGACGAAGTATATATTATATATATTATATATATAATATAATGGCCTGAAAAGAACGCGCCGCGTTGCGGCAGTTCGTGAATTTCGACCATTGACTTCAAGTGGACATTACGGGAGATACGATCGTCGGTCTCTCCTAAAACCGGAACCGTCGGGTTCATATTGAAAAAAGATTTCTAACGAATGTTAGAGATTTGAAATCTAACGGATGGATTTGGAATTATGTCCAAATCAAATTTGGAAAAGGTCGATGTAAGTGCAGTTCGATGGCCGTTGATGGAAATCGACTGTACGGGCCTTGATAAAATTATTAAAAATAGTAATAATTTGTGTAAAATCATAAGAAATGATTTTTGAAGAATTGGGATGAAAATTTCCATATTTGAAAAGATAAAATTGATTTTTATCGAAATGAACTAGTTTTGAACTAGAATTATAATTCTATTTATTTTTAAAATAAATAAAGTGGATTTGAAATGGTTTTGAAAATAACTAGAATTTCCAATAATTGAATTGGAATGGATTTGAATCGAAATTGTCTTTGGAATATTTCGATGTTGGATTTAGTGATTATACAAATATTGTTATGGAAATTTGAAAGATATATTTATATCGTTATTTCCAATGATATTGAATATAAGCTGATATATTTTCTATTTAAAGCCTTGTATTTAATATCAAATGTGATTTGGGTTTGTCGTGAATGGTATCTTCAATAATATTGTTCTTAGACCCAAGGGAGTTAAGAAAATCAGAAACTAACTGGAGATTAGTTAAGTTGAATGGTCTCCTGGGTATTGATCTGATGTTGGTTTCGGCCTTCGAGGTTAATACTTAGGGAATTGTTCATTTGCTAATTTATGGTTAAAGGCTGATGGAGTGGAATGTGATTTTGGGTTTATAGTGAACCGTGTTTTAAATGACATTGGTTCTTTAACCCAGTTAAATACAGGATGTGATTTCCCAAGTTAAATAATAATTGATAGTGATTATTGGGAAGATTAAAACCAATTGGAGTTTTAATGAATCTTTAATTAGATTGAAATGATCGAGAATGGAGTATCACCAGTTTTGCTCCAGACGATAGTTAAATCTTTAATTATATTTGAACGTGAAATGGTAATTGAATTTACCGATAACACCGTGGTGTTAGGTATGAAGTATGACCAGTTTTACTTCATGGGATGAACAGGGTGGGATTGGGAAATAGAATAAATGATTACTTTGGTGTGGTTCGCTAATCCCGACTAGTTTGAATTGATATTCAAATGAAGATTAAAGAATAAATTTAAAGAATTTATCTTTGATAAAATTAATGGGAACCTTTACCAAAGTATAAGAATATTTGAATAAAAGAATATTCTGAATTGGAATGAGGCATATGTTGTGTTTGTGTAACACTTGTTTATTATATACGCGAGTTATTCAGAAAGACCGGGTTTATCCCATTCTGAATAACTGATTCGACGTGGTGTCGAGGATGAAGATGGTGGTCGGAGACCGGAGTTCTTCACATCGTTTGGGTGATTACTGATGATCTTGATTGGGCTGTACACCCAAGAGGAGGGAATCGGTTGGTGATCGTCCAGACATACTTGGAGATCGATGGATATGCGAGGTACAAGGTGCCTCGGTTTCGTTCAGACCTAGAACGAACTTGTAAATGGACTGTGTGTCTGACATTGGATTTTAGTCTGTGTGATTGATTTCTATTAAATTTTTATCTGTTTGGCGGTGGAGAATTTATTCTCTTGCTTAACGCCCTTCTCTGAGACGTACGAGCTCAGGGGTTATATATTGATGGATATCAATCGCATGGAGTGAATTGCCTGTGTGGCATGCCTAAGTGGCAAATGATCAAGGCTTCTGTTGAAAAGCAAAGTCTTGTGGTTGATGATCAAAGCACGGCCTGTGTGGCATAGCTTTGTGTAGCGTGGATTCGCGAGCCTCACACCCTGGTTGTGAACCAGAAACGGGAGAGGACATCAGGGAGGACATGCGTTTCTTTCTAGCTAGGGTGGTGTCAGTGACCTACCAGCCCTGACATTTATATTTTTTTCACCTGTGTGGTTGTTGTTGTTGCGAGGCGCCTCGGATATATCGGGGACTGTGTGAAACCGATGGAGTCATTTGGTTCATTTACGCCCCAAAGGGCGGGGAAACGTAGTGTTCAGGCATAATAATCCACATCGGTGGACCGGCCCTGACAATCCAAGGCTTGTCTGCGTGCTTGCCTGAGACATGGTAGGCTAGATTGTCTCCAATCGGTAGAGGATGGTCCCTGGCCTCTGTTCACAGATGGAAATCCAATTTCCAAATACGTGACTTTGCGGTTTTGATTGTAGAGCCTAGTATGGCGACATGATATATGGTACCCATGCCGTCTATGATTGATATTTATGATTGAAATTGTTTTAACACTATACACTTATAGTAATAAAATATGAAATTTAGCGTTTCAAGCACTTTGGCTATTATAAGGTAAAACCTTATCCTCCGGCTTGTGTTGCATTGTGTGATGGGACCTGGGTCTTATAATAACTTTATTTTTCTTTATTTAGCATTGCGCTGTTGTTTTATGCCCGGGTGTTCTTGGGAGGAAACCCGTTCCGTGTTATACGGCGTGGTCCCTTGATTTACCTAACTTTAAAATAAAGATTAATAACTGTTTTAGTTCTCACACCAGTCACATGACTGACCTGGAGTTTATTGTTTTAACCTAAACTCTGGGTGCCCTTATTTTGACACGGGCAGCTAGTAGTTGTGGTTTTGCAGATTTATATTCACAGGATCCTGATTTACAGCTGGAATGATATCCGGAAAGCTTTGTATCCGTATATCTCCTTCATTTGTGCTTTGTATTATTTTCCGCTGCTATGTCATGTATTGTCATCTATGATACTTATCGAATGTGTAACATTTATTTATACTCTGTATATTCTTGTATTCTGATGGAACTGTTGTAATTAACAATGAAATGTTCTTCTGTTTGCGTTGCGATGTGTCTTGCTCTCAATTCTATCCGGGCTTTCCTTACCGGGGAAGTTCAGGTCGTTTCATTATGGCATTCTCTGTTGGGGATTATGACTTTAAAGTTATGCATTCTGAAGGATTTTGTATAAGACTGATATTTGTGTACTTGGGTTTTGGTGTTGTGATGTAACCAAACTTAATTATGTTTCTTATGTAATAAATTTATAAAATTTTCAAGTACTACTTTACATATCTGTCTTGTAAATTTCTGTTCTGTTTACTTATAATGTTCCACCGAAGTTAAGGCATTCCCTTTGTGAGTGACCATAATGGAAGTGGGGTGTTACAATAATCGAAGACGGAGTAAAGTGCAAGGTCTTTTTCCATTTATGGAAATTGTGCCTTCAGTTTTGTTCAACCCCAGAACGAACGTATATGGACGAATGTCTGACAGAGTATTTCCAGTGATCGCATACATTGGTCTGTATAAATATATATGGTGGCGGAGAATTTATTCTCTTAGCATAATATACAGATTATATTTATGCAAATCAATTAGTGATTAAGGGATCTGACCATGTGGCATTCAAAGTGATTGTGCTATTAGAGAAATGTAAGTAATCGTAGCCTTGAGCCTCAACAACCGGGAATTGACAAAATTCGGGCAGGCAGCATGGCTATGTGGGTAGCTCCCATTAGGGTGTATTATCACCTATCTAGAGAAATTCATTTCATTTTTTATTCTATTTGATGTTGTCCCATTCGAGAAAACGGTAGCTGATTCCAACCATCGTCGATATATATTCGATACACTCAAGCGAAATGAGTTGTCGGTCATGTATGGCCGGGTTACAAGATGTTCTTGTTGAACCCAGTGTATTCTCCTCTAGAGATACACTATCGGAAGGTGGTTCCATACCTTGTCATAGTTGGAAATGCATTACCCAATAAGTGCTCGCGATTTTTGATTATATATTATATTACGTGGAACGTTAGATGAAAGCGTTACACTAGATTTCTATTTATTAGATTAAACACTACTATAATATCAAAAGAGTTTTGATATAAAGATTATCGTTTTCTTTCAAAAAGAATTTGAAAGTCAAATCAAGTGTTTTGGATTCTCATAAGGGAAAAGCCCGTTCCGTTTTATGTGGCATGGTCTTATGAGATATCGTTTATTTTATTAAACTGTTTTAAATTGTTTACTCATACAAGTCCCATGATTGACCCGGAGTTTATTTTGTTTGTTTTCCCTGAACTCTTGGGTGCCCAAATTTGTACGGGCAGTCAAATAGTTCAGGATTTTACAGATTTATCTGAAGGAGCTTGGAGCAGGAGGCTTCAACGTATTTAGTTATTCTTTTTTCACTGTGTTGTAAGTGTTGTACTCTGACAATTGTATGTTATACAGTTAAAATTTTGTATTCCAAAAGTTATGATATATTATATTTTGTTCCGCTGCGATATGAGATTCTATGTTGTTATTTCTGTTCTTCTTCTACCTTTTTCTTCTAAAAAAAATGATTCATATTTCTATGATATTTGGGTTGGACGTGTGATGTATGTAGTCAACTCAGATAGTATGGATTTGCGGTTCGTTACAGTAGCACTATGATTTTAATCTAACTAAGATTAGTTTATATACAAAATTTCACTATCCACAGAAGATCAAAATCATAGTCGAATATACTTTTTAGCTATAAAATTCTAGTAGATTCGGCTCCCTAACAGCAAAAATAGCAAATCTAGCCTTAGCTATTTTACTTTCTCCACTGAAAAACAATTAAACATTGGCTTGAAACATTCATTAAGGATGCTATTATAGAAATAACTAGTTATAAACAAAACTATGACACCTACAAGCTGCTTTTTTATATAACTACACTTACAAGCAGTTATGATCCATTTAAATGCACTATGTACTAAAAAATAGGTTTACCATAGATAAACATAACCAGATTAAGTGATTATTGAGATGTACTTTGGAAATGGAAGATCGTGAACTATATGAAAAAGGAAAACAAAAAAATATTCTATCGGCTACTTGCTCTCATATTTTCTAATATTTATCAAATGACACGCAATCTTTGCTATTAGTGTTAGGCAATGAGATGATGTTTTTAATGACAATAACCTGTTAACTTTTTGAACTACTATTAAAAAAATAAACTAACACTATTGTCTAGATTTTTTTTTGAAATTTTGTCTATATATATATACATACACACACACTGATATATATACATATATATTAAAAATTGGTCCACTTTATTAATTTCTAAAATAATAATACATCATCAAACCAAATACAAACATGCATAAACCAAAATAACAAGAAACATAATACAAACTATATCCAAATATGGAAAAAGTATAATAAACTACAGACTGGCCGGAAGCATCACAACATCTGCGCAGACACTTCCGGGCCATAGATTTATGCCTTCATCCACGAGAGACCGACTAACTGCTCCAAATCCTCTCTTGCATCTTTGAACATCTACCATGGTTATAAACTTTCATATTTTAGCTCCACTATACTAATCTTCAAAAGTAGATCGATACATTCTCTATATACACAATTATACATATATATACACACACACACACATATGCAGGATTTTTACGCAGGTATTGATTATTGAAGACCATACAGTTTAAAGATTCAAAGACTGTAGATTACAAAAGAGTTCAAGATTGAACACTCATGAGTGACAAGAATTTAAGAGTTCAAGCAAGATATTAGGATAAGTAATAAAGTTTTTTTGTTAATAATCCATAATAGCACAAAAATCTTTATTCTAGTCATGTTTTATAATATTTTAAAAAATCCTATGTTTTCAATCGACTTCAAAATTACTTCCTTTTTAAAATATATCTCCTGATTATTTACATTATTTCTTGAATTTTAAATTAACTCCTGATTTAAATATTTTATATTTTCTTATTTATATTTTAGTTTTTAAATATACGTTTATATAATTAATTTTATATTAAGTTTATTTCCTTATATTCATATTTATAGTTTTATATTTTAGGTTCTAAATTTCTCATATCTATATTTATAGTTTTATATTAAGTTTTGATATCACTTTTATAGATTATAAATATATGTTTAAAATTTATATTCTTACTCAATTATACTATTTTAACAAGAAGAAAAATATTTTGTTTAAGCTCCAGAGTTACCTTGGTTTATTTAAACATCATTTCCATTGTTTTCAAAATTTAAAATTAGAAAGGGCATGCTTTCATGCACTACCCTACATTTTGACATCATAGTCGTTTTTTCCAAAAAAAATAATCAAAAGAAGCATTTATTCGTTTAATACTTTTCCTGAAGAGATATGACGAGTTATTTACTATAAGTATCCATTTAAATTCGATTTTTCTGACTAACTTTCATTTTCTTCTTCTCTCCTTTTCTTCTCTTTGTTTATACTCTTAACTTTCAAGTTTCCATAATCAAACTCTATTGAAATCCATAATGAATAAAACTAGATCATTTTTAGTTTGATTCTCTACAACCCTCTCTGAAAGATCCAAATGTTATTCGGAGTTATATAAGTACTTTTAATCAAAGATTGGAATATCAAAGTCCAATCAAGTCTTTTTGTTAGGGACGGAATGCAGATCTTAAGGCAAGACTAACACTAGAGGCAATGTGAATAATGTTTTCAAAGAATTAATGAAAATCCAAAACTTATATGATCTACCATTTGAATCACACACAAAAGAGAAGATTATGGACATAGGATTAAACACAAACACAGAAATAAATAAATATAAAATGCATAAATAGGAAGGAACACACCGAATTTTATATTGGTTCAGATTACTCTTACGTCCAGTCCCACGCAATTCTGGATTGCACAGAGTTTTATTACTATAACAATATCCAAGTATAAACCCCGTAGGGCTGGCAACGGGTACCCGAAAATCTGATATCCGTCCGCATCCTTATCCGAAAAGCGGATAAATATCCAATATCCAAAAAAAGGATGCGGATATGGATACATAGATATCCACATCCAAAAATTATTCATCCAAATATTTTTAACATTATGCTCAAAATTATATTTATTTTAGTACAATGAATCAGATTTATTTATTGCTTTACTAAGTCGAAGGTTTATATCATATGCACTAAATGCATATTAGTTACTCACATCTATTTAATTTCATCATATATGCTTATTTTTAACACTTTAGTGATCAAAGAAATATAAAAGCAATTATGTTAGACTACAAATTTTCATTTATGTTTCATGATTTATCGATCGTTGGCGGATAGGATAATTACCAAATATCTGTCCGTATCCGCGGATACAGATATCCTATATCCGAAAATGATTTCGGGCATGGATAGGGATACGGATATAGCACTCTCTGTATCCGAAAGTATACATTGATAGCCCTAAATCCCCTTGATTTACCGGCTACAAGGTTGACACCGCTCCCTTTCCTTGATTCCAGAACTACGAGGAACACACCCTTTCTCACAAACTTCCTGAGTGATTACAACATCCCTATAACTCTTCAATAGCACTTCAATTCAGAGAGTAATGAGTAGAGAGTGAGAAAAAGAGAAGTTTTATGTAATTAGAATAGAAATTGGCAAAGTAGAAGTGTAGAAATCAATAAAATAAGAAATATTAATGGAGGGATAAAGAGGGGTGAAGATAGAGAATAAAAATGGTTAAAAAATGTGAATTCAACCCCTATTTATAAGATTTGAAAGGTTGCAACGTTACAAATAGTGAAAAGATACCTCCCTTGAAAATTGAATTTCTGGCAGTTATTTGTTGACAGAGACATATATGTATGTTGACATACTTATGTAAAAAATATTTTTTATACTATTTTTCAAGTGTTTTATTGTATATATTAATCTGGAAATTCTTGAATTAAAAATTTGTGATACAAATGAGTGTTCTAAAGTATAAAATCATACGAAAACATAAATATAAATTATATAAACATGTTTATAAATTATCAAGTTTAAAACTATATAAATATAAAACTATAAAATTATATAACTATATAAATTTATATATAAACTTTAAAACTTATATGTGAAATCAAAAGTAAGATAGAAAAACAATTTGAAATTAGAATTTGAATTTTGAAAATCATAATTTGAAATTTGAAAATCAGAGTTTGAAATTTGAAAAATTAGAATTTGAAAAACAGAATTTGAACCTGGAGTGTTATTCAAAGTCTTACATATAAACAAGACTCTATTATTATATTTGTCCTGAACTCTTGAATTCTTGATAACTTGATTACTCATGACTCTTGAATCTTCTCTGAATCTTGAATCTCTAAAACTATACAGTCTTCTGTATTTAAGTCCTATATACAAATCCTGCATATATGTCTATATATATATATATTCTAGATAGAGATGTTAGCATATATTTTATAATTAATGATAATTGAAATAAGGTTGTCGTCATCAAAACTCCATTCTCCAACAATCTCCCCCTTTTTGATGATGACAACCTTAGTTTATAAAATATTCATACCTATACATACGTGTTGATTTTGATCCCTTTAATACTCCCCTTGTAATCATGAATCCTATATACTCTCCCTTATCCTAAGTCTAACTAATCCTTATATTTTATAATTTCTCCCCCTTTGTCATTATAAATATGAAACTCTAAAAGTGCTCCTCCTAAATCCTACATCTATCTATATAGAACCTTATGATTAAATATTTAATTCTATACTAATGTATTTAATATACATAACTCCCCTAAATTCATGACTCTAGTATATCCTTACGCTAATATATAACTACCCCCGATTCTATAATATCCTTATATTCTTATATCTCCCTCTAAATCTATAATTCTAAGCCTAAAAGACTATAACTCCCCCTAAAATTATGACTATACTAGTCTAATAAACTAAACAAAAGGATAATAAATTAAGCAATCCAATTGATATTTATAATCGATCCAAAAAAAAAAATTCAAGCAATTCAAACATTCTAAACCAAATCAACCAAAATAATATATGTTAATTTAAAAAACAACCAAAACAATCTAAACCTTCAACTAATCCTAGAAACTAAAAAACTCCTCCTTAATCTAATACCAGACTAAACCTAGCCTAAATTATAATTCCCTTAAAACTATAATAAGACTTTAATCTAGACTATGATATAACTTAAATTAATATAAGTCAAGAAATTTAATCCAAACAATCAACCAATTTAAGTTTTGTTGTCACAAAACATCAATAAAAATAAAGTCAAACATTTCTTGTAACTTCTATTTATCCTAAAAACCTATAGAACTCCTGTCAACCTTAAATGCATAAGTATTTTTTAAGTCTATCAACCATTAATGAAATTTAACCATGTCAAGTAAGTCAATCAAGTTATTCAAGTCAAACAAATCAAACGAGCCAAACAAGTCAATCAAGCAAATCAATTCAATCAAGCCATTCAATTCAATCAAGCAAGTCAATCAAGTCACAATAAATATTTTATTTTATTTCATTAATAATCCTATATTTACAATTAGATAAAAAAATCCTCATACAGTATACTTGTTATGTGCGGAGTTGAAAGCTAACATTTAGGGATGGAAATGGGGCGGGTCTAGGGTCCAAACCCGCTTGACCCGCCCCTGGTTTTACCTATTTAGACCTTCCCTATAGGGTCTTCGGGGTGGGTAGATCCAGTACCTTCTTTTGGAGGTCCACGTCTAGGGTCAGGTCTGGGGCTTAGTTAACCCGCCCCAACCCGACCCGCATGATTTAAATATCATTAAAAAACTTTATAACTATAATGATTACTTTTTAATCTTCTTAGATGTACATGGTTATAACTTGATTATTATATTTTTTCAATCAATAAACTATAAATTTTCAAATTATTAAGTTGCATCAATGATAATCATACAATAACAAATGCATACATTTTGAACTATTATCTTACAACTCATTTTAATATATTCTCTTATCATTGTGAACACATTATAATATGTATATAATTCATCATTTAGTGATAAAAATATAAGTATATAAATTTGTGTACATGAGAACACAATATCATCGGGTCGTGGGGCCGGTCGGGTCAACCCTGACCTGTACGGATTTCGGGTACGGGGCGAAATTCCAGACCCGCATCGGTCTACGGGGCGGGTCTGGGGCGGGGTTTAAAAAGTCCAGTTCTGGTCTGGGGCACGAGAAGCCTTCACCATAGCCATTCCTAATAACATGTAACACAATGTGTGCAGTATGTTGGTTATAATGTAGTATGAACTGTATGCCATATGTAAAGCAATATAAGATGATATATTGAATGATATGCAACTTGTGATGTGAATGATTTTATTTTGACATGCATTGTAATAAATGAGGTATGATATTATATTATGATAATAATGATTTGATGATGATATGTATTTCTGTAAAAGATATTTAAAGTAATACCTAACTATTATGCATATACATATATATTATAAATTATTTGAATCAAACAAAGTTAATGTTAATTTCTAGACTTAGGTTAATTAAATTAATGAAAGTGATTGAAAGAATAATAAAGATAAGAATTTAATCAAAAAATATATTCATGATAAGTAGTAAAATATTAAGAATAATTCTATGAGAAACATGGAGTTAAATAATCTAAGTAGGGTACTTCTTATAGTAAAAATTGAAGATATTTTTAAAGAGAACACAAAAAATTTATCATATAAAGTAAACTATTTTAATGTAATCATATATTCATAATTGTATATATAAAAACTAATAAAAATTAATGTATTGTGTGATATACATCAACCTTTTAGTACAAATTAAATTTACTAAGGAAACATTAAAAGTTAAACTTAAAATTAAAAGATTATTATATAATTTATAATTATAACAAAATTAATTTTTGTTAAAATCTGGTAATATAGAGTAAATTATAAAAATATATTTTACATACCATAGTTTAAATATACAAGTTTTATAAATATAATAAGATAAGAAAACCAAAATTAGTATTCACTTTACAATGTAATCCTATTCTTTATGTAATTATAGATGAAATATATATAAGTTAGATTATGTATGTTTAAACTACATATATAAAAATAATTATATTAAAAAACTTTAAATTATTTCAAGCATATATCTACATAATTTTTTTGATTTATATAATTTCAATGTATATATATATATATATTTGAAACAAAATTTATATGACACGAACCAAACCCCAGCTCCATGGTGGCAATGTTGGTCTTTGGAAAATAACACATTAATCAAATCAGTAGATTACAGAAAATATCATAATAGATAAAATTGGAGAATAACTTACATTATCTCACAATAGCGGAATCATAATCATCATCAGAGTTACACAGATACAGGATCTTGCTTAGTACATAACAAGTTTCATCAAATAGATAATAAGTCTACAGCGGAATCAAATATAACATACATAAGGTAATGTTTAAAGGTTCAAAAGAAACGATAAAAGATAAGTCTTCATCTTCAGCCAAAAGAGCACCTAATGCTATGGTGCATATCCAAATGTAAGCCAATCGCCTGTTCACTAGGATGCCTGTGTAAAAATATAGGCATCCGAGTTTGTAGGGGTGAAACAAACTACGAGTCAATCATGGGACTGGTATGAGAAATTATATAGTTACTCAGCTTAATTAAGAACACGACAAATCACAGGACCATGCCATTTGTAATGGAACGGGTTTACTCCATTGGATTGCCAGTGGATAAAATAAAGTAAATTAAATAAACAACGTAATGCTTTTTAGAAAATGAAGCCATTACAAGACTCAGGTCCCATCACACAATGCAAACACAAACTAGAGGATAGAGTTTACCTTATAATGTCCAAATATGCTTGATATGCATAAAAAAATCATTAGATATTATCATTAGTGTCTAGATGTTCCAAAAACAATTTTAACATAAATATATCAATCTTGGACGGTAAAGTACCCCATCCTACTATGTCGCCATATAGGTTTACAATTAAAACCGCACAATGTCGTATTGGAAATTGGATTTCCGTCATGTGTCAAGGCAAGGGAGGTCTCCTTACCGGTTTTGAGACACTCAAGAAAATGCCTCAGGATCACACCTATGGGAAACCCTTGGATCTTCAAGGCCGGTACACACCTAACGTTTGTAGACTAGTTATTCCTGAACAATATGTTTCCTGGTCCTATCGGACCTATCACTCGAGCCTTTTTGTCGGCTCTATTTCTGAGGCGCCTCGCAATCCATCATCCACATAAGTAAAAATGTCTGGGATCCATACCATGATACCACTTCTAGCTAGAAAGAAACACATGCACTCCCTATAGTCACTATCCCGTTTCTGACTCATACTAGGGTGTGAGGCTCACGAATTAACGTACACAAAGCTATGCTACTTACAGCTGTGCTTTGATCATCATCCACAAGACTCTGCTTTTCAACAAAAGCCTTGATCATTTGCATCTTAGCATGCCACACTGTCAATCCATACTTCATTTATTTCCACCAATATAAAACCTCTAAGCTCGTTGTCTCAAAGAAGGGTGTTTAGCAAGAGAATAAATCTCCCCCCCACCAAAAAAATATATTTAGTGGAGATGAACAACATAGCACACATTACAATGCCAAGCATACGATCCATTCATACGTCTGTTCTGGGTCTGAATGAAACCGGAGCCACCTTATTCCTCATCCTACATGTCCAGTATAGAAGAGAGGTCCTCGTATATCCAGACAATCAACAAGTATGTCCGAACAACTACCACTATAACCCCTTCAAGGGAGCTACCCATACCAAAGGCATCAGTAGTAATCCATTCTATGTGAAGTTTGCCGATCTTGCACCGTCTTTATTATCTTCGACTTTTAATCGTCTTCTGGCAATTAATAGAAGTCCCGAACCAACCAGATTCGGGAGTTAGTTAAAGACTAGAAATCCTCTTCTGGTAAGTTATAGAAGTCCCGAACCAACCAAGATTTGGGTATTTAGTGGAAGACCAAAAACCCTCTTCTAGAAATTATTCGAAGTCCCGAACCAACCCAGATTCGGGTATTTAGTGGAAGATCAGAAATCCTCCCCTGCCAATTAATAAAAGTGTCACCCTTTTGAGTTTATTTTCCAAAGTAGAGGATGTATGTGATTTGTTAGCCACTCTGTTGAATTGTGATTGTCAAAGTAGGGGATGTACGGGCTTTGTTGGCCACTCTCTGGCCTGTGCGTCTGTGCACTTAGCTTGCTTATTCTCAAGTAGGGCCCAAGGACTTACTCGACCTCGCTTTAGGAGGCGCCTTACCCTGACCATCATAGGTGGTGATAAGGGTTTAGATCCTTGAACCTAACCATCGTAGGTGCAGCTAAAGGCTTCCTCTTTTAATGCTATACCATGGTCATCGTAAGTGGTGATAGAGGTTCGCACTCCACCCCTTCAAGGGGTGCCTTAATCTGACCATTGTAGATCAGGATAAGAGTTTGCAATGCTTTAACCTAGCCCTGTTTGATTTAGACACGGATAACGGCTTACACTCAACCACCTCTATGTTGTGCCTTAACCAGTCATCATAAATGAGAGTTAGGGTTTTAGCTGCTCCATCGTGGGGGCGAAGGCTTACACTTTGATGCTTTAACCTAGCCCTTTCTAACTTAGGCACAAAGTATGGCTTATACACCACCCTCCTCCAAGGGGTGCCTTGCCCTGACCATCTTGGCAGTGACAAGGATTTTTTGCCATCGTATATAGCTTCACACTTTTTGGGTGGTTCAAATTTTTTGGGGAGATCATACCGCAACCATGTAGACATTCTTGCTTCAAAGAATTCATTGTTGTCAAATTTAAGTTGATCTTTTTACAAATATCCGTTATTGGCCTTGACTATAGAATCTGATAACCATTCTTTCCAAGGCTGTGCAATGATTAGTCTCATGCTCATCCATCATATGATAGTGGCAGTAAGGGCCTCCGGATTTCCTCTCATATTTTGGTTTCTTCTTGGATGAGGCCAAAAGTTTAGCTCATGTTTAGTCAAGAAGTAGATATTCTTGATTGATGTAATAAGCTCGCATTCCCTATATAGTCTTGATTCAAAATTTCCTTTTGATATTAAAGATTTATCATTTTGCTACTCTGTGTTGTGGCTTATTTTCATCTTCCAACCTTCATTTATGAATATTTCAAGACCGTAGAGCAATTCTTTTTGTCCACTTAAAGGTGAATTGATTAAATTCTTCCATTATCCTTTCTTCAAGTATCCTATCTCTTGTTTGTGATCGTATGACTTCTCTAAGGTGGGAGTACATCTTATTTCCTATTGTTGTAGAGCTACTTAAAGCGAAGATAGGGATTGGTCCTATGTAGAAAGGGTTAACGCTCCAACGTTCAGGGTCATATTGTTCTATTTCCTTTTTCCAATTAATGATTTGCAAGGCCTCCATTCTTAACCTTTGTTCTTCCATCACTCTCGGGTCAGCAATGTCTGATATAGCCATTTGAGATTTGGAATATTCTTGTTGGGACAGTTTGCCCATAGTCTTGCCTCTTCAAAGCTTAATCCAATTCGGGATAGAACAAAAAAATTAGGAATATGGCTGTTAACCACAAGGTCGGAGGTTCAAGCCCCCTTCTAACGCCAAAATATTAAGGATATTTTTCGTCAACACCGAAGGAAGGTCTAAGGAAGTGGACCTAAGGATAATAAGGAATTATTTAGTTTCCACGGGCTTGAGTTAGTTCATTGTATCCTAGATATCAAGGTCTTAGGCCCGAAGATTAGTTACTCTTCGGTCAATGGGTGGGTATAATGCTTACGAGACTTAACAACCAATAGTTACCTTAAGATAAGGGTTCCCTAAGCGCAACACAAGTTAGGAAGCTAAACGTCTTGAAGAAGGGTATTTCAGTAACCTGGACTTAAGGTTAAGGTGTATGAAGTTTTTTTTGTGGATAAAGCATAAGGAAATAAGCAAAAGAAGCATCGAGGTAAATCATAGAAATTATGCTAAGTGTCGATTCACTCCTTACTGCGCATTGATTTGGGTATATAAGTGTTTGCAAAGGAAATCCCCAAATTGATTTACAAATCAGGGTTTACTCTAAAAGAAATGAGTACAAGATTGAGGAATGAGAAAATTCCCTAAAATATGACCCTTGGGTCTTATAGACAAATCGGGTCCCCTTTTGTCATCAGCTCAGCAAAAGCCTCTTTCGGATGCGACAATAAGTTTTCGGCTGCTTTGCACCTTTCGACTCCGATAATCGTGGTTTAGGCCGCCTTTCATTCTACTTGGCATTGTTACTGGATCCAATCTGGCTTTCGGAGTATCGCTTTAGCCTTAAGGAGCTTAACCTTGATGCCGCTTTTCATGTGCATCGATACCAAGTCCTTTGGTATAGATAGCTTTCAGAATTGCTTTCGGTCTTCAATGATAAGCTCTGGTTTGGCTTTGAGCGTTCATAGCATTCTTTTGGGCTTCCGTGTCTTGTGACCTCAGAATCATCATCTCTTTCGGTATCGACACTAAACCAATTAGTGTAGATAGCTTCTTCTTTTATAAGCTTCGATTCACTTTTGGCGAGTCTTTGGAGTTGGTTCCGATCTTGCGACAGTATGCTTACGGTGCACCTTCTGATGGCTGTTTAAGCTATGTCTCGGTGTCAATATCGGTACTAAGAAAATTGGCATCGATAGCCTCTTAATCCCTCTTGTTTATGCTGCGAATCGAATACTTTCCTTTTTGAGTTTTAGGTCCTACATCATATGCTTTTGGCTCTCATTCCTTTTTTCTTGCTTCCAGTTTTACTTTCAGAACTAAGCCTATGTTGATTGCCTTCAGTGCCGGTACTGCTTTTTCGTTATCCTCTTTCGTATTGGTTCCAAGCCCTTTCCTCTTATGTTGGCGCTGATAGCCCATTAACCAAATCTTCTTCTTTTTGCTTTCGGCCTTAAGTGTTTTAGTAGCTTGTTGTCAATTTCATGCCTCCAAGTCATTCTCTTTAAGTTAGTTGCGATCTGATACCCCTTCACCGAAAGTTGGTTCCGACGTTGAATTTGGAAGTAACAATTAAATATTGTATTCAGAAAACCTTTTATCCTACGATAAATGTTCTATTTTGAAACTTTTTTTGAAAGGCAAGTGAAAAGTTTTATTCACAACATCAAGAGTTACAACCAAAAATGCAACAAAAGCAATACATACTCTTCATAATTTCTTTCCTTTCAAAAATCAGACCACAAAAAAAGATTTACAATGCAACCACCATAGTGCAGTTAACTATCAACCAAAATTCTGAGATCAATTATCAGTAGCTCTCGAATGACCACAGCTGAAGATCAGATAACACCAGACCATTAAATTGCAAAGGAATCTTATAAAAGCCATTGACATGTATACATCTACAACGACACCAAGCTTATACATCATGTAACCAAAACTACAGCAGGAAAGAACAAAGGGCAAATACGAAACTCCACTCAGGCATCATATAAACCAAAGTGTTGCCAGAAACTTTCAAAAAACATCAAAGTAATCAAAATAATTTAAATTGCAGAGGTCCAATCACAAAAATGGGATTGCTTCTCGTGTGTCTTATAGATTTCTTGGAATTGGTTAATGGTATAACATCCTCGGGGTTAAAATCCAACCCATCATTCAAATCTTCATCAAAAGTTGCTTTTTCTTGTTACCTTTCTGTTTAATACTTAAGGAAGAAGACATAAGTGGTGAGGCTGATCTTGCATTAGATGGTGGAGGTAGAATTAAATGAGAAGGAGGTGACATATGAGCATAGGGTGAGGTGACATATGAGCATAGGTTGAGGCGGATGACATTGCAGTAGTACTAGCAAATGAAGGAGTTGATATTGTAGTATAAGAGGTAAGGACTGAGGGCAAAGATTGACTAAACGTAGTACCCATATGGATAGATTATGATCGCATTGATGTGGTAGTACCCACATCAACATGAACAAAATTTTTTTGAGCATTAATCATTCCTTCTTTAATATCACTATATAAGTTTCCCAATATAGTATCATCACATGCATTAGTAGTAGAAGTATTCAAACAATTATGTCCTCTAATATCAACCTCCTTTCCATGAATAGAAACATTATTAACTAAATTATCCTGACCTGTAGCTACATCCTCCTTCTCAATATTAACACCAATATTATTCTCGGATTCTATGTTAACCTAAGTTGGTTTTTCAGCTAACACTGCATCATCGTTCTCATTGCTCTCTTCATTGTTATCAGAAGCAAGAGCTTCAAAAGGGTTCTCAATTACCTTACCTTCTTTAGAATTAACATTTCCATTGTTATTACTTACCCCTTTCTTTTTCTAATTTTTTTTTTGATTTTGTGTTGATTGTAGCCTAGTTACTTTGAGAAGCAAGTGTAGAAGCCTTCTTATAACTCTAACCAGCAGGAGCATGATTCCTAACATGAGTGACACCCCGCTCGTTCTCCTGATTAGCTATTGCTGCCTTCGAATTGAGTTCACAATTATTGGTGTCATATCCTAAAACTTTACATGAGGTACAAATACGAGGTTGCCAATCATATGTTAACTTGACAAATGGACACTATCACCTAGGCCATCAACCACTATTATTTCTGGTAATTCAAATACAGCTGAGACCTCAATCAATGCTTTAGCATATCGAAATCGCTGCAATTTTTCTGTGCTGGTATCAAAACATATAAGTTTCCTAATGTGACAAGCAAGCCAATTAATTCCCAAAAGGGTCCAAAGTATACTAGGAATTCTATAGAAATGAACCCACATAGGCACTTTCTTGATCTGTGCTTGTGAATTGCCTATAGAAGGATTCCATCATGTAATTATAAATATTCGACCTCTAATAAAAAGAGGATCGGATTCAAGAATTTTTTCCCTATCCATTTCTTTTGAAAATTTGAAATAAAAATGTATACCATTAGAGTTTATATCTACCTCGCCATCAAATTTCCAAAATCGGTTTACTAAATTAACACTAGTGGTATAAGAGAGGGTATCATCCAGGAAGAAGCCGACAAGATGATTGGTCTAGTACTTCATGCCTTCTTCCCTCACGAGATCTGGACATTTTTCGGTTTACCATCTCTAACAATATTGAAATGTTGTGGCTTGAAAACCCCTGCGTTTCTAGGAAGAGAACTAAAAAGTGACGCGTAATCAATCTTTGTGAATGATGGATATAAAGAATTCGAAGAATTCAGATTGGAAGAAATAGGGTTATTCGGTGACATACGATGAGTACAATTGGAATTAGGATGTAAATCACTAGGGTATTTGGAATTTCCCAGATCTGAATTTATGGACTTTGTTCCCAAATTAAATTCGGAGGGATTAGCAGAAGATGGATTTACATAAAATCGTGGTGGATCAGGGGGAATGGGTGGGGAGGGGCGTGAAGGGAGAGGAGGGAAATGTAACAATCCGAAAATTATAAACCAATTAAAAAAAATTATTTTAGAAATTATAATGGATTTTAAATATTTAAAATGATTTATTTTAATTAATAACGACGAAAAATTTATTTAAAACAAAGTTAGAATGAATAAATTTATTTTAATTATATAACGAGCCTGTAATGGCGCGGTAGTTTGAAAAACTGATTTTGAATTTTGACCGAATGTACAGGATTCAAAATAAATCGGATTTTGGTGAAATCAGAAATATTTAAATCTGTTTAATTATATCTTTCTAAAGATCTGAAAAATTGAAATTTCATAACCGGAACAAAAAGTTATTTCCAGTTAAATATTCAGAGTAGGCGCTATGGAATTTATATATATTTTTAATATAATATATAGCCATTTTGCAAACGACCTCTGTTTTCGACGAGACCACTTTTGTTGGATCCGGAATGTCAAATTATTACTAGATTCAAATTTTCTTAATTTTTGGAATTAATATGTGAGCGTGACAAAAGAAAACGTGTTTTGTTAATTTAAGTCAAATTGGATTAACTAGAAAATGGCCATTTTTCAAACGATCTCCAAATTTGATGAAATTAATTTTGTTAGGACCGTATCGTTAAAACATAACTAGAAATATATTTTTTGGAATTTTTGGAGTCAGCATGTGACCCCGGTAAATTAAAATGTCCGTTTAAATTCAATATATATTAATTTATGTTTTAATTTTGATGAAAAATGATCAAAATGATAGAATTGGCTAACGGAACATATCCCATTGTGTCTGAAATGGGGGTATTTGGCTAAGGGCGACAGTCGTTAGGTTTAAATCGGAGTTCGGATGTTAAATTCACCATTTTAGAATTAAAATTGAAATAAAAATAAAATAAATATTTCATTATAAATATCCCTCGAAAATCGTGCTAAACCCTAATTCTCTGAACACAACACATAACCGTCAGGTCCAAAATCAATGACCACCACTCTCCTAAATTCAAACACACTTTTCTCCAAATCGAATTATTAAAATTCTAAACTCCTTAAGGCAAAATCAAACAACTCGATCAGCTCTACAAACTATATGGTGGTGATCGACTTAAGTGGCGTATTGGGTTCAGATTTAGGCTTCGAAGTGCCGCCGGTTAGAGTCGATTTTCGTTGCGAGTTCGCTGGGATTCGAGGTGGTTAATGGTGATACATCGGCGGTTGGCGTGGGGTTCATGGATCGATGGCGGAGAGCACCCCTGGCGTGCGATTCCAGGTTGGAAGGCGGAACTTGATGGGTTCCTCTTAACGAATGAGAAAGAAAGTAACAAAGGGTAGGGAACTCATTTCTAAAGAATGTTGTTAATTGGGTAATTTGTTATTAAATTATAAATTAATTATTTAATTATGTGATTAAACTATAAACGTTAATAACTCATCCGATTGTTATCTGAATTGGACAAACTTGGTACCGTTGGAATCCTCTCGACGAGTACTTGACAATAAAACTGAGTTGAAGCCATTTGGAGCAGTTCTAGAAGAAGACGATTAAAAATTGTAACAATTTTAAAATCAGTTTTTAAAATATACAGTAACATTTATAAAATCAGTTTTTAAAATAAAATAGAATTGTTTAAAATAAATTATACATTGTTATAAAAATGAAAAATATTCAATGTGTTCAAAAACATAAATGACTATAATAAATATATGGTTTTTTTTCAATTATATAACATTGTATATATTGTAGTAAAATGAAACTTTAATATATAAATAGTGTTATTTTTAATGAAATAGTTTTAATATAAAAATATGTTGTTTTAAAAATAAAATGATCGAAGTTTTATAAAATGAAAATCGCATTGTTTAGTAAATAAAAATTGCATTGTTTTGTAAATAAAAATCGCATTGTTTTAAAAATATAAATAGGATGATTTTTAAAAGAAATAACGCATTGTAAAAATATGACTTTTTTAATATATAAGATTATGAATTAAAAATGTGATTTTTAATTTATAATACGGTCTATAAAAATGTGATTTTTCTTATTATAAAATATACAATATTTTTGTAAATGAAATATACAATGTTTTTGTTAATAAAATTAACATTGATTTGTAAATAAAATTAACATTGATTAGAAAATAAAATTAATATTGTTTCAATCGTATAATTAGGATTGTTTTTAATTATATAATTAGGATTGTTTTTAATCATATAATTTGCATTGTTTTAATCATATAATTTGCATTGTTTTTAATCATAAAAATTTGCATTGTTTTTAATCATAAAATTAGTATTGTTTTTAATAGATTTTTTTACATAAAATAACATTGTGATAAAAATGAGATTTTTATTACAAGGTAGCTTTAAATTAAAAATATGATTACATATATAACGTTATAAAAATATGATTTTCAATATATATAGCTTTATAAAAATATGATTTTTAATGTATATACCGAGTGAAACAGACTGCGATAGAACTGAATGGAAGTAGAACGGAATCGGAATCGTCCGCTAAAGAATGACGGAGTGGAAACCAAAGGTGAGAACTCCCCATTAAAATTTCTACACAGTTATTAATTTATTTTCATAACTGAAAAATACATAGAATTTTCAGTATAGATTTTTATCGGTATAATCATTATAAACAGTATATGGTGCTTGTTAGATCACTTTCCTCTTCCATAAACCATGGACGATTTAAATTGACGGTATTGTGTGTTGTTTGTGTTGTTGAAATGTTTAACACATTAAAAATGTTAATATTAATGTGATAGTTAAATTAAATTATAAATATTCATTTATAATTTAGACAGTGAAAATTGGTTAAATTAATTAACCAATAATTTATTTAAATAAACTTTGTTGTTTGAAAACCACACACGGGTATTGGGATGATACTTGACATACACTAGCCCCAATATTTAGTTATATGTCAATCGATGGATTGACAGGCTGTGATGAGCTTTATTTATTTATTATAATGCTCACACAGTTGTAAATTTCACTTTGGATGTGAATGGACTGTTTAAAGGTTATTTATCACTATTGTGAATTCATGTGATGTATGAAGTTTATATAACTGAAATTGTAACACCCCGTATTTTCTGCAAACATTAAAGTAACAAATTAAAGAATAATTAATTACAAATGTGATAATTAAGGGAAATGGTTTACGCCATTGCGTTCGTCTTGGAATTCTTCTTGGGATAGAATCCGAGTTTGCGTAAATCAGACTCCGTATGAAGGAGTTATGACCTTCAGAAGATTCAAGAATTTAAATAATAAAACCAGCCCGAAATTCAAATTCAAGTTTCGAAATTCAAAAAAAAAACCCCGAAGCAGGATGGGTGGGAAATTTCCTGCCCGGAAATCAGGTCGACCATGGGGTCGACCTGGGTCACATAGGTCGACCTCCCCCTCGGGCCAGATCTGAAACATGACGTATTTCTTTGAGTGATGATTTTCTGAGCCAATAGGGCTTGTGTGGCAAGTTCTGGTTGGTTCTCTTAAGTTTGAATGGCTTTGATTGGCCCTAGGTTGATCTAACGGTTCCTATTAAATCAAACTTCTATATAAGCAACCTAAATCTTAACCCTAAGCCAGACAAAAAATATTCCTAGAGCCGTCATGCTGTCAATACTCAACCTAGAGTAGTTGTCATTATCCTTCAACTAGAAAGCAAGTTAGAAATTACGAATCAAATCTAATTCAACTAAGAGAATTCAACGTCTACAACAAAGGAGAGCTATTCAGTTTCAGAATACAAATCCCAGAACACAAGACTAGTCTCCTTTTTGTAAGTCCAGTTATCATTTAGACCTAAATGATATTAGAATCGGGTTGTAGAACAACGCCTAATGTAAATTTATGCCTATCCTTTTTGTTAAAACTGAATTGATTAAGACTATGACTCTTATCATGTTAAGTTTGTGATCATGTTGTATGTAATTTGATGATAAAACTACCATGTTAAATGCTTAGCAATGAACCTATATGTTGTATAATTTGGCGATGACATATCATGTTGTATAATTTTGCGATGACATATCATGTTGTATAGTTTGGTGATGACATATCATGTTGTATAATTTGGCAATGACATATCAGGTTGTATAATTTGGTGATGACACCTATATGTTGTATGTCAATTTGGGAATTTTGCTATGTTTATGCAAGTTCAACCATGTTCACATATATGACTAAAACTACATGCTAACATGTTTAGGTTTATGTTAATTTGATCCAACTCAATTTGCAAGTACACAACTACATGCCTAATTTAAGTTTATGTAGTTGTATCCCTATTTTACAATTCATGTTGAGTAGATCTAAATTTGCAAGTTCATAATCAAATGTACAGTGTTCTATGTCGAATTCATATGACATATGTGTTGTTAGATCCATATTTTTATGATGTTGGAATATTGCATGTTCCTCTTTTTCCCCTTTTTTGTATGAGTTAGGCTGTGTAGCGAGCCTAACATTTTATGCGATTTTTGCGAACGTTTAACGGGGGTAACGTTGGGGAAAAACATGAAATTACATGTAATTGGCATATTTGACTCATAATCATGTAAATGGTTTATGGCATAAAGTGGTATAATTTTTATACCTAAAATTATGAACTTGATTTAAAGGGAAAGTGGGGCTTGACTTGAATGACAATAATTTACATATAAACATAAAGAGGTAAATATGTAAATTTAGAAAAGACGAATATGCCTAACTCGAGGTCAGATTGAGTTACGGTGTAAGACTGCCTGGAATTGCGCGGCACATCCAACAATCGTAACAATATATATCTAATGTGAGAGGTTAGTGCATTGAGCCTAAAAGAACCTGAGGTTAGACTGAGTTGCGGTGTAAATCTGCCCGGACCCGACCAGCATATCCATTGACAGCAACAATACCTGTCTAATGTGAGTGGTTGGTGCTTTAATGAATGAATTAAAGCTAAGTCGGGAATGGTAGGTTTAAGTTAGTTAAGGCAACACTTAACCAATACAACATGTTAACTAAACTGATGGGTGGGTTAGGTTAACTTGGACACTTAACCAATTTAACATGTTGATTAGGAAACCTTAGCAACGGGGACCCATTTCAGCAGTAACCCACGTAGATGTATCATGGTACCCTGAACTAGGCAGGGTGGGGCACGATTACTGGGCTGATTATAAGCGGTCAAAAAAACGGCGGTTGGTGCGTCAGTGTTGGTTCCGACGGAGTACGGGCGTGCACGTACTCCGAAGTGGAAAAAGAAAACACTGGGCATTGGTAGTTACACACTGTGCATCTTGAATGGTGTCGGGTTGCCATCATAGGATTTGATACACCCTATGGTGGGACCAACACAAGTATCTACAATCGAGCGGGGCCGTATGGCACAAGTAGTAAATGCGTGCGAGTAGGAGCCGATTGATAAAAAGGGATCACTGGGTTTGAACTCATGATGATGGTTGAAATATCTAGTAGGTGCAGAGAATATGGATATGAGTGAGATAGTATGATTAGTTTATCTTGCCTTATCCTATGTTACCTTATTTCTTTGTTATTGTCCTGCGTCCAGTTTATTCATGTTATGGTTCTCGTACCAGTTTACATGCTGAATAATCACTCGACTTACCAGACTTATGTCTGACCCATTTTTCTTTCGCTCTCTTTTCTTCCGTCCCCCCCCCCCTAGGTAGCCAGGGTGGGAATAACTCAGCTTAATTTGGACCGTTCATCATTCCAAGCTTGAAGACTCTGTGATGTATGGCTTGGAACCTCTTATCTTTGGCTATGGCTTTGGATACACTACCACTTGGGGATTTATGCAGTTTTATTTGTTTTTATGCTTCTTTATGTTATAATCAAGACATAGATTTTGATGTAATGATTTGGAAGTTGTTTTGAGACAGCTTTGCTGTAATGTTTTTGTTATGAGCCACATATGAAATAAATTTAGTTTTTCCGCTGCTTATATATGTCTGTCTTGTAAATTATCTGTGTCTTTTACCTATAATGATCCACCAAAGTCAAAGCATTCCCTTTGTGAGTAACCTTAACGGAGGTGGGGTGTTTCACTTGGTATCAGAGCAAAGGTTTACTAGATCAGATAAAAATTTTGAAAACTGTTTTTCTAAAAGAAGTTTAAAGAAGCAATTTTCAAGAAAAAGTGTTGTTTTATTTTAAAAAGGAATAATCCTCCAAAGCTATATGCACTATATTTCTATCCTTTGTTTTGAATCTTTCCTTTTTCATTTCAGCATATCTGGGGATCTTAACCTTCCAAAGGTGATGCCGGTACCTGGCTGGTTTAGAAGATACCTAAAGGCTAGGGCTAATGTCGCAGGCCCAGCAGACATTCCTCCTCCCCCAGCTGCAGCGGTTCCTCCTCCTCCTCCTCCGCGTGAAAATGCTTTCTCAAAAATATGTAGGGACTTTTGAGCCATGGGTGGAAAGAACTTCAATGGAAATGAATCCTTCGTGGAAGCAAGAAACTGGCTCAAAGAAATTGAGGATTTGTTTGTTATCTTCGAAGTGGACGAAAGGCAGAAAATACAGTTGGCTGTATGGTTGCCTAAAGATGAAGCCTCCTATTGGTGGGAAGTTACTAATGCTGAAAGACCAGTTGAAACTTGGATGGATTTCAGAATGATGTTTGAAATGAAATTCCTCTCACAAGCTGAACGAAGCCTACAGATGGAGAAGTTCTTAGCTCTCAAATAGGGAAGTATGTTGGTCAAGGAATACGTTAACCAATTCAAACAGCTGGCTTGGTTTGGATTGGAGTTAGTGAACACTCCACATAAGAAGGCTCTCCATTTTGTTAAAGGATTGAATGAGCCACTGCACAGCGTAGCTATGTCCCATATACCTATGGGTGCGACTTATGAGATACTGGTGGACATGGCACTGTTACAAGAAGAAGATAAGGTTGGCAAGAAAGAGATAAAGGTGGAAGTACCTCAAGATAAGAAAGTGGAGGGATCACAGAGCAAGAAGACAGATTCCAAGAAGGGCGGGAAGAATAACAAACCCCATGACAAAAGAAAGTGTAATTCTTATGCCATTCCTGGACATCTGGTTAAGGACTGCAGAAAGAAGAAGAGGAAGATGGGTGGTTGTTTCGATTGCGGCGAGACAGGACACATGGCTAGGGACTGCCCAAGAAAGCAAGGGCAAGGATAGAGAGCTAGATCTACTTCTGGAGGGCAGGTTCACGCTCTCATAGCACCTCCGTAAGAATGAGGTAGAAATATTTTTGTTGAGAGTTTAGTTTATCTTTTTGATCATCCTGTTCGTACACTCTTTAATTCTGGCGCATCGCACTCTTTTATATCTACTACTTTAGTTGAATAGACACTAGTTTAGTAGAAGATACCTTGGTTGTTTCAAATCCAATTGGGGGCTCAACTTATTTTTCAATGATTTGTTTGGATTTGGAAATTTTTATACTAAGTGTTGGGTTTAGATGTAATGCCTATGTTTTGGGCTTCACGGGCTATGGGTTGATTCTAGGCATGGATTGGCTATCTAGTAATGGTCCCATCCTCGATTGTGAAAAGAGAGTGGTTAGACTGATGACTCGCCTCGGTAACACTCTTGAAATTTCTTGTAATCCCATGAACTCTGTTATGCTTAGCTATCTAGAATCTCTTGATGCATCTGTTGAGAATTTGCAGTCTGTTAGAGTAGTCCGTGAATACTCGGATGTCTTTGAAGAGGTGAAGGGGTTACCTCCAAAGCAAGAGATAGACTTCCGCATATACCTCGTTGATAATACAAAACCCATTGCTTTACCCGTTAGACACATGGCTCCAAGGTAGAGGGAAAAACTCAGCAAGCATGTTAAAGAGTTGCTTGAGAAGGGGTTTATAAGGTGGAGTATTTCTGAATGGGGTGCTCCACTAGTATTTGCAACCAAAGCAGATGGTTCACTTCACCTATGCTTTGATTATAGGGAGCTAAACAAGCTGACCAAGAAGAATAGGCACCCACTTCCAAGAATAGATGCTTGTTCGATCAGCTTGTAGGTGCATCGGTTTTCTCCTAACTAGATCTAGCTACCGGGTTTCATCAGCTAAGAGTAGTTGAAGACGGTATTGATAAGACCTTGTTCAGAACCCCAGATGGTTTCTTCGAGTGGCTTGTCATGACTTTCGACTTGACAAACGCACCCGCTTATTTTGTTGACTTGATGAGCAGGGTGTTCAGGGAGTTCCTTAATAAGTTTGTGGTTGTGACGACCCCAAACCCCGTTCCACGGTGGCAAGGGTAATCTTTGGAATATACCACATAAACAAATAACAGCAGAATAGAAATAAATAAATACACCAGATAATGTACAATATAATACACTGGATAAACATAATCATCAGAGTTACACAGTATACAGGATCATACTTAGTACAAAATACAGTTCAGCTTTACATAAATGACTACAGCGGAATCTAAACATAATTTGTACAATAGGAGCTGAACAGCAAAAAAAGAAAGAAATGATAAAATCCAGCTTCAGCTCCAGCTATCCAAAAAGAGCCTACTAAAACCTGAATACAAGGCTGCCATTGTAGAAATAGGGGCACCCGAGTTTGCAAGTGAAACAAACTACGAGTCAGTCATGGGACTGGTATGAGAAATCTACTTAACATATTTTACAATAAGTCCAATCACAGGACCACGCCACTAACACGGAACGGGTTTACTCCATTGGATTGCCAGCGCTTGAAAACAAGTAAATATTTTACACATCGCAATGCTTTTTATTAAAATGAAGCCAATATAAGACATAGTTCCATCACACAATGCAACACAAATCGAATAATAGAGTTTTACCTTACAATGGCCAAAATGCTTGATACGAATAAAACAAAAGCATTTGATATTATTACTAGTGTTTATATGTTTCAAAAACAATTTCAATCATAAGTATCAATCATAGACGACATGGGTACCATATATCATGTCGCCATATATAGTTATTCAATCAAAACCGCACAATGTCGTATTTGGAAATTGGATTTCCGTCATGAACCAAGTCAAGAGATCGTCCTTACCGCTACGAGACGCTTTATCCCATGTCTCAGGAAAGTACTCAGTCAAGCCTTGGATCATCAGGGCCGCTCCACACGGAGTGGATTAAAATGCGTGAACACTGCGTTTCCCCGCCCTATGGGGCGTCAGCTGGTCATATACCGAAAAACCATCGGCCCAGGAGCGACCGATATAACCGAGGCGCCTCGCTATCCATCATCCACATAAGTAAAATGTCAAGGGGTGTAAAACACTGACACCACTCCTAGCTAGAAAGAAACGCAGGTCCTCCCTGATGCCCTGTCCCGTTTCTGGCTCATACCAAGGTGTAATACTCGCGAAACAACGCTAAACACAAAGCTAGCTATTTAAAGCCCTAGTTTGATCATCAACCACAAAGCTATGCTTTTCAACAAAAGCTTTGATCACTGCATCTCTGCATGCCACGTTGTCAATATACAACGTCAGACACACATCCATTTACAAGTCCGTCCTGGGTCTGAACGAAACCGGAGGATCTTTATTCCTCGCACATCCGAACGATCAATAAGTACGTCCGGACAACCACCACTGTAATCCCTTCAGGGCAGCAACTCCCATCCAAAGCATCAGTAGCCATCCATTCGATGTGAAGATCATCGGTCTTGCACCGTCTTCATATATTCGACTTCTAATCGTCAATCAATTATTTGAAATGAGAATTAACTCGGCCTTTTCAAATAATTCACGTATTTTTAGAATTCAAACAATTAATTTCAATGGTTAAATTATTCGACATCCATAATTCAGTTCATTAATGTAATTTTCACGTCAGAAACATTCAAACATCAAATATCCAATAAACCGAGTAAATTCAGTTTATTTGCATTCCATATCGTTTATATTATTTTATAATGATTTATCGCTATTTTTATTTATTTAAAAATAGCCAATTCGTTCAAACGACGCTTCAGGCCATAACGCGGCCGTGGCGCTGTTTTCTTCAGATTTGATTTACACATATCTGAAAATCCAACCGTTGGATCTTTACAAATTTTATATCATTAGAAAGATCTTTCAAAACAAATCCAACGGTTCCAGTTTTGGGAAAATCCGTCGGTCGGATCTCCCGGTAGAATCATTTGAAGTTACGATTTCAAAATACGAACTACAACGTCGTTATTCGATATATTTTAACTATATATATATATAATCGATTTTGGCGCTGTTTTCATTCAGATTTGAATTAAACATTCCAGATAATCCAACCGTTGGATCTTTGCAAAGTTGGTGTCGTTGGAAAGATATTTCCAAAGCAAACCCAATGGTTTCGGTTTCGGGAAAATCCGATGGTCGGATCTCCCGCAATAATCGTTTGAAATCACGATTTCAAAATACAAACTGCAGCTTCGCTATTCGATTTATTTTAATTATATATATATATATATATATAATTCATTCTTCGATTTCAAAGCCATTTTATTTCATATACGTGATAAAAATGATATTTTTATCCAGCAGATATTTATTTCAACACATGACTATTTTTAACACTTCAAATATATCATAAAAACGTGATTTTTACGGTCAAAACAATTTATTTCAAACATGATTATTTTATAAACTTCATATAGATGATAAAAATGTGATTCTTATTGTAAAATGAATTATTTAAAAAATGAAGATTTTTAGCAATTCATATATATTATAAAAATGTGATTTTTATTTGTAAAACAATTTATTTCAAAAATGAATATTTTTCTATACTTCGTACATAAAATAAAAATGTTATTTTTATTGTTCTAACCATTTCATTTCATTCATTCGATAAAAATGATATTTTTATCGATCAAACCATTTATTTCATTCATTCGATAAAAATGTTATTTCTATCGTTCAAACCATTTATTTCATTTATTCGATAAAAATGTTATTTTTATTGTTCAAACCATTTACTTCATTCATTCGTTAAAAATGTTATTTTTATCGTTCAAACCATTTCATTTCATTCATCACATGAATATATTTCAATACATGAAGGTAAATCAAACACAGAAATATTTCAGAAAATTTCGGCAGCATAACAGCAGGGCAGTTAAAACTGGCACCGTCCCTAGTACGGCTCCTCGCTTTACCTTAAAGCCTCGCAGCTTTTGACAATGGGGATTTCAATATCTAGATCGTACGCCGACGAATTTTACCATATAGTAATCATATTTGGATTTCAACCACAATCAATCATTTCCAATCAACCATTCATGATATTCACCAAACTTCACATCAACCAAATCCAAACAATATCACAACCAATATATATCGTCCACGGTCTGTGGACGAGGGGAGTATATATATATGTATATATATATATTCGTATATAAATATAGTACGATTTCATTTCAATATCATTTCACTTTCATTCAACGCATATATGATTTCTACAACGCATATATAACTTATACATCGAACATACAACTTATACAACGCTTATACATGAGGTGTACAATGCTCATATAACTCATACATCGACTATATAATTTATACATCATCATTTCCATATCGTTTATATATTAGAAATCTCACATTGGGTTCCACTCCTCCAAATATTGTAGAAGGCTCAGAAAAATATCTGGTCCCTCTAGAATGTAGATGACGTCCACACGAGCCAATGCCTCTTGTTTCACTGGATTTCGACAACATAGCAAAAAGATATGATTTTTATCGTGAAATCAAAATCCGTAGCATTTAAAGTGTTGTTTTTCCTTTTAAGTAAATTGAAACCATTACCTGTTAGTTTTGTTCAAACGAGGGTTTGCAAAAATCTTTCAATCCGTGTAGCGGTTCGTCGATCAGGCTTCGCCACGAGGGAGTGCTCCGAACGACGGACTGGACAGAGGTGGTGGGTCCCAGCTCGGTCAACTGTGGGCGGCGGAATTCTGTTCGACGCCGTCGAACTTTGCAGGCTCGGTTCGAGCCTAATACACAACGAGGGAGTGCGAGGCTTGTACTGTTTTGAAGAGGATTCAAATCTCTTCAAAATCCCCTGAAGGATCAGTGTATTTCATTGAGAGATGGAGGAGTTATCGAGGGAAGAAGGATTCAACCATTTCCGCCGTTCGATATGAGGGAGGCGGCGCAGTTTTTTTTGAAACGAACGAGGGTTTCCTCGAATTCTGATTTGCAACTTTTATATTTAAATTATTTTTATTTCCAAAAATACCCTCCAATCCATACGAACTCCAATTCAAACCCAACGACTGTCGCCCCTAGCTAAATACCCCTATTACAAACACAATGGGATATGTTTCATAGGCCCATTCAACTGTTTCAGTCAGTTTTTCTTCAAATTAAAATATAAAACATTCAATATTTGATTTGAACGTACATTTCAATTTGCCGGGGCCACATACTAATCCGAAAAATTCCAGAAAAATAAATATAGCTATGTTTTGATGATACAGTCCCAACAAAATTGATTTCGTCGAATTCTGAGACCGTTTGAAAAATGGCCATTTTCTGGTCGATCCAATTTAACTAAAATTAACCAAACACATTTTCCCTTGCCACGCTCACATACTAATTTTAAAAATTATGGAATTTGAAACCTAGCAATAATTTGACATCCCGTATCCAACAGAAGTGGTTTCGTTGAAAACAGAGGTCGTTTGCAAAATGTCCATTTTCACGGGCTATATAAACTCCATAGCGGCCTTTCTGAAAATTCATTTGGCCATAACTTTTGATCCCCGCTATGAAACTTAAATTTTCAGATTCGTTAGAAAGATATTCATAAACAGATTTAAATATTTTTGGTTTCACTAAAATCCATTTTATTTTGCACCCGGTACAGTTAGTCAAAGTTTGAATTCAAATTTTGAAACTGCCACGCCATTTATTGCCCTGTTTATAATTGAAATAAATATATTTATTTTCAAACATCGATTCTAATAAACTTTTCGTCGTTATTATTTAAAATAATTTATTTTAAATATTCAAAAATTCACTAAAATTGCCAAATTAAAAGTTTTAAATTGGTTCTGATTTTCCGGGTTGTTACAATCTCCCCCACTTAAAATCTTTTCGTCCCCAAAAAGGAACGAAGTCGAAAGTTGTTTAATTAACTAACTCAACTTTCATTCTGGCTTTCATTCTTCAACTTTTAAAAATTTGGCTAACACCCTAAATTTTTGAAAATTTTCGCCATAACCTCCTTTGTACGGGGAGGGGTTTGGAAATTTATTAGGCCATATTTGGTACCTAATAAATCCTAATAAGCATGCACATATTTATAGTGATATATTTCGGTGTCCACAGGGGAGTGTGTATTGATAATAACTCCAGAGAATAAATTCTCGTCACCGTATAAATGGTTTTTGTGCCTTAATGACCAGAGAGACGTGTTTATTGTCATATCTAGACCCGTGTGGGGTTTTTATTAATCTTGCAATTTACCATCACATTTTATATAGTCCATATCAGTCATCAGTTCAACCTGTAATATAGAGTCATCGCTATTCAAGCCTCTCGCTCGTATGGTAAATCTTCAACCTCGTCACACAAGCTCCAAATGCTTATGTGGTATATGATGAAGTGTGCCTATCTTCAAGAAGTATGCCATGTAGTGTAGTTCAAAATTAATTGTTACTATCCTATGGTGACATTTATTATTACACACAGAACAACTAGCACTCTACATCCAATGGCATTCACAGGAGTTGATATAATAATAAAATTGCGCATCCAACTCATTAAGGTTTACCTATTTGTCGGGCACACAAATAAATTCTTTACTCAACAGCAAATCCATTTACCTGTTCAAACACATATAATGTACATGCAAATATTTCTATTTATCTCAAATCAGTTCAATATTCGATTCATTTGCATGAATTTACCATTCATTCATTGATTAATCTAACTATCATTCCAATAATTTGGTTAATCAAATTCTCGACCACCCAACACAAACAACAATCAAATTGGTTGATTTACTTTTCAAAAATATACTAATTAATTCATGTACTCTTTTTAAAATCATTCTGACTAAATAATTAAAAAGTTTACATCCATGAAAAGAAAACAATAACAAAGTAGAGAACAAAATGGAAATGCAAAATATGGTAAATGTACCTTGCACCAGAATTAATCAGAGATATCCACCCTGCACTTAGGATAGGCTTTCTTAATACTCTCCTCATTTCCCAAGTACAATCTCGTAGATCTCCACTCCATTGCACCTTGACTAAGTGAACCTTCTTATTCCTCAGCTCTTTTGTTTCTTTGCCAATAATTTTGATCGGCTCTCTTCTTATAGCCAATTCTGGAGTAATTTCTATATCCCATTGCGCGTCTTCTTCCACGATCTAGTCTGCATCATGCACATGCTTTCGAAGTTGAGATACGTGAAACACATCATGTACTCTAGGAAACCAGTCTGGTAATTGAACCCTATAAGCAAGAGTTCCAATCCGTTCTAGAATAGGAAATAGACCAATAAATTTGGGTGCCAATTTCCTTGTTTTACTGAACCGGATTACCCCTCTCATCGGAGATACCTTCAAGTACACGTGGTCGCCAGCATCGAATGATAAATCTCTTCTTCTCTTATCTTCATAGCTCTTCTGTCGGCTTTGAGCGGCTAGTAATCATTTCTTAACGAAATCGACTTTGTCTACAACATCGCGAATCATATCGGGTCCCAATACAAGTCTATTACCAGGTTCTAACCAACAAGCAGGAGATCGGCACGGTCTACCGTACAGTGCTTCGAATGCTGACATTATCAGGCTCGCTTGCTAACTGTTGTTGTATGAGAACTCAGCCAAATGCAAATGGTCTTCCCATGATCTGCCAAAATCAATAACACATGCCCGCAACAAATCTTCTAGAATACGATTCACCCTCTCAGTTTGGCTATCTGTTTGAGGATGATAACCGGTGCTCAAGTTCAGTTTCATTCACAATTCTGCTTGGAATGCTTCCCAAAATTTACTAGCAAAAATCGGGTCACGATCGCTAACGATACTCATGGTAACTCCATGAAGTTTAACAGTTTCTCTACAATAAATATGCGCCAGACTCTGAGCGGTTCTGTTCGATCTGACAGGTATGAAATGGGCAGTCTTCGTGAGACGATCTACGATCACCCAAATATTGTCATTTCCTTTCCTGGTTCTGGGCAAACCATCTATGAAATCCATAGAAATCTGTTCCCATTTCCCACCTTGAATTTCCAACAGTTGCAACAGTCCAACCAGTTTCTGTTGATCGCTCTTGACTTGTTGACAAGTGGAACACCGGCTAACGTATAAAGAAATGTCTCGTTTCATAGATCTCCACTAGAAAGTGCGTTTGATATCATTGTACATCTTGCTCACTCCTGGATGGATACTAAGTTTGGCTTTGTGACATTCATCCAATACTTCTCTCCGGAGTTCAGGAATGTTCGGAACACATATTCAGCCTTTCAACCTCAGAATCCCATCGTTATCAATTTGAAAACTCGAGGGCTCGCCTTTCTGAATTCTCTCTCTGATCTTCTGAATGAAGTGATCATCCTTTTAAAGAGCAGATATGTTATCAATCAATGAAGGCATGATGATAAGACTGGTGATAATTACATTCTTTCTGTTGAGCGCATCAGCCACAACATTGGCTTTCCCCGGAGTATATAAAATATCAAGATCATATGCTGCGAGAAATTCTAACCAACGCTGCTGCCTCATATTCAGATCCTTCTGGGTGAATAAATATTTCAGTGATTGATGATCGGTGTATAATTCAAATTCCTCACCCAATAGATAATGCCTCCAGATTTTCATAGCAAACACAATGGCTAACAATTGAAGACCGTGAGTTGCATAATTCTTTTCATGTGGTTTCAATTGACGGCTAGCATAAGCGATTACCTGGCCTCTTTGCATTAACACTGCGCCAAGGCCTTATTTAGAAGCATCGGTCTAGACTTTTAAATCCTGATTGCCATCAACAATTTTGAGCACTAGAGCAGTCGTCAATTTTAACTTCAGCTCTTGGAAAGCTGCCTCACATTCGGGAGTCCATTTGAATCTTGAATGTTTCTTAGTAAGCTTTGTTAAGGGACTGGATAGCTTCGAAAAATTATTAGCGAACTTCCGATAATAACTGACCAAGCCGAGAAAACTTTGAACTTCCATGGGTGTACGAGGCTGTTTCCAATTCTGAATAGCAGTGATTTTACTTGGATCAACTGAAATTCCTTCCTTTGAGACTACGTGGCCAAGAAATTTGACTTCTTCTTACCAGAATATACATTTGGAAAATTTTGCTTTTAAAACATTCTTTCTGAGAATTTCTAACACCTGTTCCAAATGTTTTTCATGCTCACTTTCTGACTTAGAGAAGATCAATAAGTCATCAATGAAAACTAGTATGAATTTATTCAATACTTCTCTGAATACCCGGTTCATTAGATCGACAAAATAAGCCGGAGCGTTACATAAGCTGAACGACATTACTAACCACTCATAGAATAAGTCTAGACCTTTGAATGCTGTCAAAGGAACACACTCTTCGGCAATACGAAGCTGATGGAAACCTGTAGCTAGGTCCATTCGTGAAAATACTTGTGCGCCATTCAATCGATCCAACAAATCATCAATCCACGGCAATGGATATTTATTTTTCAATGTCTGCTTATTCAAGTCAAGATAATCCACACATAGTCTGAGAGTACCGTCTGACTTTGGGACAAATACCACTGCTGCTCCCCAATCAGAGAAACTAGGCCTGATCAGACCGTTCCATACAAGCTGTCGAGTTTGACTGTCTAACTCTTCTTTCTCCTTCAAGGTCATTCTTCGAATAGCGTGAACTGTTGGCCTTGCATTCAGAACCAAAGAGATTTTGAAATCAATTTCTCTAGGCGGAGGTAAGCTAACAACTTCTTCGAACACATCCGCATAATTCTTCACGATAGGAATATTTTCTATGTCGAACGGAATATTCTCTGTAACGATAGGTATAGGTTCTATTTGAGCAGGAGAAATATCCAAAGCTGACCAAAAATCTTTTCTATTAGAATTCGGACCTTCGCATGGAATGGTTATATAATTCCCTGATTTAATCTTCGCCTTAACGACTCTGTCAGTGCATCTAACCTCCGCTTCATATTTGGTTAACCAATCCAATCCCAGAAAAAGATCAAATTCTGTAAAATTCATGATGATGGCGATGGTAGGGAACCGATAACAGGAAAAAGAAACAAGAACCCCACAAACCCAACTAAGATCGAGGGAACCCCCTACTGGATTATGGATACTCATGGGTATTTTGAGCTTTTTCAAATTCAAATCCAGTTTCTTTACCGCATTCTTTGCAATAAAGCTTCGCGATGCGCCTGTATCAAACAGTACTTTAACTGGAATATTTTTGACAGTAAGCGTGCCTTCTAAAACATCTGGCCTCGCTTCACTGGCTGAAGATGCAGGAACTTCTTCCACTTCATTTATTTGTTGTGTTTCAGATTTCTTTAATAAAAGGCAATCCCTAACAAGATTACATGTTCGGTGACACTTATAGCATTCCCATGTGCCATGCGATTCCTTTTGCTTCTTGGTGGGTTTGAGTTCACTCTTTATTCTTTTCTTTAAGGGTCCGTAATTTATCACCAAATGCCCTTTCCTATTACAGTTAGAGCATGTGGCAGTTGTTACTGGCACTTTCTCATATTTGACCTTCCTTCGATTGACTTTAGGTTTCTTTCTTACCCCAGACGACGTACTGGCCTCAGGCTGTGTACTTGTCTCTGGGCTATCAGCTTCAAATTTTCTTTTACTACTAGTACTGATTTCCTCTTCATCAACCAAAAGACCCTGTTTATCTAGATTTTCATACTGATAAGCCATATATATCATTTCAGAGAAAGATTGTTGCACATGTACAGTTACATTACTTTGGTACTTCCTTTGGAGCCCATTAATAAACCTCAGATTCTTCATCTTTGGATTTTGAATAAGATACAGGGCAAAACGAGAAAGTTCATTGAATTTCTTATGATATTCCGAAATGGTCATATCTCCTTGAATCTGATAGTAGAATTCATCACTTAACCGTTCAGTTGCTTCTGGAGGAATAAACCTCTTATTGAAAATTTCTTTGAATCTATCCCAGGTGATATCACCTTCTGGATTATCCTTAATAACGGTATCCCACCAGATTAAAGCTTCATCTTTGAGCGCCCAAGATGCCAGTAATCTTTTATGATCATCTCTCAGCTTGAAACCTTCAAATATTCTTTCAGCCGAACGCATCCAAGCTTGAGTTTGAATAATAGATTCATAGCCCGAGAATGGTACTCCACCCATATTTCGATGTCTTTTTAATAGAGCTTCAATATCTGATCCTGACTGAGGGAGCACAACTGGCGCATAGTTTGTTGAACCATAGGATTATTCCTTCTGCTTCTGCCACTCATTTTTCTATGTCTAAAAATAGCAGACAAAGTGTTAGGCCAACAGAAAAGGTATTTTTAAAACATAGAGACATATACTTGAATGTAAATGTGTCTACTGCGGTGTATTTCCTTCTGCTCCACTCATTCTAGGATATTACTGATCCTATTTGAAATGAGTGATCCGCCTTAGAACACTACTGGTTCTATTTCTGACGAGTTCGTCAATATGTTATATTTCAGAACTAAGCTTAACCAAAGCTCTGATACCACGTTGTGATGACCCCAAACCCCGTTCCACGGTGGCAAGGGTAATCTTTGGAATATAACACATAAACAAATAACAGCAGAATAGAAATAAATAAATACACCAGATAATGTACAATAGAATACACTGGATAAACATAATCATCAGAGTTACACAGTATACAGGATCATACTTAGTACAAAATATAGTTCAACTTTACATAAATGTCTACAGCGGAATCAAAACATAATATGTACAATAGGAGCTGAACAACATAAAAAGAAAGAAATGATAGAATCCAGCTTCAGCTCCAGCTATCCAGAAAGAGCCTGCTAAAACCTGAATACAAGGCTATCAGTGTAGAAAGTGGCACCCGAGTTTGCAAGTGAAACAAACTATGATTCAGTCATGGGACTAGTATGAGAAATCTACTTAACATATTTTACAATAAGGCCAATAACAGGACCATGCCGCTAACGCGGAACAGGTTTACTCCATTGGATTGCCAGTGCTTTAAAACAAGTAAATCTTTTAAACATCGCAATGCTTTTTATAAAAATGAAGCCATTATAAGACTCAGTTCCCATCACACAATGCAACGCAAACCGGAGGATAGAGTTTTACCTTATAATGGCCAAAATATGCTTGATACGAATAGAACAAAAGCATTTGATATTATTACTAGTGTTTATATGTTTCAAAAACAATTTCAATCATAAGTATCAATCGTAGATGACATGGGTACCAAATATCATGTCGCCATATATAAGTATACAATCAAAACCGCACAATGTCATATTTGGAAATTGGATTTCCATCATGAACCAACGCAAAGGATCATCCTTACCGCTTCGAGACGCTCTAGCCCGTGTCTCAGGCAATTACTCAGTAAGCCTTGGATCGTCAGGGCCAGTCCACATGGAGTGGATTAAAATGCCTGAATTATGCGTTTCCCCACCCTATGGGGTGTCAACTGGTCATATACCGACCAAACCATCGACCCAGGAGTGACCGATATAACCGAGGCGCCTCGCTATCCATCATCCACATAAGTAAAATGTCAGGGGTTGTAAACCAATGACACCACTCCTAGCTAGAAAGAAACGCAAGTCCTCCCTGATGTCCTCTCCCGTTTCTGGCTCATACCGAGGTGTGAGGCTCGCGAAACAACGCTAAACACAAAGCTAGCTATTTAAAGCCCTGCTTTGATCATCAACTACAAAGCTCTGCTTTTCAACAAAAGCTTTGATCACTGCATCTCTTCATGCCACGTTGTCAATATACAACGTCAGACACACATCTATTTACAAGTCCGTCCTGGGTCTGAATGAAACCGGAGGATCTTTATTCCTCGCACATCCGAACGATCAACAAGTACGTCCTGACAACCAGCACTGTAACCCCTTCAGGGCAGCAACTCCCATCCAAGGCATCTGTATCCATCCATTCGATGTGAAGATCATCGGTCTTGCACTGCCTCCGTATCTTAGACTTCTAATCATCGATCAATTATTTGAAATGTGAATTAACGTGGCCTTTTCAAATAATTCACGTATTTTTAGAATTCAAATCAATTCATTTCAATGGTTAAATTATTCGACATCCATAATTCAGTTCATTAATGTAATTTTCACGTCAAACACATTCAACTATCAAATATCCAACAAACCGAGTAAATTCAGTTTATTTCCATTCCATATCGTTTATATTATTTTATAACGATTATCGCTATTTTCATTTATTTAAAAATAGCCAATTCATTCAAACGACGCTTCAGGCCATAACGCGGCCGTGACGCTGTTTTTCTTTAGATTTTATTTACACATATCTGAAATTCCAACTGTTGGATCTTTACAAATTTTATATCATTATAAAGAACTTTTCAAAACGAATCCAATGGTTCCAGTTTTGGGAAAATCCGTCGGTCGGATCTCCCGGTACAATCGTTTGAAGTTATGATTTCAAAAAACGAACTGCAGCATCATTATTCGATTTATTGTAATTATATATATATATATAATCGATTCTGGCACTGTTTTCATTCAGATTTGAATTAAACATTCCAGATTATCCAACCGTTGGATCTTTGCAAAGTTGGTGTCGTTGGAAAGACATTTCCAAAGCGAACCCAACGGTTTCGGTTTCGGGAAAATCCGATGGTCGGATATCCCGCAATAATCGTTTGAAATCATGCTTTCAAAAAAAGAACTGCAGCTTCTCTATTCCATTTATTTTAATTATATATATATGTATATAAATATAATTCGTTCTTCGATTTCAAAACCATTTTATTTCATATACGTGATAAAAATGATATTTTTATCCAATAGATATTTATTTCAACAAATGACTATTTTTAACACTTCAAATATACCATAAAAACATGAGTTTTGAGGTCAAAACAATTTATTTCAAACACGATTAATTTATAGACTTCATATAGATGATAAAAATGTGATTCTTATTGTAAAACGAATTATTTCAAAAATGAAGATTTTTCGCAATTCATATATATTATAAAAATGTGATTTTTATTTGTGAAACAATTTATTTCAAAAATGAATATTTTTCTATACATCGTACATACAATAAAAATGTTATTTTTATTGTTCTAACCATTTCAGTTCATTGATTTGATAAAAATGTTATTTTTATCGTTCAAACCATTTATTTCATTCATTCGATAAAAATGTTAATTTTATCATTCAAACCATTTATTTCATTCATTTGATAAAATTTTATTTTTATCGTTCAAACCATTTATTTATTTCATTCGATTAAAATGTTATTTTTATCGTTCAAACCATTTATTTCATTCATTCGATAAAAATGTTATTTTTATCGTTCAAACAATTTCATTTCATTCATCACATGAATATATTTCAATACATGAAGATAAATCAAACACAGAAATATTTCAGAAAATTTCGGCAGCATAACGGCAGGGTAGTTAAAACCGGCACCGTCCCTAGTACGGCTCCTCGCTCTACCTTAAAGCCTCGCAGCTTTTGACAATGGGGATTTCAATATCTAGTTCGTACGTAGACGAATTTTCCCATATACTAATCCTATTGGGATTTCAACCACAATCAATGATTTCCAACCAACCATTCATGATATTCACCAAATTTCACAACAACCAAATCCAAACAATATCACAACCAATATATATCGTCCATGGTCTGTGGATGAGGGGAGTATATATATATATTCGTATATAAATATATTTCGTTTTCATTTCAATATCATTTCACTTTCATTCAACGCATATATGATTTCTACAACGCATATATAACTTATACATCGAACATACAACTTATACAACGCTTATACATGAGGTGTACAACGCTTATATAACTCATACATCAACTATATAATTTATACATCGTCATTTCCATATCATTTATGAATCATAAATATCACATTGGGTTCCACTCCTCCAAAAATTGTAGAAGGCTCAGAAAAATATCCGGTCCCTTGTAGAATGTAGAAGACGTCCACACGAGTCCAATATCTCTTGTTTCACTGGATTTCGACAGCATCGCAAAAAGTTATGATTTTTATTGTGAAATCAACATCTGTAGCGTTTAAAGTGTTGTTTTTCCTTTTAAGTAAATTGAAACCGTTACCTGTATGTTTTGTTCAAATGAGGGTTTGCAAAAATATTTCAATCCGTGTAGTGGTTCGTCGATCAGGCTTCGCCACGAGGGAGTGCTCCGAACGACGCGCCGGCCAGAGGTGGTGGGACCCATCTCGGTCAACTATGGGTGGCGGAATTCTGTTCGACACCGTCGAACTTTGTAGGCTCGATTCGAGCCTAATACACAACGAGGGAGTGTGAGGCTTGTACTGATTTGAAGAGGATTCAAATCTCTTCAAAATCCCCTAAAGGATCAGTGTATTTCGTTGAGAGTTGGAGGAGTTATCGAGGGAAGAAGGATTCAATCATTTCCGCGGTTCGATATGAGGGTGGCGGCACATTTTTTTTTGAAACGAACGAGGGTTTCCTCGAAATCTGATTGGCCACTTTTATATTTAAATTATTTTTATTTCCAAAAATACCCTCCAATCTATACGAACTCCAATTCAAACCCAACGACTTTCACTCCTAGCTAAATACCCCTATTCTGAACACAATGGGATATATTTCATAGGCCCATTCGACTGCTTCTGTCAGTTTTTCTTCGAATTTATATATAAAACATTCAATATTTGATTTGAACGTACATTTCAATTATCCGGGGCTACATACTGATCCCAAAAATTGCAGAAAAATAAATCTAGCTATGTTTTGATGATACGGTCCCAACAAAACTGATTTCGTCGAATTCTGAGACCGTTTGAAAAATGGCCATTTTCTGGTCGATCCAATTTAACTGAAATCAACAAAACAAATTTTACTTTGCCACACTCACATACTAACTTCAAAAATTATGGAATTTGAAACCTAGCAATAATTTGACATCCCGGATCCAACAAACGTGGTTTCGTCAAAAACAGAGGTCGTTTGCAAAATGTCCATTTTCACGGGCTGTATAAACTCCATAGCGACCTTTCTGATAATTCATTTGGCCATAACTTTTGATCCCCGCTATGAAACTTCAATTTTTCAGATTCGTTAGAAAGATATTCATAAACAGATTTAAAAAATTTTGGTTTCACTAAAATCCGTTTTATTTTGCACCCGGTACAGTCAATCAAAGTTTGATTTCAAATTTTGAAACTGCCGCGCCATTTCAGGCCTTGTTTATAATTGAAATAAATATATTTAATTTCAAACATCGATTCTAGTAGACTTTTCGTCGTTATTATATAAAATAATTTTAAATATTCAAAAATTCACTAAAATAGCCAAATTAAAATTTTTTAATTGGTTCTGATTTTCCGGGTTGTTATAGTGGTGGTCTTCGTAGATGACATTTTGATTTTCTCGAAGAGTGAGGAAGAGCATGCTTAGCTTTTAAAAGAAGTCATGGATACTCTTCGAGCACATCAGTTGAAAGCCAAATTCTCCAAATGCCACTTCTGGAGAGAGGAAGTAAGGTTTCTTGGATATGTGGTGTCCAAGGAAGGGTTAGCTGTGGACCCCGCAAAAGTAGTTGCGATGCAAGACGAGAAGGTTCCATAGAATGCGACCGAAGTCCGAAGCTTCCTCGGGCTAGCGGGCTTTTGCCGAAAGTTCATCAAAGACTTTGCGAAAATCTCAGCTCCACTTACAAGGTTGACAAAGAAGAACCTAACTTTCAATTGGGATTTGGATTGCGATGTTGCTTTCCAACGATTGAAGAGGGTTCTAACAACAGCCCAGTTCTAACATTGCCGGATGAGAGCAAGATTTTTACCGTATACACGGATGCATGTGGTGCGGGACTAGGTGTTGTCTTGATGCAAGAAGGGAAGGTAGTATCTCATGGAGGAAGACAGTTGAAAGTACATGAGAAAAACTACCTAACCCACGATCTAGAGTTGGCAGCCATCGTCTTTGCGCTTAAGTCTTGGCGCCACTATATCCTAGGTGAGAAGTTTGAATTGTATACTGACCATAAATCGTTGAAGTACCTTTTCTCGTAGAAACATCTTAAATTGAGGCAACAAAGTTGGATGGAGTTCTTAGCATCCTATGATTTCGATATTTCCTATACCCCTGGCAAGGGCAATGTAGTAGCAGACGCCTTGAGTAGAAGGAAGCTGACCTTAAGTCCTCTCTTTATAGAAAGGCAGAGCTTGGAGTACATAGCCAACTTTGACTTTAGACCCTATGTCGATCATGTGACTGATTGTTAGCATCGCTAGAGGTGCGGCCTACTCTTTTGGACTCAATAGGAACTGCGCAACGTGAAGACCCTCAGCTAGTTGATGTGATGGATAAGCTAATTAGGAGTGAGACTTCTAGTCACCTCAATAGATACTGCATCAATGATAAGGATTGGTTGAGGCGGGATGGAAGGCTATGCATCCCACAAGCAAGGGATTTGATGAAGAAGGTTCTCGAAGAGGCACACCATTCCAAGTTGACCATACACCCAGGTGGAGACAAGATGTATAAAGACGTAAAACGGGTTTTCTTTTGGAATGGCATGAAGAGGGATGTAGCTGAATTCGTCTCTAAGTGCTTAATATGCCAGCAAGTCAAGGCCAAGCAAAAGAAGCCTGGTGGTTTGCTTCATCCTCTAGAGGTCCCACAATGGAAATGGGATTGCATTTCAATGGACTTTATTGATGGGCTGCCTAGGTCAAGAAGGGACAATAACAGTATTTGGGTAATAGTGGATAGGCTCACAAAAAGCGCTCACTTTATACCCATTAAAAGTAGAAGGACTGCCTTGTCTTTAGCATCCGTTTATCTTAAAGAGATATTTCGACTCCATGGGATACCCTCCAGCATTGTGAGTGACTGAGATCCTATCTTTACGAGCGAGTTTTGGAGGAGCTTGCAAGAGGCTGTAGGCACACAACTATGCTTAAGCACGGCCTATCACCCGCAAAACGATGGTCAAACGGAAAGGGTGAACAGAGTATTAGAGGACCTCTTGAGATTATGCATTCTTTACTTTGGAGGAACATGGGAGGATCATCTTCCTTTGGTGGAGTTTGCCTATAACAATAGCTACCGAGCCACCATAGGCATGGCACCCTTCGAAGCTTTATATGGAAGACCATGCCGCTCACCAACTTGTTGGTAGGAGTCTACGGACAAGCTCATACTTGGACCAGATATGATTAGAGAAATAGAGAAAGTGGGCTTGATATGAAGAAGAATGAAGACTGCCCAAGATAGATAGAAGTCCTACGCAGATAAAAGAAGGACATACCTTGAGTTTGGAGTTGGAGACAGGGTTTTCCTTAAAGTATCCACTTTAAGGAACGTCGTTTGCTTTGGATCCACAGGAAAGTTGGCACCAAGATTTTTTGGGCCGTTTCCTATAATTGAAAAGATTGGAAAGATGGATTACAGAGTAGAGCTTCCCGAAAGATTGGTTGGAGTTCATAATGTCTTTCATGTTTCTCACCTATGAAAGTTCTTACATGAGTCTGCGAAAGTGGTGGAACCAAGCATATTAGAGGAAGTAGAATGAGAGGTGACTGTGAAAAGAGTTCCAACTCGTATCTTGGGTACAGAAGTCAAAAATCTACGCAACCGTGAAGTCAAACTTGTTAAAGTTCAATGGTGTGATGCTGAGGAAGACGCGACTTGGGAGACTAAGGCCAAGATACACGCAGCCTACTCTTTTCTTTTTGAGGGTACATCTTTGATCTCTTTTTCCTTAAGTTTATTCATGCTCGTATCTATCTTTTTTTAAGTATTTCCTCAGTGCTATTCTTGATCCTTAGGTAGAAACCAATGGATGTAAACATGTATTTGAAACATGTTATGATTGATGGTTGCAAGTGGTTGTAAGTGATGGCTAGTGGTTGCTCATGGATGCATATACACACACATTAGGTGTTAGAACGGCTCAGTCACTTTCATATTGCATATGCATATATGTACTTATATATGATTGAAACTTGATGTGTTATCATGTGGATGTTTCATTTGTATGAATGATTGTGCACTCATGTAGAAAGTATGATTAGGGATGATTGCATACATAATGGACTCATGGAACCGGTATGAGTTGCATTAAGAAGGTCAACTAAATCAGTAGACCGCCTGATTTTGCATTAGATAAGGATATGTACAAACACTATGCATATGATCATGAAGTATTAGAAGTCTTTTTAAGGAAAATGGACGCATGTGTTTGATGGATGAGTAGATGGACGATTGGATGGTAGGATATACGTTCTTCTTGACTCAAAGATTTTGGGGACGAAATCCTTTAAGGAGGGGAGAATGTAACACCCCTTATTTTCTGTAACATTAAAGTAACGAATTTAAGAATAATTAATTACAATTGTGAGAATTAAGGGAAACCGGTTATGCCATTGTGTTCATCTCGGAATTTTGCTAGAGATAGAGTCCGAGTCTACGTAAATCGGACTCTGTATGAAGGAGTTATGACCTTCAGAAGATTCAAGAATTTAAATAATAAAACCAGCCCGAAATTCAAATTCAAATTACAAAATTCAAAAAAACCCCGAAGCAGGCTGGGCAGGAAATTTCCCGCCCAGAAATCAGGTCGACCAAGGGGTCGACCTGGGGGTTGACCTGGGTCACATAGGTCGACCAGGGGGTCGACCTGGGGGTCAACCTCCCCCTCGGTCAAGATCTGAAACATGACGTATTTCTTTGAGTGACGATTTTCTGAGTCATTAGGGCTTGTGTGACAAGTTCTGGTTGGTTCTCTTAGGTTTGAATGGCTTTGATTGGCCCTAGGTTGATCTAACGGCTCCTATTAAATCAAACTTCTATATAGTCAACCTAAATCTAAACCCTAAGCCATACAAAAAATATTCCTAAAGCCATCATGCTGCCAATACTCAACCTAGAGTAGCCGCCATTCTCCTTCAACTAGAAAGCAAGTTAGTAATTACGAATCAAATCTAATTCAACTAAGAGAATTCAACGTCTACAACAAAGGAGAGCCATTCAGTTTCAGAATGCAGATCCCAGAACACAAGACCAGTCTCCTTTTTGTAAGTCCAGTTATCATTTAGACCTAAATGATATTAGAATCGTGACTAAAATAACTGGTTGTAGAACAACGCCTAATGTAAATTTATGCCTATCCTTTTTGTTAAAACTGAATTGATTATGACTGTGACTCTTATCATGTTAAGTTTGTGATTATGTTGTATGTAATTTGATGATAAAACTACCATGTTAAATGCTTGGCAATGAACCTATATGTTGTATAATTTGGCGATGACATATCATGTTGTATAATTTGGCGATGACATGTCATGTTGTATAGTTTGGCGATGACATATCATGTTGTATAATTTTTTGATGACATATCAGGTTGTATAATTTGGTGATGACACCTATATGTTGTATGTCAATTTGGGAATTTTGCTATGTTTATGCAAGTTCAACCATGTTCACATATATGACTAAAACTACAAGCTAATATGTTTAAGTTTATGTTAATTTGATCCAACTCAATTTGCAGGTTCATAACTACATGCCTAATTTAAGTTTATGTAGTTCTATGTAAAAACCCTATTTTACGATTCATGTTGAGTAGATCTAAATTTGCAAGTTCATAATTAAATGTATAGTATTCTATGCCGAATTCATATGACACATGTGTAGTTAGATCCATATTTTTATGTTGTTGGAATATTACATGTTCCTCTTTTTCCCTTTTTTGTATAAGTTAGGCTATGTAGCAAGACTAACATTTTATGTGATTTTTGTGAACGTTTAACGGGGGTAACTTTGGGGAAAAACATGAAATTACATGTAATTGGCATATTTGACTCATAATCATGTAAATGGTTTATGGCATAAAGTGGTATAATTTTTATACCTAAAATTATGAACTTGATTTAAAGGGAAAGTGGGGCTTGACTTGAATGACAATAATTTACATATAAACATAAAGAGGCAAATATGTAAATTTAGAAAAGACGAATATGCCAAACCCGAGGTTAGATTGAGTTACGGTGTAAGACTGCCCGAAACCGCCTGGCACATCCAGCAACTGTAACAATATATATCTAATGTGAGAAGTTAGTGCATTGAGCCCAAAAGAACCCGAGATTAGACTGAGTTGCGGTGTAAAACTGCCCAGACCCGACCGGCATATCCAGTGACCGCAACAATACCTATCTAATGTGAGTGGTTGGTGCTTTAATGAATGAATTAAAGCTAAGTCAGGAATGGTAGGGTTAAGTTAATTAAGGCAACACTTAACCAATACAACATGTTAACTAAACTGATGGGTGGGGTTAGGTTAACTTGGACACTTAACCAATTTAACATGTTGATTAGGAAACCCTAGTAACGAAGACCCATTTCAGCAGTAACCCACATAGATGTATCATGGTACCCTGAACTAGGCAGGGTGGGGCACGATTACTGGGCTGATTATAAGCGGTCAAAACAACGGCGGTTAGTGCGTCAGTGTAGGTTCCGACGAAGTACAGACGTGCACATACTCCGGAGTGGAAAAAGCAAGCATTGGGCATCAGTAGTTATACACTATGCATCTTGAATGGTGTCGGGTTGCCACCATAGGATTTGGTACACCCCATGGTGGGACCAGCATAGGTATCTGCAATCAAGCGGGGCCGTATGACACAAGTAGGAAATGCGTACGAGTAGGAGCCGATCAATAAAAAGGGATCACTAGGTTTGAACTCATGATGATGGTTGAAATATCTAGTAGGTGCAGAGAATATGGATATGCGTGCGATAATATGATTAGTTTATCTTGCCTTATCCTATGTTACCTTATTTCTTTGTTATTGTCCTGCGTCCAGTTTATTCATGTCATGGTTCTCTTACTAGTTTACATGCTGAATAATTAGTGGACTTACTAGACTTTTGTCTGACCCATTTTTCTTTCGCCCTCTTTTCTTCCGTTCCCTCCCCTCGGATAGCCAAGGAGGGAATAACTCATCTTAATTTGGACCGTTCATCTTTCCAAGCTTGAAGACTCTGTGATGTATGGCTTGGAACCTCTTATCTTTGGCTATGGCTTTGGACACACTACCACTTGGGGATTTATGCAGTTTTATTTGTTTTTTATGCTTCTTTATGTTTTAATCAAGACAAAGATTTTGATGTAATGATTTGGATGTTGTTTTGAGACAATTTTGCTGTAATGTTTTTGTTATGAACCACGTATGGAATAAATTTAGTTTTTCTGCTGCTTATATATGTCTGTCTTGTAAATTATCTGTGTCTTTTACCTATAATGCTCCACCAAAGTTAAGGCATTCCCTTTGTGAGTGACCTTAACGGAGGTGGGGTGTTTTAGAAATTAGATGGTAATTGATTGAGTCGCACTCCCATTCAGAAATAAAGAATGTTTAATAAAAGATTATTTTAGAAAAAAGGATTGCTTTAGAATAAAAGATTATTTTAGAATAAAAAAATATTTTTGAATAAAATAACATTTTAGAATAAAAGATTTTTTTGAATAAAAGATCATTTTAGAATAAAAGATATCATTTTAGAATAGAAGACATTTTTATGCAAAAGAGTCATTTTAAATGAAAAGAAAACATTTTTATGTAGAAGAATCATTTTAAATGAAAAGAAACATTTTTATGTAAAAGAATCATTTTAAATGAAAAGAAAACATTTTTATGTAAAAGAATCATTTTAAATGAAAAGAAACATTTTTATGAAAAAGAAACATTTTAATGAAAAGAAACATTTTTTTGTAAAAGATCCGTCTTTAATGTAAAGAAACATTTTAATGTAAAAGAATATTTTAAAAGGAGATTTTATATGATAAATAGAATAAATAAAAATTCATGTTAAACATGTTTTGCCATTTTAAAAGAACATTATATATGTTAAATAGAATAAATAGAAATTCATGTTAAACATGTTTTACTATTTAAAAGGTCGAAATTCACATACTAGTTAGAAGAAAAAGGATTACATGTTAAAATTTATTTATTTGTTAAAAGCATCATTTTTAACATATTTATTTACATACACTACACCAGAAAATGTCTTTAGCAGCGTTTAAAAAACGCTACCAAAGCCTTTAGCAGCGTTTTAGGGAACGCTACTACAGGTCCCGCAACTAAATGTCTATTTTTTTCTGTTGCGTTTCCATAAACGCTGCCAAACTAAAGCAACCAAAAATTTTCTGCAGCGTTTAAAAAATCCAACCAAAACTTACATTTTTTGGTTGCGTTTTTAATTGGTCCATTTCTTTGATTTTCTGTAGCGTTTATTTTATGTAACTAAAAACTTTTTGTTGCATTTATTTTATGCCACTATAAATTCAGATAATAATTTACGTTTGTTTCAGTAGCATTTCAAAAACGCTGCTGAAATGTATTGATTGTTTTGTAGCATTTTTTAAGTGCTACCATATACTGCCAATGGCTTACATTGTTTCCAGTAACCAGCTTTGTAATAGTATTGCCAAAATCGGCAACAATCATATAATTATCATATTCAAACCAACAATGAACCAATCATAAAGTCAACATATTCAAATAATTGATAACACGTTAATTACATAAGTATTATCCATACCCATTTACATAATAGTTGTTTGACAAAATGAAAAAGTTCACATACCACAAGCATTCCCAAAGAGTTTTACTTAGGTACTGACTAATATCATAATACATATAACAATTTAAGTCACATCCATTGTTGATGGTGGTCTTTACTCCGAAAAAGCTAATTACCTGTAAACACATTCAAAAAATCATCAATAAGTGTTTGTCATGAATTATCAAATAACATTCAAATAACATTCGGACGATATTGTATGTTATGACGATACATATGGTGCATTTAAAATATGGTGTTATGACGATACATATGGTGCATTTAAAATATGGTGTTCCCATGTGTTCCTCTGATTTAAAATAGCAGCTCCCGCTGTGCTCCAGCCGGCATATGATAATCTGTAGTTTTATCATGACAAGTTACACGGCCAATTTTGGACTAGGTTTTATTTTTTCACACTCACCATCTGTTCTAACACAGACCATTTAGGTACATTAACTTGAACTCATGACAAGTTACACGGCTTCGTATGATCATATCTGGCGGGCCAGAAAAAGGTATATTCTTTTTACTGCAAATGCATGTTGACTATTGGGAGGTAAATATACTGTACCAATATGGTGGCAAAATATACATGGATGTCTAACTGAATATTGAGAGGTAAATATATTTCACATGTAACTGAAAATACTGCTATTTTACTTTAACATTATGCCTTGCGCTTATACGTTCGATTTCAGGAACCTGCAGACCAAACGGCTGCTGGCCCAATCCCTGGATGCAAGTGCAAGCCAAAGAGACGCAGGTTGAACTAATAAACACAGTGACGCGGGTTGAACTAATAAACACAGTGACTTAACATTCACAGTGACGCAGGTTGAACTAATAAACACAGTGACGCAGGTTCAAACCAACCAAAAGAAGAACAGAACACTCATGTAGCCCAAACTGATTTCCTCATTTCTTCTTTTTGAAGAACAACCAGAAGTAAAAAATAGAAAAAATAATGGCTTCTGTCACAGAATGCATATTGCCCACAAATGCATATTGCTCGCAGACCATGTTCTTCTTCCCACTTAAAAATTGGGTTTACTACTGAAAACGCATTTGTAAATTGATACGCTAGGAGTAGCACTCATTCAACTTTAATAATTTACTACTAAAAACCCATATGTAAATTGATATGCTGGGAATATAGCATATGTAGATTGATATTTTAAACCAATCAAAAAACGTTGGAAACGAAACCAAATTGTAAATAATTTTTACAAGGAACAAAGGATTGCATCTAGAATAAAACTACAAGGAACAGAGTATGTAACAATGTAATTTGGGATGCAGAATGATTGAATGAAGATGATGCACCAATTCATACATTAAAGGGTATTTTGTGAATTCTTAAAACATACGGTTGAAATTTATAGTTGAATTTAGATTACTAATATAGTAAAGATATAGAACATATCATAAACTTTGAATGTGCTTCAATTTATGTTTGTATATAATGCATCATCTGGAAAAGGATACATATGCTAATTTTAGATAACTAACTTGACATATTTCATCGGGACAAAAGTGATTTAAAGCTAACTTCATTCATACCTTCATGATCAAGATTATGAGCGTCTTCAAATATGAAAAACTCTATGATAATCAATAACTCGATGCCTGCATATAAGAAATAACAAATTTTATGAGATATATAACTCAATGACTCTTCTAATGATCACCAACTATTCATAATTAAATGTATCTTATTGATTTAGATATTGAAATGGAAAAGATGATGTCAAAATCATTTATATAAATCAACACATATCAAACACAATAATTATTGCAAAAAAAATAAAATAGTCAAATATAACTAAACAAAAAATGTCTTGCGTGAAGGGTACCTATACCTCTTTTAACTAATGCATGTAACAATATTTATTGACTATCCATAGGGTAACAAATTCAGCAATATTGTGTTATTCGAGTATGCCTTCGCAGTCCTCTCTAACATAGCTAACATCGTCAACTTCCATATCGGTTACATCGAGATCTTCTGGAATATTGATAGTTTCTTCCACATAATCATTTGTTTCCGAATCAAGAAAACCTCTTGGCGGTGCTTTCATTACAACGTACCAACTTGAAGAATCGTTTTCTTTTGAATAAAATACTTGTTTCGCTTGAGATGCAAGGATGTATGGATCTTTTGAAAATGATGTTTGGTTTTGATGTAAATTGACAAGAGTGAAACCATCTTCATCAACTTTTACTCCATTTCCAACATGCGCCCAATGACACTTAAAAATAGGAATATAAAACACGTGATAATCTAATAAAATTATATCGGTCAATATTCCATAATAAGTGACCACATCGGCTACTTGAGAATTATCTTTAGCACTTGCTCTACACAAAGTAGTCGCATCGTAAATCACTCCACTATTCTGAGTTTGTCTCGCTACATCTTTTATGTGAAATCGTTGTCCATTGATGATATATCCTTTGTAAGACAAAGCATCATTCTTCGGACCATATGCAATCCACTTCAGCATCTCATCTTGATCATTGGAGTTAATAGGTATCTATAAAAAAGTTTGATTTTCATTGGTTATTTTAGAATAATATTCTTTAAAAAAATGAGTGTATTCAAAAAAAAAATCGTTTAACCTTTTTTTTAATCCAATCAGCAAAAATTTTAGTATGTGTTTGCCAAAGCAAAGCTGAATTTCTCTCCTTGCGCTTGTTTGAATTTTGTAATTCCTCTAAGTGCAAACTAGTATAAAACAAGAATCGTAAAGTTATATTTACTAGCAGAAATACAGTAAAATAATTGAAACATAATATAATATATACTTACTCTAAAAATGGTTCAACCACGGCCATATTCATTAATACCGCTAAATGAGCACTTTCTTTCTCATTTGGGGATAATGTAATTGTCTTAGACGCTGAAATTGGACGTCCCTCAAGTATTACATTGCTTTCGTAATCTTCATTTCGAGCATCTGTCTCCTCAATGTGCCCTGATTTTTTCAAGAATTCACTAAAAAAATTCATGCATTCCTCCGCAAGATAAGATTCAGCAATACATCCCTCGGGTCGTGAGTAGTTTCTTACATAATCTTTGAGTGTTTTCATATATCTTTCAAAAGGATACATCCAGCGAAATTGAACTGGTCCACATATAAGTGCTTCTCTACCTAGATGAATTGACAAATGCACCATTATGTCAAAAAATGAGGGTGGAAAATATTTTTCAAGCTCACATAGAATTTCTATAATCTCAATGTTCATTTGTTGCAATTTTTCTCTGTCAAGGATACGTTGACATAATTTGTTGAAAAATGAACATAAGCGAATTATTGCTTTTCTTGCCTTCTTTGACAATAACCCTCTTACTGCTACAGGTAATAAGTGTTGCATTAAAACATGATAATCATGCGATTTCAAGCCACCAATTTTACAATTCTCCAACGATATACGATTTTTCAAATTTGAGCAGTAACCATCGGGTCCTTTGAAATCATATAGTCTTTTGCAAAATATTTTTTTCTCAGAACTTGACAGCGTATAAGGAGCCAGCGGAAGATATGTTTTCTTCCCACGAGGTTGTGCATGAAGCTCATGTCGAATTCCCCAATCCTCTAAATCCTTTCTGGAGTTCGTTCCATCTTTTGATTTGTTATCATGCAACATTGATCCTAAGATGCTTTCACCGATGTTTTTCTCAACATGCATTACATCTAAATTATGTCGTAACGGAAGTTCCTATAAAATAAATAATGTAACTCATAATTATATTATATTATAATTTTAAATTATTAAAAAATAAAAAAACTACCACCAACCTTCCAATATGGCAAATCAAAGAAAATCGATCTCTTTTTCCACCTTGTTAACTCCAATTTAATAGGATCTTTATCTTCATCATATTCGTCTTCCGTATCATGGACAATCTTCATCTTTCTCTTCTTCAACTTGATGGATTTTATTTTAATGGCCTTTTTCTTATTATTCCTTTTCTTCTTCTTTTTCTTTTCTTTCTCTTTTCCAAAATTATTTGGAAAATCTTTTAACAATTCAAAAATATTTCTTCCAGTTAAAATTCTAGGTGCGTTACCATTTTCCACGGTGTTATCAAACCAAGTCTTTTGTTTCCTCCGTGCATCATATACAGGTAGATATCTTCTGTGACCCATGTAGACATTCTTTCGACTATAATTCAACCAACGATGATGAGTATTAACACCACGTGATGGGCAAGCTTTTTCTCCTTTCACACAACATCCAGCTAAATTTCCATAGGCTGGAAAATCGTTTATTGTCCAAAGCAAGATTGCGTGCAGTTTAAACAACGTTTTACTAAATGCATCATAAGCATCAATTCCATCACTCCACAAGTAATGCAAGTCTTCAATCAAAGGTGCCAAATATACATCAATATCGTTTCCGGGCTGTTTCGGGCCGGGAATAAGTAATGTTAACAAAATATTTTCCTTCTTCATACACAATGTAGGTGAGAGGTTGTATGTCACAAGCATTACTGGCCAACAACTATACTTAGAATTTAACATAGAAAATGGATTAAATCCATCTGTAACAAGACCAAGTGTAAGATTTCGTGGATCGGCAGAAAAAGATTTCCATCGTTCATCCACCATATTCCATGCCATAGAATCCGCAGGATGACGCATTTTTCCATCATTGCTTTTATTATTGAAATGCCATCTTAAATCTTCTGCCATTTTCTGAGATCTAAACATTCTTCTAAATCTTGGAATTATCGGAAAATATCTCAAGACTTTAGCTGGAACACCTTCTACAATCTCCTTGGTATCTTGATTTATTTTCCATCTTGAAGAACCACATTTTGGACAAGCATCTAAATCTTTGTATTCTTTTCTGAAAAGACAATAGTCATTCTCACAAGCATGTATCTTCTCAAAACCCATGTCAAATTCTTTAAGAATTTTTTTTACTTTGTATAAGGTCTTAGGAAGTACGTTGTCTTTCGGCAAAAACAATTGTTGCACATTTAGAAGCTTGTCGAACCCACTATCTGATAGACCGGTCTCACATTTAAGATTATACAAGACAGTGATAGCTGATAATTTTGTATGATCTGCGCAGCCAGGATATAATGGAGTTTCCGCATCTTTCAAATTTTTAAGCAACTCATCCTCTCTTCTTTGAAAATCAACATCATCTTCATCATCAGCAAGAAAATCATGATCCACAAAATCTTCATCTTCATAGTGAATCATCTTGAATAAATCATACGTGTCGGACGAATTTGTCTTTTCATCTACATTTATTTGTTCTCCATGGCTATACCACCTACTGCTCTTGTATTTAGGATCCATTCCTTTTATAACTAAATGCTCAACGATGATGTGGTCATCATGACGCCTAAGATTTCGACAATCCCTGCATGGGCACAAAATTTTCTCCACATTTCTCAGATTTGTCTTTGCCACACGCACGAAATTCAAAGCTCCTTGCCGATACTCTACACTAGTCATATGAAAAAAAAATTAAAACATAAAAAAATTAAGTTTTAATATTAACGTATATGTGTTAATTCTTAAAATAAATTTTACGTATTATATACTTACCTGTTTAAATTCACCCAATCTTTTTCCATCGGCGATATAGGCAGTCAAGCAATTACTCAAGCTTTGATGTAGAATATGTTTTTCTGTTTTAATCAAATAAAATACTACATGTTTCATAATTCAAATTTATATTTTCCACTTTAAGATTCATATTGGGATTTTTAAAAAAATTTAAATGATAAATCATGAGCCGCTATAAAAGATAAAAGATAATCATGTTAAAATTACTAATTATACATACAACATATCTCTAATTATACATTCAACATATCACTAGTCCTATGATAAAAGATATTCATGAGTCGCTATAAAAGTTGGCATACACTCATAGTTCAAATTACTAATGATACATACAACATATCACTAATTATTATTGATGTTTCAAAATAAAAGATAATCATGTTAAACTATAAAATGTCTTCTTTATTTGTGAAGTTAACCATATTTACAGATCTTCTAAATATTCAAAAACAATTATGTTTCCTTTTGTATGAGGACAATCCTTAAATTTTAATGTCAGTCAAGACATTTGATTTAATTCAGTTTATCCTTCTTAAGGATCGATCGTAATGATAAATTATTAGTGTTATTTTCTTTTTAATATCTATACTTGCAATATTATATATGTCCTATCATGCAAAAGAATACATTCTAGGTCCAGTATTATAAAATTATATTTCAGGGTCCAAATGATTTCCATATTTAAGCATTTAAATTCAAACATAATGAGCTACTTATCCATGATAATTATACACTCAGGTATATTCACAAGCACTTATAAAGCCAAAGGAATGTACACAAGCTATACTTGCAATATTATATATGTCCTGGTCAAATATTTATATCAATCCTATTTGCTAAACCAGATTAGAATTATATATCTCAATTGGGTTTTTAAAAGCCTATGTCGTGATATAGGTAGAGACATGCAGTAAAAAAATCATAATACATACTTAATTGGGCTTTTAAAATCCTATGTCGTGATATAGGTAGAGACATGCAGTAAAATTCATAATTCGTAGCTCTCACAAGCTATCATACAAATATATATAATATACGACAGTGTGATGTTTCAACAGTTTAGGTGTTAACCATATATAACATATCATGCATGCTAATATATAATCAACCAACAGTTTATCTATATAGAAAACAATTCTGGTTCAGGCAGATATATCCTAATTTTACATACACATTTAGCCTGCTACATGAATCCAGGCATTAACACATATAAACAACAGTTCTAATATTAATTCAATGCGCCATATTCTACATTGTAAGTAAAAACGACATGAAAGCCAGAGCAGGTCATACTTGCTTATGCTTTCAAAACATTTGTAGCAAGAATTAAAATATAAATATCAGCATTACAAAGTAGATGATCAAATGCATGTTTTGTTAAACTACAACCCATCATGTATATTCATCAAACAACATGTTATATATACTCATACAGTAGAGCATTTATACATGTACAAATGATGCAGCTATGTGCTGCAAACATATAGCAATGTATATGTATAGGCATACAATAAAAATAGGGTGTCTCATGCTTATCTGAATGGTGACATATAAAGCAATTTTTAGGTTGAGGCTGGCCCAAAAACATACATACATACATATATATATATATATATATATATATATATATATATATATATATATGTGTGTGTGTGTGTGTGTGTGTGTGTGCCTACATGAGTGTAGAGTACATTTCACCAGTCTTATTACTACCTATATATAATCTGTGATATAGGTTCAAACTGGCCCTTAGTACATCTACATACAAGGATTTACTTGCAGAATATACAAGTAATAGGATAAACAACCACATTACTTATATATCTTCAACAACTCATTGAATATCGCATACACATCATATATACATTGAGACATATATATTACCAAGAGACACATGTGCATACACAGGTATATACACATGCACTTACACACTGATTTATATAAAGTATGTATAAAACTATGCAAATGGATAAATATTTATTTGCTTCAGTAACTAAAAAAACAATTTTGCACCAAAATGTCCATTATAATGTACACATTAGATTCAGTCATACTGACCCATGCAGCATTATTTAAAAAAAAACAGGTCTCTTAAAAAAGACAATATCTTGAAGTTAACAAGTACATGTAACTAGTGTTCCTAATCCATGTCAAATACAGATATACTATTATACATGAAGGGATAAATTAAAATGTCTTGCAGTCCAGTGTATATATCATAATACATACTATGAAAGTTTGAAATTGCAAATCACATTTGCACCAAAACAATCATCAATTTATATATTTGCATATAGACTGACCATTTGCATGGATTCAAGCGTCAAAACATAATTCAGTTTTAAGAATAACTTTAATAGTATTGGTAATACTGGAACCCATACATTACAAATAATCTATACGATATTCAAGTACACATTTGTACTACTTAGTAGTGGATAAAACACAAAGTTAGAGTAAAATAGTTTTGAGCTTTGATCTTCTATAAACACAACCCATCTTGAACAATAAAATATCAATTAGACCGATTTGTTACCTTAATCTGAATCGCTTGAACAAAAATCTATATTTGAAAGCAGAGCTGTAGATCTGTGAATCAAAAAACAAAATTAGTTAGAAAACTATACGTGGATCTAAAAGAAATCGAAGAGGAGAAGGAGCAAACGTGGATCTGTCGGTTGAAGGAGAAGGAGCGAACGTGACGAGGAGGAGACCGATCTAAGTGGACAGAACGTTCAGGAGATTGGATTGAAGGTGAAGCTTGGGATTTCTCGCTGGATTGAAGGAGAAGCTAGGGATTTCTCGCTGGAATGAAAGGAAACGATACAGTAACGAGGAAAGTAATCCAGGCTTTGGGGGGGAAACGAAAAAAATGGGGGGAAAGAAATGAACGCAACGGAATCCGTGGAAATAAAAATTGGCTGCAGTTTTACATGAACGCAACCATCTTTAGCAACCGTATCCACATTTTCTTGTAGTGATAAAAAGAATTACTTGTCAAAATAGGAACTGACATTGAAATGTTACACTTAACATGTTTATGTTACAATAAAGAATGTTTTATGATAAAGGACATTTTATAATAAAGAATGTTTAATGATAAAGGACATTTTAAAATAAAGAATGTTTTATAATAAAAGAGCATTTTATAATAAAGAATTTAACTCAAAATCTAATATTTTGAAAATATTATCATTTTGATATTATAAAAATATAAGATATTCAATTTTGATTTAAAATTGAAAAAGAAGTTGGAATCAGTTTAAAACAAATTTATAAACGATTTATAAAATACGTTTTAAATGGAAATCGATGAAATATATATAATATATATATATATTTAATGGCCTGAATAGAACGCACCACGCAGCGATCTTTCGTTAATTACGACCATTAACTTCAAATTGATGTAACGGGAGATCCGATTGTCGGATTCTCTAAAACTAGAACCGTTGGGTTCGTATCAATAAGAGCTTTCCAATGAATATAAGAAGTTTGAAATCTAGTGGTTGGATTTGGAATTATGTCCAAATCAAATTTGGAAAAGGTCGCTATGGATGCAGTTCGGTGGCCGTTATTGGAAACCAGCTATACGAGCCTTAATAAAATTATTTAAAATATGGAAAAATAATTTAAAATCATAATTAATAATTTGGAAAGATTTTGGATGAAAAATTCCATATTTAAAAGGATAAAAATATTTTTTTTGAAATAAACTTGTTTTTAACTAAAGTAAACCTTTAATCAAGATTTAATAGAGTTTTCCAATTAATTAATATTTATTTGGAATAAAATAAAATAAATTTGATTTGGGGGTTTGTCGTGAATGGTGTTTTAAATAACACTGTTCTTAAAACCCATGTGAAAAGAATAAATCTTTCAATTAAGATTTAGAGAAGTTTACTAATTAATTAATAATTAGCTAGAATTGAAATGAAAGGTTATTGTGGGTTTATCGTGAAGTATGTTTTAAACGAAATTTGTTCTTTATTCCCAATTAACAGTGAAAATATAATTTGGAATTTATAAATCTTTTATTAAGATTTAAATGGAATTTATAAAACCTTTATTAAGATTTAAATAGAAATTTTTCCAAAGTAAGTTTTCCAATTTAATATATTAAATTGGAATTAAATGAAATTCGATTTAATAATAATCGAGATGAGCTTCTGTGAATGAAGACCGTTACTATATATGGAATTTAAAAAGGCCTTGTCATTATTCCATTTATACTATTAGTCCGATACGGAAATTTATATAGATTATATATTGATCTGATTTCTGTGAAGATTCCATATTTAATGGAAGATGATTTGGGTTTATCATGTGTAATGACCCGTATTTTTTAGCAGTCAAATATTTAATTTAGTTTATTTGTTTTAAATATTTTATTTAAATATTCATGGATTTTAAAATTGAATTCATATTTAAAACAAAGTTTGAACTATACATATTTATATATTATATAATTCGAGCTCGAAATCGCGTGTTAGTTCATAAAATAGGGTTTTGAACTTCAATTTGATATACAGGATCCAATATAAGTCGATTTCTGTGAAACAAGAAACGTCGGGATCGCGTTGATTATAACCTTTATATGAAAGAGAAAAATCCAAATTTTGTGTTATAGATTGTAAGTTATGGCTAAATCAAATTTTAAAATAATCGCTATGGAAAACGTTATTAAATTATAGGCCTTTTAAATAGCCATTTTGCAAACGGTCCCCGATTTCGACAAAATCAGTTTCATTGGAACCGTAATGTTAAATTATTGTACGGTGTTGAATTGCATGGCAAACCGATGTTGTATGTGACCACGGTAGTCATAAATGCCCATTCAATTTCTATAGCGCGTAATTAAATTTATTTAATTTAATAAAGAGATATTCAAGTATAACTTGAACAGACGATCAAATTATACCACGGAACTAATTCCGTTGAGTTCATATCAACAATTAGAGTCAGGATAGGTATATAGTTTGTTATTTTTGAAGACCGGGTAATTTGGTGTCCAAAATGGCATTGTGGTGCGCGTAAAAATAGCCTACCGGGAAAACAATCTCAGAATGCGATGAAACTGGTATCGTTGGGTTTGCATTGATTAATTATTGTAGGATTTCAAAGCTTCAAGTTGATCGGATTTATTTAGTGATCGTGGAAAATTTAAACGCGTGTTTTTCGCTGCTCTTATAAAGGATTTTTTTCAAACAATGTAGGAATTCGACGAAACTTGTCCCATCGGGTCCGGAATATTTTTTTATGCTAAGATTAGCATTTTATCAGAAAAAGAAAGCCGTTTGTGGTGGTTTCCGCGTGTTACTTCATGTTGAAGTTTCATAAATATTATTATATTAATATTTTATTTAATGAGGCCTATAAATAGAATGGTGAAACCCTAAAATTTCGGTCAGACTTAAGTGAGTGGTCAACGCAACATTTGTCTTGCGCCTCCAATTTCTGTGACAAATGAACGGCCACGAACTCCTCAAAAACTCCTCCTCCAAATCTCGTAATACTGGGTGGAACTGACAAATCACCAACTAGAAAACCGTTCCTCTAACCGTGATCTCGAGAACCGACGGTGGTGATGAAATTCTGGTCATTATACTGACCGGAAATCAGTCTGAAAAGCTGCGACTTTGCCACTGATTTCTGAAGAGAATACAGCATCGAATCCCATGCTGTTTTAGTCGGTGGACGAGGGGTTGAAGGCATTCGATTTGGTGGTCCCTGATGTTGCTACGACGAACTGAAGGCTGATGCGGCAACGACTTTTCTTCTGGCGTGCTGGGTTTCCAGTGAAACACCCCACCTCCGTTAAGGTCACTCACAAAGGGAATGCCTTAATTTCGGTGAAGCATTATAGGTAAAAGTTGCAGATAAATTACAAGACAGACAATTAAAGCAGCGACAAATAAATAAAACTTTATTTTCATCTTGTACAAAGATTGTTTTACAATACCAAAGTATCCTGCCTTGCTTACAAAAATATAGAAGCATAAAATGATTTCCCCAAATAAAGCATGAGCCAGCCATAGAAGTTGAAGAGAGAGTCCAAGGCAACACATCAAAGAGTCTTCAAGCTTGGAAAGAGTAACGGTACAAACAAACCTGAGCTATTCCCTCCCTGACTACCTTTGGGGGGGATGGAAGAAAAGAGGAGAAAGCAAACTAGGTCAGACATAAGGTCTGGTAAGTCTAGTGATTCTTAGTATTTAAACGAGGAAAAGGGTCATGACATGAATAAACTAAATATAAGACTAAACCATAGTAACAAGATAATATGGGATAAGCATGGGATATGCCAAGATAAACTCAATGTACCGATAACCTAAATGTACTGATAAACTGAATGCACTTCTACTCCTTCTCTTCTTCGCAACTACCCTGTTTATACTGATTTCTATATCTCTGCACTACCTAACTGGTGTCCAAACTAGTAATCTATGATCATATGATAACGTAATCCCAATCCTCGTATTTGCGGTTGCCTTCGGGTGTACATCTATTATGGGGATTTCGTTTATTACCTAGATCTAATCTAGGGTTTACTATCGAGTACTTACTAGATTCAACCAGGGTTTACGCTACCCAGGGCCACTGGGGTTTATGCTACCTATTGAACGCTTCTCGGATTCAGGGTTTACGCGACCTAGGTCCAACTAGGGATTATGCTACCTACATGTATTAATTTTCCATGTGTCTGTGTCAGTTGGCCCTCTCTTGCATGTAGATACTCTGTGCTGGCCCTACCATAAGGTGTATCAAGCCTTATGATAGCGACCCGACACGATTCATGATGCACAGTGTACAACTACCGGTACCCATTGCCTGCTTTTTCCCACTCCGGAATACATGCATGCCCGTAAACCATCGGAACCTACACTGACGTACCCCCTGCCGTTATCTTTGACCGCTTATAATCAGCCCAGTAATCGTGCCCCACCCTGCCTAGTTTCAGGGTACCATGATACATTTATGTGGGTTACTGCTGAAATGGGTCCCCATTACTAGGGTTTCCTGCTGGTTAAGTTTATGGGCCTATATTTACTAATATTACCCACCAACCCGATGTGTACTAACCTTCCCACTGATTCAACCATTTTATTTAATGGTTAAGTTCTGTAGGCCTATATTTACAAATATTACCCACCAACCCGATATGTACTTAACCTTCCCACGAATTCAAGCATGTTTATTGAATGGTTAAGTTCTGTGGGCCTATATTTACTAATATTACCCACCAACCCGATATGTACTTAACCTCCTACTCGTCAAGTCGTGTTGGTTAAGTGGTTCTTATTAACTTAACCTTTCTCGCTTATCTTGTTGGATTGGTTAAGTGTGATCTGTTAACTTAACCCTATTTAGTCATCAGGTTATATTGGTTAAGTATTCCCCATTTAACTTAACCCCATTAGCTCATTAAGTTATACTGGTCAAGTGTCATTAATCAATTCAAGTTAACTTAACCCATCCACCCATCACGTCATGTTGGTTAAGTGTTTCCTTCTATTGTTGACTTGACCCTACCTCAATTCGTATTATATTGGTTAAGTGCTTTCCTCTTGTATTACTTAACCCCACCACATGTCATTATATATTTTGTTTAAGTGTTACTTTAGTTAACTTAACCCTATCATCTGCTTAATTAACATGTTACAACGGTTAAGTGTTCTAAATTTACTTAACCTCACCCACTTGTCTAATTAACATGTTGAAACGGTTAAGTGTTCTAATTTTACTTAACCTCACCCACTTGCCTAGTGAACATGTTATTACGGTTAATTGTTTCCCTAATTACTTAATCTCACCATTTCTAGCTTGATATATTCATGAGCCTTAATTAATTAATTAATTAAAGCACCAACCACTCACATTAGACATATATTGTTGTGGTTACTGGTTGTGTCGGTCGGTTCCAGGCAGGTTTGCACCACAACTCAGTCTAACCTCGGGTCTTTCTGGGCCTGATGCACTAACCACCCACATTAGACAGGTATTGTTATGGTCACTGGATGTGCCGGTCGGTTCCGGGCAGTTTTACACCACAACTCAGTCTAACATCGGGTTAGGCATATTCGTCTTTTACTAAATTTACATATTTACTATTTATGTAAATTTTCCGTAAATCAATTTAGCCTAGATCATATTTATTTGTCATGCAAATTTGCATATTTATATTCTATGCCCAAAACTTGGTTTACCTATCAATCAGCCCAACTTGCAGTTTATACAAATTTTAGATTTAATATTCCCCTTTTACAATTCATGCCCAATCTAGATTAATATTCCAATTTATGGTTCATGTCAAAACTAGATTTAATATTCTAGTTTACCATTTATGTCCAAAACATGGTTTACACGCCAATTACACCCTTGGCGGCTAATTAAATTTATCAACTTATGCCCAAGTCTTATATGCATGTAAATCATTCACTATTATAGCCAATTTAGACTATGCCAACATATTTATTATGCCAAACTAACTTGATTAAGCTACGCCCAATCCCCGCATCTTAATCGTACATATAACATGACTTCACAAGTTTCTAAGTACTCATGAAATGATATTGATAGTATCAAAGCAAGGAATAAGGGATAAACACGAGAATTAACATAAAAGAAAAGCCATGCAAGAATGAACCAAATACAAAAATAATGGTTCCAATGGGTTTGATGTACATGACAGTGAATAGGAATAAACTAGACAAGTTACACCCCAAAAATGAGATCCAACATAGTTAAGGGAATAGGCATAGGTGATTTGGTCTAACATAATGCCAGTTCGAAGTACAACCTAATAGGTTAATGGGAATAGGCATAAGTCACTGACTACAATAGTTATAGGCAATTAACCACAATAGTCATGGGCAACTAATCACAATAGTTTCTTAATCAGTGTCATAGGCAATAGTCTCATAGTCATAAATCTTGGTAATAGTCTCATAGTCATGAATCATATGCAATAGTCTCAAAATTATGAGTCATAGTCATAGGCAACAGTCTTATAGTCATAGTCATATGTAATAGTCTCTTTGTCATGGATCATAGTCATAGGTGATAGTTTCATGGGCAACGGTTTCATAGTCATAGTCTTAGGCAAAATCCCATAATCATAGTCATTGGGAATTAGCCACAATAAGTTCTAGGCCACAATCGAGAATCAGATCCAAAGGCATAGATAACGTTAGATTTGACAAAAGTACGAATCAAAGATAATTAACTTACAAATTGGTATAGTTCTATATTTTGATTCATTACATTCACAATTCCAATTACACGTTCAAATCTAAGGAATAACCAAACATACAGTGATCGGTTTAGAAAAGGCGATTTGCTATGATTCGAGTGACGTTGCTTAAAGCGGAATGAATATGGTCGAACTTGAAGCTTTATCTTGATTTGAATCTCCAATTTAAAGAAGAACTATAGCTTGTTTTAATGGAGAATAAGATTTATTTTAATTAGGATTAAAGCAGAGTATAGGCGTATTGAAGTGGTGTGTAGAAAGTGAAGTTTGAGGGCGTTTATATAGCGTAGAACTCATGAATTTGGTCCAGAAATCAGCCCGGATACATAAAAATGAATTTTGCCTCGGATTTGGAAAAATAGGGCAGGTCGACCCCCAGGTCGACCTATAGGGGGGAGGTCGACACTAGGGTCGACCGGGGTCCTGGGTGTAATGGCCGAAAATCCGTACCAATTTGAGCTGACTAATATCCTACACATTCAACTCAAAGTGCACGAAAATTCAGATCATTAATAGAAAGAGGATGAGATAGAAAAGATAAAACTAATAGAATAGAAGAATAAGAACATCAGAATCAGAGTAAACACGAATCTCACAGCAGAATGAATAAATTGTATTATAACATAACTTTGAAATACAAAATATGAATTTGTACTTGCATATCATATCAGAGTATAACTCATATACATCACAGTGGAAATAATTTCTACATAACTAGTTGCGAAGCTTCCTACTTTGAGCTCCTCCAAGTGAATCTGCAAAGCCTGAACACTTGACCACCCGTACAAATTTGGGCACCTAAGAGTTTAGGAAAAACAAACAAAATAAACTCTGGGTCAGTCATGGGACGGGTGTGAGTAAATTCCACCCATACTGTTAAACTTTGAAATTCCTTTTTGAAACAAAAGGATAATAGTAAGACCAGCCCACACATAAACATGGACGGCTTTTACCTTACTATAACCCACCATTTAGATATCAAAATCCAGTGATATTATAATAATGTCTAATCAAATAAATATCCAAATAGCAGAACGCTTGCATCTCACGCTCCACATATATATAGTATAAAATAACAAACCGCAGGGCGCTTATTTGAGATTGGATTTCCAACAGACAAGGTATGGGAACACCTTCCGATCAGTGTACTCTAGAGGGTATACTCTGCAGGTTCAACTATAACGTCTTGCAACCCGGCCACACATGACAGAACACTCATTTAGCTTGAGTGTATCGAATATATTGCCACCACGGTTGTAGGCCATCCAATCGTCATCCGAAGATACAGAATCGAAAAGAAGACAAATATGAATTTTCTCTAGATCGGTGACAATACACCCTGCTTGGGGATGACCCAACTAGCCATGCTGCCTAGCCCAACTTTTGTTACTTCCTGGTTGTGAGGCTAGAGGCTATGTCTTTCTTCAGAACATCTGATCACCATTCACTTTGAATTTCACATCGTCAAACCCGTCAATTCACTAATCAATTTCCAAAAATATCACGGGTATAAAAAGATAAGAGGAATGAATTCCTCTGCCACCAGACGAAATACCTTTAAGAGATCAACTGTATGTGATTTGTTAGGTGTACTCTATCAGACACTCGTCCATACAAGTTGTCCTAGGACTGGACAAACAGAAAGCACCATTCTAGAACAGGATGACCCTTGCATTTCACTTCGTCTTCAATTGTCTTCGCATAATCTAATTCGCTGCGCTTATGCCTATACGGAGTGGTTTTCAGATAATATATACAACCGGTCTCTCCGTATTGACAACGATGGTCAAAACACTTCGATAGTCGATTATTTAACTATCGAAGTAAAAACAAACATCCATTCACAAACACAGCCCCTTTTTTGTAATACTAACTTTCTAGTTTCCCATATTTTTATAAACTCTTCCTTACTTCCCTTCACTTATACTCTATTAGTTCCTCGTTATAAATCGGTAAGTGAATAAATTTCTAAGTATCAACCCCGAAGGCCGAAACCAACATCAGATTGACGCCTCGGAAGTTACTCAACTCAACCAACGTACAACGGGTTCTAATTTCTTTAAAACTATATCACTTTCCTTATCATGCTCAGTATATCTTTTTAAAACATTATAACTTATCAACTCACTTTAAAACCGTTATATTTCAACAAATGCAATACACTGCTATATTTTCCTTTATAACTAATGCAATAAGCTGCTATATTTTCCTTTATAGCTAATGCAATACGCTGCTATATTCTCTTTTATAACTACTGCAATATGCTGCTATATTCTCTTTTATAACTACTGCAATATGCTGCTATATTCTCTTTTATAACTACTGCAATACGCTGCCATATTCCCATTTCATTTGATAAACTCTGTTTCTAAGTCAGGTTCTTATTAAATTATTATCAAGTTTATAACTAAATATTAGCTATCCTATCAGATTATAATTCCTAAAATAATTTACTTTATTACGTTCGATATCATCAAATTTTAGTTCTAATTCCTAATATTGTTATTTAGGTTCAGACCGTGTATTTATAAATAATATAAACAAATAATACATAAAAATATTAAGGAATCCGATTTGATTCCTCTAACCGGTTTCCTATATCCACAGATATTAGCCACAATAAATATCATCAATTTCGTATCATTATGAAATATCAGTGTTCAATCGTCAGTTTAGATATATAACGGTTTATATTATTTCTACCAATTCAATTGTAATCTACCTAAACAGCAATCACACAGCATTCAACCAATATTAAAATATAATTGAAATATTTTAAAATAGATCAGAGTGAGTGAATTTACTCACCATGGCGCGTTAACCGTTAAATAACGATTTGCGTCAATTGATTTTATCAAGAAATTCCGATAGATCTGTTCTCCGTGAAATTAGTTCCACACCGTAGATCTTGTCATTACGATTTCAACGCAACAGACGGTGTTCGATTCAACTTGCTATGGCCCAGTACCCGTTAGACACAACATCCATGCTTGAAGTACCCTCTCCACCTTTTCTTGTCACTGCTAATTTACGTCCCTTCCTTTACATTGCTTCTCTTCTCCCTTTTTTTATCCTTAAACAAACAAATGGGCCTTCCCTTGGTTTTTATCTTCATTCAAGCCCAATGTGCAACCCATTCAACCGCCACTCCCTGTACAAAATGCGTGCCCCATCCTTGCTTCTCATTTAAACTTCTGATGCACGAAACAATGCCCATTTACACTTCCACGCCAGTACCATATATGAATGCCATACCACTTCCATTTCTACCCTTAAACCAAGACCAATAAACTCACCTTCAGCTCCCATGTTGCAAATACTCCAGTCCTTGACCCACCATGTTAGCTCGCACTACCAGAAAAACGGCACCCTCCCATTACTTCGATCTATCCCATTTACCCAACAACATGAGCTCGCACTATATTTAAGCTTGCATGGCATTCTTCCCCACAATCTTCTCTTACCAACCGCATAGTACAACGGCTACACGCCCGTCACCGATACACCCCGCTGCAGCTCCGCCTTGGCTTCACCCTCACTCGCCGGAACTCTTCTTGCATCAACAACTAACCTCGAACGCCCTCACCTCTCACAATCTGGTTGTCGAACTACCTAACAGACCTTCTACTTGTCTTCCCCATGGTTTATTTTCGAAACTACTGTATTTTTGTTTCGATTGTTTTTCTTGGTATTTTAGAAGGAAATGGCTTCTATTGTTGTGAAGATTTCATGGAAGGTGGCTTAGGTTTTATGAATAATATACCTTTATTTCTTTACTATGAGGAGCTGGTTTGTTTCAGAATGAGGAGAAAAGAACTAGCTGTAGTGGTTTCATGGAACCGAGAAGGAAGTCAGGGTACCATTTTATATAGAGAGGAGCAAATATTATTTTTAAAAAATATCTAGTTTTCTTAGCGTGAAAGGTTTAGGGTATATAGCTTGGTACAACATTTTAGGGTAGGGTTATGGTCTGCTTTGCTTAAATGGAAAGCAATAGGTGATAGGTAAGAAAGTAACACGCTAAATAGGGTATTAGGGTATGGCGAGATTATTGATTAGGGTATGGGCATTAGATTTTTAGTATATTTTGATTTAGAGTTTTGTTTTACATTAGATATTTATTCGGGGTACCCGTTGCATGAAATTTCGTCTGTGTCTGTGCTGCTATGGACAAAAGTAAGATTATGGTCATGTCCAGCGAGGTGTCACGATCCCAAAAATATAATAATACCGGTAGTTTAACTTATATTGTGAAACCCCGAAATATCGATACAAGGTCCGAAATACTCCAAATAAAAAGTTTCATATTTAAATAATTAAAAATTATAGTAAAATTCTAAAAATTAAATTAACACTACGCCTCAAAAGAACCTTGTATAAATTCGAAACCGATATTTTACGGTCGATATACGATTTCATAGCGACATTTTGAATATTTGGTTTGGACATATCTTGCAATCTATACGACGAAATCATGGTTTTTCACTTCTGTTAGAAAAATACAGTTCAACAGATTCCAACGTTTCTTGTTTCGCAGAAATCCGATTTAAAATGAGTCCTGTACACTAAGTTGAAGTTCAGAATGTTAAATTACGAACTGCAGCATCGTTGTGAGCTTGATTATAATTAATATATATTTTTATACGTTCAACTTCGTTTAAATTAGTATATACATCCACTTATATTACGAATTCAATATTTAAACTAATTTAAATATTCAAATACAAACCGATAAAAATGCGGGACGTTACATTCCTTCCCCCTTAAAAGAATTTTGTCTCCGAAATTACTATGGTAGGTGAAATTCTACATTCTATCATAACCAGGTTAAAATCTTTTTTCTTCACCTCTATATTTCATTTTTTCTAAACCAACTTTAATTTCAATTAATTATTAATTTACTTCTACTAAGATTCAAATTTCAGAAAATTTTCTGACACCTCAAATTTTTGAGAATTTTCGCTGGCATCTCCTCTGCACGGCTCAATCGGTACTACTACAACTTGCCTCTCTTGGCATTTTCCAATCCAAAAGGAAACAAATAACTAAGCTTCTTGCCAAACGGGATGATAAATCTCATATTCCATTAAAATATAACCGTGACCCTATTTGGTCGGGCATTCAACTCTATCGCTTTCATTTGCAATCAATTCAGCATACGCAAGTGCATTTCCAACTGATCTCCATTCAAATTATCCTCGAACCACATCATCCACTTAACTCCATTCAAACTCCATTTCCAAATTCAATTCCAATTCTTAATTCATCAATTCAATTCCATTGTAGATTATCTCTAATCCAAACCAATTTGATTTGACTTAGTTAAATTTCTATTTATTTACCTCATAAGGAAAAAATTTAATTTCGGAATTCAAATTCCTGGGGTTTTTATTTCAAATCAGTTTGAAATCATATATATTACATATAATAGCAATTCAAAACATTTGAATTTCTGACAAATTGTTTTCTCACAATAATTCAAAACAATTTTTTTTTGTAGTAATTCGTCACTTGGAAGCTCGAAAATGAACACTGATGATGTGGCCGTCATCATCAGAATTTATTTTTCAGTGATCCAAGTGAGTTCGATACTATATTACCTTCCAAAATTCATTTTAAAACACTTCCATTTTGATTTTTGCTTCAAAATATCTTTCACAGCACTTGGAAAACAATTTTCAAATCTCCCAGGATTTTAAAATTCCCATATATTTAATCCAAATATTATTTCCAACTCTTTTCCAAGTTAGCATAGTTGTATTTTAATTCTGGTTTTAAATTCAGATTTAGTTCATCTGGTTTTGTATATTGCGCTTATATAATATTTCGATTGGTTATTTATAACTAACTTAATTATAAATCTTATTCGATCATAATAATGATCACACATCCAATATATACAATAATAATTCCAAGATATATAATTCTTTATATCAAAATATATTTTGGGTAAAATTCTTTCTTTTACCCTCTTCTCAAAACATATTGTGTCGAATTACACTGTTCAAGAGTTTAGAAACACCTATCGTCGCAGTTTGCATTACTGTTTCGACCAGAATTCATAAACCACTCGACAGACCAGTCAACACAATATAAAACGATTTTTTTATTAATTACAAATACGCACTCATATATATATATACACACTCAACTCAATCTAAGGTATTACTTACCTTATCTCTATTGAGTCACGCTACAGAGCCAAGTTAATCACTTAACCTTATGCTTTGATACCAACTGTAATGGCCGAAAATCCGTACCAATTTGAGCTGACTAATATCCTACACATTCAACTCAAAGTGCATGAAAATTCAGATCATTAATAGAAAGAAATTAGAGGATGAGATAGAACTAATAGAATAGAAGAATAAGAACATCAGAATCAGAGTAAACACGAATCTCACAGTGGAATGAATAAATTGTATTATAACATAACTTTGAAATACAAAATCTAAATTTGTACTTGCATATCATATCAGAGTTTAACTCATATACATCACAGCGGAAATAATTTCTACATAACTAGTGGCGGAGCTTCCTGCTTTGAGCTCCTCCAAGTGAATCTACAAAGCCTGAACACTTGACTTCCCGTACAAATTTGGGCACCCAAGAGTTTAGGAAAAACAAACAAAATAAACTCTGGGTCAGTCATGTGACTGGTGTGAGTAAATTCCACCCATACTATTTAACTTTGAAATTCCTTTTTGAAACAAAAGGATAATAGTAAGACCAGCCCACACATAAACAAGGACGGCTTTTACCTACTATAACCCACCATTTTGATATCAAAATCCAGTGATATTATAATAATATCTAATCAAATAAATATCCAAATAGCAGAACGCTTGCATCTCACGCTCCACATATATATAGTATAAAATCACAAACCGCAGGGCGCTTATTTGAGATTGGATTTCCAACAGACAAGGTATGGGAGCACCTTCCGATCAATGTACTCTAGAGGGTATACACTGCAGGTACAACAAGAACGTCTTGCAACCCGGCCACACATGACCGACCACTCATTTAGCTTGAGTGTATCGAATATATTGCCACCACAGTTGTAGGACATCCAACCGTCATCCGAAGAAACAGAATCGAAAAGAAGACAAATATGAATTTTCTCTAGATCGATGATAATACACCCTGCTTGGGGATGACCCAACTAGCCATGCTGCCTAGCCCAACTTTTGTTACTTCCTGGTTGTGAGGCTAGAGGCTACATCTATCTTCAGAACATCTGATCACCATTCACTTTGAATGTCACATCGCCAAATCCGTCAATTCACTAATCGATTTCCAAAAATATCATGGGTATAAAAAGCTAAGAGGAACGAATTCCTCCGCCACAAGACGAAATACCTTTAAGAGATCAACTATATGTGATTTGTTAGGTATACTCTATCAGACACTCGTCCATACAAGTTGTCCTGGGACTGGACAAACAAAAAGCACCATTCTGGAACAGGACGAACCTTGCATTTCACTTCGTCTTCAATTGTCTTCAGCATAATCTAATTCGCAGCGCTTATGCCTATACGGAGTGGTTTTCAGATAATATATCCAACCAGTCTCTCCGTATTGACAAATATGGTCAAAACACTTAGATAGTCGGTTATTTAACTATCGAAGTAAAAACAAACATCCATTCACAAACTCTGGCCCTTTTATTTAACACTAACTTTCTCGTTTCCCATATTTTTATAAACTCTTCCTTACTTCCCTTCACTTCTACTCTATTAGTTCCTCGTTATAAATCGGTAAGTGAATTAATTTCTAAGTATCAACCCCGAAGGCCGAAACCAACATCAGATTGACGCCGCGAAAGTTACTCAACTCAACCAACGTACAACAGGTTCTAATTTCTTTAAAACTATATCACTTTCCTTATCATGCTCAGTATATCTTTTTAAAACATTATAACTTATCAACTCACTTTAAAACCGTTATATTTCAACTAATGCAATACACTTCTATATTTTCCTTTATAACTAATGCAATACGCTGCTATATTTTCCTTTATACCTAATGCAATATGCTGCTATATTCTCTTTTATAATTACTGCAATATGCTGCTATATTCTCTTTTATAACTAATGCAATACGCTGCTATATTCTCTTTTACAACTACGGCAATACGCTGCCATATTCCCATTTCATTTGATAAACTCTGTTTCTAAGTCAGGTTCTTATTAAATCAATATCAAGTTTATAACTAAATATTAGCTATCCTATCAGATTATAATTCCTAAAATAATTTACTTTATTACGTTCGACATCATCGAATTTTAGTTCTAATTCCTAATAATGTTATTTAGGTTCAAACCGTGTATTTATAAATAATATAAACAAACAATACATAAAAATATTGAGGAATCCGGTTTGATTCCTCTAACCGGTTTCCTATACCCACAGATGTTAGCCACAATAAATATCATCAATTTCATATCATTATGAAATATCAGTGTTCAATCGTCAGTATTAGCCCTCTTTTTGGCACTAACCTTATCGGGCCAAGACCAAAGCCTAAACGCACAACCAAATACAAGTTGCGCTCCAAGAGGCCCATCAGGGGCGCTACATCAAGCAATGGCATATCGGCCCAAATCCAACTCAGTCAGATTGACTGCGCATTACCTGAAAAATCGCTCACCAGGGTGACCGAGTTTCTCGCTTTCAGAAGGAACTCGTCGACGGATTATCTCAGACCAGCGTGGAAAATTTCTACAGAGCCAGTCCACTTAATATCCCGACTTCCAAGAGATAAAGGCGGTCAACCATATGCGGGCAAAGCTCTGCTTTTGATATACCTCTCCACGGATGCCACGTCGACCACAACTTTCGAGGATACTATTTATGAGTAATGGAATCATTCTTCCAGCCGCAATTAGAGCCAATGGATGGATTCCACGTATCTGGACCTTACTGAAATGGCCGGACCATTTCGCAACAGCCCAAGCATCATTTCCACCTATAAATACCTCCAAGCTTAAAGAGGACGAGGACGACTTCTCATGGCCAGACGGCTTCCTTCAAACTTTTCATCTCTACTCTCCTCCAGAATCTTAATCTCCAAAAAGGAAGAAAGGAAAATCGTCATTTTTTTTCTTTTCTCCAAACAAAAAAAGCATTGTATTTGTAATAAAAAAAAAGAGAAATAATATATAAAGTGGATGTAGGCATTGTCTTTGCCGAACCACTATAAAAATTCTGTGTGCTCCCCGTTCTTTCACTTTTTATTGCATATTTTATCTTTATTCGTGTGTAGATCACACGATTGGGGGTTGATTGTCACTAGTGACCAACATTTGACGTCAACACTTTGGCGCTCCAGGAAGGGGCAGCGCACCGCCATCGAGCTCCTGTTTATCCCAGCTCATGGCGAACAAACGAAAGAAAGATGCAACATCCTCTCGTCCCGTAAATGCCGATGCAGCTGATGCCGATGCTGCAGAAGCAAGCCACAAAGTTTCCTCTCATGACAACATGTCCCGATTCCTTACCCGGGACGACATGGATAAAATCATGGTCGAACTCAGAAACCATATGACATCCCAGGGTAAAGTCCTCGAACGACAACAGTAGTTGATGGATCACCTTCTCGGTCAACTGGAAACAGGGTTGAACGCTTCAACATCAATTCCTCCATCTACCAAAGCTAGGGCAATAACTGATCTTTGGTCTGCACGAAATCAGGCCACTGATCAGGCTACACCTTTATTTCATCCTGGTTTGGTTCCACCAACCGATCGATCCCAGCCGAGAATATCGCTTCCAGCGACTAGCGCGGCTGAAACAACAGAACCTCAGGAGGCAGGCGACCAAGATCTAGGTCGCCTGTCAAATTCTCTTTGGAACATCTCGACCTATCGAATCAGTCGAGCTACCCCCGGGTCCCTCAGAATCAACGCCATTCCCATTACAACCCGGGATCTTGCCGCAGACCAGTCTAACCACTCTTCCTCTTCAACAAAGAATTGGAGTAGCCTTCCCTTCGAACGAGAGGTGCCACCCAACCATGCTGGTCCTCACCATAGCGGAAGAAAACGCTACCGTAGACCCTCCTAACCTCGCTTTAAACGGGGGCAACCCTGGCCCCCGAACATCACATGCTATGCTGGATCAGCCTAGACCTTTAGCAACAAATATGGCTCGATCCACAACTCATCAGGTTCCAGAGGGGCCATTCTACCCAGAACAACCCGCCAGATCTCACCTTCCCTCACACCTTCACTCAACTCTCGGAGGTCGAGCCCAGCCAACGACCACCTTTCCAAGCATTCTTTTGCCAGATCCTCGTACAGAACCCCCTCAGGATGCAGAGTTAAGATCATGGCAACGACTCCTCGGAGATGAGAGTCAGCTTGCAAGCATCATCCGACGTTTCACTCGGGGCAATTCTTCGCAGTAAGACATAGACAATGTCAATCGCATCCCCTTCACTAGAGAAATCAGAAATTCTCGTAACCCTCCGGACTTCAGGTTCCCTGCCATCGAACCATACAATAGTCGCACTGACCCGACCATTCATCTTATGCGATACATGCAACATATGGAAGTACTTGGTGCATCGACCAGCTTCATGGCTAAGTGCTTTTCACTCTTTCTCACAGATATAGCCGGTATGTGGTTTCGGCAGTTAACAACGGAGTCGATCAGTAGTTGGAATACTCTGGTCACCCGCTTCATCGAGCAGTTTTGAGTGCATATCTCTCGACCGAAAAGTGTCATGTTTCTATCTACCATCAAACAGCGATCTGGAGAGACGCTAAGACCCTTCCTCGAAAGGTTCAACGCAACTGTAGCATCTGTCGATCGGCCCGAGCCGTCGACGGTGTTGATGGCAGCCATCGCGGGAGTTCTGAAAAGATCAGAATTCTCGAACTCCTTAACTAGGGATCCTCCCAAAGATATAGATGATTTCTATTTTGAGGCCGAAAGATTCCTCCGACAAGAGGATGCCAACCTTGAGATGGAGAGCCTTGAAGTTTTAGTAGCCAAACAACAAGGTCCACTCAACGGCAATGGCCAGAATGAAGGAAGAGGAACGGCCCCGGAAAAGGATAAACGCAATGTACGACCTCAAAATGAAAACAAATATAATTAGTACACCGAGCTCAAGTCCTCTTTGCTCGATATCTATCTCGATATGCGCGAGTCCTTCACCACTCCAAGGCCACCTCAACGAGAACCGACCCAGATGGAACTTGACTCTGGCAAGCATTGTATATTCCACAACGTAGCTGGACATAATACAAATGATTGCCGACATCTGCGCTATCTCATCGAAGGGCGAGTCAGAAAAGGGGAACTCATTGAGTAAGTCAAAAATCGCGCCCCGGCCATGCCGCCGCGACCTTTTGCCCAAGCTCCTCAGGCTGGTCCGCAAGCTCCTAGAAATGGAAAGGACCCTGAGACTAGCACTCGTGGCATTATCATTAATTAGATTTTTTTATCTTTTCTCTCGATGTATTTCTTTCAATAATAGGGACGGTTTGATGCTATGTGATCAATCGGTGTCCTCGTAGATTTTCTTTGTAATAAATGCTTAGCAGTTATGAACTTTACTTTTTGCAAAAGTAGATCGACTGTTGTAAAATTTCTAAGCCGAACCAGATTAGTGTTCGCCATTAAGCCGAGCATGGTTAATGCTCGCCCCCCTGTTCTATGTGGTTAGCGCGAAAGCCCACCACTACTTCAAACACCTACTCTTTCAAGTGAGAAAGGTCGCTTTCTTTTAAACATGAGTGTGGACTACACTTTCTTTCTTTACACCACGAGTGTGCATAACTCGTTAAACTAACTAACCCAACATGAGTTGAGCATGAGAAACACTTGCACTAAGCTGAGTATGGTTTATACTCGCCACTAAGTGGAGTATGGTTTATACTCGCCACTAAGCCGAGTATGGTTTATGCTCGCCACCAAGCCGAGTATGGTTTATGCTCGCCACCAAGCCGAGTATGGTTTAGGCTCGCCACCAAGCCGAGTTTGGTTTATGCTCGCCACCCTCTAAAGCCAAGTGGAAAAAATTGCTCGACCCATGGTTTTTTTTGTATTTGCAGGAACCAACTTTTGTACCAGTGGCGATCATCACCTCGGCCTTAATACGGTTTCCGATAGTTGTTGGTTTTCTGGCCTTAATACGACCTGGCATGGTCGTCGGATTTCTGGTCTTAATACAACATCGGACCGTCGGTTTTCTATCCTTGATATGGTCCAGCGCGACCATAGCAACTCGAGCATTTGGGCTTCAGTTCATATTTCAGAATACACCTCCCTCAGTCGATGAAGATATATTCTGAGGGGCAAAGTGTTAGCCCTCTTTTTGGCACTAATCTTATCGTGCCAAGACCAAAGCCCAAATGCACAACCAAATACAAGTTGCTCTCCAAGAAGCCCATCAGAGGCGCTACATCAAGCAATGGCATATCGGCCCAAATCCAAGTCGGTCAGATTGACTGCGCATTACCTGAAAAATCGCTCACCAGGGCGACCGAGTTTCTCGCTTTCAGAAGGAACTCGTCGACCGATTATCTCGGACCAGCGTGGAAAATTTCTACAGAGCCAGTCCACTTGATATCCCGACTTCCAAGGAGACAAAGGCGGTCAACCATATGCGGGCAAAGCTCTGCTTTTGATATACCTCTCCACGGATGCCACGTCGGCCATAACTTTCGAGGATACTATTTATGAGCAGTGGAATCAGTCTTCCAGCCGCAATTCGAGCCAATGGATGGATTCCACGTATCTGGACCTTCCTGAAATGGCCGGACCATTTCGCAACAGCCCAAGCAGCATTTTCCACCTATAAATACCTCCAAGCTTAAAGAGGACGAGGACGACTTCTCTTGGCCAGACTGCATCCTTCAAACTTTTCATCTCTACTCTCCTCCAGAATCTTAATCTCTAAAAAGGAAGAAAGGAAAATAGTCATTTTCTTTCTTTTCTCCAAAAAGAAAAAGCATTGTATTTGTAATAAAAAAAGAGAGAAATAATATATAAAGTGGACGTAGGAATTGTCTTTGCCCAACCACTATAAAAATTCTGTGTGTGCTCCCCGTTCTTTCACTTTTTATTGCATATTTTATCTTTATTCGTGTGTAGATCACACGATTGGCGGTTGATTGTCACTAGTGACCAACTTTTGACGTCAATAGTTAGATTAGATATATAACGGTCTATATTATTTTAACCAATTTAATTGTAATCTTCCTAAACGGCAATCACACAACATTCAACCAATATTAAAATATAATTAAAATATTTTAAAATAGATCAGAGTGAGCGAATTTACTCACCTTGGCGCGTTAACCGTTAAATAATGATTTGCATCAATTGATTTTATCAAGAAATTCTGATAGCTCTGTTCTCCTTGAAATTAGTTCCACACCGTAGATCTTGTCATTATGATTTCAATGCGACAGACAGTGTTCGATTCAACTTGCTATGGCCCAGTACCCGTTAGACTCAACATACATGCTTGAAGTACCCTCTCCACCTTTTCTTGTCACTGCTAATTTACGTCCCTTCCTTTACATTGCTTCTCTTCTCTCTTTTTTATCCTTAAACAAACAAATGGGCCTTTTTTATCTTCATTCAAGCCCAATGTGCAACCCATTCAACCGTCACTCCCTGTACAAAATGCGTGACCCATCCTTGCTTCTCATTTAAACTTCTGATGCACGAAACTGTGCACGTTTACACTTCCACGCCAGTACCATATACGAATGCCATACCACTTCCATTTCTACCCTTAAACCAAGACCAATAAACTCACCTTCAGCTCCCATGTAGCAAATACGACAGTCTTTGACCCACCATGTTAGCTCGCACTACCAGAAAAACAACACCCTCCCATTACTTCGATCTATCCCATTTACCCAACAACATGAGCTCGCACTATATTTAAGCTTGCATGGCATTCTTCCCCACAATCTTCTCTTACCAACCGCATAGTACAAAGGCTACACGCCCGTCACCGATACACCCCGCTGCAGCTCCGCCTTGGCTTCACCCTCACTCGTCGGAACTCTTCTTGCATCAACAACTAACCTCGAACGCCCTCACCTCTCACAATCTGGTTGCCGAACTACCTAACAGACCTTCTACTTGTCTTCCCCATGGTTTACTTTCGAAACTACTGTATTTTTGTTTCGATTGTTTTTCTTGGAATTTTAGAAGGAAATGGCTTCTATTGTTGTGAAGATTTCTTGGAAGGTGGCTTAGGTTTTATGAATAATATACCTTTATTTCTTTACTATGAGGAGCTGGTTTGTTTCAGAATGAGGAGAAAAGAACTAGCTGTAGTGGTTCCATGGAACCGAGAAGGAAGACAGGGTACCATTTTATATAGAGAGGAGCAAATATTATTTTTTAAAAATATCTAGTTTTCTTAGCGTGAAAGGTTTAGGGTATATAGCTTGGTACAACATTTTAGGGTAGGGTTATGGTCTGCTTTGCTTAAATGGAAAGCAATAGGTGATTGGTAAGAAAGTAACATGCTAAATAGGGTATTAGGGTATGGCGAGATTATTGATTAGGGTATGGGCGTTAGATTTTTAGTATATTTTGATTTAGAGTTTTGTTTTACATTAGATATTTATTCGGGGTACCCGTTGCGTGAAATTTCGTCTGTGTCCGGGCTGCTATGGACAAAAGTAAGATTATGGTCATGTCTAGCGAGGTGTCACGATCCCAAAAATATAATAATACCGGTAGTTTAACTTATATTGTGAAACCCCGAAATATCGATACAGGGTGCGAAATACTCCAAATAAAAATTTGCAGATTTAAATAATTAAAAATTATAGTAAAATTCGAAAAATTAAATTATCACTACGCCTCAAAAGAACCTTGTATAAATCCGATAACGATATTTAGATATATTCAAATAACCGTTACGGTCGATATACGATTTCATAGCGACATTCTGAATATTTGATTTGGACATATCTTGCAATCTATATGACGAAATCTTGGTTTTTCACTTCTGTTAGAAAAATACAGTTCAGTAGATTCCAACGTTTCTTGTTTCACAGAAATCCGATTTAAAATGAGTCATGTACACTCAGTTGAAGTTCAGAATGTTAAATTACGAACTGCAGCATCGTTGTGAGCTCGATTATAATTAATATATATTTTTATACGTTCAACTTCGTTTAAATTAATATATACATCCACTTATATTACGAATTCAATATTTAAACTAATTTAAATATTCAAATACAAACCGATAAAAATGCGGGACGTTACACTGGGCGGGAATTTTCCCACCCAGCCCGCTTCTGACTTCTGATTTGAATTTGAATTTGTTTTCGAGCTGTTTGAATTTATTTTAATTTTATGGAAACTACTGACAGCTATAACTTCCTAATATGTAGTCTGATTCATGCAAACTCGGACTCTATCTTAAGCAGAATTCCGAGATGAACGCAATGGCATAACCCGTTTCCCTTAATTCTTCTCTTAAAAATTAAGTATACTTTGATTTGTTACATTAACATTTATAGAAAATACGGGGTGTTACATCCTGTGTAAAGCGTAGAGGAAGTAGGAGTTGTGAACGTGAGCATTAGGCTTTGGGAGCGTGGGTAAAAGAAATCGCGAGAACAAGAACTGGAAGAATGAAGTAGTTCATACCAATATCCATTAATTGGAAGTAAAACACGAAACAGATATCGTATGAGATACTAGGTACTCGCGTGAAAAAGGGATGACCCTATCGGCCTGCAAAGTAATTAACACTAATTGTTAATTTAGAAAAGGATAAATTATTTAAACTAAAACGTGATCTAATGTCACATATAATTCACGTGTAATATTTAACAGGATCTGAAGCAGTTTGAACCAAACAGCGTGAAAGGAAATGAGAATGAAAGTTGTTTCAGTCTGTTATCTTGGAAAGGGAGTATCGGCCATAATTTCACTAATACGAGTAATTAACTTAATTCAAAATTTATTTAATGTTGATTAAAAGAAGTTAAGTAGATTTCTTTTTTTGTGATATTGAATTTTAAAGGAATATAACAACTTATAGGAAAGCTAAGAACGAAGGGTTATCGGTTGTAATTGGTAAAATTAGAAAGTATTTATTTAATTACATTATAGTTAAGAAGTTAATTAACTATTTAATTAAAATCATAAACTTATGCTACTTGCAACTCGTCCATGTGTCAATAGAATTGGGCCAGACAAGCTGCATTAGGAACATGCCAACGATATCTACAATTTGGAACATATCTGAACAGAGCTGGAGGTGGCAGGGATTTTTCGTTAAATTAAACGTTGTTTTAATTTTACTTGTCTAACTAAAAATATCAAACCATTCAAGGGCAAAAGCGTAAATCAAGGTGAGTTAAACTAACACAGTTCTCCCCATTTATATTTTATATAAATTGGGTTTTTATTTTCTGTTCTCTACTTGCCAAAGGTTGACTGTTTGCTAATTATATATTTAATTGTTGATTTAACCAATGAAATTAAACCGTGTTTAATTTCAGTGAAATACCAAATCGTTATTTTAACGAATTGGACCCAATAAAGGTAATCTACCTTATTGGTCATGTTTATTTATAAACGTGTTTAATTGACTTAATTGTTTGTTAATTGGTTGATATTAAATAGTTGTTGTTACCGTTATAATAATTATGAGTTAAATGTAATTGATTGACATGGTTTGAGATAACCTATTTACAGGGAAGGACAGGTTAGAGGAATCCAATGGGATTCCACAAGTATATTATTTATTTTCATATTATCATATATGAACTATCATGATTGAGTAATGGATTTTAGTAGTGATCATTGACTGGAAAGTCAACCTGTGTTGTGTTTTAACCAATGGGCAGTATTGGTTGAGTAATCGGCAGTAAATGGCCTAAAAGTAAATTGTTTTATTTATATCGATTTACCATCAGGAAAGTTAATAGAACTGAAGTTATAAAATTTATTTTACAGCTATAGATAGATCTGAATTTATATGTTTTTTTTAAATAAAGTTTTGTTAAAAGGAAATAAATACTTTTTTTATAATTAATTATAAACTGATTTTACAAAGACAATTCTGATGTTAATCAGATTTGTAAATGTGAGAATAAGAAAATTAACTTAACGACTAAATTGGATAATTGTTTTGTTAAGAAACAATTAAATGGAATTTATTTAAATTAATTATATTATTAATTATTTTAAAGAGAAAACTAATGAGAATCGGTTAACGAGATAACCATGTTTTGAGTAACTAAGTTGACTGTTTTATTTGGAATTGATTATTAAATTAGTTTGACTGAATTAATCTAATATAATAGCTTAATGAATATTGTTTTAATTTGAATAAGATCTTTAAAAAGGGAATTAATATTTATTTTAGTTAATAAAGAAATTTACTACGGAAGTAGTTAATAATTGAAGTAAATTATTATTTTAATTAATAATAATTTAGGGAATACTTTTTAATTGAATTTCATTTAAAATATACTCGAGATGGAAATGAAAACCAATTGAATGATAAAGGCGTTTATGTATGGGTTTTGTATTTAAAACCCAAATTTTTATAACAAAGTTATAAAAGCAATTTCAAGCGAATAAAATATCGTGAAATGAATGTTACTTAATTATATGAATTAAGTTAAAGGAGATTGGGATAAAATGGTATATATTAAACCAGAGTTAGGTAAATGAGGTTTAAAGTGTTAAAGCGTTAATTTTACATTAACGTTACGTAATAATGGGATTAAATAAAAGTGAGAAATTGAAATGAGAATTTCAAGCGGGAAATGGTCAAAAGGTTTTGAAAAGGAGATTGGGAAAAAGTGAATTTGATAAAAGAAGTGGGTCGTAGGATTTTGTATGAAAATTCGAATTATAAAATGAATTTATTTAAAGAAGTCGAGGCTAAAATGTGGTATTTTATGGGAAGTATTTAATTATTAAATTAAGGAATAATAAGGAAGAGATTTTCAAAAGGATAAGAAGGCTGTATGAAACAATATTTTGATTAAAAAAGTTAAATGGAATTTGTATTTATTTTAGAATGAAATGTGGGTTTGGATTACAAATAGTATTTATCATAGGATATGAACGTTGTTGATCAAGGTCTGAGAGGTAACTAAAATACCCCAACTTGAATGACATCAGGATTATCTGCGGATGTTATTAGTTGTAATTGTAAAAGAGGTTAGTAAATATGTATTATTTCCATTTGGGGAAATAACAGTGCAGTTATTAATGGTAATGTGAGGAATATATATATATATATATATATATATATATATAACAAGAGTTCCAAAGTAAAAGGGAAATAAAAAGTGGTTGGCGGAAATATAATGATACGTTCGAGCCAGATAGGAAATGTAAAGTTGGGTTTTGTAATAAGCAGTGGGGTTTAGTTTCAAGTAATGTAATAAAGGATATTTCGTAATATTGTTTTACGAGTAATAAATCGAACTGATTTTCCAATATTAGATAATAGCGTGGCTAATGTTTGAAAGTGAAAATAGAAAACTGGATATGATATTCCGAAATATTAAAATGAATTTGTGTAAAGAATATTCTTATGTTAAATAAGAAGACAAAACTATGTTTATAATATCGAAGGATTTAAGAGTTTTGAATTTACATTTGTTTAATTAAAAGGCCAACTAATGCTGAATACTGAACCAGTGAACTCATTGGATTGTCATGATTGAATCACTGTTTATTATGATAGCTAAATCACCGACTATCAAATCTGTCAAATACGATTGTTGGTACGGAAAGACCGAGATTGAAATTATATTCGAAAACCATTCCAACCAACAAATACGTAAAGATATCAGAAGATGGTCGAGATGGAGCATTGAAGACCGTGGATCTTCGTTAAACGGAAGTACTACTAATAATCTCTGGTTAGCTCCTAGAGATAAACTATGGTTCTGTCGTGGCTGGAATATACTGGTTGCAAGTCTCACTACTGATCCGTAGGGTGATTCCTTGGATGCAATAGGTGAGTACCTTCGGTTCATCCTGTTCCTGGATGACTTGTATGGACAGATGTCTGACAGAGTATTTCCAAAGGAATTACGTACGTTGATTTCTTCAAACGTACCATAGTGGGTGGCGGAGGACGACGGTTCTCCTAGCTTAACCACTAGAGTATTTTTGTGGACGTCAATTAGTGAAATCTGGCGGATCTGATGATGTGGCATTCAAAGTGGATGGTGGCCAAGTGTCGTAAAAGGAAATTCAAACCTCAAGCCTCACAACCGGGAAGTGAAAAAAATCGGGCAGGCAACATGGCTATGTGGGTCGCTCCCATTAGGGTGTATGATCACCTATCTAGAGAAATTACTTTTTCTTATTTAATCTATTTCGATGCTGTCCCTTTTCGGGAAACAGTGGTTTGAGCCAAACCGTTGGTGATATACATTCGATACACTCAAGCGAAATGAGTGGTCGGTCATGTGTGGGCGGGGTTACAAGACGTTCTTGTTGAACCTAGGGTATTTGCCTTTAGAGATACACTATCGGCAGGTGGTCCCATACCTTGTCATAGTCAGAATCCAATCTCCGATAAGCGCCCGCGGTTTTGATTGTATACTATATATGTGGAGCGTGATATGCTAGCATTCGCTAGACTGTTATTTACTTGTATTTAGACACTATTGTAATATGAGAAAAGATATTGATTTCAAAAATATTTTAGGTTATCGTAAAGTAAAAACCGTCTGTATTTATGTGTGGATTTGGTCTTACGATTATCCTTTTCTTGAAAAGATTTTTGAACCTTAAAATCAAGTTGGATGATTACCCCTAAATACTGTGCGAGTTTTTCTCACTCTGGTTCACCAGACTGAACCGGTGTTTTGTAAATGCTAGGGTTAGACCGGGGTGTACAAGTCCAGGTTATCGGATGCTGCGAAGGTCATAGACGAACTGGAGTTGTTTCAGACGTATTGAACCTAGTATTTATTCCGCTGTGTGATGTATATGAGGACAGGTTATCATAACTGTCTAGATGTGTGATGTACTCTGATATTGTAAGTATTTTTAAAAATTCTCAATAAAGTTTTATTTCTGTATTATATTTTGTTCCGCTGCGATGTGAGACTATGATTATGTGTTGTGTTGTTTCTTCTCCTTCTTCTATTCTTATATTTCTTTCTTTATTATCTCACCCTCTAAATTCTTTCTAATAACGTTCCGGTGTTTTCGGTGTTTGGAAGGTCGGCATGAGGTATGGGAAATGTATTTATGACGATTTCTGGGCCGAAAATCCCTGGGTCGTTACAGTGGTATCAGAGCTATTGGTTTAGTAATAACCTTGGCTCTGTGGTGTAACTCGATGGAGATTGGGTTAGTAATACCCTGGATCGAGATTGAGTGTGTATATATGAAAGCGTATTTGTATATTCTATATACAAATGTTTGGTATTGTGTTATTTGCTCAGTTCGATTGTTGAGATGCATTGAACTAGAAATTAATACAATATTGTTTTGAAAAAAGGGTAAATGAAATAATTTTGCCCAAATTATATTTTTGTATAGAAAAGAATTAATTTTATGAATTATTCAGATATTAGTCTGTTTGATCGATTTGAATAGAATTCAAATCGGACTGGTAATTTGAATTGAAACTTAAATTGGTTAAGTGAAATTACATTAATAATGATATTGAAATTGAGTTAAATAAATTGGAAATTTGATGAATAAATAATAATCAAATAGAATTCAATCAGATATTAATCTATTAATGTTCAAATATGTGAAACCAAAATAAAATATTAATATTGAATGTAAATTCAATTGATTTGGTAGTGTACTGGTTGTTAATTGTGAGTTGTTTGTTATTGGATGATAGTGTTCGATGAGAATAATCAAAAAAATTAATGGAGCTAAATGAATTATGAATTAAAGAATAATTTCCGGTATAATTAAACTGAGATGAAACTGCATATGAATTGGAATTTATGATTTAAACCTATATTTGATAATGAATTGATGTTATCTATTTGATTTTGGAATTGGCATAGTTATATTTGTTGATCAGTTAAATATTACTTTAGAATTTCATATATTTATTACTTATATGTGAATTGAGTTAAGTACAGGTGCGAGATGGCTAGGAAAATTGGTATTGGTTGAGTAAATCGCATATACATTGAGCAAGTATGCTTAATAGCACCCGTAAAAGGTACGCCTACGCGAAATATAAAATTTTAGGTTTTGATTTTTGTTTTCCGAGTGTGTCGGTCGATGTATACATAATATTTGTTCCTGCGATATCGCAGATGTCACTCCGTGCAGGGGAGACTCTGCCGAATTTTTCCGAGAATTTAGAGTGTTAGAAAAATTTCGATATTTCGGAAAATATTTATATACGCTATTGAATTAGTTTTGTTTTAAAATAAATTGGATCTGGAAATTAATGGGAATCGTAGCATTTTTCTTACCTTAGCAATTTCGAGGACGAAATTATTTTAAGGGGGGAAGAATGTAACGACCCGTATTTTTTAGCAGTCAAATATTTAATTTAGTTTATTTGTTTTAAATATTTTATTTAAAATATTCATGGATTTCAATATTGAATTCATATTTAAAACGAAGTTTGAACTATATATATTTATATATAATATAAATCAAGCTCGAAATCGCGCGGCAGTTCGTAAAATAGGGTTTTGAACTTCAATTTGATATACATGATACAATATAAGTCGGATTTCTGTGAAACAAGAAACGTCGGGATCGTGTTGATTATAATTTTTATATGAAAGAGAAAAATCCAGATTTCGTGTTATAGATTGTAAGTTATGGCTAAATCAAATTTTAAAATAATCGTTATGGAAATCGTTATTAAATTATAGGCCTTTAAAATAGCCATTTTGCAAACGGTCCCCGATTTCGACGAAATCAGTTTCATTGGAATCGTAACGTTAAATTATTGTACGATGTTGAATAGCGTGGCAAACCGATGTCGTATGTGACCACAGTAACCGTAAACGCCCATTCAATTTCTAGAGCGCGTAATTAAATTTATTTAATTTAATAAAGAGATATTCGAGTATAACTTGAACAGACGATCAAATTAGACCATGAAATCAATTCTGTTGCGTTCATATCGACGATTAGAGTCAGGATAGGTATATATTTTGTTATTTTTGAAGACCGGGTAATTTGGTGTCCAAAATGGCATTGTGGTATGCGTAAAAATAGCCTACCAGGAAAACAGTCTCAGAATGTGATGAAACTGGTGCCGTTGGGTTCGCATTGATTAATTATTGTAGGATTTCAAAGCTTTAAGTTGATCGGATTTATTTAGTGATTGTGGAAAATTTAAACACGTATTTTTCGCTGGTCTTATAAAGGAATTTTTTTCAAACAATGTCGGAATTCGACGAAACTTGTCCCATCAGGTTCGGAATATTTTTTGATGCTAAGATTAGCATTTTATCAGAAAAAGAAAGCCGTTTGTGGTTGTTTCTGCGTGTTACTTCGTGTTGAAGTTTCGTAAACATTATTATATTAATATTTTATTTAATGAGGCCTATAAATAGAATGATGGAACCCTAAAATTTTGGTTAGACTTAAGTGAGTGGTCAACACAGCATTTTTCTTGCGCCTCCAAATTCTGTGATAAATGAACGACCACGAACTCCTCAAAAACTCCTCCAAATCTCGTAATACCCGATGGAATCGACAAATCACCAACTAGAAAACCGTTCCTCTCACCGTGATCTCGACAACGTATGGTGGTGATGAAATTCTGATCATCATACTGACCGGAAATCGGTCTGAAATGCTGCGACTTTGCCACCGTTTTCTGAAGAGAATACAGCATCAGATCCCATGCTGTTTTAGTCAGTGAACAAGGGGTTTAAGGCGTTCGGTTTGGTGGTCCCTGATGTTTCTTTGACGAACTGAAGGCTGATGAGGCAACGACTTTTCTTCTAGTGTGCTGGGTTTCCTGTGTAAAGCGTAGAGGAAGAAGGAGTTGTGAACATGAGCAGGAGGCTTTGGGAGCATGGGTAATAGAAATCACGAGAGTAAGAACTGGAAGCATGAAGTAGTTCGTACCAATATCCTTCAATTGGAAGTAAAACACGAAACAGATCTCGTATGAGATACTAGGTACTCGCGTGAAAAAGGGATGACCCTATCGACCTGCAAAGTAATTAACACTAATTGTTAATTTAGAAAAGGATAAATTATTTAAACTAAAACGTGATCTAATGTCACTTATAATTCACGTGTAATGTTTAACAGGATCTGAAGCAGTTTGAATCTAGCAGCGTGAAAGGAAATGAGAATGAAGGTTGTTTCGGTCTGTTATTTCGGCAAGGAAGTATCGGCCATAATTTCTCTAATACGACTAATTAACTTAATTCAAAATTTAGTTAATTTTGATTAAAAGATGTTAAGTAGATTTCTTTTTTTGTGATATTGAATTTTATAGGAATTTAACAACATATAGGAAAGCAAAGAACGAAGGGTTATCGGCTGTAATTGGTGAAATTAGAAAGTAATTATTTAATTACATTATAGTTAAGAAGTTAATTAACTATTTAATTAAAATCATAAACTTATGCTACTTGCAACTCATCCATATGTCAATAGAATTGGGCCAGACAAGCTGCACTGGGAACGTGCCAACGATATCTATATTTTGGAACATATCTGAACAAAGCTGGAAGTGGCAGGGATTTTTCATTAAATTAAATGATGTTTTAATTTAACTTATCTAACTAAAAAAATCAAACCGTTCAAGGACAAAAGCGTAAATCAAGGTGAGTCAAACTCACTCAGTTCTCCCCATTTATATTTTTTATAAATTGGGTTTTTATTTTCTGTGTTTTGCTTGCCAATGGTTGACTGTTTGCTAATTATATATTTAATTGTTGATTTAACCAATGAAATTAAACCGTGTTTAATTTCAGTGAAATACCAAATCGTTATTTTAACGAATTGGACCCAATAAAGGAATCTACCTTATTGGTCATGTTTATTTATAAACGTGTTTAATTGTCTGAATTGTTTGAATTGTTTGTTAATTGGTTGATATTAAATAGTTGTAGTTACTGTTATAACAATTATCAGTTAAATGGAATTGATTGACATGGTTTGAGATAACCTATTTACAGGGAAGGACAGGTTGGAGGGATCCAACAGGATTCCTCACGTATATTATTTATTTTCATATTATCATATATAAACTGTCATGATTTGTTAATGGATTTTAATAGTGATCATTGACTGAAAAGTCAACCTTTGTTGTGTTTTAACCAATGGGAAGTATTGGTTGAGTAATCAGCAGTGAATGGCCTAAAAGTAAACTGTTTTATTTATATCGATTTACCGTCCAGAAAGTTGATAGAACAGATGTTATAAAATTTATTTTATAGCTAAAGATAGATTTGAATATATATGATTTTTGAATAAAGGTTTGTTAAAAGGAAATAAATACTTTTTTTATAATTAATTATAAATTGATTTTACAAAGAAAATTCTGATGTTAATCAGGACAATAAATGTGAGAATAAAAAAATTAACATAACGACTAAATTGGATAATTAATTTGTTAAGAAACAATTAAATGGAATTTATTTAAATTAATTATATTATTAATTAATTTAAAGAGAAAACGAGTGGGAATCGGTTAATGAGATAACCGTGTTTTGGGTAACTAAGTTGACTGTTTTATTTGGAATTGATTATTAAATTAGTTTGATTGAATTAATCTAATAGAATAGCTTAATGAGTATTGTTTTAATTTTAATAAGATCTTTAAAAAGGGAATTAATATTTATTTTAGTTAATAAAGAAATTTACTATGGAAGTAGTTAATAATTGAAGTAAACTATTATTTTAATTAATAATAATTTAGGGAATACTTTTTAATTGAATTTCATTTAAAATGTACTCGAAATGGAAATGAAAACCAATTGAATGATAAAGGCGTTTATGTATGGGTTTTGTATTTAAAACCCAAATTTTTATAACAAAGTTATAAAAGCAATTTCAAGCGAATAAAATAGCTTGAAATGAATGTTACTTAATTATATGAATTAAGTCAAAGGAGATTGGGATAAAATGGTTTATATTAAACCAGAGTTAGGTAAATGAGGTTTACAGTGTTAAAGCGTTAATTATACATTAAAGTTACGTAATAATGGGATTAAATAAAAATGAGAAATTGAAATGTGAATTTCAAGCGGGAAATGGTCGAAAGGTTTTGAAAAGGAGATTGGGAAAAAGTGAATTTGATAAAAGAAGTGGGTCGTAAGATTTTGTAAGAAAATCCGAATTATAAAATGAATTTATTTAAAGAAGTTGAGGTTAAATTGTGATATTTTATGGTAAAGTATTTAATTATTAAATTAAGGAATAAGAAGGAAGAGATTTTCAAAAGGATAAGAAGGCTGTATGAAACAATATTTTGATTAAAATAGTTAAATGGAATTTGTGTTTATATTAGAATGAAATGTGGGTTTGGATTACAAATAGTATTTATCTTAGGATATCAACGTTGTTGATCAAGGTTTGAGAGGTAACTAAAATACCCCAACTTGAACGACATCAGGTGCGGATGATATTAGTTGTGATGGTAAAAGAGGTTAGTAAATATGTACTATTTCCATTAGGGAAATAATAGTGCAGTTATTAATGGAAATATAACAATCCGAAAATTCTGAGCCAATTTAAAATTTTTATTTTGGCAATTTTGATGAATTTTAAATATTTAAAATGAATTATTTTAAATAATAACGACAAGAAATTTATTTTGAATAGAATTAGAACGTATATTTTTATTTGAATCGTCGTTAGAATATAAATAATTATTTTTAAATATAAAAGGAATTGAAAATGGCGCGGTAGTCCGAAAATTCGATTTTAAATTTCAAATGAATGTACAGGATTCAAAATAAACCGGATTTTAGCGAAACCAAAAATATTAGAATCTAAATGAGAATATCTTTCCAACGAATCTGAAAAATAGAAATTTCATAGCGGGAATAAAAAGTTATGCCCTGTTGAAAATTCAGAATAATCGTTGTGGAATTCTGGCCCTTAAAAATGGAAATTTTGCAAACGACCTCGGTTTTCGACGAAACCACTTTTGTTGGATCTGGGATGCCTAGTGATTGCTAGATTCCAAAATTCATAATTTTTCGAATCAATATGTGAGCGTGGCGAAGTAAAACACGTTTGACCAGTTTTAGTTGATTTTAATCGACTGGAAAATGGCCATTTTTCAAACGGTATCAGAATTTGACGAAATTAGTTTTGTTTGAACCATATCATCAATACGAAGCAAGAAAATATTTTTCGGGAATTTTTAGAGTCCGTATGTGGCCCCGGTAAATTGAAATGTGCGTTCAAATTCAATATATGGATTGATATTTTGATTTTGACGGAAACCGATCGAAATAGCCAAACTGGCTTATGATATATATCCTATTGTGTTCGGAATGGGGGTAATTAGCTATGGACGACAGTCGGTGGGTTTGATTTTGAGTTGGAAAAAAAAAGTTGCTTTTAGGGGATTTAAAGTAATAAAATAATTAAATATATATTCCCTCACCTTACGTTCTCTCTCTCCCTTCCTTCACAATTGGTCAATGCCTGGAACGAAATAAAAAAAAAGGGAAAACCTAGCCTAATCGACGATCGGAGCCGCCTCCGGCCAGTGAACCCGCCATCGGTTCCTCCTTTCCCCCTCCCTCCCAGTCGATGGCGCTATCCTTCCCCTTCCATTCTCCTCAAACTCGAAACCATCCCCTTCTTCTATAAAGAGCCTGCGCCGCTGCTACCATCAGTGCCCACCGCCAGGTCCTGCCGCGATGTCAGACACCCCACCACCTCCCCGAACTGTTGCACTCCGCCAGCGCGCCTCCCCTATCTCCGACAGACCCACAGCCCCTCAACCCCCCCTCCACTTCAATTTGAACACAACAAAGAAACCCCCCTCCTTCAAATGTCAACGTGAGTTTTTATCTTCATTATTAATTTAATTTAATTTTCAGTTTTCTTTAGATTTTCTTATAAAGAAAAACTGAATTTTTATGTAGATTATAGCAAATGAAAAACTAAATTTTTACATAGATCATAGCTAAAGAAAACTGAATTTTTAAATAGATCATTGCAAAAGAAAAACCAGATTTTTATATATATTATAGCATATTAAAAATGTGATTTCTATATGTATAATAATGATTTAAAAATATGATTTTTAATATATAAAATACGGGTTTTAATGATTAAAAAGACGAGATTTTTATATTATAGAAAGAATAAAAATATGATTTTTATATTATAAAAAGAATAAAAAAATATGATTTTTATATTATAGAAAGAATAAAAACTATGGTTTTTATATTGGAGGAGTATTAAAAATATGATTTTTAATGTATAGAACATCATATTAAAAATGTGATTTTAATACGAACAGCGTGGAGAAGACTGTGTTGGAAGTACGGGCAGATCCAGACTGTTCTGAATTTCAGAAATAAAACGGAGGAGTGGAATCCTCGGTTAGAACTCCTCACCTTTATTTTAATTTCTAGTTTGAAATATATACTAGGATGCAGACGGTGCTTAGCAGCACCCGACATCTGTCGTCCACAGACCATGGATGACTTGTTTGTTTAATTGATGTGTTGTGAAAAATGATTGTGTGTAGTGGATTGAATAAATATTTTATAGTTAAAAATATAATTTTTAACGTGTATATAAAAAAATATTTATAAACAAATCGGACGATTTGTTTATATACACTGATTTGACTGATATTGATTGGGACGATAAATTTTACACATCGCCCAACTACACAAATAAAATCTGTGTTTGTTGATTTGAAACCCCACACGAGTGTTGGGATGATATTTGACGTACACTAATCCCAATTGTTTAGTGTATGTCAATCAATGGGTTGACAGACTGTGTAAGCGTTAATTATTTATATTTGATGCTTATGCAGTTGTGTGGTGCACTCTGGATGATGGTTGATTATTTATCGTTGCTATTATATACATGTGTTGGATGGAATCCATATAATTAACATTATATGGTAATTTATTGGGCCTCGTTCTAATTTGGAAAATAAGGAATATTATAGAAAGTAAATTCATGTGCTGAATAAAATAAGAATATTCATGTGTTGAATAAAATAAAAATATTCATGTGTTGAATCAAATAAAAATATTCATGTGTTGAATAGAATAAATATTCATGTGTTGAATAGAATAAATATTCATGTGTTGAATAAAAATATATATTCATGTGTTGAATAAAAATATATATTCATGTGTTGAAGAAAATATTCATTTGTTGAATAGAACAACGAAGTTATTGAAATATATAAAGTCGTGTTGGTTAGATTGACTCTATTTTGACGTGAACGATGTTTATATCGGTTTTATTCATTTTTATAATGAATATCGAAAAGGAATTGATTTCAAAATATAACGTTTTGAAAATATTATCATTTATATATCGATGATATGGAATATTCAATTTTGATTAGAAATTGAATAGGAAGTTGAAATCGTTTTGAAAACGAATTTAAAACAATTTATAAAATACGTTTTAAAAGGAAATCGATGAAGTATATATTATATATATAATATAATGGCCTGAATAGAATGCGCCGCGCCGCGGCAGTTCGCGAATTTCGACCATTGACTTCGAATGGATATTACGGGAGATCCAACCGTCGGATTCTCCTAAAACCGGAACCGATGGGTTCGTATCGAAAAGAGCTTTCTAACGAATATTAGAAATTAGAAATCTAACGGTTGTATTTGGAATTATTTCAAAATTAAATTTGGAAAAGGTCACTGTAAGTGCAGTTTGATGGCCGTTGATGGAAATCGACTGTACGGGCCTTGATAAAATTATTAAAAATATCAATAATTAGTGTAAAATCATAAGAAATGATTTGGAAAGAATTGGGATGAAAAACTCCATACTTGAAAAGATAAAAATAGATTTTTATCGAAAGGAACTAGTTTTGAACTAGAATTAGAATCCGTATATTTTTAAAATAAATAAAGTGGATTTGAAAGGGTTTTAAAAGTAACCAGAATTTCCAATAATTGAATTTGAATTGAGTTTTGGGTTTATCGTGAATGGTATTTTAAATAACACTTATTCTTTAACCCGATAATTAATGGAATGTGATTTTGGAACCGTGTTTTAAATGACATTGGTTCTTTAACCCAGTTAAAGACAGGATGTGATTTCCCAAGTTAAATAATCATTGATAGTGATTATTGGGAAGATTAAAACCAAGTGGAATTTTAATGAATCTTTAATTAGATTGAAATAATCGAGAATGGAGTATCACCAGTTTTGCTCCAGGCGATAGTTAAATCTTTAATTAGATTTGAACGTGAAATGGTAATTGAATTTACCAATAACACCATGGTGTTAGAAATGAAGTATGACCAGTTTTTCTTCATGGGATGAATAGGTTGGGAAATAAAATAAATGATTACTTCGATGTGGTTCGCTAAGCCCGACTAATTTGAATTGATATTCAAAGGAAGATTAAAGATTAAATTTAAAGAATTTATCTTTGATAAAATTAATGGGAACCTTTCCCGAAGTATAAGAATATTTGAATAAAAGAATATTCTGAATTGGAATGAGGTGTATGTTGTGTTTGTGTAACACTTGTTTATTATATATGCGAGTAAATCAGAAAGGCCGGGTTTAACCCATTCTGAATAACTGATTCGACGATGTGTCGAGGATGAAGACGGTGGTTGAAGACCGGAGGTCGTAGACCGGAGGTCTTCACATCGTTTGGTTGATTACTGATGATCTTGATTGGGCTGTACACCCAAGAGGAGAGAATCAGTTGGTGATCGTCCAGACGTACTTGGAGATCGATGGATGTGCCAGGTACAAGGTGCTTCCAGTTTCGTTCAGACCCAGAACGAACTTGTAAATGGACTGTGTGTCTGACATTGGATTTTATTCTGTGTGATTGATTTCTATTAAATATATATCTGTTTGGCAGCGGATAATTTATTCTCTTGCTTAACGCCCTTCTCTGAGACGTACGAGCCCAGGGGTTATATATTAATGGATATCAATCGCATAGAGTGAACTGCCTGTGTGGTATGCCTAAGTGGAAAATGATCAAGGCTTTTGTTGAAAAGCAGAGTCTTGTGGTTGATGATCAAAGCACCGCCTGTGTGGCATAGCTTTGTGTAGCATTGATTCGCAAGCCTCACACCCCGGTTGTGAACCAGAAATGGGAGAGGACATCAGGGAGGGCATGCATTTCTTTCAAGCTAGGGTGCTGCCAGTGACCTACTAGCCCTGACATTTATATTATTTTCACCTGTGTGGTTGTTGCTGTTGCCAGTCACCTTAGATATATTGGTGAGTATGTGGAACCGATGGAGTCTTTTGGCTCATTGACACCCCAAAGGGTGGGGAAACGCATTGTTCAGGCATAATAATCCACATCGGTGGACCGGCCCTGACGATCCAAGGCTTGCCTGGGCGCTTGCCTGAGGGGCGGGCTAGAGCGTCTCGAATTCGGTAGAGGACGATCCCTTGCCTCGGTTCTCAGATGGAAATCCAATTTCCAAATACGACACCGTGCGGTTTTGATTGTATACATATATATGGCGACATAGTGGTATGGGGCACTTATGCCGTCTATGATTGATACTTATGATTGAAATTGTTTTGACACTATACACTTATAGTAATAATAAAACATGAAACTTAGCGTATCAAGCATTCTTTGGCTATTATAAGGTAAAAACCCTATCCTCCGGCTTGCGTTGTATTGTGTGATGGGACCTGGGTCTTATAATAGCTTCATTGTTATTTATTTAGCATTGCGCTATTGTTTTATGCACTGGTGTTCTTGGGAGGAAACCCATTCCGAGTTATACGGAATGGTCCCTTGATTTACCTAATTTTAAAATAAAGATTAATAACTGTTTTAGTTCTCACACCAATCACATGACTGACCTAGAGTTTATTGTTTTAACCTAAACTCTTGGTGCCCTTATTTTGACACGGGCAGCTAGTAGTTTTGGTTTTGCAGATTTATATTCACAGGATCCTGGTTTACATCTGGAATGATATCCGAAAAGCTCTGTATCCGTATCTCTTTCAGTTGTGTATTGTATTATTTTTCCGCCGCTATGTAATGTATTGTAATCTCTGATATTTTGTGATGTAAAATATTTATTCATACTCTGTATATTCTTGTATTCTGATGGAATTTTTGTAATAAGCAATGAAATGTCCTTCTGTTTGCGTTCCAATTTGTCGTGTTCTCAAAACAATCATGGGTTTCGAACGGTATTGGTTGGTTTAGCGATCGATTCGGATCGAGCAAAATTCCCGATCGTCACAGGTGGTATCAGAGCTTTGGTTTACAAAGCTCGAGAACATGACACGTTAGAACCAAATGAAAGAATTCATCGGAGATTGGATTAGTAATATCCAATGAGAATGACTCGTTAGAGATGGGATCAGTAGTATCCTAGAACGAGTGTGAAGAGTATATTTTTAAAATGAAAACAATTTCCGTTTTGAAATTTTAAACTTTGTTATTCATATTTGAATATTTATTGTAAATTGAGTTGGACAATCCAGTATATAGAGATTTTCATATACGTCTGATCCACGTGTATTGGAAGTCTCAAATATACTGGATGGAAATAGAATTACACTCTGATCGCCCGAGGGTGATTCTGATGATTGATATATCATCATCAGAATTTATATTCGAGTGCCGAAAGTGGGATATCTATATATTTCCAATTGACTGGTGTGAGAACCAAAATATAGTTAGAATATATTGCTGTGACTTGGCATCAAGAATATGATTTTCTATATATGTATTATAGTTATGTGACTGAAAAGATAATCAACTAATTGATTGCTGGTTGTGTTGTTTGATTATTGGTTGATTAATTAAATGTTGAACCTTTAGCCAAATTGAATCAAATAGTGAATTGTATTGAAAATTTGTCGCATTTGCATACATATACATGTACTTACATTGAACAGGTCATAGCAAGGAGGCTAGAGCAGAAGAATAAAATTGTTTGCCCGACAAATAGGTACAGGTTTATTGTATTTCTTGGGTTTTGATGATTTCATGAGCTGATTGGCTAGCTACTTGGCTGTTTCTTTTTCTTTTTGGATTGGTAAGGGCCATGGGAAGCTATTTGAAATATCCTGAAGCTCCCGGTGTAGGGGAGGTTATGGCGAAATTTTTCAAAAATTTAGGGTGTTAGCCAAATTTTTGAAAAAATTGAAAAGTTCTTAGAAACTGAAAAGTTGAAGAACTTAAGCCGTAATGAAAATAATGAAAGTTGAGTTGGTTTGTAAAACAACTTTCAACTTCATTCCTTTTCGGGGACGAATAGTTTTAAGTGGGGGAGATTGTAACAACCCGGAAATTCTGAGCAAATTCAAAATTTTTATTTTGGCAATTTTGATGAAATATGAATATTTAAAATGAATTATTTTAAATAATAACGACGAGAAATTTATTTTGAATAGAATTATAACATATATTTTTATTTGAATCGTCGTTAGAATATAAATAATTATTTTTAAATAAAAAAGGAATTGAAAATGGCGTGGTAGTTCGAAAATTCGATTTCAAATTTCAAATGAATGTACAGGATTCAAAATAAACCGGATTTTAATGAAACCAAAAATATTAGAATCTAAATGAGAATATCTTTCCAATGAATCCGAAAAATTGAAATTTCATAGCGGGAATAAAAAGTTATGCCCAGTTGAAAATTCAGAATATTCGTTGTGGAATTCTGGCCCTTAAAAATGGAAATTTTGCAAACAACCTCGGTTTTCGACGAAACCACTTTTGTTGGATCCGGGATGCCTAGTGATTGCTAAATTCCAAAATTCATAATTTTTCGAATCAATATGTGAGCGTGGCGAAGTAAAACGCGTTTGACTAGTTTCAATTGATTTTAATCGACTGGAAAATGGCCATTTTTCAAACGGTGTCAGAATTTGACAAAATTAGTTTTGTTAGAACCGTATAGTCAATACGAAGCTAAAAAATATTTTTTGGGAATTTTTAGACTCCGTATGTGGCCCCGGTAAATTGAAATGTGCGTTCAAATTCAATATAAAGATTAATATTTTGATTTTTACGGAAACCGATCGAAATAGCCAAACTGGCTTACGATATATATCCCATTGTGTTCGAAATGGGGGTAATTAGCTATGGACGACAGTCGGTGGGTTTGATTTTGAGTTGGAAATAAAAAGTTGCTTTTAGGGGATTTAAAATAATTAAATAATTAAATATATATTCCCTCACCCTACGTTCTCTCTCTTCCTTCCTTCACAATCGGTCAACGCCTGGAACGAAATAAAAAAAGGAAATCCTAGCCTAATCGACGATTGGAGCCGCCTCCGGCCAGTGAACCCGCCGTTGGTTCCTCCTTTCCCCATCCCTCCTAGTCGATGGCGCCATCCTTCCCCCTCCATTCTACTCAAACTCCAAACCATCCCCTTCTTCTATAAAGAACCCGCGCGCGTCGCTACCATCAGTGCCCATCGCCACCTCCTGCCGTGATGTTAGGCACCCCACCACCTCCCCGACCTGCTGCACTTCGCCAGCGCGCCTCCCCTATCTCCGACAGAACCACAACCCCTCAAACCCCCCTCCACTTCAATTTGAACGCAACAAAGAAACCCACCCCCACCCCCTCCTTCAAATGTCAACGTGAGTTTTTATCTTCATTATTAATTTAATTTTCTTTTTAGTTTTCTTTAGATTTTCTTATAAAGAAAAACTGAATTTTTATATAGATCATAGCAAAAGAAAAACTGAATTTTTATATAGATCATAACAAAAGAAAAACCGGATTTATATATATATATATATATATATATTATAGCATATTAAAAATGTGATTTCTATATGTATAATAATGATATAAAAATATGATTTTTAATATATAAAATACGGGATTTAATGATTAAAAACAGAAGATTTTTATATTATAGAAAGAATAAAAATATGATTTTTATATTATAGAAAGAATAAAAAATATGATTTTATATTATGGATGAATAAAAAATATGATTTTTACAAAAATACGATTTTTATATTGGTAGAGTATTAAAAATATGATTTTTATTGTATAGAACATCATATTAAAAATGTGATTTTAATATGAACAACGTGGAGAAGACTGCGTTGGAAGTACGGGCAGATCCAGACTGTTCTGAATTTCAGAAATAAAACGGCGGAGTGGAACCCTCGGTGATAACTCCTCACCTTTACTTTAATTTCTAGTTTGAAATATATACTAGGATGCAGATGGTGCTTAACAGCACCCGACAACCGTCGTCCACAGACCATGGATGACCTGTTTGTTTGATTGATGTGTTGTGAAAAATGATTGTGTGTAGTGGATTGAATAAATATTTTATAGTTAAAAATATAATTTTTAACGTGCATATAAAATAAATATTTATAAACAAATCGGACGATTTGTTTATATACACTGATTTGACTGATATTGATTGGGACGATAAATTTTACACATCGCCCAACTGCACAAATAAAATCTGTGTTTGTTGATTTGAAACCCCACACGGGTGTTGGGATGATATTTGATGTACACTAATCCCAATTGTTTAGTGTATCTCAATCGATGGGTTGACAGACGGTGTAAGCGTTAATTATTTATATTTGATGCTTATGCAGTTATGTGGTGCACTCTGGATGATGGTTGATTATTTATCATTGCTATTATATACATGTGTTGGATGGAATCCATATAATTAAAATTATATGGTAATTGGTTGGGCCTCATTCTAATTTGAAAAAAAAGGAATATTATAGAAAGTAAATTCATGTGTTTAATAAAATAAAAATATTCATGTGTTGAATAAAATAAAAATATTCATGTGTTGAATCAAATAAAAATATTCATGTGTTGAATAGAATAAGTATTCATGTGTTGAATAGAATAAATATTCATGTGTTGAATAAAAATATATATTCATGTGTTGAATAAAAATATATATTTAGGTGTTGAAGAAAATATTCATTTGTTGAATAGAATAACGAAGTTATTGAATATATATAAAGCCGCCTTGGTTAGATTGACGCTATTTTGACGTGAACGATATTTATATCAGTTTTATTCATTTTTATAATGAATATCGAAAAGGAATTGATTTCAAAATATAACGTTTTGAAAATATTATCATTTATATATCGATGATATGGAATATTCAATTTTGATTAGAAATTGAATAGGAAGTTGAAATCGTTTTGAAAACGAATTTAAAACGATTTATAAAATACGTTTTAAAAGGAAATCGACGAAGTATATATTATATATATAATATAATGGCCTGAATAGAACGCGCCGCGCTACGGCAGTTCGCGAATTTCGATCATTGACTTCGAATGGATATTACGGGAGATCCGACCGTCGGATTCTCCTAAAACCGGAACTGTTGGATTCGTATCGAAAAGAGCTTTCTAACGAATATTAGAAATTAGAAATCTAACGATTGTATTTGGAATTATTTCCAAATCAAATTTGGAAAAGGTCGCTGTAAGTGCAGTTCGATGGTCGTTGATGGAAATCGACTGTACGAGACTTGATAAAATTATTAAAAATATCATTAATTAGCGTAAAATCATAAGAAATGATTTGGAAAGAATTGGGATGAAAAACTCCATATGTGAAAAGATAAAAATAGATTTTTATCGAAAGGAACTAGTTTTGAACTAGAATTAGAATCCATTTATTTTTAAAATAAATAAATTCGATTTGAAAGGGTTTTAAAAGGAACCAGAATTACCAATAATTGAATTTGAATTGATTTTTGGGTTTATCGTGAATGGTGTTTTAGATAACACTTGTTCTTTAACCCGATAATTAATGGAATGTGATTTTGGAACCGTGTTTTAAATGACATTGGTTCTTTAACCCAGTTAAAAACAAGATGTGATTTCCCAAGTTAAATAATCATTGATAGTGAGTATTGGGAAGATTAAAACCAAGTGGTGTTTTAATTAATCTTTAATTAGATTGAAATAATCGAGAATGGAGTGTCACCAGTTTTGCTCCAGGCGATAGTTAAATCTTTAATTAGATTTGAACGTGAAATGGTAATTAAATTTACCGATAACACCGTGGTGCTAGATATGAAGTATGACCAGTTTTACTTCATGGGATGAATAGGTTGGGATTGGGAAATAAAATAAATGATTACTTCGGTGTGGTTCGCTAATCCCGACTAATTTGAATTGATATTCAAAGGAAGATTAAAGAATAAATTTAAAGAATTTATCTTTGATAAAATTAATGGGAACCTTACCCAAAGTATAAGAATATTTGAATAAAAGAATATTCTGAATTGGAATGAGGCGTATGTTGTGTTTGTGTAACACTTGTTTATTATATACCCGAGTTATTCAGAAAGACCGGGATTAACCCATTCTGAATAACTGATTCGACGATGTGTCAAGGATGAAGATGGTGGTCGAAGAACGGAGGTCTTCACATCGTTTAGGTGATTACTGATGATCTTGATTGGGTTGTACACGCAAGAGGAGGGAATCAGTTGGTGATCGTCCAGACGTACTTGGCAATCGATGGATGTACGAGGTACAAGGTGCCTCCGGTTTCGTTCAGACCCAGAACGAACTTGTAAATGGACTGTGTGTCTAACATTGGATTTTATTCTATGTGATTGATTTCTATTAAATATATATCTGTTTGGCAGCGGAGAATTTATCCTCTTTCTTAACGCCCTTCTCTGAGACATACGAGCCCAGGGGTTATATACTGATGGATATCAATCGCATAGAGTGAATTGCCTGTATGGCATGCCTAAGTGGCAAATGATCAAGGCTTTTGTCGAAAAGAAGAGTCTTGTGGTTGATGATCAAAGCACCGCCTGTGTGGCATAGCTTTGTGTAGCGTTGATTCGTGAGCCTCACACCCCGTTTGTGAACCAGAAATGGGAGAGGACATCAGGCAGGGCATGCGTTTCTTTCTAGCTTGGGTGGTGTTAGTGACCTACCAGCCCTCACATTTATATTATTTTCACCTGTGTGGTTGTTGCTGTTGCGAGGCGCCTCGGATATATCGGTGACTATGTGGAGTCGATAGAGTCATTTGTCTCATTGGCACCCCAAAAGGTGGGTAAACACAGTGTTCAGGCATAATAATCCACATCGGTGGACTGGACCTGATGATCCAAGGCTTGCCTGCGCGCTTGCCTAAGGGGCGGGCTAGAGCGTCTCGAATTCGGTAGAGGACGATCCCTTGCCTCGATTCACAGATGGAAATCTAATTTCCAAATACGACACCGTGCGGTTTTGATTGTATACCTATATATGGCGACATAGTGGTATGGGGCACTTATGCCATCTATGATTCGTACTTATGACTGAAATTGTTTTGACACTATACACTTATAGTAATAATAAAACATGAAATTTGGCGTATCAAGCATTCTTTGGCTATTATAAGGTAAAAACCCTATCCTCCGGCTTGCGTTGCATTGTGTGATGGTACCTGGGTCTTATAATAGTTTCATTGTTCTTTATTTAGCATTGCGCTGTTGTTTTATGCACTGGTGTTCTTGGGAGGAAACCTGTTCCGTGTTATACGGCGTGGTCCCTTGATTTACCTAATTTTAAAATAAAGATTAATAACTGTTTTAGTTCTCACACATGTCAGATAACTGACCTGGAGTTTATTGTTTTGACCTAAACTCTGGGTGCCCTTATTTTGACACGGGCAGCTAGTAGTTTTGGTTTTGCAGATTTATATTCAAAGGATCCTGGTTTACAGCTGGAATGATATCCGGAAAGCTCTGTATCCGTATATCTCTTTCAGTTGTGTATTGTATTATTTTTCCGCTGCTATGTAATGTATTGTAATCTCTGATATTTTGTGATGTATAATATTTATTCATATTCTGTATATTCTTGTACTCTGATGGAATTATTGTAATAAGCAATGAAATGTCCTTCTGTCTACGTTCCAATTTGTCATGTTATCAAAACAATCAGGGGTTTCGAACGATCTTGGTCGGTTTAGCGATTGATTTGGATCGAGCGAAATTCCCGATCGTCACAGGAAATGTAAGGAATATATATATATATATATATATAACAAGAGTTCCAAGTAAAAGGGAAATAAAAAGGGGTTAGCAGAAATATAACGATATGTTCGAGCCAGATAGGAAACGTAAAGTTAGGTTTTGTAATAAGCAGTGGGGTTTCGTTTCAAGTAATGAAATAAAGGATATTTCATAATATTGTTTTACGAGTAATAAATCGAACTAATTTTCCAATATTAGATAATAGCTTGGCTAATGTTTGAAAGTGAAAACAGAAAACTGGATATGATATAAGATTTTCCTAAATATTAAAATGAATTTTGTAAAGAATATTCTTATGTTAAATAAGAAGACAAAACTATATTTATAATATCGAAGGATTTAAGAATTTTGAATTTACATTTGTTTAATTAAAAGGCTAACTGATGCTGAATACTGAACCAGTGAACTCATTGGATTGTCATGATTGAATCACTGTTTATTTTGATAGTTAAATCACCGACTATCAAATCTGTCAAATACGATTGTTGGTACGGAAAGACCGGGATCGAAATTATATTCGAAAACCATTCCAACCAACAAATACGTAAAGATATCAGAAGATGGTCGAGATGGAGCATTGAAGACCATGGATCTTCATTAAACGGAAGACCTACTAATTATCTTTGGTTAGCTCCCAAAGATAACTTGTGGTTCTGTCGTGGCTGGAATCTACGGGTTGCAAGGACTTCTCGCTATTGACCATTGGGTGATTACTTGGATGCAGTAGGAGAGTACCTTCGGTTCATCGTGTTCCTGGATGACTTGTATGGACGGATGTCTGACAGAGTATTTCCAAAGGAATTACGTACGTTGATTTCTTCAAACGTACCATAGTGGGTGGTGGAGGACGACGGTTCTCTTAGCTTAACCACTAGAGTATTTTTGGACGTCAATTAGTGATATCTGGCGGATCTGACGATGTGACATTCAAAGTGGATGGTGGCCAAGTGTCGTAAAAGGAAATTCAAGCCTCAAGCCTCACAATTGGGAAATGACAAAAATCGTGCAGGCAACATGGCTATGTGGGTCGCTGCAATTAGGGTGTATGATCACCTATCTAGAGAAATTCATTTTGCTTCTTTAATCTATTTCGATGCTGTCCCTTTTCGGGAAACGGTGGTTTTAGCCCAACCATTGGTGATATACATTCGATATACTCAAGAGAAATGAGTGGTCGGTCATGTGAGGGCCGGGTTACAAGTCGTTCTTGTTGAACCCAGGGTATTCGCCTCTAGAGATACACTATCGGCAGGTGGTCTCATACCTTGTCATAGTCGGAATCCAATCTCCAATAAGCGCTCGCGGTTTTGATTGTATACAATATATGTGGAGCGTGAGATGCAAGCGTTCCGCTAGATTGTTATCTACTTGTATTTAGACACTATTATAATATCAGAAAAGATATTGATTTCAAAAATATTTTAGGTTATCGTAAAGTAAAAACCGTCCGTATTTATGTGTGGATTTGGTCTTACGATTATCCTTTTCTTTTGAAAAGATTTTTGAACCTTAAAATCAAGTTGGATGATTACCCCTAAATACCATGTGAGTTTTTCTCACTTTGGTTCACCAGACTAACCTTGTGTTTTGTAAATGCTCGGGTTAGACCGGGGTGTACAGGTCCAGGTTATCGGATGCTGCGAAGGTCAGATACGAACGGGAGTTGTTTCAGACGTATTGAATCTAGTATTTATTCCGCTGTGTGATGTATATGAGGACAAGTTATCATAACTGTCCAGATGTGTGATGTAATCTGATATTGTAAGTATTTTTAAAAATTCTCAATAAAGTTTTATTTTTGTATTATATTTTGTTCTGCTGTGATGTGAGACTCTGATTCTGCGTTGTGTTGTTTCTTCTCCTTCTTCTATTCTTATATTTCTTTCTTTCTTATCTCACCCTCTTAATTCTTTCTAATAACTTTCCGGTGTTTTTGGTGGTTGGAAGGTCGGCGTGAGGTATGGGAAATGTATTGATGTCGATTTCTGGGCCAAAAATCTCTGGGTCGTTACATCGTGAACTGTGTTTTAAATGACATTGGTTCTTTAACCCAGTTAAAGATAAGATAAATTTCTTAAATTTGAATAATCATTAAGTAAAGATTTTTGACATTAAAACTAAACTAGAGTTTTAATGAATCTTCAATCAGATTAAAATGCAAAGAAGATAATTAAATTAATCGAATTCTTGAAATGATCGAGAATGGAGTACCACCAGCAGGCGATAGTAAAATCTTTAATCAAGATTTGAACGTGAAATGGTAATTAATTGTACCGATAACACCGTGGCTGTTAGATATGGGGTGCTACTAGTTTTGCTCCATGGGATGAATAGATTGGGATTGGGATAATAAATAATAAATGATTACTTCGGTAAGGTGCGATAATCCCGACTAGTTCTACAAACCTTATTTTAGTTTAAAATTGATAAAGGATAAAATAGTATCTTTTGAATTGATATTAAATAGTAAGATTAAAGAATAAATTAAAAAGAATTTATCTTTAATAAAATTAATGGGAACCTTTCCCTAATATTAGGAATATTTTATTAAAAGAATATTCTGAATTGAAATGAGGCGTATGTTGTGTTTTTATAGCACTTGATTTTAAAATACGCATGTTATTCTGATAGATCGGGTTTAACCCATTCTGAATAATTACTACGACGATTTAAGTTGACTATGAAGACGGTGGATGAAGACCGGAGTTCTTCACATCGGTTGGATGATTACTGATGTCTTGATTGGGTTGTACACCCAAGACAAGGTAATAAGTGGTGGTCGTCCAAACGTACTTGGAGATCTACCGGATATGCGAGGGCCTCTCTCCTGTATTGGCCATATCGGACGAGGAATAAGGTGCTTCCGGTTTCGTTCAGACCCATAACGGACTTGTAAATGGATGGTATGTCTGACGTTGTATTCCTTTATGCTGTATTCATTGATCTCTACTAAATATATATCTGTTTGGTGGGAGAATTTATTCTCTTGCTTAGCACCCTTCTCTGAGATGTTACAAGCTTAAAGGTTATATATTTGCAGAAATCAAAGGTATGGTATGGACTGACAATGTGGCATGCTAAGATGCAAATGATCAAGGCTTTTGTTGAAAAACAGAGTCTTGTGGGTGATAATCAAAGCACAGCTTTAGTTAGCACAGTTTTTTGTACAGCGTTACTTTGCGAGCCTCACACCCCATTATGAAACAGAAACGGGAGAAGGACCCTCTGGAGAACATGTGTTTCTTTCTATCTAGAAGTGGTGTCATGGATTGGAGCCCAGACATTTTACTTATGTAGATGATGGAATGAGGCGCCTTGGATATTGAGTCCCTATTGGCTCAGATTTACACCCCATATGGCGGGGAAACGTATTGTTCAGACATAACTAATCCACTAACATGAGTGTGGACCGGTCCTGGCACTCCTAAGAGCTTGACTGAGTACTTGTCCTGAGACATGGGATAGATTGTCTCGAATTTGGTAAGGACGATCCCTTGCCTTGGTTCATAGATGGAAATCCAACTTCCAATACGACATCTATAACACCCTGCATTTTTAGGTATAATTAAAAATGAAATAAAATATATGAAAATATGCTTAGGATACGTAAATAATGGTGATGCATAAGGAGAATTAATTAATACATGGAAGAGAAGAAAAATTAGTTCGATAATGGCGTATGTTACGGAAAAGATAGTAAAATGAGGATAACTAATTCAAGAAACAGGAATTAGGTAAAATGGACATCACCATTGCGTTCCTCTCGAAAAAATACGTGAAATAGAGTCTGAGTTTTCGAAAATCGGAGTCCGTATGACCAAGATATGGCCAAAACAAGATTCAGAAGGTTTCGGTCAGCCCAGAACTGGGCAGGTCGACCCGGGGGTCGACCTGGGGCCCAGGTCGACTGGGGAGTCGACCTGGGAGTTGACCTCCCCCCCAGGTCGACTGGGGAGTCGACCTGGGTGTCGACCTGGGGTTTGACCCCCCCTGGTCGAGCCAGGTCGGCCTGGGTGCACCTGGATGGGTTTTTGGGCTGTTTTGGTGAGTCTGTGACGAATTCTGACGGTCCTGATCTGTTTTAGGGTTTATCTAAAGGCCTAAAACAACTAACTACACCTATAAATAGATCCTAAGAACTAGCCTCCTCTACACACAATTCTATTCTACTTCTTCTCTGCCTCTGTTCTAATAAAAATAAAAATGGCGTCGCTACTCTGCTAGAATCAAAACTAGAAGCTAATCAACATCAACCTAAGCAATTCAATTCAAATTTGAGATAAAAGCTTCTGCAACAATTCTGCAACAACTAAAGTTCTTTCTTTAATCCAATCAAGGCAAGTACAGTTATTCTCCGCTATAAACATTAATTTTGATTGTGACATGAATTCTAAACCTGAATCTGAGGTTATATCTGTTCTGATTTGATTTATCTTATTCTGTACCTCTGTTCTCTTTCTGTTCTATAGCCAGGCTACCACGAGCCTGAGCCAATCTCATAAGAGATTAACATACGCTAAAATGTTTGGGACAATCAAATGAATGTGCATAAATTGGGCATGACCGATATGTGACTGATTTAACGAAAGAACATAGGTTGAACTTGGAACCTAGAACATAAATCTAAGGCATAAATTGGACTGATCTGTGACTGAATTGAATAAAGGACATAGGTTGTAAACTAGATCTAAATCTGTGCATATATGACAGTTTGGGAATATCATATGGTAATATATGACTTGTAATATCTGGAATATTAAGATCGGAACTAAAGGACATTTCTTAGATCTAGATCCTTGGACATATTATGACTTAGGCCGAAACGAACATGTTGTTTAGGCATAAAGGACCTATATTAGAATAGGATAACTATAAATATGAACACGCCTAAATATGGATTTTTGGATAATTAGCAATAAAGGCTATAACTTGGCATAATTCATACCATGATTTGGGAATTTACCTATTGAGTTAGGTCTACCCATGATCATATACTCAACCTTTGTTTTATGTGAGTCTAGGCATATGATTTGGAGTTTTTAGAGATTCTTCTGTACTATGCAATGTTTAACTAAAAATCTGTAGCCTATGTTGAATTATGAATTATGACCATGATTTGGCATATAAGTGTAGGCTAAATTTGTTGAATCGCCTAAATCTGCTAAACTAAATCTGTAGATATGTCTAATTTGTTATCTGTCATCTGCTAAGTCTATTGAAAATGCCAAATCTGCTAAATCTGTTATCTGCTCTGCTAATCCGCTTAATCTGTTGAAATGCCTATCCTGCTAATTTGTTAAGTTGCCTAATCTGCTAATTCTGTTATATGGCCTAAACTGCTGATTAAATGGAGATGCCTAGTCTGTTAAATTTGTCTGTTGAGATGCCTAATCTGTTATATGCCAAAATCTGCTAGGTGCTAAATCGGTTAAATCTGTTAAGTCACCCAATCTGCTAAAATCTGTTATCTGCTATATCAGTTGAGTTGATGTGATCATTCTGTTATTGATATAATCTGAATTGGCATATATATTGGGCATGCGCATAAACGGTAAATAATTTGGCCGCAAAGATAAACATGGCTAACTCGAGGTTAGAATGAGTTTGCGGCGTAATTCTGCCCGGAACCGCCCGACACATCCAGTGGCCGCAAACAATAGGTTCTAATGTGAGAAGTTAGTCATAACCTGCTTAAGACACGAGGTTAGGTCTGGCTTGTGGCAGAAGTCTGCCCGGAACCGCCCGGCCCATCCAGCGACCACAAGCTAGCGACCTAATGTGAGAGGTCTGGGCATTAATAATTAATTAATGCAAATCTAAGATAAGAATGACGTCTAAAACATATTGGGGGAAAATAGGGTTAAACCAACTGGATTAATAGGTGTAGTAAACCCGTCCATGAATCTGTAGGCCCAATACAAAGTTAGACAAATCTGAAAGATCTGTACATCTGATCTGTTAGTCTGAAAACTTGTTAACTTATTCTGTGAACTAGTAAATCTGAATTCTGTATGTCTGAACTTGTAAACAAGTTAATCTGAAATCTGTTAGTCTGGGGACACAAGGTTAGGAGGGGAATTACTTGTGTCATCTGTTGTTTGGGACCCATATTAGTCAGTAACCCTTTCTGGTATCAAAACTTTGACCCAACAGTAAGTAGGGTCCGGGCACGCTTACTGAACTAATTATAAGAGGTTCATTCTGATAATGGCGAGGGGTGTTGATGGTGCGTTCCAACCGGGTCATGTGCGTGCATGGATCCCGGTCTGCCTCTGAGGACGTAAGACGCCGTGACAACTGTAAATAGGTCTGTGCCAATTGGTTGTCACTTTAGGGAGTGATACACCCTACTGTTGGGCCGACACAGGATATTTATGTATTAGGGAGCCGATCGCTTGGGGTAGGATTTTAGGGTACACTTAGTTCTGTCTGTTTCTGTTGGTACCGTCTGTTTCTGTTGGGTGGTAACACCTGTCTGTTTCTGTGTGGTACCGTCTGTTCGGGAGGTGAAGGCCCATTACTAGTGTACACCTAATTCTACATTCTGTTTCCATAAGGATTAATCTGTTTCTGCTTCTGTCTGTCTCTGATCGGGTAGTAAAGGCCCATTATTAGCAATCTGTTTCTGTTAAATTATTCTGTACCCGTTTCTGTTTAGACATTAGGGTGGCACCTAATTCTGTTATACTAGTATTAGTGCAGAGAAGTGTAAAGCAATATTTTATGTCATTCTATTCTTCTGTTATATCTGCTACATCTGTTACAGTTATCTCTCATCCAGTTTTATGTTCATGTCATATTATTATTATCTGTTCATATGCTGAAAGTCACTGGACTTGCCAGACTTTATGTCTGACCCTTGTTGTTTTGCCTCTTTTCTTCCGTTTCCCCCTCCCCCCCCCCCCCCCCCCAGGTTTTCTAAGGAGGGAATACTCTAGCTAGATCCGGATTTCTTCTGCTTGAAGTGCTTAAAGTATGGCTTGTCTTCTTCTGTGGGGATTATGATTTTAAACTATGCATTTTGAAGGCTTTTGTACAAGACTGATATTTTGTACTTGTATTCTGAGATTTGAAAGGATGTAACCATATTGACTTCTGTTTCCGTTGTAATAAAGTTAAAAAATTTCAAGTACTGTTTTATCTGTTTTGTAAGTTTCTGTTCTGTTTACTAAAATGCTCCACCAAAGTTAAGGCATTCCCTTTGTGAGTGACCTTAACAGAGGTGGGGTGTTACAACATCATGTTGTTTTGATTGTAGAACTAGTATGGCGACATGATATATGGTACCCATGCCGTCTGTGATTGATACATTTATATTTGAAGTTGTTTTTAAACACTATGCACTTATAGTAATATCAAAATGATTTATTTATACGTATCAAGCATGTTTGGCTATTATAAGGGAAAACTCTATCCTCTGGCTTGCGTTGCATTGTGTGATGGGACCTGAGTCCTATAATAGCTTCATTTTTCCAAAAGGCATTGCGTTGTTTTATTTTAAACAAAGGTTCATGTGGAGTAAACCCGGTCCACGTTATACGGCGTAGTCCCGTGATTTTCCTAACTTTAAAATCAAGTTTAATAACTGTTTTGAGTTCTGAAACCAGTCCCATGACTGACCTGGAGTTTATTGTTTTAACCTAAACTCTGGGTACACCTATTTTCCACATGGGCAGCTAGTAGTTTAGGTTTTGCAGATATTTTATTCACAGGATCCTGGTTTATATATGAAGCGATATTCAGAAAGCTCTATATCCGTGTATTTCTTTCAATTGTATTTTGTATTATTTTGCCATTGCTATTTAAATGTAATTTAAATCTCTGATATTTTCTACTGTATATTATTTATTCATACTCTAGAATATTCTTGTACTCTGATGTAAACTGTTGTAATAGCAATAAAATGTATTTCTATTTGTGTTCCGATTTGTCGTGTTCTCAATTTAGTCTGTACTTTCCTTTACGGGGAAGTTTGGGTCATTTCAGGAAAGCGACATTAAAGGTTGAGGAGGTTGGAGATGAGAATCTCACGGTCGCCATTACAGTAGAAGGGTGTTGTTATTACGCATTCAAATACATTCTATTTTGAAATTTTGTGCTTCAAAATCATTGCACACAAACCATAACAGTTTACATTGGCTCCATCTCAGTTGGAGCCAATGCAAAAAAACAAAAACAAAACTGGCGGCATCCAAGATATAGCCACTGTTATACATGGAGAAAAGTGGTATATTTTTGTAATTAATTTGAAAACTGATTTATTTTTATAATAAGTTTTCAAAACCGGTCCAAATAAAAAAAATCTCATCTTTTTGCGGTGGGAATATAAGTGGTCTTTGAGATTTTTTGTGTAAGTATGTTATACATACTGACCACGATGTCATATGTTTTTACAAAATCATACATTTTGGGGCATGCATGTTGTACTTCATATTCTACAAATATATCGATTTTTGTGTATAAAAAAAATTCTAACATTTTCTGTTAAGTAGCCATAAACAATTAAAGCCACTATATTACAACAAATTTCTCACCAAGCTTTAACTTAACATATCAAGTCAGTGTGGTTTATTATCTAATTGTAAGATACCACGAACACTAGTAAAACAGGACCGGTTTGTTAAAAACTCATCTGCATTGTTAGCTTACTTGGAACATACACAACTACTTCTGCCATAATATTAGTCAACCACCAGGGGCGAATACAGCTCCCTATTTTAGAGGGGTCAATATTTGTAGAGTGGAGGCTAAATATTGTGCATAGTGTTGATAAAATATGCATAATCATGTGTAAATTATACATAATCACGCATAATATTGTGTATTGGATATAACTTGAGGGGGGTCAGCTGACCACTGTCAGCTCAATGTAAATTCGCCCCTGTCAACCACCATTCTTTTGTATGTTATTATGTGCAGTAATACCAAGTTTACAAGCTGACTGTAATGTTGCGGCCAGTTAGCAATGCCCTACAGCTCAAGGTTTAGCCGTTAAACACATTACGTCATCTTATTTATTTATACTATTTTTAATCACCAAGATATAAACATTGTTAATTCATTGCAATGTTCGATACTTAGTAGCTTTACCTGCATTGTTGATCAACCAAAAAATATCATAAACATGTGTATGTATTAACAAAATCCTTACACTTCACACTTTCTATCACGGTACTCACTTTCTCTTTTACATTATTTGGAATCCGATTGTAAATATAAACATTTTGATATGCGCAAAATTTACAATGAAAATGAGAGGCTCATTTTTCTTTATTTTTTCACTATTGTGAACCTCATTCTATTATCAATTTTTTTTCCCAAATGGATATTTCCCGTTTTAACAAGTTGGGTCTCCTAACTGTTCTCAATTATGATATTTATACCTAAGTTCTCTACATGTACTAACAATGTTTTATTCAACCTATAAATGTCCATTGTTCTCTAACTATCTTGCCTTCATGATCCCTAACATGGTTGGATAATATCCTCTTCTTCCCTTTATCTGTTAGTTAATCCACCATTTTACTATGGAAAGTTGATCCCCAACTATTTTGTTAGTTAATCCACAAGTGGATTAACTTAAAGTTTTCATGTTAATCCACAAATCTATTATCTTTTGCATGCATATCCACAAAACTTCTTGATTTATTCTGCATGCATATCCAGTTTAAACTAATTTTGATGCTTTTAACATCCTTTCAAGAAACTAAAATCCACATCTTTACTTAGTAGTAAGCATATTAGATAACTACTAAAGTAACTGCAACATAGCAAATTATTTTACATAGTACACTGAACAAAATGTGATTGCACAGTATACACTTTCTTTTTTCCCATTTACGGATTTATATTCTATCATTTTCAGCAATCCAATTTGAAGAAAATATTATTGCACAATGTTAAACTACATGATGTGATAATTGCGGAATGGATTTTACTAAAGTGGAGATTTATAAGTTAACTACATGGTAAATTTTAATATAAAACCTTCAAAGTTTAAACACTAGCCAAACTTATAATAACGTAAATTATACAACAATGTAATTGTCCATGCCATTGACATGGGAATTATAATAATATATTATAAAAAAGGCAGTCAAATAAAGAAAGTCCATGTTCTACATTGAATTTGTAAGAACATGATACTGTGTTTTATAATACACTAACATGCCTTTCAGAACATATAACTAACAATAATTCTATGTAGTAGTGGGGGTATAAAAATACAATTTTGCATACATTTAATCAACTTTAAACTAAAAATAAACAAACTATTCATTGTGATTAATTCGAACGATATACTCCACCTAAGCTTGAATTCAAATGTAGAATTTTAGAGAGAAAAACTATACAAAGCAAAACAGAGAAGAAAGAAAGAAAGACATTAACTTTTTTAAATGGATAAACTGATTAAATTTTAAATATTATCAAAAGTCAAAGATTCTATTTTATATGGTGGATTAACTGATTAAAAATGTGTATGAGAATAAAATTTACCTATGAATAATAATTCATGTTTTCACATTGTTAAATCCATTTTAAGAAAATTGTTCATAGTTATCAGTCATGACTCACCGTATTATTTGATCGGATTGGTTGTACTAGACATTAAGAATGCTAAGAAGCTTACTATCTAAACTTGCAGTTTTATAAGCTAAGGTTCATATTTAATATGCTTAAAAATTATTCATCATGTGACCCTATGCAATCCTTATTTTTTTTCTGTCATTATTTCAGACTTGGGAAATCAGAAATCGGGGCCCGGTGCTAAAACAGCAAATTGAAAAATATGAATCTGTCTTCAACGAACAATTATTAAATCGAAACTTCCAATGCAAGAGCATCTCCAACAAAGACTTGGGTATCAGCAATTGTGAAATGTACACACATATTCTTGTCCAACAAATTATAGAAACAGCCTATAGTGTGAATTTCGTTTGGGGGGGGGGGGGAAGGTCCGGAATGTGTAAATTCTTTGGGCGCTTGTTGAATGAACACTTGAAGTCAGGGGCATGTCCAACAAACGCGTGAAATTTGGCATTTTTTGAACAGACGCCTTAACACAGACGCCTATTCAACAGAGCGTGGATTAGTTATTATAATTAGATATTTGAATGTGTTAGTAATTATTAATCTACTGTTATGTTTTTATGTTATTTAGTGTATGTTAGGTTACGACAAATTTTTGTGGTATTTATGTTATTCACATTGATGAATAAATTAAGACACCAAGATGTAATTAAACATAAACGATCAACGGTTACAAAAGCTTAGGATACATAGTTTCACTAATCATTAACGGATACATAGTTTTAGCTAGCGATTAACAGTTACAATACAAGATTAGAAATATTAAAACAACGAAAACACAACAGCTGAGAATACACAGTTTTACTAACTCCCAAAAAAAGTTCCAAAGATGGTCTGTTAAATCATTCTGGAGTCTTTGATGAATGTGATTGTTACGGTTGGACATTTGGCTTTCTACGTGAAACTCTAGCTCTAGTTCGCTTACAATAATATTTTCGGACCAAAACTCTGGTGGTGGAGCAGCTTTGGTAATTGAAACCATCTTTCATGTCTCTTTCGTCCTCTATAATCATGTTATGTAAAATAACACAAGTGTACATTAAACTAGTCATTTTAGCTAGGGACCAAAGTCTGCATGGATTACTAACAATGGAAAATATGGATTGAAGAATGCCAAATGATCTTTCTATATCATATCTTTGTCCTTCTTGCATTGCTGCAAACCTTGCTTGTTTATTGTTTTGTTGGTTCGGGATTGCCTTGACAATGGTACTCCATTGTGGTATATACCGTCGTCTAGATAATATCCATGGTCGTACATGTTACCCTCTAAAGTAAAATGATATGGAACTGATCTACCTTTTCCAAATCATTAAATAATGTTGAACATTCAACTACGTTCAAATCATTGTTCGAACCTGGCATTCCGAAAAAAGCATGCCATATCCATAAGTCGTACGACGCTACAGCTTCAAGTATATAGTTGATGTATGAGACTTACTCTGATAAGCTCTAGCATATGCTTTTAGACAATTCTTCCACTCCCAATGCATGCAGTCTAAACTACCTAACATTCCAGGTCATCCTCTGCTACCATGCATATTCGTTAACATTGCAATATCAACTTCGTTTGGTCTACGCAAGTATTTTGGTTATCGTAAATGCCTACGATTGCTTGGCAGAAATGGTCCAAGCATTCTAGTACCGTGCTTTCCACCATTTTCAAGTTTTCTTCTTGAGCGTCCGCAGGACTTCCATATGCTATCATAAGAGTGTAGCTATCATCTTTGGAATTCCAGTGAGCCCCATTGTAAAAGACACATTGCGTTTGTATATAAAGTATGAATCGTGTTGTTTTAATACACTCTAGGATTCGAAGAAACAATGGATGCCTCATTGGTAATCTCCTCCTAAAATTTTAAGCTCCATATGTTGGATTTGAAACAAAATAGTCTTCCATTAGTCTCTCGTTGTGGTATGAATGATGTCGATTTTTATATCGACGACCTACAACAGAACCACCATGTTTCTTGCTAGATTCACCATCTACATGTAGTGCAGCTATTAGCTCCCTCTGTCAGCGAAAATGATCATCCACCATAATATCACGTTCTTCATCATTATCATCGAACAACAAACACTCTTCAGTGGACATTTTTAACTCTTGAAGTTTTTGAGTAGATACTAGAAATATTGGATAGTGTTTTGGTAATAAATGTTGTAAGTCTTCCCATAATATACAAAGTTTTTCTACATTAAATTGCTCTTCATTGGATACCGCATTCGGGTCATCATTAGATACCGCATCTGGTCTTCATTGGTTACCGCATTCTGGTCTTCATTGGATACCGCATTCTGGTCTTCATTGGATACCGCATTTTGGTTTTCATTGGTTACCGCATTCGGGTCTTCATTGGTTACCGTACTATGGCCTTCATTGGATACCGCATTCTAGTCTTCATTGGATACCGCATTTTTTTCTTCATTGGTTACCGCATTCTGGTCTTCATTGGTTACCGCACTATGTCGTTATTGGGTACTAAACCTTATTTTAGTTGGATACCTCAAATAGGCTTTATTGGTACTAGAATCTATCTTTTTTGCGTTATTAAATAACGCCCATCTCTCTCTTCCTCTCCTCATTAATATTTGCCTAGACCTATGTTTTTATACGCTGGTTTTTTGAAGAATAGTATAGAAAGTGTTATTAATAAATATGTTCACTTGTTTCTTCTTCCATATACTGTTATGTTCTCTCTGGTTTGTCAATATTTACTCATTTATTTTAAGGATCCACTTTTCATCTAGATCAAAATGGCTGAATGGGAGGTCGATGATAAAAGCATGGTTCAAATGTAAGATGAGTACGAACGGAATAAGCAACCAACCGAAGATGTTCAAGTAGAAGTTGCAGAAGTGGAGCCAAAAATCTTTAGTGCGACACAGCCAAACATAGCAGTCCAGCGTATCATACCAGTTCAAAAACCCACAATGCTCAGTTAAAGGAAGTACTTGCTCGAGAAAACCCGATATGTCAAGCTTTAGCATGACGGGTCATTCAGTACTATGCTATTGCAGAGTCGAATGTAATTTTCTTGTTTCTAAAAGCCAGACAAATGCAGGTCGTCGTTTCTATAGTTACAGAGCATATGTTGATGTGCAGAATCGTCAAGGGTCGCAAAGTTGTAATTATTTTTGTTGGGTCGATCCACCATTAATGAACAGGGGTGTTCAGTACGCACTTGAGATGTAAGGTGAGGTTAGTCGCTTGGAACAAATGAATGTAGCAGTAAAGGCTGAAATGCTTCATGGGTGCTACGGTTTACCCAAAAACTATGCGTCCTAGTTAACATGTGTTGAATCCTATGTTTTAGGAGTTGTTGTCTAGTTAGCATGTGTTTTATCTTACGTTTTATTAGCTATTTCCTTGGAATCAAGTGTTGCATCCTAAGTTGTAGTAGTTATTTCCTAATTAACAAGTGTTGTATCTTACATTGCAGTAGTTATTTCCTAATAAACTAGTGTCATATCCTAAATTGTAATAGTTATTTCCTACTTAACAAGTGTAGTAGCTTTAATAATTGGGCTACATAAAAGTGTCAAATCTTATTATGCTGTGAAAGTAATAAAGCTACAACATATCAGCGTCTGTTTTTCAATGACAACGCATATTAAATTATCACTAACATAAAGTAGTTCGAACAGACAACACATATTTATAGATCAACAGTGGCTTTATTAAAATGTTTGAATATTTATAAGCAACACTATTTGTTGCAAATAGTGTTGCTTATAAATTGTTTCGTTGCTTATTCTGAAATATTACAGTTAAACTCTTAAAGGAGAATGTCCATCCGAAATTAGTCTGCTGCTGAGTTACTAATACGGGTGGAAGCTTATGTCGAATTTCATAGAAGACACGAGATTATGTTGCATAATGTGGGCATAAGCCATGAATTGTCTGGGATAATGATACATCAATTTCCAATGGTTCAAGCTCATTACGAACAAGAGGTACAAGTGGCTTCATTAAATGAACCTTTAAGCAATCAAGAGGTTAACATATACCCCGTCTGTTGCCATTGTGGGTACGCCGTCAAGGTAGTGGTAAGGGAAGATGGAGAAAATATTGGATGTAGGATCATGTTGTGCTCATTATGGCCGAATGGTTGCAATTTCTTTGAATGGCTTTCAACCATTTATGTCTACGGGGTATTTCTTATGCCAATGAGTTAGTACAAGAGATATGGCATCTTCGAACTACGTTAGGTTGCCTAGAGATTGAACATGACATCTAGTTTGCTTGCAGAATTATTTCCTTTTTATAAACTGTTGTATCCTATGTTTTAGACTTATTTTCTAGTTAGCAGTTGTTATATCCTAAGTTTTAGTAATTAATTCCTAGTTAACGAAAGTTGTATTTTAAGCTTTAGTACTTATTTCCTGCATATCATCCCTTTTGTAATATGTAGTCTGTATTTCATACGTAACATCTGTTTTATCCATGAGTTGCAGTTCTTATTTCCTACATATCATCTCTCTTGTAATATGTAGTCCGTATTTCATACGTAACATCTGTTTTATCCATGTGTTGTAGTTCTTATTTCCTACTTAACATTCGTTTCACCTCTAATGTGTAGTACCTATTTACCTAGTTAACATCTCCTGTAATTGTTTGTCCATCGGATAACAAAATAACTTAATTGTAATCATTTCTATTAAGTGGTAAATTAAATTTTAGTTAATTCAGGAGTTAGGCGTTTGTTGAACAAGCGCTGATCTCTGCGCTTTTGTTGAACAAATGCCTAGATTACGGGCGTTTTTCAACAAGTGCCTAAAATAAGGCATTTGTTCAACAAATGTCTGAAATCCAGGCGTTTGTTCAACAAACGCCTGGTTTCAAAAATTGTTGGAGATCTAGAGCATTCCAACTATTTGGAGTGTAGAAAATCGAATTTCTACACCCAAACAGTTGGACATGATATAATAAAAACAGATGATAACTACCATGTAGTTGATGAAGAGTTAACAATTTTCACTCGGTCAGATACGATCGTCACAAAAATCAATCAAACAAATGTTGCAATATCACAACATAAATTTTCTATTGTCAATGAAGGCATGCTTGCATATAGAGTTGGTAAAACAGAACTGCTAACTGGTATGTACTTCTCCTTCCTAAATAAAACAAAGGTTACGAAGAACTGTTTGTCTGTTTACTACAAATTATTAAAGTTTTGCATACAACAAACCATAAATATATTTGATATTCTTAGGTGTATCTTTAACATCACTCCTTTAACTAGTTTTAAAGATTTCCACATGGTCAAGAGAGATCTCCAAATCCTAAGTAGAAGATGAGTAAGTTAACTTCATTTGCACCGCATCTTTTACTTGCATTTGTGTGACTGAAGATGGTCAAGGAAAGTTGACTGTTGCAACCCTTTGGTTTGTTAAAACTAAAATAATTGATGGATCGGTGACGAAAATAAAAGATCAAACTATTACAGTAGTTGTAACATCTATTGTAACCAAACTATACAGTGGTATGTTTCTACCCTTTTCCGCAATATTTTCTACTATTATGTTTACTGTTCAATGGTTTTTTTCAAGGGAAATTTTCTTTTAACTCAGTAAACACTACTAAAGTGTATATAAATATTGATGGTACTCAAAGCAAAGACAAAGGGTACGTTTTTAACAAACGGTAACAGAGCATTTGAGCGGAGTATTTGAGCATGACACCGTTGCGAACGGGGAATGTGTTTTTTGCTGCAAACGGGGTGAGAGAAAATCATATACACTCAAATTCTCTGTCTCTCTGCAGTCAACCAATCAGAATCCCTAATTTTCACCCTTTTGCAATTAAGCCCTTGGGTTTAATTGCAAAATAGTGAAAATCAGGGATCCTGATTGGTTGAGCATAGGTGGGATAGAGAATTTTAGGTACACGGGATTTCATGCCAAACGGGGTATTTGAGCGGGGCATTTATTTGTTATGAATTAATTTATGCATTTAATCATAATTTATGTTTGTCATGTGAATGACAATAGTTGGATAGATTTTAATATTAGTCCCACAATGCCTAAAAAAATAAGCATCTTGGTATATATATATATATATATATATATATATATATATATATATATATACATATATGAATTTACAACTATAGACACAATTGAAATTAAACCAAATGACTTGAATAAACATAAAGATTGGATAGTTATACATATATATTAATACATGTGAAAGATTTGCACATTACAGTTTCCCGCTACGTTAAGATAATTCCAGCAAACATTTATTTTTTAATTTTTTAAATGCTAGCATCGAACGCGAACAGAACGGAAACATGCCGAAAAAAGACTGCGAACGTACCCCTACTCACATAGAACTTATTTTAACTATTATACTGTGTATGCATTAAATTGATTATTAAACTTGACCAATTAATTCATAGATTTAGGGTTTTAGATTCAAGCTTACAAACCAGTTCTATGCTTCACCGTAATAGCTCTCTAGCTCAACAATAATTTTTCCACTTCGTAAGCGGTTATAGCTATCAAAAACTCAATCTCCTCGGTACTTTCCTTACTATTATTACATATTCATTTCTTTATTTATGTATACTCATACAATTGATATTTTTTTTCCTAAGGTGCAAGATACTCCTTCGTAGAAAAAATTACAAATGTAAATGCAACAGGGAGATGGCTTTATATATCTTGTCCTGATTGCAAATAAAAACGGCGAACGATGAAGATGTCAATTTCATCTATTCAAAATGATGTAAAACTTTACATACTCCAACAAATAGATTTTGTTTGCCTTTGGATATTTTCAACAACATTGCTTTTACAATTTTCGTTTCTTTTGATATAGGCCTAAAAATTGTTAAAACATTCTGTTGATTACATGGTAGGATTACTCCACGAAAGTAATTGTCAACTTCAGATTGATACTATATTCGAAACACTGTGTGGAGTACAAACCGTGATTGAAATAAAGAAAAAAGGTTATGATATTTCCAACAAAAAGGGAAACTTCACTGCGCCAAAAATTATGTTGCTCAATGGCCCTTGCTCAACTAAGCCAGCATGTATAAACCATGAGATTACCGTAACAGAAATTACATTAAATAGTGATGATCACATCATACCTGCAATTTCGAAGGGAAAAATACTACTTTGACTGATGAAGCTGAATGGAAAACGAAAATTATGAAGAAGTGCAGCAAGGCAAGAAGATGACATACAAATAGAAAAGGAATTATAATTAGTAAGCTAGAGGATAATGCAAGTATTATTTCAAAATATGTTGGGTATAAAATGGACAGGAAAGGAGGACTTAATAGTGAAGTAATGTTAAAGTAAAATTCACCATCATCTATGGCCTGTTTGTGAAGTTGTGTTCTGCACCTTCCTTATCTGGTGTCATGTAGCTTTGTAATTTTTCTGAATTTTGTTGTCCTTTATTCCTTTTTTTTACTTTTGTGTAATCTTTTTACAGTTTTGATATCTTTGTGAAGTTGTTTTTCCTCCTTGCTTTTCTACCTATCCATTTTCCTATAGTAATTGAAACAAGGAGAAGTTGGGTATCGCAACCCACTAGCATATAACTTGACTGCCATACACTAAAGTACTTTGCTATAAAAGAAACCATACTAGAGAAACACATATAATGGACAATCAGGAGTTAATGGAAAGGCTTCAGTTCATACAAAGTCATAATTTAATCTAATTTATCTGTGTTTGTATTTGAATTTGACGTGACACAATAGTGAATATTATGGGCACTGATCGTCTAGACCCAAAAAAGCACGTTCCCTTTTACTAGACCAATCATGATCCCCTGATTTGTCCATTAACTACATTATTTTAGGGGTTTAATTGCAAAATAAAGGAAATCAGGGGACCTTGATTGGCTGGGTCTAGGAGACCTTGTTTAACCGGGTCCAGGTGATCTCCTCCCGAAAACTATAACCATTCCTGCTGCATTGCATTAATCCTTTCTGATAACAACATCTACTTACATCACTACTCATACTACTTCAAATACAAAAACCTTGTATGCCCAATAAGTACAATACTCTTAACACCAAGGTTTTGATCCCTCCTTGGCCTTAATCCCATGATATCCAAAACTGTCCGTTTTGTATTTGAGAGACTTTTAACTAGACATAGCGTAGGAATAAATTTTGTAGTAAAATACATAAGGTTGCTCTGTTCACATTATTTTACTAAATTGAACAAATCATTTTGGAAGTAAAATATTGCCGGAATTGAGGCGTTTTCTTTCTAAAATTACCAGATTGCTTTATGAACAAAACGTCATTATTTGTTCAGCAAAATTGATATGTTCATTTCTTTGAATATTAAACTTTGACAATAAAATATGCAAAATTGGTTAGCACATAAATATGTATATCATTAACCAGTCTCTCACCTACCTCTTCCCTGTCTATTCACATGCTAGAGCAACTCCAACAACAAGGAATTCATACCCTGCGTTATAAATTAAGGGAAGAAAACTGTCCCAACAAACATCCCTACCCTGAATATTCAGGGCAAAATTAAGGAATGTATATTGAATTCTGAATTGAAGTCACGTCTTGAATTTATCAGCGCCCTTTGTTTTTTTCAACACTCTCCCTCTCTTTTCTTTCTCTTTCCTTCTCTTTTATTACCATTATTTTTTCATCTTGCTTCCTTGTGCTTCCTTTCAGCATCGAATTTATCAATGCTTTCTCTTATCATGCAGATAAATAAATGCACGATGGATTTTTCACCTCCCGGTGAAAAAATACCGCGTGTCTGTTGGGAGAAATTCAGTAATCTTCCCTTAACCTTATGTCTCATAATATTACGAGACGTAAAACCATTCGAAATGCTCTTAGCTTTTGGAATGATGATATTTATAGATTTTTGTGTTTGAAAATTTCAAATCAAGGCCCTTAAAAAATCATTAGATTTGTTCAGTAAGATAAACTCTTAGTGACATTTTCTTCCTATTCTTTTTCTATCATGCAACTATATTTTTCTCTCTTGCTCACGTCTTCTTTATTTTTCTCTTGTTCTTACGAGAAAAAAAATCACATCTCCATTTTCACTTGTCTTTTTACAACTGCATGCTCCATTAAAAAAAGCATGTTAGCATGCCAAAAAAGAGAACTCACATGTGTGAATTCCTGTTGTAGCCTAACTATTCCCTCTTGCTCCATGAATTTTCCATTCCTCTTCACCAAATTCCGGCCTTCTCAGTGATAGGAAAAAAAAGGTACGAAGCCTTTGAAAACCAGTAGCCTGGTTTTTGAAATCCCCCAACAACCAAAATCTCCAACTCCCATGGCCCTAACCTCCTCCACCCGAGGGTCTTCACTCTGGCCTAGATCACCGACACCCCTACGCCCTCACCTAGCCACAACCCTGCAACATCCGCGGACCTCCCTGAAACCCGAACCAAAAGCCACCTCCGATTAGTGGCTAGCCACCATGTAACAACCCGGAGTTTCAGAACCAATTTAAAAATTTTATTTTATAAATTTTAATGGATTTTGAATATTTAAAATGATTTATTTTAAATAATAACGACTAAAAATTTATTTAAATCAAAGTTAGAATGAAATTTTTTAATTTAATTATAGAAGAAATTAGAAATAGCGCGGTAATTTGAAAATTTGAATTTGAACTTTGACTGACTGTAAAGGATGCAAAATAAAATGGATTTTGATGAAACCAGAAATATTTAAATCTGTTTAAAAATATCTTTCCAACAAATCTGAAAAATTGAAATTTCATAGTAGGAACCAAAAGTTATGACCAGTTTAAATTTCAGAATAGTCGCTATAGAATTTATATGTATATTTTAATATTAAAAATAGCCATTTTGCAAACGACCTCCGTTTCCGACGAAACTACTTTTGTTGGGACCAGAATGTCAAATTATTGCTAGTTTTAAATTTCATATTTTTTAGAATTAATATGTGAGGGTGGCAAAAGAAAATGTGTTTTGTCAATTTTATTCAAATTTAATTGACTAGAAAATGGCCATTTTTGAAACGGTCTCCAAATTCGATGAAATTAATTTTGTTAGGACCGTATCATCAAAACATAACTAGAAATAATTTTTCTGTAATTTGTAGAGTTAGTATGTGGCCCTGGTGAATTTAAAATGTATGATAAAATTAAATAAATAAATATTTTATATTTTATATTGAAGAAAACTGACTGAAAACATTCGAATGGGCTGACGAGACCTAGTTGTAATTGCAACTATATCATCGAGAATAGTGATTGATAAGTGGACGTAGGCTTTTTAACGCCGAACCACTATAAATTCTGTGTCTCCATTTTACTTTTGATCTTATTTTATTCTGATTTCAGTCAATTTGGGTGTTAGAACCACTTTTTGGTCTAACAGGTATTTGCCTAGGGACAACTGTCGTTGGGCTGGATTTGGGGTTGTTAGTAATTAAAAAGCTTCATTTGTGAATTAAAGAATTAATTATAAAATATTATAAAAACCTACATAACCCTAACCCTACCTAAACTTCAGTTGCCGCCCCCTTACTCTTCAATGGCTGAAACGCAACCATCTTCTTCCCCTTCGATTCCTCAATCCACTCAATAAATTTGTGAACTCCTAAAGACAAAATCGAAGAACTCTTCGAGCTCTACATAGTGGACGGTCAAGATCGTTTATAGCGTAATGGATTGTGAGAAATTCCTATCCTAATAGGCCACGTTCGAACGGAAAAGGGGAGGTCCAGGGGCCATCGAGTTTGGCCTAATTGTTGGCGATGGTGGAGCTTGGGGAGGGGAACACCGTGGCATTTGTTGATCGGGATCAGGCGCTTCAAGGAGTGGTGCGATTTGGAAAGATGGTTTGGGGGTTTTGGGTTCTTTGTTTCAACAGACAACGATAAAAGAAGGAGAAGGGTTAGGGACCCTTAATTAAGTAATTAGTTTAAATAAATTAATTATTGTAAATTATAATCAATGTTTAAATTATCATAACTCTTTCAAACAGCGATGAATCAGACGATTTCAGAAGCATCGGGTTCGCAATAGCAAGATCTACAACATGAAGTTAACTAGATCTGAAACAGAGCACGTTGAAATTTCAGACAAAATCAATGTGAGATTTCTTTTTTATTATTATTAAAACTAGTTAATTATCATCATATTTGTAAAATATTACATTTACACTGTAAATTCAGTTTGTGTTGCTCACGATTGAATCTGGTTTGTTTGTTGCTGTTATGATTGATCTGTTGATTTGATGGATAATTTTTGTTGAAATAAAATAAGTTAAAAACGAAAATGACATTTTTTGTTAAATAGTTTTATGCTAAAACAAAACATCAATTTTGTTTAGTTAGATAATTGTTAACAATAGGAAGTCATCACTTTTATTTATTTTGTAAAATTTGAATTGACGATCTAAAATTTGTCACCTTTTATTTAATTAGAATTCATAGTATAAATTTGTCATCTTGTATTGAATTAGAATTGAGAATATAAATTTGTCATCTTTTATTGAATTAAGGATTTACAATATTAAATTGTCATTTATTAGAATAATGATATGTTATAAAAGTTATTTATTTAAAAACATTATGCTAATATAAAAATATCATTCATTTAGGAATGTCATGTTAAAAAAGGCACATTAGAATAAAAAGAACATTTTGTTAGAAAATGTATATTAGAATAAAAAGAACATTTTGTTAAAAAATGTTGCATTAGAATAAAATTGTCGCTTTTGTTAAAATATGAATTAACAAATAAAATTGTCACATTCGTTGAAATATGAATTGACAAATAAAATTGTGACTTTTGACGAAATATGAACTGACAAATAAAATTGTCACTTTTGTTGAAATTAGAGTAAACAATATAAAATAATCATTTTTGTTGAAATTAGAATTGACAGAATAAAATATCATTTTGATGTGTTAGAATTATCAAAGATATAAAAATACAATTTTTATGTCGAGTTAGAATTTTCATATAAAAACACCATTTTTATGTTGAATTAGAATTAATGTATAGATAGATAATTTTTGTTAGGAAATGTTCATTTAGATTAAAGGTAACATTTTTGTTAGGAAATGTTTATTAAATTAAAGATAACATTTTTATTAGAAATGTTTATTTAGGTAAAACATGTCATTTTATTAGCATATTGTTTGTTAAATAAAACATGTCATTCTATTAGTATATTGTAAAACAAAACATGTCATTTTGTTAGTATTTGATGTGTTAAATAAAACATATCATTTTATTAGCATATTTTTTGTTAAATAAATATGTCATTTTATTAGCATATTGTTTGTTAAATAAAACATGTCATTTTATTAGTATATGTTATGTTGAAATAAACAAGTCAGTTATTTAGGGTCATGTTTTGTAAAATTAAAAAATTTCATTTTTATTGTATTAGATTTATCAAATATATAAGTATTATTTATGTTCATTTCGAATTATCAGAAATGAAGTAGCATTTATGTTCATTTAGAAGTATCATTTATGTTCATTTTGGAAATGTCATTTATGTTCATTTAGAATTGTCAGAAAATGGATTTCAATTATGTTCATTTAGAAATGTTATTTATGATTGTCGAAGGTAAAATTTACATTTTTATATGTCATGTATGTATTAGTTTTTCATACATATTAAAATTTACATTTTTATATGTCATGTAGATTAGAACATATATTTGTCAAATAAATATGTCATTTAGATCAGAACATATTTGTAAAATAAATTTGTCATTTAGATTTAAACATATTTTGTAAATAAATAGATCATTTAATTAGAAATGTCATGACATTAGAAATGTCATTTTATTGAAAAAAATATCATAATTAAAATATAATTTGTGCTAGATTAAAACATTATCATTATAATGTTATTATGGTAGTGAAATTAAGTTATAAATATTTATTTATAATTTAAACAAATGAAAATTCGTTAAATGGAAAATAATTCAAACTGAATTGTAATCGGTTAAATTCATTATTCAATAATTTATTTATATGAACTGTTGTTTGTTGAAAACCACACACGGGTATTGGGATGATATTTGTCATACAGTAGTCCCAATTGTTTAGTTATCTGTCAATCGATAGATTGACAATCTGTGATGAGCATTATTTATTTATTATTTTAATGCTCACACAATTATTAATTCCACTACATATGTGAATGGATGGTTTATTGATTATTTATCATTATTGTCATATATATGCGATGTGTGAAATCCATATGACTAAATTTATATGGTAATTGATGGAGTCACATTCGAATTCAGAATACTTTTAATAGAACAATATTTAAAAATAAAGAACATCTTTATATAAAGAATAGTTTAAAGTAAAGAATCTTATAAATAAAGAATATTTTTGAATAATATTCAATAAAGAATAAAAATATTAGCATGTGAAGCCGAACTAAGTAGAAATGCCATTTTTGATCCAAATGGGTTTATTGATCAATCTTTTTTATTTAAAATGAATATAAAAAAGGAAGTGATTTATAAATCTAATATTTTGAAAATATAAATATTTTAATGCGATAAAATATAGGATATTCAATTTTGTTTTAAAATTGGAAAAAAGAAATTAAAATCATTTTCAAATGAATTTATAAACACTTTATGAAATATGTTTTAAATAGAAATCAACGATATATATTATATATATATAAATGGCCTAAATAGAACGCGCCGCGTAGCGACCGTTCGCGAATTTCGACCATTAACTTCAAATTGGCGTAATGTGAGATCCGACCGTCGGATTCTCCTAAAACCGCAACTGTTGGGTTTGTATGAAAAGAGCTTTCCAATTAATATAAGAGTTTTAAAACCTAACGGTTGTATTTGGAATTATATTCAAATCAATTTTAGAAAAGGACGCTATAAGTGCAGTTCGATGACCGTTTATGGAAATCGTCTGTTAAGGCCTTAGTAAAATGACTAAAAATATGGAAAAATTATGTAAAATCATAAGAAATGATTTATAAAGAATTTGGATGAAAAATTCCAATTTTGTAAAGATAAAAATATATTTTTATCGAAATGAAATAGTTATTTACCAAAATAAATCTTTTAAATTAAGATTTATTGAAATTTACCAATAAATTAATATTTACTTGGAATTAAATAAATAAATTGTATTTTTGGGTTTGTCGTGAATGGTGTCTTAAATAACACTGTTCTTTAAACCTAGTTGAGAAAAGAATAAATCTTTTGATTAAGATTATTAGAGTTTTCCAGTTATATTTAGAAATTAGAATAAAATAAAATGTAAATTGGGTTTATTGTGAACTGTGTTTTAAACGACACTTGTTCTTTAACCCAATTAATAGTGAAAATATAATTTGGAATTTATAAATCGTTTATTAAGATTTAAATGGGAATTTTCCAAAGAAAGTTTTCCAATTTAATACATTAAACTGGAATTGAATAGAATTTGATTTAATAATAATCGAGATGAGCTTCTGCAAAAAAAGTCCGTTACTATATATGGAATTTAAAGGCTTGGTCATTATTCCATTTATTTTATCAGTCTGATACGGGAATTTATATCGATTATATATTGATTTGATTTCTGTGAAAATTCCATATTTTATGGAAGATGATTTTTGGGTTTATCGTGAACTGTGTTTTAAAATGACATTGGTTCTTTAACCCGGTTAGAGGTAAGATCAATTTCTTAAAGTTGATTAATCATAAAGTTATGATTTTTGATATTAAAACCGAATTGGTGTTTTAATGAATCTTTAAAAAGAAGATTAAGGAATAAATTTAAAGAATTTATCTTTGATAAAATTAATGGGAACCTTTCCCTAATAATGTGAATATTTTATTAAAAGAATATTCTGAATTGGAATGAGGCGTTTGATTTGTTTCTATAGCACTTTATTATTGATTATAAAATACGTGAGTTATTCGGAAAGACCGGGTTTAACCCATTCCGAATAATTACTACGACGATTAAGAGTCGAAGATGAAGACGGTGATTTAAGACCGAAGGTCTTCGCATCATTTGGACGATCGCTGATGTCTTGATTGGGAGGCATCCCAAGACAAGGTAATAAATGGTGATCGTCTAGATGTACTTGGAGATCGATGGATATGCGAGCACCTCTTTCCTGTATTGGACTTATGGGACAAGGAATAAGGTGTCTCTGGTTTCGTTCAGACCTAGAACGGACTTGTAAATGGATGTGTGTCTGTCATTGGATTTCATTCTATGTAAATTGATTTCTATTTAATATATAACCATTGGCGGCGGAGAATTTATTCTCTTGCTTAACACCCTTAGAGGTTACGTATTGATAGTTATTGATAGCATGGCGTGGATTATCAATGTGGCACGCTAAGATGCAAATGATCAAGGCTTTTGTTGAAAAGTAGAGTCTTATGGTTGATGATCAAAGCATAGCCTATTTCTGCATAGCTTTGTGTATAACGTTACCTCGCGAGTCTCACACCCCGGTTAGAGTCAGAAATGGGACAAGGGAACGCAGGGATTGCACACGTTTCTTTCTAGCTAGAAGTGATGTTAATGTTTTTACAAAGCTCGACATTTTTACTTATGTGGTTGATGGAATATGAAGCGCCTCGGATTTATTGGTCGATTGTGACCATTTTATAGGTCCAATAGGATCGGGAAGTGTGTGTTCAGGCATAACTAATCCATTAATGTTATTTGTGGACCGGCCCTGCAGGATCCAAGGGTTCACTGTGGGGATCCTGATATATTGCTAGAGTGTCTCGAATCGGTAAGGAGATCGTTCCTAGCCTTGACTCATGATGGGAACCCAATTTCCAATACGACACCATGCGGTTTTGATTGTATAACTAATATGGCGACATAGTATATGGTAGCTATGTCGTCTATGATTAATATATTATGATTGAAATGTTTTTGAAACATATGTACACTAATAATAATATCAAATCCGTTTTATCGTATCAAGCATTTTTGACCATTATGATGTAAAACTCTATCCTTCAGCTTGCGTTGCATTGTGTGACGGGACCTGAGTCTTATAATAGTTTCATTTTTCTAAAAAGTATTGCGTTGTTTAATGATTTACTTTATTTCATGCACTGGAAATCCAATGGAGTAAACCCGTTCCGCATTAGCGGCGTGGCCCTGAGATTGACCGTATTATTAAATAGGTTAAGTAAGATTACTCATACCAGTCCCATGACTGACCTGTAGTTTATTTCACTTTTAAACTCGGGTGCCCATATTTTTCACACAGGCAGTCGAATAGCTTATTTTGGAGATATATTGAGCAGGATTCTGGATCGAAGCTTATAGCTATGTCCAGAGCATTGATAGTCTTCCACTGTGTTATTTTAATTGTTCCGCTGCATTGTATTTCATTTATTGTAAATTATCTTCCGCTGTATTTTTATTTCAATGTACTATGATATTCTGTACTCCGATGTAACATTATTGTAATGTTTATAAAAGTATTCTGTTATTTTTTCTAATGTGTTGTATTCCCAAAGTTAGCGTATTCGGGTTTCGAAAGGTCTTGGTCGATTTTGCGATCGATTAGGTCCAAACGAAAACCGAATCGTTACAATTGGTATCAGAGCATTGGTTAGCTCAAATCTTTGGGGTACAACTCGTTAGAACTGAACAATGACTCATCAGAGATTGGATTAGTAATATCCTATAAAAGAATATTCATTAGAGATAGGATCAGTAGCATCCTAGAATGAGAAAACTCATTAGAGATGGGGTAAGTAATGCCCTAGAACAAGTTGAGAGTGACAAGTTTATAATTAACATATTTGTGATCATATATATAATTTGATCTTAGGAAATATGATTTTTGAATATATAAAATTTATATATTTGAAAAGCTAATCAACTAATTGATTGATGGTTGGCTTGTGTGATTATTTGTCCAACTAAAAAATTTATTGAAACCAATTTAAAAGAATGAAAATTGAATAGGTTAATTAAACAACTTTTAGCTCTGTTCCTTTCCGAGGACAAAAAGATTTTAAGTAGGGGAGATTGTAACAACACGGAATTTCAGAAGGAATTTAAAATTTTTAATGGATTTGGAATATTTAAAATGATTTATTTTAAATAATAACAACTAAAAATTTATTTAAATCGAAGTTAGAATGAAATTTTTTAATTTAAGTATAAAAGGAGTTAGAAATAGCGCGGTAGTTTGAAATTTTGAATTTGAACTTTGACTGACTGTATAGGATGCAAAATAAAACAGATTTTGGTGAAACCAGAAATATTTAAATCTATTTAAAAATATCTTTCCAAGAATCTGAAAAATTGAAATTTCATAGCGGGAATCAATAGTTATGCCCAGTTTAAATTTCAGAATAGTCGCTATAGAATTTATATATTTTTTTAATATTAAAAATAGCCATTTTCCAAATGGCCTCCGTTTTCGATGAAACCACTTTTGTTGGGACTAGAATGTCAAATTATTTCTAGGTTTAAATTTTCATAATTTTTAGAATTAATATGTGAGCGTGGCAAAAGAAAATGTGTTTTGTCAATTTCAGCCAAAATTTAATCAACTTGAAAATTGCCATTTTTGAAACGGTCTCCAAATTCGACAAAATTAATTTTGTTAGGACTGTATCATCAAAACATAATCTGAAATAACTTTTCTATAATTTTTACAGTTAGTATGTGGCCCCGTGAATTTAAAATGTATGATAAAATTAAATAAATAAATGATTTATATTTTATATTGAAGCAAACTGACTGAAAACTTTCGTTTGGGCTGACGGGACCTAGCCCATTGTGTCCGGAATGGGGGTATTTTCCTAGGGACAAGTCTCATTGGGCTGGATTTGGGGTTGTTAGGAATTAACAGGCTTTATTCGTGAATTAAAGAATTAATTAACAAAATATTATAAAAACCTAGATAACCCTAACCCTATCTAAACTTCAACCTCCGCCCCCTTAATCTTCAATGGCTGAAACGCAACCATCTTCTTCCCCTTCGATTCCTCAATCCACTCAATAAATTCATGAACTCCTAAAGCCAAAATCAAAGTACTCTTCGAGCTCTACACAGTGGATGGTTAAGATCGTTTATAGCATAATGGATTGTGAGAAATTCCTGTTCTAATAGGCCACGTTCGAACGGAACAGGGGAAGTCCAGGGGCCACCGAGTTTGGCCTAATTTCTGGTGATGGTAGAGCTTGGGGAGGGGAACACCGTGGCATTTGTTGATCGGGATCAGGCGCTTCAAGGAGTGGTGCAATTTGGAAAGATGGATCGGGGTTTTTGGGTTCTTTGTTTCATGAGAGAACGACAAAAGAAGGAGAAGGGTTAGGGACCCTTAATTAAGTAATTAGATTAAATAAATTAATTATTCTAAATTATAACCGATGTTTAAATTATTATAACTCTTTCAAACAGCGATGAAATCAGACGATTTCAGAAGCGTTGGGTTCGCAACAGCAAGATCTACAACATGAAGCTGACTAGATCTGAAACAGAGCACGTTAAAATTTCAGACAAATTCAATGTGAGATTTCTTTTTTAATTAAAACTAGTTAATTATCATCGTATTTGTAAATTCTTACATTTACACTGTAAATTCAGTTTGTGTTGTTCACGATTGGATCTGGTTTGTTTGTTGTTGTTATGATTGATCTGTTGATTTGATGGATAACTTTTGTTGAAATAAAATAAGCTAAAAACAAAAATGACATTTTTTGTTAAATAGTTTTGTGCTAAAACAAAACGTCAATTTTGTTTAGTTAGATAATTGTTAACAATAGGAAGTCATCACATTTATTTATTTATTAAAATTTGAATTGATGGTGAAAAATTTGTCACCTTTTGTTGAATTAGAATTTACAATATAATTTTTTTATCTTGTATTGAATTACAATTGACAATATAAATTTGTCATCTTTTATTGAATTAAGGATTTACAATATTAAATTGTCATTTATTAGAATAATGATATGTTATAAATTTCATTTATTTAAAAACATTATGCCAATATAAAAATACCATTCATTTAGGAATGTCATGTTATAAAAGGTACATTAGAATAAAAAGAACAATTTATTAGAAAATGTACATTAGAATAAAAAGAACATTTTGTTAGAAAATGCTGCATTAGAATAAAACTGTCACTTTTGTTAAAATATGAATTAACAAATAAAATAGTCACTTTCGTTGAAATAAGAATTGACAAATAAAATTGTCACTTTTGACGAAATATGAACTGACAAATAAAATTGTCACTTTTGTTGAAATTAGAGTCAACAATATAAAATAATCATTTTTGTTGAAATTAGAATTGACTGAATAAAATGTCACTTTGATGTGTTAGAATTATCAAAGATATAAAATACCATTTTTATGTCAAGTTAGAATTGTCATATAAAAACACCATTTTTATGTTGAATTAAAATTGTTGTATAAAAAGATCATTTTTTTTAGGAAATGTTCATTTAGATTAAAGGTAACATTTTTGATAGGAAATGTTTATTTAAATTAAAGATAAAATTTTTATTAGAAATGTTTATTTAGGTAAAACATGTTATTTTATTAGCATATTGTTTTTTAAATAAAACATATCATTCTATTAGCATATGTTAAAACAAAACATGTCATTTTCTTAGTATTTGATGTGTTAAATAAAACATGTCGTTTTATTAGCATACTGTTTGTTAAATAAAACATGTCATTTTATTAGCATATTTTTTGTTAAATAAAACATGTCATTTTATTAGTATATGTTATGTTGAAATAAACATGTCATTTATTTAGGATCATGTTTTGTAAAATAAAAAAATGTCATTTTTATTGTATTAAAATTGTCAAAAATATAAGTATCATTTATGTTCATTTCGAATTGTTAGAAATTAAGTATCATTTATATTCATTTTTTTGATTTATCATTTCTATTGAGCGTGGATCATTTATATTCATTTTGGAAATGTCATTTATGTTCATTTAGAATTGTCAGAAAACGGAGTTCAATTATGTTCATTTAGAAATGTTACTTATGATTATGAAAGATAAAATTTACATTTTTTATATGTCATGTATGCATTAGTTTTGTATACATATTAAAATTTACATTTTTATATGTCATGTAGATTAGAACATATATTTGTCTAACGAATATGTCATTTAGATTAGAACATATTTGTCAAATAAATTTGTCATTTAGATTTAAACATATTTTGTAAATAAATAGGTCATTTAATTAGAAATGTCATGAAATTAGAAAAGACATTTGATTAGAAAATTTATTATAAGTTAAAATATGATTTGTGCTAGATTAAAACATTATCATTATAATGTTATTATGGTAGTGAAATTAAATTATAAATATTTATTTATAATTTAAACAAATGAAAATTCATTAAATGGAAAATAATTCAAGCTGAATTGTAATCGGTTCAATTCATTTTCCGATAATTTATTTATATGAACTGTTTTTGGTTGAAAACTCCATAAGGGTATTGGGATGATATTTGTCATACACTAGTCCAAATTGTTTAGTTATCTGTCAATCGATAGATTGACAATCTGTGATGAGCATTATTTATTTATTATTTTAATGCTCACACAATTATTAATTCCACTCTAGATGTGAATTGATGGTTTATTGATAATATATCATTATTGTCATATATATGTGATGTGTGAAATCCATATTACTAAATTTATATGGTAATTGATGGAGTCACATTCTGATTCACAGAATACTTTTAATAGAACAATATTTAAAAATAAAGAACATCTTTATATAAAGAATAGTTCAAAGTAAAGAATCCTATAAATAAAGAATATTTTGTAATAATGAATATTCTAGAATAATATTCACTGAAGAATAAAAATATTAACATGTGAAGCCGAACTAAGTAGAAACGCCATTTTTAACCCAAAAGGGTTTGTCGATCGATTTATTTTATTTTAAAATGAATATAAAAAAAGGGAAGTGATTTATAAATCTAATATTTTGAAAATATAAATATTCAAATATGGTAAAATATAGGATATTCAATTTTGTTTTAAAATTGGAAAAAAGAAATTAAAATCATTTTTAAATGAATTTATAAATATTTTATAAAATATGTTTTAAATATTAATCAAAGATATATATATTATATATATAAATGGCCTGAATAGAACACGCCGTGCAGCGACCGTTCGCGAATTTCGACCATTAACTTCAAATTGGCGTAACGGGAGATCCGACCATCGGATTCTCCTAAAACCGGAACCGTTGGGTTCATATTGAAAAAAGCTTTCCAATGAATATAGGAGTTTTAAAACCTAACGGTTGGATTTGGAATTATGTCCAAATCTATTTCAAAAAAGGTCGCTGTAAGTGCAGTTCGATGACTGTTTATGGAAATCGACGGTTAAGGCCTTAATAAAATTAATAAAAATGTGGAAAAATTATGTAAAATCATAATAAATTATTTATAAAGAATTTGCATGAAAATTTCCAATTTTGTAAAGATAAAAATATATTTTTATCGAAATGAAATAGTTATTTACTAAAATAAATCTTTTTAATTAAGATTTATTGAAATTTACCAATAAATTAATATTTACTTGGAATTAAATAAATAAATTGTATTTTTGGGTTTGTCGTGAATGGTGTCTTAAATAACACTGTTCTTTAAACCCAGTTGAGAAAAGAATAAATCTTTTGATTAAGATTATTAGAGTTTTCCAATTATATTTAGAAATTAGAATAAAATAAAATGTAAATTGGGTTTACTGTGAACTGTGTTTTAAACGACACTTGTTCTTTAACCCAATTAACAGTGAAAATATAATTTGGAATTTATAAATCTTGGAATGAATTCCTTTCGACAATCAACGAAAAAATACAGAAATTTCCACGATTTCCATTGGAATTTTTTTCCTTCCAACTTCAAATAGTAAAAAAAGTACTACATTAAAATAACGTTTTCTAAATCTAAAAATATCAAAATTACGAAAATGCTCTTTATTTTGGAAAAGGTGAAAAAAAATGAAAAAATTCCAAAAACTAAAGAAATTATGAAATGAAAAAAAAAGTATTTAAAAATAATGATTTTTAAAGCTAAAAGGACCAAAATTACGAAATTGCCCTTCATATTGGAAAAAGTGAAAAAAATTAAAAAATTTAAGAAAATCCAAAAAATTACGAAATGAAAAGTAAAATAAGAATTATTTTAAAATAACGAATTTTAAAGCTAAAAATGCTAAAATTACGAAAATACCCTTTATTATGGAAAAAGTAAAAAAATGAAAAAATTTCAAAAAATTACGAAATCAAAAGTATAAAAAATTATTATTTTTTTTGTTTTTTTCACTTTTTTCAACATGAAGGGCATTTTCGCAATTTTGACATATTTAGCTTTAAAAATCGTAATTTTCGAATAATTCTTTTTTTTACTTTTCATTTACTAATTTTCTGGATTTTTTAAATTTTATTTATTTTTTCACTTTTTTTAACATGAAGGGCATTTTTGTAATTTTAGCCTTTTTAACTTCAAAATTTATTATTTTCGAATAATTCTTTTCTTACTTTTCATTTCATAGTTTTTTGAATTTTTTTATTTTTTTCCATATTATCATTTTGAAGGGTATTTTCGAAATTTTTACAATTTTTGCTTTAGAAATCGTAATTTTCGAATAATTCTTTCTTTTACTTTTCATTTCATAATTTTCTGGATTTTTTGAGATTTTTTCATTATTTTCAAAATGAAAGGTAATTTCGTAATTTTTTCTTTTTTTACTTTAAAAAATATTATATTCGAATAATTCTTTTATTACTTTTAATTTCATAATTTTGGCCTTTTATTAGAAATAATTCTTTCATTTTCCCTAGTTTTTTATATTAGAAAATGTAGAATTTCCATGTTCCTTCCATCGATTACCAATTTCCGTAATTATAAATTATTGGAATTCCAGGATTAATGAAATGAAATTTAAAGTATATATTTCTGTCCTGCCAACCATTGGAAGGAACGGAAAAACTTCAGTACGTAGGGAAATTTTCCATACCCACACTTAAGACAATTCCCTATAACATCATTTTAGTTGAGAAGAACATTGAGTTACTGTGTTGTTTTGCTTTTTGAGGTCGAATCCACGCATATAGAAAAAAAAAACGCATTTGCTGAAGAATTTTTTTTGGCTGAAAGAGATTGAAAATGCTATGTCATATTTTGGCTGAGAGAATTATATTTTGATTGAGTAAACAAATTTACCCACCATTGATTATTGTAGTGTTTCGTTAGTGTAGTCTATTAAAATAAAAAGTCATTTCTGTTTAATGAAGTGTCATTTCTGTTTAAATAAGTGTCATGTTCATTCAGTGAAATGTTATGTCTATTCAGTGAAATGTCGCGTCCTTCAAAAAGTGGTGTCTATTTACAAGGGTGTGTAGACTTATATATATGTGGTCATTTGTTGTATTGGAAGCAAGAAATTCAAAGAAGTTCTTCCTCTGAAAATTTAAGCTTCTCTACTTCTACAATCTGGCATCATAGCCAAAAAAATTCAACATGTCAAATAATCCCGCTTCATAAGTTCCTCGTTTCAATGGTTAGAGATTTGACTATTGGACTGATCTAATGAAGTTGTGTCTTGAATCTCAAGATCTGTGGGGTGTGGTCGAAGGAGGTGTAGGAGCACCGGAAGATGAGACGCAACTCACACCCGCCCAAAGGGATTGTAACAACTCGGAAACTCTAAGCCAGTTAAAATTTTTATTTTGGCAATTTTAATGAATTTTGAATATTTAAAATGAATTATTTTAAATAATAACAACGAGAAATTTATTTTGAATATAATTCGAACGTATATATTTATATACATCGTCATTAGAATATAAATATTTATTTTAAATTATAAAAGGAATTGAAAATGGCGGTAGTTCGATAATTCAATTTCAAATTTCAATTGAACATACCGAGTGCAAAATAAACCGGATTTTAGCGAAACCAAAAATATTAGAATCTAGTTGAAAATATCTTTCCAACGAATCTGAAAAATCGAAATTTCATAGCGGGAATCAAAAGTTATGCCCAGTTGAAAATTCAGAATAGTCACTATGTAAATTATACATGGCCCAAAAAGTCAAATTTTGCATAGTGCATACGAATGAATTTGGACTCGAAACCACTTCCGTTGAGTTCAAAATGCCGTTTAGAATCCGAAAAGTATAAGCTTTGATATATTCCGATATCCGGAATAGTGGCAATTGGCAGGAGCTGTTCGGTTAGCAAAACATAGCCCTTAAAAAGTGAAATTTTGCATACGAGCTCAGAATTCGACGAGATAAATTTTTATGAATTCATAATGACAAATCATTGTTGAGTTCCAAAGAGCGTGTCGAACGGAGTCAGTATGTGGTCGTGCGAAGCAAAACCATTTGTTCAAAAGCGGGTAGTCATTTTACAAAGGAACATTATTGATACGACCTCAGAATTCGATTTCATTTTTTTTTTGGATTCGTATCGTCTAAAAATGGTTAAATCCCAATGGGCATGATTTTTGAAGTTAGCATGTGAGCGTGGAAGAAGAAATGGTGCGCCAGAATCGCATTTTTAGAGCTTATCTGAGCATTTTCATGATTTTTTTTTGAACGGTCAAACGAACTCGGAATTCGACGAAACTTGTTTTGTTGGACTCATCTTCACGTCTACTATGTCGTATCCAAAATCCGCGGCGATTGGAGATCGTTAGCGTTCGGACGTTAAGCAAAAAACAAGCATATAATCACTTTTTCTCCTTTTCTAATTCATTATTTCCTCCTTCCTATTTTCTTCATTTTCCTCTTTAATAACCACCGCCTCCTCCTTGCCGCTGCCGCCCCTCCTCCCGCTGCCACCGCCCACCGCCGCCGCTCCACCTCCCCTCCGGCCACCCTCCTCCTCCTCCTCCTTCTCTCTGCTCTTTTCATAACCCTAAACCCCCAAATCACCAACCACCACCGCGGCCACCATGGGCCCCACCAACGCCCTTAGCACCCTCCCCCACGTACATCAGGCCCGCCACCGCCCGCTGGCCACCCAACTCCGGTCGTGGGCCCCGCTAAACTCAAAAACTCATTTTCACCAAAATTCCCGTTTTGCACAAAACACTCCGGACTGTTTTGGCCTATATCTCTCAAACGATGCATTTCTGGCCAAAGTCCCTCTGGACCAAAGTTGTAGAGAGTGAAATTCTCTTCGATTTGGCTATAGGGAAGTCATGTTTTGGAGTTCGGAGCTGCTCAGAAAACGCGTTCAAAGTCTGCTGTCTGAAAGTAGTAAAATTCGTGTACTTTCGCGAATTCTGGCGAATTGGAGCATTTTCGGCAAAAAGACCCTTAGGCGAAAATTGTCCGGAATGGCGCGTTTAAGTTAGAAAAAAAATGGTGTGAAGATAGAAGCTCGTTTGCAAATTCTGGAACCCGAACAGTGAATACGGGCGTTAGAAAAAAAGTGAGTTTTCTCCGCTTTAAAGCTTCTATGGTTTTTGACGAATGAAGTAGAATAAAAATATGATTTTTATATTATAGGAAGAATAAAAATATGATTTTTATATAGTAGAGATAATAAAAATACGACTTTTATATTATATAGATAGTAAAGATTTGATCTTTACTATATGAACATCGGTACAAAAATAGAATTTTTATCTATATAGTAGTAGAATAAAAATGTGATTTTTATACATATAGCAACAATATAAAAATGTGATTTTTATATATGTAGTGACTACGGGCAGTGAAATTGGCAAAAAGGCGAGCACGGCGAAGATTTCTACATAAAAGAGTCGTGGCGTTTGGTTTAGCTAGTCGGTGAGAACTTCTCACTCTAAATTTCTTTTTCTAGTTATATATATATATATATACTAGGATGCAGACGGTGTTTAGTAGCACCCGACACCATCGTCTACAGACCAGGGACTTGTTTGTTTGGTTGTGTAGTTGGTTAGATTATTTGATTTGAATTTGATTGTTTGGTGAAATGGAATGGATTTGATTGATATGTGTATGGAGTGGGCCATCACTAGACCGGGGATAAGGCTAGGCCTTGTCCCGTTTCCAGTATCGTGCCGTTATGCCGCCGAAATTTTCTAAAATAAGTTAGAAAAATAAAGATATCATTTTATTTGATAAATGAACCGAATATAATATTCATAGGTTGAATAAAATAGTTTGGTCGTTAAAAATATAATTTTTAACGTGAATGTGAATAAATAAATATTCATTTACAAACCGGACGGTTTGTTTATGTACACCTATTTGAAGTACATTGATTGGGACGATAAATTTTACACATCGCCCAACTGCACAAATAAAATCTGTGTTTGATTGTTTGAAACCCTACACGGGTATTGGGATAAAATACGGCATACACTAATCCCAGTAATTAGTTATATGTCGATCGATTGATTGACAGGTTGTTGTAAGCGTTAGATATCTATATTTGATGCTTATACAGTGTAGTGCACTTTGGATGATGATTGATTATTTATCGTTGCTATTATATATGTGTGTTGTACGGAATCCATATAATTAACTTTATATGCTAATTGATTGGGCCTCATTCCAATCGGGAAGATAAAGAATATTAGAAAATAAAAGTTCATGTGTTGACAGTACTCATCCGTTGAGATCAGTCATGTGTTGAACGAAATATTTTAACAATAAAATTTACATCTTTATCATATATAAAATTAGAAACTAATTGGAAAATAGATAAGAGGAGTGGTCTCCTGGATATTGATCTGATGTTGGTTTCAGCCTTCGGGGTTAATATTCAGGGAATCGTTCTCTTACTAATTTACGGTTGGAGTCTGATTTGAAATCAAACGATAAATACCATATTTTTTATAAAATATATTAAATAACAAAAATAGTCACACGTGGATGGTACTCATTCATTGAGATTAGTCATCTGTTAACAAAAATATAGATTCATGTATTGAATAGGATAAATATTCATTTGTTGAATAAAATAACGGAATTATTGAAATATATAAAGCCGTGTTGATTAGAGATGCGCTATTTTGACGCGAACGATATTTATATCGATTATATTCGTTTTTATAATTGAATCGAATATATAACAAATTTGAATTGAATCGAATATATAACAAATTTGAATTGAATTGAATAGAAAACGAATTTGAATTGAATTGAATATAAAACGAATTTGAAATAGAATTGAAATCGATTTGAATTGAAATCAAATAGAAATGAATATAAAAAGAATTTATAAAGGAAAAATTCAATTTTGATTTGAATTTGAAATGAATGTTGAAATTGTTTTTGAAACAAATTTGAAAAGATTTACAAAATTCATTTAAAAAGGGGAATCGACGAAATATATAGAATATATATATAATGGCCTGAATAGAACGCGCCGCGCCGCGGCAGTTCGTAAATTTCCACCATTGACTTCGAATGGACATTACGGGCGATCCGACCGTCGGATTCTCCTAAAACCGGAACTTTTGGGTTCGTATCGAAAAAATCTTTCTAAGAATATTAGAAATTTGAAATCTAACGGTTGGATTTGGAGATACGTCCAAATCAAATTTGGAAAAGGTCGCCGTAAGTGTAGTTCGATGGCCGTTGTTGGAAATCGACTGTACGGGCCTTGATAAAATTATTAAAAATATCAATAAATTGTGTAAAATCATAATGAATGATTTGGGGAAGAACTGGGATGAAAAACCCCACCTTTTGTAAAGATAAAAATAGATTTTTATCGGAATGAACTAGTTTTGAACTAAATTTAAAACCCAATTATTTTTAATAAATAAATTGGATTTGAAATGGGTTTTAAATAACCAGAATTTCTAATATATTTAATTGAAATTGAATTAGAATTGATTTGGGGGTTTACCGGGAACGGTGTTTTAAATAACACTTGTTCTTTAACCCGATAATAAATAGAATGTGATTTGGGTTTATCGTGAACTGTGTTTTAAATGACATTAGTTCTTTAACCCAGTAAAAGGAGTTTTAATGAATCTGTAATTAGATTGAAATGTGAATTGATAATTTAAATTATCAAATTTAGAATGTGAGCGAGAATGGAGTATCACCAGTTTCGCTCTAAAGCGATAGTCAAATTTTTAATTAGATTTGAACGTGAAATGGTAATTAAATTTATCGATAACACTGTGGTGTTAGATATGGAGTATTACCAGTTTTGCTTCATGGGATGAATAGATTGGGATTGGGAAATAAAATAAATAATTACTTCGGTGTGGTTCGCTAATCTCGACTAGTTTGGAAAATCATAATTTGGTTTGAAATGACATCCAAAGGAAGATTAAAGAATAGATTTAAAGAATTTATCTTTGATAAAATTAATGGGAACCTTTCCCTAAGAATTGAAATTTAGAAACTAGCTGTAGGTTAGTTAAGAAGAATGGTTTCCTGGGTATTGATCTGATGTTGGTTTCGGCCTTCGGGGTTAATATTTGGGGAATTGCTCTCTTACTGATTTACGGTTAGTGACTAATGAATTGGAATGAGGCGTATGTTGTGTTTGTGTAACATTTGTTTTTAATATACGCGGGTTGTTCGGAAAGGCCGGGTTTATACCCATTCTGAATAACCGATTCGACGATAAGTCGAAGATGATGACGGTGGTCGAAGACCAGAAGTCTTCACATCGTTTGGATAATTACTGATGATCCTGATTGGGCAGTACACCCAAGAGGATGGAAATAGTTGGCGGTCGTCAAGACGTACTTGGGGATCGATGGATATGCAAGGAAAGTGCCTCCGGTTTCGTTCAGACCCAGAATGAACTTGTAAATGGATTGTGTGTCTGACATTGGATTTTATTCTGTGTTGATTGATTTCTGTTAAATATATATCTGTTTGGCGGCGGAGAATTTATTCTCTTCCTTAACGCCCTTCTCTGAGACGTACGAGCTTAGAGGTTATATATTGATAGATATCAATCGCATGGCATGAATTGCCTGTGTGGCACGCTGAGTTGCATGGATCAAGGCTTCTGTTGAAAAGCAAAGTCTTGTGGTTGATGATCAAAGCACGGCCTACGTGGCAGCTTTTTGTATAACGTGAATTCGCGAGCCTCACACCTCGGTATGGGTTAAAAACGGGATAAGGACTGCAGGGAGAGCACGACGTTTCTATCTAGCTTTGGTGGTGTCATTGACTTACCAGCCCTGCCATTTATATACTTTTCACCTATGTGGTTGTTGGATGAGGCGCCTCGATTTTAGGTCTGTAAGGACCGGGAAACGTGTGTTCAGGAATTGCCAATCCTCAAACGTAAGAGAGGACCGACCCTGAAGCATCCAAGGGTTACCCAGAGTGTGTAGTCCTGGGACATTTGCTAGAGTGTCTCGAAGCGGAGAGGAGCTTGCCCCTTGCCTCGACTCATGACGGAAATCCAATTTCCAATACGAGATATTTCGGTTTTATTTGTAGAGTCTAGTATGGCGACATGATATATGGTACCCATGTCGACTAGGATTGATATTTATGATTGAAATTGTTTTGACACTATACACTTATAATAGTATCAAATGATTTGTTTTAAACATACCAAGCATGTTTGGCTATTATAAGGGAAAACCCTATCCTCCGGCTTGCGTTGCATTGTGTGATGGGACCTGGGTCTTATAATAGCTTCATTTTTCGAAAAAGCATTGCGCTGTTTATTCTATGCACTGGTATTCTTGGGAGGAAACCCGTTCCGTGTTATACGGCGTGGTCCCTTGAATTACTCTCTTTTAAAGTAAAGCTTTAAATAACTGTTTAAGTTCTCACACCAGTCACATGACTGACCTGGAGTTTATTGTTTTAACCTAAACTCTGGGTGCCCCTATTTTCGACACGAGCAGCTAGTAGTTTTGGTTTTGCAGATTTATATTCACAGGATCCTGATTTACAGCTGGAACGATGCTCGGAAAGCTCTGTATCCGTGTATTACTTTCAGTTGTGTTTTGTATTATTTTTCCGCTGCAATAATGTATTTAAATCTCTGATATTCTTTGTTGTATAATATTTATTCGTACTCTGTATATTCTTGTATTCTGATGGAATTGTTGTAATAACAATGAAATGTTCTTCCGTTTGTGTTCTGATTTGTCTTGTTCTCAAAACGATCAGGGGTTTCGAACGGTCTTTGTCGGTTTAGCGATTGATTCGGATCGAGCGAAATTCCTTGCCATCACATTTGGTATCGGAGCTTTAGTTTACAGAGCTCGAGAACAAGACACATTAGAACCATACGAAACAATTCATCAGATATTGGATTAGTAATATCCAATTAGAATGACTCGTTAGATATAGGATCAGTAGTATCCTAGAACGAGTGTGAAGAGTATATTTTTCAAATGAAAACAATTTTGCTTTGAAATTTAAATCGTTTTATATGTATTTGAATAATTTATTTATATTGATTTGAAAATCTAGTATATAAAGGTTTTGCATATACGCGTCATGAACGTATATTCGAAGTTTTAATATATTAGATAGATATATAGTCACACTCTAGTCGCCCGGACATGGTCTTGATGATGAAGTATACCATCACCAGTATTTATTTTCGAGTGACGAAGGTGTGATATCTATATATTTCCATTAGACTGGTGTGAGAACCAAAATTAGATAGGTTTATTGTTGTGATTTGGCATCAAAAACATGTTTTTCTGTATATATATCAAATTATGAATTTGAAAAGCTAATTCACTAATTGATTGATGGTTGTGTTGTATGATTATTTATTTAAACCATAATGTGAATGAATGGTGAATTTAGGCTTAATTGAACCAAATATTGAATTGTATTGTAAATTATTTGCAAATGCATCCATATACATATATATGTTTGAACAGGTAAATGGATTAGCTGTTGAGTACAGAATTTATTTGCGTGCCCGACAAATAGGTAAACCTTAATGAGTTGGATGCGCACTTTTATTATTATATCAACTCCTGTGAGTGCCATTGGATGCAGAGTGCTGGTTATTCTATGTGTAATTAATAAATGTCGCCATAGGATAGTAACAATTAATTTTGAACTACACTGCATGGCATACTTCCTGAAGATGGCATACTTCTTAAGATCGCATACTTCATCATATACCACACAAGCATTTGGAGCTTGTGTGACGAGGTGGCAGATTTACCATACGAGCGAGAGGCTTGTATGGCGATGACTATATATTACAGGTTGAATTGATGACTGATATGGACAATATAAAATTGTAACGGTAAAATTGCCAGATTAATAAAAACCCCACACGGGTCTGGAGTTGACAATAATCACGTCTCTCTAGTCATTAGATACGACACATGGATTATTTATTTCCCACACGGGACGAGGTGACGAGAATTTATTCTCTGGAGCAATTAAAATACAGACTCCCTCAGGCTTTGACAGGGTGACGAGAATTTATTCTCTGGAGTTATTATCTATACACGCTCCCCTGTAAACACCAGAATATATCACTATAAATATGTGTATGCTTTATAGGATTTATTGGATACCTAATACGGCCCAATAAATTTCCAAACCCCTCCCCGTATAAAGGAGGTTATGGCGAAATTTTTCGAAAATTCCGGGTGTTAGCCAAATTTTTGAAGAATTTGAAAAATCTCAGAAACTGAAAAGTTGGAGAATGGAAGCCAGAATGAACGTTGAGTTGGTTTTTAAAACAACTTTCGGCGGCGTTCCTTTTCGGGGACGAAAAGTTTTAAGTGGGGGAGATTGTAACAACCCGGAAATTCTGAGCCAGTTTAAAATTTTTATTTTGGCAATTTTAATGAATTTTGAATATTTAAAATGAATTATTTTAAATAATAACAACGAGAAATAGTTTTTGAATATAATTTGAACGTATATATTTATAAACATCGTCGTTAGAATATAAATATTTATTTTAAATTATAAAAGGAATTGAAAATGGCGGTAGTTCGATAATTCGATTTCAATTTTCAATTGAACATACCGAGTGCAAAATAAACCGGATTTTAGCGAAACCAAAAATATTAGAATCTAGTTGAAAATATCTTTCCAACGAATCTAAAAAATCGAAATTTCATAGCGGGAATCAAAAGTTATGCCCAGTTGAAAATTCAGAATAGTCGCTATGTAAATTATACATGGCCCAAAAGTCAAATTTTGCATACGAATGAATTTGGACTCAAAACCACTTCCATTGAGTTCAAAATGTCGTTTAGAACTCCGAAAAGTATAAGCTTCGATATATTCCGATATCCGGAATAGTGGTAATTGGCAGGAGCTGTTCGATTAGCAAAACATAGCCCTTAAAAAGTGAAATTTTGCATATGAGCTCAGAATTCGACGAGATAAATTTTTATGAATTCATAATGACAAATCATTGTTGAATTCCAAAGAGCGCGTCGAACGGAGTCAGTATGTGGCCGTGCGAAGCAAAACCATTTGTTCAAAAGCGGGCAGTCATTTTACAAAGGAACATTCTTGATACCACCTCAGAATTCGATTTCGTTTTTTTTTTGGATTCGTATCATCTAAAAATGGTTAAATCCAAAAGGGCATGATTTTTGAAGTTAGCATGTGAGCGTGCAAGAAGAAATGGTACGCCAAAATCGCATTTTTAGGGCTTATCTGCGCATTTTCGTGATTTTTTTGAATAGTCAAACGAACTCGGAATTCGACGAAACTTGTTTCTTGGACTCGTCTTCACGTCTACTGTGTCGTGTCCAAAATCCGCCGCGATTGGAGATCGCTAGCGTTCGAACGTTAGGCGAGAAACTAACATATAATCACTTTTTCTCCTTTTCTAATTCATTATTTCCTCCTTCCTCTTTTCTTCATTTTCCTATTTAATGGTCACCGCCTCCTCCTTGCCGCTGCCGCCCCTCCTCCCGCTGCCACCGCCCACCGCCGCCGCTCCTCCCCTCCGGCCACCCTCCTCCTCTTCCTCCTCCTCCTTCTCTCTCCTCTTTTCATAACCCTAAACCCCCAAATCACCAACCACCACCACCGCGGCCACCACGGGCCCCACCACCACCCTTAGCACCCTCCCCCACGTCCATCTGGCCCGCCATCGCCCGTTGGCCACCCAACTCCGGCCGTGGGCCCCGCTACACTCAAAAACTCATTTTCACCAAAATTCCCGTTTTGCATAAAACACCCTGGACTGTTTTGACCTATATCTCTCAAACGGTGCCTTTCTGGCCAAAGTCCCTATAGACCAAAGTTGTTGAGCGCGAAATTCTCTTCTATTTGGCTATATGGAAGTCATGTTTTGGAGTTCGGAGCTGCTCGGAAAAAGTGTTCAAAGTTTGTTGTCTGAAAGTAGTAAAATTCGTGTACTTTCGCGAATTCTGGCGAATTGGAGCATTTTCGGCAAAAAGACCCTTAGGCGAAAATTGTCCGGAATGGCGCGTTTAAGCTAGAGTAATGATGGTGTGAAGATTGAAGCTTGTTTGCAAATTCTGGAACCCGAATAGTGAATCCGGGCATTAGAAAAAAAGTGAGTTTTCTCCGCTTTAAAGCTTCTATGGTTTTTGACGAATGAAGTAGAATAAAAATATGATTTTTATATTATAGGAAGAATAAAAATATGATTTTTATATAGTAGAGATAATAAAAATACGATTTTTATATTATATAGATAGTAAAGATTTGATCTTTACTATATGAATAGCGGTATAAAAATAGAATTTTTACCTATATAGTAGTAGAATAAAAATGTGATTTTTATATACACAACAACAATATAAAAATGTGATTTTTATATATGTAGTGACTACGGGCAGTGAAATTGGCAAAAAGGCAAGCACGACGAAGATTTCTACATAAGAAGAGTCGTGGCGTTTGGTTTAGCTAGTCGGTGAGAACTTCTCACTCTAAATTTCTTTTTCTAGTTATATATATATATATATATATATACTAGGATGCAGACGGTGTTTAGTAGCACCCGACACCATCGTCCATAGACCATGGACTTGTTTTTTTGGTTGTGTAGTTGGTTAGATTATTTGATTTGAATTTGATTGTTTGGTGAAATGGAATGGATTTGATTGATATGTGTGTGGCGTGGGCCATCACTAGACCGGGGATAAGGCTAGGCCTTGTCTTGTTTCTAGTATTGTACCGTTATGCTGCAGAAATTTTCTAAAATAAGTTAGAAAAATAAAGATATCATTTTATTTGATAAATGAACCGAATAGAATATTCATAGGTTGAATAAAATAGTTTGGTCGTTAAAAATATAATTTTTAACGTGAATGTGAATAAATAAATATTCATTTACAAACCGGACGGTTTGTTTATGTACACCTATTTGAAGGACATTAATTGGGACGATAAATTTTACACATCGCCCAACTGCATAAATAAAATCTGTGTTTGATTGTTTGAAACCCTACACGGGTATTGGGATAAAATACGGCATACACTAATCCCAGTAATTAGTTATATGTCGATCGATTGATTGACAGGCTGTTGTAAGCGTTAGATATCTATATTTGATGCTTATACAGTGTAGTGCACTTTGGATGATGGTTGATTATTTATCGTTGCTATTATATACATGTATTGTATGGAATCCATATAATTAACTTTATATGGTAATTGATTGGGCCTCATTCCAATCGGGAAGATAAAGAATATTAGAAAATAAAAGTTCATGTGTTGACAGTACTCATCCGTTGAGATCAGTCATGTGTTGAACGAAATATTTTAACAATAAAATTTACATCTTTATCATATATAAAATTAGAAACTAATTGGAAAATAGATAAGATGAGTGGTCTTCTGGATATTGATCTGATGTTGGTTTCGGCCTTCGGGGTTAATATTCAGGGAATCGTTCTCTTACAAATTTACGGTTGGAGTCTGATTTGAAATCAAACGATAGATACCATAATTTTTATAAAATATATTAAATAACAAAAATAGTCACACGTGGACGGTACTCATTCGTTGAGATTAGTCAAGTGTTGACAAAAATATAGATTCAAGTATTGAATAGGATAAATATTCATTTGTTGAATAGAATAACGGAATTATTGAATTATATAAAGCCGTGTTGATTAGAGATGCGCTATTTTGACGCGAACGATATTTATATCGATCATATTCGTTTTTATAATTGAATCGAATATATAACGAATTTGAATTGAATCGAATATATAACGAATTTGAATTGAATCGAATATATAACGAATTTGAATTGAATCGAATAGAAAACGAATTTGAATTGAATAGAAAACGAATTTGAAATAGAATTGAAATCGATTTGAATTGAAATCAAATAGAAATGAATATAAATAGAATTTATAAGGGAAAAATTCAATTTTGATTTGAATTTGAAATGAATGTTGAAGTTGTTTTTGAAACAAATTTGAAAAGATTTATAAAATTCGTTTAAAAAGGGGAATCGACGAAATATATAGAATATATATATATTATATATATAATGGCCTGAATAGAACGCGCCGCGGCAGTTCGTAAATTTCGACCATTGACTTCGAACGGACATTACGGGAGATCCGACCGTCGGATTCTCCTAAAACCGGAACCGTTGGGTTCGTATCGAAAAGAGCTTTCTAACGAATATTAGAAATTTGAAATCTAACGGTTGGATTTGGAGATACGTCCAAATCAAATTTGGAAAAGGTCGTTTTAAGTGCAGTTCGATGGCCGTTGTTGGAAATCGACTGTACGGGCCTTGATGAAATTATTAAAAATATCAATAAATTGTGTAAAATCATAATGAATGATTTGGGGAAGAACTGGGATGAAAAACCCCACCTTTTGTAAAGATAAAAATAGATTTTTATCGGAATGAACTAGTTTTGAACTAAATTTAAAACCCAATTATTTATAATAAATAAATTTGATTTGAAATGGGTTTTATAACCAGAATTTCTAATATATTTAATTGAAATTGAATTAGAATTGATTTGGGGGTTTGTCGGGAATGGTGTTTTAAATAACACTTGTTCTTTAACCCGATAATAAATAGAATGTGATTTGGGTTTATCATGAACTGTGTTTTAAATGACATTAGTTCTTTAATCCAGTAAAAGGAGTTTTAATGAATCTATAATTAGATTGAAATGTGAATTGATAATTTAAATTATCAAATTTAGAATGGGAGCGAGAATGGAGTATCACCAGTTTTGCTCCAAAGCGATAGTCAAATCTTTAATTAGATATTAACATGAAATGGTAATTAAATTTATCGATTAAATTTATCGATAACACCATGGTGTTAGATATGGAGTATTACCAGTTTTGCTTCATGGGATGAATAGGTTGGGATTGGGAAATAAAATAAATAATTACTTCGGTGCGGTTCGCTAATCTCGACTAGTTTGGAAAACCATAATTTGGTTTGAAATGACATCCAAAGGAAGATTAAATAATAGATTTAAAGAATTTATCTTTGATAAAATTAATGGGAACCTTTCCCTAAGAATTGGAATTTAGAAACTAGCTGTAGGTTAGTTAAGAATAATGGTTTCCTGGGTATTGATCTGATGTTGGTTTCGGCCTTCGGGATTAATATTTGGGGAATTGCTCTCTTACTGATTTACGGTTAGTGACTAATGAATTGGAATGAGGCATATGTTGTGTTTGTGTAACATTGGTTTTTAATATACGCGGGTTGTTCGGAAAGGCCGGGTATATACCCATTCTGAATAACCGATTCGACGATAAGTCGAAGATGATGACGGTGGTCGAAGACCAGAAGTCTTCACATCGTTTGGATAATTACTGATGATCCTGATTGGGCTATACACCCAAGAGGATGGAAATAGTTGGTGGTCGTCCAGACGTACTTGGGGATCGATGGATATGCGAGGAAAGTGCCTCCGGTTTCGTTCAGACCCAGAACGAACTTGTAAATGGATTGTGTGTCTGACATTGGATTTTATTCTGTGTTGATTGATTTCTGTTAAATATATATCTGTTTGGCGGCGGAGAATTTATTCTCTTTCTTAACGCCCTTCTCTGAGACATACGAGCTTAGAGGTTATAAATCGATAGATATCAATCGCATGGCATGAATTGCCTGTGTGGCACGCTGAGTTGCATGGATCAAGGCTTCTCTTGAAAAGAAAAGTCTTGTGGTTGATGATCAAAGCACGACCTACGTGGCAGCTTTGTGTATAACGTGAATTCGCGAGCCTCACACCTTGGTATGAGTTAAAAACGAGATAAGGACTGCAGGGAGAGCACGACGTTTCTTTCTAGCTTTGGTGGTGTTAGTGACTTACCAGCCCTGACGTTTATATACTTTTCACCTATGTGGTTGTTGGTTGAGGCGCCTCGATTTTAGGTCTGTAAGGACCGGGAAACGTGTGTTCAGGAATTGCCAATCCTCAAACGCAAGAGAGGACCGACCCTGAAGCATCCAAGGGTTACCCAGAGTGTGTAGTCCTGGGACATTTGCTAGAGTGTCTCAAAGCGGAGAGGAGCTTGCCCCTTGCCTCGACTCATGACGGAAATCCAATTTCCAATACGAGATATTTCTGTTTTATTTGTAGAGCCTAGTATGGCGAGATGATATATGGTACCCATGCCGCCTAGGATTGATATTTATGATTGAAATTGTTTTGACACTATACACTTATAATAGTATCAAATGATTTGTTTTAAACGTACCAAGCATGTTTGGCTATTATAAGGGAAAACCCTATCCTCCGGCTTGCGTTGCATTGTGTGATGGGACCTGGGTCTTATAATAGCTTCATTTTTCGAAAAAGCATTGCGCTGTTTATTCAATGCAATGGTATTCTTGTGAGGAAACCCGTTCCGTGTTATACGGCGTGGTCCCTTGAATTACTCTCTTTTAAAGTAAAGCTTTAAATAACTGTTTAAGTTCTCACACCAGTCACATGACTGACCTGGAGTTTATTGTTTTAACCTAAACTATGGGTGCCCCTATTTTCGATACGGGCAGCTAGTAGTTTTGGTTTTGCAGATTTATATTCACAGGATCCTGATTTACAGCTGGAACGATGCTCGGAAAGCTCTGTATCCGTGTATTACTTTCAGTTGTGTTTTGTATTATTTTTCCGCTGCAATACTGTATTTAAATCTCTGATATTCTTAGTTGTATAATATTTATTCATACTCTTTATATTCTTGTATTCTGATGGAATTGTTGTAATAACAATGAAATGTTCTTCTGTTTGTGTTCTGATTTGTCCTGTTCTCAAAACGATCAGGGGTTTCAAACGGTCTTTGTCGGTTTAGCGATTGATTCGGATCGAGCGAAATTCCTTGCCGTCACAGGGAACTTTTAAAAGCTAAAAGATCGGAAGGCTCTCTACAAAATCTATCAAAAATTTGAAACTCAAGTTTATGATAGAATTAGAAAAGTTGCAAATGCTTAGGAGGCTTGGAGAATATTGAATACAACGTATTCTGGCCAAGATCAAGTAAAAAAGGTCCACCTGCAGTCACTGCGAGCTTAATTCGAAAAGATTGAAATTAAGGATAGTGAGAAAATCTAAGAGTATTTTACTCATCTCACTTCCATCATCAATCAGATGGCTTCAAACAGAGAAGTCGTGGCAACCCAAAGAGCCGTCGAAAATATTCTATGGAGCCTACCAATCAAGTTTGATAATATCGTGGTTGCAATAGAGGAATCAAATTATATTGCTTCACTTTCTCTTGAAAGCTTGCAAGGGAGGCTGGAAGCTCATGAGGATAGGAACTTGTTGAGAAGTAAACAAATAAATTCTTCTCAAGATCATGTCTGAAAATCTAATTTCACATTCACAAAAGGTCAAGGTCCATCCCATGGCAAAAATCGCAGTGGGAATGGTGCAAAACGTGAAAAATCGAAGGAGGAGAAACCATCATTCAAAAATAACAAAGCACGACGCAAATATAAAGGTAAAAAACCTTATTTTGAATGCAATTTTTGCCACAAGTCTTGTCATAAAGCAAATGATTGTTGGGAGAAACATCCTGAAAAGAAACCAGTTGCTAGTTTTATGCAAAATGAAGTGGAAAATTATGAATCTTTGTTGATTGCTTCGGATGGAAATATTGAAAACATATGGTACTTGGATAGTGGTGCAAGTAGGCATATGAATAGAAATAAAAATCTGTTTTCAAGTCTTGTTGAAGCTAATGGTGGACAAGTTACTATCGGAAATGCTAAATCATACAAAATTCGAGGTGTTGGTGAAATCTCTTTCAAAACCAAGGATGGAAAAGTTGAAAAAATGTCGGCGGTTCTTTACGTACAGGCATACATAGCAACCTTCTTAGTGCCGGTCACTTGCTGAAGAAGGGATTTGATTTTTCAATTCGTTAGAGATCAATGCAGCATGAAGAAGAACAACCAATATTAAGGATCTTAAGGAAGAATTAACACTAGAGGGGGAGGGTGAATAGTGTTTATAAGAAATTTATAGTAATCTTTAACTAACTTGAATTACTATATGAATCACACAATGATTACCACACCAGAAATGATCACAAACACAAAAACAATAACAAACAAATATATAAGTAAATATAAAATGCAAAAAAGGAAAGAACACACCAGATTTTATATTGGTTCAGATTACTCCTACGTCCAGTCCCATGCAACGCTAGATTGCTCAGAGTTTTATTAATACTAGTATCAATCTTACAACACCCTTTATTTTATAGCTACAAGGTTAACACCGATTCCACCACCCTTGATTTCATGGCTATAAGTTTCACACCGCTCCCTTTCCTTGATTTCCGGGCTACAAGGAACACACCCTTTCCCAAACAATTCCCAAATGATTACAATAGCCCTAGAACTCTTGAGTAGCACTTCCAATCAGAGAGAGTATTTTATAGAGATTGAGAAAAGAAGAAGTTTGATATAATTTGAGTAGAAATTGGCATAGTATAAGTGTAGAAATCAAGAAATTAAATTATGATGATGGTGGTTAGAGAAAGGATGACGATGGAGAAGAAGAAGTGATAAAAATTCGAATTTAACATCTATTTATAGTATTTGAAAGGTTGCAACGTTTCTGAACCATTTTAAAATATGAAAAGACACTTCCTTTGACGTTTGAAAAGTGACAGTTATATGTCGACATCTTTAAATGTATATGTCGACATATGCTTATTATTTTGATTTTTAAAACCATTTTTCAAATGTTTAAATCAATATATATATATATATATATATTGAAAATTCTTGAATCAAAACTAATGTTTCAAAATGAATTTTCTGAAGTGTAAGAACATATAAAAACATAGTGATGTATAATATAAACATATTTATAAAATTATACACGGGGGGTTTTACTATAAGGGCCTCCTTACATCAAACTATTAATTTCTAGGACAAGCTGAAAAAAATTATTTTTTAGGACAATAAGCCGCTTATTCTAATCGCTCTCCCTTGTTCTCGTTAAAAAGGAAAAAAGTTCGTATCCCTTAATCCACCAGAATTTATAAATCCAAATTTTCATTCTCAAATCTCAATTCAATAATTCGATAACAGCAATTTGATAACAGCAATTCAGCACCTAAAGATAGATTCCAGATTTGGAAACTCACAACTTCAGACGCTTCCATTTCGTTTTCATATTCGTGGGTGTGGTTGTTGAAGGTAAGAAAATTTTCTCTAAATTTAAATTTGTTTGCTAATTTCGGGAGATCGTTCATCGATAGCCTGCTGTTTAGTTTCTGTGATTTAATTTGAAGATGAGAATGTCGAAATTGACCCAGTTGGTTAATTTTTAATTCTGATGGTGCGATTTGAATATTAAAAGTGACATGGTCAGTGAGCTTGTGAATGATTTAGTCGAGATATGTTTTTTAAATTGACAATATATTTTTTTCTTTGAATAATGTCTTTGTATAAAAAAAAAATATATATGTATATCTTTTATATGAATAATGTTTGATTGAAAACCACATTTCTTTTCAGCTTATATGCTAATATAATATTCCACATATCAATCCAATATAGACAAATAAAAATGCGGATTTTATATTTTTTTTTCTCCAAATACAAACATATAGTTGAATCAGATAAGTTGATATTGAATTATGATTCTTCCTTTCTTTTGACTCTTTCTCTATCTATTTTATTCATGTATTTTGTTATTGTAGTGTATAAATACATGTTGACGCATTAAAAAAATGTAAATGTCATAATCAATAATTGAGTTTACTTAAAAGGGTGTTCTTTTTTGTCTTAAAAAGATAAAAGTATTTATCTTTTTTTGAAAAACATAAAAACAATACATATTCTTCTAAAATTAGTCCCTTTATCAGTAAGAAGTTCACATGAAAAATATATTCAGTTATGTTTATTAAATAAGAAGTTTAGTTCTGAAAAGATAGATGCAACTATCTTTTTAAAATTTAAAATGAAATAGGATATTCTACTAAACATTTAATAATTATTAGTTAGAAAAATGTATATTTGTAATTAAAACTTAATTTTTATCAATAATATTGCATATTTGCAAATAAAAATAAATACATAACATATATATCCGAGTATCTTTTTAAAATATAAAGTTCAATTTTGGAAAGATAGATGCGACTATCTTTTTTAAATATGAAATAAAATAAGATATTTTACTAAAATTTAAAAAAATGTTAATTACAAAATTTAAATAATGTACTCAAAAATTTATTTTTTTCATTAATATTGCATATTTACAACTAACAAGTAACACATGACGTATATATTTTACTATCATTTTAAAACCTGAAGTTCAATTTTGAACAGATAGATGCAACTATCTTTTTTATGTCTGAAATTAAATAAAATATTATACACATTTAAAAAAAAAAATTATAAAAATTACATTTTTAAATCAAATTCGCATTCCTGTTCAGTAATGTATAATCTAATTTATAATTTACTTCTTAAAATATAAGAAAGTATGACGACCTTGCTACACTATCCACTTTCCATTTCCGTCTCCTTCATTCTACCCCGTTACCCATTTCATTCAAAATTCTGATCAAAACCCGCGTCTGTGCCAACACCCTGTAAACCTATTTTTTCTCATCCACCACTACCATCGAAACCAATCCTATCTCAGCCACTAAAAAACAATACATCACATCCAATTGTAATCAATTGTGCAGATGGAATACATGTCGCCAGATATTGTAAAAACCTAAAAATATGCTATTATTAGATTTTCTCAGGCCATGCAAATACTTAGTGTCCGTATAAACATAACGATATACCCAACTAAATTTAAACACTCGTTTATCTTCTAATCGAAAGGTTGCCTTGTGGTTCCAGAAAATTCTAAATCAAATAAACACGAATTAAACGTCACTTATTTATTCTACTTAAACAATAATTACACCAACCACATCCCCACCAAATCATTCTCCCAAACCCAAAACAATACCTTTTACCTTCTAAAACATACCAAATGGCTTACTTTACAGCAAACATAGTCTACGGGCACTGGACTTTGAATCAAGTATGATCTTCACTCGCTTGCCACTTTGAGAGAGATGACAGGGAAGGTTGGCTCATCACTAACCAATGCTTTTTATTCCGAGCCCCAACTCATGCAGCATACGTCAGGCCTTGCTGTTGGGTACACTGTCTAAATTAGCACATTGCTTTGGTGGAAAGTGTAACACCCCGTAATTCTGTTAATATTAATATTCACAAATTAAAGAATAACTAATCTCAGACGTGAGAATTGTGGGAAACGGGTTGCGCCATTGAGTTCGTCACGGAATTCTGGTTGAAATAGAGTCCGAGTTTGCGTGAATTGGACTTCGTATGAAGGAGATATGGCCATCGGAAGTTTCAGAAAATTTAAAATTTAAAATTCGAAGTCAAACAGGCTAGGCTGGAAATTTCCCGCCCAGCACCCAGGTCGACTGGGGAGTCAACTGGGCAGTTGACACCCCCAGGACCAGGTTGACTGCGCAGTCGACCTGGGTGTCGACCTGGTCAGGTCGGCCAGGTATTGGCTGAGCCCAATCTTGAGCTGCTTATGTGTCTTTAGGGCTGAGTTGGCTAATTTGACGGTTCAGGTTAGTTCTGAGTTGATCTGACGGTCTAAATAAATCCTAAACTATATATACCTAGGTAGTCTCTCACTCTAAATTCACATGAAAAATAGAATAGCCACCGTCATGCCATCACCATGGAACTCAGTGTAGCCGCCACCAACTAAGAAGGAAGAAAGCTAATCAAAACTCTAATTCTACTCAACTATAAAGCAAATCAAGACTCTCTGTTTTTTCTAATAGTGAGTATGATGATTTTAATAAGATTATTATTAAACTAATTAGATTAAGTTGTGAATGGATTATAAGTGAATGATGTGGATTATTGGTTATTGTTGTAAATCTTATGCTATCATGTATATTGTAAATCCTATGTTATGTGATGATGATATTATATATGTTGTCATTTTCTATGCTAAGTTGTGATAAATCATACATGTCATAAAGTCATGATGTTATTATCTATGCTAATTAGTTCATGTTAATCAAATCATAATGTTGATATTATTTGGGCTATGTTGATTTATATGACAAATCATGTATGCAAGTTTAGATTCATTAGTATGTATAATCTCACATATTGTATGACATCTATTTAAATCTAGAATTATGACATCTATTTAGATCTAGAATTATGCTATGACATGTGTGAGTTCTATGTGTTAGATGCTAGTTCACACCATTATTATGTTGCCTAAACCACATATGCAAGTTTATACATGAATTTGGATTATGATCATATTATGTAAATTGTGACATTTTACCAAACAAGTTGACACCTTTAGATCCATGACATGTGTAGTTTTATGCAAGTTGTAGTTTTTGCCTATGCAAGTTTAGGTGTTGGACATCTATCACACATGCAAGTTTCACCTTTTTATGATTAGATTTATTTTAGTTATATGTATATGTTGTTGTTGTGATGATTTCTTTTATGCTATGAGTTTAGACTATTCGAGTCTAACGTATATTTTACATTAAACATACGAACGTACAATGTGGGGTAGGGGTAAAAATTAAGGATTTAATATTGAGAAAATTGGATGCAATTGATATGATTTTGCATGCCATAAACGGATGGCCATAATTGAATCAATTATGGACATCATTAAAGTTGGAATTAATTAATGATTTGAATAGGGATATATTTAAAACTGGGGTAAAAGATTATAAGTGTTAATCAATGCTTAGGATACGAGGTTTGACTCGTTTGTGACGTAAACCTGCCCGGACCCGACCGGCAAATCCAGTAGTCACAAATGTCAGCCCAATATGAGAGGTCCTAGGCCCAAATTAAAGCATAACAGTTGTAAAGACACGAGGTTAGACTCTTTTATGGTGTAAGACTGCCCGGACCCGCCCGGCAAATCCAGTTGCCATAAATGCCAGTCTAATGTGAGAGGTCTTTTGTAACACCCCGTAATTTTATAACATTAAAATTCACAAATTAAAGTATACTTAATTTTTAGAAAAGAATTAAGTGAAATGGGTTGCGCAGAGAAATATATATATTGATATATATATATATATATATATATATATATATAAATTAAAAATTAAATAAATAAATATGCGAAAAAGTTCAAAACAGCGAACTGGGAGGGGGAATAACCGAACCGGCCCATTTTTGAGGTCGACCCGAGCGTCGCTGGGTCGACTAGGGGTTAATCCAGGGTGTTTGGCTGTCAACCCGTGGGCCGATTCGCTCAAATGCAGATTTTGCATTTAATTGGTTCTCATGGTTCAGGGTTAATCTAATGGTCCTAAATAACTTCCTACACCTATAAATACACCCTAATGCTAACCCTAAACCTAATTAAAATAGAATAGTTACCGTCATACCATCGCCATGGAAATCAATGGAGCCGCCGCCAACAAAGAAAGAAGAAAATCAAATTCAATTCTAATTCTCTCAACCCTAAAGCAAAGCAAAACTCTCTCTTTTCTTCTCTAAATTGTGAGTATGATGATCTTAACAAGATTATTATCATTTTAATTAGGTTGAGTTATGAATGGATTATGAGTAGATGATGTGAATTATCATATATGTTGTTGTAAACCCCTTTTGCTATCATGTATATTGTAAATCAAATGTTATAAGATGATGATATCTTATATGTTGTAAATCATGCTATGATGATGTTATGTATGTTGAAAGCTTCTATGCTAAGTTGTGACGAATCATACATGTTAAAAAGGCCATGATGTTACCATCTATGATAGTTAGTTCATATTAATTAAATCATCATGTTTGGGTTATGTTGATCTATATGACAAGTCACATATGCAAGTTAGACTGATTAGAAAAGTTATGAACGTATGCCAAGACTTCTATTATGACATCTAGAATTATGCTATGTCATATGTGATATCCTATGCTAGTTCACACCATCATTATGTTGCCTAAAAACCGCATATGCAAGTTTATGTATAGATTTGGGCTGTGGTCATATCATATAAATTGAGACATTTAACAAGTTGACACCTTTTGATCCTTAACATGTGTAGTTTATGCAAGTTTCACCCCTATTATGATTAGATTTATTTTAATTGTCTATATGTTGTGATAATTTATTTTTGTGCTAGGTGTTAGACTATACAAGTCTAGCCTATATTATGCGTTGAATAAGCGAACGTATAAACGTGGGGTAGGGGAAATATTAAGGATTTAATATTAAAAAGTTGGGGTGCAATTGATATGATTTTGCATGCCATAAGTGGATGGCCATAATTGAGTCAATTATGGACATCATTAAAAGTTGACTTAATTAATAATTTAAATAGGGAATTATCAAAACTGGGGTAAAAGATTTTAAGTGTTAATCAATGCTTAGGACACGAGGTTGGACTCGTTTGTGACGTAAACCTACCCGGACCCGCCTGGCAAATCCAGTGGTCACAAATGTCAGCCCAATGTGAGAGGTCCTAGGCCTAAACTAAAGCATAACGGTTGTAAAGACACAAGGTTAGACTCTTTTATGGTGTAAGACTACCCGGACCCGCCCGACAAATCCAGCTGCCATAAATGCCAGTCTAATGTGAAAGGTCTTTATGAGGTTATGGCCTGAATGGATTAAGAAATACTTAACCAGATAAACATGTAAGGTGGGACATGGGGGTTAAGTAGGTGCCTTGGGTGGCATGAGGAATCTAGGGGGTGCCCTTAATGGCATGTGAAATACGATTAGTAAGACTTAACCAAACACACAAGTAAATGAACATGACGAAGAGGGTTAAGTGGGATATAATAGTGACAAGCTTAGTTGGGTAGCTTGTGGGGACCCATTTCGACTAGTATCCCAAACGTATCTTTGTGGGCTCGACCCAAGTCGAGGATGGGACACACATGTTGGGTTCGACTGTAAGAGGCCAAAACGAGGAGCGGTGGCAACGCAAGTCCAACGGGTTTCGTATGCGTGTGTGGACCCGGGCTGGTAGGTAAGACGTTGTTGCATCGTATAGGTATAAGCCGTGCGTTCTCAAGTTGTATCGGATTGCCACTTTAGGGGAGTGATTCACCCCACTGTGGGGCCAGCACGGGTATCTACGAGTAGGGAGCTGATCGAAAGTGGGTAGTGGGGTACACTTAGTGGAGATAGGGGCAGACGGCACCTATGTAGTCAGCGAGGGGTACGTAAGGCTATTTATAAAGTTTCTGTGTGAAGCAAGTGGGATCAAACAATAGGGTGACTGGTGTGGTGCAGTGTAGTAATGTGCGGTGCAGTGTAGTAATCATTCGTTAGTAATTAGGTGTGCCTTTACCGTTGTCTTTAACGTTATCTTAAACGCTATCTTTATCTTCCTAAGAGTTCATAGACATTTACTTGTCTTCCAGCTTATTCCTTAGTCTAGTTATTTTGATAATAGTATTGTTAGAATTATCATACTCGCCAGACTTTATGTCTGACCCCCTCTATTTCTATCCTTTTCCCCCTCCAGGTCCTCAGGTTGGGCCCAGCTCTAGTGGAGTTTGATAGAATTGCTTCATCTCTCTTTGGAAAGCTTGGACCATTGAAGTAAAGTCCAGCTTGTTATCTTTTTAATGGACATTTATGTAATGGGATTATGTATTTTGTTTTTATGAAGATGGATATTGTACTTGGTTATGATCTATGGTTTTATGATGTAACAAACATGTTTAATTTCCGCTGCAATAAAATGAAGTTTTAGATTTCCAAGTACTATTTATTATCTGTCTTGTTGTAATTTTTCAGTTCTATATTCACTTATAACCTCCATGGAAGTTAATGCATTCACTTTGTGAGTGACGTTAATGGACGTGGGGTGTTACACGCGGTATCAGAGCTTAAGGTTACCAGAACAGATAAAAATACTTTAGAAAAATAGTTATTTTTGGAAGAAGTGTTTTCAAAAACATGTTTTAATGAGAAATTTAAAGAGAAAAGTTTTTCTAAAAAACATAATCCCCAATAGCCACATATCTTTATCTTTCGAATTCTCCATTTTGAATCTTTTCTTTTTCGTTTCAGCATGGCTGAAGATCTTAATCTACCTGACGGTGTAACGATACCAAGATGGTATAGGAGGCTATTGGAGGCTAGGGCCGCTGCAGGTCCAGCCAATGTTCCTCCACCACCAGTTGCACCCATTTCTCCTCCTCCTCGCGTAGATACTTTTGCAAAGACGTGCAAGGAATTTAAGGCTATGGGTGGAAAACCCTTTCAAGGGTCAGAAAAATTTGTGGAAGCTAGAGATTGGCTTAAGGAGGTGGAAGAATTGCTAGAAATCTTTGAAGTAGAAGAAGGGAAGAGAGTTCGTTTAGCAGCTTGGTTGATGAAGGGAGAGGCCTCGTTTTGGTAGGAGGTCACTAATGGGGAGCGTCCTGTTGACTCTTGGGCGGATTTCAGACGTAGGTTCGAGGCGAAGTTTCTCTCTAGGGCGGAAGAAAATCTATATATGGAAAGGTTCTTGACATTGAAGCATGGAAGCTCATCAGTGAAAGAATATGTCAATAAATTTAATCAGTTAGCAAGGTTTGGCTTGGACTTAGTGAACGCGTCGGAGAAGAAGGCGCTGAGGTTCGTGAATGGGTTGAATGAACCGTTGCAAGGGTTGGCTATGACCCACATCCGTATGGGGGCCACCTTTGAGAAGCTAGTAGACATGGCACTCATGCACGAGGAGAAAGGCGCTAATGCTAATAAGGCACCCGAGAAGAAAGGGGATCAGAAGAAACCACAACAATAAAACAAGAAGGGTGGTAAAGACAATAATGGCAAAGGAAAGAAAAGATGCTTTAACTGTGGGAGACCAGGCCATCTCAGCAAGGATTGCCGAAAGAAAAAGAAGACTGGCTGTTTTCACTGTGGTGAAGCGGGACATCTAGTGAAGGACTGCCCAAAGAAGGGGCAGAGGGCAGGTTCTACCTCGGGAGGACAGGTGCAGGCTCTTATGGTACCAGGGTAGGCTAGGGACAAGTTCAGGCTCTTGCGGTCCCACCGCTGCAAGAACGAGGTAGAACCATTTCTGTTGAAAGCTTAGTTTTTCTGTTTGATCATCCTGTCCGTACCTTATTCGATTCGGGCGCATCACATTCGTTTATCTCTACATCATTAGTTGAATCACTGCACTTAAACACCAGTTTAGTATAGGATCCCTAAGTTGTTTCGAATCCAATAGGGGGCTCAGCTTATTTGTCCATGATGTGTTTGGATTTGAAAATTTCCATACTTAGCGTTGAATTTAGATGTGATGCTTATGTGTTGGGCTTCATGGGCTATGGGCTAATTTTAGGAATGGATTGGTTATCCAGAAATGGGGCCATTCTTGATTGTGAAAGGAGAGTAGTTAGGCTCATGACTCGCCTTGGCAACACTCTCGAAATCTTCTGTAATCCCATAAATTCGGTTATGCTAAGTTATCTAGAATTGCTTGACGCGTCTGAGGAAAATCTACGATCTGTTAGAGTGGTCCGAGAATATTCGGATGTGTTTGAGGAGGTGAAGGGCTTGCCTCCGAAGCGGGAGATAGATTTTCGAATATATCTTGTGGATAATGCGAAACCAGTATCTTTGCCAGTACGCCACATAGCTCCACGTGAAAGGAGGGAACTTGATAAGCAAGTGAAGGAGTTGCTTGAGAAAGGGTTCATAAGACAAAGTATATCGGAGTGGGGTGCTCCAGTAGTATTTGCCACAAAGGCGGATGGGTCCCTTAGACTGTGTGTGGACTATAGAGAACTTAATAAACTTACTAAGAAGAACAGACACCCACTGCCGAGGATTTACGATCTCTTCGATCAGTTAGTTGGCGCCTCAGTGTTTTCGCAGTTGGACTTATCCACTGGGTTCCATCAGTTGAGAGTGGCTGAGGATAGCATAGACAAGACTGCCTTTAGGACTCCGGACGGTTTCTATGAATGGCAAGTGATGCCCTTCGGTTTGACAAACGCCCCAGCATATTTTGTTGATTTGATGAGTAGGGTGTTTAGGGAGTACCTTAACAAATTCGTGGTAGGCTTTGTAGATGACATCTTGATCTTTTCTAAGGATGAAGAAGAGCATTCCCTACATCTTAGGGAAGTGTTGGAGACCCTACGAGCGCATAGCCTTAAGGATAAATTTTCTAAGTGTCACTTCTGGAGGAAGGAAGTACGGTTCTTGGGGCACGTGGTTTCCAAAGAAGGGATAGCCGTGGATCCCGCGAAGTTGGTGGCCATCCAAGATTCGAAGGTCCCAAAAAATGCTACCGAAGTGAGAAGTTTCTTGGGGTTGGCTGGCTACTATAGGAAGTTTATCAAAGACTTCGCAAAGATATCAGCTCCATTGACACGCTTGACGTAGAAGAACCTAGTTTTCACATGGGACGTAGATTGTGATGATGCGTTCCAACATTTGAAGAGAGTTTTGACATCAGCCCAGTCTTAGTATTGTCAGACGGGAGTAAGCCGTTTACCGTTTATACTGATGCTTGTGGGACAGGACTAGACGCAGTCTTAATGCAAGAGGATAGGGTAATAGCCTATGGTGAAAGGCAGTTGAGAGCGCATGAGAAAAATTATCCTACACATGACCTAGAATTGGCCGCTATTGTTTTCGCGCTTAAGTCTTGGCGTCATTATCTTCTTGGCGAGAAATTCGAATTATTCACTGACCACAAGTCTTTAAAATACCTATTCTCTCAAAAGAACTTGAAATTAAGGCAGCAAAGGTGGATGGAGTTCTTAGCGTCCTACGACTTCGAAATAGCCTATACCCCTGGCAAGGGTAACGTGGTGGCAGACGCCTTAAGTAGAAAAAGATTATCCTTAAGTCCTTTGTTTGTTGAGAGGCAAAGTTTAGAATTCATTTCGATGTTTGACTTTAGACCTTCCATTGACTTCGTACCCGGTTTGCTAGCATCCTTGGAGGTCAGACCTACGCTTTTGGGACGGATTGGCGAGGCACAGTGAGACGACCCGCAGTTGGTTGAGTTAGTAGAAAAACTCAAAGGAGGGGAGTCATCAAGCCATCTCCGTAGGTATACCCTAGACAATAATGGTGGTTACGTAGGGACGATAGACTTTGTGTACCAAAAGACGATGACCTAAGGAAGACTATTCTTGACGAAGAACATCATTCGAAGATGACCATTCATCCCGGCGGGGACAAGATGTACAAAGACATGAAGAGAGTTTACTTTTGGGCCGGCATGAAGAAAGATGTGGCCGAGTATGTCGCTAGATGCTTGGTGTGCCAACAAGTAAAAGCGGAGCAAAAGAAACACGATGGGTTGCTTCACCCATTGGAGGTTCCATTATGGAAGTGGGAAAGTGTCTCGATGGATTTTGTGGATGGGTTACCGCGATCAAGGAAGGGTAATACGGGAATTTGGGTTATAGTAGATAGACTTACTAAAAGTGCCCATTTCATTCCCGTAAAGAGTAAGAGGACTGCTCCATGGTTTGCCTCCGTATACGTTCGAGAAAAAGTTCGTTTGCACGGAGTTCCTTCTAGCATAGTGAGCGACCGCGATCCTATTTTCACTAGCGAATTTTGGAGAAGCTTACAAGAGGCGGTAGGAACTCAGTTATGTTTGGGCACCGCATATCATCCTCAGACGGACGGCCAGACCGAGAGGGTGAATCGCATTCTAGAGGATCTGTTGAGGCTATGTATCCTAGACTTTGGGGGTACGTGGGAAGAGCATCTTCCATTGGTGGAGTTCGCATATAATAACGGCTTTCAGTCCAGCATTGGTATGGCACCATTCGAAGCTCTTTATGGACGATCTTGTCATTCACCTACATGTTGGTGGGAATCTACGGATAAGATCTTACTTGGGCCCGATATGATTAGGGAGACTTCAGAGAAGATCGACTTGATTCGAAGGAGGATGAAATCAGCACAGGATAGGCAGAAATCTTATGCGGATAAGAGGAGGACAGATCTCGAGTTTGAAGTTAGGGACATGGTCTTTGTCAAAGTGTCTCCATTACGGAACGTTGTTCGCTTTGGGACTGTTGGGAAATTAGCACCAAGGTTTGTGGGGCCGTTTCCTATTAAGGAGAAAATTGGACAGATGGCGTATAGAGTGGAGTTGCCCGAGAGACTTAGTGGTGTACACGACGTATTCCATGTGTCACATTTGAGGAAGTGCTTGCACGAGACCGCGGAAGTGGTAGAGCCGAGCTTTCTTAGAGAGGTGGAGATAGAGCGTGATGCGACAATTCGACGAGCTCCTACGTGCATTCTTGGGTTGGAGATCAAGAGGTTGAGGAATCGAGAGGTCAGACTAGTCAAAGTGCAATGGGGAGATGATGAGAGCAACGCTACTTGGGAGACAGAAGAGAAGATGCGTTCACGATACCCTTTTCTTTTTTAGGGTATGTCTTTTAATTTCTCCTTTATCGCTTAGCTTGTACTTATCTTATCTTCAGTATATCCTCTTGCTAGTATCTTTGACCTTTAGTTAGGATAATCCTATGGTTGAAACATGTGTTTGAGACATGTTATGTATGGTGGATTCAATGTGGATGCAAGTGTTTGCTAGTGGTTGCTCGTGGATGCATATACATACACTATTAGGCACCAGATCGGCTCGGTCACTTCATATCGCATATTGCATATATATGGATGTATTTAGTAAAATGGATGTATAATGGTTGTATTATCATATAGTTGCTGCATTCAGGTGGATGGTTGTGCACGCATATAGAATTAATATGTATCATTAGGAATCTTTTGCATACATATTGGACGCATGGCACTATCATGAATTGCACTAAGGAGGTCGACTGAATCAGTAGACCGCCTAATTTTGCACTAGATATGGACATATACACACACTGTGCATATAAACATTAAAGCATTAGAAGTATTTTAAGGACAATGGATGCTGGTGTTTGATGGTTGAGTAGATGGACGATTAGATGGTAGGATATACATTCTTCTTGACTTGGAGATTTCGGTGACGAAATCCTTTAAGGAGGGGAGAATGTAACACCCGGTAATTTTATAACATTAAAATTCACAAATTAAAGTATACTTAATTTTTAGAAAAGAATTAAGTGAAATGGGTTGCGCAGAGAAATATATATATATATATATATATATATATATATATATATTGATATATATATAAAAATAAAAAATTAAATAAATAAATATGCGAAAAAGTTCAAAACAGCGAATTGGGAGGGGGAATAACTGAACCGGCCCATTTTTGAGGTTGACCCGAGCGTCGCTGGGTCGACTAGGGGTTAATCCAGGGTGTTTGGCTGTCAACCCGTGGGCCGATTCGCTCAAATGCAGATTTTGCATTTGATTGGTTCTCATGGTTCAGGGTTAATCTAATGGTCCTAAATAACTTCCTACACCTATAAATACATCCTAATGCTAACCCTAAACCTAATTAAAATAGAATAGTTACCGCCATACCATCGCCAAGTAAATCAATGGAGCCGCCGCCAACTAAGAAAGAAGAAAAGCAAATTCAATTCTAATTCTCTCAACCCTAAAGCAAAGCAAAACTCTCTCTTTTCTTCTCTAAATTGTGAGTATGATGATCTTAACAAGATTATTATCATTTTAATTAGGTTGAGTTATGAATGGATTATGAGTAGATGATATGAATTATCATATATGTTGTTGTAAACCCCTTTTGCTATCATGTATATTGTAAATCCAATGTTATGTGATGATGATATCTTATATGTTGTAAATCATGCTATGATGATGTTATGTATGTTGAAAGTTTCTATGCTAAGTTGTGATGAATCATACATGTTAAAAAGGCCATGATGTTACCATCTATGATAGTTAGTTCATATTAATTAAATCATCATGTTTGGGTTATGTTGATCTATATGACAAGTCACATATGCAAGTTAGATTGATTAGAAAAGTAATGAACATATGCCAAGACATCTATTATGACATCTAGAATTATGCTATGATATATGTGATATCCTATGCTAGTTCACACCATCATTATGTTGCCTAAAAACCCCATATGCAAATTTATGTATAGATTTTGGCTATGATCATATCATATAAATTGAGACATTTAACAAGTTGACACCTTTTGATCCTTAACATGTGTAGTTTATGCAAGTTTCACCCCTATTATGATTAGATTTATTTTAATTGTCTATATGTTGTGATAATTTATCTTTGTGCTAGTTGTTAGACTATACAAGTCTAGCCTATATTATGCGTTGAATAAGCGAACGTATAAACATGGGGTAGGGGTAATATTAAGGATTTAATATTAAAAAGTTGGGGTGCAATTGATATGATTTTGCATGCCATAAGTGGATGGCCATAATTGAGTCAATTATGGACATCATTAAAAGTTGACTTAATTAATAATTTGAATAGGGAATTATTAAAACTGGGGTAAAAGATTTTAAGTGTTAATCAATGCTTAGGACACGAGGTTGGACTCGTTTGTGACGTAAACCTGCCCGGACCCGCCCGGCAAATCCAGTGGTCACAAATGTCAGCCCAATGTGAGAGGTCCTAGGCCTAAACTAAAGCATAACGAGATTAGACTCTTTTATGGTGTAAGACTGCCCTGACCTGCCCGGCAAATCCAGCTTCCATAAATGCCAGTCTAATGTGAGAGGTCTTTATGAGATTATGGCCTGAATGAATTAAGAAATACTTAACCAGATAAATATGTAAGGTGGGACATGGGGGTTAAGTAGGTGCCTTGGGTGGCATGAGGAATCTAGGGGGTGCCCTTAGTGGCATGTGAAATACGATTAGTAAGACTTAACCAAACACACATGTAAATGAACATGACTAAGAGGGTTAAGTGGGATATACTAGTGACAAGCTTAGGAGGGTTGCTTGTGGGGGCCCATTTCTACTAGTATCCGAAACGTATCTTTGTGGGCTCGACCCAAGTCGAGGACGGGACACGCATGCTGGGTTCGACTGTAAGAGGCCAAAACGGGAAGCGGTGGCAACGCAAGTCCAACGGGTTTCGTATGCGTATGTGGACCCGGGATGGTAGGTAAGACATTGTTGCATCGTGTAGGTATAAGCCGTGCGTTCTCAAGTTGTATCGGGTTGCCACTTTAGGAGAGTGATACACCCCACTGTGGGGCCAGCACGGGTATCTACGAGTATGGAGCCGATCGAAAGTGGGTAGTAGGGTACACCTAGTGGAGAAAGGGGCAGACGGCACCTATGTAGTCAGCTAGGGGTACGTAAGGCTATTTATAAAGTTTCTGTGTGAAGCAAGTGGGATCAAACAGTAGGGTGACTGGTGTGGTGCAGTGTAGTAATGTGCGGTGCAGTGTATTAATCATTCGTTAGTAATTAGGTGTGCCTTTACCGTTGTCTTTAACGTTATCTTAAACGCTATCTTTATCTTCCTAAGAGTTCATAGACATTTACTTGTCTTCCAGCTTATGCCTTAGTCTAGTTATTTTGATAATAGTATTGTTAGAATTATCATACTCGCCAGACTTTATGTCTGACCCCCTCTATTTCTATCCTTTTCCCCCCTCCATGTCCTCAGGTTGGGCCCAGCTCTAGTGGAGTTTGATTGAATTGCTTCATCTCTCTTTGGAAAGCTTGGACCGTTGAAGTAAAGTCAAGCTTGTTATCTTTTTAATGGCTATTTATGTAATGGGATTATGCATTTTGTTTTTATTAAGATGGATATTGTACTTGGTTATGATCTATGGTTTTATGATGTAACAAACATGTTTAATTTCCGCTGCAATAAAATGAAGTTTTAGATTTCCAAGTACTATTTATAATCTGTCTTGTTGTAATTTTTCTGTTCTATATTCACTTATAACCTCCATGGAAGTTAATGCATTCCCTTTGTGAGTGACATTAATGGACGTGGGGTGTTACATCTTTATAAGGTTATGGCATTAATGAATTAAGAAATACTTAACCAGATAAAAATGTAAGGTGGGACATGGGGGTTAAGTAGGTGCCTAGGGTGGCATGAGGAATCTAGTGAGTGCCTTTAGTGGCATTTGAAATACGATTAGTAAGACTTAACCAAACACAGATGTAAATGAACATGTCTAAGAATAGGGTTAAGTGGGATATACTAGTGGGGACAAGCTTAGGTGGATAGCTTGTGGGGGCCCATTTCAACCAGTAACCCAAACGTATCTTTGTGGGCTCGACCCAAGTCGAGGACGGGACACGCATACTGGGCTTGACTATAAGAGGCCAAATTGGTTAGTGGTGGCAACGCAAGTCCAACGGGTTTCATATGCGTGTGTGGACCCGGGCTGGTAGGTAAGACGTTGTTGCATCGTGTAGGTATAAGCCGTGCATTCTTTAGCTGTATCGGGTTGCCACTTTAGTGGAGTGATACACCCCACCGTGGGACCAGCACGGGTATCTACGAGTAGGGAGCCGATCGAAAGTGGGTAGTGGGGCACACCTAGCGGAGATAGGGGCAGGCGACACTTATGTAATCAGCTAGGCGTACGCAAGGCTATTTATATAATTTCTAAGTGAAGCAAGTGGGATCAACTTTTAGGTTGACTGGTGTGGTCCAGTGTAGTAATTATTCGTTAGTAATTAGGTGTGCCTTTAACGTTATCTTTATCTGCTCTTCCATACCCAATAGTTCATATACATTTCCTTGTTTTCCAGCTTATGCCTTAGTCTAGTTATTTTGATAATAGTATTGTTAGGATTATCATACTCGTCAGACTTTATGTCTGACCCCCTCTATTTCTAACTTTCCCCCCTCCATGTCCTCAGGGTGGGCCCAGCTCTAGTGGAGCTTGATTGAATTGCTTTATCTCTCTTTTGGAAAGCTTGGACCGTTGAAGTAAAGTCCAGCTTGTTATCTTCTTTAATGGCTATTTATGTAATGGGATTATGTATTTTGTCTATCAAGATGGGTATTGTACTTGACTCTGATTTATGGTTTTATGATGTAACAAACATGTTTAATTTCCGCTGCAATGAAATAAAGTTTTAGATTTCCAAGTACTACTTATTATCTGTCTTGTTGTAATTTTTCTGTTCTATATTCACTTAAAACCTCCATGGAAGTTAATGCATTCCCTTTGTGAGTGACATTAATGGACGTGGGGTGTTACACGTGGTATCAGAGCTTAAGGTTACCAGAACAGATAAACTTTTTAGAAAAACTATTTTTCTAAAGTATTTTTGGAAGAAGTGTTTTGAAAAACATGTCTTGATGAGTAATTTAAAGAGGAAAGTTTTTATGAAAAACATAATCCCCAATAGCCATATATCTTTATCTTTCGAACTCTCCATTTTGAATCTTTCCTTTTTCGTTTCAGCATGGCTGAAGATCTTAACCTTCCGGATGGTGTAGCGATACCAGGATGGTATAGGAGGTTATTAGAGGCTAGGGCCGCTGCAGGTCCAGCCAATGTTCCTCCACCACTGGTTGCACCCGCTCCTCCTCCCCCTCCTCGCGTTGATACTTTTGCAAAGACATGCGAGGAATTTAAAGCTATGGGTGGAAAACCTTTTCAAGGGTCAGAAACGTTTGTGGAAGCTAGAGATTGGCTTAAGGAGGTGGAAGAATTGCTGGAAATCTTTGAAGTAGAAGAAGGGAGGAAAGTCAAATTAGCAGCTTGGTTAATGAATGGAGAGGCCTCGTTTTGGTGGGAGGTCACTAATCGGGAGCGTCCTGTTGATTCTTGGGTGGATTCCAGACGTAGGTTTGTGGCAAAGTTTCTCTCAAGGTCAGAAGAGAATCTATATATGGAAAGGTTCTTGACATTGAAGCAAGGAAGCTCATCAGTGAAAGATTATGTCAACAAATTTAATCAGTTAGCAAGGTTTGGCTTGGACTTAGTGAACACGCCGGAGAAGAAGGCTCTGAGGTTCGTTAAAGGCTTGAATGAGCCGTTGCAGGGGTTGGCTATGACCCACATCCCTATGGGGGCCACCTTTGAGAAGCTAGTAGACATGGCACTCATGCACGAGGAGAAAGGCGCTAATGCTAATAAGGCACCCGAGAAGAAAGGGGATCAGAAGAAACCACAACAATAAAACAAGAAGGGTGGTAAAGACAATAATGGCAAAGGAAAGAAAAGATGCTTTAACTGTGGGAGACCAGGCCATCTCAACAAGGATTGCCGAAAGAAAAAGAAGACTGGCTGTTTTCACTGTGGTGAAGCGGGACATCTAGTGAAGGACTGCCCAAAGAAGGGGCAGAGGGCAGGTTCTACCTCGGGAGGACAGGTGCAAGCTCTTATGGTACCAGGGCAGGCAAGGGGACAAGTTCAGGCTTTGCGGTCCCACCGCTGGAAGAACGAGGTAGAACCATTTCCGTTGAAAGCTTAGTTTTTCTGTTTGATCATCCTGTCCGTACTTTATTCGATTGGGCTCATCGCATTCGTTTATCTCTACATCATTAGTTGAATCACCACACTTAAACACCAGTTTAGTAGAGGATCCCTTAGTTGTTTCGAATCCAATTTGGGGCTCAGCTTATTTGTCCATGATATGTTTGGATTTGAAAATTTCTATACTTAGCGTTGAGTTTAGATGTGATGCTTATGTTTTGGGCTTCACGGGCTATGGGCTAATTTTAGGAATGGATTGGTTATCCAGAAATGGTGCCGTTCTTGATTGTGAAAGGAGAGTAGTTAGGCTCATGACTCGCCTTGGCAACACTCTCGAAATCTTTTGTAATCGCATAAATTCCGTTATGCTAAGTTATTTAGAGTCTCTTGACGCGTCTGTGGAGAATCTACGATCTATTAGAGTGGTCCGAGAATACTCGGATGTGTTTGAGGAGGTGAAGGGCTTGCCTCCGAAGTAGGAGATAGATTTTCGAATATATCTTGTGGATAATGCAAAACCAGTATCTTTGCCAGTACGCCACATGGCTCCTCGTGAAAGGAGAGAACTCAATAAGCAAGTGAAGGAGTTGCTTGAGAAGGGGTTTATAAGACGAAGTATATCAGAGTGGGGTGCTCCAGTAGTATTTGCCACGAAGGCGGATGGGTCCCTTAGACTTCGTGTGGACTATAGAGAACTTAATAAACTTACTAAGAAGAACAGACACCCACTGCCGAGGATTGAGGATCTCTTCGATCAGTTTGTTGGCACCTCAGTGTTTTCGCAGTTGGACTTAGCCATTGGTTTCCATCAGTTGAGAGTGGCTGAGGATAGCATTGACAAGACTGCCTTTAGGACTCCGGACGGTTTCTATGAATGGCTCTTGATGCCCTTCGGTTTGACAAACGCCCCCGCATACTTTGTTGATTTGATGAGTAGGGTGTTTACGGAGTACCTTAATAAATTCGTGGTGGTCTTTGTAGACGACATCTTGATCTTTTCTAAGAATGAAGAATAGCATGCCCTACATCATAGGGAAGTGTTGGAGACTCTACGAGCGCATAGCCTTAAAGCTAAATTTTCTAAGTGCCACTTCTGAAGGAAGGAATTACGATTCTTAGGGAACGTGGTTTCCAAAGAAGGGATAGCTGTGGATCCCGCGAAGGTAGTGGCCATCCAAGATTGGAAGGTCCCTAAAAATGCTACCGAAGTAAGGAGTTTGTTGGGGTTGGCTGGCTACTATAGGAAGTTTATCAAAGACTTCGCAAAAATATCAGCTCCATTGACACGCTTGACGAAGAAGAACCTAGTCTTCGTGTGGGACGTAGATTGTGATGATGCGTTCCAACGTTTAAAGAGAGCTTTGACCTCAGCTCCAGTCTTAGCGCTGCCAGACGGGAGTAAGCCATTTACTGTTTATACCGATGCTTGTAGGACAGGTCTAGGCGTAGTCTTAATGCAGGAGGGAAGGGTAATAACCTATGGGGGGAGACAGTTGAGAGTGCATGAGAAGAATTACCCTACTCATGACCTAGATTTAGCCGCAATTGATTTTGCGCTTAAGTCTTGGTGTCATTATCTTCTTGGCGAGAGAATCAAATTATTCAATGACCACAAATCTTTAAAATACTTATTCTCTCAGAAGGACTTGAATTTAAGACAGCAAAGATGGATGGAATTTTTATCATCCTACGACTTCGAAATAGCATATACCGCTGGCAAGGGTAACGTGGTGGCAGACGCCTTAAGTAGGAAAAGGCTGTCCTTGAGTCCGTTGTTTGTTGAACGGCGAAACTTAGAATTCATCTCTATGTCCGATTTTAGACCATCCGTTGACTTTGTACCCGGTTTGCTAGCATCCTTGGAGGTCAGACCTACGCTTGTGGGACGGATTGGTGAGGCACAGCGAGACGACCCATAGTTGGTTGAGTTAGTGGAGAAGCTCAAAAGAGGGGAGTCATCGAGCCATCTTCGTAGGTATACCCTAGATGATAAGGGTTGGTTACGTAGGGATAGTAGACTTTGTGTACCTCGAGACGAAGGTTAGAGGAAGGCTATTCTTGACGAAGCACATTATTCGAAGATGACCATTCATCCCGGCGGGGACAAGATGTACAAAGACATGAAGCGAGTTTTATTTTGGGCCAGTATGAAGAGGGATGTGGCCGAGTATGTCACTGGATGCTTGGTGTGCCAACAAGTAAAAGTGGAGCAAAAGAAACCCGGTGGGTTGCTTCACCCATTGGAGGTTCCGCAATGGAAGTGGGATAGTCTCGATGGATTTTGTGGATGGATTACCAAGATCAAGGAAGGGTAATACGAGGATTTGGGTTATAATAGATAGACTTACTAAAAGCGCCCATTTTATTCCCGTGAAGAGTAAGAGGACTGCTCCATGGTTAGCTTCTGTATATGTCCGAGAGATAGTTGCATGGTGTTCCTTCTAACATAGTAAGCGGCCGTGATCCTATCTTCACTAGCGAATTTTGGAGGAGCTTACAAGAAGCGGTAGGGACTCAGTTATGTTTGAGCACCGCATATCATCCTCAGACGGACGGCCAGACCGAGAGGGTGAATCGTATTCTAGAGGACCTTTTGAGGCTATGTATCCTAGACTTTGGGGGTACGTGGGAAGAGCATCTTCCGTTGGTGGAGTTTGCATATAATAATAGCTTCCAGTCCAGCATTGGCATGGCACCTTTCGAAGCTCTTTATGGACGACCTTGTCGTTCACCTACATGTTGGTGGGAATCTACGGATAAGATCTTACTTGGGCCCGATATGATTAGGGAGACTTCGGAGAAGATCGACTTGATTCGAAGGAGGATGAAGACAGCGCAAGATAGGCAGAAATCATATGCGGATAAGAGGAGGATAGATCTTGAGTTTGATGTTGGGGACATGGTCTTTATCAAAGTGTCTCCATTACGAAACGTTGTTCGCTTTGGGTCCGTTGGGAAATTAGCACCAAGGTTCGTAGGGCCGTTTCCTATTAAAGAGAAGATTGGACAAATGGCGTATAGAGTGGAGTTGCCTAAGAGACTTAGTGGTGTACACGATGTATTCCATGTATCACATTTGAGGAAGTGCTTACACGAGACCGCGGAGGTGGTAGAGCCGAACTTGGTTAGAGAGGTGGAGATAGAGCATGATGCGACGATTCGACGAGCTCCTACGCGCATTCTTGGGTCAGAGATTAAGAAGCTGAGAAATCGAGAGGTCAGACTAGTCAAAGTGCAATGGGAAGATGATGAGAGCAACGCTACTTGGGAGACAGAAGAGAAGATGCATTCACGATACCCTTTTCTTTTTGAGGGTATGTCCTTTAATTTCTCCTTTATCACTTAGCTTGTACTTATCTTACCTTTAGAGTGTCCTCTCGCTAGTATCTTTGACCTTTAGTTAGGATAATCCTATGGTTGAAACATGTGTTTGAGACATGTTATGTATGATGGATGCAAAGTGGATGCAAGTGTTTGCTAGTAGTTGCTCGTGGATGCATATACACACACTTTAGGCACTAGATCGGCTCAGTCACTTCATATTGCATATTGCATATAAATGTGTGTACATAGTTAAGCTAATGGATGTATAATGGTTGTGCTATCATATGGATACCGCATTTTGGTGAATGGTTGTGCACACATGTAGAAATAATATGTATCGATAGGGTTCTTTTGCATACATAATGGACGCATGGCACTATCATGATTTGCATTAAGGAGGTCAACTGAATCATTGGGCCGCCTGATTTTGCATTAGATATGGACATATACACACACTGTGCATTTAAACATGAAAGCATTAGAAGTCTATAAGGACAATGGATGCCTGTGTTTGTTGGTTGAATAGATGGACGATTGGATGTTAGGATATACATTCTTCTTGACTTGAAGATTTCGGGGTCAAAATCCTTTAAGGAGGGGAGAATGTAACACCCCGTAATTCTGTTAATATTAATATTCACAAATTAAAGAATAACTAATCTCAGACGTGAGAATTGTGGGAAACGGGTTGCGCCATTGTGTTCGTCTCGGAATTCTGGTTGAAACAGAGTCCGAGTTTGCGTGAATTGGACTTCGTATGAAGGAGATATGGCCATCGAAAGTTTCAGAAAATTTAAAATTTAAAATTCGAAGTCAAACAGGCTAGGCGGTAAATTTCCCGCCCAGCACCCAGGTCGACTGGGGAGTCGACTGGGCAGTCGACACCCCCAGGACCAGGTCGACTGCGCAGTCGACCTGGGTGTGGACCTGGTCAGGTCGGCCAGGTTTTGACTGAGCCCAATCTTGAGCTGCTGATGTGTCTTTAGGGCTGAGTTGTCTAATTTGACGGTTCAGGTTAGTTCTGAGTTGATCTGACGGTATAAATAAATCCTAAACTCTATATATATACCTATGTAGTCTCTCACTCTAAATTCACATGAAAAATAGAATAGCCACCGTCATGCCATCATCACGGAACTCAATATAGCCGCCGCCAACTAAGAAGGAAGAAAGCTAATCAAAACCCTAATTCTACTCAACTCTAAAGCAAATCAAGACTCTCTTTCTTTTCTAATAGTGAGTATGATGATTTTAATAAGATTATTATTAAACTAATTAGATTAAGTTGTGAATGGATTATAAATGAATGATGTAGATTATTGATTATGTGTTGTAAATCTTATGCTATCACGTATATTGTAAATCCTATGTTATGTGATGATGATATTATATTTGTTGTAATTTTCTATGCTAAGTTGTGATAAATCATACATGTTATAAAGTCATGATGTTATTATCTATGCTAATTAGTTCATGTTAATCAAATCATAATGTTGATATTATTTGGGCTATGTTGATTTATATGACAAATCATGTATGCAAGTTAAGATTCATTAGTATGTATAATCTCACATATTGTATGACATCTATTTAAATCTAGAATTATGACATCTATTTAGATCTAAAATTATGCTATGACATGTGTGAGTTCTATGTGTTAAATGCTAGTTCACACCATCATTATGTTGCCTAAACCACATATGCAAGTTTATACATGAATTTGGATTATGATCATATTATGTAAATTGTGACATTTTACCAAACAAGTTGACACCTTTAGATCCATGACATGTGTAGTTTTATGCAAGTTGTAGTTTTTGCCTATGCAAGTTTAGGTGTTGGACATCTATCACACATGCAAGTTTCACCTTTATATGATTAGATCTATTTAAGTCATATGTATATGTTGTTGTTGTGATAATTTATTTTATGCTATGAGTTTAGACTATTCGAGTCTAACGTATATTTTACATTAAACGTATGAACGTACAACGTGGGGTAGGGGTAAAAATTAAGGATTTAATATTGAGAAAATTTGATGCAATTGATATGATTTTGCATGCCATAAATGGATGGCCATAATTGAGTCAATTATGGACATCATTAAAATTGGAATTAATTAATGATTTGAATAGGGATATATTTAAAACTGGGGTAAAAGATTATAAGTGTTAATCAATGCTTAGGACACGAGGTTGGACTCGTTTGTGACGTAAACCTGCCCGGACCCGACCGGCAAATCCAGTAGTCACAAATGTCAGCCCAATGTGAGAGGTCCTAGGCCCAAATTAAAGCATAACAGTTGTAAAGACACGAGGTTAGACTCTTTTATGGTGTAAGACTGCCCGGACCCGCCCGGCAAATCCAGCTGCCATAAATGCCAATCTAATGTGAGAGGTCTTTATAAGGTTATGGCCTTAATGAATTAGGAAATACTTAACCAGATAAACATGTAAGGTGGGACATGGGGGTTAAGTAGGTTCCTTGGGTGGCATGAGGAATCTAGTGAGTGCCTTTAGTGGCATTTGAAATACGATTAGTAAGACTTAACCAAACACACATGTAAATGAACATGAATAAGAAGAGGGTTAAGTGGGATATACTAGTGGGGACAAGCTTAGGTGGATAGCTTGTGGGGGCCCATTTCAACCAGTAACCCAAACGTATCTTTGTGGGCTCGACCGAAGTCGAGGACGGGGCACGCATACTGGGCTTGACTATAAGAGGCCAAACGGGTTAGCGGTGGCAACGCAAGTCCAACGGGTTTCATATGCGTGTGTGGACCCGGGCTGGTAGGTAAGACGTTGTTGCATCGTGTAGGTATAAGCCGTGCATTCTTTAGCTGTATCGGGTTGCCACTTTAGGGGAGTGATACACCCCACTGTGAGACCAGCACAGGTATCTACGAGTAGGGAGCCGATCGAAAGTGGGTAGTGGGGTACACCTAGCGGAGATAGGGGCAGGCGGCACCTATGTAGTTAGCTAGGGGTACGCAAGGCTATTTATATAATTTCTAAGTGAAGCAAGTGGCATCAACTTTTAGGGTGACTGGTGTGGTGCAGTGAGGTAATTATTCATTAGTAATTAAGTGTGCCTTTAACGTTATCTTTATCTGCTCTTCCATACCCAATAGTTCATATACATTTCCTTGTTTTCCAGCTTATGCCTTAGTCTAGTTATTTTGATAATAGTATTGTTAGGATTATCATACTCGCCAGAATTTATGTCTGACCCCCTCTATTTCTATCTTTTTCCGCCTCCAGGTCCTCAGGGTGGGCCCAGCTCTAGTGGAGCTTGATTGGATTGCTTTATCTCTCTTTTGGAAAGCTTGGACCGTTGAAGTAAAGTCCAGCTTGTTATCTTCTTTAATGGCTATTTATGTAATGGGATTATGTATTTTGTCTATCAAGATGGATATTGTACTTGACTCTGATTTAGGGTTTTATGATGTAACAATCATGTTTAATTTCCACTGCAATGAAATAAAGTTTTAGATTTCCAAGTACTACTTATTATCTGTCTTGTTGTAATTTTTCTGTTCTATATTCACTTAAAACCTCCATAGAAGTTAATGCATTCCCTTTGTGAGTGACATTAATGGACGTGGGGTGTTACAGAAAGATAGTCTTATGCACTTGGGGAGATTATGAGAACGATCTGAGACCCAATGTTGATCCTATTTCATGGGCAAGGATAGAGGGCTTTCCATAGTTTTTCAGAGATAATGTCAAAGTAGTAACTGAAGCTTTAAAGACTATGGGTAGAGTAACTGAGTTAGACTCTTGTGAATATTCACATATTGATCATCGCTTTCTATTCCTGAAAATGCAATTTTACGTAGGAGTGCGTTCTCAAACGGATTTTGTTGCTCACATCAATAATTCTGAATATTTTTTGAGTGTGAAACGCTGGGATCATTTTCATCATACCAGATCACCACAAGAAATCCTAATAGGATTTGAAGAGAATGATTTAAATTTTCTTGATCAGAGGGTATACAGTGAAGACCTGAAAGACATCAACACAAGTGATCGATTTGATATAATGGGTTATGAGCCGAAATCTCACTCATCCAGATTGTGGGAAGCATTGAGAGAGTCCATTAAAGTCATTGGTCCAGAGATAGGTTGGAGAGAATGGTCGGAATCTCTACAGCAACTTATGCATGATTACAATTTTCAGGAAGAATACATGCCGCCACCACAGCCCGACTGACCAGTCACTCCAGTACCCAAATCATCGAAACCCAGACTAACGAAGACACTGGTCAGATGTAGTGCTAGGAACCAAAGAGCCAATTCATTCCCAGGAGCATCACGTATGGCTCACTATAATCCATTCCCATTAAACATTCGTAATGAAACTCAATAGGAGGAGGATGAAGACGTCAATAATGTTGAATGGAATGCTGGTGGACGCTTCTGACATGCTTAATGATGGAGGTTTGTGTTTCTTTTTTTGTTTTGTAAATATTTTTGGTACTACAATGATGCTTAAGATTTTGAGATGGTACTTTAATCACTAAATATAATTTTTGGCTACCGATCAAGATTGTTGATCGGATATATATTATGCATATGTTATCTAATCTGGTGTGCAACCCCATATATGATAATTTAGTCTTTTGAAGAAAAATATATCATTTTAGGACTGATTATATGTATGTCATGAAGTTTGATTTTTAGAACTCATTAATGTTAAGAACTGATTGAAATTCTATAAGTTTTCATATGGTTTTTTATATTATGTGGTTTAGGTTATTTAAAATATATTCAATTTTATCTTTTTATTTTATATTATGCAACTTGTACTATTGTTGAATGATTAATTGATTATTTGGCTTTTTAAAATTTATGCTGCGTTATGTTAAATGATTATTTGATTTTTTGGTTTTTTTGCCAGAAAATGTTTAAACAGATAACCGCATTTATATTTTCATATAATGGCAGTAATTTAAGTTTGTTGTATGTAGTAAAGTTAATAGGTTCATGTTGACTAGTATCTGTGTTCTGTAATGTATTTTTGTTTCAATACGTTATTATATAATTGTATAATTATTTCAAAGTTAAATTATAATCTTATGTTGTATGCAGGTTGAAAAAGATAAATAGTTTTATCTTTTTAATTGAAGTTTGTTGTATGTAGTAAAGTTAATAGGTTCATCTTGTGTGAGTATCTGTGTACTATAATGTATTTTTGTTTCAATATGTTATTATATTTTGTATAATTATTTGAATGTTAAATTATAATCTTATGTTGTTTACAGGTTGAAAAAGATAAATAGTTTTATCTTTTTATATTCTATATTTCTATTAACAGCAATGAATTACTAATTGGAATAATTACAATTTTGACATCATTTAATCATACCCAATAAGAAAATAAACCAATTAATCATACACACTAACAAAATTCAGCAATTAATCATACGCACTAACATAAAGATGGATTTTAAAGAAAAGATATATATTTTTATCTTTTGTCAATATGATAAATACAACAACAACATTAATAATTTTGTCACATGGGAAATGATTGCTTGTGTTTGGAGAAATATTAAAGTTTCTTCTTCTGTACGAAAAGTTGCACATATTACGTTTGTTTGCTGTGTAAAAACATGGAATTATAAAATATATTACTAATGAAGTATAAATGGAATTATATGTGAATTCCATTCATACAGTTAAAATTCTGGGTAAAATTTGTGAATTGTTATAAAATGAACACAAAACAGAAGAAATAAGGGAGGGAGTACATTTCTATTCATTCAGATGTATATTTCTTTTTATTACATTAGCTCCTTTATATATATGCTTTGGAGCTGATGTTTAACTTTTTCCCATGATGTGGGACTAAAACAGAGAACTAATAAAAGCATATTCACAACATATATATATATATATATATATATATATATATATTACAACACTCCCCCTTGAATATGCATCTTCAAAAACTTGAATGCTCTGCTAACTTGAAGTTGTCCCTTTTAAAACATATATGATGATTGCTCCCCCTTATTATTATCTTGCCAGCATATATCCGTTCATTCGATACAACTATTGTCTGTTGCCTTCAAAACTCTATCAGGAAAACCCAATGGGAAAAACCTTGAACGAGAAAAAGAGTACAACATCTGACATTATGTATATCATATTAAAATGATATTCCTCAAAAGAGTTTGATGCTTCAGGATCAAAACAATGCCTCATTCAAAACCTTTTTATGAAAAACCCTGTGGGAAAAATCATAAACAAGGAAAGGAGTGCAAATTTATTTCCTCTTTAGGTAACATGTTTTACAATGTTACCGTAAGGGTTGATACTTCAGGATCAAGATAATGCCTCATTAAAAACCTTACTACCAAAAACCCAGTGGGAAAAATATTAGTGAAGGAAAAGAGTACAATATAGCATAATTTTATATGCTCCCCCTTATTTATAATTCATTATTCAATTAGTCTATTGATGTAGTCGACGCATGCCAATTTTGTATATCATCTTCTGCAATGTTGATTTGGAAATTGCCTTTGAGAACGGATCTACCCTCTTTTCTTGTAATTGAATTTGTTTCTCCTTTTTTTTGTTATCCTTTTATGCATGTGTGAAGAGAAATTTAGATGAAATGTGCTCCATCCTATCATACTTGATATAATTCACTTGAATCTGAGCCATCCAAATTGCCTTGTCTTCTTCATAAATAATAGTTTACTGCATCAAAATATGTTTGATACTTCTGGATCAAAATGTTGCCTCGTTAAAACCTTACTAAGAAAAACCCGATGGGAAAAATCTTAGTGAAGGAAAAAGAGTACAATATACAATGTCATATTTACTACATCAAAAGTAGTATGATTCTTCTGGATCAATGTTATGACTCGTTAAAACCTTAATAAGAAAAACCCAGTGGGAAAAATCTTAAATAAGGAAAAAGAGTACCATATAACTTATTTTTATATGTTACCTTTTGGGTTGATACTTGTGGATCATGACCCATGCCTCATTAATACCTTACCAAGAAAACCCAGTGGGGAAAAACAGTTAATGAAAAAGAGTGCATTATATCATACTTATGGATGCTCCCCTGATTTAATAATTTTATTTGAATTCGTATTCTTCTTTTAATAACTCAGATTGCTTACAAATACTTCCTAATGAAATTTTTCTTTTAAAACTTCATGTGCATTTCCATGCTTCAGGCATGCTTTCTTATTTAAAACACCTCCCTTTTGCGATTTGTATGATACTAATATTCGTTTATGAACACACTTCAGGTGCTTGTAATTTTCTTTTTCAATCGGGCTTGAATATTGCAATACACATTTGATGAGTGAGACAACTTTCATTACAACAACACTAAGCAAGAAGTAATCTACTCATCTTGAAGTATATTAAGATTTTCATTACAACAATACATAGAAGAATGATGTAATCTATCGGACATATTCTTTGTATTCATTATGTTCTTCAAAAACTTATATATTATAATAATTTTTTCATACCACAACTACGACTTCAATGGATATTAAGAGTTTCACTACAATAATTCTGGAAAGCAGGAAGTGATCTACTCATCATGAATTATTTCAATATTTTCATCACAACAATACTTAAAAGAATGTTGTAATCTATTTCTTGCTCTTTATCACTACTAAAATTATTCAAATTCTTCTAGAATTTGTATACTTTCATCGTTTTTATCTTCAGGGTATTGTAAGTATTTTAAACACTTTCACCACTTTAATCAATTCAATTATCTCTGAAAAATACAATGCTCATGGCACTTGACACTCTATGGTGTTTCAGTAACTTCCATGTGCTTTTGTCATTATCTATATTTCTATTTTATCTTATAATCTATATGTTCATATCTTATGGACTACAAGTCCATCTTATTTAGGAGAATTTCATGATGGCCAATCATGTTTCTCTCTAATATGGGATTTTAATCTATTTATAAATGTAAGCGCTTTATTATTTATTAATTTATCATCGATGATTATTTTCTGTCAGTTCTATGCATGATTTATTGAGATCTCAAAAAATTATCATACTTTAGGTACCTAAACCACTTCTGAGGTTATTTTGACAATCATGTCATGGGCTTCTTTTAAAGCACCTTTAAGTGTTTCTTCAGGAACACTTACCTCCTTTATTTTGCATCTTTATGACTTACTCCAAAGATATTTTGAATTGACTTTTATACCACATTTTTAGCTGTAATTTACACCTTTTGATCCTTCGGGGATTCAAATGTATATTGGAGAAAGTGTATTAGGGACATAATTGATAATTTATGCAAGTTACTTAATACTTTGCATAATTCTATATGTTAGCAAATATTTAACATTGATGATTCCTTTATCCTCCCCCTCAATGTTGACAAACATTGTCACTTTAAATAATAAACCTACTTTGGATTCATTTTTGATCCATTATAGCAAGCAAATACATTAGATGTATTTCAATTGTAGGAGGATAATGCTCTTATTAATTGATAAGATGCATTCATATTGCATTACTTATTCCCTTTTATTGATCCGATTACTTGGAGGAATTTTCTATCATTTGAATATGCACATGACTTCAGGTCATTCAATATTGATGTTAATCGACTTTCTGAAATATAATATATGCATGATTTATAATATGAGCTCATGACAACTTCAGGTTGTTAATAAATTTTTCGCATATATGTGTATATACATGCATCCACGTATTACATATGTAATTGATTTGCATATTCTTTCTCATTCGAGTTACTTACTTTAGAACAAATTGTTCATAAGTTTCCAATTATTAATTTTTGCTTATCAAGCAATATCAATGCGAATCTTAAATATCATATCATAATATCCAAAATATCTGATTTGGAACTGTATTGAACTTCTGGTTCAAATGAAATATATGAACAACTTCAAGTTGTTTATCTATATTGAACTTCCGGTTCAAATAATATATAAACAATTTCAAGTTTGTTAAACTGTATTGAACTTCTGGTTCAACTTATTGAACTTATGATTCCACTGTATTGAACTTTTGGTTCCACTGTATTGAACTTCTGGTTCTACATCTTTTAACATACTTTTAATATAGAAGCTTTTACATTTTTGCTAATTGACAAGATTTCAAACTTGTATACTTTACCAAAAATGTTTATATATATACATATACATACATATATATATATATATATATATAATGCAAGACTTCAGGTCCAAGACTTTGAGTTATACAACTTCCAGTATAAATATTTTCTTTGCACAACTTCAGATTGTGGTTCTACCCTTTCTTCCATAACATTAGTTATTACTATCTAAATACATCGAATATTAATACATATGTTTATTCATATTCCAAATACAAACATACATCAATTAACTAACAATAACTAATGCATTCAATGCATTTATTACATTAAGGTAATATAATATATTATCATAACAATGCATTCTCTAACATTCAACGCATTTATGACAATAAGATAATATAATATATTTATCAATCACATAACCAACATTTTACATTGTTTAACATGAATGGTTCAAAAAATTTACAGGTCTGTACATATAATTCACAACTATAAACAAAAATAAACTACATATCTCATATTCAAATTTTTTTTTTCATTTTTCAATATGAATGATTTGAAAAACTTGTAAATCTATACATAAAATTCACAAACATAAAAATTACGTATTTTTTGATTCAAATTATACAGCTCATATAAAGATCTTTCTTTTTATATTAAAATTGCTTCTTGCCTTTTCAGAAACTGCAGGTTCTAAATTTTCCATGTAATGACAAAAATTGTTTTTGCATTCACTTCCGGTGTGCAGAATTAAGATCAATATTTAGATCTTAACTTAATATGATCTTCAGGATGCATATCCTCTTTATAAAAGTTTTTCCTAGGAACAATAAAAACATTTCTTCTGGAAATATGATATGCTCTAAAATTACTGTAATAAAACTTCAGGTTTTATTATTATTCACATATTATTATTGTATATTTTAAATTGGAGCAACTTTTCTAGAAAGTTACACATGAGAGTCATTTTACTATTTTTCTTCAAGAAAATAGTACTTATTATAAACGTAGTGGTCTCTTCCAATAATAAGTTTCTTCAAGAGATTATATGTACCATAAAGTTGGAATATAAGGCTTTTTCCCTTTTGTTGAAATTTTTCCTTTCATTGATTTTTCAAATCCTTTCCTTTTACAGGTCATTTGCTATATGCAAATATTAAATGCAATTATATGCTTTATTTCATGTTTCTCGTTTGAATATGAACTTCGGGTTCCTTGTTTGCATATGAACTTCAGGTTCCTTGTTTGCATATGAACTTCAAGTACCTTGTTTGCATATGAACTTCAGGTTCCTTATTTGAAAGAATTTGTATATGAACTTTAGTTCATATGAGCTTCAGGTCATTTGCATGTGAACTTCAGGTTCAACGACTCTTGCTTTGTGTTTGTAAGTATGACCATCTTTTTGTGGTCATAATGCTCCTTTAGGGAGTTCCATAAGTGGAAAGGATCTTTTCTCAGTTAAATATTCTGATTTTAGATTATCGTGGATATGACCTCTTAAAAATATCAGGGCCTATGCTTTGTCCTGCTGGGACATATTATTACCATTTTTAATGGTACTCTCTAAGCATTGAGATTGTAAATGGATTTCAGTGTTCGACATTTGTAACACCCCGTAATTCTGTAACACTAAGATTCACAAATCAAGGCAGAATTAAATTTTAAAATCAAAATCAAGGGAAACAGGCTGCGCCATTGCGTTCGTCTCGGAATTCTGCATGAGATAGAGTTCGAGTTTGTGTTAATCAGACTCCGTATGAAGGAGATATGGTCTTCAGAAGTTTCAGAATTTCGATTTAAAATTCGAACAGGTCAGAAACAAGTTCAAAATTCAAAATCGGACCCAGATTGGGCTGGGCGGGAATTTTCCCGCCCAAGACCCAGGTCCCCTGCTTTTTCTAGATCTGCAGTCTGGTTCGTTCTTCTGTATCCGGACGCCATTCTGACCAGATTCGTCCGCCTAATCCTATATAAACAACCTTAGTCTCCTTCTCTATTCACAATTCTTTTCTACCTTATGCTGCCTCTGAGAAAATGTATAAATAAATAAAAATAAGAAAATAATACGAAAATCCAAGACGAGGAAATGCTGCTCAAAGACTTTCAAGAAGAATATTCGAATCAAGATTAAAGCTTCAAGATAAGAATCAAAGGCCAACTCAAACGGTTTCGAGCAACGTCGCACGGATCATAGCAACGCCATCTTTCTATTCTAAAAACCGATCAATGTAAGTCGGTTACTTTTTAGATTTGAACGTTTTCTCTTTCCGTGACATGAAATTAAAGGAATAAAAGAATATGCCAAATCTTTCTATTTGAATCTGTGCCTATATCTTTGGACCTAAATTAAGAACTGTTATGGTTCGATGACCAATTAGGCATTGCCTATGACTATGAACATTGCCTATGACTATGAACATTTCCTATGACTATGAACATTGCCTATGACTGTGACTGTGACTATGAGAATTATTTCCTTGACCATGAACACAAGCCTATGCCTTTGATTGGGAAACATAAACTATTGCCTATGACATAACAAGGACAACTGTGATTAAACACCTATGATTCATGACTAGGAATGTGTTGCTTAAGTTTTGTGACTATGAAATTGGGTCTAAACCTGATTATCTATTCTGTCTATTCTTGGTTTTCTTTGGTTTTAGATCTTGGGAATTTACCTATTAAGTTAGGTCTACCCATGCTCTTGAACCTACGCCGTTATTCGACCCTTTTCATGTCATAAGATTTTCAGACCTATAGGCCTTCGATGTTCTAAATCAATTTCAGTGTAATTCGTTAGGTCTGTAATTAGTAAATTATCATGTTATGCCAGTTATTATGTCTATCTTTTTCATAGCGTCTTTGGTTCATTCCCTATTTTCTACGAATCTAGATTTATCTAAAATCTAGATTGAATCACGATTATACGAACGGTGGGAATACGATTTGGGCAAAATATGAAATTTACTAAAAACGTAGTTTTAAACTTGGAAATTGGCATAAATTGGGAACATGTATTATGGCATGTTCATAAAAGTGAAACTTGGATAAATTTGACAAGAATTATAGGATGTGTAATTTGAATCTAGTATTGACTTGTAAATCTAGCATTTACATGAATTGTGAACTAGAATAATAAGTCTAGTTTGACATGAACTGTAATCAAAATGTTAAAACAGAATTGGATTAGCTAATTTGGCATAATAAGTATATTGGCATAAATTTGAATTTGGCCATAATTGGGAATAATTGTCATGTTTAGAAAAACCATGGTTAGCGACACTTAATTTGGTATAGTTTACATACTAATAAGCACAAATATGATTTAGAGGGGGAAATGGGCCATAAGAATGAACGTTGACAGTTTACATTAAAAGAGTAATTAGGAAATAAGTAAATTAGGAATAATTTACTTATAGAATTTGTCCTAAATGGGAAAAATGTAAATTTAGACAAATTAAGGGTTTATTAACGACATCTCTTTTAATAACACACCAGAAAGTTCTAGGGTGACAGAGAGGATAGTGTCTAGGCTTGAGTTTGGAAAATACAAGTTTCCTGCTCTCCCTGGCTATCCCTAACTGATCCGACGGACGGGATGGTTACTTTCAAAACCTGATTTGAAAATTAATCAAACCCTTTGAACTTAGAAAACACGAATATGCCTAACCCGAGGTTAGACTGAGTTGCGATGTAAACCTGCCCGGAACCAACCGGCACATCCAGTATTCACAACAATATCTGTCTAATGTGAGTGGTCGCGGCTTTAATTTTTTTAGTTAAAGCTAGAACAAGAATGGTAGGGTTAAGTTAACTAAGATACTTAACCAATTCAACATGATAACAAAACCGATGGGTGGGGGTTAGGGTCATACAGACACTTAACACAGTTAAGCTAGAATGGGAGGGTTAAGTCCATAGGAACACTTAACTAACTTAACACAGTTAAGCTAGAATGGGAGGGCTAAGTCCATATGGACACTTAACCAACTTAACATGGTAACAAGACAAGATTTGTAGGGGTTAAGTAACTAAGAAAACACTTAGCCAAATTAACATGTTAACTAGACTAGAAGGTGGGGTTAAGTAAAGTCAATACACTTAGCCAAATTCACATGTTAACCAGACTAGAGGTTGGGGTTAAGTAAAATTTAACACACTTAGCCAATTATTTAATATGTTAGCTGGACTAGACCGTAGGGTTAAGTAATAAGAAATACTTAACCAATATAACTTGGTTTGTGGTAGGGTTGAGTCAACATGAATTACTGATAACACTTAACCAGTTTAATAGGATAAATGAAGAGGGTTAAGTTAGCTTGAATGGACTAATGACACTTAACCAATCCAAAGTGATGAGAAAGAGAACTAAGTAGTAATCCTTAGTTAAAAGGAGCTAAGTAGTAAACCTTATTTAAGAAAACAATGACTCGGGAAACTAAGTGGTAAACCTTAGTTAGTAGAACTAAGTAGTAATTCTTAGTATAACACGGGAAGGAGCGAACGTCCGTCTGATTAAAACGAAGGCTCCAACGAATTGGGTTACGAAGCCCGATGCTTCGAGGGGACGTGAGGGTACTCTTGGTATCCCTCTGTGAGGCTGCAGATGATCCTCCTGGGCTCACAGAGGTTAAGGTCTGCGGTAGAAGAACCAAGGGTATGCCTTGGTTGCAAAATATGGCAACCTAAAGACTAGGATGGACCAGCGTGATTCGGCGAGAAACCGGTAGCCCTGTGATAGCAACTCGTCGTCTACCATCCATCTTCAGTCAATCGAGATACGTGAAGCGGAAAGGCGGAGATCTCCAAAAGACCATATACTTGCTATCTAGTTATGGTTGCGGATGGCCATAGGACAGTGGGGCATTGGGTGGCCTGCGTATAGTTCTCATTTTTCAAGGTGTGCCTTTCATTAGTTGAGGGAGGGGTCAGGTGGGACCATAGCCACTGGAATAAAAGCAGACCTTAGCATCTGCATCGGCAGATATCTGAAAGCTCCCGACCGATTTCTGTGTTTCTTGATTTGCCCTGCCACAGGACTCGGGCCGCACATTACATGACATGTGCATCTAGACAAGTGACAACGATACACGATACATGCGTGGGAAAGTCTAGGAACATATACCACTCTAGGTAGTGTGTCCTAGACTAAGGGGCATCCTTCGTCAGGTAGCATAATCCCTAGTTGGACTAGGTGGCATAAACCCTGGATCCGAGAAGCGTTCAGCAGATAGCGTAAACTCTAGTTGAATCTAGAAAGCATTTGATAGAAAACCCTAGATTATATCTAGGTAATAACTAATAAATGTATGCCTGAAGGCAATGGAAAATACAGGGGTTGGGATCACGTTATCGTTACTAGTTGGGACACTAGTTAGGTGGTGCAGAGATATAGAAACCAGTATAACAAGGAAATAGCGAAGCGGCGAAGGTATTAGAGCATATCCAGTTAATCTTATCTTAGCATATCTTGTGTTAATCTTGTCTAATCTTGTTGATCCTATCATCATGGTGTTGTCTTGTATTCAGTTAATTCATGTCATTTTGTTTTTCCTTGTTCACATGCTAGAAGTTACTGAACTTACTCAGGCTTTATGTCTGACTCTGTTTTTCTTTCGTCTTCTTTTCTTCCATTCCCCCCCCCCCAGGTAGTAAAGGAGGGGATAGTATAGCTCAGGTTAAGTTGGATTGTCACTTTTTCCCGGCTTGAAGATTTGTCGAAGTTTTGCTTGGATTCTCTTTTCAGATGCTATGGCTGGCTCTTGCTACATTGGGGAATATAAATGTTGTTTTATGCTTCTTTATTTTGTAAGACAGATGATATTCTGATATTATAAAGAAATCGTTGTACAAACTATTTTATCAATAAAGCAAAGTTTTATTTTCCGCTGTTTAATTTCTGCCTGTCTTGTAATTTATCTGCATCTTTTACCTTAAAATGCTCCACAGAACTTAGTGCATTCCCTTTTTGAGTGACACTAACGAATGTGGGGCGTTACAACATTTTTGTGAACTACACAAAAATAATAATTGCAGATGCTTAATTAAACAAAATTCACATATTAGTACACATGTTCTACAATAATCAAAATGAATTAATAAATTAACGAACATACAAAATGATGAAACTGTAGTACTGTTATATCATAAAAAAATACAGATCTCGTAAAATAGAATAGGACTGTAGACATGCATGTAATAAATTGAATATATTACGACAGGGAATCATTAGAAAAATATCCGAATCTGCAAGTCTTTTTATATGCATTTACAGTGAACTTCTTACAATAATGCAAACAATACCAACCGTCAAGGAGCCATACACCATGTTACATAACAAAAAAAATGGCCACAGTAATACATATGTTGGCTAACAAGCAGTTTTCTATTTACATATATGCATAATGTAACAACCCGAAAATCTGGGCCAATTTAAAAATTTTATTTTGGCTATTTTAGCGAATTTTGATTATTTAAAATGAATTATTTTAAATAATATCAACGAAAAATTTATTTTGAATGGAATTCGAACGTATATATTAAATAGATCATCGTTAGAATATAAATATTTATTTATATATATAAAAGGAATTGAAAATGGCACGGTAATTCGATAATTCGATTTCAAATGAATGTACCGGATTCAAAATAAACCAGATTTTAGTGAAACCAAAAATAATGGAATCTAATTGAGAATATCTTTTCAACGAATCCGAAAAATTGAAATTTCATAGCGGGAATCAAAAGTTTTGTCCAGTTGAAAATTCAGAATAGTCGCTATGGAATTTCGGCCCTTAAAAATAGCCATTTTGCAAATGACCTCGGTTTTCGACAAAACCACTTTTGTTGGATCCGTGATGTCAGGGTATTTCTTGGTTTCAAATTTCAAAATTTTTCGAATCAATATGTGAGCATGGCAAAGGAAAACGCGTTTGACCAGTTTTAGTTGATTTTAAATCGACTGGAAAATTGCCATTTTTCCAACGGTCTCAGAATTCGATGAAATTAGTTTTGTTAGGACCGTATCATCGATACGAAGCTAGAAAATATTTTTTGGGAATTTTTCTAGTTAGTATGTGGCCCCGGTAAATTGAAATGTGCGTTCAAATTCAATACATAGAGTTATATGTTGATTTTAACGAAAACTGATCGAAACAATCGAATCAGCCTGCGATACATATCCCATTGTGTTCGGAATGGGGTAATTAGCTATGGGCGACAGGCGGTGGGTCTCGTTTTCGAGTTCAAATGAAAAAGTTACTTTTTGGAACTAAAATAAAAATAAAATATTATATAAACCCTTAACTCCCCTATTCTCTTCCCCGTTAGTTTTCAACTCAGAAAAAAAAAGGGATGAGGAGAGCGATGGGGGGGCCGCCGCTGCCATCGCCGCCCTCAAATCGCCGCCGCCGCCCAAGGCGGGGCCACCACGTCGCCTCCCTCATCTTCTTCCTCCTCCGCAACTCCCCCTCGACCCCCCTCCTCTCCTCTGAGATCCACCGCCCCCCCTAAACCCTTGAGCCACCAAAACCGCCACCGCCAGTCGCTCCCCAGCCCTCCACCACAGCTCCGACCCCCCTAAAGGCCTCCACCTCCGATGAACTTCGATTTCCACCCCCTTCGAACGCTATAAGCTTTATTTTGTTTTATTTATTATTTTCTTTCTTTATATAATGTAAATAAGTTTTAAAATAAAAAATATATCAGTTTTATATATAGTATGATATTGAGAGGTAAAAAAATACAATTTTTAATTATGTTGAGGGATAAAAATATAATTTTTATAATATAGAGAAGTTAAAAATATAATTTTTATTATATAGAAAGGTTAAATATATAATTTTTATATTATAAAAAGAATAAAAATATGATTTTTAGCATATGTGAAGTATTAAAATATAATCTTTTATATTGTAGAAGTATAAAAATATAATTTTTATGTAGGTATGATAGTAAAGATATGATTTTTATTCAAGTAGAGTAATAAAAATATAATCTTTATTTGGAGAAGAGCAAAATAAAAATATAATTTTTATAACTAAGTGAAGATAAAAATTTGATTTTTATATATATGAGGTGAAGATAAAAAAATTCAATCTTTATATATGAAGTAGAAATATAAAAATATAATTTTTATATAGGAATAAGCGTTGTAAAAATATAGGAAGTAGAAATAAAAATAAATTTTTATTTTATTGAAATAAAGCGATAAAAATATAATTTTTATATTTGAATAGCGTGAAAAGAACTGCATTAGAGATTCAAACTGATCCAGACGGTTCAGCAGTTCAAAAGCAAAGCACGGCGTAGTGGAACCCTCAGTGAGAACTTCTCACCTTTAATTTAATTATTATAGTTAAATATATATACTAGGATGCAGACGGTGCTTAGTAGCACACGACACCCGTCGTCCACAGACCATGGACAGCTTGTATGCTTGTTTGTTTGATTTTGATGTGTATTTGATTGTGTGATGTGAAATGAAATAAAATATTTTATAGTGGAAAATATTTTATCGTTAAAAATAGAATTTTTAACGTGTATTTAAAATAAATATTTATAAACAAATCGGAGATTTTTTATATACAATGATTTGATTGATATGGATTGGGACAATAAATTTTACACATCGCCCAACTGCACAAATAAAATCTGTGTTTGATTGTTTGAAACCCCACATGGGTATTGGGATGATAGATGACATACACTAATCCCAATAATTAGTTGTATGTCGATCGATTGATTGACAGGATGTTATAAGCGTTAAATATTTATATTTGATGCTTATATAGTGTAGAACGCACTCTGGATGATGGTTGATTATTTATCGTTGTTATTTTGTACATGTGTTGTAGAAAATCCATATAATTAACATTATATGGTAATTGATTGGGCCTCATTCCAGCTTTGAAATAGAAATATTTGGAAAAGAATTATTTGAAATAGAATATTTGGAAATAGAAATATATGAAGCCGTGTTGATTAGATTGACGCCATTTTGACGTGAACGATACTTATATCGATTTTATTCAATTTTCAATGTATATTGAAAGTGATTTCGAAATTTGAATTATATTGAAAATAATCGAAATTCGAATTAAATTGAATAGAATTGAATTCAAATTTAAATTGAATAGAATTGAATTCAAATTGAAATTGAAAAGAATTGAATTCAAGTTGAAATTGAATTCAAATTGAAATTGAATAGAATTAAATTCAAATTAAATTGAAATAAATTGAAATTCGAATTAAATTGAGTAGAATTGAAATTCGAATTAAATTGAAATGAATTGAAATTTGAATTAAATTGAAATTGAATTGAAATTGAATTAAAATCGATTTGAAATGAATTTTAAAACGATCTATAAAGCACGTTTTGAATTGAAATCGACGAAGTATATTATATATATATATATATATTATATATATAATATAATGGCCTGAATAGAACGCGCTACGCCGCGGCAGTTCGTGAATTTTGACCATTGACTTCGAATGGATATTGTGGGAGATCCGACCGTCGGATTCTCCTGAAACTGGAACCATTGGGTTCGTATCGAAAAGAGCTTTCTAACGAATATTAGAAATTTGAAATCTAACGGTTGTATTTGGAATTATGTCCAAATAAAATTTGGAAAAGGTCGCTGTAAGTGAAGTTCGATGGCCGTTGGTGGAAATCGACTGTACGTGCCTTGATTAAATTATTAAAAATAGTAATAATGTGTGTAATATCATAAGAAATGATTTGTGAAGAATTGGGATGAAAAACTCCATATTTGAAAAGATAAAAATAGATTTTTATCGAAATGAACTAGTTTTGAACTAGAATAACAATTTATTTATTTTTAAAATAAATAAATTGGATTTCAAATGGTTTTGAAAATAACCAGAATTTCCAATAATTGCATTGGAATTGATTTGAATCGAAATTGTCTTCGGAATATTTCGATGTGGGATTTCGTGATTATACAGATATTGTTGTTGAAATTTGAAATATATATATATATATATCATTATTTCCAATACAATATTTGTTGGTCGTAGAATTTGATATTGAATATAAGCCAATATATTTTCTATTCAGAGCCTTGTATTTAATATCAAATGTGATTTGGGTTTGTCGTGAATGGTGTCTTCATTAACACTGCTCTTAAGCCTAGTTGAGAAAAAGATTAAATCTTTTTATTTAGATTAATTGAAGTGTACCAATTAAATAATATTTAATTGGAATCGAATTAGTATTGATTTTTGGGTTTATCATGAACAGTGTTTTAAATAACACTTGTTCTTTAACCTGATAATTAATGGAGTGTGATTTTGGGTTTATCGTGAACCGTTTTTTAAATGACACTGATTCTTTAACCCAGTTAAAGGTTAAAACTAAGTGGAGTTTTAATAAATCTTTAATTAGATTGAAAATATCGAGAATGGAGTATCGCCAGTTTTACTCCAGGCGATAGTTAAATCTTTAATTAGATTTGAACGAGAGATGGTAATTGAATTTACCGATAACACCGTGGTGTTAGATATGAAATATTACCAGTTTTACTTCATGGGATGAATAGGTGGGGTTTAGGAGATAAAATAAATTATTACTCCGGTGTGGTTCGAAAATCCCGACTAGTTTGAATGGATATTCAAAGAAGATTAAAGAATAAATTTAAAGAATTTATCTTTGATAAAATAAAAGGGAACTTATCCCAAAGTATAAGAATATTTGAACAAAAGAATATTCTGAATTGGAATGAGGCGTATGTTGTGTTTGTGTAACACTTGTTTATTATATACGCGAGTTATTCAGAAAGACCGGGTTTATCCCATTCTGAATAACTGATCCGACGTGGTGTCAAAGATGAAGACGGTGGTCGAAGACCGGAGGTCTTCACGTCGTTTGGATAATTACTGATGATCTTGATTGGGCTGTGCACCCAAGAAGATGGAAACAGTTGGTGATCGTCCAGACATACTTGGAGATCGATGGATATGCGGGGTACTAGGTACATCCGGTTTCGTTCAGACCCAGAACGAACTTGTAAATGGACTGTGTGTCTGACATTGGATTTTATTCTGTGTGGTTGATTTCTATTAAATATATATATATATCTGTTTGGCGGCGGAAAATTTATTCTCTTGCTTAACGCCCTTATCTGAGACGTACGAGCTCAGAGGTTATATATTGATGGATATCATACGCATGGAGTGAATTGCCTGTGTGGCATGCCTAAGTGGCAATATGATCAAGGCTTCTATTGAAAAGCAAAGTCTTGTGGGTGATGATCAAAGCACAGCCTGTGTGGCATAACTTTGTGTAACGTGAATTCGCGAGCCTCACACCCCGGTGGTGAACCAAAAATGGGAGAGGACCTCAGGGAGGACATGCTTTTTTTCTAGTTAGAAGTGTTGTCAGTGGTTTTACATGCCCTGACGAGTTTGACTTATGTGGTTGTTGCTGTTGCGAGGCGCCTCAGTTTTATCGGACGATCCGGGTCCGATGGAGTCATTCGTTGGCTCATTTATGCCCCAAAGTGCGGGGAAACGTAGTGTTCAGGCATAATAATCCACATCGGTGGACCGGCCCTGTCGCTCCAAGGCCTGCCTGCGCGCTTGCCTGAGGCTCGGGCTAGATAGTCTCGAATTTGGTAGAGGACTATCTTTTGCCTCGGTTCACAGATGGAAATCCAATTTCCAAATAAGATATGTGCGGTTTTGATTGTAAACCTATATATGGCGACATAGTGGCATGGGACGCTCATGTCGCCTATGATTGATACTTATGATTTGAAATTGTTTTGACACTATACACTTATAGTAATATTAAAGACATGAAATTTAGCGTATCAAGCATTCTTTGGCTATTATAAGGTAAAAAAACCTATGCTCCGGCTTGTGTTGCATTGTGTGATGGGACCTGGGTCTTATAATAGCTTCATTTTTCTTTATTTAGCATTGCGCTATTGTTTTATGCACTGGTATTCTAGGGAGGAAGCCCGTTCCGTGTTATACGGCGTGGTCTCTTGATTTACCAAACTTTAAAATAAAGATTAATAACTGTTTTAGTTCTCACACCAGTCCCATGACTGACATGGAGTTTATTGTTTTAACCTAAACTCTGGGTACCCTTATTTTGACACGGGCAGCTAGTAGTTTTGGTTTTGCAGATTTATATTCACAGGATCCTGATTTACAGCTGGAACGATACTCAGAAAGCTTTGTATCCGCGTATTACTTCTAGTTGTATATTGTATTATTTTCCGCTGCTATGTAATTTATTGTAATCTCTGATATTTTGTAATGTATGATATTCATTTATACTCTGTATATTCTTGTATTCTGATGGAATTGTTGTAATATACAATGAAATGTTCTTCCGTCTGCGTTCTTCTGTGGCTTGTTCTCGAACTATCCGCGCTTTCCTTACCGGGGAAGTCACGGGTTTTCACAGTTGGTATCAGAGCTTTGGTTTGCAAAGCTCAGAGAACAAGACACGTTAGAACCGAACGAAAGAATTCATCAGTAATTGGATTAGTAATATCCAATGAGAGTGACTCGTTAGAGATAGGATCAGTAGTATCCTAGAGCGAGTGTGAAGAGTATGTTTTAAAATGAAAATAAGTTTTTAAATTTAAATCGTTTTATACGTATTTGAATCTTTATTTGTATTGATTTGGACAGTCCAGTATATATAGACTTTGCGTATACGTTTGATCCACGTGTATTTGAAGTTTTAATATACCGGATAGATATAGAATCACACTTAAGTCGCCCGCAGATGGTACTGATGATTGTCATGACGTCATCAGTATTTATGTTCGAGTTTCGAAGGTGTGATATCTATATATTTCCATTAGACTGGTGTGAGAACCAAAATATAGTTAGAATATATTGTTGTGATTTGGCATCAAAAATGTGATTTTTGACTATATATCAAAGTTATGAATTTGAAAAGCTAATCAACTAATTGATTGCTGGTTGCGTTGTTTGATTATTGTTTGAATTAATTAAATGTTAAAACGTTTAGCCAAATTGAACCAAATAGTGAATTGTATTGAAAATTAGTCGCATTTGCTTGCATATACATGCACTTACATTGAACAGGAAATAGCAAAGAGGCTAGAGCAAAAGAATAAAATTTGTTTACCCGACAAATAGGTACATGTTTATCATAATTTACTATTTTGTTTGGGTGATGATGATTTTGTGAGCCGATTGGCTTTTTCTTTTTCTTTTTCTTTTGGATTGAAGAACGCCATGGGAGGCTATATGAAATATCCCAAAGTCCTCGGTGCAGGGGAGGTTATGGCGAAATTTTTCGAAAATTTAGGGTGTTAGCCAAATTTTTGAAAAATTAGAAAAGTTCTTAGAAACTAAAAAGTTGAAGAACTTAGGCCATAATTAAAAAAGTGAAAGTTGAGTTGATTTGTTAAACAACTTTCGGCTTCGTTCCTTTTCGGGGACGAAAAGTTTTAAGTGGGGGAGAATGTAACAACCCGAAAATCTGAGCCAATTTAAATTTTTTATTTTAGCGAATTTTGATTATTTAAAATGAATTATTTCAAATAATATCGATGAAAAATTTATTTTGAATGGAATTCGAACGTATATATTATATAGATCGTCGTTAGAAAATAAATATTTATTTATATATATAAAAGGAATTGAAAATGGCGCGGTAGTTCGATAATTCGATTTCAAATTTCAAATGAATGTACCGGATTCAAACTAAACCGAATTTTAGTGAAACCAAAAATAGTGGAATCTAATTGAGAATATCTTTCCAACGAATCCGAAAAATTGAAATTTCATAGCGGGAATCAAAAGTTTTGTCCAGTTGAAAATTCAGAATAGTCGCTATGGAATTTCGGCCCTTAAAAATAGCCATTTTGCAAACGACCTCGGTTTTCGACGAAACCACTTTTGTTGGATCTGTGATGTCAGGTAATTGCTTGGTTTCAAATTTCATAATTTTTCGAATCAATATGTGAGCGTGGCAAAGGAAAACGCGTTTGACCCGTTTTAGTTGATTTTAAATCGACTGGAAAATGGCCATTTTTCCAACGGTCTCAGAAGTCGATGAAATTAGTTTTGTTAGGACCGTATCATCTATACGAAGCTAGAAAATATTTTTCGGGAATTTTTCTAGTTAGTATGTGGCCCCGGTAAATTGAAATGTGCGTTCAAATTCAATATATAGAGTTATATGTTGATTTTGACGAAAACTGATCGAAACAATCGAATCAGCCTACGATACATATCCCATTGTGTTGGGAATGGGGGTAATTAGCTATAGGCGACAGGCGTTGGGTCTCATTTCGAGTTCGAATGAAAAAGTTACTTTTTGGAATTAAAATAAAAATAAAATATTATATAAGCCCTTAACCCCCTATTCTCTTCCCCGTTAGGTTTCAACTCAGAAAAAAAAGGGGAAGAGGAGAGCGACGAGGGGGGGCACCACTGCCATCGCCCCCCCCTCAAATCGCCGCCGCCGCCCACGGCGGGGCCACCGCGCCGCCTCCCCCATCTTCTTCCTCCTCCGCAACTCCCCCTCGACCTCCCCTCCTCTCCTCTGAGATCCGCCGCCCCCCTAAACCCTTGAGCCACTAAAACCGGCACCGCCAGTCGCTCCACAGCTCGCCACCACAGCTCCGACCCCCCTGAAGCCCTCCACCTCCGCTGAACTTCGATTTCCACCCCCCCCCCATCGAACGCTGTAAGCTTTATTTTGTTTTATTTATTATTTTCTTTCTTTATATAATGTAAATAAGTTTTAAAATTAAAAATATATCAATTTTATATGTAGTATGATATTGAGAGAGATAAAAATACAATTTTTAATTATGTTAAGGGATAAAAATATAATTTTTATAATATAGAGAAGTTAAAAAAATAATTTTTATTATATAGAAAGGTTAAAGATGTAATTTGTATATTGTAAAAAGAATAAAAATATGATTTTTAGCATATGTGAAGTATAAAAATATAGTCTTTTATATTGTAGAAGTATAAAAATATAATTTTTATATAGGTATGATAGTAAAGATATGATTTTTATTCAAGTAGAGTAATAAAAATATAATCTTTATTAGGAGAAGAGCAAAATAAAAATATTATTTTTATAACTAAGTGAAGATAAAAATTTGATTTTTATATATATGAGGTGAAGATAAAAAAATTCGATCTTTATATATGAAGTAGAAATATAAAAATATAATTTTTATATAGGCATAAGCGTTGTAAAAATATAGGAAGTAGAAATAAAAATAAATTTTTATTTTACTGAAATAAAGCGATAAAAATTTAATTTTTATATTTGAACAGCGTGAAAAGAACTGCATTAGAGATTCAAACAGATCCAGACGGTTCAGCAGTTCCAAAGCAAAGCACGGCGGAGTGGAACCCTCAGTGAGAAATTCTCACCTTTAATTTAATTTTTCTAGTTAAAATATATACTAGGATGCAGACGGTGCTTAGTAGCACCCGACACCCGTCGTCCACAGACCATGGACGGCTTGTATGCTTGTTTGTTTGATTTTGATGTGTCGTTGATTGTGTGATGTGTTGTGAAATGAAATAAAATATTTTATAGTGGAAAATATTTTATGGTTAAAAATAGAATTTTTAATGTGTATTTAAAATAAATATTTATAAACAAATCGGAGATTTGTTTATATACACTGATTTGATTGATATGGATTGGGACGATAAATTTTACACATCGCCCAACTGCACAAACAAAATCTGTGTTTGATTGTTTGAAACCCCACATGGGTATTGGGATGATTCAGGTTGTTGATTTAAAAGAGATGCTTAGTGATAGCTATATGGATTGGTAGCAGTTATGCATCTATGAGGGTTGCTGTTTGGATTGATGACTCGTTTTTTCATTTGGGCTTATTGTTAGAGAGTTTTTGGTGTTGTATCTCATTATTTTTGTTATTATATATAGAGTATGGGTTATTGTATTGGAGTAGATATACTTCAATATCGGGTGGTGGCCTTGCCGGAATTCGATATTAGAGTAGATGGGCGGTGGTTTATCCGAAGCTCATCTATCTACGATCCTTACATCACTAGAGCATTGTTAGTTTCTATCTTGTATTACTATGTTTCTATAGTCTGACTCTGTATCATTTGTTTTTTATATATATGTGTGCTCTCTTCTCTTCGGAAGACCACACATTTTTGCTTTTCAAAAAAAAAATTGGGTATTGGGATGATAGATGACATACACTAATCCCAAAAATTAGTTGTATGTCGATCGATTGATTGACATGCTGTTATAAGTGTTAAATATTTATATTTGATGCTTATACAGTGTAGAACGCACTCTGGATGATGGTTGATTATTTATCGTTGTTATTTTGTACATGTGTTGTAGAAAATCCATATAATTAACATTATATGGTAATTGATTGGGCCTCATTCCAGTTTTGAAATAAAAATATTTGAAAAAGAAATATTTGAAATAGAATATTTGGAAATAGAAATATATGAAGCCGTGTTGATTAGATTGATGCCACTTTGACGTGAACGATATTTATATCGATTTTATTCAATTTTCAGTGTATATTGAAAGTGATTTCGAAATTTGAATTATATTGAAAATAATCGAAATTCGAATTAAATTGAATTCAAATTTAAATTGAATAGAATTGAATTCAAATTGAAATTGAAAAGAATTGAATTCAAATTGAAATTGAATAGAATTGAATTCAAATTAAATTGAAAAAATTGAAATTCGAATTAAATTGAGTAGAATTGAAATTCGAATTAAATTGAAATGAATTGAAATTCGAATTAAATTGAAATTGAATTGAAATTGAATTGAAATCGATTTGAAATGAATTTTAAAATGATTTATAAAGCACATTTTGAATTGAAATCAATGAAGTATATATAATATAATGGCCTGAATAGAACGCGCCGCGCCGCAGCAGTTCGTGAATTTCGACCATTTATTTCGAATGGATATTGCGGGAGATTCGACCGTCGAATTCTCCTAAAACTGGAACCGTTGGGTTCGTATCGAAAAGAGCTTTCTAACGAATATTAGAAATTGTAAATCTAACGGTTGTATTTGGCATTATGTCCAAATCAAATTTGGAAAAGGTCGATGTAAGTGTAGTTCGTTGGCCGTTGGTGGAAATCGACTGTACGGGCCTTGATAAAATTATTAAAAATAGTAATAATGTGTGTAAAATCATAAGAAATGATTTGTGAAGAATTGGGATGAAAAACTCCATATTTGAAAAGATAAAAATAGATTTTTATCGAAATGAAATAGTTTTGAACTAGAATAATAATTTATTTATTTTTAAAATAAATAAATTGGATTTGATGGTTTTGAAAATAACCAGAATTTCCAATAATTGCATTGGAATGGATTTGAATCAAAATTGTCTTCGGAATATTTCGATGTGGGATTTCGTGATTATACAGATATTGTTGTGGGAATTTTAAAGATATATATATATATATCGTTATTTCCAATACGATATTTGTTGGTCGTAGAATTTGATATTGAATATAAGCCAATATATTTTCTATTCAGAGCCTTGTATTTAATATCAAATGTGATTTGGGTTTTGTCGTGAATGGTGTCTTCATTAACACTGTTCTTAAGCCCACTTGAGAAAAAGATTAAATCTTTTTATTTATGTTTAATGAAGTGTACCAATTAAATAATATTTAATTGGAATTGAATTGGTATTGATTTTTGGATTTATCGTGAACAGTGTTTTGAATAACACTTGTTCTTTAACCCGTTAATTAATGGAATGTGATTATGGGTTTATCGTGAACCGTGTTTTAAATGACACTGATTCTTTAACCCAGTTAAAGATTAAAACTAAGTGGAGTTTTAATAAATCTTTAATTAGATTGAAAAGATCGAGAATGGAGTATCGCTAGTTTTACTCCAGGTGATAGTTAAATCTTTAATTAGATTTGAACGTGAGATGGTAATTGAATTTACCGATAACACCGTGGTGTTAGATATGAAGTATTACCAGTTTTACTTCATGGGATGAATAGGTGGGGCTTGGGAGATAAAATAAATTATTACTCCAGTGTGGTTCGCTAATCCCGACTAGTTTGAATTGATATTCAAAGAAGATTAAAGAATAAATTTAAAGAATTTATCTTTGATAAAATAAATGGGAACTTATCCCAAAGTATAAGAATATTTGAACAAAAGAATATTCTGAATTGGAATGAGGCGTATGTTGTGTTTGTGTAACACTTGTTTATTATATACGCGAGTTATTCAGAAAGACCGGGTTTATCCCATTCTGAATAACTGATTCGACGTGGTGTCGAAGATGAAGATGGCGGTCGAAGACCGGAGGTCTTCACGTCGTTTGGATAATTAATGATGATCTTGATTGGGCTGTACACCCAAGAAGATGGAAACAATTGGTGATCGTCTAGACGTACTTGGAGATTGATGGATATGCGGGGTACTAGGTGCCTCCGGTTTCGTTCAGACCCAGAACGAACTTATAAATGGACTGTGTGTCTGACATTGGATTTTATTCTATGTGATTGATTTCTATTAAATATATATCTGTTTGGCAGCGGAGAATTTATTCTCTTGCTTAACGCCCTTCTCGGAGACGTACGAGCTTAGAGGTTATATATTGATGGATATCAAACGCATGGAGTGAATTGCCTGTGAGGCAATATGATCAAGGCTTCTGTTGAAAAGCAAAGTCTTGTGGGTGATGATCAAAGCACATCCTGTGTGGCACAGCTTTGTGTAACGTGAATTCGCGAGCCTCACACCCCGGTGGTGAACCAAAAACGGGAGAGGACCTCAGGGAGGACATGCGTTTCTTTCTAGTTAGAAGTGGCGTCAGTGGTTTTACACGCCCTGACGAGTTTGACTTATGTGGTTGTTGCTGTTGCGAGGCGCCTCGGTTAGATCAGACGATCCGGGTACGATGGAGTTATTCGTTGGCTCATTTACGCCCCAAAGGGCGGGGAAACGTAGTGTTCAGGCATAATAATCCACATCGGTGGACCGGCCCTGTCGCTCCAAGGCTTTCCTGCGCGCTTGCCTGAGGCTCGGGCTAGAGAGTCTCGAATTCGGTAGAGGACTATCTTTTGCCTCGGTTCACAGATGGAAATCCAATTTCCGAATGTGATATGTGCGGTTTTGATTGTAAACCTATATATGGCGACATAATGGCATGGGACGCTCATGTCGCCTATGATTGATACTTATGATTTGAAATTGTTTTGACACTATACACTTATAGTAATATTAAAAACATGAAATTTAGCGTATCAAGCATTCTTTGGCTATTATAAGGTAAAAAACCCTATCCTCCGGCTTGCGTTGCATTGTGTGATGGTACCTGGATCTTATAATAGCTTCATTTTTCTTTATTTAGCAATGCGATGTTGTTTTATGCACTGGTATTCTTGGGAGGAAGCCCATTCCGTGTTATACGGCGTGGTCTCTTGATTTACCGAACTTTAAAATAAAGATTAATAATTGTTTTAGTTCTCACACCAGTCCCATGACTGACCTGGAGTTTATTGTTTTAACCTAAACTCTGGGTGCCCTTATTTTGACACGGGCAGCTAGTAGTTTTGGTTTTGCAGATTTATATTCACACGATCCTGATTTACAGCTGGAACGACACTCGAAAAGCTTTGTATCCGCGTATTACTTCTAGTTGTGTATTGTATTATTTTCCGCTGCTATGTAATTTATTGTAATCTCTGATATTTTGTAATGTATAATATTCATTTATACTCTGTATATTCTTGTATTCTGATGGAATTGTTGTAATATACAATGAAATGTTCTTCCGTTTGCGTTCTTCTGTGGCTTGTTCACGAACTATCCGCGCTTTCCATACCGGGGAAGTCACGGGTTTTCACACATACCTATTAGCAATGGCTTCTCTGTTATTGAAGAGATAAAGTGAAACGACCCGAACTTCCCCGGTAAGGAAAGCCCGGATTGAATTGAGGGCAAGCCACATCGGAACGCAAACAGAAGAACATTTCATTGCTAATTACAACAATTCCATCAGAATACAAGAATATACAGAGTATGAATAAATATCATACGGAAAATATCAGAGATTTAAATTACATTACATAGCAGCGGAAAAATAATACAAAACACAACTGAAAGTAATACACGGATACAGAGCTTTCCAAGTATCGTTCCAGCTGTAAACCAGGATCCTGTGAATATAAATCTACAAAACCAAAACTACTAGCTGCTCGTGTCGAAAATAAGGGCACCCAGAGTTTAGGTTAAAACAATAAACTCTAGGTCAGTCATGTGACTGGTGTGAGAACTAAAACAATTATTTAAAACTTTACTTTAGATCATATATATCAAGGGGCCACGCCGTATAACACGGAACGGGTTTCCTCCTAAGAATACCAGTGCATATAACAAAACAGCGCAGTACTTTTTGGAAAAATGAAGCTATTATAAGACCCAGGTCCTATCACACAATGCAATGCAACGCAAGCCAGGGGATAGGGTTTTCTCTTATAATAGCCAAACATGCTTGGTATGTTTAAAACAAATCATTTGATACTATTATAAGTGCATAGTGTATAAAACAACTTCAAATCATAAGTATCAATCATAGACGGCATAGGTGCCCCATACCACTATGTCGTCATATATAGGTATACAATCAAACCCGCAAAGTCACGTATTGGAAGTTGGATTTCCATCTGTGAACCGAGGCAAGGGATCGTCCTCCACCGAATTCGAGACAATCTAGCCCATGTCTCAGGAACAGTCGCAATTGTCCCATGGATCGTCAGGGCCGGTCCACCGATGTGGATTATTATACCTGAACACTGTGTTTCCCCGCCCTTTGGGGCGCTAATGAGCCAAATGACTCCATCGGCTCCACACAATCACCGATATATCCGAGGTGCCTAGCAACAGCAACAACCACACAGGTGAAAATAATAAAATTGTCAGGGCTGGTAGGTCACTGACACCACCCTAGCTAGAAGGAAACGCATGCCCTCCCTGAGGTCCTCTCCCGTTTCAAGTTCACTACCGGGGTGTGAGGCTCGCAAATCAACGCAACACAAAGCTATGCCACACAGATCGTGCTTTGATCATCAACTACAAGACTCTGCTTTTCAACAAAAGCCTTGATCATTTTCCACTTAGGCATGCCACACAGGCAATTCACTCCATGCGATTGATATCCATCAATATACAACTGAAAGTAATACACGGATACAGAGCTTTCCGAGTATCGTTCCAGCTGTAAACCAGGATCCTGTGAATATAAATATGCAAAACCAAAACTACTAGCTGCCCATGGCGAAAATAAGGGCACCCAGAGTTTAGGTTAAAACAATAAACTCCAGATCAGTCATGTGAACGGTGTGCAAACTAAAACAGTTATTTAAAACTTTACTTTAAATCAGATATATCAAGGGGCCATGCCATATAACATGGAACGGGTTTCCTCCCAAGAATACCAGTGCATATAACAAAACAGCGCAATGCTTTTTGGAAAAAAGAAGCTATTATAAGACCTAGGTCCTATCACACAATGCAACGCAAGCCAGGGGATAGGGTTTTCCCTTATATTAGCCAAACATGCTTGGTACGTTTAAAACAAATCACTTGATACTGTTATAAGTGCATAGTATATAAAACAACTTCAAATCAAAAGTATCAATCATAGACGGCATAAGTGCCCTATACCACTATGTCGCCGTATATAGGTATACAATCAAAACCGCAAAGTCACGTATTAGAAGTTGGATTTCCATCTGTTAACCGAGGCAAGGGATCTCCCTCCACCGAATTCGAGACAATCTAGCCCATGTCACAGGAACAGTCGCAACTGCCCCATGGATCGTCAGGGTCGGTCCACCGATGTGGATTATTATGCCTGAACACTGCATTTCCCCGCCCTTTGGGGGCGTAAATGAGCCAAATGACTCCATCGGCTCCACACAGTCACCGATATATCTGAGGCGCCTCGCAACAGCAACAACCACACAGGTGAAAATAATATAAATGCCTGGGCTGGTAGGTCACTGACATCACCCTAGCTAGAAGGAAACACATGCCCTCCCTGAGGTCCTCTCCCGTTTCAGGTTCACAACCGGGGTGTGAGGCTCGCGAATAAACCCTACACAAACTATGCCACACAGGTCGTGCCTTGATCCTTAACCACAAGACTCGGCTTTTCAACAAAAGCCTTGATCATTTGCCACTTAGGCATGCCACATAGGCAATTCACTCCATGCGATTGATATCCATCAATATATAACGCCTGAGCTTGTACGTCTCCGAGAAGGGCGTTAAGCAAGAGAATAAATTCTCCACCGCCAAAAAGATATATATTTAATAGAAATCAATCACCCAGAATAAAATCCAATGTCAGACACACAGTCCATTTACAAGTTCATTCTGGGTCTGAACGAAACCGGAGGCTCCTTGTACCTCGCATATCCATCGATCTCCAAGTACGTCTGGACAATCACCAACTGATTCCCTCCTCTTAAGTGTACAGCCCAATCAAAATCATCAGTAATCACCCAAACGATGTGAAGACCTCCAGTCTTCGACCACCATCTTCATCCTCGACACATCGTCGAATCGGTTTTTCAGAATGGGATAAACCCGGTCTTTCTGAATAACCCGCGTATATAATAAACAAGTGTTACTCAAACACAACATACGCCTCATTCCAATTCAGAATATTTTTTATTCAAATATTCTTATACTTTGGGAAAGGTTCCCATTAATTTTATCAAAGATAAATTCTTTAAATTTATTCATTAATCTTCTTTTGAATATCAATTGAAATCAAATTATGGTTTATCCAAACTAGTCGGGATTAACGAACCTTACCGAAGTAATCATTTGTTTTAATTTCCCAATCCCAACCTATTTATCCCATGAATTAAAACAGGTAATACTTCTTATCTAACACCACGGTGTTATCGGTAAATTCAATTACCATTTCATGTTCAAATCTAATTAAAGATTTAACTATCGCCTGGAGCAAAACTGGTGATACTCCATTCTCGATCATTTCAATCTAATTAAAGATTCATTAAAACTCCACTTGGTTTTAATCTTCCCAAAAATCAATATTAATGATTATTTAACTTGGGAAATCTTATCCTGTCTTTAATTGGGTTAAAGAACCAATAACATTTAAAACACGGTTCACTATAAACCCAAAATCACATTCCATTAATTATCGGCTTAAAGAACAAGTGTTATACATAGCACCGTTCATGATAAACCTAAAAATCAATTCAAATTTAATTCCAATTAAATACCATTTAATTGGTATACTTCATTAAATCAAAATAAAAAGATTTAACCTTTTTCTCAATTGGGTTTAAGAACAGTGTTAATGAAGACACCATTCAAGAAAAACCCCAAATCCCATTTGATATTAAATACAAGGCTCTGAATAGAAAATATATCAGCTTATATTCAATATCAAATTCTACGACCAACAAATATCGTATTGGAAATAACGATACAAACGTATCTTTAAAATTTCCATAACAATATCTGTATAATCACGAAATCCAACATCTAAATATTCCAAAGATAATTTCGATTCAAATCCATTCCAATTCAATTATTGGAAATTCTGGTTACTTTTAAAACCCTTTCTAATCCAATTTATTTATTTTAAAACTAAATGGATTCTAGTTCTAGTTCAAAATTAGTTCCTTTCGATAAAAATCTATTTTTATCTTTTCATCCCAGTTCTTCCCAAATCATTTCTAATGATTTTACACAAATTATTACTATTTTTAATTATTTTATCAAGGCTCGTACAGTCGATTTCCATCAACGACCATCGAACTGCACTTACACCAACCTTTTCCAAATTTGATTTGGACATAAATCCAAATCCAACCGTTAGATTTCAATTCTCTAATATTCGTTAGAAATCTCTTTTCGATACGAACCCAATGGTTCCGGTTTTAGGAGAATCCGACGGTCGAATCTCCCGTAATGTCCATTCGAAGTCAATGGTCGAAATTCGCGAACTGCCGCGGCGCGGAGCGTTCTATTCAGGCCATTATATTATGTGTATAATATATATAATATATACTTCATCGATTTCCTTTTAAAACGTATTTTATTAATCGTTTTAAATTCGTTTTCAAAATGGTTTCAACTTCGTATTCAATTTCTAATCAAAATTGAATGTTCCATATCATCGATATATAAATGATACTATTTTCAGAACGTTATATTCTGTAATCACTTCCTTTTCTATAATCATTATAAAAACGAATATTGTCAATACAAATATCGTTCGCGTTCAAATGGCGCATATCTAACCAACACGGCTTTTATATATTTCAATAACTTCGTTATTCTATTTACAAATGAATATTTTCTTCAACACATGAATATATATTTTATTCAACACCAGAATATATGTATTTTTATTCAACACATGAATATTTATTCTATTCAACACATGAATATTTATTCTATTCAACACATGAATTTATATTTTTATTCAACACATGAATATTTATTCTATTCACCACATGAATATTTATTCTATTCAACACATGAATATTTATTCTATTCAACACATGAATTTATATTTTTAATCAACACATGAATATTTTCATTTTATTCAACACATGAATATTTTCTTTTATAATATTCTTTATTTTTCAAATTAGAATGAGGCCCAATCAATGACCATATAATGTTAATTATATGTATTCCATACAAAACATGTATATAATAGCAACGATAAATAATCAACCATCATCCAGAGTGCACCACACAACTGCATATGCATTAAATATCAATAATTAACACTTACACAGTCTGTCAACCCATCGATTGACATACAACTAAACAATCGGGATTAGTGTATGTCAAATATCATCCCAATACCCGTGTGGGATTTCAAATCAACAAACACAGATTTTTATTTGTGCAGTTGGGCGATGTGTAAAATTTATCGTTCCAATCAATATCACTCAAATCAGTGTATATAAACAAATCGTCCGATTTGTTTATTACTATTTATTTTATATACGCGTTAAAAATCATATTTTTAACTATAAAATATTTTATTTCATTCCACATCACACAATCAAATTTCACAACACAACAATCGAACAAACAAGTCATCCATGGTCTGTAGACGAGTGTTGGGTGCTACTAAGCACCGTCTGCATCCTAGTATATATTTCAACTAGAAATCAAAATAAAAGTGAGGAGTTCTCACAGATTAGCTAAACCAAACGCCTTGACTCTTCATATGCAGAAAATCTTTGTCGTGTTCGCCTTTTGTCACTTTCGTTGTCCGTGTTCACTACATATATAAAAATCACATTTTTATATCGCTACAACATATATAAAAATCATATTTTTTATTCTCTATATTATAAAAATTATATTTTTATAATCTCTACTATATAAAAATCATATTTTTACTTCGCTTTCTAAATAATAAAAATTGTATTTTTATATCGATCTTAACATTATAAAAATCATATTTTTATAATTTAATTTTACATACAAAAATCAAATCTGTTTTTATTTAAAAATCATATCTTCTCTCTTTTTCAAAATCAAATCTTTTCTGAAGCTAAAAATCCTATTTTACATACTTCTTTATACAATAAAAATCAATCCTTTCTTCTTATAAAAATCTACATTTGCTAAATAAAAATCAATCCTAAAATTCTATGTTTAACATATAAAAACTTATCTTTGTATTTAAAACCATCTCGTTATAAAGTATGAACTTTTCTCTATATAAAACTATGAACTTTTCCTATATAAAAACATGAACTTTTCCTATATATAAACATAACCTTTTCCTATATAAAAACATAACCTTTACATAAACAAAAATATAAGCTTTTGCCATATAAAAATATAAACTTTTTACTTATAAAAATATAAGCTTTTTTTAGTTAAAAACCATATTTTTTTTTTCAGTTAAATGAAAATAGAAATCGAAGGAAAAATATATCAAAAACTCACAGCGCATAGGAGGGGTTGCTTCCATCGACCGTAGGGGCTGCTGGTGGTGGTGCTGCGCTCGCCGACGCGATGGGGTTTTGGTCACGCGGTGGTAGCGGCGTGGTCTTTCCAAGCGGGTACGGGAGTTGGGGTCGCGGACTTCAATCGAAGGGAGGGGAAGGAGACAAGTTCGATGTGGGGAAGGGGGTGACACGTTGCGGTGACGGGGTGGAGGCGCGTGGCGAGGTGGAGGCGCGATCGAAGGAAAGGGGGGCGACGAGGGTGGTCGGGTTTTATTTTTTTATTTGGATCTGATCTGGAATGAGAGAGAGAGAGAAGAGGGGTGAGGGATATATATTTATTTATTTATTATTTTATTTTATTTTATTTTATGAAAAAGTTAACTTTTAATTCGTACACCAAATGAGACCCAACAACTGTCGCCCCTAGCTAATTACCCCCATTCCGAACACAATGGGATATGTATCGTAAGCCAATTCAGCTGTTTCGATAGGTTTTTATCATATTAAAATATAAATCAATATATATTCAATTTTAAATGTACATTTCAATTTACCGGGGCCACATACGGACTCTAAAAATTACAGAAAAATTACTTCTAGCTTCGTATTGACGATATGGTGCTAACAAAACTAATTTCATCAAATTTGAAGACCGTTTGAAAAATGGCCATTTTCTGGTCGATCCAAATTGACTAAAACTGTTAAAACACGTTTAACTTTGCCACACTCACATATTGATTCAGAAAATTATGCCAATTGGAATCTAGCAATAATTCGACATCTCGGATCCAACAAAAGTGGTTTCGTTGAAAACAGAGGTCGTTTGCAAAATTTCCAATTTTAATGGCAAAAATTCCATAGCGACTATTCTGAAATTTCAACTGGGCATAAATTTTTATCCCCGCTATGAAATTTCAATTCTTCGGATTCGTTGGAAAGGTATTTTCAAATAAATTCTAATATTTTTGGTTTCGCTAAAATCTGGTTTATTTTGAATCCTGTACATTCATTTGAATTTTGAAATCGAATTTTCAAACTACCGCGCCATTTTAAATTCCTTTTATATTTAAAATAAAATATTTATATTCTAACGACGATTTATATAAATATATATGTTCGAATTCTATTCAAAATAAATTTCTCGTCGTTATTATTTAAAATATATCATTTTAAATATTCAAAATACAATAAAATTGCCAAAATAAAAATTTTAAATTGGCTCATATTTTCGGGTTATTACAATCTCCCCCACTTAAAAATTTTCGTCCCCGAAAAGGAACGAAGCCGAAAGTTGTTTAACTAATCAATTCAACTTTCATTATTTTCATCACAGCTTAAGTTCTTCAACTTTTCAGTTTTTAAGAACTTTTCAAATTCTTCAAAGACTTGGCTAACACCCTAAATTTTCGAAAAATTTCGCCATAACCTCCCCTGCTCCGTGAGCTTCGGGATATTTCAAATAGCCTCCCATGGCCCTCACCAATCCAAAAAGAAAAAGAAACAGCCAAGCGGCTCAAAAAATCACCCAAACCCAATAAATTCGTAAACGTGTACCTATTTGTCGGGCAAACAATTTTATTCCACTTCCCTAGCCTCCTTGCTATGACCTGTTCAATGTAAGTACATGTATATGCATGCAAATGCGACAAATTTTCAATACAATTCAATATTTTGTACAATTTGGCTAAAGGGTTCAAATTTATTAATCAACCAATAATCAATCAACACAACTAGCAATCAATTAGTTGATTAGCTTTTCAAACTCATAACTTTGATATATAGTCAAAAATCACGTTTTTGACGCCAAGTCCCAACAATATATTCTAACTATATTTTTGTTCTCACACCAGTCTAATGGAAATATATAGAGATCCCAATTTCGAAACTCGAACATAAATCCACTGATGATGCAACTAGTATCATCATTGTCATCTCCGGGCGACTAGAGTGTGATTCTATATCTACCCAATATATTAAAACTTCGAATACTCGTGGATCAGACGTATATGCAAAAAATTTATATATTGGATTGCCCAAATTCAATACAAATAAATATTCAAATATGTTGAATAAGGTTAAAATTTTCAAAACAAAATTTGTTTTCATTTTTAAAAATATACTCTTCACACTCGTTCTAGGATACTACTGATCCCATCTCTAACGAGTCATTCTATCGTATGGTTCTAATGTGTCTTGTTCTCCGAGCTCTGTAAACCAAATCTCTGATACCACAATGAATCGACCCAAACTTCCCCGGTAAGGAAAGCCCGGATTGAATTGAGGACAAGCCACATCGGAACGCAAACAGAAGAACATTTCATTGCTAAATACAACAATTCCATCAGAATACAAGAATATACAGAGTATGAATAAATATTACGCAGAAAATATCATAGATTTAAATTACATTACATAGCAGTGGAAAAATAATACAAAACACAACTGAAAGTAATACACGGATACAGAGCTTTCCGAGTATCGTTCCAGCTGTAAACCAGGATCCTGTGAATATAAATATGCAAAACCAAAACTACTAGCTGCCCATGGCGAAAATAAGGGCACCCAGAGTTTAGGTTAAAACAATAAACTCCAGATCAGTCATGTGAACGGTGTGCAAACTAAAACAGTTATTTAAAACTTTACTTTAAATCAGATATATCAAGGGGCCATGCCATATAACATGGAACGGGTTTCCTCCCAAGAATACCAGTGCATATAACAAAACAGCGCAATGCTTTTTGGAAAAAAGAAGCTATTATAAGACCTAGGTCCTATCACACAATGCAACGCAAGCCAGGGGATAGGGTTTTCCCTTATATTAGCCAAACATGCTTGGTACGTTTAAAACAAATCACTTGATACTGTTATAAGTGCATAGTATATAAAACAACTTCAAATCAAAAGTATCAATCATAGACGGCATAAGTGCCCTATACCACTATGTCTCCGTATATAGGTATACAATCAAAACCGCAAAGTCACGTATTAGAAGTTGGATTTCCATCTGTTAACCGAGGCAAGGGATCTCCCTCCACCGAATTCGAGACAATCTAGCCCATGTCACAGGAACAGTCGCAACTGCCCCATGGATCGTCAGGGTCGGTCCACCGATGTGGATTATTATGCCTGAACACTGCATTTCCCCGCCCTTTGGGGGCGTAAATGAGCCAAATGACTCCATCGGCTCCACACAGTCACCGATATATCCGAGGCGCCTCGCAACAGCAACAACCACACAGGTGAAAATAATATAAATGCCTGGGCTGGTAGGTCACTGACACCACCCTAGCTAGAAGGAAACACATGCCCTCCCTGAGGTCCTCTCCCGTTTCAGGTTCACAACCGGGGTGTGAGGCTCGCGAATAAACCCTACACAAACTATGCCACACAGGTCGTGCCTTGATCCTTAACCACAAGACTCGGCTTTTCAACAAAAGCCTTGATCATTTGCCACTTAGGCATGCCACATAGGCAATTCACTCCATGCGATTGATATCCATCAATATATAACGCCTGAGCTTGTACGTCTCCGAGAAGGGCGTTAAGCAAGAGAATAAATTCTCCACCGCCAAAAAGATATATATTTAATAGAAATCAATCACCCAGAATAAAATCCAATGTCAGACACACAGTCCATTTACAAGTTCATTCTGGGTCTGAACGAAACCGGAGGCTCCTTGTACCTCGCATATCCATCGATCTCCAAGTACGTCTGGACAATCACCAACTGATTCCCTCCTCTTAAGTGTACAGCCCAATCAAGATCATCAGTAATCACCTAAACGATGTGAAGACCTCCAGTCTTCGACCACCATCTTCATCCTCGACACATCGTCGAATCGGTTTTTCAGAATGGGATAAACCCGGTCTTTCTGAATAACCCGCGTATATAATAAACAAGTGTTACTCAAACACAACATACGCCTCATTCCAATTCAGAATATTTTTTATTCAAATATTCTTATACTTTGGGAAAGGTTCCCATTAATATCAAAGATAAATTCTTTAAATTTATTCTTTAATCTTCTTTTGAATATCAATTCGAATCAAATTATGGTTTATCCAAACTATTCAGGATTAACGAACCTTACCGAAGTAATCATTTGTTTTAATTTCCCAATCCCAACCTATTTATCCCATGAAGTAAAACTGGTAATACTTCATATCTAACACCACGGTGTTATCGGTAAATTCAATTACCATTTCACGTTCAAATCTAATTAAAGATTTAACTATCGCCAGGAGCAAAACTGGTGATACTTCATTCTCGATCATTTCAATCTAATTAAAGATTCATTAAAACTCCACTTAGTTTTAATCTTCCCAAAAATCTATATTAATGATTATTTAACTTGGGAAATCTTATCTTGTCTTTTACTGGGTTAAAGAACCAATATCATTTAAAACACGGTTCACTATAATCCCAAAAATCAATTCAAATTCAATTCTAATTAAATACCATTTAATTGGTATACTTCATTAAATCTAAATAAAAAGATTTAACCTTTTTCTCAACTAGGTTTAAGAACAATGTTAATGAAGACACCATTCAAGACAAACCCCAAATCCCATTTGATATTAAATACAAGGCTCTGAATAGAAAATATATCGGCTTATATTCAATATCAAATTCTACGATCAACAAATATCGTATTGGAAATAACGATATAAACGTATCTTTCAAATTTCCATAACAATATCTGTATAATCACGAAATCCAACATCGAAATATTCCAAAGATAATTTCAATTCAAATCCATTCCAATTCAATTATTGGAAAATCTGGTTACTTTTAAAACCCTTTCTAATCCAATTTATTTATTTTAAAAATAAATGGATTCTAGTTCTAGTTTATAACTAGTTCCTTTCGATAAAATTCTATTTTTTATGGAGTTTTTCATCCCAATTCTTCCCAAATCATTTCTTATGATTTTACACAAATTATTACTATTTTTAATAATTTTATCAAGGCCCGTACAGTCGATTTTCATCAACGGCCATCGAACTGGACTTATAGCGACCTTTTCCAAATTTGATTTGGACATAATTCCAAATCCAACTGTTAGATTTCAAATATCTAATATTCGTTAGAAAGCTCTTTTCAATAGGAACCTAACGGTTCTGGTTTTAGGAGAATTCGACGGTCGTATCTCCCGTAATGTCCATTCGAAGTCAATGGTCGAAATTCGCAAACTGCCGCGGCGCGGTGCATTTTATTCAGGCCATTATATTATATATATAATATATATAATATATACTTCGTCGATTTCCTTTTAAAACGTATTTTATAAATTGTTTTAAATTTGTTTTCAAAATGATTTCAACTTCATATTCAATTTCTAATCAAAATTGAATATTCCATATCATCGATATATAAATGATACTATTTTCAAAACGTTATATACTTTAATCACTTCCTTTTCTATAATCATCATAAAAACGAATATAGTCAATATAAATATCATTCGCATCCAAATGGCGCATATCTAACCAATACGGCTTTTATACATTTCAATAACTTCGTTATTCTATTCACAAATGAATATTTTCTTCTACACGTGAATATATATTTCTATTCAACGCATGAATATATATTTTATTCAACACCTGAATATACGTATTTTTATTCAACACGTGAATATTTATTCTATTCAACACATGAATTTATATTTTTATTCAACACATGAATATTTATTCTATTCAACACATGAATATTTATTCCATTCAACACATGAATTTATATTTTTATTCAACACATGAATATTTTTATTTTATTCAACACATGAATATTTTCTTTTATAATATTCTTTATTTTCCAAATTAGAATGAGGCCCAATCAATTATCACATAATGTTAATTATATGGATTCCATACAACACATGTATACAATAGCAACGATAAATAATCAACCATCATCCAGAGTGCACAACACAACTGCATAATCATTAAATATCAATAATTAACGCTTACATAGTCTGTCAACCCATCGATTGACATACAACTAAACAATCGGGATTAGTGTACGTCAAATATCATCCCAATACCCGTGTGGGGTTTCAAATCAACAAACTCAGATTTTTATTTGTGTAGTTGGGCGATGTGTAAAATTTACCATCCCAATCAATATCAGTCAAATCAGTGTATATAAACAAATCGTCAAATTTGTTTATTACTATTTATTTTATATACACGTTAAAATTCATATTTTTAACTGTAAAATATTTTATTTCATTCCACATCACACAATCAAATTTCACAACACAGCAATCAAACAAACAAGTCATCCACGGTCTGTGGATGACGGGTTTCGGGTGTTACTAAGCACCTGATACCACGTTTGTGACGACCCCAAACCCCGATAGGACTGTGGCGAGGGTAATCTTTGGAATATAGCACATAAACAGATATAGCAGAACAGAAATAAATAAATACACCAGATAATGTACAATAGAATACACAGGATAAACATAATCATCAGAGTTACACAGTATATAGGATCATACTTGGTATAAATACAGTTCCACTATACATAAATGTCTACAACGGAAATCAAACATAATATGTACAATAGGAGCTGAACAACATAAAAGAGATAAATCATAGAATCCATCTTCAGCTCCAGCTATCCAGAAAGAGCCTGCTAAAACCTGAATACAAGGCTGCCCGTGTAGAAAAAGGGGCACCCGAGTTTGCAAGTGAAACAAACTACGAGTCAGTCATGGGAATGGTATGAGAAATCTACTTAACACATTTTACGATATGGCTAATCATAGGACCACGCCACTTTCGCGGAACGGGTTTACTCCATTGGATTGCCAATGCTTTAAAACAAATAAATCCTTTAAACATCGCAATGCTTTTTATAAAAATGAAGCCATTATAAGACTCAGCTCCCATCACATAATGCAACACAAACCGGAGGATAGTTTTACCGTATAATGGCCAAAATATGCTTAATACGAGCAAAACAAATCATTTGATATTATTGCTAGTGTATTTATGTTTCAAAAACAATTTCAATCATAACTATCAATCATAGACGACATGGGTACCATATATCATGTCGCCATATATATATATATATATATATATATATATATATATACAATCAAAACCGCACGGTGTCGTATTTGGAAATTGGATTTCCATCATGAACCAAGGCAAAAGATAGTCCTTATCGAATTCGAGACGCTTTAGCTCGCCCCTCAGGATCAGAACGCATCGACCCTTGGATCTTCAGGGCCGGTCCACCGATGTGGATTAAAATGCCTGAACACTGCGTTTTCCCGCCCTATGGGGCATTATTGTTCATATCTGACCACAGCATTGGCTCCAAAGACATCGAAGCATACCGAAGCCTCGCTTTCCATCATCCACATAAGTAAAATACCTAGGCGTGCAAAACCCAAAGCACCACTCCTAGATAGAAGGAAACGCATGTTCTCCCTGATGTCCTTCTCCCGTTTCTGGCTCATTCCGGGGTGTGAGGCTCGCGAAACAACGCTATACACAAAGTTATGCCACACAGGCCGTGCTTTGGTCATCAACCAAAAGACTTTGCTTTTCAATAGAAGCCTTGATCATCTGCCACTTTGGCATGCCACACAGGAAATTCACTCCATGCGACTGATTTCTATCGATATACAACCTCTGAGCTCGTACGTATCAGAGAAGGGCGTTAAGCAAGAGAATAAATTCTCCACCGCCAAACAGATATATATTTAACAGAGATCAATCAGCACAGAATAAAGTCCAATGTCAGACACACGGTCCATTTACTAGTTCGTTTTGGGTCTGAACAAAACCGGAGGCACTCAATACCTCGCATATCCGTACAACCAACAAGTACGTCCGGACGGCTACTACTTCAACCCCTTTAAGGTAGCTACTCCTATCATGAGCATCAGTAGCACCCCTCCATTCGACGTGAAGATCATCAGTCTTGCACCTTCTTCATATCTTCGACTTTCAATCGTCGATCAATTATTTGAAATAAGAATTAACTCGGCCTTTTCAAATAATTCGCGTATATTTAGAATTTCAAATTAATTCACTTCAATGGTTAAATTATTCGATATCACAAATTCTGTTCTTTAATTGTAATTTTCACGCCAAGCACATTCAACCATCAAATATCACATAAACCGAGCAAATTTAGTTTATTTCCATTCCATATTGTTTATAATGTTTTATCACGATTTATCTCTATTTTTATTTATTTAAAAATAGCTAATTCATTCAAATGACGCTTAAGGCCATAACGCGGTCATGGCGTTGTTTTTCTTCAGATTTGATTTACACATATCTGAAAATCTAACTGTTGGATCTTCACAAATTTTATATCATTAGAAAGATCTTTTCAAAGCGAATCTAACGGTTTCAGTTTTGGGAAAATCCGACGGTCGGATCTCCCGCACTAATCGTTTGAAGTTACGATTTCAAAATACGAACTGCAGCGTCGTTATTCGATTTAATTTAATTATATTTTTATTTATATATAAATATAATCGATTCTGGCGCTATTTTTCTTTAGATTTGAATTAAAAATTCTAGACAATCCAAACGTTGGATCTTCACACAGTGGGTGTCATTGGAAAGATATTTCCAAAGCGAACCCAATGGTTTCGGTTTCGGGAAAATCCGATGGTCGGATCTCCCGCACTAATCGTTTGAAATCACGGTTTCAAAACACGAACTATAGCTTCGTTATTCGATTTATTTTAATTATATTTATATAAATAAAATATGTATATGTAACAACCCGGAAAATCCGAGCCAGTTTAAAATTTTTATTTTGGCAATTTCAGCGAATTTTGAATATTTAAAATGAATTATTTTAAATAATAACGACGAGAAATTTATTTTGAATAGAATTCGAATGTATATATTTATATAGATCGTCGTTAGAATATAAATATTTATTTTAATTATAAAAGGAATTGAAAATGGTGCGGTAGTTCGAAAACTCGATTTCAAAGTTCAAATGAATGTACAGGATTCAAAATAAATAAGATTTAAGTGAAACCAAAAATATTTGAATCTAATTGAGAATATCTTTCCAACGAATCTGAAAAATTGAAATTTCATAGCGGGAATCTAAAGATATGTCCAAATGAAATTTCAGAATAGTCGCTATGGAATTCTGGCCCTTAAAAAAGGGAAATTTTGCAAACGACCTCGGATTTCGACGAAACCACTTTTGTTGGATCCGTGATGTCAAGTTATTGCTAGGTTTCAAATTTCGTAATTTTTCGACTCAATATGTGAGCGTGGTGAAGTAAAACGCGTTTGACCATTTTCAGTTGATTTTAATCGACTGGAAATTGGCCATTTTTCAAACGGTCTCAGAATTTGATGAAATTAGTTTTGTTAGGACCGTATCATCGATATGAAGTTAGAAAATATTTTTCGGGAATTTTTAGAATCAGTATGTGACCCAAGTAAATTGAAATGTACGTTCAAACTGAATATATACTGATTTATATTTTAAATTGAACGGAAATTGATGGTAACGATCGAATTGGCATACGAAACATATCCCATTGGTTTCGGATTGGGGGTAATTAGCTAGGGGCGACAGTCGTTGGGTTCAAAACAGAGTTTGAATGAAAAGTCAACTCTAGGAGATTAAATTAAATAGTTAATTAATTATAAATCAACACCCCCACTCGCCTTTCTCTCTCTCCCTCATTTTTCTCTCCCACCATTCGTTAGCAGAAAAGAAAATAAAAAGAAAAGAAAAATCTCGACACCTCGCCCATCGCTCCTCCGATCCGCCACGCCGGAGCACCCCACCGTCGGCCAACCTCCTCCGCAACCCTTCCCTCCGATGTCCCTCTGCCTCGCGCCCCTCTCTCACCCGAACCCAGACCCTGAAGCCCGCAACCCCTCCCTCCAATCCAGATCTGAAACCCTCCGCCCCCTGAAAACCCCACCACCTGACCCGCGCCAGCAGCCGCCTCCGACCACGCCCACCACCTCCGGCGAACGTAGGCAGACCCCTCCCCTTTCACAATTTTTCAACTGTAAGTTTTATTGATTTATTTATTTTTGTTTTGCTTTTTAATTTTTATTTTTATTAGGTATGATTAGCATTATTTGTAATGTAGAAATAAAATGGTTTTTATAATAAAATCGAATGGTTTTTAAAATAAAATTTGGGAAATATAGACGTGATTTGAAAATAAAAATAGACTTTGATTTGAAAATAATAATAGACGTGATTTGAAAATAAAAATAAACTTGATGTTATAAGGTACCAATATCATATGTTTTTGAAAAGGAAATAAAAGAATAAAAATATGATATTATAGAAAGAATAAAAATATGATTCTTATAGGATAGAGAATATAAAAATACGATTTTTATATATGTTGTAGCGAAATAAAAATTCGATTTTTATATAAGTAGCGGATTGAAAATAGAATTTTTATATAACAGAGAATATAAAAATATAATTTTTATTTATGTAGCGAAATAAAAATCTAATTTTTACTATATATATGTTTCTTTATATATGTAGTGAATCAAAAATAGAATTTTTATCTATATAGCATCGATGTAAAAATAGAATTTTTATCTATATAGAAGCGATGTAAAAATAGAATTTTTATCCATATGGAGTGATTATAAAAATATATGATTTTTATATACATAGCAACAATATAAAAATGTGATTTTTATATATGTGGTGGCTACGAGCAACGAAAGTGACAAAAGGCGAGAACAGCGAAGGCTTCTACATAAGAAGAGTCGTGGCATTTGGATTAGCTAGTCGGTGAGAACTTCTCACTTTAAATTTTCTTTTTTTTAGTTAAAATATATACTAGGATGCAGACGGTGTTCAGTAGCACCCGACACCCGTCGTCCACAGACCATGGACGGCTTGTATGCTTGTTTGTTTGATTTACTGTGTAATGGATTGTGTGATATGATGTGAAATGGAAATAAAATATTTATATAGTTAAAATATTTTATAGTTGAACATAAAATTTTAACGTGTATTTAAAATAAATAATTATAAACAAATCGGAGGTTTGTTTATATACATTGATTTGATTGATATCGATCGGGGTGATAAATTTTACACATCGACCAACTGCACAAACAAAATCTGTGTTTGATTGTTTGAAACCCCACACGGGTATTGGGATGATATATGACATACACTAATCCTAATAATTAGTTGTATGTCGATCGATTGATTGACAGATTGTCATAAGCATTAAATATTTATATTTGATGCTTATACAATGTAGAATGCACTATGGATGATGGTTGATTATTTATCGTTGTTATTTTATACGTATGTGGTAGAAAATCCATGTAATTAACATTATATGGTAATTGATTGGGCCTCATTCCAGTTTTGAATAAAAACATTTGAAAAGAAATATTGGAATAGAAATATTCGAAAAAGAAATATTTGAATAGAAATATTTGAAAATAGAAATATATGAAGTCGTGTTGATTAGATTGACGCTATTTTGGCGTGAACGATATTTATATCGATTTTATTCATTTTTCAATGAATAATTGAATAGATTTGAAATTGAATAGTTTTGAAATTCGAATTAAATTGAAATGAATTGAAATTCGATTTGAATTGAAAAGAATTGAAATTCGAATTGAATTCGATTTGAAATGAAATTAAAACGAATTTATATTGAAAAATTTAATCTTGATTTGAATTTGAAAAGGAAGTTAAAATCGTTTTGAAAACGAATTTAAAACGATTTATAAAATTCGTTTCGAAAGGAAATCGATGAAGTATATATTATATATATTATATATATTATATAATGGCCTGAATAGAACGCGCCGCGCCGCGGCCGTTCGTGAATTTCGACCATTGACTTCGAATGGATATTGCGGGAGATCCGACCGTCGGATTCTCCTAAAACCGGAACCGTTGGGTTCGTATCGAAAAGAGATTTCTAATGAATATTAGAGATTAGAAATCTAATGGTTGGATTTGGAATTATGTCCAAATCAAATTTGGAAAAGGTCGTTGTAAGTGCAGTTCGATGGCCGTTAATGGAAATTGACTGTATGGGCCTTGATAAAATTATTAAAAATAGTAATAATTTGTGTAAAATCATAAGAAATGATTTGTGAAGAATTGGGATGAAAAACTCCATATTTGAAAGGATAAAAATAGATTTTTATCGAAATGAACTAGTTTTGAACTAGAATAATAATTTGTTTATTTTTAAAATAAATAAATTAGATTTGAAATGGTTTTGAAAATAACCAGGATTTCCAATGATTGAATTGGAAGGGATTTGAATCGAAATCATCTTTGGAATAGTTCGATGTTAGGTTTTGTGATTATACAGATGTTGTTATGGAAATTTGAAAGATATATATATCGTTATTTCCAATACGATATTTGTTAGTCGTAGAATTTGATATTGAATATAAGCCGGTATATTTTCTATTCAGAGCCTTGTATTAAATATCAAATGTGATTTGGGTTTGTCGTGAATGGTGTCTTCATTAACACTGTTCTTAAACCCAGTTGAGAAAAAGATTAAATCTTTTTATTTAAATTTAATGAAGTGTACCAATTAAATAATATTTAATTGGAATTGAATTGGTATTGATTTTTGGTTTTATCATGAACAGTGTTTTAAATAACACTTGTTCTTTAACTCGATAATTAATGAATGTGATTTTGGGTTTATAGTGAACCGTGTTTTAAACGACATTGGTTCTTTAAACCAGTTAAAGACAGGATATTGATTTATGTGAAGATTAAAACTAAGTGGAGTTTTAATGAATCTTTAATTAGATTGAAATGATCGAGAATGGAGTATCACCAGTTTTGCTCCAGGCGATAGTTAAATCTTTAATTAGATTTGAATGGGGAATGGTAATTGAATTTAGCGATAATACCGTGGTGTTAGATATGAAGTATGACCAGTTTTACTTCATGGGATAAATAGGTTGGGATTGTGGAATAAAATAAATTATTACTTCGGTGTGGTTCGCTAATCCCGACTAGTTTGATTTGATATTCAAAGAAGATTAAAGAATAAATTTAAAGAATTTGTCTTTGATCAAAGTAATGGGAACCTTTGCCAAAGTATAAGAATATTTGAATAAAAGAATATTCTGAATTGGAATGAGGCGTATGTTGGGTTTGTGTAACACTTGTTTATTATATACGCGAGTTATTCAGAAAGACCAGGTTTATCCCATTCTGAATAACTGATTCGACGTGGTGTCGAAGATGAAGATGGTGGTTGAAGACCGGAGGTCTTCACGTCGTTTGGGTGGTTACTTATGTTCTTGATTGGGCTGTACACCCAAGAGGAGAGGGTCAGTTAGTGGTCGTCCAGAGGTACTTGGAGATCGATGGATATGCGGGGTACTAGGTGCCTCCGGTTTCGTTCAGACCCAGAACGAACTTGTAAATGGACTGTGTGTCTGACATTGGATTTTGGTCTGTGTGGTTGATTTCTATTAAATATATATCTGTTTGGCGGCGGAGAATTTATTCTCTTGCTTAACGCCCTTCTCGGAGACGTACGAGCTCAAGGGTTATATGTTGATAGATATCAAACGCATGGAGTGAATTGCCTGTGTGGCATGCCTAAGTGGCAATTGATCAAGGCTTCTGTTGAAAAGCAAAGTCTTGTCGTGATGATAAAAGCACGGCCTGTGTGGCATAGCTTTGTGTAACGTTGATTCGCGAGCCTCACACCCCGGTTGTGAACCAAAAACGGGAGAGGACCTCAGGGAGGGCATGCGTCTCTTTCTATCTAGAAGTGGCGTCTGTGGTTTTACACGCCCTGGCGAGTTTGACTTATGTAGTTGTTGCTGTTGCGAGGCGCCTCGGATATATCGGTCATTCTCCAATCGATAGAGTCATTCGTTGGCTCATTTACTCCCCATAGGGCGGGGAGACGTAGTGTTTAGGATTTTGTCTAATCCACATCGGTGGACCGGCCCTGTGGCTCCAAGGGTCAATGCGTTCTGTCCCTGGGACTTGGGCTAGACAGTCTCGAATCGGTAGAGGACGATCCCTTGCCTCGGTTCATAGAAGGAAATCCAATTTCCATTACGTGACTTTGCGGTTTTGATTGTATAACCTATATATGGCGACATAGTGGTATGGGGCGCTTATGCCGTCTATGATTGATACTTATGATTTGAAATTGTTTTGTGAAACGACCCGAAACTCCCCCGGTCTCCGAAGAGATGAGAAAGAACGAATTATTGTGAGGACAAGACAAATCAGAACGCAGACAAAAGAACATTTTCATTGTTATTACAACAATTCCATCAGATACAAGAATATACAGAGTATAAATGAATATTACACAGAAATATCAGAGATTTAAATTACATTTAAATACATAGCAGCGGAAAATAATACGATACACAACTGAAGGAGATATACGGATACAAAGCTTTCCGGATATCGTTCCAGCTGTAAACCAGGATCCTGTGAATACAAATCTGCAAAACCAAAACTACTTGCTGCCCGTGTCGAAAATAAGGGCACCCAGAGTTTAGGGAAAAACAATAAACTCCAGGTCAGTCATGTGACTGGTGTGAGAACTAAAACAGTTATTGATCTTTATTTTTAAAGTTAGGTAAATCAAGGGACCACGCCGCTAAACACGGAACGGGTTTCCTCCCAAGAACACCAGTGCATAAAACAACAGCGCAATGCTAAATAAAGAAAAATGAAGCTATTATAAGACCCAGGTCCCATCACACAATGCAACGCAAGCCGGAGGATAGGGTTTTTACCTTATAATAGCCAAGAATGCTTGATACATTTAAAACAAATCATTTGATACTATTATAAGTGCATATTGTATAAAATATCTTCAAATCATAAATATCAATCATAGAGGGCATAAGTGCCCCATCCCACTTTGTCGCCATACTAGGCTCTACAAATAAAACCGGAATACACGTATTGGAAATTGGATTTCCATCATGGTGGCTCCTGATTCGAAAGATCGATCGCATAATGCAATTCACCACGGCTTACGTCCCAACAAGAGAAAACACCGTCTGCACATCCGCACATTTGGGACCAGAGTACCACCGCGGCTTACGTCCCAGCGAGAGAAAACACCGCCTACTCTATATATCCCTGAGCACTAGGCTCATCTCGGTCGACCGAATCCACGACATCACTAAGGTGCCCATCCACTAAAAGCATACTGATCAAACCACCAGTTTACCACCATACCGGGGTGTGAGGCTCGCGGATCAACGCTATACACAAAGCCATGCTATATCAGCTGCGCTTTGATCATCAACCACCAAACTTTGCTTTTCAACAAAAGTCTGGATCACTGCATCTCAGCATGCCACACTATCAATCCATATCGTACTACTGATTTCTGCCAATATATAACCTCTGAGCTCATATGTCTCAGAGAAGGGTGTTAAGCAAGAGAATAAATTCTCCGCCGCCAAACAGATATATATTTAGCAGAGATCAACAAATACAATATAAAGGAATACAATGTCAGACACACCATCCATTTACAAGTCGTTCTAGGTCTGAACGAAACCGGAGGCACTTTCCTCGCATATCCATCCATCTCCAAGTACGTCTGGATGACCACCAACTATTTCCATCCTCTTGGGTGTACAGCCCAATTAGGATCGTCGGTAATTATCCAAACGATATGAAGACTTCCGGCCTTCAACCACCGTCTTCATCTTCGACATATCGTCGAATCGGTTATTCAGAATGGGAATAAACCCGGCCTTTCCGAACAACCCACGTATATTAAAAATAAATGTTACACAAACACAACATACGCCTCATTCCAATTCATTAGTTACTAACCGTAAATCAGTAAGAGAGCAATTCCCCAAATATTAACCCCGAAGGCCGAAACCAACATCAGATCAATATCCAGGAAACCATTCTTCTTAACTAACCTTCAGCTAGTTTCTAAATTTCAATTCTTAGGGAAAGGTTCCCATTAATTTTATCCAAGATAAATTCTTTAAAATTTATCCTTTAATCTTCCTTTGGATGTCATTTCAAACCAAATTATGGTTTTCCAAACTAGTCGAGATTAGCGAAGCATACCGAAGTAATTATTTAATTTATTTCCCAATCCCAACCTATTCATCCCATGAAGCAAAACTGGTAATACTCCATATTTAACATCATAGTGTTTGGTAAAATTAATTACCATTTCACGTTCAAATCTGATTAAAGATTTAACTATCGCTTTGGAACAAAACTGGTGATACTCCATTCTCGCTTATTTTCTAAAGTTGATAATTTAAATTATCAATTTAATTGAATATTCATCAAAACTCTTTTTACTGGCTTAAAGAACTTGTGTCATTTAAAACACAGTTCACGATAAACCCAAATCACATTCTATTTATTATTGGGTTAAAGAACTAGTGTTATTTAAAACACAACTCACGATAAACCCATGAATCAATTCTGTTTTAAACCCATTTCAAATCCAATTTATTTATTTAAAAATAAATGGGTTTTAATTTCAGTTCAAAACTAGTTCATTTCGATAAAAATCTATTTTTATCTTTTCAAATATGGAGTTTTTCATCCCAATTTTTCCCAAATCATTTCTTATGATTATACACTAATTATTACTATTTTTAATAATTTTATCAAGGCCCGTACATTCGATTTCCATCAACGGCCATCGAACTGCACTTACAACGACCTTTTCCAAATTTGATTTGGACGTATCTCCAAATCCAACTGTTAGATTTCAAATTTCTAATATTCGTTAGAAAGCTCTTTTCGATACGAACCCAACGGTTCCGGTTTTAGGAGAATCCGACGGTCGGATCTCCCGTAATGTCCATTTGAAATAAATGGTCGAAATTCACGAACTGCCACGGCGCGGCGCGTTCTATTCAGGCCATTATATATATATTATATATATTATATATATATCGTCGATTACCTTTTTAAAACGAATTTTCTAAATCATTTCAAGTTTGTTTTAAAAACAATTTCAACCTTTAATTCAAATTCAAATTAAAATTGAATTTTCCCTTATAAATTCTTTCTACATTCACTTCTATTTGATTTCAATTCAAATTTGTTTCAATTCTATTTCAATTCGTTTCAATTGAATTCAATTCAATTCAAATTCGTTTTCTATTCAATTCAAATTCATTTTCTACTCAATTCAATTCGAATTTGTTTTCTATTCAATTCAATCCGAATTCGTTTTCTACTCAATTCAATTCGAATTCGTTTTCTATTCAATTCAAATTCGAATTCGTTTTCTATTCAATTCAATTCGAATTCGTTTTCTATTCAATTCATATTCGAATTCGTTTTCTATTCAATTCAATTCAAATTGGTTTTCTAATCGATTCAAATCAAATTCGTTTTATATTCGTTTCAATTCAAATTTGTTTTCTATTCATTTCAATTCAAATTCTATTTGAATCCATTTTCTATTCAATTCAATTCGATTCACATTTCATTTCAAAATATTCAATTTCGAAATCACTTTTCAATATTCATTTTAAATGAATAAAATCGATATAAATATCGTTCACGTCAAAATGGCGTCAATCTAATCAACACGGCTTCATATATTTCTATTTTCAAATATTCTATTTCAAATATTTCTATTTCAAAATATTTCTATTTCAAAATATTTCGATTATCAAAATGTTTCGTTCAACACATGACTAATCTCAATGGATGAGTACTGTCAACACATGAACCTTTATTTTATATTTATAAAGATGTACATTTTATTATTAAGATATTTCGTTCAACACATGACTAATCTCAACGGATCAGTACTGTAAACACATGAACCGTTATTTTATATTTTCTTTATTTTTCCGATTGGAATGAGGCCCAATCAATTACCATATAAAGTTAATTATATGGATTCCATACAACAAATGTATATAATAGCAACGATAAATAATCAACCATCATCCAAAGTGCACTACACTGTATAGGCATCAAATATAGATATCTAACGCTTATAACAGTCTGTCGATCCATCGACCGACATATTTAATCAGTTAGGATGAGTGAACTTCAAATTTCATCCCAACACCCGTGTGGGGTTTCAAACAATCAAACACAGATTTTATTTGTGCAGTTGGGCGATGTGTAAAATTTATCGTCCCAATCAATGTCAGTCAAATCGGTGTACATAAACAAACCGTCCGGTTTGTAAATGAGTATTTTATTTTATTCGCTTCCACGTTAAAAATTATATTTTTAACGATCAAAATATTTTATTCAAACTATGAATATTCTATTCGGTTCATTTATTCAATAAAATGATATTTTTATTTTTCTAACATATTTTAGAAAATTTCGGTGGCATAACGACACGATACTAGAAACGGGACAAGGCCTAGCCTTATCCCCGGTCTAGTGAAGGCCCACGCCATTCACACATCAATCAAATCAATTTCATTTCGACAAACAATTCAGTTCAAACCAAATAATCTAACCAACTACACAACCAAACAATTTAACAAACAAGCCATCCATGGTCTGTGGATGACGGGTGTCGGGTGCTACTAAGCACCGTCTGCATCCTAGTATATATATATATATATATAACTAGAAAAAGAAATTTAGAGTGAGAAGTTCTCACCCTTTCGCTGAACTGAATGACGCAATTCTTCATGGGTAGGAAATCTTCACCGTGCTTTTCTTTCGTCTATTTCGTTGCCCGTATCCACTACCTATATAAAAATCACGTTTTTACTTTGCTATTCAATATATAAAAATCGAATTTTTACCTCGTTGTTCAATATATAAAAATCGAATTTTTACCTCGTTATTCAATATATAAAAATCGAATTTTTACTATGCTATTCAATATATAAAAATCGAATTTTTACTATGCTATTCAATATATAAAAATCGAATTTTTACTATGCTATTCAATATATAAAAATCGAATTTTTACTATGCTATTCAATATATAAAAATCGAATTTTTACTATGCTATTCAATATATAAAAATCGAATTTTTACCTCGTTATTCAATATATAAAAATCGAATTTTTACTATGCTATTCAATATATAAAAATCGAATTTTTACTATGCTATTCAATATATAAAAATCGAATTTTAACTATGTTATTCAATATATAAAAATCGAATTTTTACTATGCTATTCAATATATAAAAATCGAATTTTTACTATGCTATTCAATATATAAAAATCAAATTTTTACTATGCTATTCAATATATAAAAATCGAATTTTTAATATCTCTACTTTATTAAAAATTCGATCTTTAACATTGTAAAAATCCGATCTTTAACCGTATAAAAATTCGATCTCTAGCATCATAAAAATTCGATCTTTAACCTTTCATAGCTCTTTTCCATAGATAAAAATATAATTTTTATACTAAAAATTCTAACCTTCTTTCTTTTTAATCCAAGAGTTCATATGTTTCCAATCAGCCTTTATAGAAATAAAAACTAAAGATAAAAAGAATTAAATTCGAATTTAAATTAAAAGCTGAAAAGAAAAAAAAAGAAAAAAAAATGTTATTCACCTTTTTTTCGTAGGGAGGGCCACGGCCAAAGGAGGAACGGCAGGTGGCAGAGGGGTTGGTGGCTCAGGCGAGTGGCGAGTTGCCGGAGGTGGCGGGGTGGCATTCGATCACTAGCGTTAGGGTTTTGGGGTGTTTTTAGGGATTGCGGTTCAATTGGAAGGGAGGGGGCTCCATCGACAAAGGGGTGGCTCAGGCGAGTGGCGCGTGGTGGGGCGAGGCCGGCGGAGGCGACAGGATCGAGGTGGGGAGGCGCCTTCGATCGGAGCGGGATTCTATATTTTTTTTTTTGCTTCATTGACCTTCTGAAGAGAAAAAGGGGCAAGGGCCTTTTATATATATATAAAAAATTATTTAATTATTTAATTTAAAGAAAAAGTAACTTTTTATTTTCAACTCGGAATCAAACCCACCGACTGTTGTCCCTAGCGTATTGCCACCATTTCGAACACAATGGGATATGTATCGTAAGCTGATTCGATCGTTTCGATCTGTTTTCGTCAAATTTACATTTAAATCATTATATTGAATTTTAAACGTACATTTCAATTTACCGGGGTCACATACTAACCCTAAAAATTCTAGAAAAATATTTTCTAGCTTCGTATTGATGATACGGTCCTAAAAAACTAATTTTGTCGAATTCTGAGACCGTTTGAAAAATGGCCATTTTCCAGTTGATTAAAATCAACTGAAACTGGTCAAACGCGTTTTCCTTTGCCACGCTCACATACTGATTCGAAAAAATATGAAATTTGAAACCAAGCAATAACTTGACATCACGGATCCAACAAAAGAGGTTTCGTCGAAATCCGAGGTCGTTTGCAAAATTTTCATTTTTAAGGGCCTGAATTCCATAGCGACTATTGAGAATTTTCAACTGGACATATCTTTTGATTCCCGCTATCAAATTTCGATTTTTCGGATTCGTTGGAAAGATAGTCACAATTAGATCCCATTATTTTTGGTTTCACTAAAATCCGGTTTATTTTGCACCCGGTACATTCAATTGAAGTTTGAAATCGAATTATCGAACTACCGCTCCATTTTCAATTCCTTTTATAATTATATATAATTATTTATATTCTAACGACGACGTATATAATATATACGTTCTAAATATATTCAAAATAAATTTCTCGTTGATATTATTTAAAATAATTCATTTTATATATTCAAAATTCGCTAAAATTGCCAAAATAAAAATTTTAAACTGGCCCAGATTTTCGGGTTGTTACAATCTCCCCCACTTAAAACTTTTCGTCCCCGAAAAGGAACAAAGCCGAAAGTTGTTTAACAATTCAACTTAACTTCCATTGTTTTGATTACGGCTTAAGTTCTTCAACTTTTCAGTTTCTAAGAACTTTTCAAAAATTTAAAAAATTTGGCTAACACCCTAAATTTTCGAAAAATTTCGCCATAACCTCCCCTGTACCGGGAGCCACGGGAAAATCCCGAAATTGCCATAAAGGCCTTCTGATCTCAAAAAGAAAAAGAAAAAGCCAAGCGGCTAGCCAATCGGCTCATAAAATCATCATCACCTAAACAAAACAGTAAATTATAGTAAACATGTACCTATTTGTCGGGCAAACAAATTTTATTCTCTGCTCTAGCCTCCTTGCTTTGACCTGTTCAATGTAAGTACAAGTATATGCATGCAATTTCAATCAAATTCCAAAACATTCTAATATGCGGTGCTAAATTCACCTTAGTTCAATCATTCTTCTTACACTAACTATATTATACAATATCGATACATTTTTAAAACAAAAGCATATTTAAGTTCATACAAGTATCATACACATCCATACATATATCCAAAATGCTAGTTCATTACATTAAAACCCAAATTTCTAGGAAGTTGTGACTCCTTCTTGCATAATTTCCAAAGTAGATATCTCCTTTCCTTTGGATTTCTTATCACCCTTCTTTAACGGGCAATTTCGGGCTAGATGCCCTACTTTTTTGCATCGGAAGCACTTCTTTTCTTTTCCTAATTTTCTGGATTTTTTCTTAACGTTAGGACACTTATCCACAAAATGTCCCGTTTCTTTGCACTTAAAACAAACTATTTCCATTCTTATCTGTTTCTCCTTGATTTTCTTTCTCTCAGGGCACCGAACCGCATAATGCCCTTCTTCTCTACATATACGACAATAAACACCCACGTATGTTCCTAAGTTCAACTTCCTTTCTTTTTCTGTTTTCTGGTGGGCCTTCCTTGTTGGTTTCTGAGTCGTACTGAAGTCAACATTAGATAAGCCATAGAGAACCATCTCCTACATTATATTTGAGGATTTTATCAAGAGAGTTTGCATTACTTTTCACTTAACAAATATCTTGATTTATGCTTTATATATCATTCCAGTGTTTCTATTAGTTGAATTAATAATAATCACAGCTAGCAATCAATGTGTTGGTTAACTTTCAAAGGTATAAATGTTTTATATATATACTAAAAATCATGTTTTTGATGCCAAATCACAACAATAAACCTATCTAGTTTGGTTCTCACACCAGTCGATTGGAAATATATAAATATCTCACTTTCGAAACTCGAACATAAACACTGATGATGAGATCTCGATCATCAGTATCATCTCCGGGCGACTAGAGTGTGATTCTATATCTCTTCAATATATTAAAACTTCGAATACACGTTTGCAAGGCGTATATGCAAAATCTTTATATATTGGATTGTCCAAATTCAATATAAAAAATATATTCAAATACGTATAAAATGGTTTAAACTTTCAAAACAAAGTTTGTTTAAATGTTTATTCTAAAAATAACACTCTTTCGACTCGCCCTAGGATACTACTGATCCCATCTCTAACGAGTCATTCTTATTGGATATTACTAATCCAATCTCTGATGAATTCTTTCGTTCGGTTCTAATGTGTCTTGTTATCTGAGCTTTGTAAACCAAAGCTCTGATACCAAATGAAGCGACCCGAAACTCCCCCGGTCTCTGAAGAGATGAGAAAGAACGAATTACTGTGAGGACAAGACAAATCAGAACGCAGACAAAAGAACATTTTCATTGTTATTACAACAATTCCATCAGATACAAGAATATACAGAGTATAAATGAATATTACACAGAAATATCAGAGATTTAAATTACATTTAAATACATAGCAGCGGAAAATAATACGATACACAACTGAAGGAGATATACGGATACAAAGCTTTCCGGATATCGTTCCAGCTGTAAACCAGGATCCTGTGAATATAAATCTGCAAAACCAAAACTATTGGCTGCCCGTGTCGAAAATAAGGGCACCCAGAGTTTAGGTTAAAACAATAAACTGCAGGTCAGTCATGTGACTGGTGTGAGAACTAAAACAGTTATTGATCTTTATTTTTAAAGTTAGGTAAATCAAGGGACCACGCCGCATAACACGGAACGGGTTTCCTCCCAAGAACACCAGTGCATAAAACAACAGCGCAATGCTAAATAAAGAAAAATGAAGCTATTATAAGACCCAGGTCCCATCACACAATGCAACGCAAGCCGGAGGATAGGGTTTTTACCTTATAATAGCCAAGAATGCTTGATACGTTTAAAACAAATCATTTGATACTATTATAAGTGCATATTGTATAAAATATCTTCAAATCATAAGTATCAATCATAGACGACATAAGTGCCCATTCCCACTATGTCGCCATACTAGGCTCTACAAATAAAACCGAAATACACGTATTGGAAATTGGATTTCCATCATGGTGGCTCCTGATTCGAAAGATCGATCGCGTAATGCAATTCACCACGGTTTACGTCCCAACAAGAGAAAACACCGTCGCCAATATATAACCTCTGAGCTCATATGTCTCAGAGAAGGGCGTTAAGCAAGAGAATAAATTCTCCGCCGCCAAACAGATATATATTTAGCAAAGATCAACAAATACAATATAAAGGAATACAATGTCAGACACACCATCCATTTACAAGTCCGTTCTAGGTCTGAACGAAACCGGAGGCACTTTCCTCGCATATCCATCCATCTCCAAGTACGTCTGGACGACCACCAACTATTTCCATCCTCTTGGGTGTACAGCCCAATCAGGATCGTCAGTAATTATCCAAACGATGTGAAGACTTCCTGTGACACCCCGAATTTTCTGATAACACTAAGGTTGCTAAAATAATAATAAGTGTGTAAAAGAGGGGATGTATCTAATATGCATATAAAAATAATAATAAGTGTGTAAAAGAGGGGATGTATCTAATATGCATATAAAAATAATAATAAGTGTGCAAAGGGGGGATGTATCTAATGTGTACGTATTTATATGAATTAACAAATAATAGTAAATGTTGATAATGTACATTAAGAGAGTAATTATGGCATAAGTAAAATTAGGATTTATTTACATGTAGGATTTGTCCTAAATGAGAAATGTGTACATTGTAGAATATATATATAGATATATATATATATGCTAAAACATGAAATTACATGTAATTGAAATAGTAATTATGGCATAATTTAAAATGGGGGTAATTTGCATGCATAGTAATTATGACATAATTTAAAATGGGAGTAATTTACAGTCCTTAATTGTGAACATAATTGGCCTCTTTTGAAATTGATGGCCTTGATTAACCCTAGCATTATCGGACGGCTCAAATCAAAATGCAACTCTATAAAAAGACCTTAGGTCTCCAACTAATTATTCACATGAAAATAAGAGTTGAAGCCGCCATGCTGTCGAATGAGAATTAGAGGGAGCCTCCATTTGAAAGAGATGAACAACAAAGCTAATACAAGTAAAAGATTAAAGCTACAACAAATAAATCAAAACAACATCTACAACAAAGGATAGCATCACCAAATTCAGAATTCAGAATTCAGAATCCTGAATACAAGATTCGTCATACGTTGTAAGTAGAGTGCTATTCCGATATGAATAACAATTGGATCTTGATTTGTATAAAATGTAAATGGAATTGTACATAATTTGTAGTGATGATAATTCTTAATTGTGTGATGCTATGATCCAAATTATAAATGAATTGAAGATGTTGTGGTGTGATAATATTAGATCTATTGGGTATTTTCAAGTACATGATTCATAGTGACACTTATATGCTTGTGGTAGTTTGTTACAACCAAGTTGAGATTCATGCAAGTATGTGATCCACTATTATGTCAACATAACTTAGACCCTTGAACATACATGACTATGATCATTGCAAGTGTAGCTTTGACCCTTTTTGGTAACATGATTCATATAAGTTTAGGTTGGAATAATTCTAGTTGAATCATACTTTTGTATTAGTGACAAAAGTAAACACCTTTGTGAACACCTAATGACTTTATGGACATGACTAGTTTATGTTTAGTGTTATGCCTAAATGAAAATATGTTTTAGGCTTATGTTATTATCAAAATCATGTGATAATATATGTGACACCTAATTGAGTAGATTCATATTCTAGAATGCAAGTTTACGTGATTTGATTGAAACCCATGATTCATGTTTAGGTTCATGTTTTATGTCAAAAATAGATGATATTACAATGCAAGTACACAAGCCTCTAATTTGTGTTAATTAAATGGCCATATTGCAAGTTCATGCACCTCTAATTTGTGTTAATTAAATGGCCATATTGCAAGTTCATGCACCTCTAATTTGTGTTAATTAAATGGCCATATTGCAAGTTCATGCACCTCTAATTTGTGTTAATTAAATGGCCATATTGCAAGTTCATGCACCTCTAATTTGTGTTAATTAAATGGCCATATTGCAAGTTCATGCACCTCTAATTTTGTTAATTAAATGGCCATATTGCAAGTTCATGCACCTCTAATTTGTGTTAATTAAATGGCCATATTGCAAGTTCATGCACCTCTAATTTGTGTTAATTAAACGGTCATGTTGCAAGTTCATGCGTTCACACACCCCTTTTATGCTGCTTAGAATATATCATGTTCTAGGCTTTCCCTTTTTATGTTTCTAAGTTGGGCTGAAATGTTGAAGCCCAACATATGTCATAATAAAGCAAACATATAAAACGGGGGTAATAACGTTGGGGTAAAAATAAAACATATGTGTTGGCATGTTTGACACATGCCAACGACTTGAGAACATTTATGTGGTATAAGTTATTATACCCAATAAGAATGAATTTGAATAATGGGCCGCAAATATTTACATATAAAATGGAAAGAGACAAAATATGTAAACTAAGAAAATATGATGTAGGTAGGCCTAAAATCATGAAATGGGTTAGGGCCATGATTGGTGTAAACCTTTACACCATTAGTTTTAAAATTAAAATATATGACATCCCTTCTAATCACATACACCAAAATGTTCTAGGGTGACAAAGAGGATAGTGTCTAGGCTTGGGTTTGGAAAATACAAGTTTCCTGCCCTCCCTGGCTAACCCTAACTGATCCAATGGACGGGATGGTTATGAATTTAGAAAGATGCCTGACCCGAGGTTAGACTGAGTTGTGGTGTAAACCTGCCCGGAACCGACCGGCACATCCAGTAACCGCAACGATACCTGTCTAATGTGAGTGGTTAGTGCTTTAGTTAATAAATTAAGGCTAAGTCAGGATTGATAGGGTTAAGTCAATCAAATAAATACTTAACCAAATTCAACATATTAACTAAATTGGTGGGTAGGGTTAAGTTAATCTGGACACTTAACCAATTTAATATGTTGACTAGGGGAGTGGGTAAGGTTAAGAAAATGTTTAACCATTATAACATGATCAACTGGACTAGAGATTATGGTTAAGTTAATTAGAACACTTAACCATAGAAACACGTTAGTTAGACAAGTGATTGAGGTTAACAAAAAAATTAGAACTCTTAACCATGATAACAAGTTGATTTGACAAATGGGTTGGGATTAAGTAGTTAGAAATACTTAACTGATATAGCATGAATGATTAGAGTTAAGTAACAAGAACACTTAACCAGTGTAATTTGACTTGTAGTAAAGTTAAACGTGAATGGTCAACACTTAACCATTATAACCTGTTAATTAAACAAGTAGTAGGGTTAAGTTAGCTAAGGAGACACTTAACCGTTGTAACAGGTTAGTTAAACAGATGGTGAGGTTAAGTTAACACAAGGAGGCAACACTTAACCAGTATAATCTGAGTTGTGGTAGGGTTAAGTCAACAGGAATAACACTTAACCAGTTTAATATGACAAAAGGGATGGGTTAAGTTAACTTGAATTGACTAATGACACTTAACCAAACCAACTTGACGAGAAAGAAAACTAAGTAGTAAACCTTAGTTAAAAGGGACTAAGTAGAGAACCTTAGTTAAGAAAACAATGGTTCTAGAAACTAAGTGGTAAATCTTAGTTAACAAAACTAAGTAGTAATTCTTAGTATAACACGAGAAGGAGCGGACGTCCATCTAATTTTAAAAGAAGGCTCCAATGAATTGGGTTACGAAGCCCGAGGCTTCGAGGGGACGTGAGGGTACTCTTGGTATCCCTCTGTGAGGCTGCAGATGATCCTCCTGGGCCCACAGAGGTTAAGGTCTGCGTTAGAAGAACCAAGGGTATGCCTTGGTTGCAAAATATGGCAACCTAAAGACTAGGATGGACCAGCGTGATTCGGCGAGAAAACAGTAGCCCTGTGATAGCAACTCGTCGTCTACCTACCATCTTCAGTCAAGCGAGACACGTGAAGCGGGGAGGCGGAGAACTCATACGGACCACATACTTGCTATCTAGTTGTGGTTGCGGGGTGTTGTTGGCCATAGATTAGTGGGGCAGATAGGGGCCTTCGTACAGTTCTCATTTTACAAGGGTGCCTTCCATTAGTTGAGGTAGGGGTCGATTGGGACCATAGCCACTGGAAAAACAGACCTTAGCATCTGCATCAGCAGATATTGAAAGCTCCCGACCGAGTTCCGTATTTCTAGAGTAGCCCTGACAACGGAACTCGGGTAGCACATTACAGGACATGTGCATCTAGACAAGCGATAACGATTCGCGATACATGCGTGGGGAAAGTCTAGGGACATATACCACTCTAGGTAGTGTGTCCTAGACTAAAGGGCATCGTTCGATCGGATGCATAATTCCTAGTTAGACCTTGGTGGCATCAAACCCGAATCCAAGAAGCATTCATCAGATAGCGTAAAACTCTAGTAGAAGCTAGAAAGCACTTGATAAGAAACCCTAGATTAGATCTAGGTAATAAATAATAAATGTACGCCTGAAGGCAACCGAAACAACCAGAATTGGGATCACGTTAACATTACTAGTTTGGACACTAGTTAGGTGGTGCAGAGATTAGTATGGGGTACGACAGTAGATTCTGTCCTAGACAACTTAACTTAGTTTATGGTGCTTTCCCATTTCCAGTTTATACTTATCATGCTCTTTTTATTATCCATAGACTGAATAGTCACTAGACATACTCAGGCTTTATGTCTGACTCTACTTTTCTTTCGTCTTCTTTCCTTCCGTTCCCCCCCCCACCAGGTAGTTGAGGAGGGAATAGTACAGCTCAGGTTAGATTGGACCGCTGCTCTTTCCAAGCTCGAAGATTTATGGAAGTTTTGCTTGGATTCTCTTTTCCATTGCTATGGCTGGCTCATGCTATATTGGGGAATACAAATGTATTTTTTATGCTTCTTTATTTTGTAAAGACAGATGATACTCTGATATTGTAAAGCAATCTTGTACAAACTATTTTATAAATAAAGCAAAATTTTATTTTCCGCTATTTAATGTTTGTCTGTCTTGTAATTTATCAGCATCTTTTACCCATAATGCTCCACAGAAGTTAGTGCCTTCCCTTTGTGAGTGACACTAACGGACGCGGGGTGTTACACGTGGTAACAGAGCTGAAGGTTATCGGATCAGATAAAAGATTTGAAAAATTATTTTCTAAACGGTTTTTAAAGAAGCATTTTCGAAAGAAAAGTTTTGTTTTAAAGGCATATTCCCCAAAGCCATACGCATTGTCTTCTCTTCCTCTGTTTGAATTCTTCTCTCCTTCTTTCTTGAGTCTCTGGGGCTCCTGGCTTTCGGGGAGATAACCTCATCAAAGGGCGAAGTAGTGCCCGACTTCCATCTATAGCCGTAGTTGTTCCACTTACGGCCAGTCTTCTTTCAAGCTTAGTAGGGTCTTCGGTATGAGGGAAGTAGCTTTCAAGAGATTTGCCAACATAGTTACACGGAAAAGGATGAGGAGTTTGGCAAAGGGACACAACCCTAGGATGAGGAATTCATGGATGTAGGTTTAGCTCACGAAGGAGGAAGAAATTATAAAAGAGGAAGAATCTTCACTAGGGTATGATAGGGCATATGATTAAGGACAAGGGCAAGGACGAGGGACAAGATTTTAGAAGGGCAAGTACATGCTAAGCATACCTAAGAGATAGGTGGTAAAAGTTTCTGTTGGAAAGAGTCTAGTTTTTCTGTTCGTACTCTTTCCTTCGGTTTTAGCGCTTCGCATTTGTTCATATTTGCTTCCATAGTTGATCTCTGCACCTTAGTACTTGTATAGCAGAAAGATCCCAATCTGTCTCAAACCCAGTGGGTGGTATGACCCGTTTATTTCTAGTTAGTAGGGGTTTGAGAATAACTATCGAGTTTATTTATATCATATCACGTAGATCGTCCAAATTCGGAGGAGATATTCCTTGGGTGCTTGTCTGATATTGGTTTAGGCCTTTGGGGCTTGTACTTGAGGAATGTCGAGTTCTACTAGGATGGTTTGCGTGTGAGATGAATAGTTGTGAAAAGCGCGTAGTGACCTTTCAACCCTTATAGTTATGGCATGATGGATAAGATAGGAGGAGAGATCTCTGATCATCCTAGTATATACACTTGGTTGACATCTGTTTATTTTGGAAATGGAGGTTAGGAACTTCACAATCGTGAAGTTAAATTGGTTAAGATATAGTGGAGTAAAGCTCGAGAAGGCTAGATACTAGCATCATACCCTTTTTCTTAAGGGTGCATCCTTGATTTCTCTGTTTAGGAGCTTTACGCATAGTTGTTTCTCTCTTTCCAAAGTATATCCTCTATGTCGCATCTGCGATCTTTAGGCAGAAGCCAATGAATGTAAACATGCATTTGAAACATGTTATGGTTGAATGTTTGCAAGTGGTTGCAAATGGTTGCTCGTGGATGCATATGCATACGTATTAGGCACTAGATCAAGTTCGAACGCTTTCATATTGCATTTACATATATGCATTTGTTTGTAGGTTGAACTTGATATAATATCATATGGACGTTGCATATGGATGAATGGCTGTGCACGCATGTAGTATATAGATGACTAGGGATGCTTGCATACATGATTGGACGCATGGCACAGACATGATTTGCATTAAGGAGGTCAACTGAATCAGTAGACCGCCTGATTTTGCATTAGATAAAGACATATACACACACTATGCATATGAACATGAAAGCATTAGAAATCTTTTAAGGACAATGAATGCTTGTGATTGAATGGTTGAGTAGATGGGTGATTGGATGGTAGGACACATTCTTCCTAACTTGAAGATTTCGGGGACGAAATCCTAAAAGGAGGGTAGAATGTAACACCCTGAATTTTCTGATAACACTAAGGTTGGTAAAATAATAATAAGTGTGTAAAAGAGGGGATGTATCTAATATGCATATAAAAATAATAATAAGTGTGTAAAAGAGGGGATGTATCTAATATGCATATAAAAATAATAATAAGTGTGCAAAGGGGGGATGTATCTAATGTGTACGTATTTATATGAATTAACAAATAATAGTAAATGTTGATAATGTACATTAAGAGAGTAATTATGGCATAAGTAAAATTAGGATTTATTTACATGTAGGATTTGTCCTAAATGAGAAATGTGTACATTGTAGAATATATATATATATATATGATAAAACATGAAATTACATGTAATTGAAATAGTAATTATGGCATAATTTAAAATGGGGGTAATTTGCATGCATAGTAATTATGACATAATTTAAAATGGGAGTAATTTACAGTCCTTAATTGTGAACATAATTGGCCTCTTTTGAAATTGATGGCCTTGATTAACCCTAGCATTATCGGACGGCTCAAATCAAAATGCAACTCTATAAAAAGACCTTAGGTCTCCAACTAAATATTCACATGAAAATAAGAGTTGAAGCCGCCATGCTGTCGAATGAGAATTAGAGGGAGCCTCCATTTGAAAGAGATGAACAACAAAGCTAATACAAGTAAAAGATTAAATCTACAAAAAATAAATCAAAACAACATCTACAACAAAGGATAGCATCACCAAATTCAGAATTCAGAATTCAGAATCCTGAATACAAGATTCGTCATACGTTGTAAGTAGAGTGCTATTCCGATATGAATAACAATTGGATCTTGATTTGTATAAAATGTAAATGGAATTGTACATAATTTGTAGTGATGATAATTCTTAATTGTGTGATGCTATGATCCAAATTATAAATGAATTGAAGATGTTGTGGTGTGATAATATTAGATCTATTGGGTATTTTCAAGTACATGATTCATAGTGACACTTATATGCTTGTGGTAGTTTGTTACAACCAAGTTGAGATTCATGCAAGTATGTGATCCACTATTATGTCAACATAACTTAGACCCTTGAACATACATGACTATGATCATTGCAAGTGTAGCTTTGACCCTTTTTGGTAACATGATTCATATAAGTTTAGGTTGGAATAATTCTAGTTGAATCATACTTTTGTATTAGTGACAAAAGTAAACACCTTTGTGAACACCTAATGACTTTATGGACATGACTAGTTTATGTTTAGTGTTATGCCTAAATGAAAATATGTTTTAGGCTTATGTTGTTATCAAAATCATGTGATAATATATGTGACACCTAATTGAGTAGATTCATATTCTAGAATGCAAGTTTACGTGATTTGATTGAAACCCATGATTCATGTTTAGGTTCATGTTTTATGTCAAAAATAGATGATATTACAATGCAAGTACACAAGCCTCTAATTTGTGTTAATTAAATGGCCATATTGCAAGTTCATGCACCTCTAATTTGTGTTAATTAAATGGCCATATTGCAAGTTCATGCACCTCTAATTTGTGTTAATTAAATGGCCATATTGCAAGTTCATGCACCTCTAATTTGTGTTAATTAAATGGCCATATTGCAAGTTCATGCACCTCTAATTTGTGTTAATTAAATGGCCATATTGCAAGTTCATGCACCTCTAATTTGTGTTAATTAAATAGCCATATTGCAAGTTCATGCACCTCTAATTTGTGTTAATTAAATGGTCATGTTGCAAGTTCATGCGTTCACACACCCCTTTTATGCTGCTTAGAATATATCATGTTCTAGGCTTTCCCTTTTTATGTTTCTAAGTTGGGCTGAAATGTTGAAGCCCAACATATGTCATAATATAGCAAACATATAAAACGGGGGTAATAATGTTGGGGTAAAAATAAAACATATGTGTTGGCATGTTTGACACATGCCAACGACTTGAGAACATTTATGTGGTATAAGTTATTATACCCAATAAGAATGAATTTGAATAATGGGCCACAAATATTTACATATAAAATGGAAAGAGACAAAATATGTAAACTAAGAAAATATGATGTAGGTAGGCCTAAAATCATGAAATGGGTTAGGGCCATGATTGGTGTAAACCTTTACACCATTAGTTTTAAAATTATAATATATGACATCCCTTCTAATCACATACACCAAAATGTTCTAGGGTGACAGAGAGGATAGTGTCTAGGCTTGGGTTTGGAAAATACAAGTTTCCTGCCCTCCCTGGCTATCCCTAACTGATCCAATGGACGGGATGGTTATGAATTTAGAAAGATGCCTGACCCGAGGTTAGACTGAGTTGTGGTGTAAACCTGCCCGGAACCGACCGGCACATCCAGTAACCGCAACGATACCTGTCTAATGTGAGTGATTAGTGCTTTAGTTAATAAATTAAGGCTAAGTCAGGATTGATAGGGTTAAGTCAATCAAATAAATACTTAACCAAATTCAACATATTAACTAAATTGGTAGGTAGGGTTAAGTTAATCTGGACACTTAACCAATTTAATATGTTGACTAGGGGAGTGGGTAAGGTTAAGCAAATGTTTAACCATTATAACATGATCAACTGGACTAGAGAGTGAGGTTAAGTTAATTAGAACACTTAACCATAGAAACACGTTAGTTAGACAAGTGATTGAGGTTAACAAAAAAATTAGAACTCTTAACCATGATAACAAGTTGATTTGACAAATGGGTTGGGATTAAGTAGTTAGAAATACTTAACCGATATAGCATGAATGATTAGAGTTAAGTAACAAGAACACTTAACCAGTGTAATTTGACTTGTAGTAAAGTTAAACGTGAATGGACAACACTTAACCATTACAACCTGTTAATTAAACAAGTAGTAGGGTTAAGTTAGCTAAGGAGACACTTAACGTTGTAACAGGTTAGTTAAACAGATGGTGAGGTTAAGTTAACACAAGGAGGCAACACTTAACCAGTATAATCTGAGTTGTGGTAGGGTTAAGTCAATAGGAATAACACTTAACCAGTTTAATATGACAAAAGGGATGGTTAAGTTAACTTGAATTGACTAATGACACTTAACCAATCCAACTTGACGAGAAAGAAAACTAAGTAGTAAACCTTAGTTAAAAGGGACTAAGTAGAGAACCTTAGTTAAGAAAACAACGGTTCTAGAAACTAAGTGGTAAATCTTAGTTAACAAAACTAAGTAGTAATTCTTAGTATAACACGAGAAGGAGCGGACGTCCATCTTATTTTAAAAGAAGGCTCCAATGAATTGGGTTACGAAGCCCGAGGCTTCGAGGGGACGTGAGGGTACTCTTGGTATCCCTCTGTGAGGCTGCAGATGATCCTCTTGGGCCCACAGAGGTTAAGGTCTGCGTTAGAAGAACCAAGGGTATGCCTTGGTTGCAAAATATGGCAGCCTAAAGACTAGGATGGACCAGCGTGATTCGGCGAGAAAACAGTAGCCCTGTGATAGCAACTCGTCGTCTACCTACCATCTTCAGTCAAGCGAGACACGTGAAGCGGGGAGGCGGAGAACTCATACGGACCACATACTTGCTATCTAGTTTGGTTGTGGGGTGTTGTTGGCCATAGATTAGTGGGGCAGATAGGGGCCTTCGTACAGTTCTCATTTTACAAGGGTGCCTTCCATAAGTTGAGGGAGGGGTCGAGTGGGACCATAGCCACTGGAAAAACAGACCTTAGCTTCTGCATCAGCAGATATTGAAAGCTCCCGACCGAGTTCCGTATTTCTAGAGTAGCCCTGACAACGGAACTCGGGTAGCACATTACAGGACATGTGCATCTAGACAAGCGATAACGATTCGCGATACATGCGTGGGGAAAGTCTAGGAACATATACCACTCTAGGGAGTGTGTCCTAGACTAAAGGGCATCATTCGATCGGATGCATAATTCCTAGTTAGACCTTGGTGGCATCAAACCCGAATCCAAGAAGCATTCATCAAATAGCGTAAAACTCTAGTAGAAGCTAGAAAGCACTTGATAAGAAACCCTAGATTAGATCTAGGTAATAAATAATAAATGTACGCCTGAAGGCAACCGAAACAACCAGAATTGGGATCACGTTAACATTACTAGTTTGGACACTAGTTAGGTGGTGTAGAGATTAGTATGGGGTACGACAGTAGATTCGGTCCTAGACAACTTAACTTAGTTTATGGTGCTTTCCCATTTCCAGTTTATACTTATCATGCTCTTTTTCTTATCCATAGACTGAATAGTCACTAGACTTACTCAGGCTTTATGTCTGACTCTACTTTTCTTTCGTCTTCTTTCCTTCCGTTCCCCCTAGGTAGTTGAGGAGGGAATAGTACAGCTCAGGTTAGATTGGACCGCTGCTCTTTCCAAGCTCGAAGATTTGTGGAAGTTTTGCTTGGATTCTCTTTTCCATTGCTATGGCTGGCTCATGCTATATTGGGGAATACAAATGTATTTTTTTTATGCTTCTTTATTTTGTAAAGACAGATGATACTCTGATATTGTAAAGCAATCTTGTACAAACTATTTTATAAATAAAGCAAAATTTTATTTTCCGCTGTTTAATGTTTGTCTGTCTTGTAATTTATCTGCATCTTTTACCCATAATGCTCCACAGAAGTTAGTGCATTCCCTTTGTGAGTGACACTAACGGACGCGGGGTGTTACACTTCCGGCCTTCAACCACCGTCTTCATCTTCGACATATCGTCGAATCGGTTATTCAGAATGGGAATAAACCCAGCCTTTCCGAACAACCCGCGTATATTAAAAATAAATGTTACACAAACACAACATACGCCTCATTCCAATTCATTAGTTACTAACCGTAAATCAGTAAGAGAGCAATTCCCCAAATATTAACCCCGAAGGCCAAAACCAACATCAGATCAATATCCAGGAAACCATTCTTCTTAACTAACCTTCAGCTAGTTTCTAAATTTCAATTCTTAGGGAAAGGTTCCCATTGATTTTATCCAAGATAAATTCTTTAAAATTTATCCTTTAATCTTCCTTTGGATGTCATTTCAAACCAAATTATGGTTTTCCAAACTAGTCGAGATTAGCGAAGCATACCGATGTAATTATTTAATTTATTTCCCAATCCCAACCTATTCATCCCATGAAGCAAAACTGGTAATACTCCATATTTAGCATCACAGTGTTCGGTAAAATTAATTACCATTTCACGTTCAAATCTGATTAAAGATTTAACTATCGCTTTGGAGCAAAACTGGTGATACTCCATTCTCGCTTATTTTCTAAAGTTGATAATTTAAATTATCAATTTAATTGAAGATTCATCAAAACTCTTTTTACTGGGTTAAAGAACTTGTGTCATTTAAAACACAGTTCACGATAAACCCAAATCACATTCTATTTATTATCGGGTTAAAGAACTAGTGTTATTTAAAACACAGTTCACGATAAACCCATGAATCAGTTCTGTTTTAAACCCATTTCAAATCCAATATATTTATTTAAAAATAAATGGGTTTTAATTTCAGTTCAAAACTAGTTCATTTCGATAAAAATCTATTTTTATCTTTTCAAATATGGAGTTTTTCATCCCAATTTTTCCCAAATCATTTCTTATGATTTTACACTAATTATTACTATTTTTAATAATTTTATCAAGGCCCGTACAGTCGATTTCCATCAACGGCCATCGAACTGCACTTACAGCGACCTTTTCCAAATTTGATTTGGACGTATCTCCAAATCCAACCGTTAGATTTCAAATTTCTAATATTCGTTAGAAAGCTCTTTTCGATACGAACCCAACGGTTCCGGTTTTAGGAGAATCCGACGGTCAGATCTCCCGTAATGTCCGTTTGAAAAAAATGGTCGAAATTCACGATTTGCCGTGGCACGGCGCGTTCTGTTCAGGCCATTATATATATAATATATATATATATATATATTATATATATCGTCGATTACCTTTTTAAAACGAATTTTATAAATCATTTCAAGTTTGTTTTAAAAACAATTTCAACCTTTAATTCAAATTCAAATTAAAATTGAATTTTCCCCTATAAATTCTTTCTACATTCACTTCTATTTGATTTCAATTCAAATTTGTTTCAATTCTATTTCAATTCATTTCAATTGAATTCAATTCAATTCAAATTCGTTTTCTATTCAATTCAAATTCGTTTTCTACTCAATTCAATTCGAATTCGTTTTCTGTTCAATTCAACCCGAATTCGTTTTCTACTCAATTCAATTCGAATTCGTTTTCTATTCAATTCAAATTCGAATTCGTTTTCTATTCAATTCAATTCGAATTCGTTTTCTATTCAATTCAAATTCGAATTCGTTTTCTATTCAATTCAATTCAAATTGGTTTTCTAATCGATTCAAATCAAATTTGTTTTATATTCGTTTCAATTCAAATTTGTTTTCTATTCGTTTCAATTCAAATTCTATTTGAATCCATTTTCTATTCAATTCAATTCGATTCACATTTCATTTCAAAATATTCGATTTTGAAATCACTTTTCAATATTCATTTTAAAATGAATAAAATCGATATAAATATCGTTCACGTCAAAATGGCGTCAATCTAATCAACACGGCTTCATATATTTCTATTTTCAAATATTCTATTTCAAATATTTCTATTTCAAAATATTTCTATTTCAAAATATTTCGATTATCAAAATGTTTCGTTCAACACATGACTAATCTCAATGGATGAGTACTGTCAACACATGAACCTTTATTTTATATTTACAAAGATGTACATTTTATTATTAAGATATTTCATTCAACACATGACTAATCTCAACGGATCAGTACTGTCAACACATGAACCTTTATTTTATATTTTCTTTATTTTTCCGATTGGAATGAGGCCCAATCAATTACCATATAAAGTTAATTATATGGATTCCATACAACAAATGTATATAATAGCAACGATAAATAATCAACCATCATCCAAAGTGCACTACACTGTATAGGCATCAAATATAGATATCTAACGCTTATAACAGTCTGTCGATCCATCGACCGACATATTTAATCAGTCAGGATGAGTGAACTTCAAATTTCATCCCAACACCCGTGTGGGGTTTCAAACAATCAAACACAGATTTTATTTTTGCAGTTGGGCGATGTGTAAAATTTATCGTCCCAATCAATGTCAGTCAAATCGGTGTACATAAACAAACCGTCCGGTTTGTAAATGAGTATTTTATTTTATTCGCTTCCACGTTAAAAATTATATTTTTAACGATCAAAATATTTTATTCAAACTATGAATATTCTATTCGGTACATTTATTCAATAAAATAATATTTTTATTTTTCTAACATATTTTAGAAAATTTCGGCGGCATAACGGCACGATACTAGAAACGGGACAAGGCCTAGCCTTATCCCCGGTCTAGTGAAGGCCCACGCCATTCACACATCAATCAAATCAATTTCATTTCACCAAACAATTCAGTTCAAACCAAATAATCTAACCAACTACACAACCAAACAATTTAACAAACAAGCCATCCATGGTCTGTGGATGACGGGTGCTACTAAGCACCGTCTGAATCCTAGTATATATATAACTAGAAAAAGAAATTTAGAGTGAGAAGTTCTCACACTTTCGCTAAACTAAATGACGCAATTCTTCATGGGTAGGAAATCTTCACCGTGCTTTTCTTTCGTCTATTTCATTGCCCGTATCCACTACCTATATAAAAATCACGTTTTTACTTTGCTATTCAATATATAAAAATCGAATTTTTACCTCGTTATTCAATATATAAAAATCGAATTTTTACCTCGTTATTCAATATATAAAAATCGAATTTTTACTATGCTATTCAATATATAAAAATCGAATTTTTACTATGCTATTCAATATATAAAAATCGAATTTTTACCTCGTTATTCAATATATAAAAATCGAATTTTTACTATGCTATTCAATATATAAAAATCGGATTTTTACTATGCTATTCAATATATAAAAATCGAATTTTTACTATGCTATTCAATATATAAAAATCGAATTTTTATTATGCTATTCAATATATAAAAATCGAATTTTTACTATGCTATTCAATATATAAAAATCGAATTTTTATTATGCTATTCAATATATAAAAATCGAATTTTTACTATGCTATTCAATATATAAAAATCGAATTTTTACTATGCTATTCAATATATAAAAATCGAATTTTTAATATCTCTACTTTATTAAAAATTCGATCTTTAACATTGTAAAAATCCGATCTTTAACCGTATAAAAATTCGATCTCTAACATCATAAAAATTCGATCTTTAACCTTTCATAGCTCTTTTCCATAGATAAAAATATAATTTTTATATTAAAAATTCTAACCCTTTTTCTTTTTAATCCAAGAGTTCATATGTTTCCAATCAGCCTTTATAGAAATAAGAACTAAAGATAAAAAGAATTAAATTCGAATTTAAATTAAAAGCTGAAAAGAAAAAAAATCAATGTTATTCACCTTTTTTTCGCGGGGGGGGGCCCACGGCCAAAGGAGGAACGGCAGGTGGCAGAGGAGTTGGTGGCTCAGGCGAGTGGCGAGTTGCCGGAGGTGGCGGGGTGACGTTCGATCACTAGCGTTAGGGTTTTGGGGTGTTTTTAGGGATTGCGGTTCAATTGGAAGGAAGGGGCCTCCGTCGACGAAGGGGTCGCTCAGGCGAGTGGCGCGTGGTGGGGCGAGGCCGGCGAAGGCGCAGGCGACAGGATCGAGGTGGGGAGGCGCCTTCGATCGGAGCGGGATTCTACTTTTATTTTTATTTTGCATCGTTGACCTTCTGTAGAGAAAAAGGGGCAAGGGCCTTTTATATATATAAAAAGAATTATTTAATTATTTAATTCAAAGAAAAAGTAATTTTTTATTTTCAACTCGGAATCAAACCCACCGACTGTCGTCCCTAGCGTATTACCACCATTTCGAACACAATGGGATATGTATCGTAAGCTGATTCGATCGTTTCGATCTGTTTTCGTCAAATTTACATTTAAATCATTATATTGGATTTTAAACGTACATTTCAATTTACCGGGTCACATACTAACTCTAAAAATTCCAGAAAAATATTTTCTAGCTTCGTATTGACGATACAGTCATAACAAAACTAATTTCGTCGAATTCTGAGACCGTTTGAAAAATGGCCATTTTCCAGTTGATTAAAATCAACCGAAACTGGTCAAACGCGTTTTCCTTTGCCACGCTCACATACTGATTCAAAAAAATATGAAATTTGAAACCTAGCAATAACTTGACATCACGGATCCAATAAAAGTGGTTTCGTCGAAATCTGAGGTCGTTTGCAAAATTTTCATTTTTAAGGGCCTGAATTCCATAGCGACTATTCAGAATTTTTAAGGGCTATCAAATTTCGATTTTTCGGATTCATTGGAAAGATAGTCACAATTAGATCCCATTATTTTTGGTTTCACTAAAATCCGGTTTATTTTGCACCCGGTACATTCAATTGAAGTTTGAAATCGAATTATCGAACCACCGCGCCATTTTCAATTCCTTTTAAAATTATATATAATTATTTATATTCTAACGACGACGTATATAATATATACGTTCTAAATATATTCAAAATAAATTTCTCGTCGATATTATTTAAAATAATTCATTTTAAATATTCAAAATTCGCTAAAATTGCCAAAAAAAAAAAAAAAAAAAACTGGCCCAGATTTTCGGGTTGTTACATTTTGACACTATACACTTATAGTAATAATAAAACATGAAATTTAGCGTATCAAGCATTCTTGGCAATTATAAGGTAAAAACCCTATCCTCCGGCTTGCGTTGCATTGTGTGATGGGACCTAGGTCTTATAATAGCTTCATTGTTCTTTATTTAGCATTGCGCTGTTTGTTTTATGCACTGGTATTCTTGGGAGGAAACCCGTTCCATGTTATACGGCGTGGTCCCTTGATTTACCTAACTTTAAAATAAAGATTAATAACTGTTTTAGTTCTCACACCAGTCCCATGACTGACCTGGAGTTTATTGTTTTAACCTAAACTCTGGGTGCCCTTATTTTTACACGGCCAGCTAGTAGTTTTGGTTTTGCAGATGTATATTCACAGGATCCTGATTTACAGCTGGAACGATACTCGGAAAGCTTTGTATCCGCGTATTACTTCTAGTTGTATATTGTATTATTTTCCGCTGCTATGTAATGTATTGTATTCTCTGATATTTATCGAATGTAATTTATTTGTTTATACTCTGTATATTCTTGTAATCTAATGGAATTGTTGTAATATACAATGAAATGTTCTTCCGTCTGCGTTCTTTTGTGTGTTGTCCTCGACTCATTCCGGGCTTTCCTACCGGGGAAGTTCGGGTCGTTTCAATATAATTCTTTCTTCGATTTCAAAACTATATTCATTTCATATATTTGATAAAAATGATATTTTTATCGTCAAAAATATTTATTCAACACATGTATATTTTTAGCACTTCATATTCACGATAAAAATGTAGATTTTATTGTTCAATCTATATATTCAACACATGAACGTTTTTTACTTCACACATACGATAAAAATATAATTTTTATCATTCTAGTCCTTTATTCAACACATGAATATTTTCTATAGTTAATATATATATATATATAATCAAAATGTTATTTTTATTGTAAAACAATTTATTCAACACATGAAATTCATTCAACACATGAATTCCTATTCAACACATGAATATTCTCTATAGTTTATATGTATAATAAAAATGTGATTTTTATTGTAAAACAATTTATTCAACACATGAACTTCATTCCACACATGAATTTCTATTCAACACACGAATATAGTTTATATATATAATAAAAATGTGATTTTTATTGTAAAACAATTTATTCAACACATGAACTTCATTCAACACATGAATTTCTATTCAACACACGAATATAGTTTCAACAAATGAAAATAATTCTAACACATGAATATTATTGAAAATTTCGACAGCATAACGGCAGGGTAGTTAAAACCGGCACCGCCCCTAGTACGGCTCCTCGCTCTACCTTAAAACCTCGCGGTTTTTGACAATAGGGATTTTCAATATCTAGTTCGTACGCAGACGAATTTTCCCATATACTAATCCTATTGAGATTTCAACCACAATCAATCATTTCAAATCAACCATTCATGATATTCACCAAATTTCACGTCAACCAATAATCCAAACAATATCACAACCAATATATATCGTCCATGGTCTGTGGACGTGGGGAGTGTATATATATATATATATATATATATATATATATATATATATATTCGTATATAAATATATTTCGATTTCACTTCAATATCATTTCAATTTATTTCAACGCATATATCACTTTTACAATGCATATATAACTTATACATCGAACATACAACTTATACAATGCTTATACATGAGGTGTACAACGCTTATATAACTCATACATCGACTATATAATTTATACATCGTTGTTTTCCATATCGTTTATAAATTAGAAATCTCACATTGGGTTCCACTCCACCAAAAATAGCAGAAGGATCAGAAAAATATGCGGTCTCTTCTAGAATGTAGAAGACGTCCACACGAGTCCACTGTCTCTTGTTTCACTGGATTTCGACCACAAACGAAAAAGATATGATTTTTACAGTGAAATCAAAAACCTTAGCGGTTTAAAGTGCTATAGAATAGTTTGAAATAAAATAAACCATTACCTTCAAATTTCGTTCAAAACTAGGTTTGCCGATAACTTTCGATCTGTGGCACGATTTTGGAATTAGCCGTTACCACATGGAAGAGGAAGGAGAGGCGAGCAGGCGTAGGGTGGTGGGGTCCACTTCGGTGGTTGGAGGCGTGCTCGGTGGCATCTTGAAGTTGCTAACTTCCAGGGCATGAATCTCGATGCAGACGAGGAGAGGAAGGGCGAGGGTAGGACGGATTGGAAGAGGAAGGCGAGGGCTTCAGAAAACTCCAAAGGGCGGGGGAGTAATTCGCCGTGGTTTGATCAGAAAATGGCCGGGAAGTGGAGAAATCGGTTTCGTTGTCGATCGGGAGCATGGAGAGAGAAAGCGGGGAGAGAGAAATTTAAAAGGGCCAATGAAATTTTTTCTTTATATTTATATATTTTAAAAATCCAAAAATACCCCTTATCTCATACGAACTCCAATCCAAACCCAACGACTGTCGTCCCTAGCTAAATACCCCCATTCCGAACACAATGGGATATGTTTCGTAGGCCGGGAAAGAGAAGTTTAAAAGGGCCAATGAAATTTTTTCTTTATATTTATATATTTTAAAAATCCAAAAATACCCCTTATCTCATACGAACTCCAATCCAAACCCAACGACTGTCGTCCCAAGCTAAATACCCCCATTCCGAACACAATGGGATGTGTTTCGTAGGCCCATTCGAATGTTTCAGCCAGTTTTTCTTCAAATTAAAATATAAAACATTCAATATTTGATTTGAACGTACATTTCAATTTGCCGGGGCCACATACTGATTCTAAAAATTCCCGAAAAATAAATCTAGCTTTGTTTTGACGATACGGTCCCAACAAAACTAGTTTCGTCGAAGTCTGAGACCGTTTGAAAAATGGCCATTTTCTGATCGATCCAATTTAACTATAATTTACCAAAACACATTTTTCTTCGCCACGCTCACATATTAACTTTAAAAATTATGAAAATTGAAACCTAGAAATAATTTGACATCCTGGATCCAACAAAAGTGGTTTTTTCGAATTCTGAGACCATTTGCAAAATGTTATTTTCAAGGGCTATATATTCGCTATAGCGACCTTTTTGAAAATTCATTTGGCCATTACTTTTGATCCCCGCAATGAAACTTGATTTTTCAGATTCATTAGAAAGATATTCACTAACAGTTTTAAATATTCTTGGTTTCACCAAAATCCGTTTTATTTTGCACCCGGTACAGTCAGTCAAAGTTTGAATTGAAATTTTGAAACTGCAGCGCCATTTCAGGCCTTGTTTATAATTTAAAATAATTATATTTATTTCCAAACATCAATTCAAACATACTTTTCGTCGTTATTATTTAAAATAATTTATTTTAAATATTTAAAATCCACTAAAATAGCCAAATTAAAAAATTTAAACTGGCTCAGATTTTCCGGGTTCTTACACACCGTCTGCATCCTAGTATATATTTCAACTAGAAATCAAAATAAAAGTGAGGAGTTCTCACGGATTAGCTAAACCAAACGCCACGACTCTTCATATGCAGAAAATCTTTGCCGTGTTCGCCTTTTGTCACTTTCGTCGTCCGTGTTCACTACTGTGACGGCCCGCCCCGCACCAACCAACATTTACTCCAAAAGTACGCTGTACACATGTCCAGTTAGCGCGGAACGGTCGCCAAAGAAAGTAAAGAAGGTAATGAACTAATCAAGGAACCTGTAGAATGTCTCACAGCGCATGGGGTAAAATATAATAATAATATACTTGACATAAAACAGGTGAGACAGTGCATAAGCTGATAACTAAAATCAACACCAATCATCAGAGCAGCAGAAATCCAAATACAGCTTATTACAATTTTCCAAATTTACTGTCTCTAAAACAAAAGAAAGCTAAAGTAGAAGATACACCACCAATGCCCAAGCAGTGATCTTCAACAATACAGGGAGAATATTATGAATATATTTTACGTGGAAGCCTCCTGCTCGTCTCCGGATCATCCACCCGTGCACCACCAGCTAACCTGTCTCTAGTCTGCTCGTGTGAGCACCCAGAGTAATAAGAGGAGACATAAAACTCTGGGTCAGACATAAAGCCTGGTATGAGCGATAAGCATCTAAACAGAATAATAACAGGTACACTAAACCATACCTGAACCTGGACCTGCAACTAAAGAGTTAGTACCACATACCGTACAATACTCCAAGGCGCCATAATGAATAGTGTAAGAATACAGGGGGTGGGTTATGCATGTCACAATGATAGCAAACAAATCATCCATAGCAACCATCCTCACATCTCTCACTCAGTGCGTAAAGCGTACGACAGCTACCACTTTGGAACACTAGACAAACTGAGGTAACGACGAATCCCGTCTTGTAGAAACCCTGCTATGACCAAGCTAAACATACGGAGTCATGACCAAACATTTCAATGACCCACTTCATTGGTTGTAGCCCTTGGTCCTACCTATGCCATAATGGCCCTGAATCCGCCTTCGTACCTCCTACCATAGTGGTCCAAAGCTATAGACGTCGATAACTCCTTGATACGCGTCCCGCAGCAAAGCCCAACCATGAAGTGAACTCGTTGATTCCCATCTGAATCTTGAGCTCTAACTTCTCATTTGGACTTCCTTTGCATCTCGGGTTATAGTCTTCACTTCCGGATCGGTCTTCATTCAGTTCGTAGTCATCACCGTCGGATCGTGAGTAACCTCCTCTCCCAGTTCGGATCGTGGCACACTCTCCAGGTCGGGTCGCCATCATCGGATCGTGCTCCACCTCGGATCGGTTCGCGGATCGCACCGCCTTCACCAGGTCGGATCGGGTCGAGGCACTCCCACTGGTTCGGGTCGTGCTTCTGAAGTGGATCAGGTCGGAAAGCCAGTTCAGTTCGTGCCTTCTATTTGGATCGTGGTCTCCAGTTTCCATCGGATCGGATCGTGAACTTCAGACGCGAGGGATCGGTTCGTGGTCACCATCCATAGGCGGATCGGATCGTGTCGTAGCGCGAGCTCCAATCGGATCGGTTCGCATGGGGAAGGGGCGATCCGGTTCGGGGCATTTCCTGCAGTTCTTCCAGCAAATAGTTTACGCCATTCGACGGCGTTTTTGACAAATCTAACACTTCTAATCAATCACGAAACACTCCATAAAGTCATAACAACATGTAATAGCAACCACAAACACCAAGCAACAATTCTAATAAAGCAAAATGGATCAAAAGTGGCCAAACTCCTTATTTTCTCCTAAGCATGTTTAAGCAAAACTAATCATAAGGTTAACAAAACTTCATCAAATTAAACCAAATTTCTACCAGAAGCATAAAATATTATTTTGGAATTTCTAAATATTTTTCCAGAATTTATTAGTGTATAAATTCGCTAATCTTCACTGATTACCCTTAATTACCGTAATTAGTGCAAAAACTATGCAAATCACTCACCTTTGCCACAATAAAACTTTCAGATCTGAAGTGAACCTCTGATTTGCACGAATTCCAATATATAACAGCAGCTCTACCTCGGTCCTTGTGCTAATCCTCCTTGATTTGATGCCTCTAAGCCTTAATCCTTGATTAGGATGTGATTTTGGGTGTTTTTAGAGAGATTTAGAGAGTGGAGGCCATGGCTAGGTTAAGAGGAATGAAAGTGGCGGCTGGAAAATGTCTAAAGAAATGTTTTCTAACCCTAATCAGCCCCTATATACCCCTAAACCCGAAATTCCCCTTTGGGCCTAGCTGCTAATCACCCGGTTAAGCCCAATTAAGCTGTTTTTCACCATCTGAAACTTGTTTCAGCCATATCTCCCAAACGGTAAGTCCGTTTGGCTAATGTGACCACTCTACGGAAAGAGAAACCATCAGCCGAAGCCAATGGAAGTGGTTTCAGGTCAAAATTCATTTCCGGTCAAAAGTTATGGCCAAAACAGTGCCAACTAAGGGTAAAATGGTCATATAAAAATCGGGAAAAATCATGAACATGGGAAATGACCCCAATAGCCGTCTCCCAAAGTTACATGACCATACGACTTCGTATGTGAAAGAAATAAATATCCTACGATCCTATGATGCGTAGAATGCGGGTCGTTACACTCTACCCCCCTTAAGAAATTTCGTCCCCGAAATTCCTTAACCCAAAACATACAAAGATTCCGCATGCCTAACAACCACATACAACAATCAAACATGCAAAACAAGCAAACAAGCCTATCCTAGCATGCGGAAAACTAAATCGAAGTCAAAATCTTAACAGGCAAAGAGTTCTGGGTGTGACTTCCTAATGTTCTCCTCTGTTTCCCAAGTACAATCATTCTCGTCCTCGCACCACTGTACCTTGACTAGCTTCACCGCCTTCCTTCGAAGTTGCTTCATGTCGTGTGCGACAATACGGGCCGGCTTGCGGTTCCCAACCGCCTCGGGTTCTACTTCGAAGTCCTCTAACTGATCAGGTGAAATAGTCATATCTGAGTCGTGAACGAACTTCCTTAGTTGGGAAACATGAAATACGTTGTGAACTCCCGCCATTTTCTCTGGTAAGTCAATTCTATATGCCAAATTCCCGACTAGTTCAAGAATAGGGAATGGGCCAACAAACCTTGGTGCCAACTTGCCCCTCCTACCAAATCGTATTACGCTCTTCAACGGAGAAATCTTGACAAACACCAAGTCACCAACGGAGAATTTTAAGTCTCTTCTTCTCTTATCAGCATAACTTTTCTGCCTATCTTGGGCTGCCTTCATTCGTTGTTGAATGATCTTGATCTTATCTGAAGTTTCCCTCACCACATCTGGTCCAAGCATAAACTTCTCGCCAGTCTCCATCCAACATGATGGTGAGTTACACGGTCTTCCGTACAAAGCTTCAAACGGAGCCATACCGATACTGGATTGGTAGCTATTATTATATGCAAACTCTACTAGATGCAAATGGTCATCCCATGATCCACCAAAATCCAATATACATGCTCTCAAGAGGTCTTCCAAAATACGGTTCACCCTCTCTGTCTGACCGTCGGTCTGAGGATGATATGCGGTACTGAGATGTAACTCTGACCCTAGAGCCTCTTGTAAGCTCTTCCAAAACCCACTGGTGAACAACGGGTCTCGGTCGCTCACAATGCCTTTAGGTACTCCATGAAATCTCACTACCCATTTCATATACAATTCTGCTAACTTAGCTGCCGTTTTGGTCGATTTGACTGGTATAAACCTTGCACTTTTAGTCAGTCGATCTACAATTACCCAAATGCTATCATGTCCTGATCTAGTCCTTGGTTAACCATCAATGAAATCCATCGAGACTTGCTCCCATTTCCATTCGGGAATTTCTAAGGGCTGTAACAACCCACTAGGCTTCTTTTGCTCGGCTTTAACTAGCTGGCAATTCATGCACTTGGATATAAACTTCCCAACGTCTCTTTTCATCCCTTCCCAGTAGTAAGTCTGCTTCATATCTCGATACATCTTGTTACCACCAGGGTGTATAGTCAGCTTTGAGTGATGACATTCTCTAAGCACTTCCTCTCTCAATCCATTGACATTGGGCACAACAAGCTTTCCATTCTTTCTAAGCCATCCATCTCGATCAAGCCCATACTTGTTCATCTCCTCATCGATATCCATCTTTAACTTGGAGATGATTTCCAATAGGTTAGGATCGTCCCTCTGACTAGAGCCGATCCGCTCAATTAAAGTGGGTCTGATCGCCAAACTTGCTAACATTTCTGGATCCAATTCGCACTTTGGTCTGAAATCAAAACCAGCGATATACTCCAATTGCTTCCATTCAAGGAACATAGCCCCTAGGCTGGCATGTCTTCTACTCAGTGCATCAGCCACCGCATTGCCCTTCCCCGGTGTGTATGCGATGTCAAAATCATAGGAAGCTAAGAACTCTAACCATCTCTGCTGACGGAGATTCAGATCTTTCTGAGAGAAGAGATACTTTAACGACTTATGATCTGTAAACAGCTCAAATCTTTCTCCCAAGAGATAGTGTCTCCACATCTTTAACGCGAACACGATCGCTGCCAATTCTAAATCATGGGTAGGGTATCTTCTCTCGTGCGGTTTCAATTGCCGACTTGCGTAAGCTACAACCCTACCGCCTTGCATCAATACAGCACCCAGTCCGGTACCACAGGCATCCGTGTATACCGTTATCTCTTCATCCCCCTTAGGAATGACTAACACTGGTGCGCTTGTCAACTTGTCCTTTAGACTTTTGAATTCATTCTCGCACCTTTCATCCCAGACAAAAGCTTGATTCTTCTTGGTCAACTGGGTCAATGGTGCTGCTATCTTGGAGAACCCTTGGATAAACTTACGATAATATCCGGCTAATCCCAAGAAACTTCTTACATCTGTTGCGTTCTTGGGCGTAGGCCAATCTTGTACTGTAGCCACCTTCGCCGGGTCCACGGCAATACCATTCTCTGATACAACATGGCCCAAGAACCTCACTTCTCTCTTCCAGAAGTGACACTTAGAAAACTTGGCTTTCAATTGGTGTTTTCTCAACACCTCCATCGCTACTCTTAAATGTTCTTTGTGTTCTTCCTTTGTCCTCGAATAGACCAAAATATCATCAACGAACACAAGGACAGACTTATTCAACTGATCTCTGAATACCCTATTCATAAGATCCACAAAATATGCCGGGGCATTAGTCAGCCCAAATGGCATAACCAACCACTCATAAAATCCAGACGGCGTTCGAAATGCCGTTTTAGCTATACTCTCAGCTTCCACTCTAAGCTGATGAAAACCTGTCGCGAGATCCAACTGAGAAAATATTCTCGCGCCACTCAACTGATCGAACAAATCATCTATCCGCGGTAGAGGATACTTGTTCTTCCTCGTCACTTTATTCAACTCGCGGTAGTCTACACACAAACGAAGGGAACCATCCGCCTTGGTAGCAAACACAACTGGTGCTCCCCATTCAGAAACACTCCTTCTGATAAATCCCTTCTTCAAAAGATCGCTGACTTGCACCTCGAGCTCTCGCTGCTCCCTTGGTGCCATACAACGAAGTGGCATCACTATAGGTCTGGCATCTTTTACCAAATCAATACGAAACTCGATCTCTCGGTGTGGTGGGAGTCCGGTCACTTCTTCGAAAACATCCGGATACTGGCCAACCACGGGCAAACCTGACAACTCACTATGCGGAATGTTGAGGGAGTTTAGAAAACTAGCCAATACCCCCTTACTGGGTAGACCACCAAACACTATCCTCCGCCCATCATCCGCTCTAGCTGTCACCAAAAAGCCCTCACAGTCTACCACCACCCCATACCTTCGGAGCCAATTTACTCCCAAAATAATGCCAAACCCAGTAAAGCCCAAAACAAAGCAATCACAAACAAACATGCATCCATGACTCGATAGAACCACATTACGACAAATCATGCTAAGACTAGTCGAACCACGAATCGGGTTCGTTACTACTAAAGGTCTATCGACAATCTCGGGCTCCAATCCCAACCTATCTACCAGGTCACTAGATATGAAAGAACTGGAAGCTCCGGTATCAAACAAAACTCTAACAGGAACATCATAAACAGAAAGCATACCTTGAATGACGACATTCTTTCCCTTTTCCGCCGCAGTTGGGGCATTCGACGAAGAAGGAATAGCATTAAGAGCGTATGCTTTCACCATTTGCTTTTCCTTAGGGGGCTGTGGACACTTGTCCTTGTGATGTCCCATTTGGCCACAGTTGAAGCACTTCCTATCTGCTGGCTTGGCCCGACAATTACTAGCATAATGGCCCTTCTTACCACAGCTGAAGCACTCCACATCTTGCTTATTCTTTTTCTTCTGGCCATCCTTTGCCTGATTCTGCTTTCTCTTATTCTGGGAACCACCTTTGCCTCCACCACTTGATTGTGGCTTTGGCTCATCTGCGGATGCAACCTCAGTCTTCAGCTTAGGGTAGAGACTTTCTGACCTTAACGCTTTCCCCCACAATCGATTCAAACGTCTCATCGATGTGGTTAATAAGTTTTTCCCCCAAGTACTGATCCAAACCAGTTATGAATTTCTCATTCTTTTTCTCGACAGTATCAATAAGAGATAACCCATATTTTGACAAAGTGTCAAATTCAGCAATATACTCCGAGACAGCTCTGCCATTCTGCTTGAGCTCCAAGAATTTCTTGAACAGCACTGACTTCTGAGCAGCCGGAATGAACTTCTCACTAAAGCGAGCCTTAAACTGCTCCCAAGTAATTTGATCTTCGGGAGTAGCTGCCTTTATAGCATTCCACCAATTCATTGCCTGCCCTTGCAGCTGACGGGACGCTAGCTTTCTCTTCATCGCATCCTCGATACCCAAATCCTCGAAGATACGTTCGCAGCTATCCAACCAATCTTGAACATCCGTAGCCGACTCCGTTCCGTGGAACGGCTTCCCACCAAGGCTAGTATAATCCTTATTCAGCTTGGCGAAGTCGACTCTTGGCGCCTGCACTATTGGACCACCACCATTTCCACCATTGGGAGCTGCCCTCTGTACATCTCTAAGCATCTCTCTCATGAGGTCAGTAAACATCGTCCTCATGTCAGCAGCATTCCCATTGTTGGCTCCCCTACCAGCACCTCTAGTATATCGGCTCATCGTCAATCTGAAAAAGGAAACGATTAACGACTCCATAGTGGTGCTAGTGCAGTACGACTTCATCACTATACTACTAATAGTATATATATATATCTTTTAAAAATCAAAGTAATCACAAATACGCTCTCTCGTATACGTATATTATCTCTCCCTGATAACTTCCCTAGGTTAACTACGCAACCTAGAGCTCTGATACCAAGTGTGACGGCCCGCCACGCACCAACCGACATTTACTCCAAAAGTACGCTGTACACATGTCCAGTTAGCGCGGAACGGTCGCCAAAGAAAGGAAAGAAGGTAATGAACTAATCAAGGAAACTGTAGAATGTCTCACAGCGCATGGGGTAAAATATAATAATAATATACTTGACATAAAACAGGTGAGACAGTGCATAAGCTGATAACTAAAATCAACACCAATCATCAGAGCAGCGGAAATCCAAATACAGCTTATTACAATTTTCCAAATTTACTGTCTCTAAAACAAAAGAAAGCTAAAGTAGAAGATACACCACCAATGCCCAAGCAGTGATCTTCAACAATACAGGGAGAATATTATGAATATATTTTACGTGGAAGCCTCCTGCTCGTCTCCGGGTCATCTACCCGTGCACCACCAGCTAACCTGTCTCTAGTCTGCTCGTGTGAGCACCCAGAGTAATAAGAGGAGACATAAAACTCTGGGTCAGACATAAAGCCTGGTATGAGCGATAAGCATCTAAACAGAATAATAACAGGTACACTAAACCATACCTGAACCTGGACCTGCAACCAAAGAGTTAGTACCACATACCGTACAATACTCCAAGGCGCCATAATGAATAGTGTAAGAATACGGGGGGTGGGGTGTGCATGTCACAATGATAGCAAACAAAACATCCATAGCAACCATCCTCACATCTCTCACTCAGTGCGTAAAGCGTACGACAGCTACCACTTTGGAACACTAGACAAACTGAGGTAACGACGAATCCCATCTTGTAGAAACCCTGCTATGACCAAGCTAAACATACGGAGTCATGACCAAACATTTCAATGACCCACTTCATTGGTTGTAGCCCTTGGTCCTACCTATGCCATTTTACCCTTAGTTGGCACTGTTTTGGCCATAACTTTTGACCGGAATTGAAGTGGGTCATTGAAATGTTTGGAAGTTGGATTTCCATCTATGAAATGAGGCAAAAGTTAGTCCTCTACCGATTCGAGACTATCCAGCCCGAGCCTCAGGCAAGTACTCAGTCAAGCCTTGGATCCTCAGGGCCGGTCCACCGATGTGGATTAAACTTAAACCCTGAACATGCGTTCCCCCGGCCTATGGGGTGTAAATGAGCCAACGAATGACTCCATCGGACCCGGATCGTCCGATCAAACCGAGGCGCCTCGCAACAACAACAACCACATAAGTCAAACTCGTCAGGGCGTGTAAAACCACTGACGCCACTTCTAGCTAGAAAGAAATGCATGCCCTCCATGACGTCCTCTCCCGTTTTTGGTTCACCACCTGGGTGTGAGGCTCGCGAATTCACGTTACACAAAGTTATGCCACATAGGCCGTGCTTTGATCATCAACCACAAGACTTTGCTTTTCAACAGAAGCCTTGATCATTTGCCACTTAGGCATGCCACATAGGCAATTCACCCCATGCGTTTGATATCCATCAATATATAACCCCTGAGCTCGTACGTCTCAGAGAAGGGCGTTAAGCAACAGAATAAATTCTCTACTGCCAAGCAGATATATATACTTAATAGAAATCAATCACACAGACTAAAATCCAATGTCAGACACACAGTCCATTTACAAGTCCGTTCTGGGTCTGAATGAAACCGGAGGCACCTAGTATGCCGCATATCCATCGATCTCCAAGTATGTCTGGACGAACACTAACTGTTTCCATCTTCTTGGGTGTACAACCCAATCAAGATCATCAGTAATTACCCAAACGACGTGAAGACCTCTGGTCTCCAACCACCGTTTTCATCTTCGACACCACGTCGAATCAGTTATTCAGAATGGGATAAACCCGGTCTTTCTGAACAACTCGCGTATATATATAATAAACACGTGTTACACAAACACAACATACGCCTCATTCCAATTCAGAATATTCTTTTATTCAAATATTCTTCTACTTTGGGAAAGGTTCCCATTAATTTTATCAAAGATAAATTCTTCAAATTTATTCTTTAATCTTCTTTGAATATCAATTCAAACTAGTCGGGATTAGCGAATCACACCGGAATAATCATTTATTTTATTTCCCAATCCCCACCTATTCATCCCGTGATGTAAAACTGGTAATACTTCACATCTAACACCACGGTGTTATAGGTAAATTCAATTACCATTTCACGTTTTAATCTAATTAAAGACTTAACTATCGCCTGGAGCAAAACTGGTGATACTCCATTCTCGATCTTTTCTACCTAATTAAAGATTCGTTAAAACTCCACTTAGTTTTAATCGTTAACTGGGTTAAAGAATCAGTGTCATTTAGAACACGGTTCACGATAAACCCAAAATCACATTCCATTAATTATCGGGTTAAAGAACGAATGTTATTTAAAACATTGTCCACGATAAACCCAAAAATCAATATCACTTCAATTCCAATTAAATATTATTTAATTGGTACACTTCATTAAATCTAAATAAAAAGATTTAATCCTTTCTCAACTGGGTTCAAGAACAGTGTTAGTCAAGACACCATTCACGAAAAACCCAAATCACATTTGATATTAAATACAAGGCTCTGAGTAGAAAATATATCGGCTTATATTCAATATTAAATTCTACGACCAACAGATATCGTATTGGAAATAACGATATATATATATATATCTATATCATTCAAATTTCCATAACAACATCTGTATAATCACGAAATCCAACATCGAAATATTCCGAAGACAATTTCGATTCAAATCCATTCCAATGCAATCATCGGAAATTCTGGTTATTTTTAAAACCCTTTTCAAATTCAATTTATTTATTTAAAAACAAATAGAATTTTAATTCTAGTTCAAAACTAGTTCATTTCGATAAAAATCTATTTTTATCTTTTCAAATATGGAGTTTTTCATCCCAATCCTTCACAAACCATTTCTTATGATTTTACACAAATTATGGATATTTTTAATAATTTTATCAAGGCCCGTACAGTCGATTTCCATCAACGACCATCGAACTGCACTTATAGCGACCTTTTCCAAATTTGATTTGGACATAATTCCAAATCTAGCCGTTAGATTTCAAATTTCTAATATTCGTTAGAAAGCTCTTTTTGATATGAACCCAACGGTTCCAGCTTTAGGAGAATCCGACGGTCACATCTCCCGCAATGTCCGTTCGAAGTCAATGGTCGAAATTCACGAACTACCACAGCGCGGCGCGTTCTATTCAGGCAATTATATTATATATATATAATATATATAATATATATACTTCGTCGATTTCCTTTTAAAACGTAGTTTATAAATCATTTTAAATTCGTTTTCAAAACGGTTTCAACTTCATATTCAAATTCAAATCAAAATTGAATATTCCAATATAAGTTCGTTTTAAATTCATTTCAAATCGATTTCAATTCGAATTCATTTATATTCAATTTCCATTCGAATTCTTTTATATTCAATTTCAATTCGAATTCATTTCTATTCAATTTCAATTCGAATTCATTTCTATTCAATTTCAATTCGGATTCAAATCTTTTCAAAATATCAGATTTTGAAATTGTGACGAGCAGGAATTTCGCTCGGTCCGAACCAGTCGCTAAACCGACCCAGACCGTTCGAAACGCCCTATCGTTTGAGAACATGACAAAATAGAACGCAAACAGAAGAACATTTCATTGTATATTACAACAATGCACCAGAATACAAGAATATACAGAGTATAAATGAATATTACACAGAAATATCAGAGATTTAAATTACATTTAAATACATCGCAGCGGAAAATAATACAATACACAACTAGAAGAGATATACGGATACAAAGCTTTCCGGATATCATTCCAGCTGTAAACCAGGATCCTGTGAATATAAATCTGCAAAACCAAAACTACTAGCTGCCCGTGTCAAAATAGGGGCACCCAGAGTTTAGGTTAAAACAATAAACTCCAGGTCAGTCATGTGACTGGTGTGAGAACTAAAACAGTTATTTAAAACTTTACTTTAAAAGAGAGTAATTCAAGGGACCACGCCGTATAACACGGAACGGGTTTCCTCCCAAGAATACTAGTGCATAGAATAAACAGCGCAATGCTTTTTCGAAAAATGAAGCTGTTATAAGATCCAGGTCCCATCACACAATGCAACGCAAGCCGGAGGATAGGGTTTTCCCTTATAATAGCCAAACATGCTTAGTACGTTTAAAACAAATCATTTGATACTATAATATGTGTATAGTGTCAAAACGATTCCAATCATAAATATCAATCATAGACGGCATGGGTACCATATATCATGTCGCCATACTAGTTCTACAATTAAAACCGCAATACACGTATTGGAAATTGGATTTCCATCATGGTGGCTCCTGATTCGAAAGATCGATCGCGGAATGCAATTCACCACGGCTTACGTCCCAACAAGAGAACACCGTCTGCATCCGCACATTTGGGACCAGAGTACCACCGCGGCTTACGTCCCAGCGAGAGAAAACACCACTTACTCTATATATCCCTGAGCACTAGGCTCATCTCGGTCGACCGAATCCACGACACCACTAGGGTGCCCATCCACGAAAAAGTATACTGATCAAACCATCAGTTTCCACCATACCGGGGTGTGAGGCTCGCGGATCAACGCTATACACAAAGCCATGCTATATCAGCTGCGCTTTGATCATCAACAACCAAACTTTGCTTTTAAACAAAAGTCTGGATCACTGCATCTCAGCATGCCACACTATCCATTCATATCGTACCACTGATTTCTGCCAATATATAACCTCTGAGCTCGTATGTCTCAGAGAAGGGCGTTAAGCAAGAGAATAAATTCTCCGCCGCCAAACAGATATATATTTAGCAGAGATCAACAAATACAATATAAAGGAATACAATGTCAGACACACCATCCATTTACAAGTCCGTTCTAGGTCTGAACGAAACCGGAGGCACTTTCCTCGCATATCCATCCATCTCCAAGTACGTCTGGACGACCACCAACCATTTCCATCCTCTTGGGTGTACAACCCAATCAGGATCGTCAGTAATTATCCAAACGATGTGAAGACTTCCGGTCTTCGACCACCGTCTTCATCTTCGACTTATCGTCGAATCGGTTATTCAGAATGGGTGTAAACCCGGCCTTCCCGAACAACACGCCTATATTAAAAACGAATGTTACACAAACACAGCATACGCCTCATTCCAATTCATTAGTCACTAACCGCAAATTAGCAAGAGAACAATTCCCCAAACATTAACCCCGAAGGTCGAAACCAACATCAGATCAATACCCAGGAAACCATTCTTCTTAGCCAACCTACAGCTAGTTTCTAAACTCCACATTCTTAGGGAAAGGTTCCCATTAATTTTATCCAAGATAAATCCTTTAAAATTTATCCTGTAATCTTCCTTTGGATGTCGTTTAAAACCAAATTATGGTTTTTCCAACTAGCCGAGATTAGCGAACCACAACGAAGTAATTATTTGTTTTATTTCCCAATCCCAACCTATTCATCCCATGAAGCAAAACTGGTAATACTCCATATCTAACACCACAGTGTTATTGGTAAAATTAATTACCATTTCACGTTCAAATCTAATTAAAGATTTAACTATCGCTTTGGAGCAAAACTGGCGATACTCCATTCTCGCTCACTTTCCAAATTTGATAATTTAAATTATCAATTCACATTTCAATCAATTTGCAGGTTCATTAAAACTCCTTTACTGGGTTAAAGAACTAGGTGTTATTTAAAACACAGTTCACGACAAACCCAAATCACATTCTATTTATCATCGGGTTAAAGAACTAGTGTTATTTAAAACACATTTCACGATAAACCCATGAATCAATTCTAGTTTAATTTAATTCAAATATATTAAGAATTCCGATTATTTAAAACCCCTTTTTAAATCTAATTTATTTAAAAACAAATCGGGTTTTAAATTTAGTTCAAACTAGTTCATTTTGATAAAAATCTATTTTTATCTTTTCAAATATGGAGTTTTTCATCCCAAATTTTCCCAAATCATTTCTAATGATTTTACACAAATTATTGATATTTTTAATAATTTTATCAAGGCCCGTACAGTCGATTTCCATCAATGGTCATCGAACTGCACTTACAGCGACCTTTTTCAAATTTGATTTGGACGTATCTCCAAATCCAACCGTTAGATTTCAAATTTCTAATATTCGTTAGAAAGCTCTTTTCGATACGAACCCAACGGTTCCGGTTTTAGGAGAATCCGACGGTCGGATCTCCCGTAATGTCCGTTTGAAATAAATGGTCGAGATTCACGAACTGCCGCGGCGCGGCGCGTTCTATTCAGGCCATTATATATAATATATATATATATATATATTATATATATCGTCGATTACCTTTTTAAAACGAATTTTATAAGTCATTTCAAATTTGTTTTAAAGACAATTTCAACCTTTAATTCAAATTCAAATTCAAATTGAATTTTCCCTTATAAATTCTTTCTACATTCACTTCTATTTGATTTCAATTCAAATCGATTTCAATTCTATTTCAATTCGTTTTCAATTGAATTCCATTCAATTCAAATCCGTTTTCTATTTAATTCAATTCGAATTCGTTTTCAATTCATTTCATTTCGAAATTGTTTTCAATTCATTTCATTTCGAAATCGTTTTCAATTCATTTCATTTCGAAATCGTCGATTTCAAAATTACTTTTCGATATTCATTTTAAAATGAATAAAATCGATATAAATATCGTTCACATCAAAATGGCGTCAATCTAATCAACACGGCTCCATATATTCCTTTATTTTATTCAACAAATGAATATTTATTTTTGTCAACACACGACTAATCTCAACGAATGAGTACTGTCCACGTGGGACTATTTTTGTTTAATTATTTCGTTCAACACATGACTAATCTCAACGAATGAGTACTGTCCACGTGGGACTATTTTTGTTTAATTATTTCGTTCAACACATGACTAATCTCAACGGATGAGTACAGTCAACACATGAACCTTTATTTTATATTATTCTTTATTTTCTAAATTGGAATGAGGCCCAATCAATTACCATATAAAGTTAATTATATGGATTTTCATACAACACATGTATATAATAGCATTGAAAAATAATCAAACATCAACCAAAGTGCACTACACTATATAAGCATCAAATATGGATATCTAACGCTTATAACAGCCTGTCAATCAATCGATCGACATATTTAATCAATCAGGATGAGTGAATTTCAAATTTCATTCCAACACCCGTGTGGGGTTTTAAACAATCAAACGCATATTTTATTTGTGCAGTTGGGCGATGTGTAAAATTTATCGACCCAATCAATGTCCTTCAAATAGGTGTACATAAACAAACCGTCCGGTTTGTAAATGAATATTTATTTATTCACATTCACGTTAAAAATTATATTTTTAACGATAAAACATTTTATTCCAACATATGAATTTCTATTCAGTTCATTCTTTAAATAAAATGATACTTTTATTTTTCTAACTTATTTTAGAAAATTTCGGCGGCATAACGGCACGATACTAGAAACGGGACAAGGCCTAGCCTTATCCCCGGTCTAGTGAAGGCCCACGCCATTCACACATCAATCAAATCAATTTCATTTCACCACACAATTCAGTTCAAACCAAATAATCAAACCAATTACACAACCAAATAATTTAACAAACAAGCCATCCATGGTCTGCGGATGACGGGTGTCAGGTGCTACTAAGCACCGTCTGCATCCTAGTATATATATATATATATGTATAACTAGAATAAGAAATTTAGAGTGAGGAGTTCTCACCGATAGCTATCCTAACTCCACGGCTCTTCTTTTATAGAGATCTTTGTTGTTCTCGCCTTTTTGTCACCTTCGTTGCCCGTAGCCACTACATATATAAGAATCGAATTTTTACTATGCTATTCAATATATAAAAATCGAATTTTTACTTCGATGTTCAATATATAAAAATCAAATTTTTACTTCGATGTTCAATATATAAAAATCATATTTTTACTGCGATGCCATATAGATAAAAATTCCATTTCAAAAATATAGACTTCGCCTTTATAAAAACAAAGATTCCACCTTTTCAAATAAAAAGTTTTCGCCTTTTCTAATAAAAAGTTTTCGCCTTTTCTAATAAAAAGTTTTCGCCTTTTCTAATAAAAAGTTTTTCCAAATTTTTAGATATTAAAAATCCGAACTTCACGAAAGCAAAAATCATATTTTTTTTCCTCTAAAAACATACTCTTTCCTATTTAAGCAAAAATCATATTTCTACATCTTCTATATAATAAAGATTATATTTTTAATACTTTAAAAATATAAAAATCATATTTTTAATACTTTATTTATTCCCATTTTAACAACAATGCTTTTTCTATCATTAAATCAATGATAATTATAAAAAAAAATGATGTTTACATTTTTAAAACAAAGCTAATTTATATTTTTAAAACAAAAACATATATGTAAATTTTCCATTTTTATCACAATAATATGTACATTATATTCAGATTTTATTTTATTTATTTTTAGACATTTCATATTTTTCTTAATTATCTAAACTAATCACACAGTAAAAGAATTTACACTGTCATCTTTGTACCTGACACAGGCGCGTTCAAACCCATTGCCCAAACGAGGGTTCCATCTTGCTGTCGCCAGAAGCAATCGGACCAGGATCCGAGGCCATGTCGTCGGTCGACTTGGGGTGCGCCACCATCGCTTGAAACACGGCGAAGTTCGGCGGTCCTCTCAGCTCTCAATTTGAGTGCGACGTCGGCCAGTTTACACCCGAAAATCGAGCTCGATACTTCACCAGGGGCAATCAAAGTAGGCCAGATTCGAAGACCCCAAGCTTCTCTTCAATTTTCGCTTTCAATTTCCGAATTTCATTGAGTATGGGTCGAGATCGAGAGGGGTTTATTTTGGAGCAACTGTCGCCGTTGGTTTTTGGTGAGTAGCGGTGGCTGTAACATTTTCTAGGGTTAGATTTTAGTTCGGGCCCCTTTATAGAATATTTTATTTTATTATTATTTAATTTCATATTTTACTTGTTTATCGATCCCAACACCAAATCCAACCCAACGACTATCGCCCTTAGCCAAATACCCCCATTTCGAACCCAATGGGATATATTTCGTAAGCCATTTCGACCGTTTCGATCAGTTTTCATTTAAATTAACATTTAAATCATTATATTGAATTTTGAACGTACATTTCAATTTACCGGGGTCACATACGAACCCGAAAAATTCCAAAAAATATTTTCTAGCTTCGTATTGACGATACGGTCCTAACAAAACTAGTTTCGTCGAATTCTGAGACCGTTTGAAAAATGGCCATTTTTCAGTCGATTAAAATCAACTGAAACTGGTCAAACGCGTTTTCCTTTGCCACGCTCGCATATTGATTCGAAAAATTATGAAATTTGGAATCTACCAATAACTTGACACTGCGGACCCAACAAAAGTGGTTTCGTCGAAATCCGAGGTCGTTTGCAAAATTCCCATTTTTAAGGGCCTGAATTCCATAGCGACTATTCAGAATTTTCAACTGGACATATCTTTTGATTCCCGCTATGAAATTTTGATTTTTCGGATTCGTTGGAAAAATATTACCAATCAGATCCTAATGTTTTTGGTTTCACTAAAATGCGGATTGTTTTGCACCCGGTACATTCAATTGAAGTTTGAAATCGAATTATCGAACTACCGCGCCATTTTCAATTCTATTTATAATTATGTATAAATATTTATATTCCAACGACGGCGTATATAATATAAATGTTCGAATTATATTCAAAATAAATTTCTCGTCGATATTATTTTAAATAATTCATTTTAAATAATCAAAATTCGCTAAAATTGCCAAAATAAAAATTTTAAACTGGCACAGATTTTCGGGTTGTTACAATCTCCCCCACTTAAAACTTTTCGTCCCCGAAAAGGAACAAAGTCAAAAGTGGTTTGATTAATCAACTCTACGTTTGATCTGGCTTCCCTTCTCCAACTTTTTAGTTTCTGAGAATTTTCAAAAATTTCAAAAATTTGGCTAACACCCTAAATTTTCGAAAAATTTCGCCATAACCTCCCCTGCACCGGGAGCATCGGGGAATTTCAAATAGCTTCCCCGGTCCTTCAGATCTCAAAAAGAAAAAGAAAAAGCCAAGCAGCTAGCCAATAGGCTCATAAAATCATCATCACCCAAACAAAATAGTAAATTATGTAGTAAACATGTACCTATTTGTCGGGCAAACAAATTTTATTCTCTGCTCTAGCCTCCTTGCTATGACCTGTTCAATGATATACATGTATGCAAGCAGATGCGACTAATTTTCAATACAGTTCAATATTTGGTTCAATTAGGCATAATGGTTCAAAATTATCAAACAAATAAACAAACAACACAAACATCAATCAATTAGTGGATTAGAGTTTCAAATTCATAATTTTGGTATATATAAAGAAAATCATGTTTTTGATGCCAATTCACAACAATTAACCTATCTAGTTTGGTTCTCACACCAGTCGATTGGAAATATATAAATATCTCACTTTCGAAACTCGAACATAAACACCGATGATGAGATCTCAATCATCAGTATCATCTCCGGGCGACTAGAGTGTGATTCTATATCTATTCAATATATTAAAACTTCAAATACACGTTTGCAAGGCGTATATGCAAAGTCTTTATATATTGGATTGTCCAAATTCAATATAAAACAAATATTCAAATACGCATAAAATGGTTTAAACTTTCAAAACAAAGTTTGTTTAAATGTTTATTTTTTTAAAAATAACACTCTTTTGACTCGTTCTAGGATACTACTGATCCCATCTCTAACGAGTCATCCTTATTGGATATTACTAATCCAATCTCTGATGAATTCTTTCCTTTGGTTCTAATGTGTCTTGTTCTCTGAGCTTTGTAAACCAAAGCTCTGATACCAACTGTGACGAGCAGGAATTTCGCTCGGTCCGAACCAGTCGCTAAACCGACCCAGACCGTTCGAAACGCCCTATCGTTTGAGAACATGACAAAATAGAACTCAAACAGAAGAACATTTCATTGTATATTACAACAATGCACCAGAATACAAGAATATACAGAGTATAAATGAATATTACACAGAAATATCAGAGATTTAAATTACATTTAAATACATCGCAGCGGAAAATAATACAATACACAACTAGAAGAGATATACGGATACAAAGCTTTCCGGATATCATTCCAGCTGTAAACCAGGATCCTGTGAATATAAATCTGCAAAACCAAAACTACTAGCTGCCCGTGTCAAAATAGGGGCACCCAGAGTTTAGGTTAAAACAATAAACTCCAGGTCAGTCATGTGACTGGTGTGAGAACTAAAACAGTTATATAAAACTTTACTTTAAAAGAGAGTAATTCAAGGGACCACGCCGTATAACACGGAACGGGTTTCCTCCCAAGAATACTAGTGCATAGAATAAACAGCGCAATGCTTTTTCGAAAAATGAAGCTGTTATAAGACCCAGGTCCCATCACATAATGCAACGCAAGCCGGAGGATAGGGTTTTCCCTTATAATAGCCAAACATGCTTAGTACGTTTAAAACAAATCATTTGATACTATAATATGTGTATAGTGTCAAAACGATTCCAATCATAAATATCAATCATAGACGGCATGGGTACCATATATCATGTCGCCATACTAGTTCTACAATTAAAACCGCAATACACGTATTGGAAATTGGATTTCCATCATGGTGGCTCCTGATTCGAAAGATCGATCGCGGAATGCAATTCACCACGGCTTACGTCCCAACAAGAGAACACCGTCTGCATCCGCACATTTGGGACCAGAGTACCACCGCGGCTTACGTCCCAGCGAGAGAAAACACCGCTTACTCTATATATCCCTGAGCACTAGGCTCATCTCGGTCGACCGAATCCACGACACCACTAGGGTGCCCATCCACGAAAAAGTATACTGATCAAACCATCAGTTGCCACCATACCGGGGTGTGAGGCTCGCGGATCAACGCTATACACAAAGCCATGCTATATCAGCTGCGCTTTGATCATCAACCACCAAACTTTGCTTTTCAACAAAAGTCTGGATCACTATCTCAGCATGCCACACTATCCATCCATATCGTACCACTGATTTCTGCCAATATATAACCTCTGAGCTCGTATGTCTCAGAGAAGGGCGTTAAGCAAGAGAATAAATTCTCCGCCGCCAAACATATATATATTTAGCAGAGATCAACAAATACAATATAAAGGAATACAATGTCAGACACACCATCCATTTACAAGTCCGTTCTAGGTCTGAACGAAACCGGAGGCACTTTCCTCGCATATCCATCCATCTCCAAGTACGTCTGGACGACCACCAACCATTTCCATCCTCTTGGGTGTACAGCCCAATCAGGATCATCAGTAATTATCCAAACGATGTGAAGACTTCCGGTCTTTGACCACCGTCTTCATCTTCGACTTATCGTCGAATCGGTTATTCAGAATGGGTGCAAACCCGGCCTTCCCGAACAACCCGCGTATATTAAAAACGAATGTTACACAAACACAGCATATGCCTCATTCCAATTCATTAGTCACTAACCGCAAATTAGCAAGAGAACAATTCCCCAAACATTAACCCCGAAGGCCGAAACCAACATCAGATCAATACCCAGGAAACCATTCTTCTTAGCCAACCTACAGCTAGTTTCTAAACTCCACATTCTTAGGGAAAGGTTCCCATTAATTTTATCCAAGATAAATCCTTTAAAATTTATCCTGTAATCTTCCTTTGGATGTCGTTTAAAACCAAATTATGGTTTTTCCAACTAGCCGAGATTAGCGAACCACAACGAAGTAATTATTTGTTTTATTTCCCAATCCCAACCTATTCATCCCATGAAGCAAAACTGGTAATACTCCATATCTAACACCACAGTGTTATTGGTAAAATTAATTACCATTTCACGTTCAAATCTAATTAAAGATTTAACTATCGCTTTGGAGCAAAACTGGAGATACTCCATTCTCGCTCACTTTCCAAATTTGATAATTTAAATTATCAATTCACATTTCAATCAATTTGCAGGTTCATTAAAACTCCTTTACTGGGTTAAAGAACTAGGTATTATTTAAAACACAGTTCACGACAAACCCAAATCACATTCTATTTATCATCGGGTTAAAGAACTAGTGTTATTTAAAACACAGTTCACGATAAACCCATGAATCAATTCTAGTTTAATTTAATTCAAATATATTAAGAATTCCGATTATTTAAAACCCCTTTTTAAATCTAATTTATTTAAAAACAAATCGGGATTTAAATTTAGTTCAAAATAGTTCATTTTGATAAAAATCTATTTTTATCTTTTCAAATGTGGAGTTTTTCATCCCAAATTTTCCCAAATCATTTCTAATGATTTTACACAAATTATTGATATTTTTAATAATTTTATCAAGGCCCGTACAGTCGATTTCCATCAATGGTCATCGAACTGCACTTACAGCGACCTTTTTCAAATTTGATTTGGACGTATCTCCAAATCCAACCGTTAGATTTCAAATTTCTAATATTCGTTAGAAAGCTCTTTTCGATACGAACCCAACGGTTCCGATTTTAGGAGAATCCGACGGTCGGATCTCCCGTAATGTCCGTTTGAAATAAATGGTCGAGATTCACGAACTGCCGCGGCGCGGCGCGTTCTATTCAGGCCATTATATATAATATATATATATATTATATATATATCGTCGATTACCTTTTTAAAACGAATTTTATAAGTCATTTCAAATTTGTTTTAAAGACAATTTCAACCTTTAATTCAAATTCAAATTCAAATTGAATTTTCCCTTATAAATTCTTTCTACATTCACTTCTATTTGATTTCAATTCAAATCGATTTCAATTCTATTTCAATTCGTTTTCAATTGAATTCCATTCAATTCAAATCCGTTTTCTATTTAATTCAATTCGAATTCGTTTTCAATTCATTTCATTTCGAAATCGTTTTCAATTCATTTCATTTCGAAATCGTTTTCAATTCATTTCATTTCGAAATCGTCGATTTCAAAATTACTTTTCGATACTCATTTTAAAATGAATAAAATCGATATAAATATCGTTCACGTCAAAATGGCGTCAATCTAATCAACACGGCTCCATATATTCCTTTATTTTATTCAACAAATGAATATTTATTTTTGTCAACACACGACTAATCTCAACGAATGAGTACTGTCCACGTGGGACTATTTTTGTTTAATTATTTCGTTCAACACATGACTAATCTCAACGGATGAGTACAGTCAACACATGAACCTTTATTTTATATTATTCTTTATTTTCTAAATTGGAATGAGGCCCAATCAATTACCATATAAAGTTAATTATATGGATTTTCATACAACACATGTATATAATAGCATTGAAAAATAATCAAACATCAACCAAAGTGCACTACACTGTATAAGCATCAAATATGGATATCTAATGCTTATAACAGCCTGTCAATCAATCGATCGACATATTTAATCAATCAGGATGAGTGAATTTCAAATTTCATCCCAACACCCGTGTGGGGTTTTAAACAATCAAACGCATATTTTATTTGTGCAGTTGGGCGATGTGTAAAATTTATCGACCCAATCAATGTCCTTCAAATAGGTGTACATAAACAAACCGTCCGGTTTGTAAATGAATATTTATTTATTCACATTCACGTTAAAAATTATATTTTTAACGATAAAACATTTTATTCCAACATATGAATTTCTATTCAGTTCATTCTTTAAATAAAATGATACTTTTATTTTTCTAACTTATTTTAGAAAATTTCGGCGGCATAACGGCACGATACTAGAAACGGGACAAGGCCTAGCCTTATCCCCGGTCTAGTGAAGGCCCACGCCATTCACACATCAATCAAATCAATTTCATTTCACCACACAATTCAGTTCAAACCAAATAATCTAACCAATTACACAACCAAACAATTTAACAAACAAGCCATCCATGGTTTGTGGATGACGGGTGTCGGGTGCTACTAAGCACCGTCTGCATCCTAGTATATATATATATATATATATATATATATGTATGTATAACTAGAATAAGAAATTTAGAGTGAGGAGTTCTCACCGATAGCTATCCTAACTCCACGGCTCTTCTTTTATAGAGATCTTTGTTGTTCTCGCCTTTTTGTCACCTTCGTTGCCCATAGCCACAACATATATAAGAATCGAATTTTTACTATGCTATTCAATATATAAAAATCGAATTTTTACTTCGATGTTCAATATATAAAAATCATATTTTTACTTCGATGTTCAATATATAAAAATCATATTTTTATTGCGATGCCATATAGATAAAAATTCCATTTCAAAAATATAGACTTCGCCTTTATAAAAACAAAGATTCCACCTTTTCAAATAAAAAGTTTTCGCCTTTTCTAATAAATAGTTTTCGCCTTTTCTAATAAAAAGTTTTCGCCTTTTCTAATAAAAAGTTTTTGCCTTTTCTAATAAAAAGTTTTCGCCTTTTCTAATAAAATTTTTTTCCAAATTTTTAGATATTAAAAATCCGAACTTCACGAAAGCAAAAATCATATTTTTTTCCTCTAAAAATATACTCTTTCCTATTTAAGCAAAAATCATATTTCTACATCTTCTATATAATAAAGATTATATTTTTAATACTTTAAAAATATAAAAATCATATTTTTAATACTTTATTTATTCCCATTTTAACAACAATGCTTTTTCTATCATTAAATCAATGATAATTATAAAAAAAAAATTGATGTTTACATTTTTAAAACAAAGCTAATTTATATTTTTAAAACAAAAACATATATGTAAATTTTCCATTTTTATCACAATAATATGTACATTATATTTAGATTTTATTTTATTTATTTTTAGACATTTCATATTTTTCTTAATTATCTAAACTAATCACACAGTAAAAGAATTTACACTGTCTTCTTTGTACCTGACACAGGCGCGTTCAAACCCCTACCCCGAACGAGGGTTCCATCTTGCCGTCGCCAGAAGCAATCGGACCAGGATCCGAGGCCATGTTGTCGGTCGACTTGGGGTGCGCCACCATCGCTTGAAACACGGCGAAGTTCAGCGGTCCTCTCAGCTCTCAATTTGAGTGCGACGTCGGCCAGTTTACACCCGAAAATCGAGCTCGATACTTCACCAGGGGCAATCAAAGTAGGCCAGATTCGAAGACCCCAAGCTTCTCTTCCATTTCCGCTTTCAATTTCCGAATTTCATTGAGTATGGGTCGAGATCGAGAGGGGTTTATTTTGGAGCAACTGTCGCCGTTGGTTTTTGGTGAGTAGCGGTGGCTGTAACGTTTTCTAGGGTTAGATTTTAGTTCGGGCCCCTTTATAGAATATTTTATTTTATTATTATTTAATTTCATATTTTTCTTGTTTATCGATCCCAACACCAAATCCAACCCAACGACTGTCGCCCTTAGCCAAATACCCCCATTTCGAACCCAATGGGATATATTTCGTAAGCCATTTCGACCGTTTCAATCAGTTTTCATTTAAATTAACATTTAAATCATTATATTGAATTTTGAACGTACATTTCAATTTACCGGGGTCACATACGAACCCGAAAAATTCCAAAAAAATATTTTCTATCTTCGTATTGACGATACGGTTCTAACAAAACTAGTTTCGTCGAATTCTGAGACCATTTGAAAAATGGCCATTTTTCAGTCGATTAAAATCAACTAAAACTGGTCAAACGCGTTTTCCTTTGCCACGCTCGCATATTGATTCGAAAAATTATGAAATTTGGAATCTAGCAATAACTTGATACTGCGGACCCAACAAAAGTGGTTTCGTCGAAATCCGAGGTCGTTTGCAAAATTCCCATTTTTAAGGGCCTGAATTCCATAGCGACTATTCAGAATTTTCAACTGGACATATCTTTTGATTCCCGCTATGAAATTTTGATTTTTCGGATTCGCTGGAAAAATATTACCAATCAGATCCTAATGTTTTTGGTTTCACTAAAATGCGGATTGTTTTGCACCCGGTACATTCAATTGAAGTTTGAAATCGAATTATCGAACTACCGCGCCATTTTCAATTCTATTTATAATTATATATAAATATTTATATTCCAACGACGGCGTATATAATATATACGTTCGAATTATATTCAAAATAAATTTCTCGTCGATATTATTTAAAATAATTCATTTTAAATAATCAAAATTCGCTAAAATTGCCAAAATAAAATTTTTATACTGGCACAGATTTTCGGGTTGTTACAGAAATCACTTTCGATATTCATTTAAAAAAAATGAATAAAGTCGATATAAATATCGTTCACGTCAAAATGGCGTCAATCTAATCAACACGGCTTCATATGTTTCTATTTTCAAATATTTCTATTTCAAATATTTCCTTTTCAAATATTTCTCTTTCAAATATTTCTCTTTCAAATGTTTCTATTTCAAATATTTCTATTTCAAATATTTCTTTTTCAAATATGGAATGAGGCCCAATCAATTACCATATAATGTTAATTATATGGATTTTCTACAACACATGTATACAATAACAACGATGAATAATCAACCATCATCCAAAGTGCATTCTACACTGTATAAGCATCAAATATAAATATTTAACGCTTATAACAGTCTGTCAATCAATCGATCGACATACAACTAACTCTTGGGATTAGTGTACGTCAATTATCATCCCAATACCTGTATGGGGTTTCAAACAATCAAACACAGATTTCATTTGTGCAGTTGGGCGATGTGTAAAATTTATCGTCCCAATCAATATCAGTCAAATGTGTGTATATAAACAAATCGCCCGATTTGTTTATTTTTATTTCCTTTCATATACGCGTTAAAAATTCTATTTTTAACTATAAAATATTTTAACTATATAAATATTTTATTTCATTTCACATCACATCCCACAATCAACTACACATCAAAATCAAACAAACAAGCATACAAGCCGTCCATGGTCTGTGGACGACGGGTGTCGGGTGCTACTAAACACCGTCTGCATCCTAGTATATATTATTAACTTTTAAATTTAAATAAAAGGTGAGAAATTCTCATTGATTAGCTAATCCAATCCCATGACTCTTCTTATGTAGAAATCTTCGCTGTTCTTGCCTCTAGTCACTTTCTCTGCCCGTATTCTCTACATATGTAAAAATCGAATTTTTACTTTGCTATTCAATATATAAAAATCGAATTTTTACTTTGCTATTCAATATATAAAAATCGAATTTTTTACTTCGCTATTCAATATATAAAAATCGAATTTTTACTTCGCTATTCAATATATAAAAATCGAATTTTTACTTCGCTGTTCAATATATAAAAATCGAATTTTTACTTCGCTATTCAATATATAAAAATCGAATTTTTACTTCGCTATTCAATATATAAAAATCGAATTTTTACTTCGCTATTCAATATATATAAATCGAATTTTTACTTATCTAAAAATCTCACCTTTCCTATATTAAAAATACGATCTTTTCACTTTTAAAAATACGACATTTTCAAAGTTAAAAATCCCGTCTTTATAAAGTTAAAAATCAAATCTTTATGTTATTAAAACATTATAAGAATCATTACTATAAATAATAAAGAAAATCATGTTTTTCAACTCGCTTATATATTTAAAACTGAAAATAAATAAGGAAATGTAAATAAAGTAATTAAAAACTCACATTTTCTTTCGGTTTATGGAGGAGGAAGGGCTGTCATCGGTGGCGCTGGAGGCCAGGGAGGGCGGAGGTGAAGCTGACGCGTGGCGCACGAGGTGGGGTTCTGGCGGTGCAGGGTTTCGGTGGTGAAGGGTTTTGGCTGTGGTCGCGAGGTGGAAGCGGGGGGGCTCCAGCGTCGCACGAGGAGGGGAAAAGGAGGAAGATGGGGAGGGCGGCGCAGGTGCTGACGACGACGGTGGAGGGTGTAGAAGAGGGAGGCGCGATTTTTTTTTCTGAATGGAAAAGTAAATGCGGGGGAGGGGGGGGTCTGAGCAAAGAGAAAAGGGAGGAGGGGGTTTATTTTTTTATTTCATTTTTTAACTATTTAATTTCAAAAAGTAACTTTTAATTTCGGCCTCTAAACGAGACCCACCGCCTGTCGTCCATAGCTAATTACCCCCATTCCGAACACAATGGGATAGGTATCGTAAGCCAATTCGACAGTTTCGATCAGTTTTCATCAAAATCAAAATATAACTCTATATATTGAATTTGAACGCACATTTCAATTTACTGGGGCCACATATGAACTCTAAAAATTCCAGAAAAATATTTACTAGCTTCGTATTGACGATACGGTCCTAACAAAACTAGTTTCGTTGAATTCTGAGACCATTTGAAAAATGGCCATTTTCCAGTCGATTAAAATCAACTAAAACTGGTCAAACACGTTTTCCTTTGCCACGCTCACATATGGATTCGAAAAATTATGAAATTTGAAACCTAGCAATAACTTGACATCCCGGATCCAACAAAAGTGGTTTCGTCGAAATCCGAGGTTGTTTGCAAAATTTCCATTTTTAAGGGCCTGAATTCCATAGCGACTATTCTGAATTTTCAACTGGACATATCTTTTGATTCCCGCTATGAAATTTCAATTTTTCGGGTTCGTTGGAAAGATATTAACCATTAGATTCAAATATTTTTGGTTTCACTAAAATCCGGTTTATTTTGAATCATGTACTTCCATTTGAAGTTCGAAATCGAATTATCGAACTACCGCGCTATTTTCAATTCATTTTATATATATAAATAAATATTTATATTCCAACGTCAATTCAAACGAATATATACGTTCTAATTCTATTCAAAATAAATTTCTCATCGATATTATTTAAAATAATTCATTTTAAATAATCAGAATTCGCTAAAATTGCCAAAATAAAAATTTTAAACTGGCCTAGATTTCCGGGTTATTACAATCTCCCCCACTTAAAACTTTTCGTCCCCGAAAAGGAACGAAGCCGAAGGTTGTTTCAAAAATCAACTCGACTTCCATTATTTTGTTTACGGCTTAAGTTCTTCAACTTTTCAGTTTCTAAGAACTTTTCAAATTTTTCAAAAATTTGACTAACACCCTAAATTTTCGAAAAATTTCGCCATAAACTCCCCTGCACCTGGAGCACGGGAAAATCCCGAAATTGCCATACAGGCCTTGTGATCTCAAAAAGAAAAAGAAAAAGCCAATCGGCTCATAAAATCATCATCACCCAAACAAAACAGTAAATTATGATAAACATGTACCTATTTGTCGGGCAAACAAATTTTATTCTCTGCTCTGGCCTCCTTGCTATGACCTGTTCAATGTAAGTACAAGTATATGCAAGCAAATGCGACTAATTTTCAATACAGTTCACTATCTGGTTCAATTGGGCTATATGGTACAAATTTTAATAAATCAATCAATAATCAACAACACAACCATCAATCAATTAGTTGATTAGCTTTTCAAATTCATAACTTTGATATATAGTCAAAAAATCACATTTTTAATGCCAAATCACAACAATAAGCACTATCTAGTTTTGGTTCTCACACCAGTCTAATGGAAATATATAGAAATTCCACCTTCGAAACTCGAACATAAATGTTGATGATGCGATCGCTATCATCAATATCATCTCCGGGTGACTAGAGTGTGATGCTATATCTATCCAATATATTAAAACTTCGAATATACGTTTGCAAGGCGTATATGCAAATTCTTTATATACTGGATTGTCCAAAATCAATACAAATCAATAATTAAATACGAATAATTGATTTAAATTTTCAATACAAAAATTGTTTTCATTCTAAAAATATACTCTTCACACTCGTTCTAGGATACTACTAATCCCATCTCTAACGAGTCATTCTCATTGGATTTTACTAATCCAATATCTGATGAATTCTTTCGTATGGTTCTAATGCCTTGTTCTCTGAGCTTTGTAAACCAAAGCTCTGATACCACGATGAAACGACCCGAACTTCCCCGGTCCCCGAAGAGGTGAGAAAGAACGAATTGTTTTGAAAACACGACAAAATCAGAACGAAGGCGGAAGAACATTTCATTGTTTATTACAACATTTCCATCAGAATACAAGAATATACAAAGTATAAATGAATATTACATAGAAATATCAGAGATTTAAATTACATTTAAGTACATAGCAGCGGAAAATAATACAATACACAACTAGAAGAGATATACGGATACAAAGCTTTCCGGATATCGTTCCAGCTGTAAACCAGGATCCTGTGAATATAAATCTGCAAAACCAAAACTACTAGCTACCCGTGTCAAAATAGGGGCACCTAGAGTTTAGGTTAAAACAATAAACTCCAGGTCAGTCATGGGACTGGTGTGAGAACTAAAACATTTGTAAATCTTTATTTTAAAGTTAGGTAAATCAAGGGACCACGCCGTATAACCCGGAACGGGTTTCCTCCCAATAATACCAGTGCATAAAACAACAGCGCAATGCTAAATAAAGAAAAATGAAGCTATTATAAGACCCAGATCCCATCACACAATGCAACGCAAGCCGGAGGATTGGGTTTTTACCTTATAATAGCCAAGAATGCTTGATACGTTTAAAACAAATCATTTGATACTATTATAAGTGTATAGTGTATAAAACAACTTCAAATCATAAGTATCAATCATAGGCGGCATAAGTGCCCCATCCCACTATGTCGCCATACTAGGCTCTACAAATAAAACCGCAAATGTCCCGTATTTGGAAGTTGGATTTCCATCTATGAACCGAGGCAAAAGATAGTCCTCTACCGATTCGAGACTATCTAGCCCGAGCCTCAGGCAAGTACTCAGTCAAGCCTTGGATCCTCAGGGCTGGTCCACCGATGTGGATTAAACTTAAACCCTGAACATGCGTTTCCCCGCCCTATGGGGCGTAAATGAGCCAACTAATGACTCCATCGGACCCGGATCGTCCGATCAAACCGAGGCGCCTCGCAACAGCAACAACCACATAAGTCAAACTCGTCAGGGCGTGTAAAACCACTGACGCCACTTCTAGCTAGAAATAAACGCATGCCCTCCCTAACGTCCTCTCCCGTTTTTGGTTCACCACCGGGGTGTGAGGCTCGCGAATTCACGTTACACAAAGCTATGCCACACAGGCCGTGCTTTGATCATCAACCACAAGACTTTGCTTTTCAACAGAAGCCTTGATCATTTGCCACTTAGGCATGCCACACTGGCAATTCACCCCATGCGTTTGATATCCATCAATATATAACCCCTGAGCTCGTACGTCTCAGAGAAGGGCGTTAAGTAAGAGAATAAATTCTCTGCCGCCAAACAGATATATATATATATTTAATAGAAATCAATCACACAGACTAAAATCGAATGTCAGACACACAGTCCATTTACAAGTCCGTTCTCAGTCTGAACGAAACCGGAGGCACCTAGTACCCCGCATATCCATCGATCTCCAAGTACGTTTAGACGATCACCAACTGTTTCCATCTTCTTGGGTGTACATCCCAATCAAGATCATCGTTAATTACCCAAACGACGTGAAGACCTCCGGTCTCCAACCACCGTCTTCATCTTCGACACCACGTCTAATCAGTTATTCGGAATGGGATAAACCCGGTCTTTCTGAACAACTCGCGTATATATATAATAAACACGTGTTACACAAACACAACATACGCCTCATTCGAATTCATACTATTCTTTTATTCAAATATTCTTCTACTTTGGGAAAGGTTCCCATTAATTTTATCAAAGATAAATTCTTTAAATTTATTCTTTAATCTTCTTTGAATATCAATTCAAACTAGTTAGGATTAGCGAATCACACCGGAATAATCATTTATTTTATTTCCCAATCCCCACCTATTCATCCCATGAAGTAAAACTGGTAGTACTTCACATCTAACACCACGGTGTTATCGGTAAATTCAATTACCATTTCACGTTTAAATCAAATTAAAGATTTAACTATCGCCTGCAGCAAAACTGGTGATACTCCATTGTCGATCTTTTCTATCTAATTAAAGATTCATTAAAACTCCACTTAGTTTTAATCGTTAACCGGGTTAAAGAATCGGTGTCATTTAAAACACGGTTCACGATAAACCCAAAATCACATTCCATTAATTATCGGGTTAAAGAACGAGTGTTATTTGAAACACTTTCCACGGTAAACCCAAAAATCAATATCAATTCAATTTCAATTAAATATTATTTAATTGGTACACTTCATTAAATCTAAATAAAAAGATTTAATCCTTTCTCAACTGGGTTCAAGAAAAGTGTTAGTCAAGACACCATTCACGACAAACCCAAATCACATTTGATATTAAATACAAGGCTCTGAATAGAAAATATATCGGCTTATATTTAATATCAAATTCAACGACCAACAGATATCGTATTGGAAATAACGATATATATATATATATATATCTATATCTTTCAAATTTCCATAACAACATCTGTATAATCACGAAATCCAACATCGAAATATTCCGAAGACAATTTCAATTCAAATCCATTCCAATGCAATCATTGGAAATTCTGGTTATTTTTAAAACCCTTTTCAAATTCAATTTATTTATTTAAAAACAAATAGAATTTTAATTCTAGTTCAAAACTAGTTCATTTCGATAAAATCTATTTTTATCTTTTCAAATATGGAGTTTTCATCCCAATCCTTCACAAACCATTTCTTATGATTTTACACAAATTATGGATATTTTTAATAGTTTTATTAAGGCCCGAACAGTCGATTTCCATCAACGACCATCGTACTGCACTTATAGCGACCTTTTCCAAATTTGATTTGGACATAATTCCAAATCCAGCCGTTAGAGTTCAAATTTCTAATATTCGTTAGAAAGCTCTTTTCGATACGAACCCAACGGTTCTTGTTTTAGGAGAATCCGACGGTCGGATCTCCCGCAATGTCCGTTCGAAGTCAATGGTCCAAATTCACGAACTACCGCAGCGCGGCGCATTCTATTCAGGCCATTATATTATATATATAATATATATAATATATACTTCGTCGATTTCCTTTTAAAACGTAGTTTATAAATCGTTTTAAATTCGTTTTCAAAACGGTTTCAACTTCATATTCAAATTCAAATCAAAATTGAATTTTCCAATATAAGTTCGTTTTAAGTTCATTTCAAATCGATTTCAATTCAAATTCATTTATATTCAATTTCCATTCGATTTCATTTATATTCAATTTCAATTCGGATTCATTTCTATTCAATTTCAATTTGAATTCATTTCTATTCAATTTCAATTCGAATTCAATTCTTTTCAAAATATCAGATTTTGAAATCACTTTCGATATTCATTTAAAAAAAATGAATAAAGTCGATATAAATATCGTTAACGTCAAATGGCGTCAATCTAATCAACACGGCTTCATATGTTTCTATTTTCAAATATTTCTATTTCAAATATTTCCTTTTCAAATATTTCTCTTTCAAATATTTCTATTTCAAATATTTCTATTTCAAATATTTCTTTTTCAAATATGGAATGAGGCCCAATCAATTACCATATAATGTTAATTATATGGATTTTCTACAACACATGTATACAATAACAACGATGAATAATCAACCATCATCCAATGTGCATTCTACACTGTATAAGCATCAAATATAAATATTTAACGCTTATAACAGTCTGTCAATCAATCGATCGACATACAACTAACTATTGGGATTAGTGTACGTCAATTATCATCCCAATACCTGTGTGGGATTTCAAACAATCAAACACAGATTTTATTTGTGCAGTTGGGCAATGTGTAAAATTTATCATCCCAATCAATATCAGTTAAATGTGTGTATATAAACAAATCGTCCGATTTGTTTATTTTTATTTCCTTTCATATACGCGTTAAAAATTCTATTTTTAACTATAAAATATTTTAACTATATAAATATTTTATTTCATTTCACATCGTCATCAACCACAAGACTTTGCTTTTCAACAGAAGCCTTGATCATTTGCCACTTAGGCATGCCACACAGGCAATTCACCCCATGCGTTCGATATCCATCAATATATAACCCCTGAGCTCGTACATCTCAGAGAAAGGCGTTAAGCAAGAGAATAAATTCTCCACCGCCAAACAGATATATATATTTAATAGAAATCAATCACACAGACTAAAATCCAATGTCAGACACACAGTCCATTTATAAGTCCGTTCTGGGTCTGAACGAAACCGGAGGCACCTAGTACCCCGCATATCCATCGATCTCCAAGTACGTCTGGACGATCACCAACTGTTTCCATCTTCTTGGGTGTACAGCCCAATCAAGATCATCAGTAATTACCCAAAGGACGTTAAGACCTCCGGTCTCCAACCACCGTCTTCATCTTCGACACCACATCGAATCAGTTATTCAGAATGGGATAAACTCGGTCTTTCTGAACAACTCGCGTATATATAATAAACACGTGTTACACAAACACAACATATGCCTCATTCCAATTCAGAATATTCTTTTATTCAAATATTCTTCTACTTTGGGAAAGGTTCCCATTAATTTTATCAAAGATAAATTCTTTAAATTTATTCTTTAATCTTCTTTGAATATCAATTCAAACTAGTCGGGATTAGCGAATCACACCGGAATAATCATTTATTTTATTTCCCAATCCCCACCTATTCATCCCATGAAGTAAAACTGGTAATACTTCACATCTAACACCATGGTGTTATCGGTAAATTCAATTACCATTTCACGTTTAAATCTAATTAAAGATTTAACTATCGCCTGGAGCAAAACTGGTGATACTCCATTCTCGATCTTTTCTATCTAATTAAAGATTCATTAAAACTCCACTTAGTTTTAATCGTTAACTGGGTTAAAGAATCAGTGTCATTTAAAACACGGTTCACGATAAACCCAAAAATCACATTCCATTAATTATCGGGTTAAAGAACGAGTGTTATTTAAAACACTGTCCACGATAAACCCAAAAATCAATATCAATTCAATTCCAATTAAATATTATTTAATTGGTACACTTCATTAAATCTAAATAAAAAGATTTAATCCTTCCTCAACAGGGTTCAAGAATAGTGTTAGTCAAGACACCATTCACGACAAATCCAAATCACATTTGATATTAAATACAAGGCTCTGAATAGAAAATATATCGGCTTATATTCAATATCAAATTCTACGACCAACAGATATCATATTGGAAATAACGATATATATATCTATATCTTTCGAATTTCCATAACAACATCTGTATAATCACAAAATCCAACATCGAAATATTCTGAAGACAATTTCGATTCAAATCCATTCCAATGCAATCATTATAAATTCTGGTTATTTTTAAAACCCTTTTCAAATTCGATTTATTTATTTAAAAACAAATAGAATTTTAATTCTAGTTCAAAACTAGTTCATTTCGATAAAAATCTATTTTTATCTTTTCAAATATGGAGTTTTTCATCCCAATCCTTCACAAACCATTTCTTATGATTTTACACAAATTATGGATATTTTTAATAATTTTATCAAGGCCCGTACAGACGATTTCCATCAACGACCATCGAACTGCACTTATAACGACCTTTTCCAAATTTGATTTGGACATAATTACAAATCCAGCCGTTAGATTTCAAATTTCTAATATTCGTTAGAAAGCTCTTTTCGATACGAACCCAACGGTTCCGGTTTTAGGAGAATCCGACGGTCGAATCTCCCGCAATGTCCGTTCGATGCCAATAGTCGAAATTCACGAACTACCGCAGCGCGGCTCGTTCTATTCAGGCCATTATATTATATATATAATATATATAATATATACTTCGTCGATTTCCTTTTAAAACGTAGTTTATAAATCGTTTTAAATTCGTTTTCAAAACGGTTTCAGCTTCATATTCAAATTCAAATCAAAATTGAATATTCCAATATAAGTTTGTTTTAAATTCATTTCAAATCGATTTCAATTCGAATTCATTTATATTCAATTTCCATTCGAATTCATTTATATTCAATTTCAATTCGAATTCATTTCTATTCAATTTCAATTCGAATTCATTTCTATTCAATTTCAATTCGAATTCAATTCTTTTCAAAATATCAGATTTTGAAATCACTTTCGATATTCATTTAAAAAAATGAATAAAGACGATATAAATATCGTTCACGTCAAAATGGCGTCAATCTAATCAACACGGCTTCATATGTTTCTATTTTCAAATATTTCTATTTCAAATATTTCCTTTTCAAATATTTCTCTTTCAAATATTTCTCTTTCAAATGTTTCTATTTCAAATATTTCTATTTCAAATATTTCTTTTTCAAATATGGAATGAGGCCCAATCAATTACCATATAATGTTAATTATATGGATTTTCTACAACACATGTATACAATAACAACAATGAATAATCAACCATCATCCAAAGTGCATTCTACACTGTATAAGCATCAAATATAAATATTTAACGCTTATAATAGTCTGTCAAACAATCGATCGACATACAACTAACTATTGGGATTAGTGTACGTCAATTATCATCCCAATACCCATGTGGGGTTTCAAACAATCAAACACAGATTTTATTTGTGCAGTTGGGCGATGTGTAAAATTTATCGTCCCAATCAATATCAGTCAAATGTGTGTATATAAACAAATCGTCCAATTTGTTTATTTTTATTTCCTTTCATATACGCGTTTAAAAATCTATTTTTAACTATAAAATATTTTAACTATATAAATATTTTATTTCATTTCACATCACATCCCACAATCAACTACACATCAAAATCAAACAAATAAGCATACAAGCCGTCCATGGTCTGTGCACGACGGGTGTCGGGTGCTACTAAACACCGTCTGCATCCTAGTATATATTATTAACTAGAAAAATTAAATAAAAGGTGAGAAATTCTCACTGATTAGCCAATCCAATCCCACGACTCTTCTTATGTAGAAATCTTCGCTGTTCTTGCCTCTTGTCACTTTCTCTGCCCGTATTCTCTACATATTTAAAAAATCGAATTTTTACTTTGCTATTGAATATTTAAAAATCGAATTTTGACTTTTCTATTCAATATATAAAAATCGAATTTTTTACTTCGCTATTCAATATATAAAAATCGAATTTTTACTTCTCTATTCAATATATAAAAATCGAATTTTTACTTCAATATATAAAAATCGAATTTTTATTTCGCTATTCAATATATAAAAATCGAATTTTTACTTATCTAAAAATCTCACCTTTCCTATATTAAAAATACGATCTTTTCACTTTTAAAAATACGACATTTTCAAAGTTAAAAATCCCGTCTTTATAAAGTTAAAAATCAAGTCTTTATGTTATTAAAACATTATAAGAATCATTACTATAAATAATAAAGAAAATCAGGTTTTTCAACTCGCTTATATATTTAAAACTGAAAATAAATAAGGAAATGTAAATAAAGTAATTAAAAACTCACATTTTCTTTCGGTTTATGGAGGAGGAAGGGTGCCATCGGTGGAGCTGGAGGCCAGGGAGAGCATAGGTGAAGTTGACGCGCGGCGCACGAGGGGGGGTCTGGCGGTGCTAGGGTTTCGGTGGTGAAGGGTTTTGGCTGTGGTTGCGAGGTGGAAGCAGGGGGGCTCCAGCGTCGCACGAGGAGGGGAAAAGGAGGAATATAGGGAGGGGAGGGCGGCGCAGGTGCTGACGACGGCGGTGGAGGGTGGAGGAGAGGGAGGCGCGATTTGGTATTTTTTTCTTTTTTTTCCGAATTGAAAAGTAAACGGGGGGGGGGGGGGGGTCTGAGCAAAGAGAAAAGGGAGGAGGGGTTTATTTTTTTATTTCTTTATTTAACTATTTAATTTCAAAAAGTAACTTTTAATTTCGGCCTCTAAACGAGACCCACCGCATGTCGTCCGTAGCTAATTACCCCCATTCCGAACACAATGGGATAGGTATCGTAAGCCAATTCGACCGTTTCGATCAGTTTTCATCAAAATCAAAATATAACTCTATATATTGAATTTGAACGCACATTTCAATTTACTGGGGCCATATATGAATTCTAAAAATTCCAGAAAAATATTTCCTAGCTTCGTATTGACGATATGGTCCTAACAAAACTAGTTTCGTCGAATTCTGAGATCATTTGAAAAATGGTCATTTTCCAGTCGATTAAAATCAACTAAAACTGGTCAAACGCGTTTTCCTTTGCCACACTCACATATGGATTCGAAAAATTATGAAATTCGAAACCTAGCAATAACTTGACATCCTGGATCCAACGAAAGTAGTTTTGTTGAAATCCGAGGTCGTTTGCAAAATTTCCATTTTTAAGGGCCTGAATTCCATAGTGACTATTTTGAATTTTCAACTGGACATATCTTTTGATTCCCGCTATGAAATTTCAATTTTTCGGGTTCGTTGGAAAGATATTATCCATTAGATTCAAATATTTTTGGTTTCACTAAAATCCGGTTTATTTTGAATCCTGTACATCCATTTGAAGTTTGAAATCGAATTATCGAACTACCACGCCATTTTCAATTCCTTTTATATATATAAATAAATATTTATATTCCAACGTCGATTCAAACGAATATATACATTCTAATTCTATTCAAAATAAATTTCTCATCGATATTATTTAAAATAATCAAAATTCGCTAAAATTGCCAAAATAAAATTTTTAAACTGGCCTAGATTTCCGGGTTATTACAAAAAATCATATTTTTACTTCGCTTTCTAAATAATAAAAATCGTATTTTTATATCGATCTTAACATTATAAAAATCATATTTTTATAATTTAATTTTACATACAAAAATCAAATCTGTTTTTATTTAAAAATCATATCTTCTCTCTTTTTCAAAATCAAATCTTTTTTGAAGCTAAAAATCTTATTTTTACTTACTTCTTTATACAATAAAAATCAATCCTTTCTTCTTATAAATCTACGTTTGCTAAATAAAAATCAATCCTAAAATTCTATATTTAGCATATAAAAACTTATCTTTATATTTAAAACCATCTCGTTATAAAAGTATGAACTTTTCTCTATATAAAAATATGAACTTTTCCAATATAAAAACATGAACTTTTCCTATATAAAAACATAACCTTTTCCTTTATAAAAACATAACCTTTACCTAAACAAAAATATAAGCTTTTGCCATATAAAAATATAAACTTTTTACTTATAAAAATATAAGCTTTTTTTAGTTAAAAACCATATTTTTATTTAGTTAAAAGAAAATAGAAATCAAAGGAAAAATGTATCAAAAACTCACAGCACATAGAGGGGGGTTGCTGCCATCGACCGTAGGGGTTGCTGGTGGTGGTGCTGCGCTCGTCGGCGCGATGGGATTGTGGTCACGAGGTGGTAGCGGCGTGGTCTTTCGAAGCGGGTACGGGAGTTAGGGTCGGGGACTTCAATCGAAGGGAGGGGAAGGAGAGGAGTTCGACGTGGGGAAGGGGGTGACGCGCTGCGATGACGGGGTGGTGGCGCGTAGCGAGGTGGAGGCGCGATGGAAGGAAAGGGGGTGACGAGGGTTGTCGGGTTTTATTTTTTTATTTGGATCTGATCTGGAATGAGAGAGAGAGAAGAGGGGTGAGGGATATATATTTATTATTTTATTTTATTTTATTCTCTGAAAAAGTTGACTTTTAATTCGTACACCAAATGAGACCCAACAACTGTCGCCTTTAGCTAATTACCCCCATTTCGAACACAATGGGATATGTATCGTAAGCCAATTCAATTGTTTCAATAGGTTTTTATCATATTAAAATATAAAGCAATATATATTTAATTTTAAACGTACATTTCAATTTACCGGGGCCACATACGAACTCTAAAAATTACAGAAAAATTATTTCTAGCTTCGTATTGACGATACGGTCCTAACGAAACTAATTTTGTCAAATTTGAAGACCGTTTGAAAAATGGCCATTTTCTGTTCGATCGAAATTGACTGAAACTGTTAAAACACGTTTAACTTCGCCACGCTCACATATTGATTCAGAAAATTATGCCAATTGGAATCTAGCAATAATTCGACATCCCGGATCCAACAAAAGTGGTTTCGTCGAAAACAGAGGTCGTTTGCAAAATTTCCATTTTGAAGGGCCAAAATTCCACAGCGACTATTCTGAAATTTCAACTGGGCCTAAATTTTTATCCCCGCTATGATATTTCAATTCTTGGGATTCGTTGGAAAGATATTTTCAAATAGATTCTAATATTTTTGGTTTCGCTAAAATCCAGTTTATTTTGAATCATGTACATTCATTTGAATTTTGAAATCGAATTTTCAAACTACCGCGCCATTTTCAATTCCTTTTATATTTAAAATAAAATATTTATATTCTAATGACGATTTATATAAATATATACGTTTGAATTCTATTCAAAATAAATTTCTCGTTGTTATTATTTAAAATAAATCATTTTAAATATTCAAAATTCACTTAAATTGCCAAAATAAAAAATTTAAATTGGCTCAGATTTCCAGGTTATTACATAAAGTAGCAAATGAAGATGTTTTATGTATGGCATACGAAGTAAAAGATCCACATATAATATTATAAAAAGAAAATGAATGGATCTTCCTAAAAATATATTTGGTATACCGTAATACCAGATCAAATATGAATAGGTGGATATCTAAACACCACTAAGTTAAAAATTAATTAGATCTAAAAAGTTTAGATCCACTAAAATAGAATCTAGATCTACAAAAAATGAAAAAGAAAAGTGATCTAGAAGTATGGATCACATCTATGCAGAAAATACAACAAGTTCATATATGTAGATCTATATGATTTCAAAACATAAAAAAAATAACTTACATGATAGATCCACAAATATAGATCTAGAATATTTCAAATAATAGCTCTAATAGAGCTTCGTGCTGATAACATTTTATAAATGAACACAAAACAGAAGAAATAAGGGAGAGGGGACATTTCTATTCATTTAGATGTATATTTATTTCTATTACATTGGCTCCTTTACATATAGGCTTTGGAGCTGATGTTTAACTTTTTCCCATGATGTAGGACTAAAACATAGAACTAATAAAAACATATTCACACCATTTATATATATATATATATATATATATATATATATATATATTACAACATGAATGACATTGTAAACACCATAGTTGTAATTATATTTTACTAAATAAAAACCTTGTATATTATATTGCATGAAAACTTATAACTTCTGCAAAAAGATGTATGTATTTATATTTTTAAGATAATTAACTTATCCAAATCATATGATTCTCTGAGTTTTTACTTGCAACACATGGTAAATTCACTTACTGATAATCATATATAAACATATAATGTATATATTATATAGTGTGATAACGTGTATTTAGAATATATTTATCTTTTGAATATGTATAAATTTTATGGGAAAAACATAAACTGTTCAAAAAGATAAATTTATTTATCTTTTCTCTATATTATTACATAAATAATGTTGAAAATGATATATTCATTTAAAAAATAGATTTTTTTTTTTAAATTACAAGTATATACAAAAATACAATTTCACAATTTATATTGAAAAATTAATACGTATTTTTTTTAAAACATATAATTTATTTAAAAAGGTAATTGTGTTTATCTTATTAAATATTTTAAACATTAAAAAGATGTATACATTTACCTATATAAAACCATACATCAACTTTATATTGATAACGTAGTAAATAAGATAAATACATATATCTTTTTAAACAAGTATTACTATTTACAATCAACAACATTTTGTAGACTATCTTTTTTAATTTCACATTTAAAAAAGATAGTTGCTTCTATCTTTTCAAAAATGAACGTCATATTTAATAAAAATTGTATATATATATGTCATATGTTAATTTTTAGGCACTAATTTTTAGTTGAAAATATACAATTTTTTTTTAGAAATCAGAACATGCAGTACACATTACAAAGTAAAGCTCAATTAGGTGAATAACTTTATCATATAGTAGAAATTTATTATCAAATTCATCATAAAGTTTTCGACATCAGCCATCACAATATCATCGCTAAATTCAGTTAAACTTAAATTATTCTCAAAAAAAAATATAATCAGTTATCTTTCTTCTACATGAGGATAACCATTGTACTCATAATAAAATACCATTCATATTTTCGTTTCAAAACATACAAAATTGCACATCACATTTAATCAACTCCCAAAATATGAAACATGGAAAAAAATATGAATAAAAACTGTACCTCACTACATTACATTGTCATAAGCATACACAAAATAATCCCAAACATGATCCATGATGTAACGAACAGGGACTTCCGACCCTAAAAATCAACACAAAATACCTTGTCGATCATTCAAGCATCGAAAACACCGGAACATTATTAGAAAGACATTAGAGGGTGAGATAAAAAAGAAAGAAATATTGGAATAGAAGAAGAAGAAGAAGAAGAAGAATCAACATCACACAGAGTCTCACATCGCAGCGGAACCAATATAATATATAAATAAACTTTATAGAGAGCTTTGAAATAATACTTATAACATCAGGGTACATCAATACATCTGGACAGTTATAATGGTCTGTCTTCATACATAACACACAGCAGAATAATACTAGATAATATCATACATCTGAATACCTTCAGCTCTTTGGACTTCACAACATCCAATAACCTGAATCTGTACATCCCGGTCTAACTCGAGCATTTACGAAACACCGGGTCAGTCAGGTGAACCAGAGTGAGAAAAACTCATAAAGTTTAAGGGGAATCATCCAACTTGATTTTTAAGTTCAAAAGTGTTTCGAATGAAATGGATAATCGTAAGACCAAATCCACATATAAACAAAGGTGGTTTTTACCTTACGATAACCCAAAACAATTTTTGTTTAAACAAAATTATTCTGATATTAGAATAGCGTCTAAATACAAATAAATAGAATCTAGCATAATGATTGCATCTCACGCTATACATATATAGTATACAAACAAAACCACGGGCGCTTATTGGAGATTGGATTCCGACTATGATAAGGTATGGAACCACCTGCCGATAGTGTATCTCTAGAGGCGAATACACTGGGTTCAACAAGAACGTCTTGCAACCCGGCCCACACATGACTGACCACTCATTTCGCTTGAGTGTATCGAATGCATATTACCAACGGTTGGGAGCTACCCACCATTTCCCGAAAAGGGACAACATTGATATATTAAAGAAGCAAATGGAATTTTTCTAGATAGGTGATTATACACCCTAATGGATGCGACCCACGTAGCCATGCTGCCTGCCCGATTTTTGTCATTTCCCGGTTGATGAGGCTTGAGGTTATAATCGTCCTTTTGGAACATCTGGCCACCATTCACATCGTCCATACAGGTCATCCAGGAGCCGGATGAACCGAAGGCACCCTCCTACTGCATCTAATATAGGAATCACCCCATGGATCAGTAGCGAGTAGTCCTTGCAAATCCATAGATTTCAATCCTGACAGAATCATTGTCAAAATATCTCTAGGGATCACCTAGAGAAATCCAACAATAGTCCTTCCATTCATGAAGATTTAATGTCTTCAATTGCTCCATCTCGATCACCATCTTCAACGTTTTCATATTCATTAGTCGGAATGGTTTTCGAATATAAATTCGATCCCAGTCTTTCCATACCAATAACGTTGGACCAAATTTTGATAGTCGGTTATTTAACTATCAAAATAAACAACCATAAAAATAAAATAAATCAATTGATTTATTATACAACATCACTTGACCATTAAAATAATATATCAGTTTTAATACATTAATATCCTCAAATCATTTTATTAATATACTTGGAAAAATATCTTAAAACCATATCAAAATTTTCTGTTAACTTCCATTTCAAAACATTTTCTGTTACATTACTTATTATTTATAATAGGGAAGCTGATTCAACTTATCATTTTAAAACGATCGTTACGGTTTCTCCTTTGTTTCATTATTTGAATACCATCATCGTCACTTGTTCTTTAGAATAAATTATTCTACACCTCTTTCCTTTACCTTTTTAAAATATCATTACAATTTTCACAAATCTCTTTTCATTGATCTCTTTACCACAGAAATATTATTTCATATTCTCAAGCTCCATTATATTTCCATTTATTTTGAAATTTCATTATCTATATTCCAAAGTTCTTCAAATAATATTGCGTCATTATTTCTCAAAATAATTTACTTCTAACATCCTCATCATTACAACTAATATCATCTTTCGATAATCCTGAAATCATTCAAGTTGCGGTATTTCAATTACCTCTTAGACCTTGATCAACAACATTTTTACCTTAAGATAATGTCAGTTGTAATACCAAATCTGCATACTCATTTCCACTATCAAAACAAATCACATTCCCTTTTTAGTTATAACTTGACGAAACGTCATCTCTAATTAATATAGCGATCTTAAATCGTATCTTTATTACTTAACTCATCTGATCACTTTAATTCAAACTTGGGTTTCCATTTGTTTTCCATTTCATAGCTCCATTAGTTTCTAACCGTGAACCAGTAAGAAACGATTCCCTAAATATCAACCCCGAAGGCCGAAACCAACATCAGATAAATACTCAGAAAATTGATTATCTCAACTGATCTTCAGTTAGTTTCTAATCTTTTCATTTCATATCTTGGGTTTTTATTCCATTTAGAAACCATTTCTAATAACTCGTTCCAATAATATATCCAATAAAATCTTTGGTTTTATTACTCCGTCCAACTTGGGTTTTATAAAATTAAACTTCAATAAGGATTTAATTTAAACTTCGAATTTAAACTTAACTTATATTATTATTATTTATATAAACTTTTTTAAAAATATCACTTTACTATGAACAATGGTTTAAAACTTCATAACCCTTCATTTGTATATTTTAAATCCAAAGATACCACTTTGATCATCATTTAACACTTATCAACATTTAAAAATGGTTTAGTTATCCATTAACTATTTTCATTAAATTAATAGCTAATTACATAATTCAATTTCGAGTAACACAGTTGTCTTAGTCCACTCTACACATGATTAACTCATTAATCAAATCTCGTTCGTCTTTCCATTCAAATTAGATTAATTTTAAATAATTCCACTTGACTATTACTGAATAAATATTAATCAAATCAATATAATCTCATTTTAAATTTCTTCTTAAAAACAATTAACTTCGGTTAATAAACATCACACTAATATCTGCTCACTCACTAATCAGTCTGGTAAATATAAGAATCATTTTCATAAGATCATTTAATAATTGATACGAGACACGTGCTTCGCACATGGATAGATTCTGGTACCAAAAATGGTAATTGGTGGTTAAAATAATCAACGTATATAAGGTTGGTTTATTTCCTTTTTATAACCCAATTAAAATAATATATCTAAAAATCTATATTCAATTATAAATAAATTTCATAACTTCATTTCAATCAATTCACCTGACGGTAAATCAATCTCTATAAACAGTTTGGATTTTGGCCATCTGCTATAAATTCCTTAACCAATATAATCCATTGGTTAATAATCAAACAAATGTTGAATTTGGGTTTAACAATCAATAACCAATTCAATAATCCAATCATATGGGTTAAACAGTTCATGTAACGATCATATATTGATAAATAATCAATTCGACTGATAGCGGTCAACCAATAACAGTAATTCAAGCATCCAATATAATTTGAATACGTTTATACTATTATAAACGTAACCAACAAGGTAAGTTGCCTTGTTTGGAAATTATTGTTAACAGTTACGATGTCATTTCATTTAAATTAAACAACGTTTAATTTAAATAATCGGTATAAAATATTTATCACACATCCAATAATCATCAAATCAACCAATGATTAGCAAACATAGTAACAAACATTAAACCCACTTATAAAAATTACAAGTGGGAGCACTGAGTGAGTTTAACTCACCTTGGATATCCATTCGTCGGTAAAATGGTTTGTTTGAATTAAATTAAACAATCGTTTAATTTAATTAAAACTTCCTCCTTCGTCCAAATTTGCCCAAATCCAACTCTAAAATGTCGGACTTGATGATCCGGTTTCAACGTCCCTGGATTTGTTTAATTCTGTTAGCATACGAGAGTAGATACAAAATAAAAAAATCACATTTTAAAATTTTAAATTAATTAAACTTAATTAAATCTTAATTATCACTACTTAATTGGTAGATTAACAATTTCATAGTTTTAGCGTTTCATCCTTGATATGTCAACTTAAGTTTGATTAAGAACTTTCTTCACGTTAAAATAAATAGGTTATGTAGGCTTTTGTTTTCTTACCTTAAAGAATTATTTTCCTTTAGGACATAAACCAAGCAATACTGTTCATCGCGTGAACTCCCTCTGTTCCTTCTTCCCCATGAATACCTTGCTTCAGCCATTCGTTATATATTCGCCGACCCTTCCTCTATTTTTTTCCTTTTCACTTGTTTGAATAGGCTCTCCCATTTTACGGCGGCCCAACTCCTTTTCCATTTAAACTAAAATTGGCCCATCGTTTGTATTCACTTTCTTCCCTCACCTTCTCTCTACAACTCTGTCCGCCTGTTTCTGTTTATATATGATTTTTTTGTTTCTATGTGTTTAGTTCCATGCTAAAACTGACTTACCTACATTCGACCTTCATTAAAACATCACCACACATCCTCGACCTCTCACCTGTACGTGTACTAACTTTAAACCCATGCAAACAAGAATACCATCCCAAGAAAACTGCTGCATGCCAATATTTCTTTCATGTGCCTACCATTTTGAACATTTCATTTTCCAGCTCGCCCTTCACATCCTCCCCTCGAATGACCCCTTCCACGCCACCATAATACTGCTCCGCCTCTCCTCTTCTCTCAGCAAGTTACCCATTCCCTTTTGTTCCCACTTTAGCTTCATATATATATTTTTTCTTTTTTCTCTTTCTTTCTTTTTTTTTTAATTTTTTTTCATTCATGAGGCCAATGCCCAAAACAATACCCTGTAGCAGCCCACATGAACACCCTTAAACCCGCAAGCCTCATCTTCCCAATCACTACAGTTTTCATCCCCTCCACGAAAGAAACTTCCTTCTATCTTCACGCAAGAATCCCCCAAGCTTCCCATTCTTTCCTCCATACTTCTCCATGGCCTTTGTGATCCCACATTTTCTTTTCATCTCTACTCTTTGCTGTTGACCACCACACCCCAGACCTCTCCCCTCCAGCGACGTTCACCCGCCACCCAACAACTCCAATCACGACGGAAAACAGCCCCCGATCTAAAAAGAACCCACACATCTCCTTTCTACCATACCTAACATGATTCATTTTCTTTTTATATGTATGGGCTCAATTCATTAATCTGCTGAGAAGAAAAGAAGAAGTGGCCATTTTTTTGTGTTCGTAAAGATGCTGAAGTCGCCTGTATTTATAGCGCAAGAAGCTTGGCTGGCACGGAGATGAAGTTTTGGCTATCACGTAATTTGTTTGGGTGCCACGGCAAAATTTTGGTAGCTCAGTAGGATAGATATGGCTCCTTTTCCATAGCTAAGTTGATGTAGACTTCCATGTGTGATGGCAGAAGAGTAGGGTAGAAGGTGTAGGTGTTAGTTTAGTAGTGTTGCAGAAAGAGACCTTACGGTTTGCTGGATATAGGGTATACGTATACTGATTGAGACTTAAGAAAAAGGAAAAAGCCTGTACTGTTGATATATAATCGGTCTGTGATATATACATATTGGTGCTGCTTTGTTCTTCTTTTCCATGTGCTCTGATTTGTGCTTGTACACAATGTTTTCAGGGTAGACTGTGTTTGTTTATTTCAGTAGGTTGTGCATGTGTTTTCCCATCACAGAGTATAGCTGTGTGTGATTTTATGTTTGATGAGAAGGGCGTGTTCTTTAGCATATTTTAGACTGCACAATATTTTGGGTAGATCTGCATATCAAAGGATTTGTAGCATGTGCCGAGGTACGTGAATGGACTGGGGAGTGTGTATTTATTTAATTTCTTTGGTTGTGTTTTAAATATGTGAAAAGAAACTTCGGTTGTATTCATTTGGGTTCAGCTAAGATAGAAAAAAATGTTGCGTCAAAGAGTACATGCTACGGTATCGGTTCGCATGCAATAGTATTGTCTAGTGAATGAAAGAAAAGATGTTGTAGGAAAGGAGGGGAAGGGTAGCAGCGTCATGATAAGGACTTTACAATGCTGATAGTACTTCTGTCACTGTGATTGATTTAGGAAGCCTCAATGTCTGTGCTTTGATTTTGATTCCAGCCTTAAGTGGCAAGAAATAAGGTGGGCGGCAATGCCGCATGGGTTTAGTACTAATATTTTATGGAAGGAAACTTAATGTAACCGTATCAAATTTACCCTGACTCATATTATTTATCTGCTGTTGTATTCCTCACCTCGTAATTCGCATTACCAATTACTTTGATTATAGAATTAACTGTAGAATATATAAGCTGAATTCTCGATTTTTCTTTTCCATTAGGAAATCAAAAATCAATAAGATTCTAACTTTTCTTATTTCACAGAATTCCGACTTAAAACAAATTCTGTATATTTACTTGAAGTTCAAGGTCAATATTATGATGTACCGCATCGTTTCAGGTTCGTTCATACATTCAGTATAATTATAACCGTTCAATCGTCATTTAAATAACGAATTCAATATTAAATCCATTAACATTTCAAATATAATATTTAAAACTAATTTAAATATTCAGAGAAAAACCCGGGTCGTTACACATGACATAGCTAAAGCTCTTGCAAAGAATTTTTTTCCTTTCTCATGATTTCCACATTTAAAGCACATTAAAGCCATCTCTACCTTCATATCAGCTACAATCTCATCAACTTTTGCCCTCTTTTGCTTTTGCTTCAGCAACTTTTCTTCAAGATTCTTCATTTCCATGAGAAATTGTAATATATAATTTTCTTTTTCCATCAATTTAACATTAGTATCTTCCCTTTTCGCATTGTTATTCATTTCAAGCACTTCTTCATGCCACATAAAATACCCACAATCATCATTCTGCACATATGTTAAATTCTCAAGTACAATGTCACTAAAAAATACATTAATCGATAAACCAACCAAAAATACTTAATTTACACTTACAGGCCACATGAAGCAACCATAAAACTTTTTCCCCACATTCAACCCTACCTTCACAGTCCTCAACTTTGGTGGGATTCTATGGTGGCATAGCTTAATTCCTGCTGCAGCTATTGAATTTGAATTAGAAATTGATGAAGTCTTCATTGAACTGGAAGATGGACAAATTAACTACATTATGCCATATGATAATCATTATAAAAAATTTTATTAAAACATAATACAGGGTACATAGCATATTATAAAAAATAAATAAGCATTTATTATTTATTACTAACTGAAAACACCATGTTAAAAATAAAGGAAACATATAATTGCTAGAGTCAATTCATCATTTCTTTCCTTCTATTGTTTAATTTTGTTACTTGAATGTGTTTTATATGAAGGGAAAGTACAAATGTCAAAGATATCAAAATTAAATAATGCATAAAATACAAAAACTTAAATTCAATCATCTAAAACATATATGCTTTTATCTTTTCTATATGTTATTTAAATAATTTTTACGCCTATTTTAAGAATTTCAAATCAGAAGAAATTTTATACATATTTTTAACATGTACTAGTAACTATGAAATCTAAGAACGGCTTAATATTATATTTAATTATTTAAAAAAAAGAAATATGCATGTATCTTTTTAAAATCACGTATACAATAACATCCAATACGTGAAATTAAATAACATTTAATCTTTTACAATATTTGTTTTGGATCAAATATACATACAACAATAAAAACTACGCAAAATGTTTTTATGTTATCTTACATTAAGAAGGAGCATGGTTTTATATTTAACATTTGTACCTATACATTTAAATGCAATATTCTTTTAATATAAAAAGATTTTAGCTTCATTTGTAAATATACATTGAAATGCAGTTATCAATGAAATCATATATCATTTTCTGTCCCAATTTTAATTTTCTGTACAGAATCTCACCCATTTATCATTTCCTATCCTAATTTTATTAAAAAGACACAATCATTTATCTTTTACGGATTATAAAACACCAAAAACTGAAAAATAGGCTAACTGGTATGATTACTCAAGAAAAAACTAAAGTTATAGTGTAAATACAAATATCATAATCCAAAGTAACTAATGCAACCAAGCTAAGTACACAAATAATTTTTAATCAGAAGAATACATTTCAGAGTTCATTGATCGACCAAAACAAAAAGAAAAATTCCTCTAATATATCAATACTGCCTAACAAATAACATCGAATAGTTAAGTACAAAAAGTATACAAGAGCATGAAAAACGACATAGAATATCGTACTGACAATGATAAATAACAAATAAAAAAAAGACTCACCAAAAAACAACCAATCCAATAGATAAAATCGATAAGCCTATCCAATTGAACAAAATCGCCTCAAAATTTTCCACAATTAAACTCGAATTTGATCTCAGAACAAACTAACGCCTTATTTTTTCCCACTTTGAGTTCAGAAGAAACAACGGCTTAATTTTGACCTAATTTCCACTGGCACATTATTTCTTAAGATATGATGGTTATTTCAGAAGACGAAGACTTGCGTATTAATTTTTGTCCTAGAAAATAATTATTTAAATAGCGCGTCCTACTAAATAATTAGGACCAAATGGTAGACCCTTAAATTAAATATCCCACATTATACAATATAAAACTATAAAACATATATATTGTAAACATATATATTATAAACCTTTATAACCTATAAACAAACATACATATATATTTGAAGTCATAAGTGCGATCTTAATAATTTGAAATCATTTTAGAAAAGGAGTTTGAAATAATTTTAAACTCAATTTGAAAACAAAATTCTAAAATAGAATTTGAAAGTGCTAACCGGAGTTTTACATATAAACTAGACTCTATTACTTGATAATCATGGGCTCTTGAAATCTTGATTATCTCGATACTCATGAGTCTTGAATTCCTTGATATCTTGAATCTCTAATAATGTACAGTCTTCAATATTTATATCCTATATATATATATGTATACACACACACATACACACACACATCTTGCATATACATACATATAAATATATATTGGACAAGGATGTTAGTATATAATTTATAATCAATAATGTTATTAATTGAAACAAAGTGTTGTCATCAAAATTCCATTCTCCAACAATCTCCCTCTTTTTGATGATGACAACCTTGGTTTATAAAATATTCATACCTGATATTACCTTTTAATCTGATTCTTCAATTACTCTCCCATGCTCCATGAATTCCTTCTAACTCTCCCCTTAAACTATACTATACCTATTTTATAATTTCTCCCCATTAGTCATTAATATAAAGTATATCTATCCTAACTCAGAATAATCCTAGTTACTAATTCTATATCTAACTCTCCCTAAATCTAATAATTTATAACTCCTCCTAAACTTGTGGATATACTATTGCAATTTTACTAGGTAAGCTAAACAGGAGTATAATCAAACATTGTATAAACTAAACAAGCAATTCAAAAAAATTTACAAGCAATCTAAACCAAATTAACCAAAGCAAAAATACATGCCAATTCAAAAACACTTCTTGAAACATTAACTAATCTTAGAAACTATATAGATCCCCTTAATCTAATACTAGAAAAGTTATATGTAATAAAATATGAAAAAGATAGTTATATTATTTTAAACCTAAATGTATATAAGTATATATCAAGCCTGTTAACACACAAACACACACATATCAAATCTAACTAGGTCAAACAAAACAAACAAATCAATCAAGCCCAACAAGTCAAACAAATCAATCAAGCCAATCAAGTCAAAGTAAATATGTTATGTGTTTAATTAATAATCCTATATATTTCTAAGACAATAATTCCCCTTACAGTATACTTGTTATATGTGGAGTTAAAAGTATTTTGGGTATAATGCAGTATGTCATATGCAAAGCAATATGAAATGGTATATTAAATGAAATGTAACTTATGATGTGAATGATTTTAATTTGAAATGCACTATAATTTATAATAATGATGTACGGTATGAAATAATGTGTAATGATAATATGCCAAATGATTTGGTGATGATATATATTTTGGTAAAAGATATTCAAAGTACTATCTAACTATTATGCATATACATATACATTGTAAATTATTTCAATCAAAGAAAGGTAATATATATTAATCTCTAGATTTGGTTAATGATACTAATGGAAGATATTGAAATCATAGTATAGATAAGAATTTAATTGTTATTAAAATATATGCATGATAGGTAGTAAAATATTTAGAATAATTTTATGATAGATATGGAGTTAAATAATCTTAGTAGAATGCTTCTTTAAAAATAATATAGTAAACATTGAAGATCCTTTTGAAGAAAATATAACATTATATCATATGAAGTAAATTATAAATATATATTCATAATTGTATATAAATATTGATTTTAAAAGGACTTAAAATTTAATTTATTACTAATCTTTTGATACAAATCAATTTTAAATTAAAACTTTAGAAATCAAAACATATTAATTTGCTAAAGAACCATTTATATGTTAAAATTATAAAATAACTATATACTTATAATAAAAATTTTCTTGATGAAATCTGGTAATATAAAGTAAACTATAGAACAATAACTTCTTATATTTAAACTATATATTTAAGACAAGAAAATCATGTGTGTGTGTGTATATATATATATTATACCAAAATATTAATGTAACAACCTAGAATTTTAGAACCAATTTAAAATTTTTACTTTAGCTATTTTAATGGATTTTGAATATTCAAAATGAATAATTGTAAGTAATAACAACTAAAAAATTATTTTAAACGAAGTTAGAACGTAAAAATTTATTTTAATTATAAAACAAGCCTGAAATGGGGCGATAGTTTGAAAATTCGATTTTAAATTTCAAATGAATGCACATGATTCAAAATAAATCGGATTTCAGTAAAACCAGCAATACTAGAATCTATTTAATTATCTTTCTAATGAATGTGAAAAATCCAAATTTCATAACCGGAATTGAAAGTTATGCCTAGTTTAAAATTTAAAATAGTCGCAATGGAATTTAATATAGTATATAGCCCTTAAAAATAGCCATTTTGCAAACCACCTCCCTTTTCGACTAGACTACTTTTGTTGGATCTGGAATGTTAAATTATTGTTAGGTTTCAAATTTCATAATTTTTGGAATTAATATGTGAGCGCAGTAAATTTAAATGTGTTTGGTAATTTAAATATAAATTGGATCGACTAGAAAATGGCCATATTTCAAACGGTCTCCAAATTAGACGAAATTAGTTTTGTTAGGACCGTATAGTCAAATCATAGCTAGATTTATTTTTATTGTAATTTTTGGAGTCAGTATGTGGCCCCGGTAAATCAAAATACACGTTTAAAATTAAATATATTGAGTTATATTTTAATTTAAATAAAAATTGGTCGAAACAGTTGAATCAGCTTATGAATCATATCCCATTATGTCTGGAATGAGGGTATTTGGCAAGATGCGACATTCGTTGGGGTTAATTTGGAGTTCGAAAGCGAAATTTTGAAACTAAGTAAAATTTAAAATAAAATATTAATATAAAGGCTTAGAAAACCCCTAGCTTTCACATGCAAGAAATGCGCCACCACTAGACGAAATTAACGGCGAAAGTGCTCCCGAATTTCTTCTAATTTTTCTCCTAATCCACAATATAATTTCGCAAGTTTATAAAATGAAAATTAGAGAAGAAGCTTAGATTTTCATATCAATATGGTGGAGATCATTTCTAATTGGTTTTTCATCTCGATTTTTGCATCGAAAATGGCGAAGTTCGCCGCTGATTTTGAGGCAGACAGGGCCATCAAGCTTGTCATTTTTCCGGTCGCTGGTTGCCCTCAAGTAGGCGGTGGTCGAGGTAACGTCAGATCATGGTGGAAGGCGTCGTACAGAGGCGCGGGGGTAAGGGTTTTAAACCAACGATGGATTTCTTCCTGAAGGCGTAATGAACGGGGTGAAAGAGGAAAGGGTTAATTAACCCTTAACAATGTAATTAATGGCTTAGTTATAAATTTAATCATCCAATATTTAAAATTCAATATCTTGCCCATTAATAATCATAATTCGGTGATTTCAGATCCGTTGGAATCACAACGACGAGAGCTTCACAATAAGACTGACCGGGTCCAATTTGGAGCACGTTAGAATTTCGGGAAAATTCAAATCCAAACAGAATATAAATTCAGAATTAAAAAGAATGGACGAGTGGAAACGAACGTAAGAACTCTCTCTCACTGAAATTATTTTACAGTTAAAATATACTAGGATGCAGACGGTGCTTAATAGCAACCGACATCTTTGATTGAAACCATGGATGTTTGGTTGTGTATTTTGATGGATTTATTTGTTTGAATTTGGTTTGGGATGTGAATGGAATGGACTGAATTGGTAAGTGTAGGGCAAAAGCCAGTATTAGGCGAGGCATAAGGCTAGACCTTATTCTGGTTTTCGTAACGCGCCGTTATGCTGCCAAAATTTTCTAAAATATGTTAGAACCATAAAAATATCATTTTTAATGTATAAATGAATTATATAAAGTATCCATGTGTTGAAATGAATATTTATTGTTAAAATTATAATTTTTAACGTGTATATGAATGAAAATAAATATTCATTTACAAATCAGATGATTTGTTTATGTACACTCATTAACCTGATATTGATCGGGATGATATATTTTATACATCGCCCAACTGCACAAATAAAATTCGTGTTTGTTGATTGAAACCCCACACGGGTATTAGGATGATAATTGACATACACTAATCCAAATTGTTTAGTTGTATGTCAATTGATTGGTTGACAGACTATTGTAAGCGTTAATTATTAATATTTAATGCTTATGCAGTTGTGTAGTGCACTCTGGATGATGGTTGATTGTTTATCATTGTTGTTGTATACATATGATGCATGAAACCCATATAAATAACATTATATGGTAATTGACTGTGTCTGATCCCAATTCGGAAAGAATGAATATTTTAAAATAACGAATATTTTAAAATAATATTCAATAAAGGATTAAAATTTGATTTTATTGTCCGATTTTGGGTGGACACAAAAATATTAAAATATGTGAAGCCGTATTGATTAGATATGCGCCATTTTGATGCGAACGATATTTATATTGATTTTATTTATTTTTATAATGAATATCGAAAAGGAAATGATTTCAAAATCTGATATTTTGAAAATATTATCATTTAAATAATATAATGATAAGGAGTATTCAATTTTGATTTAAAATTGGAAATGAAGTTAGAATCGTTTTAAAACGAATTTATAAATGATTTATAAAATACGTTTTAAATGGAAATCGATGAAATATATATATTATATATATATATACATATATATAACATATAATATAATGGTCTGAATAGAACGCGCCGCGCTGCAACCGTTTGCGAATTTCGACCATTGACTTTGAATTTACATTACGGGAGATCCGGCCGTCAGATTCTCCTAAAGCTAGAACCGTTGGGTTCTTATCGAAAATAGGTTTCCAACAAATATAAGAGATTTGAAATCTAACTGTTGGATTTGGAATATGTCCTAATAAAATTTTGAAAAGGTCGCTGTAAGTGCAGTTTGATGACCGTTTATGGAAATCGACTGAAAGGGCCTTAATAAAATTATTAAAAATATTAGTAATTTGTGTAAAATCATGATAAATGATTTAGAAAGTATTAGGATGAAAAATTCCATATTTGAAAAGATGAAAATATATTTTTATCGAAATGAACTAGTTGTTAACTAGAATTATAATCCAATTATTTTTAAATAATAAATTGGATAGAGAATGGTTTTAATATAACCAAAAGTTTCCAACGAACAAATTGGAATGGATTTGAATGGAAATCATCTTCGGAATATTTCAATATTGGATTCCTTGATTATACGGATATTGTTATGGAAATTTGGAAGATATATTTATATCATTATTTCCAATAGGATATTTGTTGGTTTCAGAATTTGATATTGAATATAAGCCGATATAATTTCAATTCAGAGCCTTGTATTTGATATCAAATTGGATTTTTGGTTTTGTCGTGAATGGTATCTTTACTAACACTGTTCTTAAATCCAGTTGAGAAAAGAATAAATCTTTAATTTAAGATTTAGTGAACATTTCCAATTAACTAATATTTAATTGGAATTAAATAAAAGAATTGGATTTTGGGTTTGTCATGAATGATTTCTTAAATAACACTGTTCTTAAACCCCATGTGAAAAGAATAAATCTTATAATTAAGATTATTAGAGTTTCCAGTTAACTAACATTTAATTGGAATAAAATGGAATGTGAATTGGGTTTATTGTGGACTGTGTTTTTAACGGCATTTATTCTTTAATCCGATTAACAGTGAAACGAGATTTGGGATTTATAAATATTTTAACTAAGATTAATGGGATTTTCCAAAGTAAAGTTTTCCAGTTTTAATATATTAAATTTGGAATAGAATGGAATTCGATTTGGTAATCATCGAAGTGAGCTTCTGTGGTGGATGATTATTACTATACATGGAATTTAAAAGGCTTTGCCGTTATTCCATTTATATTATTAGTCGGATATGGAAATTGATATCGATTATATATATTGATTTATTTTTCGTGAAGATTCCATAATTAATGGAATGAGATTTTGGGTTTATCATGAATTGTGTTTTAAATAACATTAGTTCTTGAATCCAGTTAAAGACAAGATTATGTGTCTAACATTGTATTTCAAACTATAATGTTGATCTCTGCTAAATATATATTTGTTTGGTGGCCGAGAATTTATTCTCTTGCTTAACATCCTTATCTAAGACGTACGAGCTTAGAGATTGTATACCGGTAGAAATCAATGGTAAAGTGTAGATTGTCGATGTGACATGTTTGATTTCCCAAAGTTAAATAATCATTAATATTGATTTTTGGGAAGATTAAAACAAAGTGGAGTTTCAATGAATCTTTAATTAGATTGAGATGTGATAATTTAATTTATTAAATTTGGGAAACGATCGAGAATGGAGTATCAGCAGTTTTGCTCCAAGCGATAGTTAAATCTTTAATTAGATTTAAACGTGAGATGGTAATTAAATTTACCGATAACACCATGGTATTAGATATGGAATATTACTAGTTTTGCTCCATGGGATGAATAGGTTGGGATTGGGAAATTAAATAAAAATTTACTTCGGTAAGGCTCGATAATCCCGACTAGTTTGGATAACCTTAATTTGGTTTGAATTGATATCCAAAGGAAGATTAAAGAACAAATTTAAAGAATTTATCTTTGATAAAATTAATGGGAACCTTTCCCAAGGGATATGAATGATTAAATAAAAGAATATTCTGAGTTGGAATGAGGCGTATGTTGTGTTTGTGTAGCACTTGTTTATAATATACGCGAGACATTCGGGAAGGCTGGGTTTATACCCATTCTGAATAACTGATTGGATGATAAGTCGACGATGAAGACGGTGGTTGAAGACCGGAGGTCTTCACATCGTTTGGATTATTACTGATGTGTTGATTGGGCTGTACACCCAAGACAAGGTAATAAATGGTGATCGTCCAGAGGTACTTGGAGATCGACCGGATATGCGAGGACCTCTCTCCTATATTGGACATATGGGACGAGGAATAAGGTGCCTCTGGTTTCGTTCAGACCCAGAACGAACTAGTAAATGGTGTGTGTCTGACATTGGATTTTATTCTGTGTTGATTGATCTCTATTAAATATATATCTGTTTAGTGGCGGAAAATTTATTCTCTTGCTTAACACCCTTTTATAAGACGTACGATCTCAGAGGTTATATATCGATAGACATTAGTTGCATGGCGTGAATTGCCAGTGTGGCTTGCTGAGATGCAAGTGATCAAGGGTTCTGTTGAAAAGTAGAGTCTTGTGGTTGATGATCAAAGCAAGGCTTTAATATAGCATAGCTTTGTGTATAGCATTAATTTGCGAGCCTCACACCTTGGTATGATTCAAAAACGGGATTGGACGGTAGGGAGTGCACGATGTTTCTTTCTAGCTATGGATGGTGTCATGGTATGGAGCCCAGACATTTATTATATTTTTACCAGTGTGGTTGTTGGATCGTAAGGCGCCTCGGATATATCGGTTACTACGGAGCCGATGGATAGGTCTGATAGGACCGGGAAACGTGTGTTCAGGAATAACCAATCCTCAAACGTAAAAGGAGACCAGCCCTGAAGCATCCAAGGGTTACACAGAGCGTGTAGTTCTGAGGCATTTGCTAGAGTATCTTGAAGCGGTGAGGAGCCTTCCCTGGCCTCGACTCATAGATGGAATCCAATTTCCAATACGTGAAATTTCGGTTTTAGTTGTAAATCCATATGGCAACATAGTAGCATGGGATACTGTGCCATCTATGATTGATACATTTATATTTGCAGCTGTTTTTGACACTATACACTTATCATAGTATCAAATGATTTGTTTTGTAACGACCCAGAAAATCTGAACCAAATTAAAATTTTTAAATTGGCTAAAATAATGGATTTTAAATATTTAAAATAAATATTTTAAATATTAGCAATGAAAAGTGAGTTTGAATCGATGTTTGAAAATGAATATAATTAATTCTAATTATAAACAAGGCCTGAAATGGCGCTGCAGTTTCAAAAATTGAAGTCAAACTTTGTCGGACTGTACCGGGTGCAAAACAAAACGAATTTGAGTGAAACCAAAAATATTTAAATCTGTTAGTGAATACCTTTATAACGAATCTGAAAAATCGAAGTTTCATAGCGGAAAGCAAGAGTTATGGCCAAATGAATTTTCAGAAAGGTCGTTATGGAATTTATCTAGCCCGTGAAATTGGCCATTTTGCATACGATCTCGAAATTCGACGAAACCACTTTTGTTGGATCCGGGATGTGAAGTTACTACTAGGTTTCAAATTTCATAATTTTTGAAGCTAGTATGTGAGCGTGGCAAAGGAAAATGTCTTTTGGTCAATTACAGTTAAATTGGATCGACCAGAAATGGGCCTTTTTGCAAACGGTCTCAGAATTCGACGAAACTAGTTTTGTTGGGACAGCATCGTCGAAACATAGCCAGATTTATTTTTCTGGAATTTTTCGAATCAGTTTGTGGCCCTGGCAAATTGAAATGTACGTTCAAATCAAATATTAAATGTTTTATATTTTAATTTGAAGGAAAACTGACTGAAACAGTCGAATGGGCCTACGAAACATATCCCATTGGGTTCGGGATGGGGGTAAAACGCTAGGGACGATAGTCGTTGGGTCTGGATTGGGGTTTGTGTGTGAAAGGGGGTATTTTCGGAATTTAAAAATATATAAATTAAAGAAAAAAATTCATTGGCTAGAAGTTTTCTCTCTTCCCGACTATTCCTCTGTCGCGCACGACGGAAGTAGATCGCCACCTTCTCTCCTCGTTTTCTCCTCCTCCACGCAATAATAGCCAATGCTCCAGTTAAGCTTTTTGTAGATCTTGCCGAGCTCTTCAAATCCATACCAGCTGGAGAATTTATCGTGCAGTATTTTAGGAGAATCACCTCGCCAAAGTTGGCGCCTTCAAACTGAAACACCCCACCTCCGTTAGGGTCACTCACAAAGGGAATGCCCTAATTTTGGTGGAGGTTTTTAAGTATAAGTCACAGATACACAAGACAAATATAAATACACATATTTTTAAACAGCGGAAAACACAGCAACTTTTATTTCATCAAAATACGTGTCATACAAACCATACCATAATTGTCTTACAATACTTCCAAAAACATTACATTTCCATAACTGTCTTGATTATCAAAGAAGCATAAAACATAAAATAAAGCAGCAAAATCCCCATAATGATATCCAAAGCCATGATGCAAACAAAAGAGATCCAAACCGTACATCTACTGTCTTCAAGCTTGCAAAAGAGTCTGACTAAGCTGAGTTATTTCCTCCCTATGGACCTTGGGGGGGAAACAAAAGAAAAGAAGACGAAAAGAAAAACGGAGTCAGACATAAAGCCTGAGTAAATCTAGTGACTTTTCTGTAAGTGAATAAGAAAAGGATATGATAGACATAAACTGAAAACAGGATAGTATCATAACTAAGGGAGTGTAGTCCAGAATCGAATATACTATCGAACCCACACTATATCTCTGCATTTACTAGGATTATTCTAACTGGCACCCCATGCTGAGGGTGAAGTGATCCTTTTTGTTTTTACTAAAGATCGGCTCCTACTCGTACATGTGTCTTACGGCTACCCCAAGAAGTGTAGATACCTATGCTGGTCCCACCATGGGGTGTATCAAGACCCATGGTGGCGGCCCCGACACAATTACTAGAAGACAAAGGTTATACTACTGGTGCCCCCAGTGCCCTGCTTGTCTGCTCCGGAGTGCGTGCATGACCACACAACTTAGACCTACACTGTGCACCCAACATTTGCCGTTATTTGACCGCTTACAATCAGCCCAGTAATCGTGCCCCACCCTGCCTAGATTCAGGGTACCGTTGATACCTAAATTGGGTTACTGCAGAAACGGGTCCCTACGTTACCAGGTTTTTCTAGTCAAACATGTTAAGTGGTTAAGTGTCTGTATATACCTAACCCCACCCATCAATATTTATTAACATGTTGAATCTTTGGTTAAGTTTTTTCAGTTGACTTAACCCTACCACCTGTCCTTAGCCTTTTAGAGCACCAACCACTCACATTAGACAGATATAACTACGGTTACTGGATGTGCCGGTTGGTTCCGGGCAGGTTTACAACGTAGTTCACTCTAACCTCGGGTCTTTATTGGGCTCAATGTTTAACCACCCATATTGGATAGGTATTGTTGTGACTACTGGACAGCCGGACGGGTCCGGGCAGGTTTATGTCACAACTCAATCCAACCTCGGGTCAAACATGTCGTCTTTTCTAGATTTACATATTTTATTATTTATGTAAACGTCATGTCGTCTTTTAATTTGGGTATAACAATTTATACCGCTAAAATGCCACAGTCTTTGGCATGCGCCAAACATACCAACATATTTATTATATCATGTTTTTACACCCAATGCTATTACCCCCGTTTGTACATACTAATGTTGGGCTCGACACAATTCAGCCCAACTTGATAAACGTGAGAAAAGGGGAAATCCAGAACATATAATATTTCTATGATACATAGAAGGTGTAGCACATGAACTTGCAAATTGGCGTTAACATAAACATTGGATCATGTGAACTTGCATTCAAAATTGGCCTAAAACTAAATGGGTGTCACATAGGATGGCATATGTAGATTTATATAAACTTGGGTTTTAACATATTAACTTGGCATAATGTCGAACCCAAAACTAGCATGTTGTAAATTAACCCAAAAATGTCCAAATCTAATATATAGTCTATTTCCACATCAACTTGCGTAGTTTATGTAACCCAAACTCATTTAACATAGTTCTAATCATACTTGTAATGGATCTAAGATGTATACATAAGTTTTGAGTAATGTAGGCATAAAAGATCTCAGATCTAGGATATGTTTACATAAGTATATGGCCCATGATATCAACATAAACATAAAGGGGATATTAACATAAACATAAGAGGGATCTAATCATAGATTTTGCCACAAACTTGCAATTGCAGTTACTTTCATATACAATCGTATAATAAACTTGCATCGACCCATTTATGCCACTAATCAATACACATAATCACGATAGAAACATCACAATACACAAGATCTACATCATTATACAACAACAATACAATTCTATTCTCAATTACATCGTATCACATCATAATTTTATTCAGATTCTGAAAGACCACTATACTTACAACGTGTGACGAGATCTTGTTTTCTGATTTCTGTTTTTTGAATTTGAAGGTGCTCTCCTTTGGGTAGCAATTTGTTGATTGATTTGATTAGACTTTAATTTGCTTCTTAATTTGATTTTTGGCGGCTACGATCAACTCCTTCCCGGCAGCACGATGACTCTTCTCTTATTTTCTTATGTGAATTAGTTGAGTCTTAGGGTGTATTTATAGAGTTTTCAAGTTAATTTTAGCCGTCAGATGCAAACAGGGAGGGAAATCAGACCGTACAGCACACCAGAAGTCGAACCAGGGTCAGACCCACCTGGTCAGGCCGACCGGGCAAGTCGACCTGCAGGTCGACACCCAAGTCGACTGCGCAGTCGACTTAGGGGGTGCAGGTCGACTGCCCAGTCGACACTAGTGTCGACCTGGTCACTGGGTGGGAATTTTCCCGCCCAGCCCAGTTTGAACTCGAATTCGAATTTTAAAACCTATTCTGAGCTGTTTTTGAATTTCAAATTTATTCTGAAACTTCCGGAGATCATAACACCTTCATACGGAGTCCGTTTCATGCAAACTCGGACTCTATCTCAACCAGAATTCCGACGAACGCAATGGCGTAAGCCGTTTCCCTTAATTCTTTCATTAGAATTAATTATACTTTTAATTTATGAATTTCACTGTTATAGAATATATGGGGTGTTACATTCTCCCCCACTTAAAAGGATTTCGTCCCTGAAATCTTGAAGCTTGGAAGAACTTACATCCTTACCATCCGATCGTCCATCTACTCAACCAACAAACACAGTTGTCCATTGTCCTTAAAGACTTCTAATGTTTTATGATCATATGCATGGTGTGTATGAATGTCCCTATCTAATGTAGAAATCAGGCGGTCGACTGATTTAGTTGACCTCCTAAATGTGAATCATGTAAGTGTCATGAATCCATTATGTATGCAAATTTTTCCTACCCATAATTCTACATGAGTGCACAACAATTCATACAAATGCGATAACCATATGATAACATATAAAATTTCAACCATATGTGAACGAGAATACATATATGCATATGCAGTATGAAGTGACTGAGCCGATCTAAATCCTAGGGGGTGTGTGTATATGCATCCACGAGCAACCAATAACAATCACTTGCAACCACTTGCAGCCATAATCCATAACATGTTTTCAAATACATGTTTGCATCCATTTGTTTTCTACCTAAGGAGTTAAGGAGAAAGGGCCGAGGAAATATGCCTGAAAGATAGATAAAGCATAACTTAAGGAAAAAGAGAGATCAAAAGATGTACCCTCAAAAAGAAAAGGGTAGGCTCCGCGTATTCTAGCCTTAGTTTCCCAAGTCGCATCTTCCTCGGCGTCGCTCCACTGAACTTTGACGAGCTTGACTTCGCGGTTGCGTAGCATTTTCACTTCAGTTCCTAAGATGCGTGTTGAAACTCTTCTCACAGTTACTTCACGTTCCACTTTGGCTTCTTCTAGAATGATAGGCTCTACTATTTCAGCAGACTCGTGTAAACACTTCCGGAGGTGAGAAACATGAAAGACGTTGTGAACTCCGGATAGTTTTTCGGGTAGCTCTAATCTATAGGCCATCTTCCCAACCTTCTCGATGATAGGAAATGGTCCTACAAATCTCGGTGCTAGCTTTCCAGTGGATCCAAAACGAACAACGTTCCTTAGAGGAGATACCTTAAGAAAAACTCTGTCCCCAACCTCAAACTCAAGGTCGGTCCTTCTCTTGACGGCGTAGGATTTCTGTCTATCTTGGGCCGTCTTCATCCTTCTTCGTGTCGAGTCCACTTTTTCTGAAGTTTCTCTGATCATGTCTGGACCAAGAATAACCTTATCTGTAGACTCCCACCAACAAGTTGGTGACTTGCACGGTCTTTCATACAATGCTTCGAAGGGTGCCATGCCTATGGTAACTTGGAAGCTATTGTTGTAAGCAAACTCCACTAAGGGAAGGTGACCGTCCCATGTCCCTCCAAAGTCAAGAACACAAAGTCTCAAAAGATCCTCTAAAACTCTATTCACCCTTTCCGTCTGGCCATCGGTCTGAGGGTGATAGGCCGTGCTTAAACATAACTGAGCGCCTACAGCTTCTTGCAAACTTCGCCAAAACTCGCTTGTGAAGATAGGGTCTCGGTCACTAACAATGCTGGAGGGTATCCCATGGAGTCGAACTATCTCCTTGATGTAAAGAGACGCTAGGGATGAGGCGGTCCTTCTATTCTTGTCAGGTAAAAAGTGGGCGCTCTTTATAAGCCTATCCACTATTACCCAAATGCTAGTATTTCCCGTTCTCGACCTAGGCAGCCCATCAATGAAGTTCATTGAAATGCTATCCCACTTCCACTGTGGGAGCTCTATGGGATGAACCAGTCCTCCAGGCTTTTTCTGTTCCGCTTTAACTTGTTGGCATACCATACACTTAGAAACGAAATCTGCCACGTCCTTCTTCATGCCGTTCCAAAAGAAAACTCTTTTCATGTCCTTGTACATTTTGTCTCCGCCTGGGTGTATTGTCATCTTGGAACGATGTGCTTCCTCGAGAACGTTCTTTATCAACTCCCTTGCTTGTGGAATGCATAGTCTTCCGTCGCGTCTCAGCCAGCCTTTATCATCGATAGAGTATCTACTGAGGTGACTAGAAGTCTCACCCCTAATTAGCTTATCAACCACTTCAACTAACTGAGGGTCCTCACGTTGTGTCGTCCCTATTGTGTCCAAAAGAGTAGGGCGCACCTCAAAAGATGCTAACAAACCCGGTACGAAATCAGAGGAGGGCCTAAAGTTAAAACTGGCTATGTACTCTAGGCTTTGCCTTTCTACAAAGAGTGGGCTTAGGGTCAGTTTCTTTCTAATCAAGGCGTCTGCCACCACATTGCCCTTGCCCAGAGTATAGGAAATCTCGAAGTCATACGAGGCAAGAAACTCCATCGATCTTTGTTGCCTCAGATTAAGGTCTTTCTGCGAGAAAAGATATTTCAGCGATTTATGGTTAGTGTAAAGTTCGAACTTCTCACCTAGGAGATAATGGCGCCAAGACTTCAGTGCAAAGACGATGGAGGCTAACTCAAGATCGTGGGTCGGGTAGTTCTTTTCATGAACTTTCAATTGCCTTCCACCATAAGCTACTACCCTTCCTTCTTGCATCAAGACAGCGCCTAGCCCTGTCCCACATGCATCTGTATAAACTGTGAACATCTTGCTTCCGTCTGGCAGAGTCAGGACTGGGGCTGTTGTAAGAGCCCTTTTTAGGTGTTGGAAAGCGAACTCGCAATCCAAGTCCTAATTGAACACTAGATTCTTCTTTGTCAGCCTTGTGAGTGGAGCTGAGATTTTTGTAAAATCCCTTATGAACTTCCGGTAGAAACCTGCTAGTCCTAGAAAACTTCGGACCTCAGTTGCATTCTTTGGTGCCTTCCAGTCTTGCACCGTAACTACCTTCGCGGGGTCTACGGCCAGCCCTTCTTTAGATACAACATGCCCAAGAAATCTTACTTCTTACCTCCAAAAATGGCATTTTGAAATCTTTGCCTTTAGCTGGTGTGATCGCAGAGTATCCATGATTTCTTTTAGATGTTGAGCATGCTCTTCCTCACTCTTTGAAAAGATCAAGATATCGTCTACGAAGACAACCACAAATTTATGGAGGAATTCTCTGAACACTCTGCTCATTAGGTCCACGAAGTAAGCGGGCGCATTTGTCAGGCCGAAAGGCATGACAAGCCACTCAAAGAAACCGTCTGGGGTTCTGAACGCCGTTTTATCAATACTATCCTCAGCTACTCTTAGCTGATGGAACCCAGTTGCCAGATCAAGTTGGGAGAAAACCGACGCACCTACAAGCTGAATAAACAAATCGTCAATTCGGGGAAGAGGGTGCCTATTTTTCTTGGTCAATTTGTTTAACTCCCTATAGTCAACACAGAAGCGAAGCGAACTGTCTGCTTTGGTTGCGAACACCACTGGAGCACCCCATTCTGAAATGCTCCTTCGAATGAACCCCTTCTCAAGAAGTTCTTTAACCTGCTTACTGAGCTCCTTTCTCTCTTTTGGAGCCATATGTCTGACAGGTAAAGCTACGGGCTTTGCGTTATCCACAAGATAGATTCGAAAGTCTATTTCCCGCTTCGAAGGTAAGCCTTTCACCTCCTCGAAGACATCCGGATATTCCCGGACTACTCTAACTGATTGCAAACTATCAACAGAAGCATCAAGCGACTCTAGATAACTAAGCATAACGGCATTCAAAGGATTACAGGAAAGTTCTGGAGTGTTACCAAGCCGAGTCAAGAGTGTAACTACTCTTTTATCACAATCAAGAATGGCACCGTTACTGGATAACCAGTCCATGCCTAAGATCAAACCATATCCCGAGAAGCCTAGAACAAAAGCATTACAACTAAACTCAACACTGAGAATAGAGATTTTCAAACCCAAACAAACCATTGACAAGTAAGCAGAGCCCCCAATTGGATTTGAAACTACTAAGGGATCCTCAACCATACTAGTGTCTAGATGCAGAGATTCTACTAAGGCAGATGAAATAAAGGAGCATGATGCACCAGAGTCAAAAAGTGTGCGAACTGGATGATCATAAAGATAGACTACACTTTCTACAGAAATATTACTACCCCGTTCCTGTGGAGGTGTTGTCAGAGCATGAACTTGACCCCCTGAAGTAGATCCAGCTTTCTGTCCCTGTCCTTTCTTCTTTGGGCAGTCCCTAGGTTGGTGCCCAGTCTCCCCGCAATGGAAGCAACCACCCATCTTTGCCTTCTTCTTCCGGTAGTCTTTCTCTATATGCCCAACTATGCCACAGAAATGGCACTTTCTCTTTTCACGGGACTTCTTGTTCTTTCCTCCTTTCTTAAAGTCTGTCTTCTTAGCCTGTAAACCTTCTTACTTTTCCTCAGCCTTAGTCTCCTTCTTATCGTGGTCTTCCTCATGTAGCAACACCATGTCCACCATGCTTTCATAAGTCGCTCCCGTGGACACATGGGTCATGGCAAGGCTGTGTATAGGCTCATTTAGACCTTTGACGAAGCGAAGCGCCTTCTTGTGTTGGGTATTTACTAAGTCCAGCCCAAATCTGACCAGCTAATTGAACTGATTAATGTACTCCCTGACTGTCATGCTTCCCTGTTTAAGATTTAAGAACTTCTCTATTTGCAGGCTCCTTCAGCTTGGGAGAGGAATTTCAACTCAAACCTTGTCCTAAAATCATCCCAAGTTTCTACTGCCCTTTAAGCATTAGTGATCTCCCACCAATAGGAAGCTTCATCTTTGAGCAACCACACTGCTAGCTGTATCTTTTGCCTATCATCAACTCCGAAGATGTCAAACAGATCCTCGGTCTCCTTTAGCCAATTTCTTGCTCCTACAAAGGGTTCAGGTCCATGGAAGTCTTCTCCACCCATAGACTTGAAGTCTCTACATGTTTTGGCAAAAGCATTTCCAAGGGGAGGAGCAGGAGGAGGAGGAACTGGTGCTACTAGGGGAGGAAGGGTATCTGACGGGCCCGCGCCACTTGCGGCCCTAGCTTCTAAGAACCTCCTAAACCAACCGGGTATCGGTACTCCTTCAGGAATGTTAAGGTCTCTAGACATGCTGAAACAGACAGGAAAGATTCAAAACGAAGGATAGAAAGAGATAGTACACATAGCTTTGGGGGATCATGCCTTTTAAAATATAACACTTTTTCAAAAAAAATGCTTCTTTAAACTTTCTTTTGAAAATAATATCAAAAACTTTTTCTTATCTGGTAAACCTATGCTCTGATACCAAGTGAAACACCCCACCTTCGTTAGGGTCACTCACAAAGGGAATGCCCTAATTTTGGTGGAGGTTTTTAAGTATAAGTCACAGATACACAAGACAGATATAAATACGCATATTTTTAAATAGCGGAAAACACAACAACTTTTATTTCATCAAAATACGTGTCGTACAAACCATACCATAATTGTCTTACAATACTTCCAAAAACATTACATTTCCATAACTGTCTTGATTATCAAAGAAGCATAAAACATAAAATAAAGCAGCAAAATCCCCATAATGATATCCAAAGCCATGATCCAAACAAAAGAGATCCAAACCGTACATCTACTGTCTTCAAGCTTGCAAAAGAGTCTGACTAAGGTGAGTTATTTCCTCCCTGTGGACCTTGGGGGGGAAACAAAAGAAAAGAAGACAAAAAAAAAACGGAGTCAGACATAAAGCCTGAGTAAATCTAGTGACTTTTCAGTATGTGAATAAGAAAAGGATATGATAGACATAAACTGAAAACAGGATAGTATCATAACTAAGGGAGTGTAGTCCAGAATCGAATATACTATCGAACCCACACTATATCTCTGCATTTACTAGGATTATTCAAACTAGCACCCCATGCTGAGGGTGAAGTGATCCTTTTTGTATTTACTAAAGATCGGCTCCTACTCGTACATGTGTCTTACGGCTACCCCAAGAAGTGTAGATACCTATGCTGGTCCCACCATGGGGTGTATCAAGACCCATGGTGGCGGCCCCAACACAATTACTAGAAGACATAGGTTATACAACTGGTGCCCCCAGTGCCCTGCTTGTCTGCTCCGGAGTGCGTGCACGACCACACACCGTTAGACCTACACTATGCACCCAACATTTGTCGTTATTTGACAGCTTACAATCAGCCCAGTAATCGTGCCCCACCTTGCCTAGTTTCAGGGTACCGTTGATACCTAAATTGGGTTACTGCTGAAACGGGTCCCTACGTTACTAGGTTTTTCTAGTCAAACATGTTAAGTGGTTAAGTGTCTGTATATACCTAACCCCACCCATCAATATTTGTTAACATGTTGAATCTTTTGTTAAGTGTTTTCAGTTGACTTAACCCTACCACCTGTCCTTAGCCTTTTAGAGCACCGACCACTCACATTAGACATATATCACTACGGTTACTGGATGTGCCGGTTGGTTCCGGGCAGGTTTACATCGTAGTTCAGTCTAACCTCGGGTCTTTATTGGGCTCAATGTTTAACCACCCACATTGGATAGGTATTGTTGTGACTACTGGACAGCCGGGCGGGTCCGGGCAGGTTTATGTCACAACTCAATCCAACCTCGGGTCAAACATGTCGTCTTTTCTAGATTTACATATTTTATTATTTATGTAAACGTCATGTCGTCTTTTAATTTGGGTATAACAATTTATACCGCTAAAATGCCACAGTCGTTGGCATGCGCCAAACATACCAACATATTTATTATATCATGTATTTACACCCAACGCTATTACCCCCGTTTGTATGTACTAATGTTGGGCTCGACACAATTCAGCCCAACTTGATAAGCGTGAGAAAAGGGGAAATTCAGAACATATAATATTTCTATGATACATAGAAGGTGTAGCGCATGAACTTGCAAATTGGCGTTAACATAAACATTGGATCATGTGAACTTGCATTCAAAATTGGCATACAACTAAATGGGTGTCACATAGGATGGCATAGTAGATTTATACAAACTTGGGTTTTAACATATTAACTTGGCATAATGTCGAACACTAAACTAGCATGTTGTAAATTAACCCAAAAATGTCCAAATCTAATATATAGTTTATTTCCACATGAACTTGCGTAGTTTATGTAACCCAAACTGCATTTAACATAGTTCTAATCATACTTGTAATGGATCTAAGATGTATACATAAGTTTTAAGTCATGTAGGCATAAAAGATCTCAGATCTAGGATATGTTTACATAAGTATATGGCCCATGATATCAACATAAACATAAAGGGGATATTAACATAAACATAAGAGGGATCTAATCATAGATTTTGCCATAAACTTGCAATTGCAATTACTTTCATATACAATCGTGTAATAAACTTGCATCGACCCATTTATGCCACTAATCAATACACATAATCATGATAGAAACATCACAATACACAAGATCTACATCATTATACAACAACAATACAATTCTATTCTCAATTACATCGTATCACATCATAATTTTATTCAGATTCTGAAAGACCACTATACTTACAACGTGTGACGAGATCTTGTTTTCTGATTTCTGTTTTCTGAATTTGGAGGTGCTCTCCTTTGGGTAGCAATTTGTTGATTGATTTGGTTAGACTTTAATTTGCTTCTTAGTTTGGTTCTTGGCGGCTACGATCAACTCCTTCCCAGCAGCACGACGACTCCTCTCTTATTTTCTTATGTGAATTAGTTGAGTCTTAGGGTGTATTTATAGAGTTTTCAAGTTAACTTTAGCCGTCAGATGCAAACAGGGAGGGAAATCAGACCGTACAGCATACCAGAAGTCGAACCAGGGTCAGACCCACCTGGTCAGGCCGACCGGGCAAGTCGACCTATAGGTCGACACCCAAGTCGACTGCGCAGTCAACTTGGGGGGGCCAGGTCGACTGCCCAGTCGACACTAGTGTCAACCTGGTCATTGGGCGGGAATTTTCCTGCCCAGCCCAGTTTGAACTCGAATTCGAATTTTAGAACCTGTTCCGAGCTATTTTTGAATTTCAAATTTATTCTGAAACTTCCGGAGATCATAACTCCTTCATACGGAGTCCGTTTCACGCAAACTCGGACTCTATCTCAACCAGAATTCCGAGACGAACGCAATGGCGTAAGCCCTTTCCCTTAATTCTTTCATTAGAATTAATTATACTTTTAATTTATGAATTTCACTGTTATAGAATATATGGGGTGTTACACAAACCGCCGCCCCGCCTGTTTCTGACCACCGAGCCCGCCGCCGTCAGAGGTGCAGGCTATATATATTTTCAACATTTTTAACACCTTTAAACCGTTGCAAACTTTGAAAAATCATATCTTTTTCGTGTGTTGACGGAATTCAATGAAACAAGAGATAGTGGACTCGTGTGGACGTCTTCTACCTTCTAGAAGAGAACGCATATTTTTCTGAGCCTTCTGCTATGTTTGATGGAGTGGAACCCAATGTGAGATTTCTAATTTATGAACGATATGGAAAACGACGATGTACAAATTATATGATCGATGTATGAGTTATATAAACGTTGTACACCTCTTGTATAAGCGTTGTATAAGTTGTATGTTCGATGTATAAGTTGTATATGCATTGTAAAAATTATATATGTGTTGAAATAGAAGTGAAATGCTATATATATATATATATACGCCCCTCGTCCACAAACCATGGACGATAATTATTGGTTGTGATTGGTGTGAAAATTTATTGATAGCAAATGGTTGATTGGAATTGTTTGTGGTTGATATTGATTGATTGTGGTTGAAAAATACCCGTTTGTGGTTGAGAAATATTTGGTTGAAACCACATAGGATTAGTTTGTGGAAATGAAAAAAATATACATGCCGCATGCATGCGAACTAGATGCATGATTCCCCATTGTCAAAAACCGCGAGGTTTTACGGTAGAGCGAGGAGCCGTACTAGGGACGATCCCGGTTTTAACTACCCTGCCGTTATGCTGCCGAAATTTTGAATAATATTCATGTGTTTGAATTATTTTCATTTGTTGAAACCATGTTTATTTGTTGTATAGAAAACCTTCATGTGTTGAGCCGATATTCATTCGTTGGATAGAAATTCATGTGTTGAATGGTATTCGTGTTTTAAATATAAAAATCACATTTTTATCTATATATAGAAAGTATAGAAAACCTTCATGTGTTGAATTGATATTCATTCGTTGAATTGAAATTCATTTGTTGAATGGTATTCGTGTTTTCAAATATAAAAATCACATTTTTATCTATATATAGAAAATATAGAAAACCTTCATGTGTTGAATCGATATTCATTCGTTGAATTGAAATTCATGTGTTGAATGGTATTCGTGTTTTCAAATATAAACTCACCTTTTTATCGATATATATAAACTATAGAAAACCTTCATGTGTTGAATCGAACTTCATTCGTTGAATTGAAATTCATGTGTTGAATGGTATTCATATTTTGAAAGAAAGTGTTTTATAATAAAAATCCAATTTTTATCATCGATATGAACTATATAAAATAACCTTGTTTTGAAATAAATTGTTTTATAATAAAAATCCTATTTTTACCACCTATATGAAATATATAAAATAGTCGAGTTTTGAAATAAGTTGTTTTACATTAAAAATCACATTTTTGTTATATACATGAATTGTTAAAAAATATTGAAGTGTTGAAATAGAAGACAGTTTGATAAAAATATCATTTTTATCAAAAGTATGAAAATCATATAGTTTGAAATCGAAGAATCGATATATATATATATATATAGTATTGAAATATATCGAACAACTACGCTGCAGGTCGTATTTTGAAACTGAGATTTCGAACGATTAGTACGGGAGATCCGACCATCGGATTTTCCTGAAATCGCAACCGTTGGGTTCGCTTTGGAAATATCCTTCCAACGGCACCAACTTTATAAAAATCGAACGGTTGGATTGTCTGGAATATTTAATTCAAATCTAAAGAAAAACAACGCCAGAATCGATTATATATATATATATATTATATTTAATCGAATAACGACGCTGTAGTTCGTATTTTGAAATTGAAACTTCAAACGATTATACTGGGAGATCCGACCGTCGGATTTTCCCGAAACTGGAACCGTTGGATTCGTTTTGAAAATATCTTTCTAATGATGTAAATTTTGTGAAGATCCAACGGTTAGATTTTCAGATATGTGTAAATCAAATCTAAAGAAAAACAGCGCCACGGTCGCGTTATGGCCCGAAGCGTCGTTTTGAATAAATTGGCTATTTTAAAATAAATAAAAATAGCGATAAATCGTTATAAAATATTATAAACGATATGGATGTGAAATTTAGAAATTAACTGAAGGTTGGCTAAGTCGAATGGTTTCTTGGGTATTGATCTGATGTTGGTTTCGGCCTTCGGGGTTAATATTTGGGAAATTGCTCTCTTACTAATTGACGGTTAGTGACTAATGAATTGAAATGATGCGTATGTATGTTAGTGTTGCACTTGTTTATTATATACGCAAGTTGCTCAGAAAGACCGGGTTTATCCCATTCTGAATAACTGAATCGACGATAAGAAGTCGAAGATGAAGACTGGGGTTGAAGACCGATCTTCACCTCGTTTGGATGGTAACTGAGGTCCTGATTAGGAGGCATCCCTAAATATGGATAATGAGTTGTGATCGTCCATACGTATGTGGGAACCGATGGATATGCGAGGTATTTAGTGCCTCCGGTTTCGTTCCGACCCAGAACGGACTTGCAAATGGACTGTGTGTCTGACATTGGAATTCATTCTGTGTGATTGATAACCATCAGTTGCATGGTGTGAATAGCCAGTGTGGCATTCTAAGATGCAGTGAACAGGGCTTCTGTTGAAAAGCAAAGTCTTGTGATTGATGATCAAAGCACCGCCCGTGTGGCGTAGCTTTGTGTATAACGTGAATTCGCGAGCCTCACACCCCGGTATGAACCAGAAACGGGAGAGGACATCAGGGAGGGAATGCGTTTCCTTCTAGCTAGGAGTTGTGTCGGTGTTCTTACACGGCCTGACATTTTACTTATGTGGATGATGGATTGCGAGGCACCTCGGATATATCGGTCGATCATGGACCGATGGAGTAGTCATTCGTTGGCTTACTCACGCCACATAGGGTGGGGAAACGCATTGTTCAGGAATTTTTAATCCACATCGGTGGACCGGCCCTGACGATCCAAAGGCTTGACTGAGTACTTTCCTAAGGGGCGGGCTAGAGCGTCTCGAAGTCGGTAAGGAGTGTCTTTTGCCTTGGTTCATGATGGAAATCCAATTTCCAAATACGTGACCGTGCGGTTTTGATTGTGTATATATATATATATATATATATATATATATATGGCGACATGATATATGGTGCCCTTGTCGTCTATGATTGATAGTTATGATTCGAAGTTGTTTTGAAACATGTAAATACTAGTAATAATATCAATTGCTTTTGTTTTATTCGTATCAAGCATATTTTGGCCATTATAAGGTAAAACTCTATCCTCCTGTTTGCGTTGCATTGTGTGATGGGAACTGAGTCTTATAATGGCTTCATTTTTATAAAAAGCATTGCGATGTTTAAAAGAATTATTTGTTTTAAAGCACTGGCTATCCGATGGAGTAAACCCGTTCCACGAAAGTGGCGTGGTCCTCCGATTAGCCATATTTTAAATGTGTTGAGTAGATTTCTCATACCAGTCCGATGACTGACTCGTAGTTTGTTTCACTTTCAAACTCGGGTGCCCCTTTTTCTACACGGGCAGCCTTGTATTCAGGTTTAGCTGGTTCTTTCTGGATAGCTGGAGCTGAAGATGGATTCTATCATTTATCTCTTTTTATGCTGTTCAGCTCCTATAGTACATTATGTTTGTTTTTACGCTGTAGACATTATGTATAGCTGACTGTATTTGTACTAAGTATGATCCTGTATACTGTGTAACTCTGATGATTATTTTTATCCAGTATATTCTTTTGTGCATTATCTGGTGTATTTATTTATTTCTATTCTGCTATTATCTGTTTTATGTGTTATATTCCAAGGATTACCCTTGCCGCCGTCCGTACGGGGTTTGGGGTCGTCTCATTTGGTATCAGAGCTTTGGTTAAGCTTAGTTCTAGAATATAACATATGAACGAACTCGTCAGAATAGAACCAGTAGTGTTCTAGGATAGGTAACTCTATACAAATAGGATCAGTAATATCCTAGTATAAGTAAAGCAGAATGAAATACACCCCAGTAGACACATTTACATTGAGGTATTTGTCTCTATATTTTGAAATATCTTTTCTGTTGACCTGACACGTTGTCTGCTAATTGTAAACGCACCAGAAAATGAGTGACAGGAATAGAAGAAATAATCGTATGGCTCAACCAGCTAATGAGCCAGTTGTGCTCTCACAACCAGAATCAGATATAGAAGTTCTATTCAAGAGATTTCGAAATCTAGGTGGATCACCATTCTTAGGCAAAGAGTCCATTATGGAAACACAAGCTTGGATCCGTTCTGCAGAGAAAATCTTTGAGGGTTTAAAGCTGAGAGACGATCAGAAAAGATTACTGGCTTCTTAGGCACTCAAAGAAGAAGTTTTGTTTTGGTGGGATTCAGTTATTAAAGATAATCCAGAAGGTGATATCACCTGGGATAGATTCAAAGTAATTTTCCTAGAAAGATTTACTCCGCCCGAAGCAACCGAGCGATTATGTAATGAATTTTCTTATCTGATACAAGGTGATATGACCATCCCAGAATATCATAAGAAATTCAACGAACTTTCTCACTTTGCTCCTCATCTAATTCAAAATCCAAAGAGGAAGAATCTGAGATTTATTCATGGCCTGCAAAGGAAATATCAGAATAGTGTGATGAGAAATGTGAAGCTTCCTTTTTCAGAAATGATTTATATGGCTTATCAGTATGAAGATCTCCATACGAAAGGTATGTTGCCTTACGAAGAAGAGGTCAGCTCTAGTAAGAAAGATGAGTCTGAAACGGATAATCCGGAGGCCAGTACGATGTCTGAGGTCAGTAAGAAGCCCAACGTAAATCGGAAAAGGGCCAGATCTGGGAAGGGACCAGTAACGACTGCCACATGCTCAAGCTGCAATAAGCAAGGACATTCGGCGATAAATTGAAAATCTTGGAAATAACGAAGGAAGAAGGGGTCTAAACCCACTAGGAAACAAAAGAACTCACATGGTGAAAGGAAATTCCATAAGTGTAATCAAGCTGGTCATATTGCACGGGAGAGCCAACTCTCAAAGGAACCCGAAGCAGTACGTATAAATGAAATAGCAGAAACTTCCGAGCCCTCAGCTAGTCAAAGAAGGGCTGATGTTTTGGAAAGCACGCTTAATGTCAAAAACATTCCAGTTAAAGTGCTGTTTGATACAGGCGCGTCACGAAGCTTCATTACCAAGAATGTAGTTAAGAAACTGGATTTGAATTTGAAGAAATTCAAAGAACCAATGACTGTCCAAAATCCGGTTGGGGGTTCCATCGATCTCAGTTGGGTTTGTGCAGTACCTGTCTCTTTTTCCTGTTATAAATTCCCTACTATCTCGATCGTCATGAACTTTATTGAATTCGATCTTATTCTGGGATTGGATTGGATAACTAAATATGAAGTAGAGGTTAGATGCGCCGAGAGAGTTGTTAGGGCTAAGATAAAATCAGGGAATTATATAACCATACCGTGTGAAGGTCAGAATCCTAATAGAAAATACTTCTGGGCAGCTCTCGATATTTCTCCTGCTGAAATAGAAAATACCCCAATAGTCACAGAGAATATTCCCGACCTAGTGAAAGATATTCCTGTCGTCAAGAACTATGTGGATGTGTTCGAAGAAGTTGTTCGCCTGCCTCCACAGAGAGAAATAGATTTCAAAATCGCTCTAATCCCGAATGCCAGGCCGGTAGTTCACGTTATTCGATGAATGTCCTTGAAAGAGAAAGAGGAATAAGACAATCAAGCATGACAGCTTGTATGGAAGGGTCTGATCAGGCCTAGTTTCTCTGATTGGGGAGCAGCGGTGGTGTTTGTCCCAAAATCTGACGGTACTCTACTTCTATGTGTGGATTATCGTGATTTGAACAAATAGACAATAAAGAATAAATATCCATTGCCGCGGATTGATGATTTGTTGGATCGATTAAATGGCGCACAAGTATTTTCACAAATGGAACTAGCTACAGGTTTCCATCAGCTTCGTATCGCCGAGGAGTGTGTTCCTTTGACAGCATTCAGAGGTCCAGATTTATTCTTCGAGTGGTTAGTAATGTCGTTTGGCTTATGTAACGCTCCAGCTTACTTCGTCGATTTGATGAATAGAGTGTTCAGAGGGGTTTTGAAAAAATTTGTTCTGGTTTTTATTGACGATGTTCTAATCTTCTCTAAATCAAAGGCCGAACATGAAAAACATTTGGAACAGGTTCTGGAAATCCTCAGAAGGAATGTATTAAAAGCAAAATTTTCCAAATGTATATTCTGGCAAGAAGAAGTCAAATTTCTAGGCCACGTCGTGTCTAAAGAAGGAATTGCTGTGGATCCAAGTAAAATCATAGCTATTCAGAATTGGAAACAGCCCAGTACTCCCACAGAAGTCTGCAGTTTTCTTGGATTGGCTAGTTATTACCGGAAGTTCATTGAAAACTTTTCGAAGATATCTGGTCATTTAACGAAGCTTACAAAGAAGCTCTCTAAATTCAAATGGACTCCAGAAAGTGAAGAGGCTTTTGAAGAGCTAAAGTTAAGATTGACGACAGCTCCAGTGTTAACCATCATCGATGGCAATCAGGATTTGAAAGTCTGGACTGATGCTTCTAGAGAAGGCCTTGGCGCAGTGTTAGTGCAAAGAGGCCAAGTGATTGCTTATGCTAGCCATTAGCTGAAGCCGCACGAGAAAAACTACGTAACTCATGATCTTGAGTTATTGGCTATAGTATTCGCTTTGAAAATCTGGAGACGCTATCTTCTGGGTGAGAGATTTGAACTGTTTACAGATCACCAGTCGTTAAAATATCTGTTCACCCAGAAAGACTTGAATCTGAGGCAGCAACGTTGGCTAGAGTTCCTTGCAGCATACAATTTTGAGATTATGTACACTCCAGGGAAAGCCAATGTTGTGGCCGATGCGTTAAGCTAAAAGAATGAAATGATAGCCAAGTTTATAATCACGACTACATTGATAGATAAAATATCTTCTCTTCAGAAGGATGATCACTTCATTCAGAAGATCAGAGAGATAATTGAACAAGGCGAACCCTCGAGTTTTCAAGTTGATAATGATGAGATTCTAAGGCTCAAAGGTTGAATCTGTGTCCCTAACATTGCTGAGCTCCACAACGAAGTTCTGGATGAATGCCACAAGTCAAAACTTAGTATCCATTCGGGAGTAAGAAAAATGTATAATGACATCAAACGCACTTTCTGGTGGAAGTCGATGAAGAGGGACATTTCTTTATATGTTAGCCGATGCCCTACTTGCCAGCTAGTCAAAAGCGACAAACAAAAACTTGCTGGATTATTGCAACAGCTGGACGTTCCTGGTTGTAAGTGGGAACATATTTCCATGGAGTTCATAGATGGTCTGCCCAGAACTAGGAAAGGAAATGACAGTATTTGGGTGATCGTAGATCGCTTCACGAAGACCGTCCATTTCATACCTGTCAGATCAAACAGAACTGCTCAGAGTCTGGCGTAGATATATTTCAAGGAAATAGTTAGACTACATGGAGTGCCGCTCAGTATAGTCAGTGATAGAGATACAATATTCACTAGTAAATTCTGGGAGCCATTTCAAGTCGAGCTGGGAACGAAGTTGAACTTGAGCACCGCTTATCATCCTCAGACAGACGGTCAGACTGAGAGGGTGAATCGTATTTTAGAAGATCTATTGCGGGCTTGTGTTCTAGATTTCGGTGGATCATGGGAAGACCATCTGCATTTGGCTGAATTCTCATATAATAACAGCTACCAAGCGAGCCTGACAATGTCGCCATTCGAAGCATTATATGGTAGACCGTGCCGATCTCCTGCTTGTTGGGTCGAACCCGGCAATAGACTTGTATTGGGGCCCGATATGATCCGAGAAGCTGCTGACAAAGTCGACTTTATTAAGAAGCGATTACTTGCTGCTCAAAGCCGACAAAAGAGCTATGCCGATAGAAGAAGAAGAGATTTATCGTTTGCTATTGGCGACTATGTATATTTGAAAGTATCGCCGATGAGAGGAGTTATCCGGTTCGGTAAAACTGGAAAGTTGGCACCCAAATTCATTGGTCCGTTTCCTATTCTAGAACGGATCGGAACTCTCCCTTATAGGGTTAAATTGCCTGATTGGTTGCCTGGAGTTCATGATGTATTTCATATATCTCAACTTCGAAATCACGTTCATGATCCAGACTTGATCGTGGAAGAAGCAGCTCAACAGGATATTGAAATTACTCCAGAATTAGCTGTGAGAAGAGAGCCGCTCAAGATTATCGACAAAGGAACCAAAGAGCTGAGGAACAAGAAAGTTCACTTGGTCAAAGTGCAATGGAGTGGTGATCCGCGAGATTGTACTTGGGAAACTGAGGAGAGCATTCAGAAATCCTATCCTAGATGCCGAGTGGATATCTCTGATTGACTCCGGTGCAAGGTGCATTTACCCTACTTTGCGTTACCAATTAGTTCTCTATTCTGTTGTTATTTTCTTTTCATGGATGTGCACTTTTAATTCTATAGTCTGAATGATTTTAAAAGAATATAGAAATTGATTTGTAATGATTTTGAAAAGTTAAAAACAATTTTATTGTTGCTTGTGTTGTGTGATAGTAGAATTGGATTAATTAAATTATTGAAACGATAGTTAATTTAATTAATAAGAGAATAATAGTAGAATTTATCCGATTATATCACACATTTAACTGATTAGAAAATAGATAGAAATATATACTTGTGCATTATATATGTTTGAACAGGTAATTGGATAGCTGTTGAGTAAAGAATTTATTTGCGTGCCTGACAAATAGGTAAACCTTAATTAGTTGGATGCGAAATATTATTATATTAACTCCTGTGAATGCCATTGGAGGCGGAGTGCTGGTTATTCTGTGTGTAAAAATAAATATCGCCATAGGATAGTAAAAATTAATTTTGAACTACACTGCATGGAATACTTCTGGAAGATAGGCATACTTCATCATATACCACATAAGCATTTGGAGCTTGTGTGACGAGGTGGAAGATTTACCATACGAGCGAGAGGCTTGTATGGTGATGACTATATTTTACAGGTTGAACTGAGGACTGATATGGACTATTTAAATTGTAACGATAAAATTGCTAGATTAATAAAACCCCACTCGAGTCTGGAGTTGACAATAACCACGTCTCTCTAGTTATTAGATACGGCACATGGACTTTTTATTTCCCACACGGGAGGAGGTGACGAGGATTTATCCTTTGAAGCATTTAAAATACACACTCCCTCAGGCTTTGACAGGGTGACGAGAATTTATTCTCTGGAGTTATTATCTATACACGCTTCCCTGTAAACACCAGAATATATCACTATAAATATGTGTATGCTTATTAGGATTTATTGGGTACCTAATACGGCCCAATAAATTTCCAAACCTCTCTCCATACAAAGGAGGTTATGGCGAAATTTTTCGAAAATTCCGGGTGTTAGCCAAATTTTAGAAGAATTTGAAAATTCTCAGAAACTGAAAAGTTGGAGAATTGAAGCCAAATTGAACGTATAGTTGATTAATCAAACCACTTTCGACTTTGTTCCTTTTCGGGGACGAAAAGTTTTAAGTGGGGGAGATTGTAACGACCCAGAAAATCTGAACCAATTTAAATTTTTTAAATTGGCTAAAATAATGGATTTTAAATATTTAAAATAAATATTTTAAATAATAGCAATGAAAAGTGAGTTTGAATCGATGTTTGAAAACGAATATAATTAATTCTAATTATAAACAAGGCCTGAAATGGCGCTGCAGTTTCAAAAATTGAATTCAAACTTTGTCGGACGATACCGGGTGCAAAACAAAACGGATTTGAGTGAAACCAGAAATATTTAAATCTGTTAGTGAATACCTTTCTAACGAATCTGAAAAATCGAAGTTTCATCGCGGAAAGCAAAAGTTATGGCCAAATGAATTTTCAGAAAGGTCGCTATGGAATTTATATAGCCCGTGAAATTGGCCATTTTGCATAGGTACTCGGAATTCGACGAAACCACTTTTGTTGGATCCGGGATGTGAATTTATTGCTAGGTTTCAAATTTCATAATTTTTGAAGCTAGTATGTGAGCGTGGCAAAGGAAAACGTGTTTTGGTCAATTACAGTTAAATTGGATCGACCAGAAATGGGTCTTTTTGCAAACGGTCTCAGAATTCGACGAAACTAGTTTTGTTGGGACCGTATCGTCAAAACATAGCCAGATTTATTTTTCTGGAATTTTTCGAATTAGTTTGTGGCCCTGGCAAATTGAAATGTATGTTCAAATCAAATATTAAATGTTTTATATTTTAATTTGAAGGAAAACTGACTGAAACAATCTAATGGGCCTACGAAACATATCCCATTGGGTTCGGAATGGAGGTGAAACGCTAGGGACGACAGTCGTTGGGTCTGGATTGGGGTTCTTTTGTGAAAAGGGGTATTTTCGGAATTTAAAAATATATAAATTAAAGAAAAAATTTCATTGGCCAGAAGTTTTCTCTCTCCCCGACTATTCCTCTATCGCGCACGACGGAAGTAGATCGCCACCTTCTCTCCTCGTTTTCTCCTCCTCCACGCAATAATAGCCAATGCTCCAGTTAAGCTTTTTGTAGATCTTCCTAAGCTCTTCAAATCCATACCAGCTGGAGAATTTATCGTGCAGTATTTTGGGAGAATCACCTCGCCAAAGTTGGCGCCTTCAAACCGCCGCCCCGCCTGTTTCTGACCACCGAGCTCGCCGCCGTCAGAGGTGCAGGCGCACCTCTCCTCCCCCTTCGACGCTGCGAATGCCGATTGACGAATAGCTACACGGATTTTGAGATAAATCCAAACCTAGTTTTGAACCTTTCAGCTGAGGTACGGCTATATATTTTCAACAGTTTTAACACCTTTAAACCGTTGCAAACTTTGAAAAATCATATCTTTTTCGTGTGTTGACGAAATTCAGTGAAACAAGAGACAATGGACTCGTGTGGACGTCTTCTACCTTCTAGAAGAGACCGCATATTTTTCTGAGCCTTTTGCTATTTTTGGTGGAGTGGAACCCAATGTGAGATTTCTAATTTATAAACGATATGGAAAACGACGATGTATAAATTATGTGATCGATGTATGAGTTATATAAGCATTGTACACCTCTTGTATAAGCGTTGTATAAGTTGTACGTTCGATGTATAAGTTGTATATGCGTTGTAAAAATTATATATGTGTTGAAATAGAAGTGAAATGCTATATATATATATACACCCCTCATCCACAAACCATGGACGATATTTATTGGTTGTGATTGGTGTGAAAATTGATTGATAGAAAATGGTTGATTGGAATTGTTTTGGTTGATATTGATTGATTGTGGTTGAAATATACCCGTTTGTGGTTGAGAAATATTTGGTTGAAACCACATAGGATTAGTTTGTGGAAATGAAAAAAATATACATACCGCCTGCGTGCGAACTAGATGCATGATTCCCCATTGTCAAAAACCGCGAGGTTTTAAGGTAGAGCGAGGAGCCGTACTAGGGACGGTCCCGGTTTTAACTACCCTGCCGTTATGCTGCCGAAATTTTGAATAATATTCATGTGTTTGAATTATTTTCATTTGTTGAAACCATGTTTATTCATTGTATAGAAAACCTTCTTGTGTTGAGTCGATATTCATTCGTTGGATAGAAATTCATGTGTTGAATGGTATTCGTGTTTTAAATATAAAAATCACATTTTTATCTATATATAGAAAGTATAGAAAACCTTCATGTGTTGAATCGATATTCATTCGTTGAATTGAAATTCATGTGTTGAATGGTATTCGTGTTTTCAAATATAAAAATCACATTTTTATCTATATATAGAAACTATAGAAAACCTTCATGTGTTGAATCGATATTCATTCGTTGAATTGAAATTCATGTGTTGAATGGTATTCGTGTTTTCAAATATAAAAATCACCTTTTTATCGATATATATAAACTATAGAAAACCTTCATGTGTTGAATCGAAATTCATTCGTTGAATCGAAATTCATGTGTTGAATGGTATTCATATTTTGAAAGAAAGTGTTTTATAATAAAAATTCAATTTTATCATCGATATGAACTATATAAAATAACCTTGTTTTGAAATAAATTGTTTTATAATAAAAATCCTATTTTTATCACCTATATGAAATATATAAAATAGTCGAGTTTTGAAATAAGTTGTTTTACATTAAAAATCACATTTTTGTTACATACATGAATTGTTAAAAAATAGTGAAGTGTTGAAATAGACGACAGTTTGATAAAAATATCATTTTTATCAAAAGTATGAAAATCATATAGTTTGAAATTGAAGAATCGATATATATATATATATATAAACAGAATTGAAATATATCGAATAACGACGCTGCAGTTCGTATTTTGAAACCGTGATTTCAAACGATTAGTACGGGAGATCCGACCATCGGATTTTCCTGAAATCGCAACTGTTGGGTTCGCTTTGGAAATATCTTTCCAACGGCACCAACTTTGTAAAAGTCCAACGGTTGGATTTTCTGGAATGTTTAATTCAAATCTGAAGAAAAATAGCGCCAGAATCGATTATATATATATATATATATAATTATATTTAATCGAATAACGATGTTGCAGTTCGTATTTTGAAATCGAAACTTCAAACGATTATACCGGGAGATCCAACCGTCGGATTTTCCCGAAACTGGAACCGTTGGATTCGTTTTGAAAATATCTTTCTAATAATGTAAATTTTTTGAAGATCCAACGGTTAGATTTTCAGATATGTGTAAATCAAATCTGAAGAAAAATAGCGCCACGGTTGTGTTATGGCCCGAAGCGTCGTTTTGAATAAATTGGCTATTTTAAAATAAATAAAATAGCAATAAATCATTATAAAATATTATAAACGATATGGATGTGAAATTTAGAAATTAACTGAAGGTTGGCTAAGTCGAATGGTTTCTTGGGTATTGATCTGAGGTTAGTTTCGGCCTTCGGGGTTAATATTTGGGAAATCGCTCTCTTACTGATTGACGGCTAGTGACTAGTGAATTGAAGTGATGCGTATGTATGTTAGTGTTGCACTTGTTTATTATATACGCAAGTTGCTCAGAAAGACCGGGTTTATCCCATTCTGAACAACTGAATCGACGATAAGAAGTCGAAGATGAAGACTGGGGTTGAAGACCGATCTTCTCCTCGTTTGGACGGTAACTAAGGTCCTGATTGGGAGGCATCCCGAAATATGGATAATGAGTGGTGATCGTCCAGACGTACGTGGGAATCGATGGATATGCGAGGTATTTAGTGCCTCCGGTTTCGTTCCGACCCAGAACGAACTTGCAAATGGACTGTGTGTCTGACATTGGAATTCATTCTGTGCGATTGATAACCATCAGTCGCATAGTGTGAATAGCCGGTGTGGCATGCTAAGATGCAGTGAACAGGCTTCTGTTGAAAAGCAAAGTCTTGTGATTGATGATCAAAGCACCGCCCGTGTGGCGTAGCTTTGTGTATAACATGAATTCGCGAGCCTCACACCCCGATATGAACCAGAAATGGGAGAGGACATCAGGGAGGGCATGCGTTTCCTTCTAGCTAGGAGTTGTGTCGGTGTTTTTACACGGCCTAACATTTTACTTATGTGGATGATGGATTGCGAGGCGCCTCGGATATATCATTGAATCCGGGACCGATGGAGTAGTCATTCGTTGGCTTACTCACGCCCCATAGGGCGGGGAAACGCATTGTTCAGGAATTTTTAATCCACATCGGTGGACCAGCCCTGACGATCAAAAGGCTTGACTGAGTACTTGCCTGAGGGGCAGGCTAGAGCATCTCGAAGTCGGTAAGGACTATCTTTTGCCTTGGTTCATGACGGAAATCCAATTTCCAAATACATGACCGTGCGGTTTTGATTGTATATATATATATATATATATATAGCGACATGATATATGGTACCCATGCCGTCTATGATTGATAGTTATGATTCGAAATTGTTTTGAAACATGTAAACACTAGTAATAATATCAATTGCTTTTGTTTTATTCGTATCAAGCATATTTTGGCCATTATAAGGTAAAACTCTATCCTCCAGTTTGCGTTGCATCGTGTGATGGGAACTGAGTCTTATAATGGCTTCATTTTTATAAAATCATTGCGATGTTTAAAAGAATTATTTGTTTTAAAGCATTGGCAATCCGATGGAGTAAACCCGTTCCACGAAAGTGGTGTGGTCCTGCGATTAGCCATATTTTAAATGTGTTGAGTAGATTTCTCATACCAGTCCCATGACTGGCTCGTAGTTTGTTTCACTTTCAAACTCGGGTGCCCCTTTTTCTACACGGGCAGCCTCATATTCAGGTTTATCTGGTTCTTTCTGGATAGCTGGAGCTGAAGATAGATTCTATCATTTATCTCTTTTTATGCTGTTCAGCTCCTATTGTACATTATGTTTGTTTTTCCGCTGTAGACATTATGTATAGCTGAACTGTATTTGTACTAAGTATGATCCTGTATACTGTGTAACTCTGATGATTATTTTTATCCAGTATATTCTTTTGTGCATTATCTGGTGTATTTATTTATTTCTATTATGCTATTATCTGTTTTATGTGTTATATTCCAAGGATTACCCTTGCCGCCGTCCGTACGGGGTTTGGGGTCGTCTCATGTTTTATAACGAATCAAGCATGTTTGGCTATTATAAGGGAAAACCCTATCCTCCGGCGTGCGTTGCATTATGTGATGGGAACTGGGTCTTATAATAGCTTCATTTTTCCAAAAAGCATTGTGCTATTTGTTTTATGCACTGGTATTCTTGAGAGGAAACCCGTTCCGTGTTATATAGCGTGGTCTCTTGATTTACTTTATATCTAAAGTAAAGTTTCAAATAACTTTTTTAGTTCTCACACCAGTCACATGACTGACCTGGTGTTTATTGTTTTAACCTAAACTCTGGGTGCCCCTATTTTCCACAAGGGCAGCTATTAGTTGGGTTTCTGCAGATATTATACTCAGAGGATCTTGGATTTACAGCTGGAGCTATATTCGGAACGCTGTATATCCGTTTATTTCTTACTATTGTGTTATGTATTGATTTTCCACTGCTTTGTAATTTGAATCTCTGATATTTATCAAATGTATATTATTTATTCATACTCTGTTCTTGTACTATGATGTAATTGTTGTAATAAGCAATAAAATATTCTTCTGTTTGCGTTCTGATTTGTCGTGTTCTCAACTCAATCCGGGCTTTCCTTTACGGGGAAGTTTGGTTTGTTTAAATTAAGTTAAATATGCAAGTTTTATAGATAAGAAATCAAAACAAATAGTATTTGTGATATTGTAACCCAAAATTGTTATGAAATTATATGTGAAAAATATATAAGACAAACTATGTATGTTTAAACTTCATATAAAAGATATATAAATTTACATTTTATAATAATACCAAATGTTTGAAAATTTTAATTATTAACATATCTATGTACTATATATATATATATAATTTTATAGATTTATATACTTTCAATATATATTTTGGCACAAAACATATGAAACTTAAGTAGATGAACAAAATTTATAACAAGAGTTTGAACTGACATTTTCATATTGAAAAGATGTCCTTTTAATTTTTCAAAACCAAATCAAAGATTAGTGAAATTTAGAATAAGAAGAGATTAGACTGTTATATTGATATATATACTATGGTGTATGGACATATGAACAAAAACATCTTAGGATTATAAATTTCTATACCTAACTATGTGTATAGATGTATTTTCCTAAATATAATGATAATTAGGAAATTATTGTAAAGCGTACCTCTTTTTGAAATTCTCTACTTTTGTCCTCCCATTGTCATGAGCCACACATTCACATAATTTGACGATGAGATCTGCTCTATTGCGACCGGCTCATTTTTCTGATCAGCATAGTATATTTATTTGTTGAGTTTGAAGACCATATGGGAAAGATATTGATGATTTAGTAGTTTAACCAACTTGGTGCCAAAATTTTGAATTTGAATTTAAATGAATGGACACTTCAACTACTATAAATAAGCCCAAAAGTCATGTCTCTCCACAGTTTTTTCTCCTCTTCTTCTTCTTCTTCCCATTTTCCGGCTTTCAAACAATCTTTTGGAAGACATAACTTCTTCGTTTCTTAACGGAATTGGACGAAGCCAGCGGAAACTCGAAGAGGAATGCAAGGGCTCTGATTCAGTGGTTTGATAAAGAATTTAAATGATATTGTGGTGCAGTATATCAAATATGTGAGAGAAAAATAGAAAATCCCGTACGCAATTTTCTGTTTTAGATAGTCAACTTCAAACTGTCATATCTTACTCAATTTTGATCGGAATTTGACGATCTACCCATCAAAACAACCGTGAGAACAAGAACTACAAAAAAAGGATTTGAGATGAAATAATACAAATATTTGGAAGAAATATGTGAAATACCATAGGTAGTTTTGGTTTCTTTTTTCCTTTGTGCACCAAAACTTCATTTGATCATAACTTGGTCATTTCTTGACGGATTTGCACGAAACTAGAAGCACTGCAGGGCAGATGAAGAGAAGTATAACATTGATTCAAATTGAAGAAGAAAAAATATTTTTGTAGATCAGGTAACCATTTCATGGTAGATTGTCAATTACATATCCATCTTTTTCTTCTTGATTGATGAACGATCAACTAGGTGTCTTTTGGCCAGTAGTCATCAGACATAGCTCTTCCCCTGCAAAATAACACATCTTTTCAAAGAACCAAGTGAATTTTCAAAATAAATAATCATAATTTTAAATAATAACATCATGATGATTCTGTGACATATCCATATGAAAATAGTATTAAAAAATTGCTAATTTAATCTTTTCAAAAAACAGATTGTGATAACTTGATTTTTCAACATAATAAAATGCAAACCTGTCTAATACGGATGTAGTGCATGAACTTAAACTAGAGTTACAAATCATTTTAAAACTTGTCATTTAATATTTCCAAAATTCAGATGATTAACTTTTGAAAACCTATGCTCTGATACCAATTGTTAAGGAAGCACATTAATGATCTTAAGGCAGAATTAACACTAAAAGGGGAGTGAATAGTGTTTATATAAGATTTATAGTAATCTTTAACTAACTTGAATTACTATATGAATCACACAACGATTATCACACCAGAAATGATCACAAACACATAAATAATCACAGACACAGATATAAGTAAATTATAAAATGGTAGAAAAGGAAAGAACATACCAAATTTTATACTAGTTCGGATTACTCCTACGTCCAGTCCCATGCAACGCTGAATTGCGCAGAGTTTTATTAATACTAGTATTAATCTTAAAACACCCTTGATTTCATGGCTACAAGGTTAGCACCGACTCCACCACCCTTGATTTCATGGCTACAAGGTTCACACTGCTCTCTTTCCTTGATTTCCGAGCTACAAGGAACACGCTCTTTCCCAAACAGTTCCCAAATGATTACAATAGCTCTAGAACTCTTGAATAGCACTTCCAATTGAAGAGTATTTGATAAAGATTGGGAAAAGAAGAAGCTTGATATAATTTGAGTAGAAATCGGCAGAGTATAAGTGTAGAAATAAAGAAATTAAATTATGATAATGGTTGTTAGAGATAGGATGATGATGGAGAAGAAGTGATAAAAAAATTCGAATTTAACCCATATTTATAGTGTTTGAAAGGCTGCAACGTTTCTGAACCATTTCAAAATATGAAAAGACACTTCCTTTGAAATTTGAAAAAGTGACAGTTATATGTCTACATGTTGAAATATGTATGTCAACGTATGCTTATTATTTTGAATTTTACAACCATTTTTCAAATGTTTAAAACAATATATATATATATATATTCTAGAAATCTTTGAATCAAAATTAATGTTTCAAAATGAATTGTCTAAAGTGTAAGAACATATAAAACATAATGATATATAATATAAACATATTTATAAAATTATACAATATAAAACTATAAAACATATATATTAAAAAAATTATAACCTATAAACATATATATATATTTGAAATCATAAGTAAGATTTTAATAATTTGAAATCACTTTAGAAAAGGAGTACGAAATCATTTTAAAATCAATTTAAAAAGCAAATTGAAAACAATATTTGAAAACAGAATCTGAAAGTGCTAACCGGAGTTTTAAATATAAACTAGACTCTATTACTTGATAGTCTTGAGCTCTTGAAATCTTGATTATCTTGATTACTCATGAGTCTTGAATTCCTTGATAGCTTAAATCTCTAATACTATACAGTCTTCAATATTTATTTGCCGCATACATATATATATATATATATATATTTCAATATATATATATATATATACTACATATACATATATCCTGCATATACATGTATATATGTATATTATGTACAAGAATGTTAATACATATTTTATAATCAATAATGTTATTAAATAAAACAAGGATGTTGTCATCAAAATTCCATCCCCCAACAACCAACAAGTGGCGAATATTGTGATGGGATCCAACAAATTATTGCCAATCAAACTAGACATCGTGAGCGATACGTGCATGCTTGCTGCTTCTAATGATGAAGTTTCCAAGTTATGGCATGAGAGGTTCGAGAATATAAACTTTCGGAGTTTGAAGTAGATGTCTACCAAAGAAATAGTCCAAGAACTCCCTAAAATTGTGGCGATAAATGAAGTATGCAAGGAATGCCAATTGGGAAAACAACATCGCGACTCTTTCCATCCAAATCACAGTGGATTTCTCAATCACCTCTGGAGCTTGTTCACACCGACCTTTGTGGACCAATGCAAGTGCCATCGTTTGGAGTAGCAGGAATTTTTTATTGTTTATTGATGATTACACAAAAAAATATGGGTTTATTATGTGAAAGGGAAATCAGAAGTTTTCTCATGTTTTAAAGATTTTAAAACACAAATTAAGAAACATTCTGGTCTTTAAATAAAGAATCTGAGTTGGATATGGTGGAGAATATATATCTTCTTTATTTGAAGAATTCTGTCGAAAAAATGGCATTCACCATGAATTTACAACAAAGTACATGCCTCAACAAAATGGAGTTGCGGAATGTAAGAATTATACTATCGTGAATATGGTCAGATGCATGTTGAAGAAAACTTGTCTGCGTGTTTTTGGACTGAAGCGGTCTCTTGTGTCATTACTACGCCATAGATCACATACTGCAACACTAGAGAAGTGATGTAGGTAGTGCCAAAAAATGTTGCTATAGGCGAAAATTGATCTACGGCAACAATTTCTTGGTGTTGCATTTTGCTGCATTACCATAGAGTTAAAGGCAACAACTCTGCGACTCAATGTTGACATTTTCATGATGTTGCCACAGATACTAATTTTACTTAAAAGTGTAGCAACACTTTAACTATCCAATGGCAGCACTTTTATCATCCAATGGAAACACTCTAACTGGATTAAATACTTATTTAATAGAATATTAATGCACAAAATTTGAATTCAAACAGTGTTTTATTAAATAAAATATTTTATTTCTACAACTGAAATAGTACAAATTTGTGGCTCCCGCTATTTACAACTCAATGATTTACTACAACACCGATTATTCACATATACAGATATTCCTCACTGCATCACTCGGTTCACTCATTACATATGCAGTTTCAATTTAAACAGACACTAACACTAACAAATATATGTTGATCTGAAGACGAGCAAAGTGCTGAGTCGAAGGCGAGCCAAGAAGCTATGATTCACAAATATATGTCAATCTTAAGACCCACAGTCCCGGTGGCGATCGACCGGGTCATCCGATTTTCGAAGTCTAAGCCTTCTTTGAAACACTGTACACCAAGTCCATCATCACCCAAAGCCTTAAACAACAATAACAACAAACATTAAACTTCAAAACATCCACTTTTGTAACACCCTAACATCCTCCCTGATCACAACTTGTATGTTAACAGGACATGTGCTAATTTAGAGGCAACATATAGTTACTAATGCAAAATATCCTTACTTCTACGCTTTCATCTTCCTGCATATTGATGCTAGTCAACTTTTGTGAAAGGGAGAGACGATTTAAAAACAACAAATAGAAAAGAAAAAAAATAATGTGTACTACCAAGCAAGCATGAGTATTCCAACATCAGTGTAATCTACTTCCATGTCAGAGCAGAATGATTCAATACCTTCTGGGCTCTTGACCCAAATAATACTAAAATGACAAGTACCAAGAACTGGAAGAAACGAAGAGTATACTTGGAATTAATGGAGAAATAGATTCTTTGAATATGTGTACAATTGAAAATAATCCACATAGTACAATGTTAATTATATATCTATAAAGAACAAGAACTAGAAGTAACCATAACATGCAAATATATGATTCAAAGTTGCAATAGCAATCACTAATCATTCGACATGAGACCAATGCTCCCAAAACCAAGGTTACTAATATCTTTTTTCATAACATAATATATCACACTAAAACCCACAATTAAATCATTAATTTAATCTGGCCATGACAATGGCGTAGTAACAAGCATACGAGAAATAGGAGTTTACCAACAGAGATAATTGCAGACGGCTTGGAAGTCACCAGATTCCACTTTAGAGTGATCAAAGACAGATTGGGCATGATAAACACAATCAGATCGGGTTAGGGGTGAAGGTGAGCAAGAGCTGATAGAGGAAGTAAACATAAACAATGCAACACACTATATTCATATGCCTCTATATGATAGAGCTACCATTAACAAAACTCAGAATAAGAAACTACGCGCATTTTTTTGTCTTTCTTCATCAGTTACATTGCCATCACAACCAAATAACGAAAATAAAAATGGATCTCGATGAAAGAAACTAGATCTTCAAGGAAGAATTTGTGGATCGAGCTAATACCAGCCATGCATACAGGAAGCAAATGGAGTTATTGGGGTGTCTCCCTTTTTTAAAAGGGGGAGAATAACAAAGCGATGGGTATTCACCATTCCCAATTGATTCGAGAAATCAAATTTAGGGTTTTCAAATAAAGTTTTATCTTATTTGTGGATTTTCGTAGATTCGCGAGAAGTTGAGAACGAAATCTGATAAGTTGAGAAAGAGTTTCCTATTGGTGGTGTGGGATTTTAACGGATTAGTGAGGTGTCAACTACAGATGTTATTTTTAAAATGTAAATTGATGAACAGATATACATGTTTTTATAGACATTGATTGATGACATGGCAAATTAAACTTATAAGTTTAAAACTATAGCTATTGCAACACAATTTGGTATCTATGCTAACACATTGAAGTGTGCGTTGCAATAGAACAAAAACCAGCATAGCTGTGGCAACAATTTAGCTGGCAACAACTTGGATTTTCGTTGCAGTAAGCCATCTATGGTGTAGTGCATTTACTTAATCGATCGATAACCAATGAAGAGCCTGAAGGATTCTACCCCAAATGAAGTCTGGTATGGCAAGAAACCAAATGTTGTTCGCTTAAAAACTTTTTGTTTTCTTGCATACTCTCATATTCCTGATGCTTTGAGATTGAAGCTAAAGAACAAATTCGAAAATTGCATTTTCATCGGTTATAGCCAAAAGACTAAAGCTTACAAGCTTTACAATCCAAGGACGAAGAAGATGGTTATCACAGAGATGTTCGCTTTGATAAAAATGGCTACTTTAATTTTTCAAATTTTGTAGAGTTACCAGGGTGGCAAACTGTAAATCTTGAAGATAAAACTTTTTTGGAACAAGGTGTTGATGCTGGTATTGATGAACCACAACATGAAAATAATAGGGCTGAGTAGGACCAAAATTCATCACCAATGGCGGAAAGAAGGACGTGATCCTTGAGAGAGGTATATTATGCAACCGAAGAAGTTGACACTACAGATCATGTATATTTTGCATTCTTTGCAGGAGAAGATCCAATCACTTATGCAGAAGCATCAAAAGAAAAAAATGGGTGGATGAAATCAAGTCCATAGAGAAAAACGATACGTGGGAGCTTACCACTTTGCCTTCACACAAATCATCCATTGGTGTGAAATGGGTGTTCAAAACCAAAACAAATCTTGATGGTTCCATCAACAATTACAAGACACAATTGGTTGCAAAGGTGTACAAGCAAAAGGAAGGCGAAGATTTCAGTGAGGTATTCGCTCCTATCTCTTGAGTTGGTACGGTTCGATTCTTGATTTCTCTTGCTGCTCAAAATGGTTGGAAGCCGCTGCAAATGGATGTGAAATTTGCTTTCTTATATGAAATTTATATTCAACAACCTCTTGGTTTTGTAAAGAGGGGCGAAGAAGAAAAGGTGTATAAGTTGCATAAAGCTTTATACGGCTTGAACCAATTCCCTCGTACATGGTATGATTGGATCAATAATTTCTTCTTGAAGAATGGCTTTGAAAGGTGTCCTTTTGAACACACTCTTTATATGAAGAAGCATTTAAAAGGAGGTTTCATGATTGCGATTTTATAAGTGGATGATCTGAATCTTACCAGAGATGATATGGAGATGTCATCTGAATTCAAAAATTCAATGATGAAGGAGTTCGAGATGACGGATTTGGGAGAATTGCATCATTATCTATGGGTTAGGCGTTCAACAATCAAAATGTGGGATTTTTATCTTGTAAGAAAAATATGTTGCTCAAGTGTGGGAGAAGTTCAACATGATAAATGCAAATCTAGTTTCAACTCCTTGTGTTACAAGTGTGAAATTGTGCAAAAATGGTGAAGGAAAGTGCGTGGATCCAACTTTGTTTCGAAGCCTAGTCGGAAATTTGTTGTATCTCACTGCTACAAGACCCGTCATCATGTACGTAGTAAATTTGATTAGATGATTCAGGGAGAAGACTTTATCAAACTATTGGGAAGCTGAGAAAAGAATTTTGTGATACGTTAAAGGAATTATCACTATGGCATTTTCTATGAAGCTCGTGTGCCAGTGAAGCTTGTTAGATATACAGACAACGATCTAGGTGGAAGTATCGACGATTCAAGTAGTAATTCAGGTTATGATTTTAACCTTGGAAGTGGGATTATTTCTTGATGTTCAAAAAAACAACCAGTTGTGGCTCTTTCTACCACCGAAGCGGAGTACATCGCAACATCTCTAGCAGGATGTCAAACTTTGTGGCTAAGAAGAATTCTTGAAAATCTAAGCTTCATGAAAGAAGATCCTACGATCGTTTATTACGATAATAGTTCTACTGTCTCTATCTCAAAGGATCCTATTTTTTCATGGAAGAACAATGCATATTCGTCTACATTTCCGTTCCTACGCTGACTCATTCGTGAAGGAAAAATGAGTCTTGAGTATTGTCAAAGTGAAGAACGAATTGTTGATATCTTCATGAAGCCGCTTGGTGGGACCGTTTTGTCAAGAAATGTTGTTGCATTCGGTGTTCGAAGGAATTTTGGTCTAGGGGTGGCAATGTTGGAGTAGACTAAATTACCATCCATTAATTATTGCAGTGTCTCTTTAGTGTAGTGTCTATTAAAATAAAAAGTCATGTCTGTTTAAAGAAGTGCCATGTTTGTTCAGTGAAGTTTCATGTATGTTCAATGAAAAGTCATGTTCATTCAAAAGGCGGTATCTATATGTGAAGGTATGTATACCTATATATATGTGGTCATTTGTTGTATTGGACGCAAGAAATCCAAAGAAGTTGTTCATCTAAAAAATAAGTTTCTCTACTTCTACATTTTGGTTGAGATTTACATTGCGCACTAGTGCTTTTGTAAATATATCAATCACCTGCTCCTTAGTCTTAACATGCTCTGTCAGAATTAGACCTTGTTGAACCTTCTCCCTAATGAAGTGACAATCCAGTTCAATATGCTTCGTTCTCTCATCAAACACTAGAATAGATGCAATATGCATTGCATCCTAATTGTCATAATAGAGGGGTATTGGTTTAGCAATATTTATCCCAACTTCACACGTAAATGATCAACCCGCATCACTTCACAGATTGCCTTAGCCGTGACTCTATATTCGGATTCAACACTTTATCTAGAAACGACATTTTGTTTCTTTCTTTTCTATGAAATCGAATTTCCTCATGAAAATACTCAAAACCCAGACATAGATTTCCTATCCAGGTTTGTTCCTACCCAATCAGCATTACATAAACATTCACCTCTTACATGTCCCTGATTCTTGTGCTCAATTCCTTGCCCAACAGTTCACTTAAGATATATCAAAATATGTTTCAGTATGCACCAATGATACACAGTAGGAGATGTCGTAAACTGGTTTACAATAGTAACAACGAACGAAATGTTAGGTCATGTAGCTATTAGGTAGTTCAATTTTCCTACCTACTTCCTATATTTTTGCGGATCTTTGAACAACTCACCATTTTCTACAATGTTATAGTTTAATGGAATAGGAATAGGAATAGTGCTAGGTTTAAGGCCTAGATTTCCAGTCTCTTCAGCAAATCAAGAACATACATTCTTTGAGGCATAACAATACTGCCGTTATCTCTTGTAATTTCCGCACCTAGGAAATACTTCAGATCTCCTAAATCTTTAGTGTGAAACTTGTTGTAAATAAAAGTTTTAAAGGATGAAATAACTTGTTCATCATTGTCGGTTATCACAATAAACCACAAGTAAAATTATGCCAGATTTAGTATTCTTATGGAACACTGAATGAACACATTTATTCTTCACTGTTCCAAAGGTTTCCATTGCATTAAAAAACTTTCCAAACCAAGCTCTAGGACTTTGTTTAAATCCATACAGTGTAGCACCCCAAATTTTAATAAATAATAATTATATAAAGAAGATTAATAAATTGAATCTTTATTAATAAAATATTCTAAACTGGATAAAATGGAATTCACCATTGTGTTCCTTACGAAATTCTAATTCAGGTAGACTTTTGGTTTGCGTAAATCAGAATAAGTATGAATAAGTATGATCTATCAAAGTATGAAATTAAATTAAATAATTTAAGTAAATAAATTTTGGATGATGCAACGGTCAATGGGTGACCCAGTCTCTATACAGGTCGGTCCCTTGTCGACCCCTGGGCCAACACATGTGTCGACCTACATTGGTGGTCGGTCAACCGAATTTGAGCCATGCACATGCCTGTGCCTTGCCAGACATGCCTATTTCTAGATAAATCCTTTTGTTGACTCATGCTGAGGTGTTCTCTATGGTTTGGGATGAAAACCTAATATCCTATTGCCTAAACTATTCTATCACACTTATAAATAGACTAACAACCCTCACCCTTTTCCTACACAAAATATTCTTCATCTTCTTTGTAACACCCAATAATTTTAAATATTCAAATTAACAATTTTAAGAATACTTAATTTTTAAAGTGAGAATTAAGGGAAATGGTTAACGCCATTGCATTCGTCTCGAAATTCTTCTTGGAATAGAGTCCAAGTTTTCGTAAATTGGACTTCGTATGAGGAAGTTTTGTCCCTCGAAAGTTTCATCAATTTAAATAAACAAAAAAACAGCTCAGATAAAAATTCAAACAGGGAAGCGGGCTGGGCTGGATTCCTCCCGCCCAAGGCCAGGTTGACCAGGGGGTCGACCTCCCCTATGCAGGTCGACCAGGGGGTCGACCTACCCCAGGGGCAGATCTGAAATGTGATGATCCGGACTTGTTGTTGAGTCTTACCTGACCTGTTGCTGATTCACTAGGGCAGAGGTGGCAATTCTAGATAACTCTATCTAGTCTGGACGGTTGTGATTGCTCCTATGATAATCTAACGGCTTAGGATGATTTAAACTTCTATATAAGCATGCATAGACTCAAGCTCTGAACCTAAACTAAATTAGTCTCTTGGCCACCATGCTGCTGCGAGAATAGTTCTTCTTCCTAAAGCTTAGGAATTGCAAGACAGAATTCTTATACAAACAACGAATGAATTATTCTCTTCACTAACTTGTCTTTGTTAGTATAATTTCTTTCAAAAAATAATTAATAAATTAATTATGATGAGTTATAACTTAGATTATGCGAACATGTCTGTTGAATCATGTGATGTTATTTAACTTTGTTATCGTATGTTGTGAACATATGACAGTTTTGTTAACTTAAGTTGGTAAATCTATTTTATATGTCCAATTACATATGTTTAACTTGATTCATTTTATGACATCAGTTTATATGCAAGTTTGGTATGTAAATCATATGCTAGTTTGTATGTGAATCTTATGCAAGTATGTTTCTACATATGCTAGTTTGTATGTGAATCTTATGCAAGTCTGTATGCGAATTATACACAAGTTTATAGTGAATCAAGTATATACATATGCTAGTTTATATGCAAAACATGTGATATTAGTTTACATGTTTAAATTCATATGCAAGTTTGTAGGAATCAATATGCAAGTTTGGGTGAAAACTATATTGCATATATGCAAGTTTAGGTGAAAACTATATTCACATTTTTAGGTGGAAAACTATATTCACATATGGAAGTTTGGGTGGAAACTATATCCCATATATGCAAGTTTAGGTGAAACCCATATTCATATATGTAAGATCACAATTTCATGTTTAGATCTATATTTAGATCCATGGTAGTTTACGCAAATTTATGTTCTATATATACATTGCCTATGCAAGTTAATGGCTATGCAAACTTATGTTATAATTCTTATTTGCAAGTTAGATCTATTTTATGTGTTATGCAAGTTGTGATGTTTCTTTTCTTTTTTTATGAGTTAGACTATTTGCGAGTCTAACATATATCATATTAAAACATACGAATAGCGTGGGGACAATGGGAAAATATTAATTATGCAAATTGTGAATTGGCATAAAATGGCTTTAAAGGCATATAATTAATTTGAGACATTAATTAGTATAATTTATATACCTTAAAAGTATGGACATAATTTAGGTCACAATTATGGACATAGTTTAATTTGGAAATTATTGACAATTTGAATAGGGATAATTAATTCATATTGGGGTGAAATAATTATGTGTAATAATAAACGCCTAAGACACAAGGTTAGACTCGTTTGTGGTATAAGACTGCCCGGACCGCCCGGCAAATCCAGCAACCATAAACGGTAGTCTAATGTGAAAGGTCGAAGGCATAAACTAAATGTGTAACAATTGTAAAGACACGAGGTTAGACTCGTTTGCAGTATAAGACTGCCCGGACCCGCCCGACAAATCCAGCAACCACAAACGGTAGTCAAATGTGGGAGGTCTTACAAGGTTACGGTTATAATGAATTAAGTAACACTTAACCAAGCCAAACATTTTGTGGGACATGGGGGTTAAGTGGGTAACATGGGTGACATGTGAAATACGATTAGAAACACTTAACCAAATTGAAAAATGTAAGAAGACATGAATAAGAGGGGTTAAGTAGGAAATCCTAAGTGGGGACCAAGCATAGGTGGAAAGCTTGTGTCAAGCATGGGGACCCATTTCAAACCAGTAACCCATTAAGTATCTTTGTGAGCACGAGTTAGATCGAGGATGGGACATGCTTACTGGGTTTGATTGTAAGAGGTCAAAACGGGTTAACGGTGGCAACGCAAGTCCAACGAGGTCATGTGCGTGCATGGTCCCGGGCTGGTAGGTAAGATGTTGTTGCATCGTGTAGATATAAGCCGTGCATCTTAAGTGATATCGGGTTACCACTTTGGGGAGTGATACACCCCACTTGGGGACCAGCACGGGTATCAACGAGTTAGGGAGCCGATCGCATGGGGGTAATGGGTACAACTAGTGGAGATAGGGGCAGGCGGCACCTATGAAGACAGCTAGGGGTACACGAAACTACCATTATGATTATTATATTCAGTAGGCGGGATCAACTTTTATGGTGACTAGTAATGGTGCAGTATAGTAATTATCCTATAGTGATTAGAAGCGAGATTAACGCCAAAAATATTCCACTTGTTTGTTTTGTCTTGCCCACTTATTTCATAGCCATTCCTTGTTTTACCGGTTTATGCCTTATCCTAATTACTTTAATAATTATATTGTTAAAGTTATTGGACTCGCCAGACTTTGTGTCTGACCCCCTTGTTTTTAGCCTCTTTTCTTCCTCCCCCCCAAGGTTCTCAGGGTGGGACTAGTGCTAGTGGAGCTTGATTTGGATCTTCCTCTCTCTTTGGAAGTGCTTGGATTGTTGAAAGTAAATTTCAGCTTATCTCTTTTATGGCTACTTATGTTGGGGTTATGCTTTTTACTTTATGTACTCAGAAAATAATTTGTCAAGATGGATATTAAGTGTACTTGGTTTTACTGTTGGTTTATGATGTTGTTGTAACCAAACTATTTCTCCGCTGCAATAAAAGTTGTTTTAACTTTTAAAGTACCAATATATGTATCTGTCTTTTTATATTCTGTTCTATATACCAATAATACTCCATGAAAGTTAATGCATTCCCTTTTACAGTCACATTAATGGAAGTGGGGTGTTACACGTGGTATCAGAGCTTAAGGTTACAAGAACATATAAGACATTTTGAAAAACTGTTTTCAAAAGCATTTTATAAAGAAATACCTTCAAAAATATGTTTCGAGGAGAGTATTTTCAAGAGAAAAGTTTGTTTTAAAAAACATAACCCGCAAGAGCCTTTTTTTTTCGATTCTCCATTTTGAACCTCTTCCGTTTTCTTTTCAGCATGTCTGGGTAACCCAAGATACCCGAGGGAATACCGATACCAACCTGGTTCAAAAGGCATTTGGAGGCTAGGGCCATCGCCGAAGGCCCAGCAGACATTCCTCCTCCCCCAGCTGCAGCCGCACCTCCTCCTCCCCCTCCTCGCATTGATACTTTTTCGAAGATATGCAAAGACTTTCGAGCAATGGGCGGGAAACCTTTTCACGGGTCAGAGACGTTTGTTGAAGCTCGAAATTGTCTTAAGGATGTGGAAGATTTGTTTGGTATCTTCGAGATAGAAGATGGAAGGAAGGTCCAATTAGTTGCTTGATTAATGAAGGACGAAACCTCATTTTGGTGGGAGGTCACGAATGGAAGCATCCGGTGGAGACATGGATGGATTTCAGACATAGGTTCGAGATGAAATTTCTCTCACGAGCAGAAGAGAATTTATACATGGAAAGGTTCTTGGCATTGAAGCAGGGGAATTTATCAGTAAAGGAGTACGTCAACAAGTTCAATCAGTTGGCGAGATTTGGCTTAGACTTGGTGAACACACCTGAAAAGAAGGCCATGAGATTCGTCAAAGGTTTGAATGAGCCACTACATGGGTTGGCGACGACTCACATTCCTATGGGGGATGCCTTTGAGAAACTGGTTGGCATGACGCTTATGCATGAAGAGGAGAAAGGCGCTAATGCTAATATGGCACCGGAAAAGAAAGGGGAACAAAAGAAGTCACAACAGCAATCTAAGAAAGGTGGTAAGGATAGCAATAGCAAAGGAAAGAAAAGGTGCTTTAATTGTGGAACACTAGGCCATCTGAGCAAGGATTGTAGGAAGAAGAAAACTGGTTGTTTTAATTGTGGTGAGACAAGACATCTGATTAAAGACTGCCTGAGAAGACAAGGGCAAGGGCAGAGGACAGGGTCTACTTTTGGAGGGCAGGTTCAGGCTCTCATGGCACCAGGGCAGGCAAGAGGGCAGGTTCATGCTCTCATGGCACCAGGACAGGAGAGAGGTAGAAATATTTCTGTTGAATGTTTGGTTTTTTTGTTTGATCATCCTGTTCGTACTTTATTTGATTCTGCCGCTTCACACTCGTTTGTATCTGCTTCGATAGTTGAAACACTGCACCTAAATACTAGTCTAGTTACGGATCCCATAGTAGTCTCAAATCCTATTGGTGGTTTGGCTCATCTTTCAATGATTTGATGGGATTTGAGAGTGTCTGTCTTGAGCGTTGAGTTTGATGCAACGCCTTCGTTCTTGGCTTCACAGGCTATGGGTTAATTCTAGGCATGGATTGGTTATCCAGTAATGGTTCCATCCTCGATTGTGAAAAGAGAGTGGTTAGACTTATGACTCGCCTTGGCAACACTCTCGAAATCTCTTGTAATCCCATACATTCTGTTATGCTTAGCTACCTAGAATCTCTTGATGCGTCTGTTGAAAACTTGCAGTCGGTTAGAGTAGTCCATGAATACTCAGATGTATTTGAAGTGGTGAAGGGCTTACCTTCGAAGCGGGAGATAGACTTCCGCATATACCTTGTTGATAATGCAAAACTCATAGCTCTACCCATTAGACAAATGGCTCCAAGGGAGAGAAAAGAGCTCAGCAAGCAAGTCAAAGAGTTGCTCGGAAAAGGGTTTATAAGGCGGAGTATTTCTGAATGCGGTGCTCCAGTAGTATTCGCAACCAAAGCGGATGGTTCACTTCGCCTATGCGTTGATTATAGGTAACTAAACAAGTTGACCAAGAAAAATAGAAACCCTCTTCCAAGAATAGACGACTTGTTTGATCAACTTGTAGGTGCGTCGGTTTTCTCCTAACTAGATCTGGCTACCGGTTTTCATCAGCTAAGAGTGGCTGAAGACAGCATTGATAAGACCACATTTAAATCCCTGGATGGTTTCTTCGAATGGCTTGTCATGCCTTTTGGCTTGACAAACGCACCCTCTTACTTCATTGACTTAATGAGCAGGGTGTTCAGGGAGTTTCTTAATAAGTTTGTGGTGGTCTTCGTAGATGACATTTCGATTTTCTCGAAGAATGAAGAAGAGCATGCTTTGCACTTAAGGGAAGTCATGGATACTCTTCGTGCACATCAGCTGGAAGCCAAGTTCTCCAAATTCCATTTCTGAGAGAAGAAGTGAGGTTTCTGGAAAATGTGGTGTCCAAAGAGGGGTTAGCTGTGGACCCCGCAAAAGTAGTTGCGGTGCAAGATTGGAATGTTCCACGGAATGCAACCGAAGTCCGAAGCTTTCTCGGGCTAGCGGGCTTTTACAGAAAGTTCATTAAAGACTTTGCAAAAATCTCAGCCCCAATCACAAGATTGACAAAAAGAACCTAACTTTCGATTAGGATTTGGATTGCGATATTTCTTTCCAACGATTAAAAAGGGCTCTAGCAACAGCCCCAATTCTGACACTGCCTGATGGGAGAAAAATGTTTACCGTATACACAGACACATGCGGTACAGGGTTGGGCGATGTCTTAATGCAAGAAGGCAAGGTAGTTTGTTATGGGGGAAGGCAATTGAAGGTACATGAGAAGAACTACCCAACTCATGATTTGGAGCTAGCTGCCATTGTTTTCGCTCTAGAGTCATGGTGCCATTACCTACTACGAGAAAGGTTTGAATTGTTTACTGACCATAAATCATTAAAGTACCTATTCTCATAGAAAGATCTTAACTTAAGACAACAAAGGTGGATGGAATTTCTCGCCTCATATGACTTTGAGATTTCCTATACCCCTGGCAAGGGCAATGTGGTTGCAGACGCCTTGAGTAAAAAGAAGCTGACCTTGATTCGTCTCTTTGTAGAAAGGCAAAGCTTAGAGTACATAGCAAACTTTAACTTTAGAACCTCCTCTGAAATTGTACTTGGTCTATTAGCATCGCTAGAGGTGCGGCCTACTCTTTTGGACTCAATAGGAACTGCGTAACGAGAAGACCCTCAGCTAGTTGATGTGATGGATAAGCTAGTTAGGGGTGAGACTTCTAGTCACCTAAATAGATACTCCATCGATGATAAGGGTTGGTTGAGAAGAGATGGAAGGCTATGCATCCCACAAGCAAGGGATTTACTGAAGACAGTTCTCGAAGAAGCACACCATTTTAAGCTGACCATAAAAAGGGTTTTCTTTTGGAATAGCATGAAGAGGGATGTAGCCGAGTTCGTCGCTAAGTGCTTGATATGCCAGCAAGTCCAAGCGGAGTAGAAGAAGCTTGGTGGTCTACTTCATCCTCTAGAGGTCCCACAGTGGAAGTGGGGATAACATATCGATGGACTTTGTTGATGGGTTGCCTAGGTCAAGAAGGGGCAATACCAATATTTGGGTGATAGTGGACAGGCTCACTAAAAGCCTCACTTTATACCTATTAAGAGTAGAAGGACTGCCTCGTCCGTAGCATCCATTTATCTTAAAGAGATAGTTCGACTCCGTGCGATACCCTCGAGCATAGTGAGTGGTCGAGATCCTATCTTTACGAGCGAGTTTTGGAAGAGTTTGCAAGAGGCTGTAGGCACACAATTATGCTTAAGCACGGCCTATCACCCCAAACCGATGGTCAGACAGAAAGGGTGAACAGAGTATTGGAAGAACTCTTGAGATTATGCATTCTTGACTTTGGAGGGACATGGGGGATCATCTTCCTTTGATGGAATTTGCTTACAACAATAGTTACCAAGCCACCATAGGCATGGCGCCCTTCGAAGCTTTATATGGAAGACCATACCGATCACCAACTTGTTGGTGGGAGTCTACAGACAAGCTCGTGCTTGGGCCAGACATGATTAGAGAAACCTCGGAAAAGGTAGACTTGATAAGAAGACGGATGAAGGCTGCACAAGATAGACAGAAGCAATACGCAGACAAAAGAAGGACCGACCTTGAGTTTGAAGTTGGAGATAGGGTGTTCCTTAAAGTATCTCCTTTGAGGAATGTCATTTTCTTTGGGTCCGTAGGAAAGCTAGCAACAAGATTGGTAGGACCATTTCCTATCATTGAAAGGATTAGGACGATGGCATACAGATTAGAGCTACCCGAAAGACTGGCTAGAGTTCATAATGTTTTTCATGTTTCTCAACTACGAAAGTGCTTACATGAGTCTGCGGAAGTAGTGGAGCCAATTATACTAGAATAAGTAGAAGTGGAACGAGAAGCGACTATGAGAAGAGTTCCAACTCGTATCTTGAGAACGGAAGTCAAAAAGCTACGCAACCGTGAAGTCAAGCTTGTTAAAGTTCAATGGAGTGACGCTGAGGAAGACGCGACTTGGGAAACTAAGAGGAAAATACGTGCAGCCTACCCTTTTCTTTTTGAGGGTACCTCCTTGATCTCTTTTTCCATAAGTTTATTCATGCTTATATCTATCTTTTAAGTATATCTCCTCGCTCCTATTCTTTATCCTTAGGTAGAAACCAATGGATATAAACATGTATTTGAAACATGTTATGATTGATGGTTGCGAGTGGTTGCAAGTGGTTGCTCGTGGATGCATGTACACACACATTAGGCACTAGGTCGGCTCAATCACTTTCATATTGCATATAAATATGTGTGCATATTTAAATTAATGGATGTATAATGGTTGTGTTATCATATGGATGCTGCATTTTGATGGATGGTTGTGCACACATGTAGAAGTAATATGTATCGTTAGGATTCTTTTGCATGCATAATGGACGCATGGCACTATCATGATTTGCACTAAGGAGATCAACTGAATCAGTGGACCGCCTGATTTTGCATTGGATAAGGAACATATACACAAACTTTTGCATATGTGCATATAGCATTAGAAATCTTGTAAGGACAATGGATGCCTATGTTTGATGGTTGAGTAGATGGATGATTGGATGTTAGGATATACATTCTCCTTAACTTAGAGATTTCGAGGGAGAAATCCTTTAAGGAGGGTAGAATGTAACACCCCGTAATTTTAAATATTAAAATTAACAATTTTAAGAATACTTAATTGTTAAATTGAGAATTAAAGGAAATGGGTAACGCCATTGCATTCATCTCGAAATTCTGCTCGAAATAGAGCCCAAGTTTTCGTAAATCGGACTTCGTATGAGGAAGTTATGGCCCTCGAAAGTTTCAGTAATTTAAATAAATAAATAAATAGCTCAGATTAAAATTTGAAATTCAAATTCAAACAGGGAAGCGAGCTGCGCGGGATTTCTCCCGCCCAAGGCCAGGTCGACCAAGGGGTCGACCTCCCCTATACAGGTCGACCAAGGGGTCGATCTACCCCCCGAGGCAGATCTGAAATGTGACGATCCTGAGTTGTTGTTGAGTCTTACCTGACCTGTTGCTGAGTCACTAGGGCAGAGGTGGCAATTCTAGATAACTCTATCTAGTCTGAACGGTTGTGATTGCTCTTATGATAATATAACGGCTTAGGTTGATTTAAACTTCTATATAATCATGCATAGACTCAAGCTCTAAACCTAAATTAAACTGGTCTCTTGGCCACCAGGTTGCTGCTAGAATAGTTCTTCTTCCTAAAGCTTAGGAATTGCAAGTCAGAATTCTTATACAAACGACGAACGAATTATTCTCTTCTCTAACCTGTCTTTGGGAGTACAATTTCTTTCAAAAAATAATTAATAAATTAATTATGATGAGTTATAACTTGGATTATGAGAACATGTCTGTTGAATCATGTGATGTTATTTAACTTTGTTATCGTCTGTTTGTGAACATATGACAGTTTTGTTAACTTATGTTGGTAGATCTATTTCATATGTCCAATTACATATGTTTAACTTGATTCATTTTATAACATCAGTTTATATGCAAGTTTGGGATGTAAATCATATGCTAGTTTGTATGTGAATCTTATGCAAGTCTGTTTCTACATATGCTAGTTTGTATGTGAATCTTATGCAAGTCTGTATGCGAATTATACACAAGTTTATATGTGAATCAAGTATATACATATGCTAGTTTATATGCAAACATGTGATATTAGTTTACATGTTTAAATTCATATGCAAGTTTGTAGGAATCCATATGCAAGTTTGGGCGAAAACTATATTCCATATATGCAAGTTTAGGTGAAAACTATATTCACATTTTTAGGTGGAAAGCAATATTCACATATGGAAGTTTGGGTGAAAACTATATTCCATATATGCAAGTTTAGGTGAAACCCATATTCGTATATGCAAGATCACAATTTCATGTTTAGATCTATATTTAGATCCATGGCGGTTTATGCAAATTTATGTTCTATATGTCCATTGCCCATGCAAACTTATGTTATAATTCTTATTTGCAAGTTAGATCTATTTTATGTGTTATGCAAGTTGTGATGTTTCTTTTCTTTTTTATGAGTTAGACTATTTGCGAGTCTAACATATATCATATTAAAACGTACGAATAACGTGGGGACAATGGGAAAATATTAATTATTTTAATTGTGAATTGGCATAAAATGGCTTTAAAGGCATATAATTAATTTGAGACATTAATTGATGTAATTTATATACCTAAAAAATATGGACATAATTTAGGTGACAATTATGGACATAGTTTAATTTGGAAATTACTGACAATTTGAATAGGGATAATTAGTTCATACTGGGGTGAAATAATTATGTGTAATAATAAACGCCTAAGACACGAGGTTAGACTCGTTTGTGGTATAAGACTGTCCGGACTCGCCCGGCCAATCCAGCAACCACAAATGGTAGTCTTATGTGAGAGGTCAAAGGCACAAAATAATTGCGTAACAATTGTAAAGACACGAGGTTAGACTCGTTTACGGTATAAGACTGCCCGAACCCGCCCGACAAATCCAGCAACTGCAAACGGTAGTCTAACGTGGGAGGTCTTATAAGGTTACGGTTATAATAAATTAAGTAACACTTAACCAAGACAAACATGTGGTGGGACATGTGGGTTAAGTGGGTGACATGGGTGACATGTGAAATACGATTAGAAACACTTAACCAAATTGAAACATGTAAGAAGACATGAATAAGAGGGGTTAAGTGGGAAACCCTAAGTGGGGACCAAGCATAGGTGGAAAGCTTGTGTCAGGCAGGGGGGACCCTTTTCAAACCAGCAACCCATTACATATCTTTGTGAGCTCGAGTTAGATTGAGGACGGGACACGCTTAGTGGGTTTATTGTAAGAGGTCAAAACGGGATACAGTGGCAACGCAAGTCCAACGGGGTCATTTGCGTGTGTGGGACTGGGCTAGTAGGTAAGACATTGTTGCATCGTGTAGATATAAGCCCTGCATCTTTAGTGGTATCGGGTTGCCACTTTGGGGAGTGATATACCCCACTATGGGACCAGCACGGGTATCTACGAGTTAGGGAGCCGACCTCATGGGGGTAGTGGGTACAACTAGTGGAGATAGGGGCAGGCGACACTTATGAAGACGGCTAGGGTTACACGAAACTACCATTATGATTATTATGTTCAGTAGGAGGGATCAACTTTTTAGGTGACTAGTAATGGTGCAGTATAGTAATTATCCTATATTGATTAGGAGCGAGATTAACGCCACAATATTCCTCTTGTTTGTTTTGTCCTGCCCACTTGTTTCACAATCATTCCTTATTTTACCAGTTTATGCCTTATCCTAATTACTTTAATAATTATATTGTTAAAGTTATTGGACACGCCAGACTTTTTGTCTGACCCTCTGAAACCACGTTGTGACGGCCCCAAACCCCGTACGACGGTGGTAAGGGTAATCTTTGGAATATAACACATAAAAAGATAACAGCAGAACAGAAATAAATAAATACACCAGATAATGTACAAATAATACACTGGATAAACATAATCATCAGAGTTACACAGTATACAGGATCATACTTAGTACAAAATACAGTTCAGCTATACATAAATGTCGACAGCAAAAAACAGAACATAATATGTACAATAGGAGCTGAACAACATAAAAAGAGATAAATGGTAGAATCCATCTTCAGCTCCAGCTATCTAGAAAGAGCCTGCTAAAACCTAAATACAAGGCTGCCCGTGTAGAAAAAAGGGCACCCGAGTTTGCAAGTGAAACAAACTACGAGTCAGTCATGGGACTGGTATGAGAAATCTACTTAACATATTTTATAATATGGCCAATCAAAGGACCACGACACTTTGGCGAAACGGGTTTACTCCGGTGATTGCTAGTGCTTTAAAATAAGTAAACCTTTTAAACATCGCAATGCTTTTTATAAAAATGAAGCCATTATAAGACTCAGTTCCCATCACACAATGCAACGCAAACCGAAGGATAGAGTTTTACCTTATAATGGCCAAAATATGCTTGATACGAATAAAACAAAAGGATTTGATATTATTACTATTGTTTATATGTTTCAAAAACAATTTCAATCATAACTATCAATCATAGATGGCATGGGTATCGTATATCATGTCATCATATATAGGTATACAATCAAAACCTCAAAGTCATGTATTTGGAAATTGGATTTCCGTCATGAACCGAGGCCCGAGATCGTCCTCACCGCTTCGAGACAATCTAGCCTACCATGTCTCAGGATCAGAGCTCGAGTGACCCTTGGATCGTCAGGGCCGGTCCACTCGATGTGGATTATACTTAAACCCTGAACACTGCGTTCCCCCGCCCTATGGGGCGAAAATGAGCCAAATGACTCCACATCTGAGGCGCCTCGCAACAGCAACAACCACACAGGTGAAAATAATATAAATGTCAGGGCTGGTAGCTCACTGACACCACCCTAGCTACAAGGAAACGCATGCCCTCCCTGATTTCCTCTCCCGTTTTTGGTCCATACTGGGGTGTGAGAGAGTTGATCGTGAAATGTGATTGGCCCAAGGAATTTTTATTTTATTTATATTTTTAAAATTTCAAAAATGCCCCTCTTCACATACTAGCTCCAATCCAAACCCAACGACTGTCGTCCCTAGCTAAATACCCCCATTCCGAACACAATGGGATATGTTTTGTAGGACCGTTCGATTGTTTCAGTCAGTTATTCTTCAAATTAAAATATAAAACATTCAATATTTGTTATGAACGTATATTTCAATTTGTCGGGCCCACATACTAATCCCAAAAATTCCAGAAAAATAAATCTTGCTATGTTTTGACGATATGGTCCCAAAAAACTAGTTTCGTCGAATTCTGAGACCGTTTGAAAAATGGCCCTTTTCTGGTCGATCCAATTTAACAGAAATCGACCAAACACATTTTCCTTTGCCACGCTCACATACTAACTTCAAAAATTATGAAATTTGAAACCTAGCAATAATTTGACATTCCGGATCCAACAAAAGTGGTTTCGTTGAATTCTGAGGTCGTTTGCAAAATGTCTATTTTCAAGGGCTATATATATTTTATAGCGACCTTTCTGAAAATTCATTTGGCCATAAATTTTGATTCCCGCTATGAAACTTCGATTTTTTAGATTCGTTAGAAATATATTCACTAACATATTTAAATATTTTTGGTTTCACTAAAATCCGTTTTATTTTGCACCCGGTATAGTCAGTCAAAGTTTGAATTCGAATTTTGAAACTACCGCGCCATTTCAGGCCTTGTTTATTATTAAAAATAATTATATTTATTTTCAAACATCGATTCAAACATACTTTTTGTCGTTATTACTTAAAATAATTTATTTTAAATACTTAAAACCCACTAAAATAGCCAAATTAAAAAATTTAAATTGGCTCAGATTTTCCGAGTTGTTACAGACCCCATTTGTTTTCGCCTCTTTCCTTCCTTCCCCCCCCCCCCCCCCCACCCAGGTTCTCAGGGTGGGACTAGTGCTAGTGGAGCTTGATTTGGGTCTTTCTCTCTCTTTTTGGAAGTGCTTAGATTGCTGAAAGTAAAGTTCAGCTTATCTCTTTTATGGCTACTTATGTTGGGGTTATGCTTTTTTACTTTATGTACACAGAAAATAATTTGTCAAGATGGATATTAAGTGTACTTGGTTTTACTTTTGGTTTTTGATGTTGTTGTAACCAAACTATTTCTCCACTGCAATAAAAAGTTGTTTTAATTTTTCAAGTAACAATATATGTATCTGTCTTCTTATATTCTATTCTATACACCAATAATACTCCATGAAAGTTAATGCATTCCCTTTGAGAGTGACATTAATGGACGTGGGGTGTTACATTTCTTCATCCACTCTATTATGTTCTAGAAATAAAATTAGGGAAAAATCAAGGTGTTGTTAAAATATATACCTGAAAGGATATTCTTCTTCTACTTCTTTTTCAATGGCCTTTTATGGATATATTATAATTCTCTGTGACTTCTATGTTATTTTTAAATTAGCAATCTAAATAAAAAGGATTTTGATGGTAAAATATATTGGATCTGAAAGTATTAATGTTTATAAGTTTATTCTTTATATGTTATTGTTCTTTTTAATTACTGTCAATTACCTATTTCTTTTTCAATTATTATTTGTTTATATGTACATTCTTCTTCCTTATTCCCTCTCTTTCATGGTTTTATTTACAGTCTTATTTTGCCTATTGATTCATTTTGTTCATCTTAGCCTAGATCCATTTTTTCCTTCGTTTTTGCGTTGATCCTAGGCCAACGATTGACTAGGCCTTTACCGTTTGAGTTGCATAAAATTGGAATAATCTAAAATAATGTTAAATAGGGGATTTTGGCATATTGGAATTTTTGAATCATAGGTAAATTAGGATAAAATATAAAGGAAGAATATGTAAACATGTGAATCGGAATTAGTTGTACTTATTTATATATTAAGTAGACATGTCATTAGAAAACATGTGAATTGGAGTAAGATATACTTAGTTATACATTAAGTAAAACATTTTATTGTAACTTGTAGTTGAACAGTAAATGATATGGTAAATAAAAGGGGTTGTAGATTAATTTCGGTAATTACAATCCAGGGATAAAAGGTTGTTGATTACTTTCATTAATTACAATCTAGAGGTAAAGGGTTGTAGATTAATTTCGTTAATTATAATTTAGGGATAAAAGGCTTTAGATTACTTTAGTAAATTACAATCTAAAAGTAAGGGGTTGTAGATTACTTTCGTTGAAAACAATCCACGGATAAAAGGTTGTGGATTACTTTCATTAATTACAATCTAAGAAATAACATGTTGTGTCACTAGGCTTATTAATGAACTTAAAACATGTTAAGTTAAACCTATATGATTAATAAGCGAGAGGTGTCCATTCCTTTGAGTTATAAGGGACTCGTAGAAATCATAGTTAACTTGGGGCTAAGTCTTGGGCGGCTTGTGTCATATGCATTTTGTGTGGGAACCTATATCAACCGGTATTCCTTAGCTATCAATGCGACACACAACCTCACACTAGGTAGGGGATAAGGTACGCTTATACTGAATTGGATAGTAAGAGGTCCAAACGAGAGGTAGGTACGCGCACGTTCCAGCGAAGTCATGAGCATGCGTGGATCCGAGAGTGGAAAATAAGGCGTTGTAACGCTTGTGATTAAGGTTGTGTCTTTCTGTAGTTGATGGGTTCTGAACTGATAACCCCGAATGCCATAATTAGCATAGATTATTCACATCCTATTTAAGAAGCCGATCACTGTGCAGAAATTAGGAAAAACCTAATCTTTATGTTATGATAGTCGGGACATAAATTCTGGGATATGAATGAGAAGCTTATCTTATCTTTTTTCTTTATTTCCTACTTTACTGTATTTTCATGTCCAGTACTATTCATCTATCCAAATACTTCTTTATTTTTTGTTTATGCTAAAAGTCACTAGAACTAGCCAGAGTTATTATCTAGCTTAGTTTGTTTTTCTCTCTCTTTCTTCCTTTCCCCCCGAGGTTCTCATGGTGGTGGATCGAAGTAGTTACCGTGACCCTTTGTTTTAGCTTAGACTTGGACCATTCCTTACTCTGTGTATTGCTTTAATGCTTGTTCTATGACTATTTTTATGACTCATGAGGGATAGACTTTTATGGTTTTGTATTTGTACCTTGATGTCTTACTTTCCACGAGAAAGTTGTTTTAGGATTATAACTCTGTGGTATTTGAAACTGTGATCCTATGATTGGTTTAATAATAAATGTTTTGAAAAGTTTTCTGCTGAGTTTACATTTTGTCTTGTGAATTTTAGTCTCTGTGTTATTACATTATACCTACTGCTCTTTACAGAACTTAATGCATTCTCATATGGGTGACATTAAGGGATGTGCGGAGTCACATTTGGTATCAGAGTCTAACGTTACAAGATCAGATAAAAGTTTTTCAAAAAGTGTTTTCAAAGAAAAAGATTTTCAAGAAAAACCTATTTTTTTATAAACATATCCCCTCAAATCAATTACAGTATTCCTTCGATCTCTTATTGAATCCTTGTCTCTTCTCTTTTCAACATGTCTGGGGCTCTGAGTTTCCCAGAGGGAATTCCCATTCTGACATGGTATTGTAGATATGTGGAGTCTACATTGCAAGGAAATGTCTCACCTCAAGTTGCAACTGCGGTAGTTCTACCCAATCCAGTAGTTAACTTATCTACGCTCTGTAAGGATTTCGGTGCGATAGGCGGCAAGCCATTTCGTGGAACGGAAAGTTACATGGAGGCTCGCTATTGGCTTAGGGAGACGGATATTGTGTTTAATTGTTTGATCTAGATGATAGAAGGAAGATTTAGTTAGCCGCTTGGCAGCTAAAAGTGGAAACACCATATTGGTGGTAGGTAAATCAGGAAGAGAAGATGGTGGCAACATGGGATGAATTCAAGGATAGATTCGAAATGAAGTTCTTATCACAAGCTGAGGAAGGAATGCAATAAGTTAAGTTCTTAATTCTAAAGTAAGGAAGTATGACAGTGAAAGAGCATGTGAATAGCTTTAATAAATTGGCAAGGTTTTGCTTGAATTTAGTAAACACTCCTCACAAGAAGGCTTTGAGATTTGTGAAAGGGTTGAACTAACCTCTCCAAGGATTGCCACTAACGCATATCCCTATAGGAGCTACATTTGATAAGATAGTGGATATGGTTCTAATTTATGAGGATGCAAAAGTTGACAAGTAAGAAGTTAAGACCGAAGGGGCGAAGCCCAAAACTGAAAAGAAGAAGTGGTGGCCCAAGATGGGTGCAGCGAAGAAAGGAGAAAAAGCACAAATCAAGGCAGATATTAAGTGCAATGGATGTGGAAGGGAGGGAGACTTTGTCAAAGACTGTAGGAAGAACGAGAATGCTCATTTTAATTGCGGACAAAAGGGACACTTTAACAAGCAATTCCCTCAGAAATAGGGTCAGGGGCAGGATCATCCGAAGCAAAAGTTCACGCACTTGAGACGACTCAGACTGGTAGTCAGGACCAAGGTAGGAAAGTCACCGTAAAAGGTTTGTTTTCTCTACTTGACTCGCCTATTAGGTTGTTCGATTCCTGTGCTTCTCATTCTTTCATATCCAATTCTTTTGTTGATAGTCTGCACCTATATACTTATATTGTTTTCAATCCTGTAGTTGTCTCAAACCCGATAGGTTGTACGACTCATCTATCTATGATATGTAGGGGTTTGAGAATTTATTTTCTAGGCGTTGAGTTTGAGTGTGATGCATATGTTTTGGGTTTTATGGGTTACTGGCTTATTCTAGGGATGGGTTGGCTAGCCATGTATGGCACCATCATCGATTGTGAGAGGAGAGTTGTTAGGATTTTGACATGTTAAGGTAGAACTCCCGAGATTTCTTGTGATCCATTAGGGTCAGTTACTCTCATCTTCCTAGATTCCCTAGATGCTTCTGTTAACAGTCTCAGTTTGGTATCCATAGTCAAAGACTTTACGGACATATTCGATGAGGTAAGAGGATTTCCTCCTAGGTGAGAGATAGTGTAACACCCCACGTCCGCTAAGGTCACTCATACCAGGGGAATGCCTTAGTTTCGGTGAGGTATTTTAAGTGAATATAGAACAGTAAAATTACAGCAAGACAGATATAAGTAATACTTGAAAATTTAAATCATCATTTAATTGCAACGGAAAGTAATACATGTTTGGTTGCATCACAAAACCATAAACCAGAGTCAAGTACATAATATCCATCTTGATAAAATAGAAGTACATAATCCCACTACATAGACAATAGCCATAACAGAAAAGATAAACCGAGCTTTACTTCTACGATCCAAGCCCAAAAGATAGATATAGCGGTCTGATCCAAGCCCACTAGTGCTAGGCCCACTCTGATAACCTGAGGGTTGGAAAAAAAAATAAAAACAACGGGGTCAGACATAAGTCTGAGTGAGTCCTATAACCCTAACAATACAACCATTAAAGTAATTAGGGTATGACATAAACAAGGCACGGTACCTCTGGGGATAATGACTACACAAAGTAGCCAACTAAACATCGGATGTACTACGATAACCGAAAAGACGCATTTATCCACCCAAAGACAATTCTTACCCCACCCTAGACTTATTCACCTTATGGGTAATTCCTACACTGCACCACACCAGTTTCACCTACCTAAGATTAGTTCCTACTTAAAGGTTGATCCCACTAAATGTACTTAGTAATTTTCACCCAGTAGTTTCTGGTACCCTTACATAGGTGCCGTCTGCCCCTATCATTACTAGGTGTACCCACTACTCCCAAGCGATCGGCTCCCTAACGTAGATACCCGTGCTGGTCCCACAATGGGATGTATCATTTCCCCAAAGTGGCAACCTGATAATATCAACGGTGCACGGCTTTATACCTACACGATGCAACAACGATTTACTAACCAGCCCGGGTCCACACACGCATATGAAACCCGTTGGTCCTACGTTGCCACCGCTAACCCGTTTTTGGCCTCTTATAGTCAAGCCCAATATGCGTGTCCCGTCACTCGACTTGGGTCGAGCCCACAAAGATACGTTTGGGATATTGGTTGAGATGGGCCCCCCACAAGCTACCACTTAAGCTTGTTAATTTTATCTAGTGTATCCCACTTAACCCCTTTAACCATGTCTACTTACATGTTACAAATACTTTGGTTAAGTCATTAATCATATTTTAATTACCTTTCAAGGCACCCACTAGATTTCCACATGACACCCAACTCCTTTACTTAATTCCCACATGCCACCCGAGGCACTTACTTAACCCTTTAATCATGTTTAATTCCATGTTCCACTTTGGTTAAGTATTCTAATCGTATTTTCTATTGCTACCCAAGGCAACCCACTAGTTTCCTCATGCCACCCAAGGCACCCTCACTAGTTACTACGTGCCACCCAAGGTACCCACTTAACCCTCATGTCCCACTACATGCTAATTTGGTTAAGTGTTTCTTAATTAATTAAGACCGTGATCCTCATAAAGACCTCTCACATTAGACTATCTTTTATGACCGCTGGTTAAGCCGGTTGGGTCCGGGCAGCCTTATGTCATAACCGAGTCTAACCTCGTGTCTTTACATTAATCACGTATTTAGTTTGTGCCTAAGACCTCTCACATTGGGCTAACATTTGTAGCAACTGGTTAAGCCGGTTGGGTCCGGGCAGTTTTACGCTACAACTGAGTCCAACCTCGTGTCTTAGTCGATTAATTACACCTAATTAATCACCCTCATAATTTATATTAATTATCCCTAATTAATATCAAGTTTTCCATAACATGGGTAGACCTAACTCAATAGGTAAATTCCCATGGGGTAGACCTAACTCAATAGGTAAATTCCCACTTATGGTAATTAATTTTTTTATGGTATGCTTAATCATACCCAACCATACTTTTATTAACATATTTATTAACCCCATCGTTCCCCACGCAAATCGTTCTCATTTCACGACATAATAAAAAGGGAAGATCTATCACAAATATCATGGGTTTAACCAATTCTTAGAATATAACTTTGTCATGGGTTAAGAGGATGTCAACTTGCATATATGAGCATATATTAACCCAACTATATTTAACCCAAACTTGCATATAAGCATTCACATAACTTGCATAAGCACACCTAACTTGCATGACATGTTGAACTTGCATATAAGCATTCTCACAACTTACATAACATATCTTGCATATTAACATACATGTGATCAAACATGTAACTTGCATAGCATATCTTTAACATACATGTAACTTGCATATTAACAAACATGTAACTTGCATAGCATATCTTGCATATTAACATACATGTAACTTGCATAGCATATCTTGCATATTAACATACATGTAACTTGCATAGCATATCTTGCATATTGACATACATGTAACTTGCATAGCATATATTATCATACATGTAACTTGCATAGCATATCTTGCATATTGACATACATGTAACTTGCATAGCATATATTATCATACATGTAACTTGCATATGAACTTGGTAAACATGCATAAACCCACTTGTTAAATATGCATAAAACAACTCATTAATCATGCATATTATCACATACTTAGCATGCATAGAATCATTTACTAAACATGCATAATATCATATACTTAGCATGCATAGAATCACATACTAAACTTGCATAATATCATATACTTAGCATGCATAGAACCAATTTCTTATTATGCATAAACATACCACTTAACTTGCATAAACCCAAACACTTAGCATGCATAAAACCCAATACTTAACATGCATACAATCAAATACTTAGCATGCACAACATCAAATACTTAACATGCATAACACCAACTACTTAGCATGCGTAAAATCACATGCATAACTTGCATATCATGTTACATATACTTGCATATATTCTCACATATAGTTTGCATAACATGTTACATATGCATAAATATTCAACATAATATTTTACATCATAAAACATGGAAATAAACTTGCAATTCACATATCATACAACTTGCATATAACTCACTTATCCACAAACATAACCATTTCTTATCACATCCTACCATAATCAATTTAACAATTGATTATTAAAGCCATAGAAACTCACCAAAACACAATTAGCAAGCTAATGAAGAAGATTAAGATACTTAGAATGGATTAGAGATTGATTAGAGCTTGCTTTCCTCTTCATTGATAGATGGAGGCCATGACCAAGTTTCATTTTGCCATAGTTTAGTTACTAGGTTTAATTATGAATGAATTAGGGTAGGGTTAGGGTGTTATTTATAGGATTAGGTTGCATTTTAGACCCTTAGATTAACCCTAGATTAATTTAGGACCATCAGATCCAAGAAGCTTCCAGAACCAGCCCTCCAAGCCAGCCCAAGACCCAACCTGGTGCAACCTGGTGCACCCAGGTTCACTGGACGTGCCACCCTGTCGACAGGCAAGTCGACAGGCATGTCGACACCCCTGTCGACAGGCCTGTCGACAGCCCTGTCGACATGGGTTAGGCGGGAACCTTCCCGCCTGACCCCGCCTGGCCCATCCCAAATCTGAATATTTGAATTTATTAAATCTGTTTTAGTTTTGAATTTTCTGCAAACTTCATCGGGCCATAACTGGGCCATACGGACTCCGATTTTCGAAAACTCGGACTCTATTTCGCGTATTTTTCCGAGACGAACGCAACGACGTAGCCCGTTTCCCCCAATTCTCACATCTGAGATTATTTATTCTGTAATTAGTGAATTTTAGCATTAACCGAAATTCGGGGTGTTACATTCTCCCCTCCTTAAAGGATTTCGTCCCCGAAATCTCTAAGCTAAGGAGAATGCATATCCTACCATCCAAACAACCATCTACTCAAACCATCAAACACGAGCATCCATTGTCCTTAAACAATTTCTAATGATGTATGAGCATATGCGAAAAGTGTGTGTATATGTTCCCTATCTAATGTACGAACATATGCAAACCATGATAGTGCCATGCATCCAATATGTATGCGAGATAACCCTATCGACACATACAGTATCTATATGAGTGCACAATCATTCACCAAAATGCATCATCCATATGATAACACAATCATTATACATCCATAAATATAGCTAACTACACACAATTTTATGCAATATGCAATATGAAGTGATTGAGCCGATCTAGTGCCTAGAGTGTGTATATATGCATCCACGAGCAACCACTAGCAAACACTTGCATCCACTTGCATCCATCAACCATAACATGTCTCAAACACATGTTTCAACCATAGGTTTTCCCTATCTAAAGGTCAAACAGGACTAACGAGAGGACCTACTAAAGATAAGATAAGTACTAGGCAAGCGATAAAGGAGAAGTTAAAAGACATACTCTCCAAAAAGAAATGGATACAAAGAACGCATCTTCGCTTCCGTCTCCCAAGTAGCATTTCTTTCGTCATCTCCCCATTGCACTCTAGCTAGCTGAACTTCTTTGTTCCTCAACTTCCTAGTCTCTGACCCAATGATGCGAGTAGGAGCTCGTCGAATCGTCTCATCGTGCTCTAACTCTACTTCTTTAAGCAAACTCGGCTCTACCACCTCAGCGGTCTCATGTAAGCACTTCCTCAAATGGGACACATGAAATACATCCGGTACACCACTAAGTCTGTCAGGCAACTCCACTCTATATGCCATCCGTCCAATTCTTTCCTTAATAGGAAATGGCCCTACAAACCTTGGTACTCACTTCCTAACAGATCCAAAGTGAACCACATTCCGTAACGGAGATACTTTGATAAAAAGCATGTCCTAATATCAAACTCAAGCTCTGTTCTCCTCTTGTCCGCATAAGATTCTTGTTTATCTTGCGTCGCTTTCATCCTTCTTTGAATCAAGTCAATCTTCTCTGAAGACTCTCTAATCACATCGGCCCAACCAAGATCTTATCCGCAGATTCCCACCAACGTGTAGGTGATCAACAAGGCCTTCCATAAAGAGCTTCGAAAGGAGCCATACCAATACTGGACTGAAAGCTGCTATTATATGCGAACTCCACCAATGGAAGATGCTCTTCCCATGTACCTCCAAAATCCAAAATATATAACCTCAAAAGATATTCTAAGATACGGTTCACCCTCTCGGTCTAACCGTCCGTCTGAGGATGTTATGCGGTGCTCAACCCAACTGAGTCCCTACCGCCTCTTGCAAACTCTTCCAAAACTCGCTAGTGAAGATAGGATCTCGATCGCTCACTATACTGGAAGGTACACCATGCAATCTAATAATCTCTCAAAGGTAAACTGAAGCTAGACATGTAATAGTCCTCCTGCTCTTCACGGGTATGAAATGGGCACACTTAGTAAGTCCATCTACCATAAGCCCAATCCCCGTATTACCCTTCCTTGATTTCGGTAATCCAATGAGACACTATCCCACTTCCTATTACGGAACTTCTAACGGATGAAGCAACCCTTCGGGTTTCTTCTGTTCCGCTTTTACTTGCTGGCACACCAAGCCTCTAGCGACATACTTGGCCGCATCTTTCTTCAGATTGGCCAAAAAGAAAATTTGCTCTATGTCTTGGTACATCTTGTCCCTACCGGGATGAATGGTTATCTTCGACCGATGTGTATCATCAAGTATAGCCTTCCTCAAACTCTCATCTTGCGGTACACAAAGTCTACCGTCTCTACACAACCACCCCTTACCATCTAGGGTGTACCTACTCAAATGGCTGGACGACTCCCCTCCTTATGAGCTTCTCTTCTAACTCAACCAATTGTGGGTCGTCCCGCTGTGCTCTGCCAATACGCCCCAAAAGAGTAGGCCTAACCTCTAAGGAGGCTAGCAAACCGGATACAAAGTCAACGGAAGGTCTAAAGTCAAATATAGAAATAAGCCCTAAGCTCCGTCGTTTAACGAATCAATGAACTCAAGGACAACCTTTTTCTTCTTAAGGCGTCTGCTACCATGTTTCCCTTGTTAGGGGTATACGCTATCTCAACTCATAAGATGCTAAGAATCCTATCCAAAATCGTCACAACTGTCCATCTCTCACGCAGACCACCCTAGGCGAATTCGACATCCCCCAAATGCAAGCCCCAAAGGCCGAAACCAATATCAGACAAACACCCAAGGGACATCTCCTTCGAGTTCAGGCAACCTACGTGAGATGATACTAAAAATAATAATAATAATGGCTAAACAATTAAGCCTTTGACCAACTTTGGATGTCTTCGCCAGTCTCGCTCCAAAACCACCGTTTATCCTATAACTGGCTTTGCTCACCCTATTGAGCACATATGAAAACTTATTACGCTCCTTGAAAAGACCAAGTTGTCATTTACAAAGGCCATCACAAACTTATTTAGGTACTCCCTGAACACCCTTCTCTTCCAATCAACAAAGTATGCAGGGGCGTTCGTCAAACCAAATAGCATCACCAGCCACTCATAAAACCATCCGGAGTCCTAAAGACAATCTTCTCTATACTATCGTCAGCCACTCTCAACTGACGAAACCATGTGGCTTAGTCCAACTGCGAAAATACTGAGGCGCCAACCAACTGATCAAAGAGATCATCAATCCTTGGCAATGGGTGTCTATTCTTCTTTGTGAGTTTCTTTAGTTCTCTTTAGCCTACACAAAGTCTGAGGGACCCATCCGCCTTCATGGAAAAAACTACTGGAGTGCCCCACTCCGATATACTTCATCTTATGAACCCCTTCTCAAGCAATCGCCTACTTACTTATGGAGTTCCCTCCTCTCACGAGGAGCCTTGTGGCACACTGGCCAAGTCACTGGTTTGGCATTGTTTACCAGATATATTCGGAAGTCAATCTCCCGCTCCGGAGGTAAGCCCTTCACCTTCTCAAACATATCCGAGTATTTCCGGACCACTTCTAACAGATTGCAAACTCTCGACCGGCGTGTCAAGCGATTCTAGATAACTTAGCATAACAGATTCTATGGGATTACAAGAGATCTCGAGAGTGTTACCCAAGCGGGTCATAAGCCTAACAACTCTCCCTTCAAAATCAAGAACGGCACCCCTACTGGATAACCAGTCCATGCCCCAAAACTAACCCATAGTCCGTGAAGCCCAACAAGCATCACATCCAAACTCAACGCTAAGTATAGAGACTTTCAAACCCAAACATAGCATGGAGCCCCAACTGGGTTTGAAACAACTAAGGGATCATCTACCAAACTGGTGTCTAAGTGCAGTGACTCAACTAACAATGGTGGGATAAACGAACTCGATAAATCAGAATCAAATAAAGCTTGAATCGGATGATAAAGAAATCTAAATTCCAACCTAGACGGTCATACCCCCATCTGGTACCCTAGTCGTGAGGGAATACAACCACCCTCCAGGAGATTCCGAACCTTGCCTTAGCCCCATTGGATAATCCTAATAAAATGTCCTATTCCTCCCAAAAGGATAACGACTAGCCTTCTTCTTCTTCCCATTCTCCACTCGTAACCTCCCACCAATGAGGTTTCATCCTTCATTAACCAAACAACTATTAGAGCCTTCCTCCCATCGTCCATCCAATAAGTACTTACAAGTCCTCCTCCTTCTTGAACCAACTTCTAACCTGATTTACGTCTAATTCCCTTGAAGCGGTTTTCCATTCTTATCTATCTTAGAAAGATCATTTATACGCGGAGGGGAAACTCAAAACGAGAGAAAGGAAGAGATTCAAAATGGAGAATTCGAAAGATAAAGATATGGCTATCGGGGATTACGCTTTTCTTTCAAAAACTTTTCTCTTAAAAGACATGTTTTTGAAAATACTCCTTTCCAAAAATATTCTTAGAAAATAGTTTTTCTAAAAATTTTATCTGTTCCGGTAACCTTAAGCTCTGATACCACGTGTAGCACCCCACGTCCGCTAAGGTCACTCATACCAGGGGAATGCCTTAGTTTCGGTGAGGTATTTTAAGTGAATATAGAACAGTAAAATTACAGCAAGACAGATATAAGTAATACTTGAAAATTTAAATCATCATTTAATTGCAACGGAAAGTAATACATGTTTGGTTGCATCACAAAACCATAAACCAGAGTCAAGTACATAATATCCATCTTGATAAAATAGAAGTACATAATCCCACTACATAGACAATAGCCATAACAGAAAAGATAAACCGAGCTTTACTTCTACGATCCAAGCCCAAAAGATAGATATAGCGGTCTGATCCAAGCCCACTAGTGCTAGGCCCACTCTGATAACCTGAGGGTTGGAAAAATAAATAAAAACAACGGGGTCAGACATAAGTCTGAGTGAGTCCTATAACCCTAACAATACAACCATTAAAGTAATTAGGGTATGACATAAACAAGGCACGGTACCTCTGGGGATAATGACTACACAAAGTAGCCAACTAAACATCGGATGTACTACGATAACCGAAAAGACGCATTTATCCACCCAAAGACAATTCTTACCCCACCCTAGACTTATTCACCTTATGGGTAATTCCTACACTGCACCACACCAGTTTCACCTACCTAAGATTAGTTCCTACTTAAAGGTTGATCCCACTAAATGTACTTAGTAATTTTCACCCAGTAGTTTCTGGTACCCTTACATAGGTGCCGTCTGCCCCTATCATTACTAGGTGTACCCACTACTCCCAAGCGATCGGCTCCCTAACGTAGATACCCGTGCTGGTCCCACAATGGGATGTATCATTTCCCCAAAGTGGCAACCTGATAATATCAACGGTGCACGGCTTTATACCTACACGATGCAACAACGATTTACTAACCAGCCCGGGTCCACACACGCATATGAAACCCGTTGGTCCTACGTTGCCACCGCTAACCCGTTTTTGGCCTCTTATAGTCAAGCCCAATATGCGTGTCCCGTCACTCGACTTGGGTCGAGCCCACAAAGATACGTTTGGGATATTGGTTGAGATGGGCCCCCCACAAGCTACCACTTAAGCTTGTTAATTTTATCTAGTGTATCCCACTTAACCCCTTTAACCATGTCTACTTACATGTTACAAATACTTTGGTTAAGTCATTAATCATATTTTAATTACCTTTCAAGGCACCCACTAGATTTCCACATGACACCCAAGTCCTTTACTTAATTCCCACATGCCACCCGAGGCACTTACTTAACCCTTTAATCATGTTTAATTCCATGTTCCACTTTGGTTAAGTATTCTAATCGTATTTTCTATTGCTACCCAAGGCAACCCACTAGTTTCCTCATGCCACCCAAGGCACCCTCACTAGTTACTACGTGCCACCCAAGGTACCCACTTAACCCTCATGTCCCACTACATGCTAATTTGGTTAAGTGTTTCTTAATTAATTAAGACCGTGATCCTCATAAAGACCTCTCACATTAGACTATCTTTTATGACCGCTGGTTAAGCCGGTTGGGTCCGGGCAGCCTTATGTCATAACCGAGTCTAACCTCGTGTCTTTACATTAATCACGTATTTAGTTTGTGCCTAAGACCTCTCACATTGGGCTAACATTTGTAGCAACTGGTTAAGCCGGTTGGGTCCGGGCAGTTTTACGCTACAACTGAGTCCAACCTCGTGTCTTAGTCGATTAATTACACCTAATTAATCACCCTCATAATTTATATTAATTATCCCTAATTAATATCAAGTTTTCCATAACATGGGTAGACCTAACTCAATAGGTAAATTCCCATGGGGTAGACCTAACTCAATAGGTAAATTCCCACTTATGGTAATTAATTTTTTTATGGTATGCTTAATCATACCCAACCATACTTTTATTAACATATTTATTAACCCCATCGTTCCCCACGCAAATCGTTCTCATTTCACGACATAATAAAAAGGGAAGATCTATCACAAATATCATGGGTTTAACCAATTCTTAGAATATAACTTTGTCATGGGTTAAGAGGATGTCAACTTGCATATATGAGCATATATTAACCCAACTATATTTAACCCAAACTTGCATATAAGCATTCACATAACTTGCATAAGCACACCTAACTTGCATGACATGTTGAACTTGCATATAAGCATTCTCACAACTTACATAACATATCTTGCATATTAACATACATGTGATCAAACATGTAACTTGCATAGCATATCTTTAACATACATGTAACTTGCATATTAACAAACATGTAACTTGCATAGCATATCTTGCATATTAACATACATGTAACTTGCATAGCATATCTTGCATATTAACATACATGTAACTTGCATAGCATATCTTGCATATTGACATACATGTAACTTGCATAGCATATATTATCATACATGTAACTTGCATAGCATATCTTGCATATTGACATACATGTAACTTGCATAGCATATATTATCATACATGTAACTTGCATATGAACTTGGTAAACATGCATAAACCCACTTGTTAAATATGCATAAAACAACTCATTAATCATGCATATTATCACATACTTAGCATGCATAGAATCATTTACTAAACATGCATAATATCATATACTTAGCATGCATAGAATCACATACTAAACTTGCATAATATCATATACTTAGCATGCATAGAACCAATTTCTTATTATGCATAAACATACCACTTAACTTGCATAAACCCAAACACTTAGCATGCATAAAACCCAATACTTAACATGCATACAATCAAATACTTAGCATGCACAACATCAAATACTTAACATGCATAACACCAACTACTTAGCATGCGTAAAATCACATGCATAACTTGCATATCATGTTACATATACTTGCATATATTCTCACATATAGTTTGCATAACATGTTACATATGCATAAATATTCAACATAATATTTTACATCATAAAACATGGAAATAAACTTGCAATTCACATATCATACAACTTGCATATAACTCACTTATCCACAAACATAACCATTTCTTATCACATCCTACCATAATCAATTTAACAATTGATTATTAAAGCCATAGAAACTCACCAAAACACAATTAGCAAGCTAATGAAGAAGATTAAGATACTTAGAATGGATTAGAGATTGATTAGAGCTTGCTTTCCTCTTCATTGATAGATGGAGGCCATGACCAAGTTTCATTTTGCCATAGTTTAGTTACTAGGTTTAATTATGAATGAATTAGGGTAGGGTTAGGGTGTTATTTATAGGATTAGGTTGCATTTTAGACCCTTAGATTAACCCTAGATTAATTTAGGACCATCAGATCCAAGAAGCTTCCAGAACCAGCCCTCCAAGCCAGCCCAAGACCCAACCTGGTGCAACCTGGTGCACCCAGGTTCACTGGACGTGCCACCCTGTCGACAGGCAAGTCGACAGGCATGTCGACACCCCTGTCGACAGGCCTGTCGACAGCCCTGTCGACATGGGTTAGGCGGGAACCTTCCCGCCTGACCCCGCCTGGCCCATCCCAAATCTGAATATTTGAATTTATTAAATCTGTTTTAGTTTTGAATTTTCTGCAAACTTCATCGGGCCATAACTGGGCCATACGGACTCCGATTTTCGAAAACTCGGACTCTATTTCGCGTATTTTTCCGAGACGAACGCAACGACGTAGCCCGTTTCCCCCAATTCTCACATCTGAGATTATTTATTCTGTAATTAGTGAATTTTAGCATTAACCGAAATTCGGGGTGTTACAGATAGATTTCCGGATATACTTGGTGGAGAATGCAAATTTTGTTGCTTTACCATTGCGCCATATGGCTCCTAGAGAGAGGAGGGAGAATAGTAAGTAAGTGGGTGAGTTATTCGAGATGTGATTCATTAGACGGAGGATTTCTAAGTGAGGAGCACCAGTCGTCCTTACGATCAAGGAAGACGGCTCTTTCAGTCTATGCATGGACTATAGGTTGTTTAATAAGCTCACCAAGAAGAATAAACACCCACTCTCATGGATAGATGACTTGTTTGACCAATTAGTGGGTGTTCGGTATTCTCACAGTTGGATCTAGCTATGGGTTTTCATCAGCTTAGGGTAGCAGATGACAGCTTAGACATGACTTCTTTCAGGACTCCTAACGAGTTCTTTGAAAGAGTGAGAAGCACCGAAATCGAACAACCTAATAGGAGAGGTTGTTTAGTTGGGTACTTAGGGAGTACCTGAATAAGTTTTTTGTAGTTAATTTGTGTTGAAGATAACCTGGTTTTCTCGATGAGTAGGGAAGAGCATACCATCCATTTAGGAGAGGTTCTCCATACTCTCCAAGCACATCAGCTGAAGGGTGAGTTTTCTAAGTGTCATTTTTGGTGGAAGTAAGGTTCCTAGGGAATGTTGTCTCTAAAGATGGAATATCGGTCGACCCCGTTAAGGTTTTTGCAGTTCAAGATTGTAAATCTCCTAAGAATGCGACAGAGGTTAGGAGTTTCTTAAGACTAGCGGGTACTACAGAAAGTTCATTAAGTACTTTGCACGGATCTCAGCTCTGCATAGCCGTATGACGAAGAAGAACTAGTTTTTGGTTGGAAAATAGATTGCAACAATGCGTTCTTGAGATTAAAGAAGACTCTTACATCAGCTCTAGTTTTGACTCTTCTTGATGGTACCAAAGATGTTTACCGTCAACACGGATGCTTGTAGTGCGGGTTTACATGCAGTGTTCATGTAGGAAGGTAGGGTAGTCTGCTATGGGAGTAGGCATTTGTGGGTACATAAGAATGTTGAGTATATGGTGTGGGTTTAGATTAAACACCGAATGTTGAGTATTTGATGTAGGATCCCAGGATTGGTTAATAACAACTGGGGAAAATGTCATATTCGGCTTGGTTTCGAAGTTAAATTAGGGTCTACCTTATAAGAGTATTGGGCGGATAGCTCGAGTGCACTCTTATATAGGTGCATGGTATGGTAGGATAGTCCCTTACCCTAGTCATTGTTGGAAATCCATTTACATACAAGTTCTTACGAATTTCTATTGTATAAGCTGAAGGTTATTAATGGGTGTACTTTTGGTTTTATTTGAATAAGTTTAAATGAAAAGCATTTTCAAAGATTAGACATTTATAATAATATCAAATGATTTAACATATTAAATGTTTTGGCTACCATAAGGTAAAAACCCATCTGTCAATTTATTTACAGGTACGGTCTTGTGAGACGCTATTCTTTCCAAAGTACGTTGTTTGGACATATCGTCATTTGCTGTCGCTTTTTATTTGCGATGGGGTTTTTATATGATATTCTCACTTTCACTAATCATTGTTTATTTACCGATTTATGACCCCATCATAGTATTCTAGTATGTGTTTCTCATGCAGGTATTTTCCCAAGCCTGATCTGGGTGTTTTCAACACTCGGGTTAGTTCCGAGTGGTTTTCATATTTTGCTGAGGATGCTTGGATTCGAGTATCATTTCATTAGGATAAAAGCAAGATTTCTTGGATATAGATCATTTGGCGCTTTCCAGAGGAGCTAGAAATCCTCATCTACGTATGAGCGTAGTTATATTTTTCCACTATGTTATTTATATATGTTTATTATTTCAGTATTTGTAAGGACATGTTTTATAACTGCCCAAATTTATCTAGGATTAGACTCTGATTATATAAAATATTTTTTCGCTATAGAGATTATTTATTTTTATTATATATTCTCCATTCGTTGTGAGATTATGTTGTATCCACTGTTTTATGTTCTATTGTTGTTCTTTTATACTTCATCTTTGAGTTTTCGACTTTTCGGCTCTTAGGAAATTCGTGGCTGAGGGCATTTGTGCGATTTTTCAAGAGGTCAATTTTTGGGTCCTCGCGGCATTTTTCCTTATGCAAAAAAGAAGAATACCAACAGTAAGACCATGGAGAACAAGCAAATTGTTGTACCTTCGATGCCAACATTAATAGAAAAATAAAGCAGCGCTAACATGGATACACAACATAGAAGTTCAGACCAACAACCCATTGTGTGACGCATCAGATTTAGATACAACTCAAATGACCTCAACATACATTCAGATGAGAATTCAGTAGATGAAGTTGCACAAGATGAAGGCATGTACAACATAAGTCAAATATTTGATGAAGAACATAGCCAGGAACAAAAACATGATGCATAACATCATGATTCTGCTTAAACTGGGCACCCCATGATGATCAGGTCAAAACATGGGATTTTTAAACCAAAATAATTCACTACAAACATGGAAAACACAGAACCAACTGCCTATGAATAGGCTGTTATACATGAGAAATCGATGAAATCAATGGATGAGGAGTATAATTCATTAATGAGAAGCAAGACGTGTAGCATGGTTGACCCACAAGAACACATGATTATAGCTAGATGCAAGTGGACTTACAAAATCAACAGAGATGCAAATGGCAACATATCAGAATACAAAGCTAGATTGTTGGCAAAGGGATACTCTTAACAATATGGTTTTGACATCAACAAAACCTTCTCACCAGTGTCAAACCAACTACTATTCGAGTTATGATGAATATAGCACTATGCAAACATTAAGAGATAAGACAGCTAAATGTAAATAATGCATTTCTAAATGGAGAACTCCATGAAGAGGTTTACATACAATAACCAAGTGGGTATGACATAGACAACAATAAGGGCAGAGTGTGTAAACTTCATAAAGTCATCAATATGCTAAAACAGGCCTCACGATCATGGCATGAAAAACAAAAGTCACCCTAAATAATATGGACCTCAATGCTACTAGTGCATATAACTATCTTTACATAAACAGCAATACGCATTACACCCTATACATATTCGTCTATGTGAATGACATTCTAATTGCTGGAAATAATAACAATGAAGTTAAAAGAGTTGTGCAACATCTGGATCAAACCTTTTCTATAAAAAACTTAGGGGAAATAAATTATTTCTTGGGCATATAAATACAAAGAATATCTAACAATGAGTTATTTTTGTCCCAAAGGAAGTACATACAAGAAATTCTAACAAGAGCAAAATTGGAATAGGATAAGTCAATTGCAACACCCATGGTAAGCAACTTGCAGTTATCAAGACATAAAGGTGAAGCTATCGACAAAACCAAACAATACAGAAGCATTGTGGATGCACTAAAATATGTGACTATTACAAGGCCAGAGATATGCTACAATTTAAATAAAGTATGTCAACACATGTAAAACCCACTAAGTTATAAATAGGAGGCAGTTAAATGTATTGTATGCTACTTAAAGGGATCTTAAAATTAGGTCTATTATTAAAATGCTATAAAAACTTGGATTTGGAGGCTTGTAGCGATGCAGATTAGGTTAACGACCCAGATGACAAAAAATCGATCATTGGTTATTGTGTGTACCTCGTATCAAACCCCGTCTCATGCTATACGAAGAAGCAAACCACCATCTCCAGATCTTGAACCGAAGCAGATAGCCTTAGCCAGTATTACAGTTTAACTTATATGGGTAGAAACCCTAGTTCGTGAATTAGGGTTCAATCTCATGAAAAGGCCAATTATCTGGCGATAATTCTAGCACGATCTCATTATCCATCAACCTGATCTAGCACTCAAGGACCATGTACATCGAATTCGATTTTCACCACGTTCGTGAATGGACGGAAAGCGGCTAACTAGTTGTGAGACATGTTCCATCCTACTACCAGAGAGCCTACATCCTGACCAAGGCTTATCTTCTAAGAATTTTGATCGATTGAGACGAGAATTAAAAGTAGCAGATAACAGCGGAAGATTGGAGATAAATGGAAAACCCTAGCTCAAAATGAAGGGGCGTATTGTGAGTTTTGGTTTTCAGAGTTCTCACCGTATAAAAGCAAATGGACTGAAGCTTTTATTTAGATTTACTTTGGGTCATGGCCCATCTTCTTCAAATACCGCCCAGAATTAAAGCCACTGAGTGTTTTTTATCTAGTGAAATCAGAAGGGAACTCTCTCACAAATTGTGTTGTGCTATTGTCTAGTATGCTAAGATTGTTAAGTGAATTTCTGGATATAATGTGAAGTTGCACAAAAATAATAAAATCAGATTTGTAGAGATCGCTCCAAGCTATGGTCATGAAGTTATCATTGAAACATAATTTTCCCTCACCAATCATTCAAACAAACAAATATGTCTAGTGATTTAAGACAAATCGTTTCCTAATATATAATGGAACTGGGATGGTAGATCTGTTTAATTGATTGTGATAGCATGGTCGAAATCTATTAAAAGCATTTTATAATTTGACTGTAGGGACAAAAGTGATAGTGATATATAGTATCACAAATAAAAAATAGAATCGAAAGAAACAAGAGAGAAGAAGAGAACACAATTTGAAACAATGAATAGATTTGAAGAGTTTTCAGGCCTATCCACTTGCAAAGATATCATTAAATCTAGGCTACATTCAAGCCTTTCTCTTTAATCTATTCAAAATTTTGGCCAGTTCAAACGGTCTACAAAATTATAATTTGAAACCAAACTGGTCAGTTTTGATAACAAACATGTTTATGGTGGTTATACATGGTATTCTACTCACACAAGAGTTAGCTTTTTTCCAAATCTTTTATTAAATCATGCTTTCTTTCTTTTCTTCTCAATTTAAAACAAAATAACTGAAAAGAGGTAGTGTTATAAAATTTTCATGAAAGGATATCTTCCAACAAATAAACAAGTGCGGACAACATTAAAAGATTGACCTAAATTTAAAATAAATGCTCGACTAAAAATTTAGCATCTTGATGGTTCATAAAATATGTAGGTAGATTTTTATTAGCTTATAACTAATATTTTGAATATGACAAATACAAGACATTAGAACAGTCCAAAGTTTAACAACTTTTGTCAATTTTTGTATCGTAAATGGTGGAGTTTAGTTTGGTGAATTTTACGTTCTACATTTTGAGATTTTAAAATTAATTATTAAAAAAATGAAGTGACAACAAAGAGGATTAAAGAAAAATGGAAAGACGATGGAAGGATGAGTTATCATTCGTCCTTATGTTGTTTGTAACACTACGTAGTTGTAACGACATTAAAATAGGATAAATTAAATAATAATTAATTTAATATTTAGAATTAAGGGACATGGACTGCGCCATTGCGTCCGTCTCAAAATTCTGGTCAAGATAGGCGTTTGGTTTGGGTAGAATGGACACCGTATGAAGAAGTTACGAGGGTTTGAAGTTTGTATACGCGTAGAAGGATTATATATATATATAATATCCATAAAATCAAAAACCGTTCAAAATCAGAAGAAAAAAAAGAGGCGGCAATTTCCCCACCCCAAGGGAGTCGACCCCTTAAGGGGGTGCCGACCAATGGGTCGACCCCCTAAGGGTGGTTCGACCCCCCCCCTACACACACACACACCCCCCCCGGGCTAAGGTGGCAATCAATTTCTAGCGACTGGCAGCTGTATAAATAAGGTACCATTTCTCCTGTTTTCTTACACTGAAATCATTGGAGGACAAATGTTGTCGGTGCCTGGACTGAATCAAATCCTTCTCTTCTTCTGCAATCAAAGATTAGAGATTCAAATGTAGATCTGTGACTCAACAACATTCTCTTCTAGTTCTATTTTTTAATCCAAACATTGTGAGTTCAAAGTTACTTTTAGATTTAAATGACTCAAAGTAAACATGATATGACTGTAGTTTGGATCTATTCCTGTGACTGAATTATACCAGACCTATTGTCAATTGTAAATTTATGACATTCTGAATTAGTTATGACTAGGATCTTAATCTTTATCATCTAGGATCTATTGCAACTTGTGAATTTGTGATGTTATGACATACTATGACTTGGATTTAAATCTTTATCATGACAGATCTACTTTTGATTTTAGATCTGGCTTATTATTTAGATCACCTTATGCCTATCATATTGGATCTGAACTAGCTGGACTTCTAAAATATTATTTAGATCTTGTTATGCTTATTATGACATTCCTACTATGTTAGAACTAGTTTAATTATCACAAATTCACCAGATCTATTCTTATATGTCCACCCTATCACTATGCTAGTATATATTTATGCTAGTTATGTTAGAATAATCACTATTGTCATCTTCCCATCACTTTTCCCATTTGTTATTTATGGCCAGGCTACTTTCTAGCCTGGGCATGCCGCTAAATATATGTGAACGCGTTACTTATGGAACGCGGGAAAACAATAAAATTGGCATAAATTGGATAATGTTTATGAACATGAATTTGGAAGTATGATTCAATATGAGCGTAATAGGGAAAAAGGGGAACGAACACCTACAAAGACATAGGTAAAAATTGGATAATAATAAAATGCCTAGGATTACAGTATTTAGAAACTGTAATTGCGCCTAGACACGAGGTTAGATTACACTTGTGGTGGAAGTCTGCGCGGAACCGCCTGACATATCCGGTAACCACAAGTGGTGAACCAAACGTGGGAGGTCTAGGTGCACAAATATGAGACATGCTAAGACACGAGGTTAAGCCCAATTTGTGGAATAAGCCTGCCCGGACCCCTCCATCATATCCAGCATCCATATATGGTAGACTTAATGAGGGAAGTCTAGCATACTATAACCATAAATGAAAGTAAACCTTGAATACTTAACCTAGTTGAATCCATAGGGATTGTATGAACATGAATTCAAGTAGGGGTTAAGTAAATTTGGTTGAACAGTGGGTGAGTTAAGTAAAGCTGAGGGGGTCGGTAATATTTATATATAAGCCCACAAACGTAACCTGATAAGGTTATGTAATTAAAGACAACTAGTGGTATACATAAACAATGGAAATATTAAAGTTATGTAATTAAGGACACCTTTTTAGGGTAAACAGAACTTGTAGAAATGAGAGGGTTTTGTAGTTAAAGGCACCTAGTGGTATACATAACCGTTGGAAATCCTAGTGAGGAGACAAGGCAAGGGGGAGAGCTTGTATCATATTGTGTGGGACCCTTTTCAGTCAGTACCTCATATAACAGCATCAAAATGAGTACTCTGTCCTACATCGGAGTTGGGGCACGCTTACTGGGCTGATTGTAAGATCCAAACGTGGAGGACTGTGTGGGCGGCGTAAACCGACCGAGTCATGTGCATGCATTGGCCAGGCAGAGGGGGTTAACACGACCGTGACACATGTAGATATGGTTGTGCACATTATAAAGATGACGGGTTCCCACTTTAGGAAGTGATACCTCCTACCGTGGGGCCGGCACAAGGTTTCTACATGGATTAGGGAGCCGATCGATTGGTGTAGTAGTTAGGATACATCCAAACGTATTCCTAAGTCTAACATTTGATAGTTTTAGGATCATATCATTCTAGTTATACTAGTATTAGTGCAGAGTAATCATTAGAGAAGCGTATACTCTCCATCATATTTACCTTGTTATACTTGCCTTATATGATGTTATCTTTCCTATCCACTTTATATGTCTGTCATGCTACTTTTACTATTTTACTTGCTAAAAGTAACTAGACTCGCCAGACTTTATGTTTGATCCTTTTTGTTTCATCTTCTTTCTTTCGTTCCCTCCTCCCTCCCAAGTTTTCAGGGTGGGAAAATTCAGGCTTGACCGTGATTCAGCGTTCACTTTGCTGGAGCTGATTAGACATATGGCTCAAGCTCCTACCCTTGCTACTATGGCTATATTTTATTTGGGGAATTTTGCTTCTTTTATGTACTTTGATGTTTTAAAGTACAAGACAGCAGTTTTTTATGATGTAATGGTTTTTGTGTATTTCAGACATGTGTTGTTTTTTAACCACGTTGCTTTATGACTAATAAAGTCTTTAATTCAGCTGTCATTTTGTATCTGTCTTGTAATGTTTCTATCCATGTTTACTTATAACGCTTCACGAAACTTAATGCATTCCCTTTGTGAGTGACATTAACGAACGTGGGGTGTCGCACTTGGTATCAGAGCTGAAGTTTACCAGATTAGATAAAAGTTTTTGAAAATTATTTTCAAAAAGGTTTTAAGAAAGCATTTTTCAAAAAGAAAATTATGTTTTGAAAAACATATTCCCCAAAGCTATATGTAATATCCATCGATCCTTTATCTAAATCTCTTTCCTTTTTGTTTCAGCATGTCTGGGGAACCTAATATTCCAAAGCGCATTACGATATCAAGCTAGTTCCATAGGTATCTAGAGGCCATGACGGCTGCCGATGGTCAAGCTGACGTTCCTCCCCCAGCTGCACTCGTCGTTCTCCTCTTCCTCCTCCTCCTCCAAGGGCATATAATTTTGCTAAGATATGCAAAGATATCTGTGCCAAGGGAGGCAAGCCATTCGGTGGATCTGAAACATTCGTAGAGGCAAAGGATTGGCTCAAGGTGATCGAGGATTTGTTTGTAATCTTTGAAGTGTAAGATCGAAGGAGGATTCAGTTAGCCGCCTGGCTACTGAAAGATGAAGCTTCTTTTTGGTGGGAAGTTACCCAAGATGGACGTCCGGTAGAGACATGGGATGATTTTAAGCAAAGATTTGAAATGAAATTTCTTTCCCAAGCTGAGAAAAGCATGCAGATGGAGAGGATCTTGGTGCTCAGACAAGGAAACTTGACTGTTAAAGAATATGTGAACAAATTCAACCAGCTAGCAAGGTTTGGATTGGAATTGGTAGATACTCCGCATAAGAAAGCTTTGCGGTTTGCTAAAGGGCTGAACAAACCCCTTCATGGGTTAGCTATGTCCTACATTCCAATGGAAGCTACTTTTGAAAAGCTTGTTGATATGGCCTTGAATGCAAGAGGAAGACAAAGCATAAAAGAAGAAAATTAAAAGCTGAGGAAACAATGAAAAACAAAGAGGTATGGCCCAAAAAGGGACAACAACAACAACAACAAAAGGTGGAAAGAATGACAAGGCTAAGGATAATAGGAAATGTCACAGTTGTGGGTGAGAGGGTCACTTGATCGAAGACTGTAAAAAGAGGAAGAATACTTGCTTCAATTGTGGAGAGGTTGGACATTTTGCTGGGAAGTGCCCAAAGAAACAGGGACCACAACGACAAGGTCAAAGGGCAGGGGCTTCTAGAGGGCAGGTGCATGCTCTCATGACCAGTGCTCCAGATAGAGGTAGGAAAATTTCCATGGAAGGTTTGATTTCTCTTTCCAGTCATCCTATTAGAACTCTTTTTGATTCTGGCGCTTCACATTCATTTATATCTAGTTCTGTGGTTGAATCTCTGCAATTAAATACTTGTATGATGGTGGATCTTGTTGTTATCTCAAACCTCATTGGTGGTTCTGCTCATTTATCTATGATTTATCAGGATTTTAAAATATCTGTCTTAGGCATAGAATTTGAGTGTGACGCATACGTGCTTGGGTTTATGGGATATGGGTTGATTCTAGGGATGTATTGGCTACCATGTATGGTGCCATTCTGGATTGTGAGAAGAGGGTGGTTAGGCTTTTGACTTGCCATGGGAGGACCCTCGAGATTTCTTGTGACCCGTAAGGGTCTGTCAAGCTTAGTTTCCTAGAGTCTCTGGATGCATCTATCGATGATCTGCAATCTGTTAAAGTAGTCCGAGATTATTCTGATGTCTTTGATGAGGTTTGGGCTTTATCCCCAAGGCGCGAGATAGATTTTCGCATATATTTGGCGGACAATGCAAAGGAAGTTGCGTTGCCTGTGCGCTACATGGCTCCGAGAGAAAGGAGGGAGCTTAGCAAGCAAGTAGGGGAGTGTAACGACCCGGATTTTTGAACAGTTTGTTTTAAATATTTAATATGGTTTTAAATATTGTAATTTATAATATAAATCGATATATGATTTTATTTTGAATATACATATATATTTATTTAATCTGAAATAATTATAATAATACGAGAATCTGAATTTGATTGAATTCGAAAGTTGAACTGGAGTCAAAATGATTTATATGAATTTTATTTGAATTAAAAACGATAATAATAATTTATTTTCAAGGAATTAAATTATTTTGAATTTAATTTATATCAGTCTAAATAAATATCTCCTCCATATGGCCGAATTGAGTTTCGATATCTGTCCCAGTGGGTTCGGAATAGCGGTTTTACATTAGGATGGTCAGTCGTTCTGTTCAAAAAGGAGTTCGCGATCACCAGATAATCAAAAATTGAATAAACAGTATACCATTTAATACCTGCTCTTAATAACCCTGTACTAGTTAATACCCACCTCTGGTAAAAATTTCCCTAGTAATCACCTACATCCTATTCCTTGATGCTCAAGGACTTCTTCCCTATAAAATCGAACCAGTCCCTCTAGCATTTCACGGCAGAAATCGAAAACCTCAAAAGGGAAATGTCGGCCTCGTTTCTTTCTTCCCTCTTCTTTCATTTGATATCGCCATTCACCCTACCGACTCTAACCACTATCGAGACCCCAAAATACAACCTCCCAATACCCTGACACTTGACCTCGGCTAAGCGACGCTCGCGATAAGAAGTGGTGCTCCAAAAATGTCGTGACCTGGGAGGTATGAGACGCGGTGTTCTTGGGGACATTCGACAGTTCAGCGATCGTTTAGGGTTACGGATTTTGGGGGAAATAGATTTGCACAGGAAATCGATCGATTTCCTAGGGTTCGACAATTAGCTGCTCTCGATGGGTGGGTGTAAGGGTTGCGATGGGGTTAACTGCGATTTCTGGGGAGGTCAACGATGGTGGAAGGCGAATTGGAAGGATGTGAACGCATCCTAGGAGTCGCGATGGGGTTCATGTGAGCTGGAGCAACAGTATTGAGTCGCGGTTCAGGCAAAGAGATTCAACATCGATTTTGGGGTTTGCATCTTCGAAGGCAAGCATTGGGATTCGATGACGGTCATATTAAAAATGCCTAAAGGAGTTTGATGTTTCTTTTGTTCTTGGAGAAGAAGAGTTATTCGATAATATAAGGTAATAAATTCTAAAATTTGTTTAGTTAATATATTTTCTTATAGAATTTAATCATTTATTTCAGTTAGGATTTAATTAATATATGGGTTATAATTAAATCATTATATTGGTTAGGATTAAATTAGTATCTCAGTTAGAATTTAATTTTTGGTTTAAACCTTGTAAGGATATTCAGTAGTTAATTTATAAAGTTCGGATTTTTCCTAGGCAAGGAGAAATCAAATGAAATCATCCGTGTGGAGTTTGAAGACTCGGAAATCGATAAAAGGGAATTGAAATTTGGTTTAAGCGCAAAATAAAATCACGGTGAGTAAATCTCACTCACCTTTTATTTATAATTATTTTTACTTCGTAAAAATAATTGTTGTTGCTTGTTTAGATTTTTCTGCTTGTTTTATATATTAGTTATTTAGGCTATTATATATATATATATATATATATATTGGGTTGATTGATTGGTTGGATTCCCGCAGTCTCATTAGCGGATGCCCGCAGTTTCATAGCGGATGATTACCCTATACGCCCCACGCTATGATTAGTGGATGACCTTCTATACCACGATATTCTGCCACGAAGCAGAATGGGTATTATTTATGTGCTAACATCTGTGGATGCAGGAAAACAGGTTGGAGGAATCCAACTGGATTCCTCAAAAATATATTATCTGTTTGTTTATTTGTTTGCATATATATTGTTATATATGATGTGTTAGAAAAATAAATAATTGGTTGCTTTGTGTGTTTAAATATCACTGGGCTTAAGTAATGATATTTAAAAATATCATGGAAAAGGATATTTGAGAATTAGAAAGGAAATTCTATTTTTCTAAAATAGATTTGAAATTTGAAATTTGAATATAGAAGATTCAAATAGATTTGAAATTTGAAATTTGAATATAGAAGATTCAAATAGAATTGAATTTGAAATTTGAATATAGAAAATTCAAATTGATCCAAATAGAATTGGAAATGAAATTGAATAATGAAATTAAAATATAGATTTTGAATAAAGAAAATTCAAAGAGGAATTCAAAAGGGATTTGAATAAAAGAATTTGAAATAGAATTTTGAATATAGAAATTCAAATGGAAACTTAATAAAGGAATTTGAATATAGAGAATTCAAACAGAATTGAATATATAATTTGAATCGAGAATTCAAACAGAATTTGAAATAGAATTTTGAATATAGAAATTCATAAAGGAATGTGAATAGAGGAATAAAGGAATTTGAATTTCAAAGAAGAATTGAGTTGAATTTGAAATATAGAATTTCAAAGAAGAATTGAAATAGAAATTGAATAATAGAATTCAAATGGAATTTCAAGTATAGAAATTGAATAATAGAATTCAAATGGAATTTCAAGTATTGAATTTGAATATGGAATTAAAATAGAAATTCAAAATGGAGTTTGATTATTTAAATTCAAGTATGAATTTCAAATATAACAATTCAAAAGGGAGTTGATTATAGAAATTAATCTGGTATTTGAATTCAAGGAGATTAAAATGTGGTATTTGAAACCAAGGAAATAAAATATGGTATGAGGATTCAAGAGAGTTAAATTTGAATATTAGAATTCAAATGGTGTTAAAAATGAGTTTGAATATTAGAATTCAAATGGTGTTGGAAATGAATTTGAATATTAGAATTCAAATGGAGATGGAAAATGAAATTTGAATATAGGAGATTCAAATTGAATTCAAATAGAATTTAAACTATGGGATTTGAATATGGAATTCAAATGGAATTTAAACTATGGACTTGAATATATTAATATATATCAGAATGGAGTTGAATTTCATTCAAACGAAGTTTAAACATATATATATATATATTAAATATAATTAAAACGAGCTCGTCACAGCACTGCAGTTCGTAAATTGGCGACTCGAACTTCAATTGAGTATACAAGACTCAATTGAAGTCGGAATTCTTTGAAACAAGAATCGTCAGGACCGGTTGAATAATAGTTTTCGAATGGAAGAGAAAAATCTGGATTTCGTCGAATAGATCTTGAGTTATGTCAAAATCAAAATTTTTAAAAGTGCAGCGCCAGAAACCATTAAAACCATAATGGATTTTATATATAAATATAGGGATTTTTAAGCAAATAAAAATCCGAATTTCCATTTAAAAATCTAGACTTGAGTTAGAAAATAAATGTGAACTCAAGTGAAGTAAAGAAGATGATTTTGAAACAATAATCATATTTTTGATTATTGAATAGAATTAACTAAGTCAAAAAAAAAAGAATTAGTTAATCGAGTGATGAATTGAAGTCGAACTTTGAAAAGCGAATTTGGGATTGTAAATATATATTCAAAATCGAATATAGAACTTAAATTGAAATTTGAATTCAATTAGTTGATAAGTAAGTGGAAATATATTTGAAACGGGTTATATTCAAATATACAAGCGAGATAGGCAGAGAGTTTGTTAAAGAGTTACTTTAACGAATTGAGTCAAACGAGTGTATGAAGTTGAATAAATTGGACAGGTATAGACATACAGGAGACAGGTATGGGATGAAGTATATGAAGATTTTAATTTATGTGCCCAACAAAAAGGTACATGTTTAAATTCATATATGAGGTTTTATGCGCCGTATCGGCTAGCCGCTTGGCTTTTTTTTTTTCTTTTTTAGATAAGAAGGACCGGGAAAGCTATTTGAAATTTCCCGATGCTCCCGATACAGGGGAGGTTATGGCGAATTTTTCCAGGAATTTAAGGAGATAGAATATTTTTCAGATAATTTGATAGTTATAAATCAATGTATCGATAAATGTAGAATTCGATAAGGGAATGAAATCAAAATAGAGTATTGGAAACAGAAAGGGAAATCTATAAATTAGAATTAGAAAGCGAACTTTATACATGTCTTTAAAAAGGAATAATTGGATTGTATAGTGTGTTTATTCGAGGTAAGAGGTTTTGCCGTTTTGAAGTTGAGGATGTTTTCAGTTAAGGTCTGAGAGGTAATTTTACCCCAACTTGATTGATTTCATTTTTAATGGATAAATAGCAAGATCCAGGCTCGAAGAGAAGTGGTTGAAAAGGGATAGTTGAATAAAATATTTTGGGTTGTTGTAACGATGTTTTACACAGCATTCGTTTTAACCCAAGTGATGGAATTTTGGAAATATAACAGTAAATATTTCCTGAGTGTAATTAAAATAGTCGGGATAGAGATAAGTGATTGGAATTGTTTCCAATTGCAAATAGAGATATTTTCTAATATATAGAAAATAAAAGAAGTTGACATTTGGAAACGTTTTCCAGATGGCATAAGAGGCCAATATGGTTATTGAAAATATTTGGTTAACAAATATTGATAGAGAAAATGGAAAAGTGATTTAATTAATGAATAATTAATTAAAGAGCCCAGTGATTTGTTTGATATGTTGGATGAACACTTGTTTTCATTCGATAGTTAAATCACAGACTATCGAAGTTTTTACCATCGTTGTCAATATGGAGAGACCGGTTGGATTATTATCCGAGAACCACTCCGTATTGGCAGTAGCGTTGCGAATCAGATTATATGAAGATAATCGAAGACAGAGTAAAGTGCAAGGGCTTTTTCTATTAATAGAAATTGTGCCTTCGGTTTCGTTCAGTCCCAGAACGAATGTAAATGGACGAATGTCTGACAGAGTATTTCCAATGATCAAATGGGTTGGTCTGTATAAATATATATGGTTGCAACGGATTTATTCCCTTAGCATAACATCCAGAATATTTGTGCAAACTCAACTAGTGATTAACGGATCTGACAATGTGGCAATCAAAGTGATTGGGCTATCAATGAATGGTAAGTATTCGTAGCCTCAGGCCTCAACAACCGGGAAAGGACAAAAATCGGGCAGGTAGCATGGCTTTGTGGGTCGCACCCATTAGGATGTATAATCACCTATCTAGAGAAATTCCAATTGCTTCTTTAATCTATCGATGCTGTCCCTTATCGGGAAACGGTTGCTGATCCCAACCGTTGGTGATATACATTCGATACACTCAAGCGAAATGAGTGGTCGGTCATGTGTGGGTCGGGTTGCAAGATGTTCTTGTTGAACCCAGTGTATTCGTCTCTAGAGATACACTATCGGCAGGTGGTCCCATACCTTGTCAAGTTGGAAATCAAATCTCCAATAAGCGCCCTGCGGTTTTTGATTTAATATTATATATGGAGCGTGAGATGCAAGCGTTCCGCTAGATTTTATTTATTTGATTTAGACATTATTATAATATCACCACATTTTGATATCAAAATGTTTTGGGTTATCGTAAGGTAAAAACCATCCGTGTTTATGTGTGGATCGGTCTTACGATAATCTTTTCTTTCGAAAGGATTTTTAAAAGTTAAACAAATGGTTGGAGTTTACTCACACCTGTCCCATGACTGACCCAGAGTTTATTTTGTTTTGTTTTCCCTAAACTCTTGGGTGCCCAAATTTGTACGGGCAGTCAAGTAGTCGGGATTTTTCAGATTCACTTGGAGGAGCTTGGAGCAGGAGGCTTCAACGTTAGTTATCTAGTGTTATTTCCGCTGTATTGTAAGTGTGTACTCTGATAATGATGTATGTATATACAGTTAAAATTTTGTATTTCAAAAGCTGTTGTATATTATATTTTGTTCCGCTGCGATGTGAGGTTCTGTGTTGTGTTTATGTTCTTCTTCTTCTTCTATTCTAAGTTTCTATCTTATCTATTCTCACCCTCTAACTTCTTTCTATTAATGGTTCGTATTTCTGTGTTATATGGGTTGGACGTGTGTTGTGTTTAGTCAACTCAGATAGCTCGGATTTGCGGGTCGTTACAGTTGGTATCAGAGCTTAGGTTGAGCGAATACCTAGGCTTGTGTGGCATGTGCTCATTAGAGATAGGGTCAGTAGTACCCTAGAATGAGTTGAGTCTATATATACGAGAGCGCGTATTTGTTATTAATATAAAAACTGATTTATATTGTGTTGGCTAGTCTGTTGAGTGGTTTATGAATTCTGGTCGAATCGTGGGACGCCACGAAGTCGATAGGAATTTCTAAACACTTAAACAGAGAAATTCGACACAGTATTGTTTTAAAGAGGGTAAATGAAATAATTTTACCCGAATTTCTATTTTTGTATAGAAGGAATAATTTTCTGAAATTATTATATTATATGGATGTGTTGATTGTTAGGATTATAATCAAATGAGATTATAAAATTTGAATGATTATATATAACCAAATAGAATGTGTATATGAATTAAAATAAAATTCAAACCAGAATTTAAAATCCTGGGAAGTTTGAAAATATTTTCCAAAGAATAATAAAATAATATAGCTTTGTTTTGTAAAGGTTTTGAATAAATACCATTTTTGAATGGATTTTAGAAGTAATAAAGCACTGAACTCACTTCAGTGGCTGGGAAATAATTCTGATGATGATTGCAACATCATCAATGTTCATTTTCGAGTTTCTAAGTGATAGATTGCTACCTTAGAAAATTTTGTTGGAAATTTGTTTGAAAATTCAAGTGTTTTGAATTTGAGATGGAAATAAATATATATAGGTGATTTCAGAAGTGATTTGAAATCAAAAGCCCGGGTATTTGAATTCTGAAATTTAAATTTAACTTAAGCAAGTTAAATGGATCAAAGTGGATAAATTGATCAGAATCAATTGGAATGGAATATGAATTGATTGTAAATCATTCAGATAAAATGAATATAAGCGTAATTGATATTCAATAAGAATGAAAACCAAAAGTTATTTGGGAATAAAAGTTGTTGATATATAAAGAGTAGAGTTTCAGCATAAGCATGTTTTGAAAAGTACGTAGGTTCGTAGCATTTTTCCTACCTTAGCAATTTCGGGGACGAAATTATTTTAAGGGGGGAAGAATGTAACGACCTAGATTTTTGAATAGTTTGTTTTAAATATTTAATATGGTTTTAAATATTGTGATTTATAATATAAATCGATATATGATTTTATTTTGAATATACATATATATTTATTTAATCTGAAATAATTATAATAATACGAGAATCTGAATTTGATTGAATTCGAAAGTTGAACTGGAGTCAAAATGATTTATATGAATTTTATTTGAATTAAAAACGATAATAATAATTTATTTTCAAGGAATTAAATTATTTTGAATTTAATTTATATCAGTCTAAATAAATATCTCCTCCATATGGCCGAATTGAGTTTCGATATCTGTCCCAGTGGGTTCGGAATAGCGGTTTTACATTAGGATGGTCAGTCGTTCTGTTCAAAAAGGAGTTCGCGATCACCAGATAATCAAAAATTGAATAAACAGTATACCATTTAATACCTGCTCTTAATAACCCTGTACTAGTTAATACCCACCTCTGGTAAAAATTTCCCTAGTAATCACCTACATCCTATTCCTTGATGCTCAAGGACTTCTTCCCTATAAAATCGAACCAGTCCCTCTAGCATTTCACGGCAGAAATCGAAAACCTCAAAAGGGAAATGTCGGCCTCGTTTCTTTCTTCCCTCTTCTTTCATTTGATATCGCCATTCACCCTACCGACTCTAACCACTATCGAGACCCCAAAATACAACCTCCCAATACCCTGACACTTGACCTCGGCTAAGCGACGCTCGCGATAAGAAGTGGTGCTCCAAAAATGTCGTGACCTGGGAGGTATGAGACGCGGTGTACTTGGGGACATTCGACAGTTCAGCGATCGTTTAGGGTTACGGATTTTGGGGGAAATAGATTTGCACAGGAAATCGATCGATTTCCTAGGGTTCGACACTTAGCTGCTCGCGATGGGTGGGTGTAAGGGTTGCGATGGGGTTAAATGCGATTTCTGGGGAGGTCAACGATGGTGGAAGGCGAATTGGAAGGATGTGAACGCATCCTGGGAGTCGCGATGGGGTTCATGTGAGCTGGAGCAACAGTATTGAGTCGCGGTTCAGGCAAAGAGATTCAACATCGATTTTGGGGTTTGCATCTTCGAAGGCAAGCATTGGGATTCGATGACGGTCATATTAAAAATGCCTAAAGGAGTTTGATGTTTCTTTTGTTCTTGGAGAAGAAGAGTTATTCGATAATATAAGGTAATAAATTCTAAAATTTGTTTAGTTAATATATTTTCTTATAGAATTTAATCATTTATTTTAGTTAGGATTTAATTAATATATGGGTTATAATTAAATCATTATATTGGTTAGGATTAAATTAGTATCTCAGTTAGAATTTAATTTTTAGTTTAAACCTTGTAAGGATATTCAGTAGTTAATTTATAAAGTTCGGATTTTTCCTAGGCAAGGAGAAATCAAATGAAATCATCCGTGTGGAGTTTGAAGACTCGGAAATCGATAAAAGGGAATTGAAATTTGGTTTAAGCGCAAAATAAAATCACGGTGAGTAAATCTCACTCACCTTTTATTTATAATTATTTTTACTTCATAAAAATAATTGTTGTTGCTTGTTTAGATTTTTCTGCTTGTTTTATATATTAGTTATTTAGGCTATTATATATATATATATATTGGGTTGATTGATTGGTTGGATTCCCGCAGTCTCATTAGCGGATGCCCGCAATTTCATAGCGGATGATTACCCTATACGCCCCACGCTATGATTAGTGGATGACCTTCTATACCACGATATTCTGCCATGAAGCAGAATGGGTATTATTTATGTGCTAACATCTGTGGATGCAGGAAAACAGGTTGGAGGAATCCAACTGGATTCCTCAAAAATATATTATCTGTTTGTTTATTTGTTTGCATATATATTGTTATATATGATGTGTTAGAAAAATAAATAATTGGTTGCTTTGTGTGTTTAAATATCACTGGGCTTAAGTAATGATATTTAAAAATATCATGGAAAAGGATATTTGAGAATTAGAAAGGAAATTCTATTTTTCTAAAATAGATTTGAAATTTGAAATTTGAATATAGAAGATTCAAATAGATTTGAAATTTGAAATTTGAAATTTGAATATAGAAGATTCAAATAGAATTGAATTTGAAATTTGAATATAGAAAATTCAAATAGATCCAAATAGAATTGAAAATGAAATTGAATAATGAAATTTAAATATAGATTTTGAATAAAGAAAATTCAAAGAGGAATTCAAAAGGGATTTGAATAAAAGAATTTGAAATAGAATTTTGAATATAGAAATTCAAATGGAAACTTAATAAAGGAATTTGAATATAGAGAATTCAAACAGAATTGAATATATAATTTGAATCGAGAATTCAAACAGAATTTGAAATAGAATTTTGAATATAGAAATTCATAAAGGAATGTGAATAGAGGAATAAAGGAATTTGAATTTCAAAGAAGAATTGAGTTGAATTTGAAATATAGAATTTCAAAGAAGAATTGAAATAGAAATTGAATAATAGAATTCAAATGGAATTTCAAGTATAGAAATTGAATAATAGAATTCAAATGGAATTTCAAGTATTGAATTTGAATATGGAATTAAAATAGAAATTCAAAATGGAGTTTGATTATTTAAATTCAAGTATGAATTTCAAATATAACAATTCAAAAGGGAGTTGATTATAGAAATTAATCTGGTATTTGAATTCAAGGAGATTAAAATGTGGTATTTGAAATCAAGGAAATAAAATATGGTATGTGGATTCAAGAGAGTTAAATTTGAATATTAGAATTCAAATGGTGTTAAAAATGAGTTCGAATATTAGAATTCAAATGGTGTTGGAAATGAATTTGAATATTAGAATTCAAATGGAGATGGAAAATGAAATTTGAATATAGGAGATTCAAATTGAATTCAAATAGAATTTAAACTATGGGATTTGAATATGGAATTCAAATGGAATTTAAACTATGGACTTGAATATATTAATATATATCAGAATGGAGTTGAATTTCATTCAAACGAAGTTTAAACATATATATATATATATATATATTAAATATAATTAAAACGAGCTCGTCACAGCACTGCAGTTCGTAAATTGGCGACTCGAACTTCAATTGAGTATACAAGACTCAATTGAAGTCGGAATTCTTTGAAACAAGAATCGTCAGGACCGGTTGAATAATAGTTTTCGAATGGAAGAGAAAAATCTGGATTTCGTCAAATAGATCTTGGGTTATGTCAAAATCAAAATTTTTAAAAGTGCAGCGCCAGAAACCATTAAAACCATTATGGATTTTATATATAAATATAGGGATTTTTAAGCAAATAAAAATCCGAATTTCCATTTAAAAATCTAGACTTGAGTTAGAAAATAAATGTGAACTCAAGTGAAGTAAAGAAGATGATTTTGAAACAATAATCATATTTTTGATTATTGAATAGAATTAACTAAGTCAAAAAAAGAATTAGTTAATCGAGTGGTGAATTGAAGTCGAACTTTGAAAAGCGAATTTGGGATTGTAAATATATATTCAAAATCGAATATAGAACTTAAATTGAAATTTGAATTCAATTAGTTGATAAGTAAGTGGAAATATATTTGAAACGGGTTATATTCAAATATACAAGCGAGATAGGCAGAGAGTTAGTTAAAGAGTTACTTTAACGAATTGAGTCAAACGAGTGTATGAAGTTGAATAAATTGGACAGGTATAGACATACAGGAGACAGGTATGGGATGAAGTATATGAAGATTTTAATTTATGTGCCCAACAAAAAGGTACATGTTTAAATTCATATATGAGGTTTTATGCGCCGTATCAGCTAGCCGCTTGGCTTTTTCTTTTTTCTTTTTAAGATAAGAAGGACCGGGAAAGCTATTTGAAATTTCCCGATGCTCCCGATACAGGGGAGGTTATGGCGAAATTTTCTGGGAATTTAAGGAGATAGAATATTTTTCAGATAATTTGATAATTATAAATCAATGTATCGATAAATGTAGAATTCGATAAGGGAATGAAATCAAAATAGAGTATTGGAAACAGAAAGGGAAATCTATAAATTAGAATTAGAAAGCGAACTTTATACATGTTTTTAAAAATGAATAATTGGATTGTATAGTGTGTTTATTCGAGGTAAGAGGTTTTGCCGTTTTGAAGTTGAGGATGTTTTCAGTTAAGGTCTGAGATGTAATTTTACCCCAACTTGATTGATTTCATTTTTAATGGATAAATAGCAAGATCCAGGCTCGAAGAGAAGTGGTTGAAAAGGGATAGTTGAATAAAATATTTTGGGTTGTTGTAACGATGTTTTACACAGCATTCGTTTTAACCCAAGTGATGGAATTTTGGAAATATAACAGTAAATATTTCCTGAGTATAATTAAAATAGTCGGGATAGAGATAAGTGATTGGAATTGTTTCCAATTGCAAATAGAGATATTTTCTAATATATAGAAAATAAAAGAAGTTGACATTTGGAAACGTTTTCCAGATGGCATAAGAGGCCAATATGGTTATTGAAAATATTTGGTTAACAAATATTGATAGAGAAAATGGAAAAGTGATTTAATTAATGAATAATTAATTAAAGAGCCCAGTGATTTGTTTGATATGTTGGATGAACACTAGTTTTCATTCGATAGTTAAATCACAGACTATCGAAGTTTTTACCATCGTTGTCAATATGGAGAGACCGGTTGGATTATTATCCGAGAACCACTCCGTATTGGCAGTAGCGTTGCGAATCAGATTATATGAAGATAATCGAAGACGGAGTAAAGTGCAAGGGCTTTTTCTATTAATAGAAATTGTGCCTTCGGTTTCATTCAGTCCCAGAACGAATGTAAATGGACGAATGTCTGACAGAGTATTTCCAATGATCAAATGGGTTGGTCTGTATAAATATATATGGTTGCAACGGATTTATTCCCTTAGCATAACATCCAGAATATTTGTGCAAACTCAACTAGTGATTAACGGATCTGACAATGTGGCATTCAAAGTGATTGGGCTATCAACGAATGGTAAGTATTCGTAGCCTCAGGCCTCAACAACCGGGAAAGGACAAAAATCGGGCAGGCAGCATGGCTATGTGGGTCGCACCCATTAGGATGTATAATCACCTATCTAGAGAAATTCCAATTGCTTCTTTAATCTATCGATGCTGTCCCTTATCGGGAAACGGTTGCTGATCCCAACCGTTGGTGATATACATTCGATACACTCAAGCGAAATGAGTGGTCGGTCATGTGTGGGCCGGGTTGCAAGATGTTCTTGTTGAACCCAGTGTATTCGTCTCTAGAGATACACTATCGGCAAGTGGTCCCATACCTTGTCAAGTTGGAAATCAAATCTCTAATAAGCGCCCTGTGGTTTTTGATTTAATATTATATATGGAGCGTGAGATGCAAGCGTTCCGCTAGTTTTTTTTTATTTGATTTAGACATTATTATAATATCACCACATTTTGATATCAAAATGTTTTGGGTTATCGTAAGGTAAAAACCATCCGTGTTTATGTGTGGATCGGTCTTACGATAATCTTTTCTTTCGAAAGGATTTTTAAAAGTTAAACAAATGGTTGGAGTTTACTCACACCTGTCCCATGACTGACCCAGAGTTTATTTTGTTTTGTTTTCCCTAAACTCTTGGGTGCCCAAATTTGTACGGGCAGTCAAGTAGTCGGGATTTTTCAGATTCACTTGGAGGAGCTTGGAGCAGGAGGCTTCAACGTTAGTTATCTAGTGTTATTTCCGCTGTATTGTAAGTGTGTACTCTGATAATGATGTATGTATATACAGTTAAAATTTTGTATTTCAAAAGCTGTTATATATTATATTTTGTTCCGCTGCGATGTGAGGTTCTGTGTTGTGTTTATGTTCTTCTTCTTCTTCTATTCTAAGTTTCTATCTTATCTATTCTCACCCTCTAACTTCTTTCTATTAATGGTTCATATTTCTGTGTTATTTGGGTTGGACGTGTGTTGTGTTTAGTCAACTCGGATAGCTCGGATTTGCGGGTCGTTACAGGGAGCTACTTGAAAAAGGATTTATCAGGCGTAGCATATCTGAATGGGGTGATCCAGTAGTATTCGCGACTAAGGCGGATGGTTCGCTTTGCTTGTGTGTGGACTATAGGGAGTTGAATAAACTCACTAAGAAGAACATGCACCCACTTCCGAGGATATATGACTTGTTTAATCAACTTCTTGGTGCATCAATATTTTCTCAGTTAGATTTGGCCACCGATTTTCATCAGTTGAGGTTGGCCAAGGACAGCATAGATAAGACCTCTTTTAGGGCTCCAGATGGTTTCTTTGAATGGCTAGTTATGCCTTTTGGGTTGACGAATGCACCCACCTATTTTGTTGATCTGGTGAGTAGGGTGTTTCGGGAGTTCCTAAATAAATTTGTCATGGTCTTTGTTGATGATATCTTGATCTTCTCAAAGAGTGAAGAGTAGCATGCCTAACATTTGAGGGAAGTTTTGAAAACCCTCTGTGCACATCAGCTTAAGGCAAAGTTCTCCAAATGCCATTTTTGGAGAAAAGAGGTGAGATTTCTAGGGCTTGTGGTTTCCAAAGATGGGATAGCAGTGGATCCCGCAAAGGTGGTTGCAGTTCAGGACTGGTAGATTCCAAAGAATGCAAAGGAAGTGAGGAGCTTTTTGGGATTGACAGGTTATTATAGGAAGTTCATTAAGGACTTTGCAAAGATATCAGGCCCACTCACTAGGCTGACGAAGAAGAATTTGGCGTTTTCATGGGATATACATTGTGTTGTTGCCTTCCAACAACTGAAGAGGGCTCTGACAACAACCTCAGTCTTGACCTTGCCTAATGGAAATAAAGTGTTTATGGTTTACAATGATGCCTGTGGTACAGGGCTTGGTGCGGTTCTAATGCAAGAAGGGAAGGTAGTGTGTTATGGGGGTAGACAGCTAAATACATGAGATATGGCATCATTATTTGCTTGGAGAGAGATCCGAGTTGTACACCGATCATAAATCTCTCAAGTATTTCTTCTCCCAGAAGGATCTTAATTTAAGGCAACAAAGTTGGATGGAATTCCTAGCTTCTTATGATTTTGAGATTTCTTATAGCCCTGCCAAGGGTAATGTTGTGGCAGATGCACTGAGTTGATAGAGGATGGTCTTAAGTCCTTTATTTGTGGAAAGGAAAAACTTGGAGTTCATATCGACCTTTGATTTTAGACCCTCCACTGAGCCTTTGCCTGGTTTGTTTGCATCGCTAGAGATACAACCTACTCTTATGGATCAGATAGGAGCTTCGTAGCGAAATCATCCACATATTTTAGACATCTTGGATAGGCTCAATAAAGAGGAGACTTCTAGTCACCTCAATAAATACTCCATAGACGATAAAGGGTGGTTGCGACGAGATGGAAGGCTCTATGTTCCCCGAATTTGGAGCTTGGTAAAGACAGTCCTAGAAGCCGCCCATTACTCTAAGATGACCATTCATCTAGGTGGCGATAAAATGTATAAGGATATGAAGCGGGTTTTCTTTTGGGCTGGGATGAAGAGAGATGTGGCAGAGTTTGTTTCTCAATGTCTGATCTTCCAGCAAGTTAAAGCTGAGCAAAAGAAGCCCGGTGGTTTACTTCATCCTTTGGAGGTTCCACAGTAGAAGTGGGAGAGATTAACTATGGACTCCATAGATGATTTTCCTAGATCAAATAAAGGCAACACCAGTATTCGGGTGGTAGTAGATAGACTTACAAAGAGCGCTCATTTCATTCCAGTTAAGAGTAAGAGGATGACAACATGGTTGGCAACAGTTTATGTTCGTGAGACTCTCCATTTTCATGGAATACCTTCCAGCATCGTAAGCGATCATGACACCATCTTTACTAGCGAATTTTGGAGAAGCTTGCCAGAAGCATTAGATACAAAGTTACGTTTAAGCACCGCTTATCATCCTCATACCGATGGGCAGACGGAGAGGGTGAACAGAGTTCTAGAGGATCTTTTGAGGCTGTGTATTCTAGACTTCGGAGGTACTTGGGAAGAGCATCTTCCTTTAGCAGAATTCGCCTACAACAATAATTTTCAAGCAAGCATTGGCATTTCACCTTTTGAAGCCTTATAAGGACGACCCTTTAGATCACTGACTTGTTGGTGGGAATCTACAGAAAAACTATTGCTTTGACCAAATATGTTTAGGGAAATGTCCGAGAAGATTGATCTTATTAGACAACGAATGAAGACCGCTCAAGATAGGCAGAAATCCCATGCTGACAAGAGAAGGACTGACATTGAATTCGAAGTAGGAGATATGGTTTTCCTTAAAGTTTCACCTCTGAAGAACGTGTTCGCTTTGGATTTGTAGGGAAACTGGCCCCATGATTTGTAGGGCCATTTCCCATAATAGAAAGGATTGGCCAAATGGCCTACTGAGTAAAGCTACCCGAGTGACTATCTGGCATTCACGATGTTTTCCATGTTTCCCATTTGCGGAAGTGCTTACATGATACCGCAGAAGTTGTTGAGCCAATTATATTAGAGGAAGTGGAAGTGGAACGGGAGGCAACAGTCAGACGAGTTCCTTCCCGTATTCTTGAATCGGAAGTTAAGAGACTACGAAACAAAAAATCAAGTTGATGAAGGTTCAATGGGGAGATAACCCAGAGGATGCGAATTGGGAGATCAAAGACAAGATTCGTGCTTCGTAGCCTTTTCTTCTCGAGGGTATGATCTTAACTCCTTTTCCCAAATCTCTTTATTTATGCTTGTTTCTATCATTTAAGTATCTCCTATCGATTGAATATCCGACCTTTAGATAGGAATCCTATGGATGTAAACATGTGTTTGAGACATGTTATGTTTGATGGATGCAAGTGTTTGCTCGCGGATGCATATACACAAACGTTAGGCACTAGATCGACTCAATCACTCTCATACTGCATATTGATGTATGTGCATTTATTTTCCTTTTTATGGATGAAATTGAATGTATCATCATATGGATGTTGCATTTGGATGGATGATTGTGCACTCATGTAGAACTTACATGATATTATAGGATTATTGCATACATGTTGGACTCATGGCACTGTCATGCAATGCATTAAGGAGGTCGACTGAATCAGTAGACCACCTGATCTTCAAATTACTATTGGGACATACACACACCTCTTTGCATATGTTCAGATAAGCATTAGAAGTCTTTAAGGACAATGGATGCCTGTGATTGGTGGATGAGTAGATAGGTGATGGATGGTAGGATATTCATTCTTCTTAGCCTGAAGATTTCGGGGATGAAATCCTTTGAGTAGGGGAGTGTAACGGCTGGAAATTTTCGACTCCTCGAGAGTAGAAAATCCCGAGACGTTAGTGAAAGAAAGTAGAGGGTGAGGAAGAAAAGATAGAACTAATAGAATAGAAGAAGAAGAAGAACTTACATCATCAGAGTAAACACGAATCTCACAGCGGAACGAATAAAATATAACATAACTTTGAAATACAAATCAGTACTCGTATATACATACCATTTCAAAGTACAACACTTAACAACACAGCGGAATAATAATAGCTATAATCCTGAAGCCTCCTGCTCCAAGCTCTCCAAGTGTATCTGTAAAATCCCGACTACTTGACTGCCCGTACAAATTTAGGCACCCAAGAGTTTAGGGGAAACAAAACAAAATAAACTCTGGGTCAGTCATGGGACTGGTGTGAATAAAACTCCAACACTTGGTTAAATAAAGGATATCTTTCTGATATTATAATAATGTCTAAATACAAATAGATATCAATCTAGCAGAACACTTGCATCTCACGTTCCACATACATAGTATACAAATAAACCGTGAGCGCTTATTGGAGATTGGATTCCAACAGACAAGGTATGGGAGCACCTTCCGATCAGTGTACTCTAGAGGAGATACACTAGGGTTCAACAAGAACGTCTTGCAACCCGGCCACACATGACAGTCCACTCATTTAGCTTGAGTGTGACGAATATATTATCACTGATGGTTGGGATCAGCAACCATCCTTCCCGATAAGGGACAGCATTGAAATAGATTATAAAGAAGTACAATTGAATATTCTCTAGATGGTGATAATACACCCTGCTTGGGTATGGCCCAACTAGCCATGCTGCCTAGCCCAACTTCTGTTATTTCCTGGTTGTGAGGTTTTGAGGTCACGTTTATCACTTTGACAGATTATTTCTTCAATTACTTTGAATGCCACATCGTCATACCCGCCAAATCATTATCGAATTCTCAAGGCATCACGAGTATAAAAGCTAAGAGAAACGAATTTCTCCGCCACCAACGTAATACGTTTAAAGAGATCAACATATATGATTCGTTAAGAATACTTTGTCAGACACTCGTCCATATACGTTGTTCTGGGACTGAATAAACCGAAGGCACTATTCAGTGAATCCATCCTAACTGGGCTTTTCACAATAGCCCTTGCACTTCACTCCGTCTTCAATTATCTTCAGCGTACTTGATTCACAACGCTTATGCTAATACGGAGTGGTTCTTCGGATAATAATCTAACCGGTCTCTCCATATTTACAACGTAAATATGGTCAAAACTTTGATAGTCTGTGATTCAACTATCAAATGAAAACATGTCGGTGTACAAACAACGATCTTATTTCCAAATGGAAATTCGATCGATCAATCATCATATGTTCATATTTCCTTATTTCATATATTTAGAAAATATATGTTATTAATCATTGGAAAACATTTCCATAGCTTATTTTCACATCACTATTATTTCGCAACTATCAGTCCCTAACTGTAACTAGTATGAGAACAATTCTCTAAGTATCAATTCGGAAGGTCGAAACCAACATCAGATCATCACATAGAAAACCGTTCAACTTACCCTCTCCAGTCAGTTTCTGAATTTGCTTAACTCTATTTCTTAAATTCTTATCCTGAAAACATTTCATTTTCTATGTTTAGAAAACATATCTGACTATATTTGGAAAACGTTTCCAAAACTCATTTACGGATTTCCAATGAACGTTGTATAAAACATCGTTACGCTTAATCCATTAATCGCTTATTACTTAACTATATTTCAAATCAACCTTTTCTATCGAACCACAACTATTCCTTTGTCAATTCTGAAGTCAATCAAGTTGGGGTATAATTACCTCTTAGACCTTAATTGAACAACGTCCTTTACTGTGAAATAGATGAAGCTCGTCACTCACTTTTTCCAATCATCTGTTTACGCAAATTCTCGGATTCAGGTTACGAATCCACTTCTTATATTACAACGTTTGATTATAACTATAACGTTATAACTCCTACTTCTGCAATATCTAACCTAAATTATAACTTTATCTCCTAACTTGAATAATTTAACAGACACCTAATTTCTAAATCAATAACTAAATCTTGATTTAAACCCTGGAAAGTAAATAGTACTTTCCCGAATTCGCTATAATCGAATTCGACGTATAACTCTCTTTCGAGTAATCTCTATTCGATTAACTCTCCCTTTTTAATAACTTATATTCGATAAACTCTATTTCGATTAACTTCTATCGAATAACTAATATTCGAATAACTCTTCTTGATTGGCTCTATTTCATTAACTCTTATCGAATAACAAATATTCGATTTTCTTAAATGTGTCGATTCTTATCGAATAACTAACATCCGATTAACTTATATGGATTTACTCTTATCGAATAACTTATTCGATTAACTTAACTTGATTTTCTTAACTCGATTATCTCGACTCGATTACTTAACTCGATAAATCTTAACTCGATTACTTAACTCGATAACTTAACTTAACCCAAATCGATTAACTCAACTCTAATCGATTAACTTAATTTGATTTACTCCTTCGAATAACAAATTCGAATAACTTAATTGATTAACTCCTTCGAATAACTAATTCGAATAATTTACCTTCGAATAACCAATATTCGATTTACTCTAACTCGATTAACTTAATTCTAATCGATTTACTCCATTTCAATTCAACTTAATTCAAATCGATTAACTTAACTCAAATTGATTAACTCCTTTCGAATAACTAAATTCGATTTAACTCTTATCGAATAACTAAATTCGATTAACTCAAATTGAATAACTAATATTCAATTAACTCTTACGTGGTTAACTCTATTCGAATAACTAATTCGAATAACTCTAATGTGTTTAACTCTATTCAAATATCAAATTCGAATAACTCATTTCGAATAACTAAATTCGATTTACTCCTTTTTATAACGTTTATTCATTTCAAAAGATTTCCTTTTTACAACGTTTATCCATTTATAAAGATTAACTTTTTACAACGTTTATCCATTTATAAAGATTTACTTTTAGTAACGGTTCTTCACTTTATAAATGTCCTTTTAATAACGTTTCTCCCCTTCTAAGGATTTCCCGTTAACAGCGTTTATTTACTTTATCGGTGTTAAAAACAATTTTTACTTCTCTATATAAGTTCAAACTTATATATCCCATTTATCAAACAATAAATATTTTATTTAATTTATAAAACATTATTTACAAATTAAATCTTCTTACTTTATCTGTTAAAAATAGATTTCCTATTTAATATCTCCTTAAAATCCATATCGTGTTATACTTGTGTGCGAAGCACGTGTTTAAATCTATCCTTGTATAATTCTACTTATTTTCCGAACAAGTGTTCCTTTATTTATTCCCTAAATAAATATTCCTTTATTCCATTTATTTATAATCTAAATAAATGTTCCTTTATTTATTTCCTAAATAAATATTCCTTTATATTCTAATTCATTTATTTTCTAAATAAATGTTTCTATTTTATTTCATTTATTTTCTAAATAAATGTATCTTTTTTTCATTTATTTATTTTCTAATTAAATAAATGTTTTCCTTTTATAAAATCCTATTGATTTTATAAATATGATTCATTTTCAATATAAACATTGAAAATCCCCTTATCAACATTTCGGTATGTTATGGTATTCAATCATATCAAATCACGATGTTCAATATCGTCCAAGCACATATAATCGCCCACAGATTTTATATCACATCATATAACAATATATGAAAAACAATAAAATAACTGTTGAGGAATCCAATCGGATTCCTCCAACCTGTTTCCCTGCATCACAGATGTTAGACAATATAGATAGCATCACTTTCAGTTCCATATGATATATTCTGTTAAACAGAATCAATATAGAAATTTAACTAACTGACTAGCAGTTAAATCAAAACAATCAACACACAGTCAATCAGACAAATTTTAACAGTTCTAACAATACAACATGAAATTATAAACTGTTCAGAGTTAGTGAGATTTACTCACATTTGCAGTTCATCGTTAAAGTACGATAAACTGTGGTTTGATTTGAATCAAACAATTTATTTCGCCATAAATTCAAACGAGCTCGAATCCACTTCCAGTCAGCTTCATTGAGAAGCTCTCGTCCATACGGTCCCAACGCAACTTACGGTTTGTGATTCTGATTTCGTATGAAGAAGATATGATGATTACCAGTTTGTATAACTATTTAATTTTAAATAAAACTTAAGTTAAAACAATCGGGCCTCACCACTATTTTCTCAGCCCAATACCCCCTTTGTTCAACCCATGGCCCAAACATACCCGACCCGTTTTACTTTCTTCCTCAAAACAAAAGCACAATTCCAGGAAATACACCCAACACCATTTTCACCCATTCGATCCAGAACCGCACTTCCCCTTCACCATGACAAATCGAACTAAAAACACCATCATCTCCCTCGCCTCAAGTCGCACACCCCCGTACCCTTGGAGAGCAGCTCGACGGCACTTCCTGGTTTCCGTCGAAACCCTTCTGTACGACGTCGATTGACGAACCTCACCACCGAAGACCCAAAAACTTTGTTGAACCCTTCTGTTTAATCTCCTTAGTCTGAATCCGACCTTCTTCCTTCCAAAAGCCACCTCCTTCGACTCAAAACCCAAACCCTAGCTCGTTGTGCTTAAAACCGCAAGCCAGAGGACACCGTCGAGATGCGTGAAATGGGTACCATCGCGACGAGGATCTGAAGAGGAATCCACTGATAACTGTTTTAGATTTAAAGGAGTTTTATTTGAATTTTATTTTGATTTTCTTTCTTGTGGTTTGATTTGTTGTTTGCTGGAAAAAAATATAAGTGATGGCAGTTGATCCTTTAAGCGTGCGTTTGTGGTTGAGAGATGGGAACTTGGCATGTTTTTGATCAGTCAAAAGTTAGGATATCTATACGGTTTTCTTTTGATTGTTGGAGGATGAAGCCACGCTCAGGTTTGAGAAACCATAGTTTTGGTGTGGTTGAAAGTGTAAGCTTGTGTGGCCTTCATTAGTCCGCAAAAATGCTTTGTACTGTATGGCTTCCTATATGTTAGACAACTTAACTTATATATTTTGTTTTTAAGTGCATAGATTAAATGGTTAGAAAATATCGGTACTCATTTCGTAAAACTCCCCTCATAACAGACTGCTACAGACAAAAATACAGATACCGTTGAGATGCCCAAAGTGTCACGATCCCAAATATTTAATAATACCGGTAGATTGACTCATATTTTGAAACCCCAAAATGTTGACTTCAGGGTGCAAAATACTCCAAATAAAAAGTCGCGTATTTAATTAATTAAAAATTACAGTAAAATTCTAAAAATTAAATTTTCGCTATTTCCCAAAAGAACCTTGTCTGAATTCACATCCGATATCTAATTATTTTGAAATAACCGTTATGGCCGATAAACGATTCTATAGCGACTATTCTGAAATTTGATTTGGACATAACTCAAAATCTATACGACGAAATCTAGATTTTTCTCTTCCACTAGAAAGATATACTCCACCAGCTCCACGCGTTTCTTGTTTCACAGAAATCCGGCTTATAACGAATCTTGTATATTCAGTTGAAGTTCAACTCGCCAAATAACGAACTGCCGCATCGTTACGGGCTCGATTATAATTATTATTATAATTTATACGTTCAAATATCGTTTATTTAATATATTCGTTATTTAAATAATTAAATAACTTAATTATTATACCTTACAAAACGCGCCATTACAGACTTCCCGCCTTAAAATAATTTCGTCCTCGAAATTGCTAAGCTAGGAAAATGCTACCAACTTTACTAACTAGATTCAAATATCTTTTAGTTTACTTCTCAACTCCTGTTTCAACTGAACCATTAAATTTTCAATTAAATTATTAATTCATTCTGGCTAACTGAATTTCCATAAATCATGAGAATGTTCTAACGCCTGGAATTTTTGAAAAATTTCGCCATAACCTCCTTTGTATTGGTCAATATGACAAACCACCCCTCGCCTCTCTAGGCCTTCTCCAACCCAAAAGAAAATCAAACAGCCAAGCGGCTTGCCAATTCGGCTCATAAAATCCAAACTCATATATAATATAAACTTGTACCTTTATGTCGGTCGTATCATTATATCCCTACCCTCTGTTATCAGCTCGGCATATACAAATGCCATCCCAATCAACTCCAACCAATTTATTCTTAACACAACCATTCGCTTATTCAAGCCGAATTCCATTTTCAATCTCAAGTTTTATTCTTGATTTCCAATTTCTAAGTCCAGCTAAATTCAAATTCTTGACTCATCAACCCAATTCCATAACAGATTATTCTCTAATCCAATTCCATAACAGATTAACTTAACTTGATTTTCTTAACTCGATTATCTCAACTCGATTACTTAACTCGATTACTTAACTCGATAAATCTTAACTCGATTACTTAACTCGATAACTTAACTTAACCCAAATCGATTAACTCAACTCTAATCGATTAACTTAATTTGATTTACTCCTTCGAATAACAAATTCGAATAACTTAATTGATTAACTCCTTCGAATAACTAATTCGAATAACTTACCTTCGAATAACCAATATTCTATTTACTCTAACTCGATTAACTTAATTCTAATCGATTTACTCCATTTCGATTCAACTTAATTCAAATCGATTAACTTAACTCAAATTGATTAAATCCTTTCGAATAACTAAATTCGATTTAACTCTTCTCGAATAACTAAATTAGATTAACTCAAATTGAATAACTAATATTCAATTAACTCTTACATGGTTAACTCTTTTCGAATAACTAATTCGAATAACTCTAATGTGTTTAACTCTATTCAAATATCAAATTCGAATAACTCATTTCGAATAACTAAATTCGATTTACTCCTTTTTATAACGTTTATTCATTTCAAAAGATTTCCTTTTTACAACGTTTATCCATTTATAAAGATTAACTTTTTACAACGTTTATCCATTTATAAAGATTTACTTTTAGTAACGGTTCTTCACTTTATAAATGTCCTTTTAATAACGTTTCTCCCCTTCTAAGGATTTCCCGTTAACAGCGTTTATTTACTTTATCGGTGTTAAAAACAATTTTTAATTCTCTATATAAGTTCAAACTTATATATCCCATTTATCAAACAATAAATATTTTATTTAATTTATAAAACATTATTTATAAATTAAATCTTCTTACTTTATCTGTTAAAAATAGATTTCCTATTTAATATCTCCTTAAAATCCATATCGTGTTATACTTGTGTGCGAAGCACGTGTTTAAATCTATCCTTGTATAATTCTACTTATTTTCCGAACAAGTGTTCCTTTATTTATTCCCTAAATAAATATTCCTTTATTCCATTTATTTATAATCTAAATAAATGTTCCTTTATTTATTTCCTAAATAAATATTCCTTTATATTCTAATTCATTTATTTTCTAAATAAATGTTTCTATTTTATTTCATTTATTTTCTAAATAAATGTATCTTTTTTTCATTTATTTATTTTCTAATTAAATAAATGTTTTCCTTTTATAAAATCCTATTGATTTTATAAATAAGATTCATTTTCAATATAAACATTGAAAATCCCCTTATCAACATTTCGGTATGTTATGGTATTCAATCATATCAAATCACGATGTTCAATATCGTCCAAGCACATATAATCGCCCACAGATTTTATATCACATCATATAACAATATATGAAAAACAATAAAATATCTGTTGAGGAATCCATTCGGATTCCTCCAACCTGTTTCCCTACATCACAGATGTTAGATAATATAGATAGCATCACTTCCAGTTCCATATGATATATTCTGTTAAACAGAATCAATATAGAAATTTAACTAACTGACTAGCAGTTAAATCAAAACAATCAACACACAGTCAATCAGACAAATTTTAACAGTTCTAACAATACAACATGAAATTATAAACTGTTCAGAGTTAGTGAGATTTACTCACATTTGCAGTTCATCGTTAAAGAACGATAAACTGTGGTTTGATTTGAATCAAACAATTTATTTCGCCATAAATTCAAACGAGCTCGAATCCACTTCCAGTCAGCTTCATTGAGAAGCTCTCGTCCATACGGTCCCAATGCAACTTACGGTTTGTGATTCTGATTTCGTATGAAGAAGATATGATGATTACCAGTTTGTATAACTATTTAATTTTAAATAAAACTTAAGTTAAAACAATCGGGCCTCACCACTATTTTCTCAGCCCAATACCCCCTTCGTTCAACCCATGGCCCAAACATACCCGACCCGTTTTACTTTCTTCCTCAAAACAAAAGCACGGTTCCAGGAAATACACCCAACACCATTTTCACCCATTCGATCCAGAACCGCACTTCCCCTTCACCATTACAAATCGAACTAAAACCACCATCATCTCCCTCGCCTCAAGTCGCACACCCCCGTACCCTTGGAGAGCAGCTCGACGACACTTCCTGGTTTCCATCGAAACCCTTCTGTACGACGTCGATTGACGAACCTCACCATCGAAGACCCAAAAACTTTGCTGAACCCTTCTGTTTAATCTCCTTAGTCCGAATCCGACCTTCTTCCTTCCAAAAGCCACCTCCTTCGACTCAAAACCCAAACCCTAGCTCGTTGTGCTTAAAACCGCAAGCCAGAGGACACCGTCGAGATGCGTGAAATGGGTACCATCGCGACGAGGATCTGAAGAGGAATCCACTGATAACTGTTTTAGATTTAAAGGAGTTTTATTTGAATTTTATTTTTATTTTCTTTCTTGTGGTTTGATTTGTTGTTTGCTGGAAAAAAATATAAGTGATGGTAGTTGATCCTTTAAGCTTGCGTTTGTGGTTGAGAGATGGGAACTTGGCATGTTTTTGATCAGTCAAAAGTTAGGATATCTATACGGTTTTCTTTTGATTGTTGGAGGATGAAGCCACGCTCAGGTTTGAGAAACCATAGTTTTGGTGTGGTTGAAAGTGTAAGCTTGTGCGGCCTTCATTAGTCCGCAAAAATGCTTTGTACAGTATGGCTTCCTATATGTTAGACAACTTAACTTATATATTTTGTTTTTAAGTGCATAGATTAAATGGTTAGAAAATATCGGTACTCATTTCGTAAAACTCCCCTCATAACATACTGCTACAGACAAAAATACAGATACCGTTGAGATGCCCAAAGTGTCACGATCCCAAATATTTAATAATACCGGTAGATTGACTCATATTTTGAAACCCCAAAATGTTGACTTCAGGGTGCAAAATACTCCAAATAAAAAGTCGCGTATTTAATTAATTAAAAATTACAGTAAAATTCTAAAAATTAAATTATCGCTATTTCCCAAAAGAACCTTGTCTGAGTTCACATCCGATATCTAGTTATTTTGAAATAACCGTTATGGCCGATAAACGATTGTATAACGACTATTCTGAAATTTGATTTGGACATAACTCAAAATCTATACGACGAAATCCAGATTTTTCTCTTCCACTAGAAAGATATACTCCACCAGCTCCACGCATTTCTTGTTTCACAGAAATCCGGCTTATAACGAATCTTGTATATTCAGTTGAAGTTCAACTCGCCAAATAACGAACTGCCGCGTCGTTACGGGCTCGATTATAATTATTATTATAATTTATACGTTCAACTATCGTTTATTTAATATATTCGTTATTTAAATAATTAAATAACTTAATTATTATACCTTACAAAACGCGCCATTACAGGGAGAATGTAACACTCCATAATTGTAACAACATTAAAAGAGGATAAATTAAATAATAATTAATTTAATATTCAGAATTAAGGGAAATGGACTGCGCAATTGCGTCAGTCTCAAAATTCTATCCATTTTGGATCCAATTCGATATTTTCCTTGGGACATATCGGGAAGGAATTGGAATGTAATAATATCGATTCGTACAAAAGAAAAGGTTCTATATTGATTCAAACCAAATGATGTACCTATGGGATAGGGGAAGAGGAAGAAACCGAAGATTTCACATAGCACTCAAGATAGACATTTGGTTTGCATAGACAGACACCGTATGAAGACGTTATGAGGATTTGAAGTTTGTATACGCGCATAAGGATTATATATATATAATATATCCAAAAAATCAAAAACCATTTAAAATCGGAAAAAAAGACGAGGCAATTTTCCCGCCCCAGGGGAGTCGACCCCAGGATCGAACCCAAAAAGGTGGGTATCGACCCATGGGTCAAACCCCTAAGGGGGGGTCGACCCCTAGGGCTGAGGTGGCAGTCGATTTCTGGGGGCTAACAGCTATTAATAAAGGTCCATTACTCCTATTTTCTTACACTGAAATCAATGGAGGCCAAATGCTGTCGGTGCCTAGACTAAATCAAATCCTTTTCTTCTTATGCAATCAAAGATTAGAGGTTCAAGTGTAGATCTGTGACTCAACAACCTTCTCTTCTAGTTCTATTTTCTTAATCCAAACATTATGAGTTCAAAGTTACTTTTTGATTTAAACATGATATGACCGTAGTTTGGATCTATTCCTATGACTGAATTATACCAGACCTATTGTAAATTGTAAATCTATGACATTCTGAATTATTTATGACTTGGATCCCAATCTTTATCATCACAGATCTATTGCAACTTGTGAATTTATGATGTTATGACATGCTAAGACTTGGATCTAAATCTTTATCTGGACAGATCTACTTTTGATTTTAGATCTAGCTTATTATTTAGATACCTTGTGCCCATCATATTGGATCTGAACTGGTTGGACATCTAAATTAATATTTAGATCTTTTTATGCTTATTATGACATTCCTACTATGTTATAACTAGTTTAATTATCACAAGTTCACTAGATCTATTCTTATATGTCCACCATATCACTATGCCAGTATACATTTATGCTAGTTATGTTATAATAATCACTATAATCATATTCCCATCACCTTTCCTTTTGGTTATTTATGGCCAGGCTACTTTCTAGCCTAGGCATGCCACTAAATATATGTGAATGCGTTAGTTAGGGAACGAGGGAAAACAATAAAATTGGCATAACTCGGATAATTTTTATGAAAATGAATTTGAACATGTAATTCAATATGAGCATACTGGGGAAAAAGGGTCATGAACACCTATAAAGACATAGGTAAAAATTGGATGATAATAAAATGCCTAGGATTACAGTAATTAGAAATTGTAATTGCGCCTAGACACGGGGTTAGATTACACTTGTGGTGGAAGTCTGCCTGGAACCGCCCGGCATATCAAGCGACCACAAGTGGTGAATCTAATGTGGGAGGTCTAGGTGCACAAATACGAGACATACTAAAGCATGAGGTTGCCCAATTTGTGGAATAAGCCTGCCCGGACCCACCCGGCATATCCAACATCCACAAATCGTAGGCTTAATGTGGGAGGTCTATCATACTATAACCATAAATGAATGTAAACCTTGAATACTTAACCTTGTTGAATCCATAGGGATTTTATGAATAGGAATGTAAATTGGGGTTAAGTAAATTTGGTTGAATAGTGGGTGGGTTAAGTAAAGCTCAGGGGGTGGGTAATATTTATATATAGGCCCACAAACTTCACCTGATAAGGTTATGTAATTAAAGACACCTAGTGGTATACATAACCAATGGAAATATTAAAGTTATGTAATTAAGGACACCTTTTTTAGGTAAACATAACTTGTAGAAATGATAGGGTTGTGCAGTTAAAGACACCTAGTGGTATACATAACCGATGGAAATCCTACTGGGGATACAAGACAAGGGGGAGAGCTTGTATCATATTGTGTGGGACCCATTTCAGTCAGTAACCCATATAACCGTATTAAAATGAGTTCTCCGTCCTACGTCGGAGTCGGGGCATGCTTACTTGGCTGATTGTTAGAGATACAAACGTGAAGGACGGCGTGGGCGTCTCAAACCGATCGGGTCTTGTGCACATGGGCCAAGCAGAGGGGAATAAGACAACTGTTACACCTGTAGATATGGTTGTGCACATTATAAAGACGAGGGGTTGTCACTTTAGGAAGTGATACCTCCTACTATGGGGCCGACACAAGGTACCTACGTGGATTAGGTGGCCGATCGATTGGGGTAGTAGTTAGGATACATCTGGACGTATGTTTAAGTCTACCATTTGATAGTGTCGGGATCATATCATTCTGGTTATACTAGTATTAGTGTAGAGTAATCATTAGAGTAGCGTATACTCTCCATCATATTTACCTTGTCATACTTGCCTTATATGATGTTATCTTTCCTATCCACATTATATGCCTGTCATGCTACTTTTACTTATTTACTTGCTAAAAGTAACTGGACTCGCCAGACTTTATGCCTGACCCTTTTTGTTCCCTCTTCTTTCTTCCGTCCCCCCCCCCCCCAAGGTTGTCAGGGTGGGAATACTCAGGCTTGACCGTGATTCTTCTTTCATTTTGCTGGAGCTGCTTAGACGTATGGCTCAAGCTCCTATCTTTGCTACTATGGCTATATTTTATTTGGGTAATTTTGCTTCTTGTATGTACTCTGATGTTTTAAAGTACAAGAAAGTAGTTTTTATGATGTAATGGTTTTTGTGTATTTCAGACATGTGATGTTTTTGTACCACGATGTTTTATGACTAATAAAGGTTTTAATTCCGCTGTCATTTTGTATCTATCTTGTAATGTTTTTGTTTCTGTTTACCTATAACGCTTCACGAAACTTAATGCATTCCCTTTGTGAGTGACATTAACGGACGTGGGATGTCACATGGTTTGCCTAAACACAAATAATAAAAAAAATCCGTTTATGTGTTAACTACATTTTCTAAATGGTCATTTTTCCCGATATAAATGAGTTTTTAGTATTTTTGTATAAATGAAAACTCAAAAATAAAAAGAATAAACCAAACTTACCCTTAGTAAAGGTTGAAAACAACAAACTATACTTCTCACACAAGCATAAGTCCAAGCATTAAAATAAGGAAGAAAATTCACGAAGTTCAAAATTCTAATGATCGCGGACCATTGAATGGTATCGAAGGCCTTCCTAATGTCAAGTTTAATCACAGCTCTAGGGGAAATAAATTTGGTATTGTAACCCTTAATTAACTCATGACTAACAGTACATTGTCGAGAATGTTACGGTTTGGTAAAAAAGCAGATTGATTAGCCGAGATGAGGTTTGGCAATACATGTTTAAGCCTGTTGGCAATAAATTTTGTGATACATTTGTAAACAGTATTACAACATGAAATGGGCCTAAAGGAACTCACGTTATTAGCATTTGTAACATTAGGTATCAAAGCGATTACAGTCTTATTGAAAGCTTCAAACATTTGACCTTTCTTAAAAAATTGCTTAATTGCATTGCAAACATCAAATTGAACATTTGCCAACAAACAGTGTAGAAAACTGCATTATAGCCATCAGAGCCACTGCATGACTGTTTGTTCAAAGAGAATATGGCCTCCTTTATTTCAACATCAGTTATATCATTACCTATATATGCATTGTGTTCCAGTGTAAGTTTAGGCAAAAGCATAGGGTTGATTTTGTTAATCATGGGTATGAAATTGTCTTCATTGCCAAATATGTCAGAGAAATAATTAACAAAAGCATTTCGGATACCTGTTTGCGAGATGTGTACCTGTTCTTCCAAATCGGAAATCAAATGGTAATCCCTTTGACTTGCTTAGCTTTTAGGGCAACATGAAAGTAAGAAAAGTTTATGTCTCTGTCTTTAAAACCATTTTATTCTAGTTTTTCGCCTCTTCATCATAGCTTCCAAAAGCAAAGCTTATTTATGCTTACGTTAGTTGTCTGATTCAAGATTGGCTAAGTTGGGGTTAAGTGGATCATTCTGCATTTGCATTTGAGTACTTTCAAGTTGTCTAAGGAGCATATTATATTTCAGGCTTCCAATACCAAATTTCTTAGTCGACCAGTCTTTCAAGACATTCTTAAAAGCTTTAAGTTTTTTAAAGAGAACGTACATTGGGTTGCCAGTACAATTCACATCCCAAGTTTCCTTAACCAATGCAAGAAAACCCGGTTCCTTAGCCCAAATACCAAAGAATCTAAAACTAGGCATTCTAGCAATATTATTTTCATTCAAATGAATAACTTGGGGAGTGTGATCCGAGAGTATAGGTGTAGCAAGTTCATTAGAAAGGCACGGCCTTGTATTAAGTGCAACTAAGTTAAAAGTGAATGATCAATTTTCAAAAAAATTCTAATGCCATCTCTTTTGGAATTATTCCATGTAAATTCTGAACCTAAGGTGTCGATCTCAACTAGTTCAGATGGAACGACCCGAACTTCCCCGTAAAGGAAGGCCCGGATTTCTTTGGGAACAAGTTTAATCAGAACACAAACAGAAGAACATTTCATTGCTTATTACAACAATTTCATCCGAATACAAGAATATATAGAGTATGAATAAATATTACACATTTACTAAATATCAGAGATTTAAATTACATTTAAATACATAGCAGCAGAAAACAATACAAAGCACAACTGAAAGGAATATCGGATACAGAGCTTTCCGAATGTCATTCCAGCTGTAGACCAGGATCCTATGAATATAAATCTGCAAAAACCAAAACTACGAGCTGCCCGTGAAAATAGGGGCACCCAGAGTTTAGGTTAAAACAATAAACTCCAGGTCAGTCATGTGACTGCTGTAAGAACTAAAACAGTTATTTAAAACTTTACTTTAAATCAGATATATCAAAGGACTGGGCCGTATGACACGGAACGGGTTTCCTCCCAAGAATACCAGTGCATATAACAAAACAATGCAATGCTTTTTGGAAAAATGAAGCTATTATAAGACCTAGGTCCCATCACATAATGCAACGCAAGCCGGACGATAGGGTTTTCCCTTATAATAGCCAAACATTCTTGGCACGTTAAAACAAATCATTTTATATCATTATAAGTGCATAGTGTATAAAACAACATCAAATATAAATGTATCAATCCTAGACAGCATAGGTACCATATATCATGTCGCCAATACTAGGCTCTACAATCAAAACCGAAAATGTCAATTATTGGAAGTTGGATTTCCATCTGTGAACCAAGGCAAGGGATCGTCCTTACCACTTCGAGACACTCGAGCCCGTGTCTCAGGCAAGCGCGTAGACAAGCCTTGGATTGTCAAGGCCGGTCCACCCGATGTGGATTAAAATGCCTGAACACTACGTTTCCCTTCCCTATGTGGCGCCAATGAGCCAAATGACTCCATCGGTCCCGGATCGACTGATATAACTGAGGCACCTCTCTATCCATCATCCACATAAGTAAAACGCCAGGGCGTGCAAAATGCTGACACCACTCCTAGCTAGAATGAAATGCATGTCCTCCCTGAAGTCCTCTCCCGTTTCTGGTTCACACCGGGGTGTGAGGCTCGCGAATCAACGCTACACAAAGCTACGCTATATTAAAGCCGTGCTTTGATCATCAACCACAAGACCCTGATTTTCAACAGAAGCCTTGATCATTTGCATCTCAACATGCCACACTAGCAATTCACGCTATGCAACCGATGTATATCAATCACACAGAATGAACTCATATGTCAGACACACATCCATTTACAAGTCGGTTCTAGGACTGAACAAAACCGGAGGCACCTTATTCCTACCCCAAATGTCCAATATAGGGGAGAGGCCTTCGCATATCCGTCAATCTCCAAGTACGCCTGCACGATCACCACTTATTACCTCGCCTTAGGTGTACAGCCCAATCAAGACATCGGTAATCATCCAAACGATGTGAAGACCTCCGGTCTTCCACCACCGTCTCCATCCTCGGCACATCGTCGAATCAGTTATTCAGAATGGGATAAACCCGGTCTTTCTGAATAACTCGCGTATATAATAAACAAGTGCTACAAAAACACAACATACGCCTAATTCCAATCCATAATATTTCTTTATCCAAATATTCATATACTTTGGGAAAGGATCCCATTAATTGTATCAAAGATAAATTATTTAAATTTATTCTTTAATCTTCCTTTGGATATCAGTTCAATCTAATTAAAGATGCATTAAAACTCCACATGGTTTTAATCTTCCCAAAAATCAATACTAACGATTGTTTAACTTGGAAAACCATATCCTGTCTTTAACTGGGTTAAAGAACCAATGTCATTTAAAACACGATTCACGATAAACCCAAAATCTCATTCCATTCCATCAGCCTTTAACCGTAAATTAGCCAGTGAACAATTCCCTAAGTATTAACCCCGAAGGCCGAAACGAACATCAGATCGATACACAGGAAACCATTCAACTTAACTAATCTCTAGTTAGTTTATGATTTTCTTAACTCCATTGGGTCTAAGAATAGTATTATTAAAGATACCATTCACGACAACCCAAATCCCATTCCATTAATTATGGAATCTTAACGGAAAAACAAATCAATATATAAATGATATCAATTTCCATATCCGACCAATAATATAATTGGAATAACGGCAACGCCTCTTAAATTCCATATGTATTAATAGTCTTCATCCACAGAAGTTCATTTCGATTATTACCAAATCAAATTCCATTCGATTCCAATTTAATATATTAGATTGGAAAACGTTACCTTGGAAAATTCCCGTTAAATCTAAATAAAAAGATTTATAAATCCCAAATCACATTTCACTGTAAATCGAGTTAAAGAACGAATGTCATTAAAAACACAGTTCACAATAAACCCAATTCACATTAGCCACTAACTATAAATTAGTAAGAGAACAATCCCCTAAGTATTAACCCCGAAGGCCGAAACCAACGTCGGATCAATACCTAGGAAACCATTCAACTTAACTAATCTCCAGTTAGTTTCTAATTTTCTTAACTCCATTCGGTTCAAGAACAGTATTATTAAAGATACCATTCACGACGAACCCAACGTCCAATTTGATATTAAATACAAGGCTCTGAATAGAAAATATATCTGCTTATATTCAATATCAAATTCTGAAACCAACAAATATCATATTGGAATAACGATATATATATATATATGTATGTATGTATGTATGTATGTATGTATATCTTCCAAATTCCTCCATAATCTCCATAAAATCACGAAATCCAATATTGAAATATTCCGAGCATAATTTCGATTCAAATCCATTCCAATTCATATATTGGAAATCCTGGTTGTTATTTTTAAAACCATTTCAAATCCAATTTATTTATTTTAAAAATATTGGATTTATTATTCTAAGTCAAAACTAGTTCATTTCAATAAAAATCTATTTTTATCTTTTCAAATATGGAATTTTTTTTCATCCCAATTCTTTCCAAATCATTTCTTATGATTTTACACTAATTATTGATATTTTAATTAATTTTATCAAGGCCAGTACTGTCGATTTCCATAAACGGCCATCGAACTGCACTTACAACGATCTTTTCCAAATTTGATTTGGTTATAATTCCAAATCTAACCATTAGATTTCAAATCTCTAATATTCGTTAGAAAGCTCTTTTCGATACGAACCCAAAGGTTCCGGTTTTAGGAGAATCCGACGGTCGGATCTCCCGTAATGTCCATTTGAAGTCAATGGTCGAAATTCGCGAACTGCCGCGACGCGGTGCCTTCTATTCAGGCCATTATATTATATATATATATAATATATATTTCATCGATTTCCATTTAAAACGTAATTTATAAATCGTTTTAAATTCGTTTTCAAAACGATTTCAACTTCATATTCAATTTTTAATCAAAATTGAATATTTCATATCATCGATATATATAAATGATAATATTTTCAAAACATTAGATTTTGAAATCATTTCCTTTTCGATATTAATTATAAAAATGAATAAAATCGATATAAATATCGTTCACGTCAAAATGGCGTCAATCTAATCAACGCGGATTTATATATTTAAATATATTCGTGACCATCCCAAACCGGACACCAAAATCACATTTTTAATCCATTATTGATTTTTTTAAATGTTCATTATTTTAAAATAATCATTATTTTAAAATATTCATTCCTTTCTGAACTGGAATCAGACACAGTCAATTACCATATAATGCGATTACATGGATTTTATGCACACATGTATACAACAACAATCAAACACAGTCAACCATCATCCAGAGTGCATTCTACACTGCATAAGCATCAAATATAAACATTTAACGCTTATAACAGTCTGTCAACCAATCGATTGACATACTACTAAGCAATTGGGATTAGTGTATGTCAAATATCATCCCAATACCCATGTGGGGTTTCAATCAATCAAGCACAGATTTTATTTGTGCAGTTGGGCGATATGTAAAATTTTATCGTCCCAATCAATGTCAGATGAATGTGTGTTCATAAACAAACCATCTGATTTGTAAATGAATATTTATTTTATTCTTATACACGTTAAAAATTATATTTTTAACAATAAAATATTTATTCAATTCATTTACACAACAAAAATAATATTTTTATTGTTCTAACATATTTTAGAAAATTTTGTCGGCATAATGGCGCGATATCAAAATCGGGTAATGTCTAGCATTACCCCTCTCCTGATATTGGCTCACGCCATACCCACATAACAGTTCTAATCAATTCATTTCACCCAAACAACCAAATTCAACCAACTAATCTAATCAACCAAACAAACAATCAAACAAGTCGTCCATGGTCTGTGGACGACGGGGAAAAGTTTATATATGCAGTTAAAAATAAATAATTGTATACAAGAGATTTCAGTGAGAAGTTCTCACCTTTGGGTGCCACTCCGCCATTCTTTCCTTCTGAACGGTATGGATTCCGTTTTGATTTCCATCGATACCATCGCTATCTTTTCCCGCTGTTCACAATAAAAATCACATTTTTACGATGACATTTCATAGATAAAAATCAATTATTTTTATAGCTTTTTTCTATATAAAAAATATATTTTTATATTTCTACTTCTTGTATAAAAAACCGAATCTTTATCGTTGCTATATGTATAAAAATCACTTCTTTATTCGATTAAAAATCCAACCTTTACATCGGTAAAAATCTCGTCTGTACGCCGTTAAAAATCTAATCTTTCCTTTGTTAAAAATCTAGTCTTTTCTTGTTTAAAAATCTAAACTTTATCGCTATAAAAATCTTATCTTTTTATATTTAAAAATTTGCTCCTTTCATATTTAAAAATACGGCCTTTTCATTTCTAAAAATAAATTCTTTTCGTATTTGAAAATAATAGCGTTATATATATTAAAAATATAATATTGATCATTAAAAATATAATCTTTACTTTAAATAAAAATCGAGTCTTTTCTTATCAAATATAAAAAAAATCTGATTTTTTTCCTAAGCTATAATATACATAAAAATCTGATTTTTATTAAACAAATCCAAACAAAAACTTACATCGTTTATTAGAGGGAGGGGAAATCGTAGTTCATCGGAGGAGGAGGGCTTCAGGGGGACGACGGCGTTGGCTAGGGTGGTGACAGAGGCGGTTTGCCTCGATTTGGGATTAGGGCGCGGTTGTGGAAGGAGTAAGAGAGAGGGGGCCTGCTGGAGCGGACGGGGGTTGTCAAAGGGGGGGTCTGCTGCGATGGCGACCTTGAACGGAGGGCAACGATTTCTCGAAGTGGGCGTTTGATTTGGGGATTCTTCACATTGTAGAAAAAGGGGAACGGGGAAGGAGATGGTGCCCGGAGGAGGAGTGCTCGACGACGCCGACGGCGGGTGGAGGGCGCTTCGATAGGGCGAAGGTCCTAGGAAGGCGTCGGCTTTCAGATAAAGGGGCGAGGACTTTTTTTTAGTTTAGATCTGAAATCGAGAGAGAGAAAGTAAAAAGGGAGAGAGCCTATATATAAAATAATATTTAATTAAATTATTTTTAATTTCAAAAAGTTTATTTTAAACTCGAACTCCCATTCGAACCGACCGACCGTCATCCCTAGCTGATTACCCCCATTCCAAACTCAATGGGAAATGTTTTGTAAGCCAATTCCACCGTCATGATCAGTTTCCGTTAAATTTAAAATATAAATCAATATATTCTAAATTTAAACGCACATTTTAATTTACCGAGGCTGCATACTGACTCTAAAAATTCCAGAAAAATCATTTCTAGTTTCATACAGACGATACGATCCTAACTAAACTAATTTCGTCAAATTTGAAGACCATTGGAAAAATGGTCATTTCTGGTCGATCCAAATTGACTGAAAATAACCAAACACGTTTTCTTTTGCCACGCTCACATATTAATCCCAAAAATTATGAATTTTGGAATCTAGCAAAACTTGACATCCCGGATCCAAGAAAAGTGGTTTCGTCAAAAACGGACGGAGGTCCTTTGCAAAATTTCCATTTTTAAGGGCTATATTTCCATAGCGACTATTCTGAATTTTCATCTGGACATAACTTTTTATTCCCACTATGAAATCTCAATTTTTTGGATTCGTGGTCAAGATATTTTCAAATAGATTCTAATATTTTTGGTTTCGCTAAAATTCAGTTTATTTTGAATCATGTACACTCATTTGAAATCGAATTTTCAAACTACCGCGCCATTTCCCATTCCTTTTATAATAAAATAAATATTTATACTCTAACTTCGATTTAAAGGAACTTATACGTTCTAATTATATTCAAAATAAATTTCTCATTGTCATTATTTAAAATAGTTCATTTTAAATATTCAAAATTCTTCAAAATCGCCAAAATAAAATTTTTAAATTGGTTTGGATTTTCCGGGTTGTTACAATCTCCCTCACTTAAAATCTTTTCGTCCCCGAAAAGGAACGGAGCTGCAAGTTGTTTAACTAATCAACTCAACTTTCATTATGGCTTAAGTTCTTCAACTTTTCAGTTTCTAAGAACTTTTCAAATTCTTCAAAAATTTGGCTAACACCCAAAATTTTCGAAAATTTTCGCCATAACCACCTCTGTACGGGAGCACCGGGAAAATCCCGAAATTGCCATATAGGCCTCTCCAATCCAAAAAGAAAAAGAAACAGCCAAGCGGCTAGCCAATCGGCTCATAAAATCATCAAAAACCCCCAAGAAATACAATAAACATGTACCTATTTGTCAGGAAAACAATTTTATTCCTCTGCTCTAACCTCTCTGCTATGACCTGTTCAATGTATATGCATGCAATTTCAAACAATTTTCAATACAGTTCAACATTTGAGACAATTTGGCTAAATTTACCTTACATTCCCACAATGGTTTTATTGGTTAACTAATAATCATATAACATAACCATTAATCAATTAGTTGATTAGCTTTTCAAATTCATAACTTGATACATAGTCCAAAAATCATATTTTTGATGCCAAATCACAACAATAAGCCCTATCTAGTTTTGGTTCTCACAGCAATCTAATGGAAATATACAGATATCCCACATTCGAAACTCGAATATAAATTCTAATGATACTCGAGTAATCATCAGAATCATCTCAGGGCGACTAGAGTGTGATTCTATATCTATCCAGCATATTAAAACTTCAAATATACATGGATCAAACGTATATGCAAAATCTTTATATACTCGATTGTCCAAATCAGTATAAAGTAAATATTCAAATACGAATAATAAAGTTTAAATTTTCAAACCAAAATTGGTTTTCATTTTAAAAATATACTCTTCCGACTCATTCTAGGATACTACTGATCCTATCTCTAACGAGTCATTCCCATTGGACATTACTAATCCAATCTCTGATGAATTCTTTCATTTGGTTCCAAAGTGTCAGGTTCTCGAGCTTTGTAAACCAAAGCTCTGATACCAAAATGGAACGACCAGAACTTCCCCGTAAAGGAAGGCCTGGATTTCTTTGGGAACAAGCCTAATCAGAACATAAACAGAAGAAAATTTCATTGCTTATTACAACAATTTCATCAGAATACAATAATATACAGAGTACGAATTAATATTACACATTTACTAAATATCAGAGATTTAAATTCCTTTTAAATACATAGCAGCGGAAAACAATACAAAACACAACTGAAAGGAATATATAGATATAGAGCTTTCCGAATATCATTCCAGCTGTAGACCAGGATCCTGTGAATATAAATCTGCAAAAACCAAAACTACTAGCTGCCCGTGTGGTAATAGGGGCACCCAGATTTTAGGTTAAAACAATAAACTCCAGTTCAGTCATATGACTGTTGTGAGAACTAAAACAGTTATTTAAACTTTACTTTAAATCAGATATATCAAGGGACCGTGCCATATGACACGGAACAGGTTTCCACCTAAGAATACCAGTGCATATAACAAAACAACGCAATGCTTTTTGGAAAAATGAAGCTATTATAAGACCCAGGCCCCATCACACAATGCAACGCAAGACGGAGTATAGGGTTTTCCCTTATAATAGCCAAACATGCTTGGTACGTTAAAACAAATCATTTGATACTATTATAAGTGCATAGTGCATAAAACAACTTCAAATATAAATGTATCAATCCTAGACGGCATGGGTACCATATATCATGTCGCCAATACTAGGCTCTACAATCAAAACCGCAAATGTAACGTATTGGAAGTTGGATTTCCATCTGTGAACCAAGGCAAGGGATCGTCCTTACCGCTTCAAGACGCTCTAGCCCGTGTCTCAGGCAAGCTCGTAGACAAGCCATGGATCATCAGGGCCCGTCCACCCGATGTGCATTAAAATGCCTGAACACTACGTTTCCCCGCCCTATGGGGCGTCTATGAGACAGATGACTCCATCGGTCTCGGATCGACCGATATAACTGAGGCGCCTCGCTATCCATCATCCACATAAGTAAAATGCCAGGGCATGCAAAATGCTGACAGCACTACTAGCTAGAAGGAAACGCATGTCCTCCCTGAAGTCCTCTCCCGTTCCTGGTTCACACTGGGGTGTGAGGCTCGCGAATCAAAGCTACACAAAGATACGCTATATTAAAGCCGTGCTTTAATCATCAACCACAAGACCCTGCTTTTCAACAGAAGCCTTGATCATTTGCATCTCAGCATGCCACACAGGCAATTCATGTTATGCAACCGATGTATATCAATCACACAGAATAAAATTCGATGTCAGACACACATCCATTTACAAGTCCATTCTGGGTCTGAACGAAATCGGAGGCACCTTATTCCTCCCCCATATGTCAAGTACATGTGAGAGGCCCTCGCATATCCATCGATCTCCAAGTACGTCTGGACAATCACCACTTATTACCTCGCCTTGGGTGTACAGCCCAATCAAGACATCGGTAATAATCCAAACGATGTGAAGACCTCTTGCAACGACCGGGAATTCCGCTCGATCCGAATCAGTCGCTAAGCCGATCAAGACCGTTCGAAACTCCTGATTGTTTCGAGAACACGACAAAATAGAACGCAGACGGAAAAACATTTCATTGTTAATTACAACAATTCATCATAATACAAGAATATACAGAGTATAAAAAAATAATATACATTTACCAAATATCGGAGATTACAATAAATTACATAGCAGCGGAATATAATACAATACACAACTGAAGGAGATGTACGGATACAAAGCTTTCCGGATATCATTCCAGCTGTAAACCAGGATCCTATGAATATAAATCGGCAAAACCGAAACTACTAGCTGCCCGTGTCAAAATAAGGGCACCCAGAGTTTAGGTTAAAACAATGAATTCTAGGTCAGTCATGGGACTAGTGTGAGAACTAAAACAGTTAATAATCTTTATTTTAAAGTTCGGTAAATCAAGGGACCACGCCGTAAAACACAGAACGGGTTTCCTCCCAAGAACACCAGTGCATAAAACAAACAACGCAATGCTAAATAAAGAAAAATGAAGTTATTATAAGACCCAGGTCCTATCACACAATGCAACGCAAGCCGGGGCATAGGGTTTTACCTTATAATAGCCAAAGAATGCTTGATACGTGAAGTTTCATGTTTTATTATTACTATAAGTGCATAGTGTCAAAGCAATTTCAAATCATAAATATCAATCATAGATGGCATGGGTACCATATATCACGTCGCCATACTAGTTTCACAATTAAAACCGCAAAGTCACATATTTGGAAATTGGATTTCCATCTGCGAACTGAGGCTAGGGATCGTCCTCTACCGATTCGAGACAATCTAGCCCATGTCTCAGGCAAGCGCGCAGATAAGCCTTGGATCGTCAGGGCCGGTCCACCGATGTGGATTAGTATGCCTGAACACTTCGTCTCTCCGCCCTATGGGGCGTAAATGAGCCAACGAATGACTCCATCGATCCCGGATCGACCGATATAACCAAGGCGCCTCGCAGCAGCAACAACCACTTAAGTCAAACTCGACAGGGCGTGTAAAACCACTGACGCCACTTCTAGCTAGAAAGAAACGCATGTCCTCCCTGAGGTCCTTCTCCCGTTTTTGGTTCACAACAGGGGTGTGAGGCTCGCGAATTCACGTTACACAAAGTTGTGCCACACAGGCCGTGCTTTGATCATCAACCACAAGACTTTGCTTTTCAACAGAAGCCTTGATCAATTTCCACTTAGGCATGCCACACAGGCAATTCACTCCATGCGTTTGATATCCATCAATATATAACCCCTGAGCTCGTACGTCTCAGAGAAGGGCGTTAAGCAAGAGAATAAATTCTCCGCCGCCAAACAGATATATATTTAATAGAAATCAATCACACATACTAAAATCCAATGTCAGACACACTGTCTATTTACAAGTTCGTTCTGGGTCTGAACGAAACCAGAGGCACCTAGTACCCTGCATATCCATCGATCTCCAAGTACGTCTGGATGATCACCAACTGTTTCCATCTTCTTGGGTGTACAGCCCAATCAAGATCATCAGTAATTATCCAGACGACGTGAAGACCTCCGGTCTTCAACCACCGTCTTCATCTTCGACACCACGTCGAATTAGTTATTCAGAATGGGATAAACCCCGTCTTTCTGAACAACTCGCGTATATAATAAACACGTGTTACACAAACACAACATACGCCTCAATCCAATTCAGAATATTCTTTTATTCAAATATTCTTATACTTTGGGAAAGGTTCCCATTAATTTTATCAAAGATAAATTCTTTAAATTTATTCTTTAATCTCCTTTTTGAATATCAATTCAAACTAGTAGGGGTTTGCAAACCACACCGGAGTAATCATTTATTTTATTTCCCAATCCCCACCTATTCAACCCATGAAGTAAAACTGGTAATACTTCATATCTAACACCACGGTGTTATCGGTAAATTCAATTACCATTTCACGTTCAAATCTAATTAAAGATTTAACTATCGCCTGGAGTAAAACTGGTGATACTCCATTCTCGATCCTTTCAATCTAATTAAAGATTCATTAAAACTCCACTTAGTTTTAATCTTTAACTGGGTTAAAGAATCTGTGTCATTTAAAAACACGGTTCACGATAAACCCAAAATCACATTCCATTAATTATCGGGTTAAAGAACAAGTGTTATTTAAAACACTGTTCATGATAAACCCAAAAATCATTACCAATTCAATTCCAATTAAATATTATTTAATTGGTACTCTTTATTAAATCTAAATAAAAAGATTTAATCTTTTTCTCCACTGGGTTTAAGAACAGTGTTAATGAAGACACCATTCACGACAAACCCAAATCACATTTGATATCAAAAACAAGGCTCTGAATAGAAAATATACCGGCATATATTCAATATCAAATTCTACGACCAACAAATATCGTATTGGAAATAACGATATTAATATATCTTTCAAATTCCCATAACAATATCTGTATCATCACGAAATCCAACATCGAAATATTCCGAAGACAATTTCAATTCAAATCTATTCCAATTCAATTCCTGGAATTTTTGGTTATTTTCAAAGCCATTTCAAATCCAATTTATTTATTTAAAAAATAAATCGAATTATAGTTCTAGTTCAAAACTAGTTCATTTCGATAAAAATCTATTTTTATCTTTTCAAATATGGAGTTTTTCATCCCAATTCTTCACAAATCATTTCTTATGATTTTACACAAATTATCACTATTTCTAATAATTTTATCAAGGCTCGTACAGTCGATTTCCATCAACGGCCATCGAACTGCACTTACAGCGACCTTTTCCAAATTTGATTTGGACATAATTCCAAATCCAGCCGTTAGATTTCTAATTTCTTATATTCGTTAGAAAGCTCGTTTTCGATACGAACCCAACGGTTCTGGTTTTAGGAGGATCCGACGGTCGGATCTCCCGTAATGTCTGCTCGAAGTCAACGGTCGAAATTCACGAACTACCGCAGCGCGGCGCGTTCTATTTAGGCCATTATATATTATATATATATATATATAATATACTTCATCAATTTCTATTTAAAATGAATTTTATAAATCATTTTAAATTAGTTTTCAAAACGATTTCAACTTCATATTCAATTTCAAATCAAAATTGAATATTCCACTATAAATTCGTTTTAAAATTCATTTCAAATCAATTTCAATTCAAATCGATTTCAATACAATTTCAATTCGTTTTAAATTCAATTTAAAAAGGTTTCAATTCTGTTTCAATTTAATTCGAATTTCAATTCAATTCTATTTAATTCGAATTTCAGTTCAATTCTATTTTAATTCGAAATTCTATTCAATTCGAATTTCTATTCAGTTCTATTCAATTCGAATTTCTATTCAATTCTATTCAATTCGAATTTCTATTCAATTCTATTTAATTTCAATTCGAATTCAATTCATTTCATTTCAATTCGAATTCAATTCAATTCAAAATATCAGATTTTGAATTCACTTTCGATATTCATTGTAAAATGAATAAAATCGACAAAATTCCCGTTCATGTTAAAATGACGTTTAACTACTTAACATGGCTTCACATTTCAATATTCACTAAATATTATTTTAAAATATTTATTAATTCTGAACTAGAATCAGACACAGTAAAGTACCATATAATGTGGATTATATGGATTTCATCCAATTCAAATACACAACAATGACGATAAACAATCAACCATCATCCAAAGTGCGTTCTACACTGTATAAGCATCAAGTATAAATATTTAACGCTTATGACAGTCTGTCAATCAATTGATCGACATACAACTAATTATTGGGTTTAGTGTATGTCATATATCATCCCAATACCCGTGTGGGGTTTCAAACAATCAAACACAGATTTTATTTGTGTAGTTGGGCGATGTGTAAAATTTATCATCCCAATCAATATCAGTCAAATGAGTGTATATAAATGAATCGTTCGATTTGTTTATATTAATTTATTTTATTTCATATACACGTAAAAAATTCTATTTTTAACTATATAATATTTTTAACTGTATAAATATTTTATTTCATTTCACATCACACAATCAACTACACATCAAAATCAAACAAACAAGCATACAAGCCGTCCATGGTCTGTGGACGACGGGTGTCGGGTGCTACTAAACACCGTCTGCATCCTAGTATATATTTTAACTAGAAAATTAAATTAAAGGTGAGAAGTTCTCACCAAAGCTAATCCAAACGCCATGACTCTTTGTAGGTAGGAAATCTTCATCGTCACTCCTCTTGTCACTTTCATCATCCGCATGTGCTACATATATAAAAATTGAATTTTTATCTTCACCTCATATATATAAAAATCAATTTTTTATCTTCACTTCGTTATAAAAATTATATTTTTATATTGCTCTTCTCCTAATAAAGAATATATTTTTACAACGCTATACATATGTAAAAGATTATATTTTTACATAGATTAAAAATCGAGTCTTTACATAGTTAAAAATATCATCTTTCTCTAAATAAAAATATCGTCTTTCTCTAAATAGAAATACGATCTTTCTCTAAATAAAAATACGGTCTTTTCATATAATAAAAATCTAATTTTTACCTCGCTAACTTCTTAATAAAAATCAAACCTTTTCCTACATTAAAATTTTAATCTTTCCTATTTAAAAATAACTATCCTTTCTACTAAAAAATCATATACAAACGGATCTCAATTAAAAAAAACTGATTTAAATAGAATTTTAAAAGAAGAAGCTCACCTTTTACGTTGAATTCTAGTTGAAGGGGGGAGTTGCTCATGGTTTCTGGAGCATGGAGGTGGGGCGCAGGTGATAGGGAAGGCTGCGGCGTGGGGGTGTGGCGCGTTGGGCCAGAGGAGCGCCGGAAATCGAGATCGCGAGAGGTGGCGGTTGCTGCTGCGTCGGATCTCGTGGCTGAAGGGAGGAGAGTCGATGCGAGAAGGAGGAGGAGGAGATGCGAAGGTCCTTGGGGTTGTGCGGTGACAGGTACGACGGTGGGTGGGGCTGCGATGGGAGGCGGCGGGGCTAGGGCAAGGGCGCGTCGGGTTTTTTTTCTTTTCTTTCTGAAATGAAGTCAACGATAGGGAAGGGGGGTTTAAGGAGAAATATAAATAATTATAAATATTTAATTAATTAATTTCTTCCATACAGTCACTTTTTTCATTCGATCTCCAAACGAGACCCGACGACTGTCGCTCCTAGCTAATTACCCCCATTCCGAACACAATGGGATATGTATCGTAAGCTGATTCAATCGTTTCGATCAGTTTTCGTCAAAATCAACATATAACTCTGTACATTGAATTTGAACGCACATTTCAATTTACCGGGGTCACATACTAACTCGAAAAATTTCAGAAAAATATTTTCTAGCTTCGTATTGACGATACGGTCCAAACAAAACTAATTTCGTCGAATTCTGAGACCGTTTGAAAAATGGTCATTTTCCAGTCGATTAAAATCAACTGAAACTGGCCAAACGCGTTTTCCCTTGCCACGCTCACATATTGATTCGAAAAATTATGAATTTTGAAACCTAGCTATAACTTGACACCACGGATCCAACAAAAGTGGTTTCGTCGAAATCCGAGGTCGTTTGCAAATTTTCCATTTTTAAGGGCCAGAATTCCATAGCGACTATTCTGAATTTTCAACTGGACATATCTTTTGATTCCCGCTATGAAATTTCAATTTTTCGGATTCATTGGATATTCACAAATAGATTCAAATATTTTTGGTTTCACTAAAATCTGGTTTATTTTGAATCCTGTACATTTCAAATTATCGAACAACCACGCCATTTTCAATTCTATTTATAAATTAAAATAAATATTGATATTCTAACGACGATCTATATAAATATATATGTTTGAATTCTATTCAAAATAATATTTTCGTCATTTTTATTTAAAATAATCTATTTTAAATATTCGAAATTCATTAAAATTGCCAAAATAAAAATTTTAAATTGGCTCGGATTTCCGGGTTATTACAATCTCCCCCACTTAAAACTTTTCGTCCCCGAAAAGGAACGAAGTCGAAAGTTGTTTAACTAATCAACTCAACTTTCATTATTTTCTTTACGACTTAAGTTTTTCAACTTTTCATTTCCTAAAAACTTTTCAAATTTTTCAAAAATTTGGCTAACACCCTAAATTTTCGAAAAATTTCGCCATAACCTCCCCTGCACCGGGGACTTCGGGATATTTCATATAGCCTACCATGGCCTTCTTCAGTCAAAAAGAAAAAGCCAATCGGCTCAAAAAATCATCATTACCCGAACAAAACAGTAAATTATGGTAAACATGTACCTATTTGTCGGGCAAACAATTTTATTCATCTTCTCTAGCCTCGTTGCTATTACCAGTTCAATGTAAGTACATGTATATGCAAGCAAATGCGACTAATTTTCAATACAACTAACTATTTGGTTCAATTTGGCCAAATGGTTCAACATTTAATTAATCCAAACAATAATCAAACAACACAACCAGCAATCAATTAGTTGATTAGCTTTTCAAATTCATAACTTTAATACATAGTCAAAAATCACATTTTTGATGACAAATCACAACAATAAGCCCTATCTTGGAAATATTTAGAAATCCCACTTTCGAAACTCGAACACCAATTCTGATGATGTCTAGACTATCATCAGAATCATCTCCGGGCGACTAGAGTGTGATTCTATATCTACCCAATATATTAAAACATCAAATACACGCGGATCAGACGTATATGCAAAATCTTTATGCACCGGATAGTCCAAATCAATATAAATAAATATTCAAATACGAATAACTGAATTAAATTTTCAAAACAAAATTTGTTGTCATTTTAAAAATATACTCTTCACACTCGTTCTAGGATACTACTGATCCTATCTCTATCGAGTCATTCTCGTTGGATATTACTAATCCAACCTCTGATGAATTCTTTCGTATGGTTCTAACGTTCCTTGTTCTCTGAGCTTTGTAAACCAAAGCTCTGATACCACGATGTAACGACCGGGAATTCCTCTCGATCTGAATCAGTCGCTAAACCGATCAAGACCGTTCGAAACGCCTGATTGTTTCGAGAACACGAAAAAATAGAACGCAAACGGAAGAACATTTCATTGTTAATTAATACAATTCATCATAATACAAGAATATACAGAGTATAAACAAATAATATACATTTACCAAATATCGGAGATTACAATAAATTACATAGCAGCGGAAAATAATACAATACACAACTGAAGGAGATATACGGATACAAAGCTTTCCGGATATCATTCCAGCTGTAAACCAGGATCCTGTGAATATAAATCTACAAAACCGAAACTACTAGCTGCCCGTGTCAAAATAAGGGCACTCAGATTTTAGGTTAAAACAATAAACTCCAGGTCAGTCATAGGACTGGGGTGAGAACTAAAACAGTTATTAATCTTTATTTTAAAGTTCGGTAAATCAAGGGACCACGCCGCATAACACGGAACGAGTTTCCTCCCAAGAACACCAGTGCATAAAACAAATAGCGCAATGCTAAATAAAGAAAAATGAAGCTATTATAAGACCCAGGTCCTATCACACAATGCAACGCATGTCGGGGGATAAGGTTTTACCTTATAATAGCCAAAGGATGCTTGATATGGTAAATTTCATGTTTTATTATTACTATAAGTGCATAGTGTCAAAACAATTTCAAATCATAAATATCAATCATAGACGGCATGGGTACCATATATCATGTCACCATACTAGTTTCACAATTAAAACTGCAATGTCACGTATTTGGAAATTGGATTTCCATCTGCTAACTGAGTCTAGGGATCGTCCTCTACCGATTCGAGACAATCTAGCCCATGTCTCAGGCAAGCGCGCAGACAAGCCTTGGATCGTTAGGGCCAGTCCACCGATGTGGATTACTATGCCTGAACACTACGTCTCTCCGCCCTATGCGGCGTAAATGAGACAACGAATGACTCCATCGGTCCCGGGTCGACCGATATAACCGAGGCGCCTCGCAACAGCAACAACCACTTAAGTCAAACTCGACAGGGCGTGTAAAACCACTGACACCACTTCTAGCTAGAAAGAAACGCATGTCCTCCCTGAGGTCCTTCTCCCGTTTTTGGTTCACAACAGGGGTGTGAGGCTCGCGAATTCACGTTACACAAAGTTGTGCCACACAGGCCGTGCTTTGATCATCAACCACAAGACTTTGCTTTTCAACAGAAGCCTTGATCAATTTCCACTTAGGCATGCCACACAGGCAATTCACTCCATGCGTTTGATATCCATCAATGTATAACCCCTGAGCTCGTACGTCTCAGAGAAGGGCGTTAAGCAAGAGAATAAATTCTCCGCCGCCAAACAGATATATATTTAATAGAAATCAATCACACATACTAAAATCCAATGTCAGACACACTGTCTATTTACAAGTTCGTTCTGGGTCTGAACGAAAACGGAGGCACCTAGTACCCCGCATATCCATCGATCTCCAAGTACATCTGGACGATCACCAACTGTTTCCATCTTCTTGGGTGTACAGCCCAATCAAGATCATCAGTAATTATCCAGACGACGTGAAGACCTCTGGTCTTCAACCGCCGTCTTCATCTTCGACACCACGTCAACTTAGTTATTCAGAATGGTATAAACCCGGTCCTTCTGAACAATTCGCATATATAATAAACACGTGTTACACAAACACAACATACGCCTCAATCCAATTCAGAATATTCTTTTATTCAAATATTCTTATACTTTGGGAAAGGTTCCCATTAGTTTTATCAAAGATAAATTTTTTAAATTTATTCTTTCATCTCCTTTTTGAATATCAATTCAAACTAGTCGGGGTTAGCGAACCACACCAGAGTAATCATTTATTTTATTTCTCAATCCCCACCTATTCATCCCATGAAGTAAAACTGGTAATACTTCATATCTAACACCATGGTGTTATCGGTAAATTCAATTACCATTTCACGTTCAAATCTAATTAAAGATTTAACTATCGCCTGGAGTAAAACTGGTGATACTCCATTATCGATCCTTTCAAACTAATTAAAGATTCATTAAAACTCCACTTAGTTTTAATCTTTAATTGGGTTAAAGAATCAGTGTCATTTAAAAACACGGTTCACGATAAACCCAAAATCACATTCCATTAATTATCGGGTTAAAGAACAAGTGCTATTTAAAACACTATTCACGATAAACCCAAAAATCAATACCAATTCAATTCCAATTAAATATTATTTAATTGGTACTCTTCATTAAATCTAAATAAAAAGATTTAATCTTTTTCTGCACTGGGTTTAAGAACAGTGTTAATGAAGACACCATTCACGACAAACCCAAATCACATTTGATATTAAATACAAGGCTATGAATAGAAAATATACCGGCATATATTCAATAACAAATTCTACGACCAACAAATATCTTATTGGAAACAACGATATTAATATATCTTTCAAATTCCCATAACAATATCTGTATCATGACGAAATCCAACATCGAAATATTCCGAAGACAATTTCGATTCAATTCTATTCCAATTCTATTCCTGGAATTTCTGGTTATTTTCAAAGCCATTTCAAATCCAATTTATTTATTTAAAAAATAAATAGAATTATAATTCTAGTTCAAAACTAGTTCATTTCGATAAATATCTATTTTTATCTTTTCAAATATGGAGTTTTTATCCCAATTCTTCACAAATCATTTCTTATGATTTTACACAAATTATCACTATTTTTAATAATTTTATCAATGCCTGTACAGTCGATTTCCAACAACGGCCATCGAACTGCACTTACAACGACCTTTTCCAAATTTGATTTAGACATAATTCCAAATCCAACCATTAGATTTCTAATTCTTATATTCGTTAGAAAGCTCTCTTCGATATGAACCCAACGGTTCCAGTTTTAGAAGGATCCGACTGTCGGATCCCCTGTAATGTCCGCTCGAAGTCAATGGTCGAAATTCACGAACTACCGCAGCGCGACGTTCTATTCAGGCCATTATATTATATTATATATATATATTATATATGTATATAATATATACTGTTTTAATCAAAATATGATCAAACACCAAATACGATGCTCTAAAGAGTGCGTCGCCCATTCAGTGGCAAGGTGCTAAGAAAGCACGTTTCCAAATTAGGGGAGAGACACTATAAAAAGCATGTATGAAGAAATGTGAGACCGCAATTCGCAAAAACAAAGCCATAAGAGAGAGGAACACACAATTTTTAGAGTGGTTCGGTCAAACGTGACCTACGTCCACTATGCAAACATTTTCCATTATCACTTTCATGATTCCAAGTACAATGCCATACAAATCTCCCTCAATTTACAATGAATCTCTGATTTCTCCCTCTTTGATGTTAATCGCACTTGAATTAGCTAGTGGATCGGTTAGATCTCCCCAAGTATTGATTGAAATGGATGAAAAGCCTTCAATGCTTCACTTTAGAGGTAGATCTCTTCGAATCCATAGCATTTTTGATAGTAGATCCAAGCTTCTAGAGAGAATTCAATGTAGACTTGTGTTGCTTAAGTGGAGCTTGAATGGGTTTCCATGGATAAAGCTTGAGAATGCCTTGGAGAAATGATTTTAGCAGCCCTTCGGGGTGTTGGAATCCTCCCCTTTGAGTGTAGAGAAAGGGGGTATTTATAGTTGTAGTTGAGGGGTAGTGGCACACTTGTAATTTGAAGTGTATAGTTGGCGCTAGGTTGGCGGTGAGTTGGCGCTGGGTTGGCATAAGAACACCGACCAGCTTTATGTTCTTCGCTGCCTTCCGCCTCTCCTGTTTTATATCGACCCGCATGTGAACAATATTGGACTGTCCAGGATGAATCGTTTAAGGCCGACCAGGCGTAATTCCAATGTACCGACCCAATAGCTTTGTATTATGCAATTTTGTCTTCTTGTGAGATATGGGATCCAATATTATTACTTTTCCATTCCTTTATCTCTTCTTCACTACCTCCAGCAAGTCCATTCTTCACTTAATTAGTTCTGCCCGACCGCTGGAGAGCTGCAAGTCCATGCTTGCTTCATGCTCGACCAGTCTTCCATACACTGGTGCTCGACCGAGTTCTTGGGATGAAGACTGCTGCTCGACCGGCTCGGTGGAGGGTTTGCTCGGCCACGCGATACATGAGAGCGATGATGCTTGAGCCGTCAGGTTGGTGGTGATCGATCCCTCTTTCAAGTGGTGCTCAAGCTGTTGGATTTGCAATGACCGACCAGATGGTTCAAGATCGACCAGGTGGAAGTTCGACCGGACCATGCTCGCTCCAAGCTCGACCAGGAGGAGGCTGATGTCGCGACCGACCAGGTGGCGCTCCTCCCAAGACCGACCAGCTGGCTGATGTTTGAGCGACCAACACTTAGAGAGAGGAGACCGACTAATACCCGAAGTCTGTACGTCCAGCTTGTGTTTGATGAAATGCTGGTGAGAATTCTTGGATAGCTAACATTTGCCCCTCGAAGCTTGTATTTTTGCTTGCGAGAAATACGGGCTTCGAAATGAACGTTTCTATCATGGTCTGCGTTGGAATCCAGTCATAGCTTTCCGCTTGCTATTTGAAAATCATGATTTAATACTTAGACTAGTTGATTCCGAACGATCCAAGTTATGAACTTGTTGACTGGACTTTGTGTCTCGTAGAACCTGTTCTGATCGGATCAATACTTTGCTTTGTACTTCTGATGCCAAGGCGATTGTGGCCGTTGGGTGGATCAGAATTTTGTATTTAACTGATTAATTTGGACTTCTACGTGGAGAAGTCATTGTATCTTTCTGCCTTCGCTTGAAAAGGTCTTATGTAAGGTGCCCCCGCCAGGGGAGGACTTTGGGTTTGATGCCCCCTGCTAGGGGAGGACTTTATGTTGGATGCCCCCGCTAGGGGAGGACTTGGGATTTGATGCCTCCGCTAGGGGAGGACTTTATGTTGGATGCCCCCGCTAGAGGAGGACTTGGGATTTAATGCCCCCGCATGGGGAGGACTTTCGTCGTTGCTCTCACGAAGAGGGTCTAGACTTTTTTATGCCCCCGCATGGGGAGGTCTTTCGCCGTTGCTCTCACGAAGAGGGTCTAGACTTTTTATGCCCCCACATGGGGAGGTCTTTCGCCGTTGCTCTCACGAAGAGGGTCTAGACTTTTTTATGCCCCCGCATGGGGAGGTCTTTCGCCGTTGCTCTCACGAAGAGGGGCTATACTTTTTTATGCCCCCGCATGGGGAGGTCTTTCGTCGTTGCTCTCACGAAGAGAGGCTAGACTTTTTTATGCCCCCGCATGGGGAGGTCTTTCGCCGTTGCTCTCACGAAGAGAGGCTAGACTTTTTTATGCCATCGCATGGGGAGGTCTTTCGCCGTTGCTCTCACGAAGAGAGGCTAGACTTTTTTGTGCCCCCGCATGGGAGGTCTTATATTTGAATCCATGGGACAGACGCCAGTTCCTTTACTGGATGCTTTGGCATGGCAAACGATCTCGATTTAAGAATCTGGGCCATAAGTAGTCGCTTGTTCCTTCATGGGTTTTCCAACTTAGTGAGTCACCTCGATGAATCGTGTGGTCAATGCTTGCGGGACCTCGCTAAGGAAGCTGCGACTTATGAAGTCGGCTGTTCCGCTATGGGTCCTCGACCTGGTGAGCCCTCTTGATGTATCGGGTGATCCATGCTTGTGAATTGCACCACATCAGGAGACAGGGACTTGATCAAGCTATCAGGGATCTGCCCTTTTTTGTGAAGCTTAGAACCCATGAGGTAAACTTTAACAGTCGCGTTGGATGTGCTTAGTTGTGATAAGCAATTGCAACCGGATTGAGAAGTCGTGCTCTTTTGGGATTTGCGGGGTTTGCGTCATTCCGAGGAGCGAACATTGGCCTTGTACTGGAAGCACTTGATCATGGAAAGTGTTCATGATTGAGCGCAAGTTGCCCCTTGGAACTTACAACCTGCGGCGTTGATTTTAGATATGCTTGTTGACCTCTCCACCGTCTCATCTTTGGCCATCCCTTCTAACCACACTTCAAGATGGTGTTTTTATGATCGCACTTAGATGTGTTGAAACTTTGTGCATCCCATACTTGAATAAGTGTTGTGGAGTTCGCCATAGTGCATCGGGTTTCGAGGAAGCGAGCATTTGCCCTATAACCTGTAATAGAGAATCGTCTTTTAGCAAGTCTTGAATCAATGAAGATCTTGTAAGTAAGAGATTCACACAAGTATGCAGGACTTTATCCATAGAGATATTGTTCAGTACAATCTTTATGCAATATTACAAGTTTTTTACAAGAAGTTCTGAATGTAACAGAAAGCAAGATGTAAAGTAAAGCAAGTAACAAAGCAGTAAGTAAGGAAAGGCGATGATGATCGCTTATTTCGAGTTGTTGAAATGAGATTCCCATCAGCCCTCAGTTGATGATTGGCCTGTTATTGGGTTGAACCGAGAGAGAGCCTTGCCCCTGAGGAGTCTGAGCGGCGTTTGAGGATTGCAGATTCTTGATGTACTATTGTAGTTTGCCATTCTGTATCATTTCCTCAATTATGCTTTGGAGAATTCTGCATTCATTTGTATCATGACCCGGCAGCTTGTGGAGTCGACGGTACTTTCCAGAGTCCAGAGTTTTCTGTGTAACCTTGAACTTGGGTGGCTCCGGATAGTGCTCGGTATCCTTGGTGGCAAGGAAAATGTTTTCTATGGTATCATTCAGAGGAGTGAGTTCTGATGGGTTGTAGAAGCGAAACTTCTTGTTTGCCTTGCTGTTTTTCCCATCATTGGCTCGTTTCTGCCCCTGGATATCGTGCTGATTAAGCTGGATGTCAGCGCTTTTGGGAGGATCAACAGTCTGATGAAGCACAGGATGATCTCCCACTCTCATATACTCCTCGGCTTTCTTCTGGAACTTTTCCAGCGTGTTCGGCTCCTTCATTTTGATCCATCGACCGAATTCGCTATTCTTGTCTATAGCGCCGATTAGAGATGCTAAGATCATACGGGGGTCAGGATTCCCTACTTCAGTTAAAGCGGTATTGAACCTCTTGAGGAAAGCTTTAACTGACTCTCCATGATTCTGCTTCATTGATGTGAGGGAGATGACATCCTTAGCTTTTGTGGCCTGCAACCTGAAATGCTCTTTGAACTTATGAGTCAAATCTTCAAAGCGATCGATGGATTTGGGCGGGAGCCTTGTAAACCATAGCGATGCGATGCTTTCTAGATAGAGCGGGAAGCACAAGCACTTAATCTCATCCGTCGCTTTAGCCACATTCATGTGCCACTCATATCTGTATAGGAAGTGATTTGGATCAGCAGTTCCATCGTATGGAGGCAAGGTGGGATGTGCGAACTTCTTCGGAAGCTCAGCTTTGCGAATTCTCCTGGTGAATGGGTTTCTGCTCGGAGAAAAATCCCATTCCCTTTCGCTATCTTTGCGGGTTAGGCCGTCTTTCATCATCCGCTTCACCACGTCCTCGATGTCCCCTTTCGAGTAGTGTCTCTTGGGAGAGCGGACCTCGATTTCCTTTCCGGATGCTCGATCGCGGTTAGAGTATATGGGTCCTTTTCCTTCAGCAAGGGAAGGTGCTCCCCTTTCAGGACTTGCAACTCGCCGGGCATCTCGATTGGAAACGCTTTTGGCTTTCAGCTTGGAAGCATGAATGTCGGCTCCGTTGAACCCTTCAGTGTTATCATTGCAATAATGATCGGAAGTTGATGAACTTGTGTTTGCCTCAAGGTTGACATGAGCCTTTTGAGGAGGAGCGGGATTGGCTTGAGAATTTAGGAGAGCGCTCACTTTATCCATCAAAGTTTGATTAGCATCCACAAGAGTTTTGTTAGCATCCAACAAGGCTTTACCGGAAGCTTCCATCTGTTGGTGTAGATTAGCGACAACGACATCTAGCTCGACCCTTATTACTCCAGCTCCGGTTATGGAATTTTGACCAACCTCGAAGCGGTTAGTAAGAGGTGTAGCTTCGTTGTTAGCAACATTGTTGACGTCGTCGTTGTTGTCGTTTTCTCCAACGGTTTTACTTGCGGTTTTCTTGGACTTAGCCATTATCTCGGACATGGATTTGACTTTGGAAGATAGCTCGTCGATTGGCCCAGATCTGAGATTTGCGAGATTTATGGTTGAAGCAAGCCTAGATCTTACGTGCAAAGTTCTTAACCTTGTCGAGTTTGGGAGAAGTGCGAATGCGGCCCCACGGTGGGCGCCTAATGTTTTAATCAAAATATGATCAAACACCAAATACGATGCTCTAAAGAGTGCGTCGCCCATTCAGTGGCAAGGTGCTAAGAAAGCACGTTTCCAAATTAGGGGAGAGACACTATAAAAAGCATGTATGAAGAAATGTGAGACCGCAATTCGCAAAAACAAAGCAATAAAAGAGAGGAACACACAATTTTTAGAGTGGTTCGGTCAAACGTGACCTACGTCCACTATGCAAACATTTTCCATTATCACTTTCATGATTCCAAGTACAATGCCATACAAATCTCCCTCAATTTACAATGAATCTCTCATTTCTCCCTCTTTGATGTGAATCGCACTTGAATTAGCTAGTGGATCGGTTAGATCTCCCCAAGTATTGATTGAAATGGATGAAAAGCCTTCAATGCTTCACTTTAGAGGTAGATCTCTTCGATTGCATAGCATTTTGATAGTAGATCCAAGCTTCTAGAGAGAATTCAATGTAGACTTGTGTTGCTTAAGTGGAGCTTGAATGGATTTCCATGGATGAAGCTTGAGAATGCCTTGGAGAAATGATTTTAGCAGCCCTTCGGGGTGTTGGAATCCTCCCCTTTGAGTGTAGAGAAAGGGGGTATTTATAGTTGTAGTTGAGGGGTAGTGGCACACTTGTAATTTGAAGTGTATAGTTGGCGCTAGGTTGGCGGTGAGTTGGCGCTGGGTTGGCATAAGAACACCGACCAGCTTTATATTCTTTGCTGCCTTCCGCCTCTCCTGTTTTATATCGACCCGCATGTGAACAATATTGGACTGTCCAGGATGAATCGTTTAAGGCCGACCAGGCGTAATTCCAATGTACCGACCCAATAGCTTTGTATTATGCAATTTTGTCTTCTTGTGAGATATGGGATCCAATATTATTACTTTTCCATCCCTTTATCTCTTCTTCACTCCCTCCAGCAAGTCCATTCTTCACTTAATTAGTTCTGCCCAACCGCTGGAGAGCTGCAAGTCCTTGCTTGCTTCATGCTCGACCAGTCTTCCATACACTGGTGCTCGACCGAGTTCTTGGGATGAAGACTGCTGCTCGACTGGCTCGGTGGAGGGTTTGCTCGATCACGCGATACATGAGAGCGATGATGCTTGAGCCGTCAGGTTGGTGGTGATCGATCCCTTTTTCAAGTGGTGCTCAAGCTGTTGGATTTGCAATGACCGACCAGATGGTTCAAGATCGACCAGGTGGAAGTTCGACCGGACCTTGCTCGCTCCAAGCTCGACCACGAGGAGGCTGATGTCGCGACCGACCAGGTGGCGCTCCTCCCAAGACCGACCAGCTGGCTGATGTTTGAGCGACCAGCACTTAGAGAGAGGAGACCGACCAACACCCGAAGTCTGTACGTCCAGCTTGTGTTTGGTGAAATGCCGGTGAGAATTCTTGGATAGCTAACATATACTTCGTCGATTTCTATTTAAAACGAATTTTATAAATCATTTTAAATTCGTTTTCAAAACGATTTCAACTTCATATTCAATTTCAAATCAAAATTAAATATTCCACTATGAATTCGTTTTAAAATTAATTTCAAATCAATTTCAATTCAAATCGATTTCAATTCAATTTCAATTCGTTTTAAATTCAATTTAAATCGGTTTCAATTCTGTTTCAATTTAATTCGAATTTCAATTGAATTCTATTTAATTCGAATTTCAGTTTAATTCTATTTTAATTCGAATTTCTATTCAATTCGAATTTCTATTCAATTCTATTCAATTCGAATTTCTATTCAATTCTGTTCAATCTATTCAATTCGAATTTATATTCAATTCTATTTAATTTCAATTCGAATTCAATTCATTTCATTTCAATTCGAATTCAATTCATTTCAAAATATCAGATTTTGAATTCACTTTCGATATTCATTGTAAAATGAATAAAATCGACAAAATTCCCGTTCGTGTTAAAATGACGTTTAACTACTTAACACGGCTTCACATTTCAATATTCACTAAATATTATTTTAAAATATTTATTAATTTTGAACTGGAATCAGACACAGTCAAGTACCATATAATGTGGATTATATGGATTTCATCCAATTCAAATACACAACAATGACGATAAACAATCAACCATCATCCAAAGTGCGTTCTACACTGTATAAGCGTCAAATATAAATATTTAACGCTTATGACAGTCTGTCAATCAATCGATCGACATACAACTAATTATTGGGTTTAGTGTATGTCATACATCATCCCAATACCCGTGTGGGGTTTCAAACAATCAAACACAGATTTTATTTGTGCAGTTGGGCGATGTGTAAAATTTATCGTCCCAATCAATATCAGTCAAATGTGTGTATATAAACGAATCATTCGATTTATTTATATTAATTTATTTCATTTCATGTACACATCAAAAATTCTATTTTTAACTATATAATATTTTTAACTGTATAAATATTTTATTTCATTTCACATCACATCACACAATCAACTACACATCAAAATCAAACAAACAAGCATACAACCGTCCATGGTCCGTGGACGACGGGTGTCAGGTGCTACTAAACACCATCTGCATCCTAGTATATATTTTAACTAGAAAATTAAATTAATGGTGAGAAGTTCTCACCAAAGCTAATCCAAACGCCACGACTCTTCGTAGGTAGGAAATCTTCATCGTCACTCCTCTTGTCACTTTCATCGTCCGCACATGCTACATATATAAAAATTGAATTTTTATCTTCACCTCATATATATAAAAATCAAATTTTTATCTTCACTTCATTATAAAAATTATATTTTTATATTGGTCTTCTCCTAATAAAGATTATATTTTTACAACGCTATATATATGTAAAAGATTAAATTTTTACATAGATTAAAAATCGAGTCTTTACATAGTTAAAAATGTCGTCTTTCTCTAAATAAAAATATCGTCTTTCTCTAAAAAAAATTACGACCTTTCCCTAGATAAAAATACGATCTTTTCATATAATTAAAATCTAATTTTTACCTCGCTAATTTCTTAATAAAAATCAAACCTTTTCCTACATTAAAAATTTAATCTTTCCTATTTAAAAATAACTATCCTTTCTACTAAAAAATCATATACAAACTGATCTCAATTAAAAAAACCTGATTTAAATAGAATTTTAAAAGAAGAAGCTCACCTTTTACGTTGAATTCGAGTTGAAGGGGGTAGTTGCTCACGGTTTCTGGAGCATGGAGGTGGGGCGCAGGTGATAAGGAAGGCTGCGGCGTGGGGGTGTGCCGCGCTGGGCCAGAGGAGCGCCGGAAATCGAGATCACGAGAGGTGACGGTTGCTATTGCGTCGGATCTCGTGGCTGAAGGGAGGAGAGTCGATGCGGGAAGGAGGAGGAGATGCGGAGATCCTTGGGGTTGTGCGGTGGCAGGTACGACGGTGGGTGGGGCTGCGATGGGAGGCGGCGGGGCTAGGGCAAGGGCGCGTCGGTTTTTTTTTTCTTTCTGAAATGAAGTCAACGATAGGGAAGGGGGGTTTAAGGAGAAATATAAATAATTATAAATATTTAATTAATTAATTTCTTCCATACAGTCACTTTTTTCATTCGATCTCCAAACGAGGTCCGACGACTATCGCCCATAGCTAATTACCCCCATTCCGAACACAATGGGATATGTATCGTAAGCTGATTCGATCGTTTCGATCAGTTTTCGTCAAAATCAACATATAACTCCATACATTGAATTTGAACGCACATTTCAATTTACCGGGGTCACATACTAGCTCGAAAAATTTCAAAAAAAATATTTTCTAGCTTTGTATTGACGATACGGTCCAAACAAAACTAATTTCGTTGAATTATGAGACCGTTTGAAAAATGGTCATTTTCCAGTCGATTAAAATCAACTGAAACTGGCCAAATGCGTTTTCCCTTGCCACGCTCACATATTGATTCGAAAAATTATGAATTTTGAAACCTAGCTATATCTTGACACCACGAATCCAACAAAAGTGGTTACGTCGAAATCCGAGGTCGTTTGCAAAATTTCCATTTTTTAGGGCCAGAATTCCATAGCGACTATTCTGAATTTTCAACTGGACATATCTTTTGATTCCCGCTATGAAATTTCAATTTTTCGGATTCGTTGGAAAGATATTCACAAATAGATTCAAATATTTTTGGTTTCACTAAAATCCGGTTTATTTTGAATCCTGTACATTCATTTAAATTTTGATATCGAATTATCGAACTACCGCGCCATTTTCAATTCTATTTATAAATTAAAATAAATATTTATATTCTAATGAAGATCTATATAAATATATACGTTCGAATTCTATTCAAAATAAATTTTTCATCATTTTTATTTAAAATAATCTATTTTAAATATTTGAAACTCATTAAAATTTCCAAAATAAAAATTTTAAATTGGCTCGGATTTCCAGGTTATTACACCCCCGGTCTTCCACCACTGTCTTCATCCTCGACACATCGTCGAATCAGTTATTCAAAATGGGATAAACTCGGTCTTTCTGAATAACTTGTGTATATAATAAACAAGTGCTATAAAAATAAAACATACGCCTCATTCCAATCCAGAATATTTCTTTATCCAAATATGCGTATCTTTGGGAAAGATTCCCATTGATTTTATCAAAGATAAATTCCTTAAATTTATTCTTTAATCTTCCTTTGGATATCAATTCAATCTAATTACAGATGCATTAAAAATCCACTTGATTTTAATCTTCCTAAAAATCTATACTAACGATTGTTTAACTTGGAAAACCATATCCTGTCTTTAACTAGGTTAAAGAACCAATGTCATTTAAAAACGGTTCATGATAAACCCAAAATATCATTCCATTCCATCATCCTTTAACCGTAAATTAGCAAGTGAACAATTCCCTAAGTATTAACCCCGAAGGCCGAAATCAACATCAGATCGATACCCAGGAAACCATTCAACTTAACTAATCTCCAGTTAGTTTTTGATTTTCTTAACTCCATTGGGTCTAAGAATAGTATTATTAAAGATATCATTCACGACAACCCAAATCACATTCCATTAATTACAGAATCTTCACGGAAAAACAAATCAATATATAATCGATATCAATTTCCATATCCGACCAATAATATAAATGGAATATTGGCAACGCCTCTTAAATTCCATATGTATTAACAGTCTTCCTCCACATAAGTTCATTTCGATTATTATCAAATCGAATTCCATTTAATTCCAATTTAATATATTAAACTGGAAAATGTTACCTTAGAAAATTACCGTTAAATCTAAATAAAAAGATTTATAAATCCCAAATCACATTTCACTGTAAATTGAGTTAAAGAATGAATGTCATTATAAACAAAGTTCACAATAAACCCAATTCACATTAGCCTCTAACCGTAAATTAGTAAGAGAACAATCCCCTAAGTATTAACCCCGAAGGCCGAAACCAACGTCAGATCAATACCCAGGAAACCATTCAACTTAACTAATCTCCAGTTTGTTTCTAATTTTCTTAACTCCATTCGGTTCAAGAAAAGTATTATTAAAGGTATCATTCACAACGAACCCAAAATCCAATTTGATATTAAATACAAGGCTCTGAATAGAAAATATATCGGCTTACATTCAATACCAAATTCTGAAACCAACAAATATTGTATTGGAATAAAGATATATATATATATATTCCAAAATCCTCTACAATCTCCGTATAATCACGAAATCCAATATCGAAATATTCCGAGCATAATTTCGATTCAAATCCATTCCAATTCATATATTGGAAATGCTGGTTATTATTTTTAAAACCATTTCAAATCCAATTTATTTATTTTAAAAATATTGGATTTATTATTCTAATTCAAAACTAGTTCATTTCGATAAAAATCTATTTTTATCTTTTCAAATATGGAATTTTTTTTCATCCCAATTATTTCCAAATCATTTCTTATGATTGTACACTAATTATTGATATTTTTAATAATTTTATCAAGGCCAGTACAGTCGATTTCCATAAACGGCCATTGAACTGCACTTACATCGACCTTTTCCAAATTTGATTTGGACATAATTCCAAATCCAACTGTTAGATTTCAAATCTCTAATATTCGTTAGAAAGCTCTTTTCGTTACGAACCCAACTGTTCCAGTTTTAGGATAATCCGACGGTCGGATCTCCCGTAATGTCCGTTTGAAGTCAATGGTCGAAATTGGCGAACTGCTACAGTGCAGCGCGTTCTATTCAGTCCATTATATTATATATATATATATATATATAATATCGTCGGTTTCCATTTAAAACGTATTTTATAAATCGTTTTAAATTCGTTTTCAAAACGGTTTCAACTTCATATTCAACTTCTAATCAAAATTGAATATTTCATTTCATCGATATATATAAATGATAATATTTTCAAAACATTAGATTTTGAAATCATTTCCTTTTAGATATTCATTATAAAAATGAATAAAATCAATATAAATATCATTCACGTCAAAATGGCGTCAATCTAATCAACACGGCTTTATATATTTAAATATATTCGTGTCCATCCCAAATCAGACATCAAAATCACATTTTTAATCCATTATTGAATATATATTTTTTAAAAATATTCATTCCTTTCTAAATTGGAATCAGACACAGGCAATTACCATATAATGCGATTACATGGATTTTATACACACATGTATACAACAATAATCAAACATAGTCAACCATCATCCAGAGTGCATTCTACGTTGCATAAGCATCAAATACAAATATTTAACGCTTATAACAGCCTGTCAACAAATCGATTGACATACTACTAAGCAATTGGGATCACTGTATGCCAAATATCTTCCCAATACCCGTGTGGGGTATCAATCAATCAAGCACAGATTTTGTTTGTGCAGTTAGGCGATGTGCAAAATTTTATCGTCCCAATCAATGTCAGATGAATGTGTGTTCATAAACAAATCGTCCGATTTGTAAATGAATATATATTTTATTCTTATACACGTTAAAAATTATATTTTTAATAATAAAATATTTATTCCATTCATTTACACAAAAAAAATAATATTTTTATTGTTCTAATATATTTTAGAAAATTTTGGCGGCATAACAGCGCGATATCAAAATCGGGTAATGTCTAGCATTACCCCTCTCCTGATATTGGCTCACGCCATACCCACATAACAATTCTAATCAATTCATTTCACCCAAACAACCAAATTCAACCAACTAATCTAATCAACCAAACAAACAATCAAACAAGTCGTCAATGGTCTGTGGACGACGGGGAATAGTTCATATATGCAGTTAAAAATAAATAACTGTATATAAAAGATTTCAGTGAGGAGTTCTCACCTTTGGGTCCCACTCCGCCATTCTTTCCTTCTAAACAGTATGGATTCCGTTTTGATTTTCGTCGATACCATCGCTATCTTTTCCCGCTGTTCACATTAAAAATCACATTTTTACGATGGCATTTCATAGATAAAACTCATATATATTTATTGCTTCTTTCTATATAAAAATTATATTTTTATATTTCTACTTCTTATATATAAAACCTAATCTTTATTGTTGCTATATGTATAAAAATCACTTCTTTACTCGATTAAAAATCCAACCTTTTCACGATTAAAAATCCAACCTTTACATCGCTAAAAATCTCGTCTTTACATCGTTAAAAATCTAATCTTTCTTTTGTTAAAAATCTAATATTTTCTCGTTTAAAAATCTAAACTTTATCGCCATAAAAATCTTATCTTTTTATATTTAAAAATATGCTCCTTTCATATTTAAAAATACGGCCTTTTCATTTCTAAGAATAAAATCTTTTCATATTTGAAATAATAGCATTATATACATTAAAAATATAATATTTATCATTAAAAATATAATCTTTACTTTAAATAAAAATCAAATCTTTTCTTATCACATATAAAAAAAATCTGATTTTTTTCCTAAGCTATAATATACATAAAAATATGATTTTTATTAAACAAATCCAAACAAAAACTAACAGCGTTTATTAGAGGGAGGGGAAATCACAGTTCATCGGAGGTGGAGGGCTTCAGGGGGTCGGCGGCATTGGCTAGGGTGGTGGCAGAGGCGGTTTGCCTCGATTTGGTGTTAGGGTGCGGTTGTGGAAGGAGTAAGAGAGAGGGCGCCTACTGGAGCAGACGGCGGTTATCAGAGGGGGGGTCTGCTGTGACGGCGGCCTTGAACGGTGGGCAGCGGCTTCTCGAAGTGGGCATTTGATTTGGGGGTTCTTCATGTCGAAGAAAAAGGGGAACGGGGAAGGAGACAGTGCCCGGAGGAGGAGTGCTCGACGATGTCGGCGGCGGGTGGAGGGCGCGTCGATGGGGCATCGGTCCTAGGAAGGCGTCAGCTTTCAGATAAAGGGGCGGGGTATTTTTTTTAGTTCAGATCTGAAATCGAGAGAGAGAAAGTAAAAAGGGAGAGGGCCTATATATAAAATAATATTTAATTCAATTATATTTAATTTCAAAAAGTTTATTTTAAACTCGAACTCCCATTCGAACCAACCAACTGTCGTCCCTAGCTAATTACCCCCATTCCGAACATAATGGGATATGTTTTGTAAGCCAATTCCACCGTTATTATCAGTTTCCATTAAATTTAAAATATAAATCAATATATTCTAAATTTAAACGCACATTTTAATTTACCATAGCCACATACCGACTCTAAAAATTCCAGAAAAAATATTTCTAGTTTCGTATTAATGATACGGTCCTAACTAAACTAATTTCATCATATTTGAAGACCGTTGGAAAAATGGTCATTTTCTGGTCGCTCCAAATTGACTGAAAATAACCAAACACGTTTTCTTTTGCCTCACTCACATATTAATCCCAAAAATTATGAATTTTGGAATCTAGCAATAACTTGACATCCCGGATCCAATAAAAGTTGTTTCGTCAAAAACGGAGGTCGTTTGCAAAATTTCCATTTTTAAGGGCTATATTTCCATAACGACTATTCTGAATTTTCATTTGAACATAGCTTTTTATTCCCGCTATGAAATCCCAATTTTTTGGATTCATTGGAAAGATATTTTCAAATAGATTCTAATATTTTAGGTTTTGCTAAAATCCGGCTTATTTTGAATCCTGTACATTCATTTGAAATTTGAAATCGAATTTTCAAACTACCGCGCCATTTCCCATTCCTTTTATAACTCAAAAATAAATATTTATACTCTAACTTCGATTTAAAGGAATTTATATGTTCTAATTTTATACAAAATAAATTTCTCATTGTCACTATTTCAAATAATTCATTTTAAATATTCAAAATTCATCAAAATCACCAAAATAAAATTTTTAAATTGGTTCGGATTTTCCGGGTTGTTACATCAGAGTTCGTAATTGCTAAATTAATGGGCCTAATCTCCGCAAAGGATACAATTGAGCCTCCAATTCTGTCTGAAAGTTTCAGAGGAGAATTGAAGTCTGCACAAACTATCCAAGGATATGTGTGTTGTTTCAAAGTTGGCCTAGTTAGAAAAAGAGTTTCTCTAGCAACAGATGAGTTAAAAGCATAAACAAAAGTGTAGAAATAAGTTAAGGAAGTTTGTATATACAGGTTTTGACAATGCATAAATTGACCAGTGGAGCTAATTTTGGTAAATCTATGAATAGAAGGATCAAAAATGAGCATGATTCTACCATAACCAACATCGCTTAAATTGTGTAAAAATTCCCAGTTAGGTTTGATATACCTGGCAGCTCTAGCAGTGAGATCTTCATTGAGTTTAGCTTCTAAAAGAGCTAGGGCTGAAAGGTTGTATTTCCTGATAAGTAGCTTGCATCTATCCAGTTTAATGTCCATATAAGCTCCTCTAATGTTCCAAATGCAGATGTTTTGTAGCATTAATAAACTCAAGATGTTTTTTGGCACTTCTTGTCATTGATCTAGTCGTGATCATGTTTGCTTCAATAGCACTTTGTGTACTAGCAGCCATAGAAGAATCAAATTTCTGAATTTTGTTGGTTCCTGTTCATTTCTCATTTTGCGTCTCTTTATTATTCATTTCATCGACAAAGAGATGTGACTTTGAAGCGTCCATATGGCCAGGGGGAGGTGGAATTTTGTTGTAAGCAATTTGAGTTCCCGAGACGTCAGAACCTTCAGTGGTTATCTTATCTATCACCGTAGTGTCGTGCTTTTCTTTTTCATCTTCCTTGCAAGCAGCTAAGGAGAAAACTGTCATTGTGGAAACTTCTTATAAGAGCTTATTGATTCCAGGTTCAAAGTCAGATACAGTACTGTAAGTTGGCACATTTGTTTCATCACGTTCATCAATAACTCCACGATCAGAATGACTTAAGTGTCAATAGTAGCTTGGATTTTAGTTGTAAGTCCCTCTGTTAAAACTGTGTTTTTGATGCAAAAAATTTCATTTGTTAGAGCTCTTTAACTTTCCCTATGCTCAAAAACGTGATTTTCTGATTCAATACTTGTACCTTCTGCATTATCACTTGTTATCTTTTCATCATTTTCTTCTGCTTTAGTAGCTTCGGCAGTCACCTCGTTAGACTCAAGAAGTTCATTAAAAATATTATTGGTTTGCATTAATCGAGAATGTTATTCACTTTTTTAAACTCTTGATAATCCTTTTCCATTATCTCCCCTTCCTCAACAATGAAGTCGGCCAAACATATTTCCTTCCTTTTAAAGCATTCTTTGTAAGGTGACTTTTGCCTAAACGTGAAATCAACTCTTTGTGGTTTAAAGGGAAGTTTATCTTTATTCCTTTCAACCTTTTGCCATTTTGGTTCTATACTTGCATTATGCCTATTGTAATATTATTCTCTTTCCTGTTGTCTTTAAATGGTACATTGTAGTTGACTTGAGTTTTTCCTTAAAAACTACAGGATTGTTAGCTTGAGTTGCCTCACTTATTTGTTTGCCTTTGATATTGACATTCTGCGTTGATTCCTTTTTATTACTTGCCTCACATTTGTCTTCATTGTGTCCGAAAACTTTGCAATTGGTGCATAGAAGCGGCTTCCATAAGTATGTCACTCTTATTCTTTGTGTAACCCCCATCAGGTAGCTTTAACAAGAAGTCATCAAGAAGTTCCATGTCAGGCTTGACTTCGATCAAGAACTTGGCGTACTCAAGTCTCTCAAGCTTCTCCGTCATTTCATCCAAGCAAACTAACTTTCCAAGTCTAGATGCTAGTCAGTTAATACCAGTGTGTGACCACACAACAAGCATAATGTTATAGAAATGTACCCACAATGGAACAACTTTAGTCATACCACAAATGTTACTTACATTTGAAAGTTATGCGCAAATTTTATTAATCTCCAAAATAAATAATTACACATATCAGCATATACAGTATGCTATGACATATAACCATCCTTCTATATGCTCTTCAAATTCACTAATACGCACTTACAAAACTCAAAAAGCATTACATGACCAACTTAAACTCACGACATTCCTTCAGATCTGATACTGGGCACAAGGTCTACTCACATGATGAAGTTATCAAATAAAGTGCCAGGATTACGCCTAGTGTGTCATTTTTGCGATAGCACATTGCTTCCAACAGGTAGTATGTCTTCAAGTGTGAACTCATGTCCCTTATCAAGGTCATCTTCAGCCCAAAATTTACCTTTAAATTTCTTGCCTTTGGATTTTGCGGAGGGATAGGCACTCATAGATACAGCAGAGGACAACTTAGAAGAATCAATAGCTGGAGGAGGAAGAATTAGATGGCCAGGAGGCTTTAAATTAGCATACGGAGCAGATTGCTTTGCACCGGAAGAAGTTGTGCCACTCAAGGCCGAAGAAAAATTCAGACAAGAGGAAGTAGAATACTTGACACGAGAAGAAGCAGGAGAGCTTTGACTAAATGATGATGAACATGTCATAGTACCAAAAAAAGATGGACAAGAAGCAGCAAAAGTGACACTAAATAATAAACCAGAAAAGGATGTACTAGTATCGAAGCATGTGGATTTATCATTACAAGAATTTTCTGTAACCTTCCTTGAAGTTTCTAAAAATTCTCTTGTATCATCAAACATATTACCAAACTTGGTATCAATCTCATTCACAATTTTGCTGGTCCTCATATCACTGTTATCTGTGTGATTTGATTGTGCATTAATCAGATCAGAATGAATAATATTAGACTCATCATGAACAAGTTCAACATTATCAATATTCTGCACAATATCCTCAGAAGCTAGGCTTGCAAAAGAATTAACATTTTCATTGCCAGTAACATATGCATTATCTATTGTACCCTTACTAGTGTCAACCTCCTTTCTCTTCCAACACTTCCTTTTCTTGTTGTATATATTTGTCCATTTCTCCTAATTACTTACATTTGGATCATACGTCTTGATGATAAAAAGTTTGTTCTTCATAATGATCGGCTCCCCCCATGAGTGCTTTTTGCCTATCCTCTTCACAAGAAAACTGGAAAATAAAGAGAACTCCATCGGCCTTAATTTTTAGATCTCCTTTGGGCTTCCAAATCATTTAAATTTCTAAACAACAACAGTATATGTCAGAGGCTTGTCAATGAAGAACCCTACAAGCGTCTCACATCAGACTTTCGTACCATCAGAAATGTCTTCAGATGTAATATTTCATAGCATCACCAGTTAGAGTCATATCAACGGGTTTGTACTTTCCAGTTTCTCGGTTAATGTCAACGACACCCTTTAGGATTTCTTTCTTGATTAACGTCAATGACACCCCTGTAGGCTTCTTTCGAAGCAAGTAAGGCATTCGCCAAATGACCTGATATCAGCATACTTATTCATTATCGTAATGGAATTATTGACGACAATGCTCAATAAGCTTGTTGAACGTAACATTTTTTCTATGAATCCCAAATGCAAGGATCCATGTATTACTTCTTTAATGTTTGCGGATGATTTAATAATATTTTGTAAACCTAGAAATTAAACTCTGCATAATATTATGGCTACTCTATATAAATTTATTACCTCACTGGCTTGAAAATTAATTTAGATAAATCCAATATTTTGCTCGCTGGGGTTAACCAAACTCGCATTGATTATATACATGAACTCACTAGCCTAAATTGTCGTAATTCAACTTTATCATATCTTAGTCTTCCTATGGACACGTCCAGAATTACTACAATACAATGCCTTCCTTTATTTGATAAAATTACCAAGAGAATGGAATGCTGGTCTACTGGCTTCCTTATTCAAGCTGGTAGACTAACGCTAATTTAAACAGTAATAATTGCCATGCAAGTATTAGTTACATATGTATACGCTGCCTAGTAAACTTCACAAGATGATAAGATCAACATTTATGAAATTCCTTTGAAAGGGTAGTATGCATGCTAAATATTTAGCTCCAATTTCCTTTTCTAAACTAGAGAGATCCATCAAATATGGTGGGATGGGTATAGTTAATACAAAGGTTTGGAATTGTGCTTCTATTAGCAAGCATATTAGCGATATACTTGTGGGTCATTTTGTCCTTAAAAAACGTACTGAAAGATCATTGTTTTTGGTCAATGAGTACACTACAAAGTTTTGGTTAGACATGGAAGAGCACCAACAAGCTCAAAAAAAAACTACTTCCATATTTTAAATATAACAATGTTTTTTTTTTCGAAGGCGGCATAAAATCTTATTACTATTGAGATAAATACAGTTTACAATAACATCGAAACTATAACTATACAGCTATACATATCTCCACGTAAACCCTCACCATTCATTAATGACTCACATGCCTTTTGCATACACAACCAAAAACAGAGTTTATAACTAAATTCCTTGCCTTGCAGTACCAAAGCAACATATCACTTCATCTTTCCTTGAAGACACAGAGTGCATTAAACTTCAAAATCCACATCTACTTCACCAATGTACACATCAAGTGAGAGTAGGATCATACATTGGATTTTTCCGCGTATGCCGTCTTGAACTTTTCAGTTTACTACCAAGAGGCATCATATCCTCTGGGCCATAATCAATCCCTTCATCAAAATCATCATCAGCCCATAACTTTCCATTCAGTTTTTTATCTTATTATTTAGATGATGGAAGCGAGCTTGTAGGCACCGCAGTGGATTGCAAAGAAGAGTTAACAACAAGGAAAGTCAGACCTGATTATGTTACGTTTGGTGGTTCTAGTAGAAAGTTTGACGGAGGTTTCAAGTTATCATAACGGGAAGATTGCGAGGGTGAAGAAGATATAGTTGCTGAGGTGTAGGATTTAGTGGCAATAGGAGTCGATCTAGAAATGATTGAATTAACAACATTGGTACTCATCGAGCCACGTGAAGCAGCATAAATCGACATACCTGAATTATCATTAGCATATTTGCTACCAATGTATGGGGACGACTGCTTCACACAAGACTTAGTTGCACTTGACATAACTAAAGTTTCATTCGATGAAGAACTATCTAATGAAGGAGAACTGTAGCTGTAGGTAGAAGAACAGGATATTGTGCCAGCAATAGAAGAAATATAAGCAAGTAAACCAGTGCATGCTTTTGATCACACAATGTTTTGGGAAGACCCTTGGATAAAGAATGGTTTTATCATTGACCATCACATTTTATTCCTGGAAAAATATCTTTTTGGAGTTCGCAATACAAGCCGTGTTGCTGACCTTCTCATACACGGCAAAATTTGCATGCCTGCAACTACAATACATACTGTTCAGGCTATATGGAACCGTATTAAGAGCTACAATACAGTGGTGACTACAGATAATGTTACATCTTGGCTTTGGCGAGGTGAGAAGTTCAAAATTAATTTTCTTTACAATGCATTGTTTGGTACTTCAGAATTTGATGTTTATAGCTGGCACAAGCTTGTCTGGAAGAAGGACAATGAAGCGAAAGAAAACTTATGCTTCTGGAAGGTGTTAAAGCATGCGGTCTCACTAAAGAAAAGCTAACTCAGTATGGCCTGCGAGTGGATGACAAATGTGTGCTTTGTGCTGTAATGCCGGAAGATTATCAACACTTGTTCTTTGAATGCTTGGTTGTTATACGACTTTGGAATGATGTTCTACTGTAGATTGGATACACTGGCTTTCCATCTTCAAGTCGTGATTAATGGATGTTCATACACATGAGGGTGGTGAGAAAAAGAGCTGCAACGAGACTCTTTAATTTTGTGCTCAAGAAAGTTGTTAAGAATATTTGAAAGGAACGCAACTTGTGTGTTTTTGAGCAACAACACATTCTCACCTATGCATAATGGAAACAAAACTTACGGCAAGACATCAGGAATGGGCTCAAGTTTCTCAGATTCTCGTATGATCCTGGGATTTTTGTGTCATAAGTTTGCCGTTTTCCATGATTGTAAATATTTGTTCACTTTGTCTTCTTTAGTTGTAACGTTGATATGTTGTGTTTCCTCCGTTTGCTTTTTGTTTTTTTCCTAGCTTTGTTGCCTTTGTAATCGTCCATTATATCAATAAAAGTGGTAGGGGTTCACTCAACCCCATTGGCTCTGGCAAAAATAGCATTTTATTTTCCATTTTCTCACATTCTAAAATGATGGTAACAATAGCATTTTATTAAATATTATAAGATGAAATGGTATATATAGTTCTTCCGCTGCTAACTTGGAAGATTAAAAATGTGACTACCATTTTCTAGTTAATTGTTTTTACATTAGTTGTGTAGCCATTGTACAAATTACTCTAGAAAACAATGCATGACCTAAGATGTTGAAAAAGTCAAATAAAACCTATTATAATACAGTTTAATAAAGTCAGATATAACATTAAAGAAAAACTACATAAGTACATCAGTAGTTAAGGAACTAGCTACAAATTTAGAATGAGTGAATATCACATATATAAAAATTCGCTAAAACTTACAAACCTTAGCGCCATTAATTTATTTTAAAAATGTTTCCTTTTTCCTTTAAATTTTGATTCTTTTAAAAAAAGGGTAATTTTTTGTAATACTTGGATTTTAATTTTACTTAAAATAAAATTGCTAAGTTTTTGTCCAATTATAAACATATTGATGGTTTAAACGAAACATTACTTATCTTTGAGCCTCTGCAAGCCAAAAAAGAAAGTGTGCTGCTATTCACACCCCCATTTAGACTGCTGGGCACCTTTAAAAATTTTAATAGATTGTATTATTTTTGACCTACTTATATCATCACTTTATTTCTTTTCATTCAGTCAAGCACACGAATATATACCATTATTAATAATTATACAATTTTTCAACTATAAAAAATATGTCACTTCAGTTGCATAAAATTTATGTTTTCCCTACTAGTTATGTACTTGCAATGTTGAGCATACAAACACACTACTGCTTGACTCTAACGGATTTGGTTTTTGTATGCAATGTTGAGTATACAAACACACTACTGCCAAAATGAACTCAAAATTTATTTAGCCTCAAATGATAGCAGTAGAGAAAACTTAAATTTATCATTCATAGAATGTTTACTATACAAAATGATTTGATTTATGTATTTGCAATGTTGAGCAAATAACCACACTATTGTAAGAAATAACTCAAACTTTTTTACCAAAAATGAACTCAAATTTGAGTTCATGTATGCCAGTCAAATTTTATCTGCTAAAATAGAACTCAAATTTGTTGATTCCATTACTTTTACCAGCTCGGTTCGACACCACCGACCCCAACACCAATTTTTAGCTGTTTGCAGCCGACGACCAACAAGTTTGTTCGACTATGAAGAACCATTCACATTAATTTGTAAACTTCAACTATCAACGATTTCAATCCCATTTCTAAGTCTATAACTAGCATCGATTTCAGAAAAAGAAAAAAAATATGGTTTGAATCTTACTCGACTTAGATGACTTCTTCCCTCTTGTCATCGTGGTACGAACGTTATCAGCTGATTGGACGCTTGAAATTGCATTGGTAATTTAGAGATATCTTCAAGCATGTAGAGCAATAGAGAAAATTTTAGGAAAATAACGTTTTTTCATTTGGAATGATGAAGAAATAAAGACGGAGGTGGTAGCCGATTAGAAATTGAATAATTTAGGTGGTGTAAAGGAGTAGAGAGACATAAAAAAGAGGTAACCTTCAACATAGGTGGCCAGTAGTCTAAATGGGAGTGTGAATAGCAGCACACAAAAAGAAATTACCTTAGGTTGCAAATTAGAAATTCATTTAGTGTAAGTTTCATAAACAATCTTATTGTTCGACTATGCCACAATATATAACCAGTACCCATTGGCCATAGCACAACTGGCATGAAAATATAAAAAAGATTACATATTGGGTACTGGAATATTTTTTATGTAGTAGAAAATAAACTATAATTTTGGAATGGATTAGAACACGGTAGTTTCACAATGTAAAACATTTTTGCTACATGCTAGTAAATGTAGGAAACAAGCTAGAAAGATATATAGCTTATGATATAAAACTGGGAAAATAAGATAATGAGTCAACATAGCAACACTTATGATGTGTCATTAGCGAACGGAAACAAAGAATCTAAACATGACATTTGAACGGAGGATTTGAGTGGAGAAGTTTAATAAATGAAAAATGCAATTGTATGTTTCGAGCAGAAATTCTAAGCATAGCACTTGACGAAGTATTTAAAATGTGGTTCTTGATTTAATTTATAATTAATTAATTTGTTATATAATATGCACTAAATAAAATAAAATAACAATTAAAAAATTCAAATATAAGCAAATTATTTAAGCTATTTTAAAAAATACAACAATAAGATACATAGATAATACAACGTAAATGCAGTAGATAATATGACATAAATGCAGTTGTAGTGACAATTCCATTTGCTGCTGCTACATTGGGTTATCAAAAAGGTTTGATACACTTTTACATGTCGTTTTTCTGTAGCCATTGGCATAAATAATTTTTGTTAAGTTGACATTAAGCGCATTAAATAAATCTTTACTATCGAGCTGCATAGAATTATCACTTTTTCACCAAAATCAAATTGCCCTCATTCTCTAAGATGTTGAATGTTATCTACATAGTTCATAGAATTTTTTGCTAAGTCTAACATTGTTTGTGTTCTGACTGTTTGAATTCATATGATACTTTTTCACATGTCTCTTGTGCATTTGTTCAATGACATTGTACAGCTTCTCTTCATTTTCTCCATGACTTCTTCCTAAACCAGTGAACCAGCAGATGAGCCAATGATTGAAGCTTGTTGCAATGGATTTTTTTTAAAAATAATCTAGTACTTAGAAAATAACACATATCAGTACTACAAGCCTCAACACAGGAGATGTCAGTATATATTCGAATCATGTGATGCTAGCTTCAACCTTATGACCAGGGACGTACGCAGAAAAACTGGTCAGTGGGGGCGAAATAGAGTTGATTATATTTTTACAGACTAAGAAAATAATATATCTTATAATATTATTAACGCATATGTTTGTAATTTTAGTATTCTATGATAACAACCTAAAGTACTTTGATAACACATGTTTGAAAACAAATATTTTTAGACTTTTAAATATTAGTTCTTTTCTGACCACTTTCCTTCTTTGGATGACATATCAAATGTATACCTATATATATAGTTCATCAAAAAATGATAAGAAGTGTAAACTAAAATGAACAAAAGAAGATAACAACGTTGAGCGTAATAAAAATAGCTGATTAAAGAGCTAAATACCAGACTGGAATCCAGACCGATAGAACCAAATCCTATCAGCATAGATTTGGCTTTGTTTCCATTTTCGTTGACTTAGAAAAAAAACGTATTTTCTACCATATCCTTCTTCATTTGAATCATTTCTTTGAACTAAATTCACTAAACATCTTTCAGTTATTATCAGTACAAATTAAAGAAGTACATTGTCACAAAAAAATAGAACCATAATGTGATATTGGATCTTGTTACACAATTTGAAAAGATAAATAGGAAAAGGGCTACAAATACCTATGTAGCATGTACACATTATCTTTCTCCTCTTTCAAACCTATACTTATTCACTCACAAATGTTACGAATTTTCAGTGCTAAATCAAATTGAAATTTAACAGTAAATTGTAACTTCTATCTTAATTTATTTCCACTCCCCCTTTTTCATCAAGAAAACTCTAATTTTCTAAATGAATCGATTTAGTCTAGAATGAAAGGATCACAGAATAAATTTTCAGCTAGCTGTCTAAGCTGACATTTAGTGTTTTCTTTGTAAAATAAGTAATGAACCTCTACAAAACGTGGAAATTTGATCAATTATTTTTAACTTTAAGGTAGAGAGTGAACATTATAACTAAAATAACTTGGTCACAGACTCTTTAATAAAAACCTATGTATATTTGGCAATTCTTTGTCTAATATACTTAACCATCAAAAATAGTAAGTAGCATCATAGATGCATTAAAGGTGATGTCCAGGAAAGATCAAAGACAATATTGGGTAGACCGCAATAGTTCCTTGCAGATTTGTGCCAGTCAAAGAGTTTGCAGAGGCTTTCAATTCATTTCATGTTGGTCGTATGTTGAATTCAGAACTTATTGTACCCTACAATAAGAAAAGAAGCCACCCTACTGCATTAACAACAACAAAGTATGGGGCTAGCATAATATGTCATGCATATTAGAAAAAAGTTTTGTTAAATTGAGTGGGGGCCGCCTCCCCCACTCGGCCCAGTGTAGGTACGTCATTGCCTATGACCCCAAAAACCAAAGTCGAACCGCCAAATTACTGACAATGGAGTTTGCTATAATGGAAAGTTGGTTGGTGAATTCACTTGAAAATCGTTCATTTTGTGTTTCATCAACTTGATCAAAAGAAGCCCTTCAAAAGTCATGTCAATAAAAAAAGCCCTTCAAAAGACATTGTTGGGAAACAATGGCTGATTTACGTACTTGGTCACTTTCTTGAGGACGATTCGACGATATGGTCGGTGGTGCAAACCAGTTCGTACTTCCGCCACCGCCTCTAGGATAAAACAGCCTCTGGAAAGAATAACTGAAAATCAGATCTACTGAAATAACGAGTCAAGAGTTTACCGCTTCATGTAAAATTCGGCTCAGAAATATTTTTCATAAAAAACGATTAGAAAAAGGCAAGGTTTTCTGGTCCAAAAATATAAGTGTCTACACCACAAAGCCCAAACCCAAGCCTGAACCGGACCAGGCCAGGCCGGGTCGAGTCAGTCGCGCATGCATGTGTGGTGGTCATGATGCATGGTCTCCCTCCTCACAACAAAGCATGTATTGGGAGCCCAAGGCCCCAACATGATTTCTTAGAAACAAGTATAAATACTTGCTTCTTCCATATAGTCCCATGATGTGGGACTATTCACATATAGGAGCCATTCATACACTTATTCCAACATTTTTAATAATTCATCTAATGTTTATAAAAACATTTCCAATAGACATGTTCTACCAAATTGGGTCCATCTAGTAGGAGTAGTATTTTGTTGCAATGGTCGTTTGTTAGAGCATCTCCAGCAGTGGCTGGAGATGCTCTAAATGGGGATTTTCCCCATCGGATCGTTGCTCCCCATGCTCCAGCAGTGGGGCTTTGAGCGTGGGGAGGCGATCCGAGCGGGGGAAATCCCCATTTGTTTTCTTTGTGGCGATAAACAAACGGATTTTTGAAACCCGTTTATAGTTTAAACGGATTTCACAAATCCGTTTATCTATTGATCGGATTTGTGAAATCCCTTTGACTATAAACGGGTTTCTTAATACAATTTTTTTTCCTTCAATGGATTTATATTTAATTTTGAGTTTGCGCTTCCCTGAGTTGCACTTCTATTTTAATAATTTGGCCCTTTTAGGAATATATAAATTAAGGATTTTTTGTAATCTTGGCTAATTTTTTTCGTTATTACCTGTTTGTGTAGATTGTTTATTCCGCTGAATCAATTAAAATTGTCTATGTTATTAATTCGGTTGAGTGCTTTCTTGATCTATATTAACCTATTTGTTTGATTTTTCGTTTTTAAATTGTGTAGTATGTCGTATAATATAAGCTTACATTTCTTTAACTCCTTTAAATTATACTTCATATAATAAGCAGAAATAAACTGATTAGATCGCAGTCAATACAATACTTTAGAAACCAAAGCAACCCATTAACTAGAAATAAGCATACATTTTTAAAGCAAAGCAAACTAATTCGAAACAAAACTAGAAGTGGAATGAAAAGCAAATAGCATAGAAAATAAGATAAACTAAAGAAGTCCCACGTTCTTTAAAACTCTGAACCACCTTCATCAGCCGCATACCGTTGTTTTTGTGATTTGAGAATGTTGCGTTTTTTAGTCGGAACGTATTCTAGGTGTTCTCCAGTTAAGTGGGACACGTCCTTCGATAAAAACTCTTCTTCCCTCTCTTCACGTAAACGTCTTTCACGCGACTTAAATAGGTTAGTTCGATCTGCATCTTTTTGAAGTTGGGCTTCCAGGATCCGTAACTTCTGCTCTTTTAACTTTAATCGTTCTTCCCGTTTGGAGTTAGATGAAATTGAAATATCACTTAAAAGTGATGTCAGTCGTTCACCTGCTGCCATCAAATCACTAGACTCCTTGTTCCTCAACAACGCTCTTTTACTAGATTTTATTCCCTCTGGTGGTTGTGTTACTCCACCATACAACATTCCAGAACTAGGAGTTACAGGGCTGCTGATATTACCATCTGCGTCCATTGAGATAGGAGAGTCATTTGAATTTCCAGGAGATGAATCCATCGAAAGTCTCGATGATATATTTCGTACATTAATTTCAATGGTATTCCCCATGCTTACATTATCTGCCTCACCAAGTGTAGCCTAGCGGGGCCTCAACTTCAGGATTTCAAATGCATCATGAGCCTTGAATTCCGATCTGAATGAATCATGATAGATTTTATCGTAGTCAGATCTCAAGTCTCTCACTGTTTGTCCGCTTCTTAGTCTGTCACCTCTTTGTACAATAATACCTTTGTATCTCGTACACATTGTATTTAGGTTATACCAAGCCATTTTCGTGGCCTTAAAACTTCTTTTTTACATTCCGGGTCGTGATTGTGGTACTCATCTACTTGCAAGTAGAAGTACTTTCCAGTTAAACGGCCGTCTGGAACTTCGGAAGCCATGACCCAAACATTGGCTAACACTTTATAGTCATGCACCCTCCACGTCTTTCCACTGTCATTGCCTGTGTCGATTGAACTGTTGATTTGGGAGGCAGTAGGCATTTTTTTGGTGTAAGTACGCTTTCCTTTACCTCTAACCTTTTCGCTTGAAGTTGGATTGGGAGTTTGAACTGTTGTATGACAATCTAACACAGCAGAGGGCTCAGGCGGTTGATTAAACATACCGTTTTGTTGTGCAAAAGCAAACATCTGATTCTGTTGTTGAGCAAGGAACTGCCCCGGCGTCATTGGTGGATTCTCGTACTGCGAAAGTAAACTTGTATAATTCGTAAGATCTTCATCGTACAAGTTCATGTCATTGCTATTTTGGTTATTGGATGAGTTATCCATGGAAAACCAGGTACGTTAGGTATAGAATTTAATTGGAGGAGGGGTGAGGTAAATAAATATTTGAGGTTTTCTATATATAAGGACTTGAAATCCAGAAAGGTGGTCTACTATTTTAATATTTATCTTCCGTAGTCAAAAAGGTGGTCAATACTTTAATGTCTGCCATGTTCTACTTTAAAGCCTTCCTTCTCGGGCTTTGGGTCGACAATGGATTGTCGCATCAAACTGGTTCCTGGCTGGTATAGGGAACCGCAGTTTGTCGTACTCATTTGGATGTGTCTATGCAGGATGTAATAAAATAAAGATGATTGCACGCTGTCATGTTATACTTTAATGCCTGCCTTCTTCGGCTTTGGCTCGACAGTGTATTGTCACATCAAACTGTTTCTTGCAGGGTATAGGGGACCGCATTTTGTCGTACTCGTTTGGATGTGTCTACGCAGCATTTAAGACCAGAAAGACTATAGCGCGCTGTCTTGTTTAACTTTATTGCCTGTCTTCTCGGGCTTTGGCTCGACAGTGTATTGTCACACCAAACTATTTCTTACAGGGTATAGGGAACCGCATTTTGTCGTATTCGTTTGGTTGTGTCTACGCAGCATTTAAGACCAGAAAGACTATAGCACGCTGTCTTGTTTAACTTTATTGCCTGTCTTCTCGGGCTTTGGCTTTGGTTTGCTATTGTGATTTCCATTATATATATAGAAGTTGTACCATACTAATTTGAACTAAAGAATATTGTAAAAATGGGAACTCAAGCTTGGCTTCCAACAGATTACCTTCCCTTGATAAAAGCGTACATTAAGGCAGATACTATTCATATGGAAGAAGATGTTGATCAAGATTTTTGGGTCACCCTAAATGAAGAGTTCAACAAGCGAGCAGATTGCAAGGTAGTCCGCACGACTCTAGAAACTAGAAGTGAGTTTGTAATGTTTAGTAGGTCCTGCATGAATTACCGCAAAATAATAACTGAAGTGAAGGAAGGGGATATATTTCAGCAAAACATTTCAACTTACGACTCTCGTTATCACTTCGATCACCACGCACACTTTGTGGGTCACGATGCTTTCGAATTATGGAATAGATATATGTTACAGTTTGAGTAACAAAATCATAAATACCTATGGTTTTGTATCGTATCAACATTGTATCTCTATGCGTACTAAGTATCATCTGATGAAATGTTTTGAACTACTTTGGAATATATGACTACCGTCCATGGTTGATTTTATATTTGTGTTTCAGCTTTGTATTCATTTCTCATAATAAATGTACATAGGTGATTGAAGCTTGTAATGGTTAGTGTTGAGGAATGGACGACCCCGGTGGTTTAACTCCTTTCGTTGAAAACAAGCGTATTACAACAGTACAAATAACATAATATTCAATACGACAAATCAATACATAGTAGTTGTCTTAATAATACAATACATATTACATTCTAAATGGGTGAAAGTAATACTCGATAATAGAAAATAAACACCTATCCCTAAATGGAAATTAAACAATACATAATACATTAATTTGGATGAACATACGCCTACTCACTGATTTCCCTTTATGTGCCAGAGATGTTCAACTAGATCGTCTCGGAGTTTTTCATGCGTGTCTTTAGATCTAATTCGACGTAGCCGCCTCAAGAAAGCTTCAATGGTGTCTGGATCTCTTTCAGCAACAGGTTGTGTTGTGTTGTCTGGGTTGTACCTTAAGTACGATGGAAATGTACCTCGTTCTTCCTTGGTAATCATATTATGCATAATAATACTTGCTCGCATTATGTTGCTCAACGCCTGCAACTTCCACAGCTTAATTAGGTTTTTAACTATTGCAAAACGTGCTTGTAAAACCACAAAAGCTCTCTCTACGTCTTTCCACACAGCCTCTTGGTTTTTAGCAAAATGCTTTTCTTTTTCAGATTTAGGACCTAAAATTTTTTGGACTAGGGTTCCCCAGGAAGGATAAATACCATCTGCTAAATAGTATCCCCTATAGTATGCATTACCAGCAATACTGAAGTTACAAGCAGGTGCAGTTCCATGTGTTAGATCCTTAAAAAGATGTGATTGGTGTAAAACATTAATGTCATTCATGGATCCAGGACAACCGAAGTATGCATGCCAAAACCAGAGGTCGTGTGAGGCTGCAGCTTCAAGTATTAGAGTGGCTCTTGGGTAATGACCTATAAATTGACCGTGCCAGGCCTTTGGGCAATTCTTCCACTCCCAATGCATGCAATCTAGACTTCCCAACATGCCCGGAAATCCTCTTTTTGCTCCTAAACATTTAAGTTTATTCACGTCGTTTTGTGTCGGGGATCGCAAGTATTCTTCCCCGTATAATTCAATAATCGCAACGCAGAACCGCTCCAAATTTAAATGAATGGTTGTGACGACCCCAAAACCCTGTACTGACGGCGGCAAGGGTAATCCTTGTAATATAACACATAAACAGATAATAGCATAGCAGAATTAAATAAATACACCAAATAATGAACAAATAATACACTGGATAAACATAAACATCAGAGTTACATAGTATACAGGATCATACTTAGTACAAATACAGTTCAACTATACATATATGTCTACAGCGGAAAAACAAACATAATGTACAATAGGAGCTGAACAGCATAAAAAGAGATAAATGCTAGAATCCATCTTCAGCCCCAGCTATCCAGAGAAAGCCCGCTAAAACCTGAATACAAGGTTGTCCGTGTAGAAAAAGGGGCACCCGAGTTTGAAAGTGAAACAAACTACAAGTCAGTCATGGGACTGGTATGAGAAGTCTACTTAACACACTTAAAATATGGCCAATCACAGGACCACGCCACTTTCGTGGAACGGGTTTACTCCATTGGATTGCCAGTGCTTTAAAACAAATAATTCTTTTAAACATCGCATTGCTTTTTATAAAAATGAAGCCATTATAAGACTCAGTTCCCATCACATAATGCAACACAAACCGGAAGATAGAGTTTTTACCTTATAACGGCCAAAATATGCTTGATACGAATAAAACAAAAGCATTTGGTATTACTGCTAGTGATTATAAGTTTTGAAAACAATTTCTAATAATAACTATCAATCATAGACGGCATTAATGCCCCATACCACTATGTCGCCATATATAGGTATACAATCAAAACCGCATAGTCACGTATTTGGAAATTGGATTTCCGTCATGAACCAAGGCAAAAGATAGTCCTTACCGACTTCGAGACAATCTAGCCCATGTATCAGGATCAGAGCTCGAGTGACCCTAGGATCGTCAGGGCCGGTCCACCGATGTGGATTAAAATGCCTGAACAATGCGTTTCCCCGCCCTATAGGGCGTAAATGAGCCAACGAATGACTCCATCGGACCCGGATCGTCCGATCTAACTGAGGCGCCTCGCAACAGCAACAACCACATAAGTCAAACTCGTCAGGGCATGTAAAACCACTGACGCCACTTCTAGCTAGAAGGAAACGCATGCCCTCCCTGAGGTCCTTCCTCCCGTTTCTGGTTCATACCGGCTGTGAGGTTTGCGAATTCACGTTGTACACAAAGCTACGCCACACAGGCGGTGCTTTGATCATCACCACAAGACTTTGCTTTTCAATAGAAGCCTTGATCACTGCATCTTAGCATGCCACACAGGCAATTCACACCGTGCAACTGATAGCTGTCAATCACACAGAATAAATTCCAATGTCAGACACACTGTCCATTTGCAAGTCCGTTCTGGGTCTGAACGAAACCGGAGGCACTAAATACCTCGCATATTCATCAATACCCACGTACGTCTAGCCGATCACCACTCATTATCCATATTTCGAGATGCCTCCCAATCAGGACATCAGTTACCATCCAAACGAGGCGAAGATCGGTCTTCAACCCCCGTCTTCATCTTCGACTTCTTATCGTCGATTCAGTTATTCAAAATGGGATAAACCCGGTCTTTCTGAGCAACTCGCGTATATAATAAAGAAGCGCAACACTAACATAGATACGCATCATTTCAATTCATTAGTCACTAACCGTCAATCAGTAAGAGAACGATTTCCCAAATATTAACCCCGAAGGCCGAAACCAACATCAGATCAACACCCAGGAAACCATTCGACTTAGCCAACCTTCAGTTAGTTTCTAAATTTCACATCCATATCGTTTATAATATTTTATAACGATTTATCGCTATTTTTATTTATTTTAAAATAGCCAATTTATTTAAAACGACGCTTCGGGCCATAACGCGGCCGTGGCGCTGTTTTTCTTTAGATTTGATTTACGCATATCTGAAAATCTAACCGTTGGATCTTTACAAAATTTATATCATTAGAAAGATCTTTTCAAAACGAATCCAACGGTTCCAGTTTCGGGAAAATCCGACGGTCGGATCTCCCGGTACAATAGTTTGAAGTTTCGATTTCAAAATACGAACTACAGCGTCGTTATTCGATTAAATATAATTATGTTTATATATATATAATCGATTCTGGCGCTGTTTTTCTTCAGATTTGAATTAAACATTCCAGACAATCCAACCGTTGGATTTTTACGAAGTTGGTGTCGTTGGAAAGATATTTCCAAAGCGAACCCAACGGTTGCGGTTTCGGGAAAATCCGATGGTCGGATCTCCCGGTATAATCGTTTGAAATCACGGTTTCAAAATACGAACTGCAGCGTCGTTATTCAATATATTCCAATTCTATTTATATATATATATATATATATCGATTCTTCGATTTCAAAAACTATATTCTTTTCATACATTCGATAAAAATGATATTTTTATCTAACTGTCTTCTATTTCAACACTTCACTATTTTTAACAATTCATGTATATAATAAAATTGTGATTTTTAATGTAAAACAATTTATTTCAAAACTCCACTATTTTATATAGTTCGTATAGATGGTAAAGGTATGATTTTTATTATAAAATAATTTATTTCAAAACAAGAGTATTTTATATAGTTCATATTGATGATAAAAATAGGATTTTTATTATAAAACAATTTCTTTCAAAACATGAATACCATTCAACACATGAATTATATTCAACGAATGAATTTCAATTCAACACATGAAGGTTTTCTATTGTTTATATATATATATATAGATAAAAAGGTGATTTTTATATTTAAAACACGAATACCATTCAACACATGAATTTTATTCAACGAATGAATTTCAATTCAACACATGAAGGTTTTCTATAGTTTATATATATATATATATATAGACAAAAAGGTGATTTTTATATTTAAAACACGAATACCATTCAACACATGAATTTTATTCAACGAATGAATTTCAATTCAACACATGAAGGTTTTCTATAGTTTATATATATATATATATAGATAAAAATGTGATTTTTATATTTAAAACACGAATACCATTCAACACATGAATTCTATTCAACGGATGAATTTCAATTCAACACATGAAGGTTTTCTATAGTTTTTATATATATAGATAAAAAGGTGATTTTTATATTAAAAACACGAATACCATTCAACACATGAATTCTATTCAACGAATGAATTTCAATTCAACACATGAAGGTTTTCTATAGTTTATATATATAGATAAAAAGGTGATTTTTATATTTAAAACACGAATACCATTCAACACATGAATTCTATTCAACGAATGAATTTCAATTCAACACATGAAGGTTTTCTATACAACACACGAATATAGTTTCAACACAGGAAAATAATTCTAAAACATGAATATCATTCAAAATTTTGGCAGCTTAACGGTAGGGTAGTTAAAACCGGGGCCGTCCCTAGTACGGCTCCTCGCTCTACCTTAAAGCCTCGCAGCTTTTGACAATGGGGAATCATGCATCTAGTTCGCACGCAGGCGGCATGTGTATATATTTTTTTCATTTCCACAAACTAATCCTATGTGGTTTCAACCAAATAATTCTCAACCACAAATGGGTATTTTTCAACCACAAATCAATCAATTTCAACCACAAACAATTATAATCAACCATTCGCTATCAACCAATTTTCACACCAATCATAATCAATAAATATCGTCCATGGTTTGTGGATGAGGGGCGTATATATATATATATATATATTAAGCATTTCACTTCTATTTCAACACATATATAATTTTTACAACGCGTATATAACTTATACATCGAACGTACAACCTATACAACGCTTATACATGAGGTGTACAACGCTTATGCAAGTCATATATCGACCATATAATTTATACATCGTTGTTTTCCATATCGTTTATAAATTAGAAATCTCACATTGGGTTCCACTCCACCAAAAATAACAGAAGGCTCAGAAAAATATGCGGTCTCTTCTAGAATGTAGAAGACGTCCACACGAGTCCACTGTCTCTTGTTTCACTGAATTTCATCAACACAAGAAAAAGATATGATTTTTCAAAGTTTGCAATGGTTTTAAACTGTTAAAACAGTTGAAATTAAACAAAGTTGTACCTTCACAGTTTGGTTCGAAACTCGGTTCTCGATTTTCGCTCAATCCGTGCAACTATATGACGATCGGCCTGTGCCACGATCTCGAGCTTGGAGAGGGCTTTCTAGCGCCACCACTGGTGGCCAGTTCGATGCCCAGATGAACGGGCGGCGGCGAAGTGAAGTTGCCGCCTTTGAGGCGCTCGATCTCGCTCTACAGGGCACGGTGGAGGACAAACCAGGTATGGATGGGAAAAGGGGCGAGAGTACTTTAAAAAGTTCAACTGGAGGGAGGTCTATCAAGGCGTGGTTTCGCCGGAAAGAGGAGGGGAAGGTCTGAAGAGCCGCCGTCGTCGAATCGGGGAGAGAGAAAAAGGTTTCCGCCTTTTTTTTATTTTATAAAAAATCTGATTGGCCGGGGGGTTTTAAAAAGGGGTTTTCTGACACAACCTCCAATCCAAACCCAACGACTATCGTCCCTAGCATTTTACCCCCATTCCGAACACAATGGGATATGTTTTGTAGACCCATTCAACTGTTTCAGTCAGTTTTCCTTCAAATTAAAATATATAACATTCAATATTTGATTTGAACGTACATTTCAATTTGTCAGGGCCACAAACTGATTCGAAAAATTCCAGAAAAATAAATCTAGATATGTTTTGACGATACGGTCTCAACAAAACTAGTTTCGTCGAATTCTGAGACCGTTTGTAAAATGGCCCTTTTCTGGTCGATCCAATTTAACTATAATTGACCAAAACACATTTCCCTTCGCCACGCTCACATATTAGCTTCAAAAATTATGAAATTTGAAACCTAGCAATTACTTCACATCCCGGATCCAACAAAATAGGTTTCGTTGAATTCCGAGGTCGTTTGCAAAAAGGCCTATTTCTGGTCGATCCAATTTAACTGTAATTGACCAAAACACGTTTTCCTTTGCCACGCTCACATACTAGCTTCAAAAATTATGAAATTTGAAACCTAGCAATAACTTCACATCCTGGATCCAACAAAAGTGGTTTCGTCAAATTCCGAGGTCGTATGCAAAATGGCCATTTTCACGGGCTATATAATTTCTATAACGACCTTTCTGAAAATTCATTTGGCCCTACCTTTTGCTTTCTGCTATGAAACTTCGATTTTTCAGATTCTTAGAAAGGTATTCATTAACAGATTTAAATATTTTTGGTTTCGCTCAAATCCGTTTTGTTTTGCACCCGGTACAGTCAATCAAAGTTTGAATTCAAATTTTGAAACTACCACGCCATTTCAGGCCTTGTTTATAATTAGAATTAATTATATTCATTTTCAAACGTCAATTCAAACTCACTTTTCATCGTTATTATTTAAAATATTTATTTTAAATATTTAAAATCAATTATTTTAGCCAATTTAAAAAATTTAAATTGGTTCAGGTTTTTCGGGTCGTTACAATCTCCCCCACTAAAAACTTTTCGTCCCCGAAAAGGAACAAAGTGGAAAGTGGTTTGATTAATCAACTCTACGTTCAATCCAGCTTCCATTCTACAACTTTTCAGTTTCTGAGAATTTTTAAATTCTTCAAAAATTTGGCTAACACCCGGAATTTTCGAAAAATTTCGCCATAACCTCCTTTGTACGGGGAGAGGTTTGGAAATTTATTAGGTCGTATTAGGTACCAAATAAATCCTAATAAGCATACACATATTTATAGTGATATATTCTGGTGTTTACAGGGGAGCGTGTATAGATAATAACTCCAGAGAATAAATTCTCGTCACCCTGTCAAAGCCTGAGGGAGTTTGTATTTTAATTGCTCTAGAGAATAAATCCTCGTCACCTCGTCCCGTGTGGGAAATAAATAGTCCATGTGCCGTATCTAATGACTAGAGAGACATGATTATTGTCAACTCCAGACCCGTGTGGGGTTTTTATTAATCTGGAAATTTTATCGTTACAATTTAAATAGTCCATATCTGTCATCAGTTCTACCTGTAAAATATAGTCATCGCCATACAAGCCTCTCGCTCGTATGGTAAATCTTCCACCTTGTCACACAAGCTCCAAATGCTCATGTGGTATATGATGAAGTATGCCTATCTTCCAGAAGTATGCCATGCAGTGTAGTTCAAAATTAATTGTTACTATCCTATGGCGACGTTTATTATTACACACAGAATAACCAGCACTCCGCATCCAATGGCATTCATAGGAGTTGATATAATAATATTTTGCATCCAACTCATTAAGGTTTACCTATTTGTCGGGCACGCAAATAAAATCTTTACTCAACAGCTATCCATTTACCTATTCAAACATATATAATGCACATGTATATATTTCTATCTATTTTTATATCAGTTTAATGTGTGATTTAATCGAATAAATTCTACCATTCATTCTCTTATTGATTAAATTAACTACCATTCTAATAATTTAATTAATCAAATTTACTATCACGCAACACAAACAACAATCAAATTGTTTTTAACTTTTCAAATATATATCTTTTATATATGTTCAAAAATCATATTTCTAAAATCAGAATATAATCACAAATACGTTTTTTTATAAACATATAACTCTCGACTCGTTCTGGGGCACATTTGACCCTTTCTCTAACGATTTATTCTGATTCTGCTTTACTCATACTAGGATATTACTGATCCTATCTGCAATGAGTTACTCGTCCTAGAACACTACTGGTTCTATCTCTGACGAGTTCGTTAATGTGTTATATACCAGAACTAAGCTTAACCAAACCTCTGATACCACGATGTGATGACCCCAAAACTCTGTACTGACGGCGGCAAGGGTAATCCTTGTAGTATAACTCATAAATAGATAATAGCAGAGCAGAATTAAATAAATACACCAGATAATGAACAAATAATACACTGGATAAACATAAACATCAGAGTTACACAGTATACAGGATCATACTTAGTACAAATACAGTTCATCTATACATATATGTCTACAACGGAAAAATAAACATAATGTACAATAGGAGCTGAACATCATAAAAAGAGATAAATGATAGAATCCATCTTCAGCCCCAGCTATCCAGAGAAAGCCAGTTAAAACCTGAATACAAGGCCACCCGTGTAGAAAAAGGGGCACCCGAGTTTGAAAGTGAAACAAACTATGAGTCAGTCATGGGACTGGTATGAGAAATCTACTTAACACACTTAAAATATGGCCAATCACAGGACCACGCCACTTTCGTGGAACGGGTTTACTCCATTGGATTTCCAGCGCTTTAAAATAAATAATTCTTTTGAACATCGCAATGCTTTTTATAAAAATGAAGCCATTATAAGACTCAGTTCCCATCACACAATGCAACGCAAACCGGAGGATAGAGTTTTTACCTTATAACAGCCAAAATATGCTTGATACAAATAAAACAAAAGCATATGGTATTACTGCTAGTGTTTATAAGTTTTGAAAACAATTTTGAATCATAACTATCAATCATAGACCGCATTAATGCCCCGTACCACTATGTCACCATATATAGGTATACAATCAAAACCGCACGGTCACGTATTTGGAAATTGGATTTCCGTCATGAACCAAGGCAAAAGATAGTCCTTACCGACTTCGAGACAATCTAGCCCATGTCTCAGGATCAAAGCTCGAGTGACCCTTGGATCGTCAAGGCCGGTCCACCGATGTGGATTAAAATGCCTGAACAATGCATTTCCCCGCCCTATGGGGCGTAAATGAGCCAACGAATGACTCCATCGGACCCGGATCGTCCGATCTAACCGAGGCGCCTCGCAACAGCAACAACCACATAAGTCAAACTCGTCAGGGCGTGTAAAACCACTGACGCCACTTCTAGCTAGAAGGAAACGCATGCCCTCCTTGAGATCCTTCCTCCCGTTTCTGGTTCATACCGGCTGTGAGGTTTGCGAATTCACGTTGTACACAAAGCTACGCCACACAGGCGGTGCTTTGATCATCACCACAAGACTTTGCTTTTCAACAAAAGCCTTGATCACTGCATCTTAGCATGCCACACAGGCAATTCACACTGTGCAACTGATAGCTATCAATCACACAAAATAAATTCCAATGTCAGACACACTGTCCATTTGCAAGTCCGTTCTGGGTCTGAACGAAACCGGTGGCACTAAATACCTCGCATATTCATCGATCCCCACGTACGTCTGGACGATCATCACTCATTATCCATATTTCGGGATGCCTCCCAATCAGGACATCGGTTACCATCCAAACGAGGCGAAGATCGGTCTTCAACCCCCGTCTTCATCTTCGACTTCTTATCGTCGATTCAGTTATTCAGAATGGGATAAACCCGGACTTTAAGAGCAACTCGCGTATATAATAAACAAGTGCAACACTAACATACATATGCATCATTTCAATTCATTAGTCACTAACCGTCAATCAGTAAGAGAACGATTTCCCAAATATTAACCCCGAAGGCCGAAACCAACATCAGATCAACACCCAGGAAACCATTCGACTTAGCCAACCTTCAGTTAGTTTCTAAATTTCACATCCATATCATTTATAATATTTTATAACGATTTACCGCTATTTTTATTTATTTTAAAATAGCGAATTTATTCAAAACGACGCTTCGGGCCATAACGCGGCTGTGGCGCTGTTTTTCTTTAGATTTGATTTATGCATTTCTGAAAATCTAACCGTTGGATCTTCACAAAATTTACATCATTAGAAAGATCTTTTCAAAACGAATCCAATGGTTCCAGTTTCGGGAAAATCCGACGGTCGGATCTCCTAGTACAATCGTTTGAAGTTTTGATTTCAAAATACGAACTGCAGCGTCGTTATTCGATTAAATATAATTATATTTATATATATATATAAATATAATCGATTCTGGCACTGTTTTTTCTTCATATTTGAATTAAACATTCCAGACAATCCAACTGTTGGATTTTTACAAAGTTGGTGCCGTTGGAAAGATATTTCCAAAGCGAACCCAACGGTTGTGGTTTCGGGAAAATCCGATGGTCGGATCTCCCGGTATAATCGTTTGAAATCACGGTTTCAAAATACGAACTGCAGCATCATTATTCGATATATTCCAATTCAATATATATATATATATATATATATATATATATATATCGATTCTTCGATTTCAAAAACTATATTCTTTTCATACATTTGATAAAAATGATATTTTTATCTAACTGTCTTCTATTTCAACACTTCACTATTTTTAACAATTCATGTATATAATAAAAATGTGATTTTTAATGTAAAACAATTTATTTCAAAACTCCACTATTTTATATAGTTCGTATAGATGGTAAAGATATGATTTTTATTATAAACAATTTATTTCAAAACAAGAGTATTTTATATAGTTCATATTGATGATAAAAATAGGATTTTATTATAAAACAATTTCTTTTAAAACACGAATATCATTCAACACATGAATTCTATTCAACGACTGAATTTCAATTCAACACATGAAGGTTTTCTATAGTTTATATATATATAGATAAAAAGGTGATTTTTATATTTAAAACATGAATACCATTCAACACATGAATTCTATTCAACGAATGAATTTCAATTCAACACATGAAGGTTTTCTATAGTTTATATATATAAAAATAAAAAGGTGATTTTTATATTTAAAACACGAATAACATTCAACACATGAATTCTATTCAACGAATGAATTTCAATTCAACACATGAAGGTTTTCTATAGTTTATATATATAGATAAAAAGGTGATTTTTATATTTAAAACACGAATACCATTCAACACATGAATTCTATTCAACGAATGAATTTCAATTCAACACATGAAGTATTTCTATAGTTTATATATATAGATAAAAAGGTGATTTTTATATTTAAAACACGAATACCATTCAACACATGAATTCTATTCAACGAATGAATTTCAATTCAACACATGAAGGTTTTCTATAGTTTATATATATATATATATAGATAAAAAGGTGATTTTTATATTTAAAACACGAATACCATTCAACACATGAATTCTATTCAACGAATGAATTTCAATTCAACACATGAAGGTTTTCTATACAACACACGAATATAGTTTCAACACAGGAAAATAAATCTAAAACATGAATATCATTCAAAATTTCGGCAGCATAACGGCAGGGTAGTTAAAACCGAGGTCGTCCCTAGTACGGCTCCTCGCTCTACCTTAAAGCCTCGCAGCTTTTGACAATGGGGAATCATGCATCTAGTTCGCACGCAGGCAGCATGTATATATTTTTTTCATTTCCACAAACTAATCCTATGTGGTTTCGACCAAATAACTCTCGACCACAAATGGGTATTTTTCTACCATAAATCAATCAATTTCAACCACAAACAATTATAATCAACCATTCGCTATCAACCAATTTTCACACCAATCACAATCAATAAATATCGTCCATGGTTTGTGGACGAGGGGCGTATATATTTTTTTTATATAAGCATTTCACTTTTATTTCAACATATATATAATTTTTACAACGCGTATATAACTTATACATTGAACGTACAACCTATACAACGCTTAGACAAGTCATACATCGACCATATAATTTATACATCGTCGTTTTCCATATCGTTTATAAATTAGAAATCTCACATTGGGTTCCACTCCACCAAAAATAGCAGAAGGCTCAGAAAAATATGTGGTCTCTTCTAGAATGTAGAAGACGTCCACACGAGTCCACTGTCTATTGTTTCACTGAATTTCGTCAACACAAGAAAAAGATATGATTTTTCAAAGTTTGCAACGGTTTTAAACTGTTAAAACAGTTGAAATTAAACAAAGCCGTACCTTCACAGTTTGGTTCAAAACTAGGTTTTCGATTTTCGTTCAATCCGTGCAACTATATGACGATCGGCCTGTGCCACGATCTCGAGCTTGGAGAGGGCTTTCCAGCGCCACCACTGTTGGCCAGTTCGACGCCCAGTGAATGGGCAGCGGCGAAATGAAGTTGCCGCCTTTGAGGCGCTCGATCTCGCTCTACAGGGCATGGTGGAGGACAAACCAGGTATGGATGGGAAGAGGGGGGAGAGTACTTTAAAAAGTTCAACCGGAGGGAGGTCTATCGAGGCGTGGTTTCACCGGAAAGAGGAGGGGAAAGTTTGAAGAGCCGTCTTTGTAACACCCCGAATTTCGGTTAATGCTAAAATTCACTAATTACAGAATAAATAATCTCAGGTGTGAGAATTGGGGGAAACGGGTTGCATCATTGCGTTCGTCTCGGAAAAATACGCGAAATAGAGTCCGAGTTTTCGAGAATCGGAGTCCGTATGGGCCGGGTATGGCCCAATGAAGTTTACAGAAAATTCAAAGTTCAAAACAAATTTAAAATTCAAGTTCAAATTTCAAAATTGGGGCCATTGGGCCCAGGCGGGAAAATTCCCGCCTAGCTAACCAAGTCGATAGCCCTGTCGACTGGGCAGTCGACTTGGCTAGACCCAGTCGACAGCCCTGTCGACTTGGGTGTCGACAGGGGGTGCTCGGCCAGTTTAACCTGGTGCACCATTTTAGTGTCTGGCTGTGTTTTGGGCTATTCTCTAGAAGCTTCCGAGATCTGATGGTCCTAAACTAACCTAGGGTTAATCTAAGGGTCTAAAACACAACCTAATCCTATAAATAAGACCCTAAACTAGCCCTAAATGACCATAATCCTATCTCCTAACTAAACTATGCCAAAATTTTCTATGATCATGGCCTCCACTCAAAGCCTAGCCTCCATCCTCTTTTAAATACTATTTCTATGAAGGCTTTCATGTTCATACAAGCATCTTTGAGTTGAATGGGTGATCATTAGCTTTCATTCATCATCAAGTTGCAAGCTTTATGTTCAAGGCTAGAGTTTTTGGGTGATTTTTTTGGGCAAGGGTTTGCTTAGGGAAGTTTAGTGGTGAGTTTCTATACCCCTAATAATCAATTGTTAAATTGATTATGATAGGATATGATAAGATATGGCTATGTTTGTGGATAAATGTGCTTATGCAAGTTTAGTATAGTGTATGTTATGTGTTTTGCAAGTTTTATGCTATATGCAAGTTTAATGCTATGTTTTATGATGCTCACTATGCAAAACACTATGTTGAACATTTATGCATATGTAACATGTTTTGCAAACGATATGTGAGATTATATGCATGTTATGTATTTGGTTTTATGCATGCTAAGTATTTGGTTTTATGCATGCTATGTATTTGGTTTTATGCATGCTAAGTATTTGGTTTTATGCATGCTAAGTGTTTGGTCATATGCAAGTTATGATGCAAGTTCATATGCAAGTTTGTCTCTTTTTATGATATGCATAATATATGCAAGTTTGCCTCTAAGCATGGCATGTTATGCAAGTTCATATGCAAGTTATGATGCAAGTTCATATGCAAGTTATGATGCAAGTTCATATGCAAGTTATGATGCAAGTTCATATGCAAGTTTGCCTCTATATATGACATAAGTACATGTGCAAGTTCATCCCTTTTAGACCTATGACATGTATGAAAGTTGACACCTTTATGATAGGTCTATGACATGAACATTTAAGCAAGTTACCATCTTTATGACATATGTGATTCATGCAAGTTTGGGTTGGTTATTTATGCAAGTTGGGTTTATGGTCATATATACAAGTTGACACCTTTTAAACCCATGATAATGCTAATGATATGCTAAGTTGAACCCATGGTGTGTATGATGAATCTTCTCTTTTGAAGTATGTCATGTTAACGTATTTACGTGGGGACGATGGGGTAAAAATTAATGAACACATAAAATTGTGTGAGGTGGGTATGATTAAACATACCGTAAAGTGGATGGACATAATTGGGAATTTACCTATTAAGTTAGGTCTACCCATATTATGGAATTGGGAATTTACCTATTGAGTTAGGTCTACCCATATTCTTAAATATTTGTAATTAATTAGGGATAATTAATACAAATTATGGGGGTGATTAATTAGGTGTAATTAATCTACTAAGACACGAGGTTGGACCCTTTTGTAGCATAAGACTGCCCGGAACCGACCGGAAAATCCAGCGGCTACAAATGATTGGCCCAATGTGAGAGGTCTTAGTCATAAACTAAATACGTGACAAGTGTAAAGGCACGAGGTTAGACTCTGTTATGGTGTAAGGCTGCCCGGAACCAACCGGCATATCCAGCTGCCATAAAAGACAGTCTAATGTGAGAGGTCTTTACAAAGGTTACGATCTTGATTAATTAAGAAACACTTAACCAAATTAGCATGTAGAGGGGCATGAGGAGTTAAGTGGGTGCCTTGGGTGGCATGTAGTAACTAGTGGGGGTGCCTTGGGTGGTATGAGGAAACTAGTGGGTTGCCTTGGGTGGCAATAGAAAATACGATTAGAATACTTAACCAAAGTGGAACATGTAATTAAACATGATTAAAGGGTTAAGTAAGTGCCTTGGGTGGCATGTGGGAATTAAGTAAGTGCCTTGGGTGGCATGCGGAAATCTAGTGGGTGCCTTAAGTGGCAATTGAAATATGATTAAATGACAAGCTTAAGTAGTAGCTTGTGGGGGCCTTAAGTGGCAATTGAAATATAATTAAATGACAAGCTTAAGTAGTAGCTTGTGGGGGCCTTAAGTGGCAATTGAAATATAATTAAATGACAAGCTTAAGTAGTAGCTTGTGGGGGCCTTAAGTGGCAATTGAAATATAATTAAATGACAAGCTTAAGTAGTAGCTTGTGGGGGCCTTAAGTGGCAATCGAAATATAATTAAATGACAAGCTTAAGTAGTAGCTTGTGGGGGCCTTAAGTGGCAATTGAAATATGATTAGATGACTTAACCAAACCTTAACATGTAAGTGGGCATGACTATAAAAGGGGTTAAGTGGGATGCACTAGATAAAATGGCAAGCTTAAGTAGTAGCTTGTGGGGGCCCATTTCAACCAATATCCCAAATGTATCTTTGTGGGCTCGACCCAAGTCGAGGACGGGACACGCATATTGGGCTTGACTATAAGAGGCCAAAACGGGGTAGCGGTGGCAACGCGAGTCCAACGGGTTTCATATGCGTGTGTGGACCCGGGCTGGTAGGTAAGACGTTGTTGGATCGTGTAGGTATAAGCCGTGCACCATTGATTACCGGTTGCCACTTTGGGGAGTGATACACCCACTGTGGGGCCAGCACAGGTATCTACGGTAGGGAGCCGATCGCTTGGGGGTAGTGGGTACACCTAGTGGAGATAGGGGCAGACGGCACCTATGTAGTCAGCTAGGGGTACAATAAACTACTGGGTAAAATTACTAAGTACACTTAGTGGGATCAACCTTTAAGTAAGAATTTCCCTTGGGTGGGTAGAACTGGTGTGGTGCAGTGTAGGAATTACCCTTGGGTGGGTAGATCTGGGGTGGTGCAATCTAGTAATTATCCTTGGGTGGATAAGTGCGTCTTTTCGGTTATCTTAGTACATCCTGTGTTTAGTTGGCTACTTAGTGTAGTCATTATCCCCAGAGGTACCGTACCTTGTTTATATCATACCCTAATTACTTTAATGATTGTATTGTTAGGGTTATAGGACTCACTCAGACTTATGTCTGACCCCGTTGTTTCTTTATCTTTTTTTCCCAACCTCAAGTTTTCAGAGTGGGCCTAGCACTAGTGGGCTTTGATCAGACTGCTTTATCTATCTTTTGGAGCTTGGACCGTGGATGTGAAGCTCAGTTTATCTTTTCTATTATGGCTATTAGGTTATGTAGTGGGGTTATGTACTTTTGTTTTTATCAGGATGGATATTATGTACTTGACTCTTATTTATGGTTTTGGTGTAACCGAACATGTTTACTTTCCGCTGAAATGAAATGATGTTTTAAATTCTCAAGTATTACTTATATCTGTCTTGTTGTAATTTTTCTGCTCTATATTCACTTAAAATACTCCACCGATGTTATGGCATTCCCTTAGTGAGTGACCGTAGCGGGTGTGGGGTGTTACACGTGGTATCAGAGCTTAAGGTTACCAGAACAGATAAATTTTTTAGAAAAACTATTTTCTAAGAATATTTTTGAAAGGAGTATTTTCAAAAACATGTCTTTTAAGAGAAAAGTTTTTGGAAGAAAAGCTTAATCCCCAATAGCCATATCTATATCTTTCGAATTCTCCGTTTTGACTCTCTTCCTCTCTCGTTTTGAGTTTCCCCTCCGTGTATAGATGATCTTTCTAAGATAGATAAGAATGGAAAACAACTTCAAGGGACTTAGACATTAGTCGGACTGGAAGTTGCTTCAAGAAGGAGGAGGACTTGTAGGTACCTATTGGATAGACGATGGGAGGAAGGCTAAAATAGTTGTTTGGTTAATAAAGGATGAAACCTCATTGGTGGAGGTTACGAGTGGAGAATGGGAAGAAGAAGGCGAGTAGTTATCCTTTTGGAGGAATAGGACATCTTATTAGGATTGTCCAAAGAGGCAAGGGCAAAAAACGGAATCTCCTGGAGGGTGGTTGTATTCCCTCACGGCTAGGGTACCAGATGGGGATAGGACCGTCTAGGTTGGAATTTGGATTTCTTTATTATCCGATTCGAACTTTATTTGATTCTGACGCATCGAGTTCGTTTATCTCATCATTGTTAGTTGAGTCACTGCACTTAGACACCAGTTTAGTAGATGATCCCTTAGTTGTTTCAAACCCAATTGGGGCTCCATGATGTGTTTGGGTTTGAAAGTTTCTATACTTAGCGTTGAGTTTAGACGTGATGCTTCTTGGGCTTCACGGGCTACGGGATAGTTTTGGGCATGGACTGGTTATCCAGTAGGGGTGCCGTTCTTGATTTTGAAGGGAGAGTTGTTAGGCTTGTGACCCGTTTGGGTAACACTCTCGAGATCTCTTGTGATCCCATGGAATCTGTTATGCTAAGTTATCTAGAATCGCTTGACACGTCGGTCGAGAGTTTGCGATCTGTTAGAGTGGTCCGGGAATACTCGGATGTGTTTGAGGAGGTGAAGGGCTTACCTCCGGAGCGGGAGATTGACTTCCGAATATATCTGGTAGACAATGCCAAACCAGTATCTTGGCCAGTGTGCCACATGGCTCCTCGTGAGAGGAGGGAACTCCATAAGCAAGTAGGTGATTTGCTTGAGAAGGGGTTCATAAGACGAAGTATATCGGAGTGGGGTGCTCCAGTAGTTTTTGCTACGAAGGCGGATGGGTCCCTCAGACTTTTTGTAGGCTAAGGAGAACTAAATAAACTCACAAAGAAGAATAGACACCCATTGCCGAGGTTTGATGATCTCTTTGATCAGTTAGTTGGCGCCTCAGTATTTTCGCAGTTGGACTTAGCCACGGGGTTTCGTCAGTTGAGAGTGGCTGAGGATAGTATATAGAAGATTGCCTTTAGGACTCCGGATGGTTTTTATGAGTGGCTGGTGATGCCATTTGGTTTGACGAACGCCCCCGCATACTTTATTGAATTGATGAGAAGGGTGATCAGGGAGTACCTAAATAAGTTCGAGATGGTCTTTGTAAATGACATCTTGGTCTTTTCTAGGAGCGAAATAAGTTTTCGTATGTGCTCAATAGGCTGAGCAAAGCCAGTTATGAGATAAACGGTGGTTTTGGAGCAAGACTGGCGAGGACATCCAGAGTTGGACAAGGGCTTAATTATTTAGCCATTTTTACTAGTATCATCTCACGTAGGTCGTCTGAATTCGAAGGAGGTATCCCTTGGGTGTTTGTCTGATATTGGTTTAGGCCTTTGGGGCTTGCATTTGGGGGATGCCGAGTTCGACTAGGGTGGTCTGCGTGAGAGATGGACAGTTGTGATGATTTTGGATGGGGTAATATCCTGGTTTTCTCTAAAAGAGGAGAAGAGCATGTCCTAAATCTTAGGGAAGTGTTGGAGACTCTCCAAGCGCATAGTCTTAGGACAGCAAAAGTGGATAGGATTCTTAGCATCCTATGAGTTTGAGATGGCGTATACCCATGGCAAGGGTAACGTGGTGGCGGACGCCTTAAGTAGAAAAAGGTTGTCCTCGAGTTCATGGTTCATTGAACGACGGAGCTTAGAGTTTATTTCTATGTTTGACTTTAGACCTTCCGTTAACTTTGTACCCGGTTTGCTAGCCTCCTTGGAGGTTAGGCCTACTCTTTTGGGACGGATTGGCGGAGCACAGCGAGACGACCCACAGTTGGTTGAGTTAGTAGAGAAGCTCATGAGGAGGGGGAGTCGTCCAGCCATTTGAGTAGGTGCACCCTAGATGGTAAGGGGTGGTTGCGTAGAGACGGTAGACTTTGTGTACCGCAAGACAAGGGTTTGAGGAAGGCTATACTTGATGATGCACATCGGTCGAAGATGACCATTCATCCCGGTGGGGACACGATGTACCAAGACATGAAGCTAGTTTTCTTTTGGGCCGGTACGAAGAAAGATGTGGCCAAGTATGTCGCTAGATGCTTGGTGTGCTAGCAAGTGAAAGCGGAGCAGAAGAAACCCGGTGGGTTGCTTCACCCATTGGAAGTTCCGCTATGGAAGTGGAATAGTGTCTCGATGGATTACCGAGATCGAGGAAGGGTAATACGGGAATTTGGGTTGTGGTAGATAGACTTACTAAGAGTGCCCATTTCATACCCGTGAAGAGCAAGAGGATTGTTCCATGTCTAGCTTCAGTTTATATTCGAGAGATAGTTCGGTTGCATAGGGAACATGACATATTCCGTGTGTCACATTTGAGGAAGTGCCTACATGAGACCGCAGAGGTGGTAGAGCCGGGCTTGCTTAGAGAAGTAGAGGTAGAGCGTGATGTGATTATTCGACGAGCTCCTACCCGCATCCTTGGGTTAGAGATTAGGAAGTTGAGAAACAGAGAGGTTCGACTAGTCAAAGTGAAAAAGGGGAGAAGGTGAGAGCAATGCTACTTGGGAGACAGTAGCGAAGATGCGTTCGTTATACCCGTTCCTTTTTGAGGGTATGTCATTTAAACGTCTCCTTTATCGTTTGTCTAGTGCTTATCTTATCTTTAGTATGTCCTCTCATTAGTACCTTTTACCTTTAGATAGGGTAAACCTATGGTTGAAACATGTGTTTGAGACATGTTATGTTTGATGGATGCATGTGGATGCAAGTGGTTGCTAGTGGTTGCTCGTGGATGCATATATACACACTCTAGGCACTAGATCGGCTCAATCACTTCATATTGCATATTGCATATAATTGTGTGTAGGTAGCTATATTTATGGATGCATAATGATTGTGTTATCATATGGATGATGCATTTTGGTGAATGATTGTGCACTCATGTAGATATTGTATGTGTCGATAGGGTTCTCTCGCATACATAATGGATGCATGGCACTATCATGGTTTGCATATGTTCATACATTAGATAGGGAACATATACACACACTTTTTGCATATGCTCATACATCATTAGAAATTGTTTTAAGGACAATGGATGTCCGTGTTTGATGGATTGAGTAGATGGTTGTTTGGATGGTAGGATATGCATTCTCCTTAGCTTAGAGATTTCGGGGACGAAATCCTTTAAGGAGGGGAGAATGTAACACCCCGAATTTCGGTTAATGCTAAAATTCACTAATTACAGAATAAATAATTTCAGGTGTGAGAATTGGGGGAAACGGGCTACGTCATTGCGTTCGTCTCGGAAAAATACGCGAAATAGAGTCCGAGTTTTCGAGAATCGGAGTCCGTATGGGCCGGGTATGGCCCAATGAAGTTTACAGAAAATTCAAAGTTCAAAACAGATTTAAAATTCAAGTTCAAATTTCAAAATTGGGGCCATTGGGCCCAGGCGGGAAAATTCCCGCCTAGCTAACCAAGTCGACAGCCCTGTCGACTGGGCAGTCGACCTGGCTAGACCCAGTCGACAGCCCTGTCGACTTGGGTGTCGACAGGGGGTGCTCGGCCAGTTTAACCTGGTGCACCATTTTAGGGTCTGGCTGTGTTTTGGGCTATTCTCTAGAAGCTTCCGAGATCTGATGGTCCTAAACTAACCTAGGGTTAATCTAAGGGTCTAAAACACAACCTAATCCTATAAATAAGACCCTAAACTAGCCCTAAATGACCATAATCCTATCTCCTAACTAAACTATGCCAAAATTTTCTATGATCATGGCCTCCACTCAAAGCCTAGCCTCCATCCTCTTTTAAATACTATTTCTATGAAGGCTTTCATGTTCATACAAGCATCTTTGAGTTGAATGGGTGATCATTAGCTTGCATTCATCGTCAAGTTGCAAGCTTTATGTTCAAGGCTAGAGTTTTTGGGTGATTTTTTTGGGCAAGGGTTTGCTTAGGGAAGTTTAGTGGTGAGTTTCTATAGCCCTAATAATCAATTGTTAAATTGATTATGATAGGATATGATAAGATATGGCTATGTTTGTGGATAAATGTGCTTATGCAAGTTTAGTATAGTGTATGTTATGTGTTTTGCAAGTTTTATGCTATATGCAAGTTTAATGCTATGTTTTATGATGCTCACTATGCAAAACACTATGTTGAACATTTATGCATATGTAACATGTTATGCAAACGATATGTGAGATTATATGCATGTTATGTATTTGGTTTTATGCATGCTAAGTATTTGGTTTTATGCATGCTATGTATTTGGTTTTATGCATGCTAAGTATTTGGTTTTATGCATGCTAAGTGTTTGGTCATATGCAAGTTATGATGCAAGTTCATATGCAAGTTTGTCTCTTTTTATGATATGCATAATATATGCAAGTTTGCCTCTAAGTATGGCATGTTATGCAAGTTCATATGCAAGTTATGATGCAAGTTCATATGCAAGTTATGATGCAAGTTCATATGCAAGTTATGATGCAAGTTCATATGCAAGTTTGCCTCTATATATGACATAAGTACATGTGCAAGTTCATCCCTTTTAGACCTATGACATGTATGAAAGTTGACACCTTTATGATAGGTCTATGACATGAACATTTAAGCAAGTTACCATCTTTATGACATATGTGATTCATGCAAGTTTGGGTTGGTTATTTATGCAAGTTGGGTTTATGGTCATATATACAAGTTGACACCTTTTAAACCCATGATAATGCTAATGATATGCTAAGTTGAACCCATGGTGTGTATGATGAATCTTCTCTTTTGAAGTATGTCATGTTAACGTATTTACGTGGGGACGATGGGGTAAAAATTAATGAACACATAAAATTGTGTGAGGTGGGTATGATTAAACATACCGTAAAATGGATGGACATAATTGGGAATTTACCTATTAAGTTAGGTCTACCCATATTATGGAATTGGGAATTTACCTATTGAGTTAGGTCTACCCATATTCTTAAATATTTGTAATTAATTAGGGATAATTAATACAAATTATGGGGGTGATTAATTAGGTGTAATTAATCTACTAAGACACGAGGTTGGACCCTTTTGTAGCATAAGACTGCCCGAAACCGACCGGCAAATCCAGCGGCTACAAATGATTGGCCCAATGTTAGAGGTCTTAGTCATAAACTAAATACATGACAAGTGTAAAGGCACGAGGTTAGACTCTGTTATGGTGTAAGGCTGCCCGGAACCAACCGGCATATCCAGCTGCCATAAAAGACAGTCTAATGTGAGAGGTCTTTACAAAGGTTACGATCTTAATTAATTAAGAAACACTTAACCAAATTAGCATGTAGAGGGGCATGAGGAGTTAAGTGGGTGCCTTGGGTGGCATGTAGTAACTAGTGGGGGTGCCTTGGGTGGCATGAGGAAACTAGTGGGTTGCCTGGGGTGGCAATAGAAAATACGATTAGAATACTTAACCAAAGTGGAACATGTAATTAAACATGATTAAAGGGTTAAGTAAGTGCCTTGGGTGGCATGTGGGAATTAAGTAAGTGCCTTGGGTGGCATGCGGAAATCTAGTGGGTGCCTTAAGTGGCAATTGAAATATGATTAAATGACAAGCTTAAGTAGTAGCTTGTGGGGGCCTTAAGTGGCAATTGAAATATAATTAAATGACAAGCTTAAGTAGTAGCTTGTGGGGGCCTTAAGTGGCAATTGAAATATAATTAAATGACAAGCTTAAGTAGTAGCTTGTGGGGGCCTTAAGTGGCAATTGAAATATAATTAAATGACAAGCTTAAGTAGTAGCTTGTGGGGGCCTTAAGTGGCAATCGAAATATAATTAAATGACAAGCTTAAGTAGTAGCTTGTGGGGGCCTTAAGTGGCAATTGAAATATGATTAGATGACTTAACCAAACCTTAACATGTAAGTGGGCATGACTATAAAAGGGGTTAAGTGGGATGCACTAGACAAAATGGCAAGCTTAAGTAGTAGCTTGTGGGGTCCATTTCAACCAATATCCCAAATGTATCTTTGTGGGCTCGACCCAAGTCGAGGACGGGACACGCATATTGGGCTTGACTATAAGAGGCCAAAACGGGGTAGCGGTGGCAACGTGAGTCCAATGGGTTTCATATGCGTGTGTGGACCCGGGCTGGTAGGTAAGACGTTGTAGCATCGTGTAGGTATTAGCCGTGCACCATTGATTATCGGGTTGCCACTTTGGGGAGTGATACACCCACTGTGGGGCCAGCACTGGTATCTACGGTAGGGAGCCGATCGCTTGGGGGTACTGGGTACACCTAGTGGAGATAGGGGCAGACGGCACCTATGTAGTCAGCTAGGGGTACAAGAAACTACTGGGTAAAATTACTAAGTACACTTAGTGGGATCAACCTTTAAGTAGGAATTTCCCTTGGGTGGGTAGAACTGGTGTGGTGCAGTGTAGGAATTACCCTTGGGTGGGTAGATCTGGGGTGGTGCAATCTAGTAATTATCCTTGGGTGGATAAGTGCGTCTTTTCGGTTATCTTAGTACATCCTGTGTTTAGTTGGCTACTTAGTGTAGTCATTATCCCCAGAGGTACCGTACCTTGTTTATATCATACCCTAATTACTTTAATGATTGTATTGTTAGGGTTATAGGACTCACTCAGACTTATGTCTGACCCCGTTGTTTCTTTATCTTTTTTTCCCAACCCTCAGGTTTTCAGAGTGGGCCTAGCACTAGTGGGCTTTGATCAGACTGCTTTATCTATCTTTTGGAGCTTGGACCGTGGATGTGAAGCTCAGTTTATCTTTTCTATTATGGCTATTAGGTTATGTAGTGGGGTTATGTACTTTTGTTTTTATCAGGATGGATATTATGTACTTGACTCTTATTTATGGTTTTGGTGTAACCGAACATGTTTACTTTCCGCTGAAATGAAATGATGTTTTAAATTCTCAAGTATTACTTATATTTGTCTTGTTGTAATTTTTCTACTCTATATTCACTTCAAAAACTCCACCGATGTTATGGCATTCCCTTAGTGAGTGACCGTAGCGGGTGTGGGGTGTTACAGCCGTCGTCGAATCGGGGAGAGAGAAAAAGTTTTCCGCCTTTTTATATTTTTTATTATTTTATAAAAAATCCGATTGGCCGGGGGTTTTTGAAAAGGGGTTTTCTGCCACGACCTCCAATCCAAACCCAACGACTATCGTCCCTAGCGTTTTACCCCCATTCCGAACACAATGGGATATGTTTTGTAGGCCCATTCGACTGTTTCAGTCAGTTTTCCTTCAAATTAAAATATATAACATTCAATATTTGATTTGAACGTACATTTCAATTTTTCAGGGCCACAAACTGATTCGAAAAATTCCAGAAAAATAAATCTAGCTTTGTTTTGATGATACGGTCCTAACAAAACTAGTTTCGTCGAATTCTGAGACTACTTGTAAAATGGCCCTTTTCTGGTCGATCCAATTTAACTATAATTGACCAAAACACATTTCCCTTCGCCACGCTCACATACTAGCTTCAAAAATTATGAAATTTGAAACCTAGAAATAACTTCACATCCCGGATCCAACAAAAGTGTTTTCGTCGAATTCCGAGGTCGTTTGCAAAAAGGCCCATTTCTGGTCGATCCAATTTAACTGTAATTGACCCAAACACGTTTTCCTTTGCCACGCTCACATACTAGCTTCAAAAATTATGAAATTTGAAACCTTGCAATAACTTCACATCCCGGATCCAACAAAAGTGGTTTCGTCGAATTCCGAGGTCGTATGAAAAATGGCCATTTTCACGGGCTATATAATTTCTATAGCGGCCTTTCTAAAAATTCATTTGGCCATAACTTTTGCTTTCTGCTATGAAACTTCGATTTTTCAGATTTTTTAGAAAGGTATTCACTAATAGATTTAAATATTTTTGGTTTCGCTCAAATTCGTTTTGTTTTGCACCCGGTACAGTCAATCAAAGTTTGAATTCAAATTTTGAAACTACCGCGCCATTTCAGGCCTTGTTTATAATTAGAATTAATTGTATTCGTTTTCAAATGTCGATTCAAACTCACTTTTCATCGTTATTATTTAAAATATTTATTTTAAATATTTAAAATCCATTATTTTAGCCAATTTAAAATTTTTAAATTGGTTCAGATTTTCCGGGTCGTTACAATGGTACTCTCACCCATCCGAACTACTTCATCAAAGGCATCAGGGGCAATCCCATATGCCATTACACATAATGCTCCTATTATTTTTTGATACGGTGAACATCCCATCGTCCCAGCACAATTACGTTTTTGAACAAAGTAGTTATCATGAGAAACAACTCCATTAAATACGCATAAACATATTCTTACTCATTCCAAATTGTTGTCGAAAATCATCCGGGCCGTACGTGCAAGGGTTGTGGAAATAGTCTTTCAGCAATCTAGCGGTCCCGCCCCTGTGATCTCGCATTTTCCTTTTATCTGCTCGACCGAATACACTGCCTTCATGACTACCGCTTGTAGATCCTTCTATAATGAATTGATGTACGTTTTGGTGATGTACAGTTACTGCTTGCATCATAAGCTCTAGTTCATCACTGTCAGTCGTGGTATCCGAAGATAGTTGCACAGTAGTTGAGCTGTAAGATAGGTCATACTCCAGATCAGAGTCATGTAGACAACCTTCCTCGACGTAGTCAGTATTGTTTTCTGAAGCCTCGAACCCTTCAGTTTCAGTGGAGTAAGGGTATGTGAAAAAGTTATTAGATGACATTTTTGCCTATTTGAAATTGTGGAATATTGTATGTGGTGTGATGTTTCTTCCAAGTACATATAAGTCTACATGTTTATTATAGCCGTTGTGAAGTGTGCTAGTTTCATATAGCCGTTGTAAAGTATGATGTGACTGGCCCTACTAAATACAGCAAAGTATGATGTGACTGGTCTTATTGAATACAACACAGTCGGTATGACAGTGACTGGTCATATTGATTACTTTCGAGGAAGTACACATGCCTCTGGCAACTAAAAGTCGAAGTTACAGTACCATGTTCTGCTACACTAGTACAGTGTGATAAAGATGAGTTGACAGGTCCTAATAGTTAAAGTACTCAATAGTTAAAGTACTGAAATGTTCAATGCTTCAAAAAACCATCTCTTCTATTCTTATTTTGTCCCTTATAAAAGACTAGCCATCCTTCATTGTTTTTTGACTCACATGAGATCTGCAAATCTGGTTTATTTCAAATAGGTGGTAATAATTTTGTTCACGTAATTTCTTTTCTTTTATGCTTATTGTTATCTGGTATATGTTTCATGTATCAACTTTTTTGCCAGCTCAAAATGGCAAATTATGAATCGATGACGGGACCATGGCTCAAATGTACGATGAGTACAAACGTGTTAAACAACCAATCGAAGATGTCGAATTTGTTCCAGAAAAACAAGTTGGATTCGTAGTAGATGATGCAGTGGTCGAGGCCGAACTGTTTAGTGCAATTTAACCAAACGTTGAAGTCCAACGTATCGGACCGGTTCAAAATTCGCTCCATTCTCAATTGATGGAGGTGATAGGTCGACAAAACCCCGATCGGTCTAGCTCTATCATGATGGGTCGTTCAGTGCAATGTTATTGGGGAGTGGAATGTAATGTGATTGTATCTAAAAGTCAGACAAATGCAGGACATCGATTTTATGGTTGCAAATCGTATGTTGCTGCACAAAATCGACAAGGATTCCTAAGCTGTAATTTTTTTTTTCCTGGATTGACCCACCGTTGACGGAGAGGGGTGTCCAGTACGCACAGGAGATGCAGTCTGAGGTTAGTCGATTGGAAAGAATGAATCTGGCAATAAAGAATGAAATGCTTCGTGGGTGTTACAGTTTGCTAAGAAACTAAGAGTCATTGTTACATGGCTTTGGTTCATATTTTTGTTGTATGCTTATGTCATCCGTATTTACTTGAATGAACTATGTAGTTTGTACGATCATGTTGTTCTTCTGTTCTACATCATTAGACATAAGTTAATGTATACATACAAACGTATGTTAATATCCACATTAAACTATAAAGTATATAAACTATATGAAGTATAAACTATATAAGGTATATAAAGCATATAAAGTATATAAAGCGTAAACTACATATACTTATAAACCGAATACTATATGAAACATTTTAAATATAAGCTATCTAAAGTATATACATTATATAAAAGTATATAAAGCCTTAAAAATATAAACTATAGAAAGTGTATAAAGTATAAACCGTATATATCATTTGCAGTGTAGGAGTCTTGCAGTTATAATGCTTTATGTTAACTAAATAAATTTGCAAATAGTTTTAATCCTTTATTTAGACTAAACAAATGTATATGAACTAAATAAATTTAAACTATATAAACTATATAAAGTAGTTTAAATTTCAGTATAAACTAAATAATTTTGCAGGACTAGCAGTGGAATAATGCTTTAATTTTGCAATGGAATCATTTTTTTTTTAAACCACATAAATGGTGAACAGAATCCCCTTTAGGGTTTAAACGGTGAAATGAAACCCATTTAAAGGTAAAACGGATTTATGTTCACCGTTTATGTGTAGAATTCTGTCATACACAGACAGAACGTCTACTACCTGAAGACTGGAGCTCAATCAAAGCACATATACACCATCAGAGCTACTATAAATTGCTCTAAACACCTTCAGAGCTGCTATAAATTGCTCAAACCACATAAACACCATCAAATTGAATCACTATTGAAATATATACGCACATCACATTGAAACACCATTGAGATACAAACACACAACCGTACATTGAACTACCGCTTGTTATATCGTACATAAATTGTTTTTCCACAAATTAAAACACTAACTTGTTGAAGGAACATTACACAAATGTCTACATTACTTCAATGTTTTAGAAGATGGTCTTACGTTCACCAAAACGCCATTGCAAACTAACCTGCAACGTCAAACAAATAGTTCACATTTACAAAATTAGAAAAAGTATGCGGATTGCACTTAAAGTCGAATAAAAAATTGTAATGTCGACAACAAATAGAATTCTAACTTGAAACTTCAAACAAATAGTTCACTACGGTCATCAGAAACGCTACTTCGACATCCGTATATCTTCCAACCCCACAGGACTCTTGCTTTTCCGGCTACGGCTCGACTTCCCTTTGAATACAGATTCCAATTTGCTTACAATTCCGCCACTCTTAGCCTTTCCTTTTTGTGCAATAGAACCACGCCCGGAGCCTACATAAAATAGGTGATAATTGTAATAAAGACTAAGTGTACTTACGTAAATTATAAATACTCCGTCAAAGATCAATCAAATCATAGGAGTACATAAAGAAGAATTCATTCAATGTGTGGCAGTACACGTTAAAACGAAAAGCAGATTCGATATAGTGTTACAGAGTATAGTACCTATACTGTCAACAGTGCTACAGTTTACTTCAGTGCTACAGGGTTCCAGTACCAATACTTGCAATAGTACCTATACTATATCACATCATAACTTTACAATTTATTTCGAATTTACGGGGCGATAAATCCTGAAAGGTTTTGCTCTAATGTTCCCACTCAAACGTTCCAATTTCCTTTACCTCTTCGTTTGCAAACAATAATGCCATCATGGCCCTCATCTATGGACTCCGAGTTTCCGTGGGGTCAAGCACCGACGGAAAGTACGAGAACGGATATTGATTGGCTAATAGAGTACCAAGAACGACACTACAAAGAGGTTGAACAAGATTACCCAGATCTTAGCCAAATCCGGCTTCAAGAACCTATTGATTATGTCCCAGATTTCCGGTGTGATGTGATTCAACCACAAGTAGAACCCGAGGTGCTAGCTGCGATAGTTCCTCAACCAACAATGCAAGGCATGGCGGATCAATTCTCCGCAACTCACCAGTATTCGCACGGGCAAGAGGTCTAGCCCGCTTCAATCACGGAGCCTCCAAATGAACAGGAGGTCAACTCATTTCCTGTTTGCTGCTATTGTGGGTACGAGGTGGAAGTAGTGGTAAGGGCGGACGGAGAAGACATTGGTCGTTGCCTCATGCTATGCTCAAGATGGCCGAACGGTTGCAATTACTTTGAATGGATTGACGAACGTTTATGTCCAAGGGGTATTTCGTATGCCAACGAGTTAGAACAAGAGAATAGGCAACTTCGAACTCTGGATAATGAACGCGACAACTAGTTTCCTTACTTAATTAATTTCATATTGTATCTCGGAAATTGTAGCTCTGGATATTTGAATCTATGTTGTATCTGTAGTTGAAGTAGAAGTTGCCTAGGTATTAAATGTTGTATCCTTTATTTTTTCGATTTACGCTCTGTTTTATCCTACGTTAATAGTATTAATTTGGTTGTTAACATCTTGTTTCATGCATACACCAACATATCCAATATGATGTCCATATATGGCTTTTAGAAAAACAGTAAGAAATCTACTTGTAATAATCTAAGAAATATAAATCACAATCATTATTACTTGATCCTGGATGAGTCACAATGGCAAGAAAATATCTTTATATAAAGTTTTATCAGTTGTTTCCATAAATTAGTCATGCCATCATGGTATAGCATTGCACACGATGCACAAGAAACAATAGATAGTTTTGTTAGCTAAAATATCTTGGGAAATCATCGAATAATTTGATTTCTTATAATCTATAAAAGTTGGATTTTATTTGATCGAATTAAATGTACGATTGCATAGTGAATAAAAATTATAGATTTCCTAAACGATGGACGAAGACACATAATCAGTTTTTTAGAACTATAAACATAATACTTTTAAAGCGAAAAATACTTCCATATATTACCTGTAGAAGTAGAACGTGTTGGAGTCGGTACTCTTATCTTAACACTATATTTATTTGTCTGCTCAACACCACGGTCGGATCCATCATCGTCGTCATCGTCATTGCTGCCTCCATCGTCGTCGTCGTCATCTTCGTCGTCTTCCTCTTCCTCAGTATCACCCTCTTCGTCCTCCTCTCCTTCATCTTCAACCTATTCGACATCATTCTCGGTTTCGGATTCCTCTCCTTCTTCGTCCTCCTCTCCTTCTTCTTCATCCTCTTCAATTTGGCGAACGGCTTTCCTTTTTTTATTTTGTTTTGACCGACCGGTTTGTTTTGTCTGAATATGCAGACAAGGATGCCTTCTAATCTCCATGTTCTGCATTAAATAGTGCAAACATAAACGAATGAGCTAAAAGAATAAACAAATGCAATAGTTATTAAAACAAATAGTATAACCCACAAAATATGATGCAACATCGCCTATCCTTTGCAATCCTTCCTCGTAATACCGTGATTCCTGAATGGCTAAGTGTCGCATTCCTAAATTCATCTCCCATAGGCTATCCACTGTATAATGTGGCGGAACTGGTGGCACGTACGGTAAATGCGGAATAGGCACTGGATCATCTCGTCCAGTCCACTGCATAAACCAACCAGGATCATCTCCCCATCGGGCTTGCTGAGTGGGGGGGGGGGGGGGGGTTGAAACTGTGACGAATAATTAACTTCTGACAACGTCACAACTGGTGCATGAATACCGGACTTCAATGCAGAAGGACCAAAAAAATCCATATTCCCTGCCCGGACCGAAGCATCTAGTAACGGTCCAACATCTCTAGCAATCTGGTGCCAATACGTATCGTAGTCAATGCCCACATCCTGATACAAATATTGCTGACAATCGTCTTGGTAAAGAGCTTGTTGCATTTCCGCATAGGTATCGTATGTCATGGTACGTGTCATGAGAAGCGGTGCATCAAGAGGAATAGCAGCCTGTCCGGTCAACTGTCTATAACACCGCTCTCGCAAAAATAACTCATAATAATCACCGGGCGGAACAAGTAAAGGCAAATGCTTCATTGACAAGTTACGGGCAAATACAACTTCATTTTCATCTTTAGCAATGGAGTTGTTCCACGGGTTCCAGTTAATATGGCTAGCATGTCGATGATCAATATGATAACGTGTGACGGAGAATAAATGTGCTACAGTATCGCGTGTTCTTGTCCTATTCTCCTTCTCCCATGCTTTTAATCTTGGATATGCCGACTGCTTTATACTCTCTTTAACAATAAACCCACCAACAGTCATATACTCAAAGAACCAGTACTGCAAAATAAAACATACAATTCGATGAATGATATATTATTTAACAGGGTACCCTACATTAAATTGAAAAGTAAAAAGATCGACATACCTGTAATAACTTGACAAATCCAGTGAGATGACCACATTTAGTCACAGCCACGTCCAAACTCTGGTACAGATAGCCCATAATAGCAGTACCCCAATCGTACTCCGTAGCTAGTTCTAGATTCAGAACTGCTTCTATGTACCCAAGACTAATTGTGTCATTTTTCGATGTGAAGAAAAGAGTTGCCATCATATATAACACAAATATTCTCGCGATATGGTCAAGATTGTTCATATTAGATAATAAATACTCCTCTTTAAAATATTTACTCAAGTGAGATATCGCAACTTTACCAATCTTGATATCTTTTTCGACAAGAAAAGGTAAAAATTGACTAGCATTACCAAATTGGCACCAACCCTCATCATATGGTATACTACGCCTATTCATTCCAACGGGTATTGATGTGAGCATGGTAAAATCACATGGTGTAAAACCAATCTCTGCATTCGGAAATAAAAAAGTATGCGTGGTAGGCCACCATCATTCTGCTATGGCATGTAGGCATCTATTATCAGAATTCCGCAACTCTATATCCATAAATTTACCGAATAATCGAACCCCTAATCTGGGGATAAACTTTTAATTTTTCCCACCTTTTTGTCATTGTAGTAAATGAACCATGACATCTCATATTATCGCGATTCTATACCAAACATGAGTATAACGTAAATTAGTAACGTAATAGTTAATAACACTTAAATATAACATTAAAAGATAACAGTTTTTTTTACCGTACGCTCTTTTCCGGTCATAAATATGTGATGATATCCTTCCCGAAGGCTTGTGATAGACCGAAATGGAAATGTATTCGAAATCAATTTTTCTACGCCGACACCAAACCCTCCTTCATCACCGCCAATTGTGTGCTTGCTTCTCCTACCGGTTTTCCTTCTTCTTATACGGCCGGCGGAGCTTGAAGCCTCAACATTAGCCTCTTCCATTTAATAAGCACAAAATACCCAAAACCCTAGATTTTGAGAATTGCAAAAAAAAAACTTGAATAATAAGCTACTTTGCTTTGAATTTGGTGGAGAGTAAGAAGAAGAGTTGGGAAGGATTGAATTTGTTTTGAGTTTGTTGAAATTGCCACAATATTTTTTTATTTTTTATTTTGGGGTAGAGGCCGTCATTAGAGCTTCAGATAATGGACTTCGGTTTATGAGCAGAAATGAACGGAGCACCCAGTTATATATATATATATATATATATATATATATATATATATATATATATATATATATATATATATTAAATCCTATATTAAACGGGTTTATGAAAACCGTTTATATAATAAACGGTTTTAATTTAACTGTTTAAAGTTATAAACGGTTTTCAGTAACCGGTTTAAACTGATTAAACAAATTGAAAAAAAAGGCTATCGAACTCATGTTCACTACTGGAAGAACAGGAATTCTCCACATTTCAAATCAGTCTTTCCCACCTCCGATCACCACGACTGGTGGAGATGCTCTTAGCAGCAAGCTTATGTGATATTTGCTCAGTTTAACTCCAATGATCAAATTGGTCCTTTTCTATGTTACAACTTTCAAACGATCGTTTTAAATTCCTACCACCGTATCCAAACGTACAGCACATCTACACGTCCACCCTAACATTCTTTGCTCTCGGTAACGGTTTCCTTAATCTGCCATCCAACGGCACAAGCAGACTTGTGTGGAGGAAATTAACATTTGGTTTTGCGGTGTCCTCGTTAATGGAAATGAGCAAAAATTGCTGGAAACTTGACCTTAGTCCACACAGGCAGTTTTTCAAGTTCTGTTGCAGAGGAAAATAAAAGATTTCAAGTGGGGCACAACCATAACTCGTTCATGATGGGCTATATATTAATAACTCATTCACGATGGACTATTTATAGACAGGAATTGTTATGTCCCCATCCCTCTATGCCTGTGTCCCCATCCTGATTTACACCTTTTGCAGTTAAATCATTCAATTACACCTTTTGCAGTTAAATCATTCAATTATTGTGGGATTTAATTGCAAAATACGAAAATCAAGAAAATGACACAGGGATGGGCACAAAAATTGAGCTCCTATTTACATGCTTAAACATTTTGATAGCCGTACATAAAATCCACTAAATGAATGTACAGTAAAAAAAAATAATGCTTATACAATAATACATAATACTGATAAAAGGAGAAACTGGATGGAAGGCTGAATTGTGGCAAAAGTAGAACACAATTATTCATACAATGTCTATTTTTTCTCACTTCCCCGGTCAGCCATCAAGAATACAATGTCAAGATAGTACAGCAAAGTGTTAAAGGTGTGTACCTATCCAGTAAAAGTAAAAGGTGGGAGTTTAAAAGTTCCATAAACCTATATTAATATGATGTATTAACCCAAAAAAAAAAAAAAAAAAAAAAATCAAAAAATCTGTGTATATCTTCTAATGGTACTTTCGGCTAGGGGTGTTACGGTTACAACAACCGCCAATTTTAACGGCAACCGTAACCGCAACCGTTGTTGACGGTTAGCAAATTTTATAACCGTTACCGTAACCGTCCAACCATTACCGCAACCATTACCGTAAATTTACATTGTTATCCATAAATAATTCAGTTTCAAACTTTTTTCTTAAGAGTTAGTTTGTTTATTTATGAAACAAACCATCCACATGCATGTTGTTTATAAATAAAAACACAAATTATTTATAAATATGTTATTTCTCTAGCTTAAGTTATTAAAAGTATATATATTTTTTACGAAATACTGCAAAAAAATCATGTGCGGTTCGGTATATTTTACCGTGGTTATCAAAATCCACAACCGTTACCGTCACCTTTACCGTAGTAGGCGGCAACCGTGTGAACGGTTTGAACGGTTCGGCGGTTGAATGGTTAACCGTAACAGCCCTACCTTCAGCGATTACATTCTTGAAATTTGATATAAGATAGATAGAAACACTAGATACTACTCAACTATCTGAAAACATAAACTCAATCCATCACTAATCAAGAGGCAACCACATAACCATATTTATTCCATAGAAAATTCAGTGAAGAAGAGAAGAACATAAACAAGAAATACTGGAAACCAAGCCATAGATTACAATGGATCTATCTTGTTTTTGCATCAATCTTTTAAATAAAAATATTACCATGCATGTTTACTCTTGAACTCGTTCCATGCCACCATTTTTCTTCTTGAATGCCTGGGAGCCAAACTTGAAGACCTCATCATCACATGTGTTTTCCTCCTTTTGTGATTTCTTCATTGTTTCTTCTTGTATTTTCTTGTGAGTTCGTCTGCATCCCTTCCGCTTGTAATTTCTTCAAAGCTACTTCCTCCTGTGGTTCCTTCATTTTTTCTTCCTCATGCAATTTTCTGCTAATTAATTCCACATCTTGTGAATTCTTCTGAACTTGCTATTCTTGTATAATTCTCTGGCATGTCTCCTCTTCTTGTATGTTCATCTGTGTTAGTAAAGCTTGACGTTTTGGTGAACTTTTATCTTTCTGGCGTTGGTGTGTCATTTAATGATCTTATCTTTCTCCTCAGATTATAAGTTTTTGTAAGCTTCTTCAAAAGCTTCAAGAATCCTCTTGGCAAAAGCTTTTAAATTTTGATCATCCGACGTTTCTTACTACATCAGGTCCTTCAGATATTATACAACTAGCTAATATTCCTCAAAATCCATATGGAACGTTGTATGGAACAGGAATGCGTCAAACCAAGTGTGAAACTCTCTGCAGTAAGCATCCCTATTTAGCGACTCGATCTTGTCTATGTTTTTATCGCACTGCTTCTTCCAAATGAGAACCTTCTTATAGCCCCCTCCAGTATTGGTGGATGAAGAGCTTGTTTGAAGATCATTGTTGACAGCGTCTGTTTGACTTCTTGTTGACATCACAGGCTTTCTTGAAATATGTTCGGTCTCTGAAGATGGATTCATGGCATTGAATTTATCAATCATGGTTTTGAATTTTTTGGTGCCTCAACTGCAGTATTAATTATCCGAGAGTAAAAAAATTAGGGTTTGCAAGCTTTTGCCACAATGCACCTCTCCCCTCACCTGGTTGGATTCACTCAATAGGGATTTAACAGTTCCCGCCACTGCCTCACTATTGTTAGGATGTGGACGAGAACTGGAGGCTTTGTCACCTTTACTCATAATCGGTGAAGAATTACAGTGGGGTTGGTTTCTTTTGGTTTCATCTTCTTGTATTTACTTGTGAATCATTCTGCATCATTTCCGCTTGTAATTACTTCAAAGCTTCTTCTTTCCTGTGATTCCATCATTTTTTCTTCCCCATGCAATTTCCAACTGATTTCTGCTTCTTGTGAATTCTTCTGAACTTGTTGTTCTTGTATAATTCTCTGGCTTGTCTCCTCTTCTTTGTATGTTCTTCTGTGTCAATACAGCTTGACGTTCTTTTGGTGAACTTCTATCCTTCTGGCGTTGGTGTGTCATCCCTCCAATGATCTTATCTTTCTCCTTGGATAATATGTTTTTGTAAGCTTCTTCAAAAGTTTCAAGAATCCCCTCAGCAAAAGCTTTTAAATTTTGATCATCTGATGTTTCTTTGAATGTCAGTATATTATACAAACAAGCTACGATTCCACAAAATCCATGGAACATTGCATGGAACGCGAATGCATCAAACCAAGTGTGAAACTCTCTGGAGTAAGCATCCTGGATTAGCAACTTGATCTTGTCTATGTTTTTATCGCACTCTTTCTTCCAAATGAGAACCTTCTTATGACCGGCTCCACTACTGGTAGATGAAGAGCTCGTTTGAAATTCATTTGACAGCATATGTATGAACTGTTTGTTTACATCACAGGCTTTCTTGAAAAGATTTGCAATACGTTCTGCCTCTGAAAGTGGACTCATGGCGTTGAATTTATCAACCATGGTTTTGAATCTTTTGGTGGCCTCAACTGCAGTACTAATTATTCGAGAGTAAAAAATTAGGGTCTGCAAGCTTTTTCCACAATGCACCTCCCACCTCACCTGTTCCGGTTCACTTAACAGGAATTGAACAGTTTCCGCCACAACCTAGCTATGTCAGGATGTGGACGAGAACTGGGGGCTTTGTCACCTTTATTCATAATCCGTGAAGAATTACAATGGAATTGGTTTTTTTTTTGAGACAGAAGTTTTAGTATGAAAAAATGGTCTATTTGGAAGAACTGGTCTCTAGGTTTTATAGAGCATCAGGCCTTTTATATAAGACTCACTGGTTATTAATGCATACAGTACAGATTGTATTAAGAGGTGGTAATTTTTACCATCTTATCCATACATTTAAGATAACCTTTGTCTGCTATGAATACTAAAGGATAGGTATGGCCCAACACAATGAATAAATACAGACTCTTTTCAACATGATGCATGCATCACGAAAGGATTAAGGATCAGATATGATAGATCTAAATGCTTCTTAAAAATAAATTGATATTTTCTGGTTTTATAACCGGATTGACAAACACAGATTCATCTAATAATTAAAAACATTTATTAGCAATTATTGGCCAGTCAAACATCGTCAATGAGAAATACCATGTAACATACCCGAGTGTATGATCAAAACTAGTTTGCTTCTGGTGAAACCACTAATTGTTTTTAGAAGATTGGCAATTTATATATATATATATATATATATATATATATATATATATATATATATATATATATATATATACATATATATATATATATATAAGGAGGGTTATATGGCACTCTTTTTTTGGCACCCGTTTTGCAATCGAACCACAACCAAGTATTCGTAATTAAATAAGTTAGTGTGGAGGGACGCGGCGTGGGGGGTGGGGGAAGAGTTAGTGGGAGGAGAGAGAAACGGGAATGTATGGTGGAAATCAGGGGGCTAAAGGGGTGCTGCACTATTTTGGGTGCTATTGAACGCTTCCACACACACACACACACACACACATATATATATATATATATATATATATATATATATATATATATATATATAAGTGTAGGGAAGCCCGTTAATGTCGACTGGCGGTTTATTTTGCCTGACTTCGTTGTGCGTGTGTTCTCCCTTTCCCTAATTTTCATCTCATTTTCTATCCGGACCTTTTGAAAACCTTCAACGATTACTTTTCTCCATTCGTTGATAAGACATCAATAGATCTAGAACTAGATCGTTTCATCCAGATCGGCTGCGATCTGTAGCAAAATCAACCGCTTCTTCTTTGTTGCCGATCAACACGATTAACTCTTCTCTGTCTCATTTGGTTTGGATTAGATTCGATTATGGAAGGTCAAGCCTCTGTGGATTTGGGTTTTGGCATTGCCGGCGCAACTAAACTAGCTTCAGTTACAAATTTTCCAACCGATCTCTTCCCCTGTTGATCTAGATCGAAATCAGATTTGGGTCTGGGTAAGGTTAATTAGTTGTCATTGGCTAATTTTTTTTGTTTGCGGTTTAAAGTCTTGAATAGATCTGGTAAACGATTCGAATTCAGGGATATTTTAAATGCAATCTAGATAAAACTCCTATTTGTGACATGAGTTTTGATTTCAAGTTTGTTGGTCTATATGCGATATTTGCCTGATTTTAGTCTTTTGGGATGTTTGCAATAATTGTTTGTTGTCTTTAATCTGCTGGATTGGTGAAGCGTTCAAGCGTGGTTTGTTAGTAATTTTCACCCTATATTTTTCACGGATTGCAGCACCTTGAGTTACTGTGTTTTTCCCAATATTTATGTTCTTCTCCAAGGGATTTCTATTCGGTAGTTGGAATTATTAGAATCTTTGGGGCTTGAAAGTTGGGAAATGTCTCAGATCCATATCATTGAGGTATTAACTTTTCATAAGGTTTTAATGGGATATGCAGTTTATCTATGTTGCTTAATGGTGTTGGTTATATTGGTAAATGGGTTATTCATCTACAGCCAGAAATTGGAAATGGTAACATTATATGTGAATCACGCAAATTTTGTTCTGGAAGATTATGTGGTGAATTGTGAAAATGTATTTGGATTGTTGAAACTAGATATTAAGATATGGACAGTTTCTTTACTCTTCGATTCATGCTACTGGAAGAATAGATTGATACTGGATGCAATGTTGTTTCTAGTTGGATTTTGAATGAAAATGCGATATGCTTACTGGAATTATTGTCAAGTGTTAAGTAATGTGAAACACCCCACCTCCGTTAAGGTCACTCACAAAGGGAATGCCTTAACTTTGGTGGAGGGTTATAGGTACAGGTCACAGAAAAATTTACAAGATAGATAAATTTAAGCTGCGGAATTCAAACATTTATTGCATACGTAGTTCAATACAAAAGCATTACATCAAATTGTCTCAAAATAACTTCAAGACATTACACCATAAATTATGTCTTGATTATTCAATAAAGAAGCATAAACCAAAAGTAAAAATGCATAAATCCCCAAGGATAATGTCCAAGATCCATAGACAAGGTAGGAGAGAGTCCAAATCATACATCTACTTTCTTGAGGCTTGCAAAGAGTCTGACTAAGCTGCAGTATTCCCTCCCTGTGGACCAGGAGGGGGGGGGGCGAGAAACGGAAGAAAAGAGGATGAGAGAAAATGGGTCAGACAACAAGTCTGGTAAGTTCAGTGATTACTAGTATTTAAACAAGGAAGGGAATCATGACAATGATAGCAGAACATTAGGACAATACCCTAATATAAGATAAGAGGAACATGTGATCGCACCCATTACTATAGTCTTTGCACCTCCTTAACCATTGGTTCAACCAGCCCTACGTGTTTATAACAAATGATCCCCTTAATGATCGGCTCCTATTCGCACGCATTCATATCTGTGTCATTCGACCCTGCTTGACTGTAGCTACCTGTGCCGGTCCCACCATGGGGTGCATTAGTCCCTCTGGTGGCAACCCAACACGATTCAAGATGCACAGTGTACACTACTGATGCACAGTGCCTGATTGTTCCACTCCGGAGTACGTGCACGCCCATACTCCGTCGGAACCTACACTGGCCCACCAACCACCAATGTTTTGACCGCTTATGATTCAGCCCAGTAATCGTGCCCTACCCAGCTTAGCTTCAGGGTATCGTGATACATCTATGTGGGTTACTGCTTAAGTGGTTCCCCGTTAATAGGGTTTTCTAATCAACATGTTTATTTGGTTAAGTGCCCAAGTTTATCTAACCCCGCCCATTCGTTTAGTTAACATGTTGAATCGGTTAAGTGTTTTCCTAATTTACTTAACCCTACCAATCCTGACTTAGCTTTAATTTATTAAAGCACCAACCACTCACATTAGACAGGTCTGGTTGTGGTCACTGGATGTGCCGGTCGGTTCCTGACAGATTTACACCACAACTCAGTCTAACCTCGGGTTCTTTTTGGGCTTGATGCACTAACCACTCACATTAGACAGGTCTTGTTGTGGTCACTGGATAGGCCGGTCGGTTCTTGGCAGATTCACACCACAACTCAGTCTATCCTCGGGTTAGGCATATTCATCTTTTCTAAATTCATATTTTTCTATATATATCAAATTTCTTTATGTGAATTAAATTAAATTTAATCATGCCATAATTATCCTTTTATTATGCTCACCATAAATGTTATATCAAATATACCATTTAATGAACAAATCTATGTCATGAATTTTCATATTTCCCATCGCTACACCCCTGGAACGTACGCATGAATCACATAAATTGTTAGGCTAGTAAGTTAGCCCAACCCATAAACAAGAAAAGGGGTAATAAACAAGAGACATGAAATTAACAGAAAATAACATACATTTCAACTTGTCTTGTGTAATTGGGCATAGAGGTATCATTAACTTTAATTAAATGGGTAAAGGTGAACTTGTGACTAAGTTGGGTCTAATGGTCATGTAAACTTGACAATGTTCTAGCATGGAAGTTTAACATATAATCATAGTTTCAACCCACAACTTAGCATATAATCTTATGTATGTCAAAACATTAGAAAGCTATTATAGTCATTTTTAATCACAATTTAGCATGATGTTAAAAACATAAGAGCACTACAATTCCACTTTTACAACAGAATTAGATTCAACCTAACATGAATATACATGAGTGTTGATCTAACATATAAGCATGTGTTTTAGATCACAAACTTGCAAATAACCACCAATTTATAGCATGACATGTTTTAGCATTTAATTGGCAAAATAAATCCATTACCCAAATCATAATAGATTTTAATAGCATACAATATGTTCATCACCACAAGCATATAGACATGATTAATATACAACATGTTCATCGCCATAAGCATATAGACATGAAATATACAACATGTTCATTGCCATACGCATATAGACATGATTAATTACAACGATACTTTAAGATAAACGAGAATCAAATCTTATGGATAAGCATCATTCTATATCCCAATTGCAACATGTCATGATTCAATCGAAAGAATGTTTAAATCTGTGTAATAACCAATTTACAAACTAAAAAGGAATTCTTGGGTTCTGAAATCTGAATTCTGAAATTGGAGATGCGTGCCTTTGATAAAGATCGTTGAATTTGACTCGTTTTAATTTGATTTTAGATGTAAGCTTTTAACTTGTCTTTGAATTGAAAACGGTGACGGCTACTCCAAGTTCTCTACTGACGACATTTCAGTTCTAGGACTATTTTTCTGTGTGTTTTTAGGTTGAGCATTGAGCTGTTTATATAGAATTTCATTATAATTTTAGCCGTCGGATGAACTTAGGGTTAATCACAGCCACTCAGACAAGATCAGGACCATCCAGAAACCCTAGTGGCTCAACAGCAAGTCATCAGTCGTTCAAAATTCAGATCTGGCCGGGGGCCAGGTCGACCCCCAGGTCGAACTCTAGGGGGGAGGTAGACACTAGGGTCGACCCCCTGGTCAACCTTCCTGGGCGGGAATTTTCCCGCCCAGCCCGCTTCTTACTTCTGTTTGAATTTTGAAATCGTTTTCGAGCTGTTTGAAATTTATTTGAATTTCTGAAACTTCTGGAGGCCATAACTTCTTCATACGAAGTTCAATTCACGCAAACTCGGAATCTATCTCAACCATAATTCCGAGACGAACACAATGGCGTAACCCTTTTCCCTTAATTCTCACATTTAAAATTAAGTATTCTAGGATTCATTATTATAACGTTAATAGAAAATACGGGGTGTTACATTCTCCCCTCCTTTTAGGATTTCGTCCCCGAAATCTTCAAGTTGAGAAGGACTTATATCCTACCATCCAGTCACCCATCTACTCAACCATCAAACATAGGCATCCATTGTCCTTAAAAGATTTCTAATGCTTCATGATCATATGCATTATGCGTGTATATGTGCTTATCTAATGCTAAACCAGGCGGTCTACTGATTCAGTTGACCTCCTCAATGCAAATTATTTCAGTGCCATGAGTCCATTATGAATGCAATTTTTCCTACTCAAAATTTCTTACATGAGTGCACAATCATTCATACAAATGCAACGTCCATATGATAACATATCAAATTTTAATCCATAAACCAATACATATACGCATATGCAATATGGAAGTGACTGAGCCGATCTAGTACCTAATGTGTGTGTGTGTATGCATCCACTAGCAACCACTAGCAACCACTAGCAACCACTTGAAACCACTTGCAACCATCAATCATAACATGTTTCGATTACATGTTTACATCCAAATGGGTTCCTTCCTAAGGATAAGGGATAGGATCAAGGAGATATACCTAAAAAGATAGACTACGAGCATAAACTTGAGGAAAAAGAGATTAAAGACGTACCCTCAAAAAGAAAAAGGTAGGTAGCACGTATTCTGTCCTCAGTTTCCCAAGTCGCGTCTTCCTCGATGTCACTCCATTGAACTTTGACGAGCTTAACTTCATGGCTGCGTAGCTTTTTGACTTCTGTTCCCAAGATATGGGTTGGAATTTTCCTCATAGTTGCTTCTCGTCCAACTCCAACTTCTACTAGCATACTGGGTTCTACCACTTCCGCAGACTCGTGTAAGCACTTCCACAGGTGAGAGACATGAAAGACATTATGAACCCCGACCAATCTTTCAGGGAGCTGTACCCTATAAGCCATCTTCCCAATCTTCTCAATGATATGGAAAGACCCTACAAATCTTGCTGCTAACTTTCCTGTGGATCCAAAGCGAACGACGTTCCTCAAAGGAGATACTTTAAGGAACACCTTGTCTTTAACTTCGAACTTAAGGTCAGTTCTTATTTTGTCTGCATAGGACTTCTGTCAGTCTTGGGCAGTCTTCATTTTTTTTCGTATCAAGTCTACTTTCTCTGAAGTTTCCCTAATCATGTCAGGTCCAAGTATGAGCTTGTCTGTGGACTCCCACTAGCAAGTTGGTGACCTGCACAGTCTTCCATATAGAGCTTTGAAAGGTGCCATGCCTATGGTAGCTTGGTATCTATTGTTGTAAGCGAATTCCACCAAAGGTAGATGATCCTCCCATGTACCTCCGAAGTCAATAATGCATAACCTCAAGAGGTCTTCTAATACTCTGTTGACTCTTTCCGTTGGGCCATTGGTTTGAGGGTGATAGGCCGTGCTTAAGCATAACTGTGTGCCTACAGCCTCTTGTGAACTCTTCCAAAACTCGCTCGTGAAGATAGGGTTTCGATCACTCACTATGCTGGATGGTATCCCATGGAGTCGAACTATCTTCTTAAGATATATGGATGCTAGAGATGAGGCAGTCCTTCTACACTTGACAGGTATAAAGTGGGATCTTTTTGTGAGCCTGTCCACTATTACCTAAATGCTGGTATTGCCCCTTCTTGACCTAGGCAACCCATCTATAAAGTCCACCGAGATGCTATCCCATTTCCACTGTGGGACCCTTAGAGAATGGAGCAGACCACCAGGCTTCTTCTGCTCCGCCTTGACTTGTTGGCATATTAAACACTTAGAAACAAATTCAGCTACGTCTCGCTTCATGCCATTCCAAAAGAAAACTCTTTTGATGTCTTTATACATTTTGTCTCCTCCTAGGTGTATGGTTAGTTTGGAATGTTGTGCCTCTTCTAGAACCGTCTTTACCAAGCCCCTTGCTTGTGGGACACATAGTCTTCCATCTCATCTCAACCATCCCTTGGCATCAATGGAGTATCTATTGAAGTGACTAGAAGTCTCACCCCTAATTAACTTGTCTATCACTTCAGCTAGCTGAGGGTCTTCTCTTTGCGCGGCTCCGACTGAGTCTAATAGACTTGGACGCACTTCTAACGTTGCTAGCAAGCTTGTTACAAAGTCAGTGGAGGGTCTGAAGTTAAAGCTTGCTATGAACTCCAAGCTTTGCCTTTCCACAAAGAGAGGGCTTAAGGTCAGTTTCTTTCTACTTAAGGCGTCTGCTACTGCATTGCCCTTGCCAGGAGTGTAGGGAATCTCAAAATCAAACAAGGCAAGAAACTCCATCCATCTTTGTTGCCTCAAATTGAGATCTTTCTACGAGAAAAGGTATTTCAACGATTTATGGTCAGTATACAGTTCAAATTTCTCACCTAGTAGATAATGGCACCAAGATGTAAGTGCAAATACGATGGTTGCCTACTCTAGGTCGTGGGTTGGGTAGTTTTTCTCGTGTACTTTCAACTGCCTTCCACCATAAGCTACTACCTTCCCTTCTTGCATCAGAACAGCGCCTAGTCCCGTTCCACATGCATTTGTGGGTACTATAAACATCTTGCTTCCATCAGGCAATGTCAGAACTGGGGCTGTTGTTAGAGCCCTTTTCAAACGTTGGAAAGCAATATCGCAATCAAAATCCAATTGAAAGCTAGGTTCTTCTTTGTCAATCTTGTTAGTAGAGCTGAGATTTTTGCAAAATCTTTAATAAACTTTCAATAAAAGCCTGCTAGCCCGAGAAAGCTTCGGACTTCGGTTGCGTTTCGAGGAACCTTCCAATCTTGCACAGCAACCACTTTTGCGGGGTCCACAGCTATCCTCTCTTTGGACACCACATGTCCAAGGAACCTAACTTCTTCTCTCCAGAAATGGCATTTGGAGAATTTCGCCTTCAACTGATGTGCACATAGAGTATCCATGACTTCCTTTAGATGTTGAGCATGCCCTTCCTCATCCTTTGAGAAGATCAAAATATCGTCTACGAAGACCACCACAAACTTATTAAGGAACTCTCAGAACACCCTTCTCATTAAATCAACGAAGTAAGCGGGTGCATTTGTCAAGCCAAAGGTCATGACAATCCACTCGAAGAAACCATCGGGAGTTCTGAACGCGGTCTTATCCATGCTATCCTCAGTCACTCTTAGCTGGTGAAACCCGGTAGCTAAATCTAATTGGGAGAAAATCGATGCACCTACAAGCTGATCGAACAAATCATCTATTCTTGGGAGTCGGTGCATATTCTTCTTGGTCATCTTGTTTATCTCCCTATAATCAACACATAGGCGAAGAGAACCATCAGCTTTGGTCGCGAACACTATCGGAGCACCCCATTCAGAAATACTCCGTCTTATGAACCCCTTTTCAAGCAGCTCTTTGATTTGCTTGCTGAGCTCTTTTCTCTCCCTTAGGGCCATGTGCCTAACGGGTAAAGCAACGGGCTTTGCATTATCAACAAGGTATATGCGGAATCTATCTCCCGCTTCGGACGTAAGCCCTTTACCTCTTCAAACACATCCGAGTATTCACGGACTATCTTTACAGACTGCAAGTTCTCAACAGACGCATCAAGAGATTCTAGATAACTAAGCATAACAGAGTTCATGGGATTACAAGAAATTTCGAGAGTGTTACCAAGGCGAGTCATGAGTCTAACCACTCTCTTTTCACAATCGAGGACGGCCCCATTACTGGAGAGCCAGTCCATCCCTAGTACAACCCACAACCCGTGAAACCCAAAACAAAGGCATTACATCTAAACCCAACGCTTAGCATAGATATTTTCAAATATAAACAAACCATTGACAAAAAGGATGAGCCCCCAATTGGATTTGAAACAACCAAGGGATCCTCCACTATACTAGTGTCTAGGTGCAGAGATTCCACTAAAGCAGTAGATATAAAAGAGTGCGATGCGCCATAATCAAATAGTGCACGAACAGGATGATAAAAAAGATAGACTAAACTTTCGACAGAAATATTTCTGCCTCGTTCTGGCAGAGGTGTCGTGAGAGCGTGAACTTGTCCTCCAGAAGAAGGTCCAGCTCCCTGCCCTTGCTTCCTTGGGCAGGCCCTAGCCATGTGTCCTGTCTCACTACAGTGGAAACAGCCACCCATCTTCCTTTTCTTCTTCTTGCAGTCTTTGATCAGATGCACGGGAATGCCACAGAAATTATACTTTCTCTTTTCACGAGGTTTGTTGTTCTTCCCGCCTTTCTTTGAATCAGCCTTCTTGTTCTGCGACCCTTTCCCCTTCTTATCTTGAGGCACTTCTGCTTTTGCCTCATTCTTGCCCTTGTCTTCCTCATGTAAGAGTGTTATGTCCACTAACCTCTCGTAAGTAGCCCCCATAGGTATACAGGTCATAGCCAAGCTATGAATTGGCTCATTCAATCCCTTGACAAAACGGAGAGCCTTCTTGTGAGGAGCATTCACTATGTCTAGTCCAAATCGGGCCAGCTGATTGAATTGGTTGACGTACTCCTTGACTGTCATACTTCCTTGCTTAAGAAATAAGAACTTTTCCAGCTGTAAACTTCGTTCAACTTGCGAGAGAAATTTCATCTCAAACCTTATTCTAAATCCACCCATGTTTCAACGGGTCTTTCAATGTTAGTGACTTCCCACCAATAGGAAGCTTCGTCTTTGAGCAACCACACTGCCAACTGTATCTTTTGTCTATCATCCACCTCAAAGATATCAGATATATCTTCAGCTTATTTGAGCCAATTCCTTGGTTCTATAAATGATTTAGTTCCCTTAAAATCCTTTCCACCCATGGCACTAAAGTCTCTACAAATCTTTGAGAATGCATTTGCATGAGGAGGAGGAACTGCTGCAGCTGGAGGAGGAATATCTGCTGGGCCTGGGTCATTGGCCCTAGCCTCTAAGTACCTCCTGAACCAGCTAGGTATCGGTACACCCTCTGGAAGGTTAAGATTCCCAGACATGCTGAAACGAAAAAGGAAAGATTCAAAACGAAGGATAGAAAGATAGTGTATATGGCTTTGGGGATTATGCCTTTTTAAATTTAAAACAATACTTTTCCTTGTAAAATACTTCTTCATATTTCTTTTGAAAATAGTTTTCAAAAATTCTTATCTAATCTGGTAAACTTTTGCTCTAATACCAAGTGAAACACCCCACCTCCGTTAAGGTCACTCACAAAGGGAATGCCTTAACATTGGTGGAGGTTTATAGGTACAAGTCACATAAAAATTTACAAGACAGATAAATTTAAGCAACGGAATTCAAACATTTATTGCATACGTAGTTCAATACAAAAGCATTACATTAAATTGTCTCAAAATAACTTCAAAACATTACACCGTAGTTTCTGTCTTGATTATTCAATAAAGAAGCATAAACCAAAAGTAAAAATGCATAAATCCCCAAAGATAATGTCCAAGAGCCACAGCCAAGGAAGGAGAGAGTCCAAATCATACATCTACTTTCTTAAGGCTTGCAAACAGTCTGACTAAGCTGTAGTACTCCTTCCCTGTGGACCTGGGGGGGGGGAGGGGGGACGGAAGAAAAGAGGACGAGAGAAAATGGGTTAGACAATAAGTCTGGTAAGTTCAGTGATTACTAGTATTTAAACACGGAAGATCATGACAGTGATAACAGAACATATGAAAATACCCTAATATAAGATAAGAGGATCATGTGATCGCACCCATTACTATAGTCTCTGCACCTACTTAACCATTGGTTCAACTAGGCCCACGTGTTTATAACAAACGATCCCCTTATTGATCGGCTCCTATTTTCATGCATTCATATCCTGTGTCATTCAGCCCCGCTTGACTGTAGCTACCTGTTCTGGTCCCACCATGTGGTGTATCAATCCCTCTGGTGGCAACCCAACATGAGTCAAGATGCACAGTGTAAACTACTGATGCCCAGTGCCTAATTTTTCCACTCCGGAGTACCTGCACACCCATACTCCGTTGAAACCTACACTGGTCCACCAACTGCCGACGTTTTGACCGCTTATAATTCAGCCCAGTAATCGTGCCCCACCCTGCGTAGTTTCAGGGTACCATAATACGTCTATGTGGGTTACTGCTGAAATGGGTCCCCATTACTAGAGTTTTCTAATCAACATGTTTATTTGGTTAAGTGCCCAAGTTTACCTAACCCCTCCTATTCGTTTAGTTAACATGTTGAATCGGTTAAGTGTTTTCCTAATTTACTTAACCCTACCAATCCAGACTTAGCTTTAATTTATTAAAGCACCAACCACTCACATTAGACAGGTCTTTTTGTGGTCACTGGATGTGCCGGTCGGTTCTGGGCAGATTTACACCACAACTCAGTCTAACCTCGGGTTCTTATAGGGCTTGATGCACTAACCACTCACATTAGACAGGTCTTGTTGTGGTCACTGGATATGCCGGTCGGTTCCGGGCAGATTTACACCATTACTCAGTCTAACCTCGGGTTAGGCATATTCGTCTATTCTAAATTCATATTTTTCTATATATGTCACATTTCTTTATGTGAATTTAATTTAATTTAATCGTGCCATAATTATCCTTTGATTATGCTCATCATAAATGGTATATCAAATATACCATTTAATGAACAAATCTATGCCATGAATTTTCATATTTCCCATCGCTACCCCCGTGGAACGTACGCATAAATCACAAAAAATGTTAGGCTAGTAAGTTAGCCCAACCCATAAACAAGAAAAGGGGTAATAAACAAGAGACATGAAATAAACATAAAATAACATACATTTCAACTTGTCATGTATAACTAAACATAGAGGTATCATTAACTTTAATTAAATGGGTAAAGGTGAACTTGTGACTTAGTTGGGTCTACTGGTCATGTAAACTTGACAAAGGTCTAGCATGAAAGTTTAACATGTAATCACAGTTTCAACACACAACTTAGCATATAATCTTATGTATGTCAAAACATAAAAAAGATATTATAATCATTTTTAATCACAATTTAGCATGATGTTAAAAACATAAGAGGACTACAATTCCACTTTTACTACATAATTAGATTCAACCTAAATGAATATACATCAGTGTTGATCTAACATATAAGCATGTGTTTTAGATCACAAACTTGCAAATAACCACCAATTTATAGCTTGACATGTTTTAGCATTTAATTGGCAAAATAAATCCATTACCCAAATCATAATAGATTTTAATAACATAAAATATGTTCATCACCACAAGCATATAGACATGATTAATATACAACATGTTCATCGCCATAAGCATATAGACATGAAATATACAACATGTTCATCGCCATAAGCATATAGACATGAAATATACAACATGTTCATCGCCATAAGCATATAGACATGATTAATTACAAGATACTTTAAGATAAACGAGAATCAAATCTTATACATAAGCAACATTCTATATCCCAATTACAACATGTCACGATTCAATCGAAAGAATGTTTAAATTTGCGTGATAACCAACTTGCAAGCTAAAAAGGAATTCTTGCGTTCTGAAATCTAAATTCTGAAATTGGAGATGCGCGCCTTTGATTAAGATCGTTGAATTAGACTCATTTAAATTTGATTTTAGATGTAAGCTTTTAACTTGTCTTTGAATTGAAAACGGTGATGGCTGCTCCAAGTCCTCAACTGACAGCATTTCAGTTCTAGGATTATTATTCTTTGTGTTTTTAGGTTGAGCATTGAGTTGTTTATATAAAATTTCAGTTTAATTTTAGCCGTCGGATGAACCTAGGGTTAATCACAGCCACTCAGACCAGATCAGGACCATCCAGAAACCATAGTGACTCAGCAGCAAGTCATCAGTCGTTCAAAATTCAGATCTGGCCGGGGGCCAGGTCGACCCTAAGGTCGACCACCAGGTTGACCCTAAGGTCGACCACAAGGTCGACCCCCAGGTCCAACTCTAGGGGGGTGGTTGACACTAGGGTCGACCCCCTGGTCGACCTGTCTGGGCGGAAATTTTCCCGCCCAGCCCGCTTCTGACTTCTGTTTGAATTTTGAAATCATTTTCGAGCTGTTTGAAATTTATTTGAATTTTTGAAACTTTTGGAGGCCATAACTTCTTCATACGAAGTCCAATTCACGCAAACTAGGACGCTCTCTCAACCAAAATTCCGAGACGAACACAATGGCGTAACCTTCCAAGGCGAACACAATTGCGTAACCCTTTTCCCTTAATTCTCACATTTTAAACTAAATATTCTAGGATTCGTTATTATAACGTTAATAGAAAATACCGGTGTTACATAATGGATGTTCAAATGTATGTTGGAAAATTTCGTACTTAATATGTTGGGATCCTCAGATTACTGGCAGTTTGATTAAGAAAACTGTATCTGGTTGTTTACGAAATTTGCAGCAATCTAAGTCAGTAAAAATTAATCATTTGTGTTAACTTTTCATATATCATAGAAATTTACTGAAAGTAAATCATTTGTGTCCAATACTCATGGATTACACTCTGGTCGCGTATGGAATCGGCGAATGTTTAGAGAAATCTGAACAACTAAACTAATCTAATATGTTATTAATGAAAAAGAGGTTACAATTCAAATATTATGCTCTAAGGTTAGAGTTGGTAGTCTTAGTGGAAAATATGGAACTACCATCCGACACTTGCAGATTAAAAGTGGTGCTTCAATCAGGGTTGCAGATACTTTTTGTTAATTCATCAGAATGAAGCGGCATATTGCATTCAAGCATTATCTATTCGTAGGCCTATAACTGATGTGTATGCATTGGTGTTATTTTTGATGCATCTTTAAATTTGTACTAGACATTACATTCAGGTGCCGAAGATTGAACGGTGATGAATTTTTGTGTGGAGCACTTTAGCTCGGGAGGTGTGTAGAGAGTTGTACTTGCAGTGGGATGATGGCTCATCATGCAGTGGAAGTTTGTACAAACTATTTACTGTAGTGTTTCAACCATTGATTTCAGTGAGGTCTATATGGACCCCTCTGAAATCAATGGCTCACACACCGTAGTATATTTACTGCAGTATGAACAAACTCGTCCTCCTCATCATGGGCCGGTTTTAAAGTTCTTAGTTTTATATTTACTTGTAATTTTGTTAGTTTCTTTTACATCTACGTTTTTTGTAAAGGTTAGTATGCTAACCAATATTTTATACTGCTTTTTTAGATAATAAAGTGAACTAATTTTCAATATATATATATATATATATATAATAAGTATTCCTAGACACGTCTGTTTTGCAGCATCCATTTAGCACTCTTATTCATTCGTGAGCTGAACCAATCCAAATCATGACAATAATTTGTAGATGGTCAATCCACATATATATTATCATCTATCCAAACTTAGAGATCTTCTTACATTCATAATATTTTCCAAACCATAGGTTAATTATTCATCATTCACACATTTATTTGAACCATTAAATTTAAACAATAAATATATCAATATATGAATATCAGAACGAGCTTAAATTTTGGATAGATGATAATATATATGTAGATTAAAAATCTACAAACTCCTGTTAGATTTGGATTGGTGTAGCTCACGAACGGGTAAGAACGGAAAAGGGGTGTTGCAAAACAAGGGTGCCATGAAATGCTCCTAACACACACACACAAACACACACACACACACATACACACACACACACATATATATATATATGTAATGAAAATGGATTTACTTTTATTACTGGGCTTAAAAGCAGCCCAACTGAAAACAATGGTCCAAGACCACGTTACATAGTTGGTTCAAACAATGACACAAGCCAACAATACTTTACTTTTAAAAAAGAAAAGATGAGAATAAATGAAAAGAATCAGTTCATATTCTTCAAATCTGAAACCCTTTTCTCTTTATGCTTCATAGCGGCTAGTAAGAGGAAAAGCTCTTGCTTGTTTCTCGGCTCTCAGCCGAAGGCCGCCACTGACCCACGTCTTGCCTTTCGCTTGCTCCAGGTTCCATTTCTATGGAACTCTTCTTACCCTTCCTCATCATAGCTATTTTATGGTCTTGAATAACAAACTTACTGACTAGATCTGCTGATTTCTCTCTTTTTTTTGAAAAGTTGGTTGTTCTTCTCCTTCCAAATGCTCCATGCAGTAACTGTAAGAGCGATAGTGTGCACTTTGGGTACTTGACATATGCTCCACCGGATTACTTCAAGGTGAGCAACAATTTCGTGAATTTGGGTCTCTATTGTTGTGTAGTTGATAAACTTCCTGCAATTTTCCCAAATTTTACTAGAAAAAGGGTAGTTAAAGAAAAGATGTTCATGATTTTCCTGAGTATTTTTACATGGAATGCATGTGTCGTCTGAAATTAGCCCCCATTTGAGAAGTCGGTCACGCGTAGGTAATCTTCCCAACATAGCTTTGTATGAGCAGCTTGCTATTTTTGGTACATTACTCTTGCACCATATAATCTTAGCCCAATTTTTGATATGTTTTTAGGCCTGATGTCCTCCCATGCTTGTTTAATGTGAAAATCTTTGCCTGCCCATGTCCGTAGGTCATAATTACTGTCACCATGTATTTGCATGTTTTCTATGATGCTTCTCTGGACTTGGTTGCAAGTGAAGTTTAATTTCCACTGCTTATTCTTGCACCATATATATATACACATATAAATATACATATATATATATATATATATACACACACACGCACATATATATAGGCGAGCATTCCGTTGCACCCTAAAATGGAGCACCCCTACTAGGCCACCACGAATTTATATTTAAGTATGTCGACAGAAATGAGAGAGAACGAGTGGAAGTAGAGAGAGGGTGAATTTATGGTGGAAAATAGGGAGGCTAGCAGCGATGCTCTATTTTGGGGTTCTGTAGAACCTAGCTCATATATATATCATCTGATAGTGTACATATTCAAAACAAGTGATAGAAATCTCATTCTGGAAAAGCACTCGTATTAAACATCCGTACAACCTAAAGACATAGAACCTAACGACAATATTAATCAATTCCTAACTAGCATACCTAATATAAGGCAAGCTATACCCACAATAGGCATAAATAAATATCTTCTAACGAACGGGAGAGAAATCCTAAGTAGCGGAAGAAGAACCTGACCTAGTGATAGATAAATTTGTTAGCATATTAAATTTCTTTATTATCTTCTTCTTCCCTTTGATCTGATTGACCATATTAGCTCGTTCAGGATTGCCAACCACTCTAGCATCTACATTGTCCTGCACATCATCAGCGATCTCCTCTGATCTAGCCATACGCATTGTTTTTGATCTAGTCATGACATGCTCAGACATTACATTGCCCACATTATTGGCCAAAAAAGCATTCATTTCACCAGAAGTATTGTAACAACCTAAATTCCGACAAACCGAATTTTTTTTCAAAATTCTAATCTATCGAAACTCATATTTGTTTGTTTAGTATCCTACAAAAAAGACAGAGATATAAAATATATCAGTGCTCAGAAAACATCTCACACTGGAATGGATAAAATATAATATAATCAAAATATACCCTTACCCAGGTAATAATAGTGCTTAACCAGTATCCAAAGCTATCATATCTCTGCCACAAATATAGTCTGCGAGTATGTTATGAAAAGGGGGTCAGAACACAAGTTCTGGTGATTGGATTTAAATTACACATTTTGGATAACCCTATATATACTGTTTAATTACATTTTCTTACTTACTAGGTTAGTAGGGTTAACAACACTCAAAGCTTACACACACATCGTACCCATCTACTTTCAGTCGATTAACCTAATACAATAAATATGTAGCTACCCCAACACTAAGGTACACCGCATCGTACCCCACTTGCACGGTCTCTACCGTAACGCCACAAAAATATACGCAGTCTCTCATCCTACGCTGGAGCTACATACGGATCTCTGTATAGCAATGCTACGTTCCACATAGAAACACTATCGCCATGCTATGTAAGCGTACGGACTTCCAACTTCAATCGAATCAGATTCCATCACAGAGTAATGCCCTAGAGTCTACGATACACCACCCGGGGCAGAAATGCATGTATCTAGACTTTCTCATGTATGTATCATCAATCGTACTCGATGCCTTAACCTTTAGGATACACCATCCGGAAATGGTATGCATGTATCCGCACGTGTTATCTACTGTGCACTGAGTTCCGTAATAGGGCTGTATCAGAAACACGGAACTCGGTCGGGAGCTTTTTCAGATACCTATATGCACAGATGTTATGGTCTGCATTTTCACGGTGGCTATGGTCCCACCAGACCCCTCCCTCAACTAATGAGAAACAAATAGAATTGATGTAACGACACGGATTTCGCTCGGACCTAATTGATCGCAAAATCGACCAAGACCATTCAAAACCCGAATTCGCTAACTTTGGGCATACAACACATCAGAATAGATACTAGCAGACTTTTATAAACATCATAATAATGTTACGTCAAAGTACATAATATATCAGAGTACATCGAATTATATTACAGCGGAAGATTAAATTACAATAAACCTAATACAATGCAGTGGAAGACTAGCAATGCTTTGGACACAGCTTTAAGCTTCGGTCCAAAATTCTGCTCAATATATCTGCAAAATAAGCTACTCTACTGCCCATATGGAAAATATCGGCACCCGAGTTTGCAAGTGAAACAAACTACAGGTCAGTCATGTGACTGGTATGAGAAATCTTACTTACCCTATTTAATAATAAGGTCAATCATAGGACCACGCCTCTAACGCGGAACATGTTTACTCCATTGGATTTCCAGTGCATAAATAAAGTAAATCGTCGAACAACACAATGTTTTTTAGAAAAATGAAACCATTATAAGACTCAGGTCCCATCAAACAATGCAACGCAAAGTGGAGGATAGAATTTTACCTTATAATGGTCAAAAATGCTTGATGCGATAAAATGAGTTTGATATTATTACTAGTGTGTACATGTTTCAAAAACAATTTCAATCATAATGTATCAATCATAGACGGCATAGTACCCCATCCTACTATGTCGCCATACAAGTTCTACAATCAAAACCGCATGATGTCATACTGGAAGTTGGATTTCCATCATGAGTCAAGGCTAGGGACGATCTCCTTATTGATTCGAGACACTCTAGCAATGTCTTAGGATCCCCTGCAGTGAACCCTTGGATCCTGAAGGGCCGATACACAAATATACCTTAGTGGATTGGCAATTCCTGAACACACGTTTCCTGGTCCTATTGAACCAGTAAATTGGTCACTATCAACCAATATAACCAAGGCCTCGTAGTCCATCATCCACATAAGTAAAATGTCAGGGCTTGTAAAACCCCGATACCACTTCTAACTAGAAAGAAGCATGTGCAATCCGTGCGTTCGGTTATCCCATTTCTGGCCCTTATCGGGTGTGAGGCTCGCGAAGTAACGCTATACACAAAGCTATGCCTAAACAGGATGTGCTTTGATCATCAACCACAAGGGGGACTGCTTTTCAGCAAAAGCCTTGATCATTTGCATCTTAGTATGCCAAATTGTCAATCCATACCATACCGTTGATTTCTGCCAATATATAACCTCTGAGCTCGTACGTCTCAAAGAAGGGTAGAGCAAGAGAATAAATTCTCCGCCACCAAACAGATATATATTTAGAAGAGATCAACGAATACAACATAAAGGAATACAGTGTCAGACATACCATCCATTTACAAGTTTTTTCTAGGTCTGAACGAAACCAAAGACACCTTATTCCTCGTCCCATATGTCCAATACAGGAGAGAGGTTCTCGCATATCCGTCAATCTCCAAGTACGTCTGGAAGATCACCACTTATTACCTTGTCTTGGGATGCCTCCCAATCAAGACATCAATCATCCAAATAATGTGAAGATCTTCGGTCTTCAACCGCCGTCTTCATCTTCTACATTTAATCGTCGTAGTAATTATTCAGAATGGGTTAAACCCGGTCTTTCCAAATAACTCGCTTATTTTATAATAAAAAATTATTGCTATAAAAACACATCATATGCCTCATTCTAATTCAGAATATTCTTTTAATAAAATATTGACATTATTAGGGAAAGGTTCCCATCAATTTTATCAAAGATAAATTTTTTAAATTCATTCTTTAATCTTCTTTTCAAAGATTCATTAAGATTCTAATTTGGTTTTAATATTAAAATCATTACTTTATGATTACTCAATTTTAAGAAACTAATCTTGTCTTTAACTGGATTAAAGAACCAATGTCATTGAAAACATAGTTCACAATAAACCCAAAATTATCTTCCATTAAAGATGGAATTTTCTTAGAAATCAAATCAATATACAATCGATATAAATTCCCGTATCAGACAAATAATATACATGGAATAACAGCAAAGCCTTTTAAATTCCAAATAGTAACGGTCTTCTTTTACAGAATCTCATCTCGATTATTATTAAATCGAATCCCATTCAATTCCAATTTACTATATTAAATTGGAAAATTTTGCTTTGGAGAATTTCCATTAAAACTTAATAAAAGATTTATAAATTCCAAATTATATTTTCACTATTAATTGGGTTAAATAACAAATGTCTTTTAAAAACATAGCTCAATTTCATTTTATTCTAATTACTAAATATAATTGGAAACTCTAATAATCATAATTAAAAGATTTATTCTTTTCTCAACTGGAATTAAGAACGGTGTTATTGAAGACACCATTCACGACAAACCAAAAAATCCAATTTATTTATTAAATTCCAATAAATATTTATCAATTGGTAAATTTCATTAAATCTTAATTTAAAAGACTTATACTAGTTAATAACTAGTTCATTTCGATAAAAATATATTTTTATCTTTTCAAATATGATTATTTATCCAAAATTCTTTTCAATTCATTTGTTATGATTTTACATAATTTTTCCATATTTTTCATAATTTTATTAAGGCCTTTACAGTTGATTTTCATAAACGGTCATCGAACTGCACTTATAGTGACCTTTTTAAAATTTTATTTGGACATAATTCAAAATCCAACTGTTATATTTCAAATTTCTTATAATCATTGGAAAGATCTTTTCGGTACGAACCTAACGGTTCCGATTTTAGGAGAATCCGGCAGTCGGATCTCCCATCACATCACTTTGAAGTTAATGGTCGAAAATCGCGAACGGACGCGGCGCGACGCGTTCTATTCAGGTCATTAAATATATATTATATATATATTATATACATTTCGTCGTTTACTATTTAAAACATATTTTATAAATCGTTTATAAATTCGTTTTAAAATGATTTTAACTTCATCTTCAATTTTAAATAAAAATTGAACATTCTATATTTTTATCATATTAAATATTTATATTTTCAAAATATTAGATTTATAAATCACTTCTTTTGATTTTCATTATAAAGTAAATCAAATCGATCGATAAACCCGTTAAGGTTAAAATAACGTTTTCGACTTAATTCGGCTTCACATTTTTATATTCGTCTAAAAAGGGACATAGAAACCATAATTTTTTTACACTAAACTTTATTTTAAAATATTCATTGTAACACCCCGTAATTCTGTTAATATTAATATTCACAAATTAAAGAATAACTAATCTCAAACGTGAGAATTATGGGAAACGGGTTGCGCCATTGTGTTCATCTCGGAATTCTGGTTGAAATAGAGTCCGAGTTTGCGTGAATTGGACTTCATATGAAGAAGTTATGGCCATCGGAAGTTTCAGAAAATTCAAAACAGATTTCAGAAAATTTAAATTTCAAATTCGGAGTCAAATCAGGCTAGGCTGGAAATTTCCCGTCCAGCACTCCAGGTCGACTGGGGAGTCGACTGGGCAGTCGACCCCCCCTCCCCAGGTCGACTGGGGAGTCGACCTAGGTGTCGACCTGTCCAGGCGGCTAGGGTTTGGCTGAGCCCAATTTTGAGCTGCTGATGTGTCTTTAGGGTTGAGTTGGCAAATTAAACAGTTCAGATTAGTTCTGAGTTGATCTGACGGCCTAAATAAATCCTAAACTCTATAAATATCTAGGTAGTCTCTCAATCTAATTCACATGGAAAATAAAATAGCCACCGTCATACCGCCGCCATGGAACTCAGTCTAGCCGCCGCCAACTAAGAAGGAAGAAAGATAATCAAAACCCTAATTCTACTCAACTCTAAAGCAAATCAAGACTCTCTTTCTTCTCTAATAGTGAGTATGATGATCTTAACAAGATTATTGTTAAACTAATTAGATTAAGTCATGGATGGATTATATGTGAATGATGTGGATTGTCATATATGTTGTTGTAAACCTTATGCTATCATGTATGTTGTAAATCCTATGTTATGTGATGATGACATCCTATATGTTGTAAATCATGTTATGATGATATTGTATAGGTTGTAGTTTCCTATGCTAAATTGTGATAAATCATACATGTTATAAAGCCATGATGTTATTATCTATGCTAGTTAGTTCATAATCATAATGTTGATATTATTTGGGCTATGTTGATCTATATGACAAATCACATATGCAAGTGTCGATTGGTTAGTAAAGATTATGAACATATGCCATGACATCTATTTAGATCTAGAATTATGACATCTAGAATTATGCTATGACATATGTGAATTCTATGTATTAGATGCTAGTTCACACCATCATTATGTTGCATAAAACCCCATATGCAAGTTTATACATAAATTTGGGTTATATAATGTAAATTGTGACATTTAACAAGTTGACACCTTTAGATCCTTAACATGTGTAGTTTATGCAAGTTTCATCCCTATATGATTAGATTTTTTTTATTTGCCTATATGTTGTGATAATTTATCTTTGCGCGATGAGTTAGACTATTTGAGTCTAACGTATACTTTGCGTTGAATAAGCGAACGTACAACTTGGGGTAGGGGTAATATTAAGGATTTAATAATAAGAAGTTGGGGTGCAATTGATATGATTTTGCATGCCATGAATGGATGGCCATAATTGAGTCAATTATGGACATCATTAAAAGTGGACTTAATTAATAATTTGAGTAGGGAATTATTAAAACTGGGGTAAAAGATTATAAGTGATAATCAGTGCTTAGGACACGAGGTTGGACTCGTTTGTGACGTAAACCTGCCCGGACCCGCCCGGCAAATCCAGTGGTCACAAATGTCAGCCCAATGTGAGAGGTCCTAGGCCTAAACTAAAGCATAACAGTTGTAAAGACATGAGGTTAGACTCTTTTATGGTGTAAGACTGCCCGGACCCACCCGGCAAATCCAGCTGCCGTAAATGCCAGTCTAATGTGAGAGGTCTTTATGAGGTTATGGCCTGAATGAATTAAGAAATACTTAACCAGATAAAGATGTAAGGTGGGACATGGGGGTTAAGTAGGTGCCTTGGGTGGCATGAGGAATTTAGTGGGTGCCCTTAGTGGCATGTGAAATACGATTAGTAAGACTTAACCAAACACACATGTAAATGAACATGACTAAGAGGGTTAAGTGGGATGTACTTGTGACAAGTTTAGGTGGGTAGCTTGTGGGGGCCCATTTCAACCAGTATCCCAAACGTATCTTTGTGGGCTCGACCCAAGTCGAGGATGGGACACGCATGCTGGGTTTGACTATAAGAGGCCAAAACGGGGAGCGGTGGCAACGCAAGTCCAACGGGTTTCATATGCGTGTGTGGACCTGGGCTGGTATGTAAGACGTTGTTGCATCGTGTAGGTATAAGCCGTGCATTCTTAAGTTGTATCGGGTTGCCACTTTAGGGGAGTGATACACCCCACTGTGGGGCCAGCATGGGTATCTACGAGTAGGGAGCCGTTCGAAAGTGGGTAGTGGGGTACACCTAGTGGAGATAGGGGAAGACAGCACCTATGTAGTCAGCTAGGGGTACGCAAGGCTATTTATATAGTTTCTGTGTGAAGCAAGCGGGATCAACCTTTAGGGTGACTGGTGCGGTGCAGTGTAGTAAATGTGCGGTGCAGTGTAGTAATTATTCGTTAGTAGTTAGGTATGCCTTTAACGTTATCTTTAACGCTATCTTTATCTGCTCTTCCATACATAATAGTTCATAAACATTTACTTGTCTTCCAGCTTATGCCTTAGTCAAGTTATTTTGATAAATGTAGTGTTAGAATTATCATACTCGCCAGACTTTATGTCCGACCCCCTCCATTTCTTTCCTTTTTCCCCCTCCAGGTCCCCAGGTTGGGCCCAGCTCTAGTGGAGTTTGATTGGATTGCTTCATCTCTCTTTTGGAAAGCTTGGACCGTTGAAGTAAAGTCCAGCTTGTTATCTTCTTAAATGGCTATTTATGTACTGGGATTATGTATTTTGTTTATCAAGATGGATATTGTACTTGACTCTGATTTGTGGTTTTATGATGTAATAAACATGTTTAAATTTCGCTGCAATAAAATGAAGTTTTAGTTTTCCAAGTACTTCTTATTATCTGTCTTGTTGTAATTTTTCTGTTCTATATTCACTTATAACCTCCATGGAAGTTAATGCATTCCCTTTGTGAGTGACATTAATGGACGTGGGGTGTTACACGTGGTATCAGAGCTTAAAGTTACCAGAACATTTAATTTTTTTAGAAAAACTTTTTTTCTAAAGTATTTTTGGAAGAAGTGTTTTCAAAAACATGTCTTAGTGAGTAATTTAAAGAGGAAAGTTTTTATGAAAAACATAATCCCCAATAGCCATATCTTTATCTTCCGAATTCTCCATTTTGAATCTTTCCTTTTTCGTTTTAGCATGGCTGAAGATCTTAACCTTCCGGATGGTGTAACGATACCAGGATGGTATAGGAGGTTATTAGAGGCTAGGGCCGCCGTAGGTCCAGCCAATGTTCCTCCACCACCAGTTACACCCGCTCCTCCTCCTCCTCCTCGCGTAGATACTTTTGCAAAGATGTGCCAGGAATTTAAGGCTATGGGTGGAAAACCTTTTCAAGGGTCAGAAACGTTTGTGGAAGCTAGAGATTGGCTTAAGGGGGTGGAAGAATTGCTAGAAATCTTTGAAGTAGAAGAAGGGAGGAAAGTTAAATTAGCAGCTTGGTTAATCAAGGGAGAGGCCTCGTTTTGGTGGGAGGTCACTAATGGGGAGCGTCCTGTTGATTCTTGGGCGGATGTCAGGCCTAGGTTTGAGGCGAAGTTTCTCTCAAGGGCAGAAGAGAATCTATATATGGAAAGGTTCTTGACATTGAAGCAAGGAAGCTCATCAGTGAAAGAATATGTCAACAAATTTAATTAGTTAGCAAGGTTTGGCTTGGACTGAGTGAATACGCCGGAGAAGAAGGCTCTGAGGTTCGTTAATGGCTTGAATGAGCCGTTGCAAGGGTTGGCTATGACCCACATCCCTATGGGGGCCACCCTTGAGAAGCTTGTAGACATGGCACTCATGCACGAGGAGAAAGGCGCTAAAGCTGATAAGGCACCCGAGAAGAAAGGGAATCAGAAGAAACCACAACAGCAAAACAAGAAAGGTGGCAAAGACAATAATGGCAACGTAAAGAAGAAATGCTTTAACTGTGGGACACCAGGCCATCTCAGTAAGGATTGCCGAAAGAAAAAGAAGACTGGCTATTTTCACTGTGGTGAAGCGGGACATCTAGTGAAGGACTGCCCAAAGAAGGGGAAGAGGGCAGGAGCTACCTCGGGAGGACAGGTGCAGGCTCTTATGGCACTAGGGCAGGCAAGGGAACAAGTTCAGGCTCTAGCTGTCCCACCGCTGCAAGAACGAGGTAGAACCATTTCTGTTGAAAGCTTAGTTTTTCTGTTTGATCACCCTGTCCGTACCTTATTTGATTCGGGCGCATCGCATTCGTTTATCTCTACATCGTTAGTTGAATCACTACACTTAAACACCAGTTTCGTAGAGGATCCCTTAGTTGTTTCGAATCCAATAGGGGGCTCAGCTTATTTGTCCATGATGTGTTTGGATTTGACAATTTCTATACTTAGCGTTGAGTTTAGATGTGATGCTTATGTTTTGGGCTTCACGGGCTATGGGCTAATTTTAGGAATGGATTGGTTATCCAGAAATGGGGCCGTTCTTGATTGTGAAAGGATAGTAGTTAGGCTCATGACTCGCCTTGGTAACACTCTCGAAATCTTTTGTAATCCCATAAATTCCGTTATGCTAAGTTATTTAGAATCGCTTGATGCGTCGGTGGAAAATCTACGATCTGTTAGAGTGGTCCGAGAATACTCGGATGTGTTTGAGGAGGTGAAGGGCTTGCCTCCGAAGCGGGAGATAGATTTTCGAATATATCTTGTGGATAATGCAAAACCCGTATCTTTGCCAGTACGCCACATGGCTCTTCGTGAAAGGAGGGAACTCAATAAGCAAGTAAAGGAGTTGCTTGAGAAGGGGTTCATGGACGAAGTATATCGGAGTGGGGTGCTCCAGTAGTATTTGCCACGAAGGTGGATGGGTCCCTTAGACTTTATGTGGACTATAAAGAATTTAATAAGCTTACTAAGAAGAACAGACACCCACTACCGAGGATTGACGATCTCTTCGATCAGTTAGTTGGCGCCTCAGTGTTTTCGCAGTTGGACTTAGCCACTGGTTTCCATCAGTTGTGAGTGGTTGAGGATAGCATTGACAAGACTGCCTTTAGGACTCCGGACGGTTTCTATGAATGGCTAGTGATGCCCTTCGGTTTGACAAACGCCCCCGCATACTTTGTTGACTTGATGAGTAGGGTGTTTAGGGAGTACCTTAACAAATTCGTGGTAGTCTTTGTAGACGACATCTTGATCTTTTCTAAGGATGAAGAAGAGCATGCCCTACATCTTAGGGAAGTGTTGGAGACTCTACGAGCGCATAAACTTAAAGCTAAATTTTCTAAGTGTCACTTCTGGAGGAAGGAAGTACGATTCTTAGGGCACGTGGTTTCCAAGGAAGGGATAGTTGTGGATCCCGCGAAGGTGGTGGCCATCCAATATTGGAAGGTCCCTAAAAATGCTACTGAAGTGAGAAGTTTCTTGGGGTTGGCTGGCTACTATAGGAAGTTTATCAAAGACTTCGCAAAGATATCAGCTCCATTGACACGTTTGACGAAGAAGAACCTAGTTTTCACATGGGACGTAGATTGTGATGATGCGTTCCAACGTTTAAAGAGAGCTTTGACTTCAGCCCCAGTCTTAGTATTGCCAGACGGGAGTTAGCCGTTTACTGTTTATACCGATGCTTGTGGGATAGAAATAGGCACAGTTTTAATGCAAGAGGGAAGGGTAATAGCCTATGGTGGAAGGCAGTTGAGAGCGCATGAGAATAATTACCCTACACATGACCTAGAGTTGGCCGCTATTGTTTTCGCGCTTAAGTCTTGGCATCATTATCTTCTTGGTGAGAAATTCAATTATCCACTGATCACAAATTGTTAAAATACTTATTCTCTCAGAAGGGCTTGAACTTAATGCAGCAAAGGTGGATGGAATTCTTAGCGTTCTACGATTTCGAAATAGCATATACCCCTGGCAAGGGTAACGTGGTGGCAGATGCCTTAAGTAGGAAAAGGCTGTCCTTGAGTCCGTTGTTTGTTGAACGGCGAAACTTAGAATTTTTCTCTATGTTTGATTTTAGACCTTCTGTTGACTTTGTACCCGGTTTGCTAGCATCATTGGAGGTCAGACCTACGCTTTTGGGACGGACTGGCGAGGCACAGCGAGACGACCCACAGTTGGTTGAGTTAGTAGAAAAGCTTAAAGGAGGGGAGTCATCAAGCCATCTCCGTAGGTATACCCTAGATGATAAGGGTTGGTTACGTAGGGACGGTAGACTTTGTGTACCTCGAGACGACGACCTAAGGAAGTCTATTCTTGATGAAGCACATCGTTCGAAGATGACCATTCATCCCGGCGGGGACAAGATGTACAATGACATGAAGCGAGTTTTCTTTTGGGCCGGTATGAAGAAAGATGTGGCCGAGTATGTCGCTAGATGCTTGGTGTGCCAACAAGTAAAAGTGGAGGAAAAGAAACCCGGTGGGTTGCTGCACCTATTGGAGGTTCCACTATGGAGGTGGGAAAGTGTCTCGATGGACTTTGTGGATGGATTACCGCGATCAAGGAAGGGTAATACGGGGATTTGGGTTATAGTAGATAGACTTACTAAAAGCGCCCATTTTATTCCCGTGAAGAGTAAGAGGACTGCTCCATGGTTAGCTTCTGTATACGTTCGAGAGATAGTTCGTTTGCACGGTGTTCCTTCTAGCATAGTAAGCGACCGCGATCCTATCTTCACTAGCGAATTTTGGAAGATCTTGCAAGAGGTGGTAGGGACTCAGTTATGTTTGAGCACCGCGTATCATCCTCAGACGGACGGCCAGACCGAGAGGGTGAATCACATTCTAGAGGACCTATTGAGGCTACGTATCCTAGACATTGGGTGTACATGGGAAGAGCATCTTCCATTGGTAGAGTTCGCATATAATAATAGCTTTCAGTCAAGCATTGGCATGGCACCTTTCGAAGCTCTTTATGGACGACCTTGTCGTTCACTTACATGTTGGTGGGAATCTACAGATAAGATCTTACTTGGGCCCGATATGATTTGGGAGACCTCGGAGAAGATCGACTTGATTCGAAGGAGGATGAAAGCAGCTCAAGATAGGCAGAAATCTTATGCGGATAAGAGGAGGACAGATCTTGAGTTTGAAGTTGGGGACATGGTCTTTATCAAAGTGTCTCCATTATAGAACATTGTTCGCTTTGGGTCCGTTGGGAAATTAGCACCAAGGTTTGTAGGTCCGTTTCCTATTAAGGAGAAGATTGGACAGATGGCGTATAGAGTGGAGTTGCCTGAGAGACTAAGTGGTGTACACGACGTATTCCATGTGTCACATTTGAGGAAGTGCTTGCACGAGACCGCAGAGGTGGTAGAGCCGAGCTTGCTTAGAGAGGTGGAGATAGAGCGTGGTGCGACGATCCGACGAGCTCCTACATGCATTCTTGGGTCGGAGGTTAAGAAGCTGAGAAATCGAGAGGTCAGACTAGTCAAAGTACAATGGGGAGATGATGAGAGCAACGAGACTTGGGAGATGAAAGAGAAGATGCGTTCGTTGTACCCTTTTCTTTTTGAGGGTATGTCCTTTAATTTCTCCTTTATCGCTTATCTTGTACTTATCTTACCTTTAGAGTATCCTCTCGCTAGTATTCTTGACCTTTAGTTAGGATAATCCTATGGTTGAAACATGTGTTTGAGACATGTTATGTATGATGGATGCAAAGTGGATGCAAGTGTCTGCTAGTGGTTGCTCGTGGATGCATATACACACACTGTTAGGCACTAGATCGGCTCAGTCACTTCATACTGCATATTGGATGTATTTAGTAAAATGGATGTATGATGATTGCTTTATCATATGGATGCTGCATTCAGATGATGATTGTGCACGCATATAGAGATAATATGTAGCATTAAGGTATTTTTGCATACATAATGGACGCATGGCACTATCATGATTTGCATTAAGGAGGTCAACTGAATCAGTGGACCGCCTGATTTTGCATTAGATATGGACATATACACACACTATGCATTTAAACATGGAAGCATTAGAAGTCTATAAGGACAATGGATGCCTGTGGTTGATGGTTGAGTAGATGGACAATTGGATGTTAGGATATACATCCTTCTTAACTTGAAGATTTCGGGGTCGAAATCCTTTAAGGAGGGGGGAATGTAAAACCCCGTAATTCTGTTATTATTAATATTCACAAATTAAAGAATAACTAATCTCAGACGCGAGAATTGTGGGAAACGGGTTGCGCCATTGTGTTCGTCTCGGAATTCTGGTTGAAATAGAGTCCGAGTTTGCGTGAATTGGACTTCGTATGAAGAAGTTATGGCCATCGGAAGTTTCAGAAAATTCAAAACAGATTTCAGAAAATTTAAATTTCAAATTCGGAGTCAAATCAGGCTAGGCGGGAATTTTCCCGCCCAACCCCAGGTCGACAGGGGAGTCGACTGGGCAGTTGGCCCCCCCTCCCCAGGTCGACTGGGGAGTCGACCTGGGTGTCGACCTGTCCAGGCGGCTAGGGTTTGGCTGAGCCCAATTTTGAGCTGCTGATGTGTCTTTAGGGCTGAGTTGGCAAATTAAACGGTTCAGGTTAGTTTTGAGTTGATCTGAAGGCCTAAATAAATCCTAAACTCTATATATTCCTAAGTAGTCTCTCACTCAAATTCACATGAAAAATAGAATAGCCACCGTCATACCGCCGCATGGAACTTCGTCTAGCCGCCGCCAACTAAGAAGGAAGAAAGCTAATCAAAACCCTAATTCTACTCAACTCTAAAGCAAATCAAGACTCTCTTTCTTCTCTAATAGTGAGTATGATGATCTTAACAAGATTATTGTTAAACTAATTAGATTAAGTCATGGATGGATTATAAGTGAATGATGTGGATTGTCATATATGTTGTTGTAAACCTTATGCTATCATGCATGTTGTAAATCCTATGTTATGTGATGATGACATCCTATATGTTGTAAATCATATTATGATGATATTGTATAGGTTGTAGTTTCCTATGCTAAATTGTGATAAATCATACATGTTATAAAGCCATGATGTTATTATCTTTGCTAGTTAGTTCATAATCATAATGTTGATATTATTTGGGCTATGTTGATCTATATGACAAATCACATATGTAAGTGTAGATTGATTAGTAAAGATTATGAACATATGCCATGACATCTATTTAGATCTAGAATTACTACATCTAGAATTATGCTATGACATATGTGAATTCTATGTATTAGATGCTAGTTCACACCATCATTATGTTGCATAAAACCCCATATGCAAGTTTATACATAAATTTGGGTTATATCATGTAAATTGTGACATTTAACAAGTAGACACCTTTAGATCCTGTAACACCCAGCATTTTTTAAGTATAATTAAAAATGAAATAAAATTTGTGAAAATATGCTTATGATAGGTAAATAATGGTGATGCATAAGAAGAATTAATTAATACATGAAGGAGAAGAAAAATTAGTTCGATAACGGTGTGTGTAACGGAAAAGATAGTAAAATGAGGATAATTAATTTAAGAATCCGGAATTAGGTAAAATGGACATCACCATTGCGTTCCTCTCGAAATTTTTCATGAAATAGAGTCCGAGTTTTCGAAAACCGGAGTCCGGATGAAGAAGTTATGGCCTGTAGAAGATTAAGAAGGTTTCGGCCAGCACAGAACTGGGCAGGTCGACCTGGGGGTCGACCTATGAGCCAGGTCGACCTAGGGGCCAGGTCGACCATGGGGTCGACCTGGGAGTCGACTTCCCCCATGGAGGTCGACTATAGTGTCGACCTCCCCCCTACAGGTCGACCTGGTCGGCCTGTTTCGATCCAGAACACGTTTTTGAAGTCCAGGGACGATTTTTGATGGTCCGGATTGGTTTTAGGGTTAATCTGATGGCCGAAATGAATTTCTAACCCTATAAAAACAACCTAAGACCTAGCCTTCTCTACACACAATTATATTCTGCTTCTTCTCTGCCTCTGTTCTAAATAAAAATAGAAATGGCGTCGCTGCTCTGCTGGAATCAAAACTAGAAGCTAATCAACATCAACCTAAGCAACTCAATTCAAATTAGAGATTAAAGCTTCTGCAACGATTCTACAACAATTAAAGATCTTTCTTTAATCCAACCAAGGCAAGTGCAGTTATTTTCCGATGTAAACATTAATTCTGATTGTGACATGAATTGTAAATCTGAATCTGAGGTTATATCTTTTCTGTTCTGTTTAGATCTATCTTATTTTGTATCTCTTTCCTCTTTCTGTTCTATAGCCAGGCTACCACGAGCCTGAGCCAATCTTATAAGAGATTAACCTGCGCTAAAATGTTTGGGACAGTAAAATGAATGATGCATAAATTGGGCATGACCAATAGGTGACTGATTTGAGGAAAGAACATGGACTGTAGCTAGAACATAAATTTGAGACATATGACTGGACATGTTATATTTATAACATAAACGGGTATTGAACATATGATTTGTGATAAAAAGAATATGGCTTAGGTATAATGATTTACATGAGAGTAGGGAATCTATTAATGTAAATAAACACTTAAGTAAGGGATCTTTGGAATATATGACATGCATAGTATTAGATGGCTATATTTGGTATATAATCATATTGTGAATCATGACAATTATTTAGGCATGCAAACTTAGGCCAAATTTATAATTAGGCAAGATGGGTCAATGAAACCTTAAGGAATAATAAAATCTGCTATAATTGCCTAATTTAGTTCTGCTATATTTGCCTAATCTGCTAGTTCTATTATATTGCTTAATCTGCAAGTTCTGCTCTACTACCTAGTCTGCCAGATTTGTTCATCTTCCAAATCTATCATCTGCTAACTCTGTTGAAAATGCTAGATTTGCTAGTTTGCTTAATCTGCTAAATCCGTTAAGTCGCCTAATATGAAAAATCTGTTATCTGCTATCTGTTGAGTTGATATAATTAGTCCGCTATTGACATAATCTGAATTGGCTATAGTTATGAATAATTGACATGTACATTAGGCGTGGGTATAAATGGTAAATCATTAATTAATTGGCCGCAAAGATAAACATGGCTAACTCGAGGTTAGAATGAGTTTGCGGCGTAATTCTGCCCGGAACCGCCCGGCATATTCCAGTGGTCGCAAACAATAGGATCTAATGTGAGAAGTTAGTCATAACGTGCTTGAAACCAGAGGTTAGACTCAGTTTGCGACAGAAACCTGCCCGGAACCAACCGGCCTAACCAGTAGCCGCAAACTGTCAGTCTAATGTGAGAGGTTTGGGCAATAATATTTAATTAATGAAAATCTGAGATAATTATAATGTCTAAAACATGTTGGGTAAGGTTAAACCAATTGGACCAATGAATATGATAAACCCGTTTCGTGAATCCGTAGGCCCAATACAAAGTTAGATAATCTGGAACCAGTTAATCTCTAAGCCTGTTAATCCGAACATCTGATCCGTTGGTCTGAAAACCTGTTAACTTGATTGTCTGATCTGTGAACTAGTTAATCTAAATTTTGTATGTCTGAAACTTGTAGACAAGTTAAGCTGAAATCTGTTAGTCTGGGGACACAAGGTTAGGAGGGAATTACTTGTGTCATCTGTTGTTTGGGACTCATATTAGTCAGTAACCCTTTCTGGTATCAAAACTTTGACCCAACAGTAAGTAGGGTCCGGGGCATGCTTACTGAACTAATTATAAGTGGTTCATTCTGAAAATGGCGAGGGGTGTTGATGGTGCGTTCCAACCGGGTCATGTGCGTGCATGGATCCTGGTCTTCCTCTGAGGATGTAAGATGCCGTGACATCTGTAAATAGGTATGTGCCAATTGGTTTTCACTTTAGGGAGTGATACACCCTACCGTGGGGGCCGACACAGGATATTTATGTATTAGGGAGCCGATCGCTTGGGGTAGGATTTTAGGGTACACTTAGTTCTATCTGTTTCTGTTGGTACCGTCTGTTTCAGTTGGGTGGTAACACCTGTCTGTTTCTGCGTGGTACCGTCTGTTTGGGTGGTAAAGGCCCATTACTAGTGTACACCAAATTCTACATTCTGTTTCCGTAGGGATTAATCTGTTTCTGCTTTTGTCTGTTTCTGATCGGGTAGTATAGGCCCATTATTAGCATTCTGTTTCTGTTAAATTATTCTGTACCCGTTTCTGTTTCAGTTTAGACATTAGGGTGACACCTAATTCTGTTATACTAATATTAGTGCAGAGAAGTGTAAAATAATAGCTTATATCATTCTGTTCTTCTGTTATATCTGTTAAACCTGTTACAATTATCTCTCATCCAGTTTTATGTTCATGTCATGTTATTTTTATCTGTTCATAACTGAAAATCACTGGACTTGCCAGACTTTTTGTCTGACCCTTGTTGTTTCGCCTCCTTTCTTCCGTTCCCCCCAGGTTATCCAAGGAGTGAATACCTTAGCTTGATCCGGATTTCTTCTGCTTGAAGTGCTTAAGTATGGCTTGGCTCTGTATAGCTTCCGTTCTATGGGGATTATGATTTTAAACAATGCATTCTGAAGGCTTTTGTACAACACTGATATTTTGTACTTGAATTCTGATAATGTGATTTGAAAGGATGTAACCAAGTTTATTTCGGTTTCTGTTGAAATAAAGTTTTAAAATTTTCAAGTACTATTTTATCTGTCTTGTAAGTTTCTGTTCTGTTTACTAAAATGCTCCACCAAAGTTAAGGCATTCCCTTTGTGAGTGACCTTAATGGAGGTGGGGTATTACACTTGGTATCAGAGCTGAAGGTTACTAGATTGGGTAAAGTTTTTGGAAAAGTATTTTCAAAAAGGTTCTGAAAGGAAGTATTTTTAAAAATAAAGCTTATTTTGAAAAACATGATCCCCAAGAGCCATATATCTTTCCTTCAGTCCTTTTTGTATTGAATCCTTCCTTTTTTTCATTTCAGCATGTCTGAAGCATCTGAGATACCAGAGGGTGTTCATGTACCCGGTTGGTTTCGTCAATATCTTGAGGCTAGGACCGCCGCCGCAGGTCCAGCAAATGATCCCCCTCCTCCTCTGCCCCCTCCTCGTGCAATTGCTTTCTCAAAGATCTGTAGAGATTTTAGGGCCATGGTTGGAAAGGATTTCAAGGGAACTGAATCATTCGTCGAAGCGAGGAACTGGCTCAAAGAAACTGAGGATCTTTTCGTTATCTTCGAGGTGGACGATAGGCAGAAGGTACAGTTGCGGTATGGCTGCTCAAAGACGAAGATTCCTACTGGTGGGAAGTCACTAACGCCGAGAGGCCGGTTGAGACATGGATGGATTTCAGAACAAGGTTTGAGACAAAAATTCTCTCGCAAGCTGAACGGAGTTTACAACTGGAAAAGTTCTTATCTCTTAAGCAAGGAAGCATGACGGTCAAGGGATACGTCAACCAGTTCAACCAACTAGCTAGGTTCGGATTGGATTTAGTCAACACTCAGCATAAAAAGGCTCTTCGCTTTGTTAAGGGATTGAAAGCGCCACTGCACAACCTAGCCATGACCCACGTACCCATGGGAGCGACTTGCGAGAAATTGGTGGACATGGAACTACTGCACGAGGAAGACAAGGACCCGAAAGAGACAAAGAAGGAAGAACCACAGAATAAGAAAGCATGGACCAAAAAGGAAACACAAAAGAAGGATGAGAAGTCTGAAGATAAGAAGGGGAAAAAGTGCTTTACTTGTGGGAGCTCGACTCATCTGAACAAGGATTGCCGAAGAAGGAAAGGCACTTGCTTCAACTGTGGAGAGATGGGACACTTCACTAGGGACTGCCCGAAGAGACGAGGGCAATGAGGGCAGGCGAACACTCTTGAGGCTAGTGGCTGGGATAGAAATAGGAAAATTTCTACAGTATGTTTAATTTCTTTATCTGATTATGGAGTTAAGACTTTTTCTGATTCTGGTATTTTGATTTTGTAATCGATACTCTGCACTTTAATACTAGTATTATTTCTGAATTCCGCTGTAGACTCAGACCCATAAGGGTTATGGCTCATCTGTTTGAGATTGGGGTTTGAGGGATATCTGTGTTAGGCGTCAAGTATGATGCATACATTCTGAGTTTTCGTAGGGTATGATTTTATCATGCTTAACTTCCTAAGAGCCATTAGGGAACCTGATCTGTACCAGTAGTCTGTAACTGAATACTTCTGATAAGATTTCCAGTTTTGACATTGTCTAAAGAGGGTAATCCTCTGGGTGTCAATTTGATGTTGGTTTCGGTCTTCGGGGCCGATACTTAGGACCCATGCCTAATGGGAACCAAGTTCTTGTTCTATATGTACTCGTTTCCATCATTTTACCGTATCCTATCGATCGAATCTTCGAACTTTAGGTAGAAACTAATGGGTGTAAACATGTGTTTGAGACATGTTATGTTTGATGGTTGCAAGTGGATGCAAGTGGTTGCTAGTGGTTGCCCGTGGATGCATATACACACACTAGGCACTAGATCGGCTCGAAAACACTCTCATACTACATATGGATGTGTGAGCATTTTTATTTTTGCGGATACAAAATGATTGACTCAGCACATGGATGTTGCATATGACTGAATGGTTGTGCACTCATATAGAAATGATATGTATCGAGTAGGAAAATTGCATACAAGTTGGACTCATGGCACTGGCATAATTCGCATCAAGGAGGTCAACTGAATCAGTGGACTGCCTGATCTTTGCATTAGACAAGGAACATATACACACACTTCTTGCATATGTTCATACCGCATTAGAAACCTCTTAAGGACAATGAATGCCTATGATTGGTGATTGAGTAGATGGATGATTGGATGGTAGGACACATTCTTCTTAACTTGAAGATTTCGAGGACAAAATCCTTTAAGGAGGGGAGAATGTAACACCCCACATTTTTAAGTATAATTAAAAATGAAGTAAAATATGTTAAAATATGCTTATGATAGGTAAATAATGGTGATGCATAAGAAGAATTAATTAATACATGAAAGAGAAGAAAAATTAGTTCGATAATGGTGTGTGTAACAGAAAAGATAGTAAAATGAGGATAATAAATTTAAGAATCAGAAATTAGGTAAAATAAACATCACCATTGCGTTCCTCTCGAAATTTTACATGAAATAGAGTCCAAGTTTTCGAAAATCGGAGTCCGGATGAAGAAGTTATGGCCTGTAGAAGATTCAGAAGGTTTCGGTCAGCACAGAACTGGGCAGGTCGAGCTGGGGGTCGACCTGTGGGCCAGGTCGACCAGGGAGTCGACCTGGGACTCCCCCATGGGGGTCGACTATAGTGTCGACCTCCCCCCTACAGGTATACCTGGTCAGCCTGTTTCGGTCCAGAACATGTTTTTGAAGCCCAGGGACGATTTTTGATGGTCCGGATTGGTTTTAGTGTTAATCTGATGGTTGAAATGAATTGCTACACCCATAAAAACAACCTAAGACCTAGCCTTCTCTACACACAATTCTATTCTGCTTCTTCTATGCCTCTGTTCTAAATAAAAATAAAAATGGCGTTGCTACTCTGCTGGAATCAAAACTAGAAGCTAATCAACATCAACCTAAGCAACTCAATTCAAATTAGAGATTAAAGCTTCTGCAACGATTCTACAACAATTAAAGTTCTTTCTTTAATCCAACGAAGGCAAGTGCAGTTATTTTCCGATATAAACGTTAATTCTGATTGTGACATGAATTGTAAATTTGAATCTGTGGTTATATCTGTTCTGTTCTGTTTAGATCTATCTTATTTTGTATCTCTTTCCTCTTTCTGTAGCCAGGCTACCACGAGCCTGAGCAAATCTTATAAGAGATTAACCTACCCTAAAATGTTTGGGACAGTAAAATGAATGATGCATAAATTGGGCATGACCAATAGGCGACTGATTTGAGGAAAGAACATGGACTGTAGCTAGAACATAAATTTGGGACATATGACTGGACATGTTATATTTATAACATAAACGGGTATTGAACATATGATTTGTGATAAAAAGAATATGGCTTAGGTATAAAGATTTACATGAGAGTAGGGTATCTATTAATGTAAATAAACACTTAAGTAAGGGATCTTTGGAATATATGACATGCATAGTATTAGATGGCTATATTTGGTATATAATCATATTGTGAATCATGACAATTATTTAGGCATGCAAACTTAGGCCAAATTTATAATTAGGCAAGATAGGTCAAAGAAACCTTGAGGAATAATAAAATCTGCTATATTTGCCTAATTTAGTTCTGCTATATTTGCCTAATCTGCTAGTTCTGTTATATTGCTTAATCTGCTAGTTCTGCTCTACTACCTAGTCTGCTAAATTTGTTCATCTGCCAAATCTGTCATCTGCCAAATCTGTCATCTGCTAAGTCTGTTGAAAATGCTAGATCTGCTAGTTTGCTTAATCTGCTAAATCCGTTAAGTCGCCTAATCTGAAAAATTTGTTATCTGCAATATCTGTTGAGTTGATATAATTAGTCCGCTACTGGCATAATCTGAATTGGCTATAGTTATGAATAATTGACATGTATATTAGGCGTGGGTATAAATGGTAAATCATTAATTAATTGGCCGCAAAGATAAACATGGCTAACTCGAGGTTAGAATGAGTTTGCGGCGTAATTCTGCCCAGAACCGCTCGGCATATTCCAGTGGTCGCAAACAATAGGTTCTAATGTGAGAAGTTAGTCATAACGTGCTTGAAACCCGAGGTTAGACTCAGTTTGCGACAGAAACCTGCCCGGAACCAACCGGCCTAACCAGTAGCCGCAAACTGTCAGTCTAATGTGAGAGGTTTGGGCATTAATATTTAATTAATGAAAATTTGAGATAATTATGATGTCTAAAATGTGTTGGGTAAGGTTAAACCAATTGGACCAATGAATTTGATAAACCCGTTTCGTGAATCCATAGGCCCAATACAAAGTTAGATAATCTGGAACCAGTTAATCTGTAAGCCTGTTAATCCGAACATCTGATCCGTTAGTCTGAAAACCTGTTAACTTGATTGTCTGATCTGTGAACTAGTTAATCTAAATTTTGTATGTTTGAAACTTGTAGACAAGTTAAGATGAAGTCTGTTAGTCTGGGGACACAAGGTTAGGAGGGGAATTACTTGTTTCATCTGTTGTTTGGGACCCATACTAGTCAGTAACCCTTTCTGGTATCAAAACTTTGACCCAACAAAAAGTAGGGTCCGGGCACGCTTACTGAACTAATTATAAGCGGTTCATTCTGATAATGGCGAGGGGTGTTGATGGTGCGTTCCAACCGGGTCATGTGCGTGCATGGATCCCGGTCTGCCTCTGAGGATGTAAGACGCCGTGACATCTGTAAATAGGTCTATGCCAATTGGTTTTCACTTTAGGGAGTGATACACCCTACTGTGGGCCGACACAGTATATTTATGTATTAGAGAGCCGATCACTTGGGGTAGGGTTTTAGGGTACACTTAGTTCTGTCTGTTTCTGTTGGTACCGTCTGTTTCTGTTGGGTGGTAACACCTGTCTTTTCTGCGTGGTACCGTCTGTTCGGGTGGTAAAGGCCCATTACTAGTGTACACCTAATTCTACATTCTGTTTCCATAGGGATTAATCTGTTTCTGCTTCTGTTTGTTTCTGATCGGGTAGTAACAACCCATTATTAGCATTCTGTTTCTGTTAAATTATTCTCTACCCGTTTCAGTTTCAGATTAGACATTTGGGTGACACCTAATTCTGTAATACTAATATTAGTGTAGAGAAGTGTAAAATAATAGCTTATATCATTCTGTTCTTCTATTATATCTGTTTCACCTGTTACAGTTAACTCTCATCCAGTTTTATGTTCATGTCATGTTATTATTATCTGTTCATAACTGAAAATCACTGGACTTGCCAGACTTTTTGTCTGACCCTTGTTGTTTCGCCTCCTTTCTCCCGTTCCCCCCCAGGTTATCCAAGGAGGGAATACTTTAGCTTGATCCAGATTTCTTCTGCTTGAAGTGCTTAAGTATGGCTTGGCTCTGTATAGCTTCCGTTCTATGGGGATTATGATTTTAAACTATGCATTCTGAAGGCTTTTGTACAAGACTGATATTTTGTACTTGAATTCTGATAATGTGATTTGAAAGGATGTAACCAAGTTTATTTCGGTTTCTGTTGAAATAAAGTTTTAAAATTTTCAAGTACTATTTTATCTGGCTTGTAAGTTTCTGTTCTGTTTACTAAAATGCTCCACCAAAGTTAAGGCATTCCCTTTGTGAGTGACCTTAACGGAGGTGGGGTGTTACAGATCCTTAACATGTGTTGTTTATGCAAGTTTCACCCCTATATGATTAGATTTATTTTATTTGCCTATATGTTGTGATAAATTATCTTTGTGCTATGAGTTAGACTATTCGAGCCTAACGTATACTTTGCGTTGAATAAGCGAACGTACAATGTGTGGTAGGGGTAATATTAAGGATTTAATAATAAGAAGTTGGGGTGCAATTGATATGATTTTGCATGCCATGAATGGATGGCCATAATTGGGTCAATTATGGACATCATTAAAAGTGGACTTAATTAATAATTTGAGTAGGGAATTATTAAAACTGGGGTAAAAGATTATAAGTGATAATCAATGCTTAGGATACGAGGTTGGACTCGTTTGTGACGTAAACCTGCCCGGACCCGCCCGACAAATCCAATGGTCACAAATGTCAGCCCATTGTGAGAGGTCCTAGGCCTAAACTAAAGCATAACAGTTGTAAAGACACGAGGTTGGACACTTTTATGGCGTAAGACTGCCCAGACCCACCCAGCAAATCCATCTGCCATAAATGCCAGTCTAATGTGAGAGGTATTTATGAGGTTATGGCCTAAATGAATTAAGAAATACTTAACCAGATAAAGATGTAAGGTGGGACATGGGGGTTAAGTAGGTGCCTTGGGTGGCATGAGGAATTTAGTGGGTGCCCTTAGTGGCATGTGAAATACGATTAGTAAGACTTAACCAAACGCACATGTAAATGAACATGACTAAGAGGGTTAAGTGGGATGTACTAGTGACAAGCTTAGGTGGGTAGCTTGTGGGGGCCCATTTCAACCAGTATCCAAAACGTATCTTTGTGGGCTCGACCCAAGTCGAGGACGGGACACGCATGCTGGGTTTGACTATAAGAGGCCAAAACGGGGAGCGGTGGCAATGCAAGTCCAACGGGTTTCATATGCGTGTGTGGACCCGGGCTGGTAGGTAAGACGTTGTTGCATCGTGTAGGTATAAGCCGTGCATTCTCAAGTTGTATCGGGTTGCCACTTTAGGGGAGTGATACACCCCATTGTGGGGCCAGCACGGGTATCTACGAGTAGGGAGCCAATCGAAAGTGGGTAGTGGGGTACACCTAGTGGAGATAGGGGCAGACGACACCTATGTAGTCAGCTAGGGGTACGCAAGGCTATTTATATAGTTTCTGTGTGAAGCAAGCGGGATCAACCTTTAGGGCGACTGGTGCGGTGCAATGTAGTAATTATTCATTAGTAGTTAGGTATGCCTTTAACGTTATCTTTAACGCTATCTTTATCTGCTCTTCCGTACCTAATAGTTCATAGACATTTACTTGTCTTCCAGCTTATGCCTTAGTCTAGTTATTTTGATAATAGTATTGCTAGAATTATCATACTCGCCAGACTTTATGTCTGACCGCCTCCATTTCTATCCTTTTCCCCCTCCAGGTCCCCAGGTTGGGCCCAGCTCTAGTGGAGTTTGATTGGATTGCTTCATCTCTCTTTTGGAAAGCTTGGACCGTTGAAGTAAAGTCCAGCTTGTTATCTTCTTAAATGGCTATTTATGTACTGGGATTATGTATTTTGTTTATCAAGATGGATATTGTACTTGACTCTGATTTGTGGTTTTATGATGTAATAAACATGTTTAAATTCCGCTGCAATAAAATGAAGTTTTAGTTTTCCAAGTACTACTTATTATCTGTCTTGTTGTAATTTTTCTGTTCTATATTCACTTATAACCTCCATGGAAGTTAATGCATTCCCTTTGTGAGTTACATTAATGGACGTGGGGTGTTACATTCATAATTTTAAAATATTCTTTATTTCAAAATATTCTTTATTTTAAATATATTTTACATTAAAAATATTCTGAATCGGAATGCGACTCAATCATTAACAATATAATTTCAATTATATGGATTTCATACATCACATGTATATAACAGTAATGAGAAATAATCAATAAAAAATCCATTCACATCCAGATTGAAATTTATAATTGTGTGAGCATTAAAATAAATAAATAAATAATGCTCATCACAAACTGTCAACCCATCGGTTGACATACAAATAAATATTGAGACTTGTGTATGACAAATGTCATCCCAATACCCGTATGGGGTTTTCAAACAACAACAGTTTACATACATAAATCATTGGTTAATAAATTTAACCAATTATAATTCAGTTTTTATTATTTCTAATATCGCTAACATAATCATGATAATGTTTTACCAATGTACATTTTTCTACTTCTCTAAAATATTAATGTTGATATCAAGCAAATGAACATTTCTACTCCTATAATATGTGAATGTTAATATTAAACAATGCATATTTTAATTATTCCTACTTACACTAAAAATGTAATTTTTAATGTAAAAACATTTTTATCAAACAATGTTCTTTTTATTGAATCATTTTATGCATTGAAAATGAGCTTTTGAATGTAAACATATTATAATCAAATTTTAATCTTTTTATATAGTCATTTGTACATTAAAAAATGTACTTTCCTATGTTAATACATTTTTACCAAAGTTCAATCTTTTTAATCAATCCATTATTACATTAAAGATGTAATTTTAATGTTAACATAATATATTAAACAATGAAACTTTTTCTAATGATTTTTTTGCATTAAAAATGTAAATTTCAATGTCAAAATATTTTTTTAATACACAATGAATCTTTTATTTTCATATGACTCATTTACATTAAAAATGTAAATTTTAATGTAAAAACATTTTTCAAGCAATGAACCTTTATCTAATGATTCATTTTTACATTAACAATGTAAATTTTAATGTGAAAACAAATTTTCAAACAATGAATCTTTTAATATGACTCATACATACATTAAAGTGTAAATTTTAATGTAAACAAAATTTATTAACTTGAATCCTTTAAAACAAATGTTCATTTTTCATATTTTCTCATATATAATAAAAATGTAAACCTTTTACTGTTAAATCTTTTTATATTTCACTCAATGATCATTTTACATAAATCATGCTTTACATTAAAAATGTAAATTTTACTGTTTCAACATTATTATCCATACAATGAATATTTTATATATTTTATCTTTACATTAAAAATATGAATTTTGAAGAACATAAATGACATTTTTATTACTTACATAAATGAAAATTTTGATCTAATGTAACATTTCAAACAAAAATGATATTTTTGATCTAATGTAACATTTATAACAAAAATGATATTTTTAATCTAATGTAACATTTCTAACAAAAATGATATTTTTAATCTAATGTAACATATCAGACAAAAATGATAATTTTCTAATGACATAACATTATTCCAACTAACTGACATATTTTATTACAAAATATGATTTCTACATTAATGACATATTTATTATTTAACATGCACGTGCTCTAAATAAAGGATATTTCTATTTAACATAAATGTTGTCTAAATAAATAACATTTCTATTTAACATAAATGTAGTCTAAATAAATAACATTTCTATTTAACATAAATGTAGTCTAAAAAAATAACATTTCTATTCAACATAAATGTAGTCTAAATAGACATTTTTACTTCAGTAACATTATCCTAAATAATGACATTTTTATTTCATGTAACATTATCCTAAATAATGACATTTTTATATAATGACATTTCTAATGTAACACTTCTAATATAATAACATTTTTATTATAATGACAAAATAAAGGAGAATTTATTTACATTACATGTTTATTTATAAAATATATTTTCTATATAAATGACACATATTTATCTTAACATGGCAAGTTTGGCGATTCATGCATACAATGAGAAATGTAATCTTTGTTGTTTTATAAAATTTTATTCCTACCATTATAAAATTTAAATCAAACAAAATCATATCTTTACATATGATTATTTTTCTAACCTAATAATGTTTTTAATCAAACGAAATCATATTTTTCAAATATATGAACATTTTCTTAACATCGTTAACATGGAGATGGCAATATTAACTAACAAAAATATAATTAACCAATGAGTCTTTATACTATTCATGTACATGCTAAGGATGACAATATTTTCAATGAACAACATATATTTTGATCCAACCATTCATCATCACCAATATCAATCAATCTTAATTTTATACACATATAGATGAATTTTATATTGCGTACATATATTTAATATCACAATCAACATTCGTTTAAATATATATATGTATATATATATATATATATATTAATTTTTAAATCGAGAAATCTCACATTGAATTTTGTTTGAATTTTCAACGTGCTCCAATTAAGCTCTAGTCAGTTCCATGTTGTAGATCTGGTCAACACCAGTCCAACGCATCGGAAATCGTTTGATTTCGATCTCTAGATAAAAAGATATGTTTTTTATTAGCATTAATTACATAAACCGAGAATTAAATAATTATTAATTAAATAATTACTCCTCTTCCTCACATTAATCCCTCTCTTCCCATCGGTTCCTTACTGTTGCCAAACGAACCCAAACCCTCGAGCAAAAATCCGCCATCGCCCCTTACCCTACTCCTCCTGCCATCGATCTGAAACCACCGCCTAGCTGCCCTAGACATCGCCTTCCTCCAGCATGAGTGGGCCTCAACTCGAAGCACCAGGTTCCTCGAAAACCGTGTGCGAAGCACGCGTTTTTGAGGCTAAAATCCCATCGCTCCATTGAACTAGAGAAGATCATGACCGTTAAAACTGTAGAATTCTCGTGGTTGAAGATTTTTCCCTTTGGAATTCCTTAGAATCGATGAAAGAATCGAATGAAAATGAGGGAGGAAGGAGGGAATACGATCGTGGCGGCTGGTAATTGGATAATTAGATTAGGGTTTTGGTTTTCTAATATTTATAGTATAATATTATTAAATTTCATTAATTCACAAAATAGTCCGTTAATACCTAATAGCTCCGAATTCAGCCCAACTTGTGTTGTCCCTAGCCAAATATCCCCCTTCTGGACACAACGGACAAGGTCCCGTCAGCCCGTTTGATTGTCTCAGCCCACTTTTCTTTATTTTAGAATACAAATCATTTAAATCTTTTAATTTGATCATACATTTAAATTTACTAGAGCCACATACAGACTCCGAAAATTACAGAAAAATTATATTGAGCTATGTTTGGATTATACGACCCGAACAAAATTAATTTCGTCAAATTTGGAGACCATTTGAAAAATGGCCATTTTCTGGTTGATCGAAATTGACTAAAATTTCCAAAACACGTTTTCTTTTTCCACACCCACTTATTAATTCTAAAATTATGAAAATTCAAACCTAGCAATAACTTGATATTCCGGATTCAACCAGGGTGGTTTCATCGAAAACGGATGTCGTTTGTAAGTTTGCTATTTATACGGGCTATATATTATATTAAATTCCGTAGCGACTATTATGAATATTCCGCTAGCCATAACTTTTGACCACTGCTATGAAATTTCAATTTTTTGGATTTATTGGAAAGATATTTTTAAATAGATTCTAATATTTTTGTTTTCACTAAAATCCGATTTATTTTGCATCCTGTACGTTCTATCAAAGTTCAGATTCAAATTTTCAAACTGTCGTGCTATTTCTAACTCCTTATATAATTAAAATAAATATATTCATTTTAATTTCGATTTAAATAAATTTTTAATCGTTGAATTGCCTATGCCACCCTACAGCCTTCTGACTGCCCCCTATCGTGGCAGTCAAGGTATACTCACCAGGTAGTAACGCGCAGACCTAACCTCTGCAAGTATATCTTAGTGCTGCCACCATACAGAGGACTACCAGGGTACCGTCTACGTCCCAGGAAGCCGCGTGCTTCCCCTTCCAGTCTTTCAGAGGCAAGAGAATATCAACAGATTAGGTCGAATAATCAGATGGACGTGCGCTCCCCTCTTGTCTCATGACACCACGATGATCTACCCCGTTGTGTTATTCACCTTCAGACGTACGGACTGGTCCAAGTGCCTCAGATTGATGTGTTATTTGACCCAATGTCTTAGCACTTAATTAGCTCTTGCTCTACTACATCAGATTTCCAGTTAAATTGGTTATTTCCATTCATATTGAATTCTTATTCAAGTTACCAAGTTCCACTTGCTTATTAATTTTAGTTAAATAACTTAACCCTTTTAAGTTCATTAATAAGCCTTTAACATGTTATTCTTATCAGTAGATCTCAGATTCTCAGGTTTACAGATAACATATTCTTCTTTTCTCTACTTATTACAAACACCAGGTTTCCGGTTTCCGGTTTTACATATTACTTAATTTATAATTAAGTACAACTTATCTCATTACATAAGTTATCTCATTCCTCTTATCTTTTATTATAACCTAAGTTATAATTTCTACTTGTTCCTAGGATAAGCCTACCTATTATCTTTCCTTTTCTCATTCAGGTTTATTCATAATAGGTTATTATCATTCCTTGTTCATTCCAATGTTTGTACTATTGTAACTTTTATTCATTTCCACTAATTACAACCAATGTCATTTATTTATATCCTGTAATATACATGTATTCATTCATGTATATATTTATGCACCAGACCTCTCACATTAAGCCAACCCCTTGGGGATGCTGGATTTTCCGGGCGGTTCCAAGTAGACTTCTACCATAACTTGGATTTAACCTCGTGTCTTAGCACCGTTATATATATGTTTACTCATCAGACCTCTCACTTTAAATTAACCATTTGTGGATGATGGATTTGTCAGGCGGTTCTGGGTAGACCTCTACCACATGTTGAATTTAACCTCGTGTCTAAGTGCGATTACAATTTTTTATTTACTGTAAATGTAGGCATATTTCCAAATTTTACAGTAATTCTTATTTACAATCTTTTGGCATAATAATATTATTAACAAACGTTCATTGTAAATTTCATAATTATAGTGTTTACGGAAATTCCCATTTCAGACAGATGATTAATGGAAATAGGCTTTTATATAACCCCAACAGATTAAACTGGTTAAGTATTATTGGTTAACAGGTTCATATAATCCCAACAGATTCAACAGATTCCACAGGTTCCTTACAGTTTCATTACAATGTTCCACTTAATCTTGAATAAGCCTACAGATTTACATGTTCATACAACCCTAAATTTCCAGTCATATTCCACGGTACTTAATTTCAGTAGATTTTAATAGGTTTACAGTTCATCAGCTTAATCATTTCATCAGGTTAAAACATTTCAGCAGATTTATTGTACATATTAATGGGGAATGCCAAACGATAAATATTACTTTATCAAAAAGGTATAACTTAAATCCACTCACCTAATAACTCTCCGATTCATGAATCTGGTCCAGACCTAGCATTCCATGGCTTCCTTAACTGAATCTAGAATCAAAATAAACATGGGTTCACAATTCTCAGACTAAAAGAAAAGGGAAGAAAGAAGTGAAATCTAAATTGACCAGATCCAAGAATTAACCCCACTTTGAATAAAATTCTAAACACCCATTTGCAGATATACATTCTTTTCCTTCAAATCCTGGATCAGAATTTCCTTAGACTAACTCTTTTGTTTTTCTGAAGAGATTTGAGGAGGAAGAAGAAGGCCAGAGCTTAGGCAACCTCTCAGAAAATACGAGATTTAGGCTAGGCTCTGCTAGCCTATTTATAGGTGTTCAAGGAAGTGGGTATGATCTTGTACATGCAGCTCTGAGTTAGCAACGAATATGGTTTGAAAAACAGTCCAGATTCGTCAAATGAATCTGCCTAGATCTGGGGTGGGTCGACCCTTAGGTCGACTCCCATGCCAGTAGGTCGACCCCTAGATCGAGCCATAGAGCGACCCAGGCAAACGTGGGTCGACCCAACTGGGTCTAGCGAGCGGTTTTGGGGCACAATGTCTACTGTTTTAACGTTTTCAATTTAAACATTCGATTAGTATCCCGTTATACTTTCTTTGATTTATTTAAATATTATATTTATATATAATCTACTTATATGTATATAAAACTTCAAATACCAATTTTTCACGTATATACATATTCACTACTTTTAATTCATTTTTAAAATTCAAATGGTGTTATGCTATTATTTAATTCTTATCTATTTTCACTGATTGCTGGCTTATTTTGATCTTCTCTCTTGTATATATATATTTTGCACATACATATGCATATATTTACATATGCATGTATACATACATTTTTGAACTCCCTTATATGTACAATTTTCCTTATATGTGCATTTATAAATATTTTCCCTTTAGAACATGCATTATTTTAGCCGTTTCTCTAAAACAAAAATATGGCACCTATGGGAATCAAACCTGCGCAACTCTCTTGGAAGCCACATGCTTTTACCAATTGGACTACATAGGCGTTTGTTAACAAGTCTAAAAACAATGGTGGTCATTGTTATTTTCTTATCTCTCCTTTTCATGTTAGTTGTAATATTTCATTTAAATGTTTCTCTTTCATTTTAAATTCGTTTTCTGCAATCCATAGGTCTAAATTGGCCAAAAATAGCCATGAACGCAATGACACTAATCCCATGACCAAATTGTAGAAGCTCTTCAAATTTTTATTTAATTAAAAAGGTGTGAAATTCTTCCACCCTTAGGAAATTTCTTCCCCGAAATTCGGTAAGGGTTAAATCAAGTAATTCCTCGCATAAATCACAACCATCATGTGTGCATCCAATTTTTCAAACGTCTGTGCACTCATGCAAAGTGTACTATAGCATAGTAATACATATATGCCTTAGCGGTACATCCAATATGTATGTAATTTTTTCAAAAATCCTTTAAAAACATGATGCACACATCCTAAATATACTGGCAATTCTACATGAATGTAATATTCTGAAAATCAAAATACTTCATCATCCAAAATTTTCCACACTCTTACTGAGCAAGAGCGTAATTTATCCAGTTTTTGCATCCAAAACCCTACCAAGCAAATTTGTTTTTTCGGATTTAAAATAATCCAGTTTTCAAAATTCGATTTCTTATGTTACAAAAAGGTGGAAAACGGAAAACTTCACATCTTCCGTTTTTCTTTTATGTACCTTTTCTATCTGTACTTGGATTTTATGAAACTATTTTACAAAGATCCCCTATTTCCTATCCAAGCACGGCCTGCATAAGAAAATTTTCTTTGATATAGATTTTCTTTAACTGTCATGTTTGTTTCTTCACTGAATTTGTTGTTTTATTTTTAGTTATGCCATTACTTTTTTCTTGGCTTATTCAAATTAATCCTCTAATCTATGTTTAGTTTCAAATGAGTCTTCTAGTCCTTCAACTAATACAGGAAAACAAACTCCCTACACAAGTACTACTATGGGCCAAGAATCTCATGACTATGTACCTTTAGGAAGAAAAGTTCAAACCACGGGATCATTGACAGGTTTAGGTGTTACCCTAACTACCCAATAGGAACAAAATAACAGAATGATCCCTAAATAAATTTAATAACGGGTTTTACCCCTGACAGGAAAATTAGCAACAGGATCTAAACACTTACTTGCCATTCACTATCTAGTAGTCAACACTAGTCCTGACTATGTACTAACAGTCATTTCCAAGCAGCACCCTAGGATTTTCCATGCTTACGAATTCTACGGGAACTTACCATTATTTCAAGATAATTCTCGCTATCTATTTCATAGCCTCAAAACTTTTCCCTTCTTCACTAGGAACTAATTTTTACCTACTCCATGTTTTTTAAAACACTGTTTGGCCTTTTCATTTCACTTTTCTTCCAAAAGTTAAAAATATCAAAATTTTATTTTCCTCACCAAAACTTACTTTTACCAAACCATAAAACATGTCATTGTATAAAAATTTAAATCATTATTTTTAATCACAAAAAATAGAGTAGATAAGGACAACTATTTCTCAATCAGGTTTACAACTTGTTCTTGCCTATAAGGTCAATTCAGTTGCTTACTACAAGGTGCAAATATCTACCCTATTCTTTACTTCTACAACTTATTTTTTCCACCTAACAAAATTTACTTGTTAAAACAATTATAAAAAGAATAGCGATTTCAAAACTTTCTTTGCTAAAAATTCTAGTTTTCAACAAAATGCAACATTTTCTATGTTTTGCTTTTTAATCCTTTCATACCATATAGCTTGAAAACTAGCGAGCTATACATGCTCTATAATATGCACCTTTTACTGAGAGAAATTATTTTAGACAAAATTTTCACAAGAAATCATCGTTTCCAAAATATACCCCATTTTACTTCAAAACTCAGTATGTACTTCTTTATATATTTTTAAAACTGTAACTTTTAAGATCAAAACTTGAAAACACCATAAACCATCTCCTAAAAGCTTTTACTATTTTAGGTTCTCAAAAAAGAAAAAAAAATTGGGGTTAGACTCAAAGTGGGTTTCAACTTGCCTAGGCTTTCCTAGATACTCCCATAAAGTCAATTCTCTCAACTATATATATTCCTAATCCATTTTTCTTATTTTAACCTTTTCCAATTTATAAGGTTTCACTGCTAAACCCACTAATCTGAAAAACTAACATATGGGATCTATCTTTCTCTAATACAAAGCATATTGTACACCTCCTACCCAAATTACCTAAGGGTCTCAAATTTCCATATTCATTTCTTTAGTGTACGAAAAAGTTATCCCAATTCTTACCATATTCTGTTCTTTCTATTTAATGGGTTCCTCTTATGGATCTAGGTATATATATAATATTTATATTTTAAAAATAGAAATACGTTCACTCACTGTCTATACAGGAATCCTAAACCTAAGCTCTGACAGCAGATGTAACAACCCGAATTCCAATAGACCAATTTTTTTTTAAAATTCTAATCTATTGAAATTTATGTTGGTTTGTCTAGTATTCTATAGAAAATACAGAGATATAAAATATATCAGAGCTCAAAAAACATGTCACAATAGAATGGATAAAATATAATAAAAATATAGCCTTACCCAGATAATAATACTACCTAACCAACATCCAAAGCTATCATATTTCTGCCACAAAACCAACCCACGAGTATGTTATGAGGAGGGGATCAGAACACAAGTTCTGGTGACTGGAATTAAACTACACATTTTGGATAACCCTACATATAACATTCGATTACGTTTTCTTATTTATTAGGTTACTTGGGTTAACAACACTCAAGGCTTACACACACGTCGTACCCATCTACTTCCCAATGTATTAACCTAATACAGTTTTTATGTAGCTATCCCAACATTAAGGTATATGTAACACCCCACACCCGCTACGGTCACTCTCTAAGGAAATGCCATAACATCGGCGGAGTATTTTGAGTGAATATAGAACAGAGAAATTACAGCAAGACAGATATAAGTAATACTTGAAAATTTAAAACAACATTTCATTGCAGCGGAAAGTAAAACATGTCTGGTTACATCACAAAACCATAATAAGAGTCAAGTACAAATATCCATTCTGCTAAAAAAAATACATAATCCCAATACATGAACTGATAGCCATAAAAGAAAACGGTAAGCTGAGCTCTACATCTAGGGTCCAAGCTCCAAGAGAGTAATAAAAGCAGCCTGATCAAAGCCCACTCGTGTTGGGCCCACTCTGAGAACCTGAGGGTTGGAAAAAAGATAAAAACAACGGGGTCAGACATAAGTCTGAGCGAGTCCTATAACTTTAACAATACAATCATTAAAGTAACCAGAGAAGACATAAGCTTGATATACGGTAACGTCTGGGGATGAATGGCTACACTAAGCAGCTTGGTAGACTTAGGATAAACTAAGATGACCGTAAAGACGCATCTACCCACCCAAGGATAATTACTACACTGCACCACACCAGTCATTCCTACTTAAAGGTTGATCCCTCCCAAGGACTTGGAGAATTTACCCAGTAGTTTCGTGTACCCCTAGCTGACTACATAGGTGCCGTCTGCCCCTATCTCCACTAGGTGTACCCACTACTCCCAAGTGGTCGGCTCCTTACCGTAGATGCCCTTGCTGGCCCCACAGTGGGGTGTATCACTCCCCAAAGTGGCAACCCGATACAATCAACGGTGCACGGCTTATACCTACACGATGCAACAACGTCTTACCTACCAGCCCGGGTCCACACACGCATATGAAACCCGTTGGACTTGCGTTGCCACCGCTAACCCGTTTTGGCCTCTTATAGTCAAGCCCAGTACGCGTGTCCCGTCCTCGACATGGGTCGAGCCCAATAAGATACATATGGGTTACTGGTTGAAATGGGCCCCCACAAGCTACCCACCTAAGCTTGTCCCTTTTTCTAGTGCATCCCACTTAACCCTTTAATCATGTTTAATTACATGTTTCCACTTGGTTAAGTATTCTAATCGTATTTTCTATTGCCACCCAAGGCAACCCACTAGATTTCCACATGCCGCCCAAGGCACCCACTTAACCCCTCATGCCCCACTACATGCTTATCTGGTTAAGTGTTTCTTAATTAATTAAGAAACGTAACCTTTGTAAAGACCTCTCACATTAGACTGTCTTTTATGGCAGCTGGATTTGCCGGTCGGTTCCGGGCAGCCTTACGCCATAACAGAGTCTAACCTCGTGTCTTTACACTTGTCACGTATTTAGTTTATGCCTAAGACCTCTCACATTGGGCCAATCATTTGTAGCCGCTGGATTTGCCGGGCGGTTCCGGGCAGTCTTATGCTACAAAAGGGTCCAACCTCGTGTCTTAGTCGATTAATTACACCTAATTAATCACCCCTATAATTTGTATTAATTATCCCTAATTATTTACACAATTTTAAGAATATGGGTAGACCTAACTCAATAGGTAAATTCCCAATTCCATAGTATGGGTAGACCTAACTTAATAGGTAAATTCCCAACTCCATAATATGGGTAGACCTAACTTAATAGGTAAATTCCCAACTCCATAATATGGGTAGATCTAACTTAATAGGTAAATTCCCAATTATGTCCATTCATTTTATGTTATACACATTTCTATTAACATGCATATTAACCCCATCGTTTCCCACGTAATTCGTTTTCATGACATGTCAATGTAATGGGTTCAATCTTAGCACAACGTTGGCATTTACATGGGTTTAAAAGGTGTCAACTTGCATCATAACATTAAACCCAACTAGCATAAATCATTAACCCCAAACTTGCATGAATACACATATGTCATATAAAGGTAACTTGCATAAGTGTTCATAGGTTATACAAAGGGTGAACTTGCATATGTGACTTGCATCATAAATAGGGTAAACATGCATATGTATGCATAGCATACAAAGGTGTCATCTTGCATATGTATGCATCTTATTTAAAAAGGGTAAACTTGCATGTCATAATGTATGCATAAAACCAAACACTTAACATGCATAAAATCAAATACTTAGCATGCATAAAACCAAACACTTAGCATGCATAAAATCCACATACTTAACATGCATAAAACCAAACACTTAGCATGCATAAAATCAAATTCTTAACATGCATAAAACCCACCACTTAACTTGCATAAACCCACATAATTAACTTGCATAAACCCACATACTTAACTTGCATAAACCCACATACTTAACTTGCATAAACCCATATACTTAACTTGCATAAACCCACATACTTAACTTGCATAAACCCACATACTTAACTTGCATAAACATAGGGTTAACATTATACATAGCTTAGCAAACTAACATCATATCATATGACTTAAAACCCATTTATCCACAAGCAAGACCATAGATCTCATCATGCCTCATCTACTTAATTTAGCAATTGGTAATTAAAGTGATAGAAACTCACCAAAACCAAGATTAGCAAACTTATGAAGTAGAACTAGTTGCTATATTTGAAGGAGATGATGATTAGAGGTTGATTAGCTTGCAACTTCCTTCATAAACTAGTGGAGGCTCCTCTTAAGTTTGATTTTGGTGGCATGATGGTATCAATTCTATTTTTAGTAAGGATTAGGCTTGCATTAGGGTGTATTTATAGGATTAGGGTGTGTTTTAGACCATAGGATTAGCCCTAGGTTAGATTACGTCCGTCAAATTTAGGAAATTTCCAAAACATAGCCCAAACCAGTCAGAAAACCAGACCTGGTGCACCCAGGCCAATTGGCTCGACACCCTGTGTCGACAGGCAAGTCGACAGGGCAGTCGACTTGGCCTAGCCCAAGTCGACAGGCCTGTCGACAGCCCTGTCGACATGGCTTAGGGCGGGAAACTTCCCGCCTGGCCCCTCCCGCTGGTTCCAATTTTGAAATCTGAATTTGAATTTTAAATCTGTTTTTAATATGGAATTTCCTGAAAACTTCTTTGGGCCTTAAATGGGTCAAACGGACTCCGATTTACAAAATTTCGGACTCTATTCTGCGTATTTTTCCGAGACGAATGCAACGGAATAGCCCGTTTCCCCCAATTCTTACATCTGAAGTTATTTATTCTGCTTTTAGTGAATTTTAGCATTAACCGAAATTCGGGGTGTTACATTCTCCCCTCCTTAAAGGATTTCCTCCCCGAAATCTTTAAGCTAAGGAGAATGCATATCCTACCATCCAAACAACCATCTACTCAATCCATCAAACACGGGCATCCATTGTCCTTAAAACAATTTCTAATGATGTATGAGCATATGCAAAAAGTGTGTGTATATGTTCCCTATCTAATGTATGAACATATGCAAACCAAGATAGTGCCATGCATCCATTATGTATGCGAGAGAACCCTATCGACACATACAACATCTACATGAGTGCACAATCATTCACCAAAATGCATCATCCATATGATAACACAACCATTATACATCCATAAATATAGCTGCCTACACACAATTATATGCAATATGCAATATGAAGTGACTGAGCCGATCTAGTGTCTAAACTGTGTGTATATGCATCCACGAGCAACCACTAGCAAACACTTGCATCCACTTGCATCCATCAACCATAACATGTCTCAAACACATGTTTCAACCATAGGTTTACCCTATCTAAAGGTCAAAAGTACTAACGAGAGGACATACTAAAGATAAGATAAGTACCAGGCAAACAATAAAGGAGAAGTTAATAGACATACCCTCAAAAAGGAATGGGTACAATGAACGCATCTTCGCTTCCGTCTCCCAAGTAGCGTTTCCCTCATCTTCTCCCCATTGTATTTTGACTAGTCGAACCTCTCGATTCCTCAATTTCCTAGTCTCTGACCCAAGGATGCGAGTAGGAGCTCGTCGAATAGTCGCATCACGCTCCACTTCCACTTCTTTAAGCAAGCTCGGCTCTACCACCTCTGCGGTCTCATGTAGGCACTTCCTCAAATGTGACACATGGAATACATCATGTACACCACTAAGTCTGTCGGGCAACTCCACTCTATATGCCATCCGTCCAATCCTTTCCTTAATAGGAAACGGCCCTACGAACCTTGGTGCTAACTTCCCAACAGATCCAAAGCGAACCACATTTCGTAACGGAGACACTTTGACAAAGACCATGTCCCGAACTTCAAACTCAAGATCCGTCCTCCTCTTGTCCGCATAAGATTTTTGCCTATCCTGCGCTGCCTTCATCCTTCTTCGAATCAAGTCAATCTTCTCAGAAGTCTCCCTAACCATATCAGGCCCAAGAAAAATCTTATCCGTAGATTCCCACCCACATGTAGGTGATCGACAAGGCCTTCCATAAAGAGCTTCGAAAGGAGCCATACCAATACTGGACTGAAAGCTGTTATTATATGCGAACTCCACCAATGGAAGGTGCTCTTCCCATGTACCTCCAAAATCTAAGATGCAAAGCCTCAAAAGGTCTTCTAGGACGCGATTCACCCTCTCAGTCTGGCCGTCCGTCTGAGGATGATATGCGGTGCTCAGACATAATTGAGTCCCCACTGCTTCTTGCAAACTTTTCAGAACTCGCTAGTGAAGATAGGATCTCGATCACTCACTATGCTAGAGGGTACCCCATGCAATCGAACTATCTCTTGAAGATATACTGAAGCTAGCCATGGAGCAGTCCTCTTGCTGTTCACAGGTATGAAATGGGCGCTTTTAGTAAGTCTGTCTACCACAACCCAAATTCTCGTATTACCCTTTCTCGATCTGGGTAACCCGTCAATAAAATCCATCGAGACGCTATCCCACTTCCATTGCGGAACTTCCAATGGGTGAAGCAACCCACCTGGTTTCTTTTGCTCCGCTTTCACCTGTTGGCACACCAAGCATCGAGCGACATACTCGGCCACATCTTTCTTCATACCGGCCCAGAAGAAAACCCTCTTCATGTCTTGGTACATCTTGTCCCCACCGGGATGAATGGTCATCCTAGAACGGTGTGCATCATCAAGAATAGCCTTCCTCAAACCCTCGCCTTGCGGTACACAAAGTCTACCGTCTCTACGCAAGCACCCCCTATCGTCTAGGGTGTACCTACTCAAATGGCTAGACGACTCCCCCCTTATGAGCTTCTCTACCAACTCAACCAACTGTGGGTCGTCCCTCTATGCTTCTCCAATCCGCCCCAAAAGAGTACGTCTGACCCCCAAGGATGCTAGCAAACCGGGTATATAGTCAATGGAAGGTCTGAAATCAAACATCGAGATAAATTCCAAGCTTCGTTGTTCCACAAACAATGGACTCAAGGACAAACTTTTTCTGCTCAAGGCGTCCGCCACCACGTTGCCCTTGCCAGGGGTATACGCTATCTCGAAATCATAGGATGCTAAGAACTCCATCCACCTTTGCTGTCTCAAATTCAAGTCCTTTTGAGAAAACAAGTACTTCAATGATTTGTGGTCAGTGAACAATTCGAATCTCTCACCAAGAAGATAATGGCGCCAAATCTTAAGCGCAAAAACAATAGCAGCCAACTCTAGATCATGGGTAGGGTAATTTTTCTCATGTGCCCTCAACTGCCTTCCACCATAGGCTATTACCCTTCCCTCTTGCATTAAGACTGCGCCCTGTTCCACAAGCATCGGTATAGACAACAAATGGCTTACTCCCATCCGGCAACACTAAAACTGGAGCAGTGGTTAAAGCTCTCTTTAACCGTCGGAACGCATCATCATAATCTACGTCCCATGCGAAAACAAGATTCTTCTTCGTAAGGCGGGTTAATGGGGCTGATATCTTTGCGAAGTCTTTGATAAACTTCCTATAGTAACCCGCCAACCCCAAGAAACTTCTTACTTCAGTAGCATTTCTAGGAACCTTCCAATCTTGAATTGATACTACCTTCGCGGGATCCACAGCTATCCCTTCCTTGGAGACCACGTGCCCCAAGAACCGCATTTCCTTCCTCCAGAAGTGACATTTAGAGAATTTAGCCTTAAGGCTATGTGCTCGAAGAGTCTCCAACACCTCCCCAAGATGTAGGGCATGCTCTTCTTCACTCTTAGAAAATACTAAGATATCATCCACAAAGACCACCACGAATTTATTAAGGAACTCCCTGAACACCCTACTCATTAAATCAACAAAGTATGCAAGGGCGTTCGTCAACCCAAATGGCATCACCAGCCACTCATAGAAACCATCTGGAGTCCTAAAGGCAGTCTTGTCTATGCTATCCTCAGCCACCCTCAACTGATGAAACCCCGTGGCTAAGTCCAACTGAGAAAATACTGAAGCGCCAACCAACTGATCGAAAAGATCATCAATCCTCGGCAATGGGTGTCTATTCTTCTTTGTGAGCTTGTTGAGTTCTCTATAGTCTACACAAAGTCTGAGGGACCCATCCGCCTTCGTAGCAAAAACTACTGGAGCACCCCACTCCGATATACTTCGTCTTATGAACCCCTTCTCAAGCAACTCCCCTACTTGCTTATGCATTTCCCTCCTCTCACGAGGAGCCATGTGGCGCACTGGTAAGGATACCGGTTTAGCATTATCCACCATATATATTCGGAAGTCAATCTCCCGCTGTAACAACCCGTATTTTCAATAACCTGTAATAATGTAAATTGAGGCAGAATTTAATTCAAAAATCTGAATCAAGGGAAACGGGCTGTGCCATTGCGTTTGTCTCGGAAAAATACGCGAAATAGAGTCCGAGTTTTCGAAAATCGGAGTCCGTATGACCCAGTTAAGGCCCATTGAAGTTTTCAGAAATTTCCATATTAAAAACAGATTTAAATTTTAAGTTAAAAACAAGGGTTAGGGCACAACTGGCGTCAGGCGGGAAAACTCCCGCCAAGACCCCCAAGTCGACAGGCATGTCGACAGGGGTCTAAGGGTGTCGACTGCCCTGTCGACAACCCTGTCGACATGGGGTGGCCGGGCAGTTTTGCCTGGCGCACCATTTCTGATCTGGGCTTGGTTGTATGGCTTGGTTCTAGAGAATTCCGAAATCTGATGGACCTAATTCAACTAGGGTTTAATCCTATGGTCTAAATCACTAGCCTAATCTATAAATAAGACCCTAACCTACCCTAAATCATTCATTATTCATTCTAGCAACTAAACTATGGCAAAATCAAACCTCTCATGGCCTCCACTCTCTTCATACAATTCCTAAATTAATTCCTAAGTGATTTTCCATGCAAACAAGCATATTTAGGCTTGTATGATCCTCTTTAGCTTGCATTAAAGGCTTGTTTCTCTATTGGCATCATAAAGGAGGAGTCTTGATCAAGTTTGCTTGCATTTTTGGGTTTTAATTAGTTGCATAAGGGGTTTCTTACATTTGCTATACTCATTTGAGTCCGCCTAAGCATTGTAAGCCCTCTTACCTTCATTTTAGAAACTCTAAAGTTAATATGTGATGAAAGTTGGGATTTATGCATGTTTAATGAGTTATGCATGTTTATGAAAGTTCACTATGCCATGATTTGCAAGTTTAACAAGTTATGCATGTTTATGCAAGTTCACTATGCCATGATTTGCAAGTTTAACAAGTTATGCATGTTTATGCAAGTTCACTATGCCATGATTTGCAAGTTTAACAAGTTATGCATGTTTATGCAAGTTCACTATGCTAAGTTATGCAAGTCCAACATGTTATGCATGTTTATTATGATATGTAAGATGCGTCATGTATGTTGTGCCAAGTTCCCTCTTTCTATCCTTTATGCGTTATGACGAATATGTAAGCGATAGAATGACGTTGGGGGGTTTGGGTAAAACTTAAAATACATGTAAATATAAGATTGGGAATTTACCTATTAAGTTAGGTCTACCCCTTGGGAATTTACCTATTAAGTTAGGTCTACCCAAGTATTTGTTAAACTTGTAATTATGTTTTGAAATAAAGTGGACATGACACTTAGAAAACATAAGTGTGGCCAACTCGAGGTTGGGTTGAGTTTGTAGCGTAATTCTACCCGGAACCTACCGGCTTAACTAGTGGCTACAAACAATAGGACCCAATGTGAGAAGTTGGTCATGTGGTGCCAAGACCCGAGGTTAGACCAAGTTGTGGTGTAAATCTACCCGGAACCCACCGGCTTAACTAGGTAACCACAACAAAGTCTAATGTGAGAGGTTAAGGTGCATTAAATTAATTAATGCCTCGTGATTAGGGTTAAGTCAGGGTCCACTAATACTTAACCAATTTGGGGATTCGAGGGATTGAAATGGGGTTAAGTTGTGAACTGTCGGTTACACTTAACCAATTTAATCAATGATTAGTGAGGGGTTAAACCACACTTAACCCTCTTAGAAAGCCCTAGCAACGTGGTCTGTTCCAGCAGTAATCCCAGTTGGGTATCATTCACAACCCTAGAGGCTAAGCTAGGGCGGGGGCACGATTACTGGACGGATGTAAGCGACCAAAAGCGAAGGCTGAGTGGTACAGCGGTGCGGGTCCAGGCGGGCTACGGACGTGCACGTAGTCCGGTGTTGGACAAACTCGAGGCATGGGTACCAGTAGGTTTAGACTGTGCATTATTGCTTAGGTGTCTGGGGTTGACACCCGAGGGCTTGATACACCCGAAGGTGGACCCAGCACAGTCTGACTACAACCATATGTGGGCCGTATGGACACCAACACTTGACGTTTTAGGTTTATAGGGAGCCGATCGACTAGACCGTTGGGCTGGACCTTGTATTAAGGTCACCTCATGTTATTGGGCCAAAGTTTTGGGCTGAGGGATCAATACCTGTTATGTTAGTTTGCTAGTACACCGTGGTGCAAAGCTTAATCTTCTTTATGTGATGACACCTTTATCTATTGCCAGTATGCTCATCTCAGTTTCCATCATGATGTTAACTTTATTAGTTTATAGACTGATCGTAGTAGGGCTTACCAGTCTTTTTGACTGACCTGTTTTCTTTCGCCTCTTTTCTTCCGTTTCCCCCCCCCAAGGTTCTCAGGGAGGGAATAGTGGTGCTTAGCTTGGATCGCTTGCTTATTTACTGGATAGCTCATGTATGCCTGGACATTGAGCTCGCTATGGTTTATCATCTTTATTTTGGGGATAGCACTATGTATTTCAGTATTTTTGTTTATGATGTACTAGACATGTTTATTTTGGCAGTTGACTTTATGATGTACTAGACTTGTTTTGAGATGGTTTGAGATATTCCGCTGTTTTATTCTCACTTACTCTGTTTTACATATATATTTATATTCTTGTTCTGCCTTGATATATCATTATGCATGCTTACCCAGTTCTAACGCCCCCCAGAAGCTAGTGCCCCCGAAAGAGTGACCCTAGCGGAGGTGGGGTGTTACAAATTTGGTATCAGAGCATATGGTTTTCGAGAAGGAACACAAAGTTTTTAAAAGACTTTTGAAAAACTATTTTCAAAACAAGTATAAAGTATTTTCCAAGTCTAGTATTTTAAAAGGCTATTCCCCAAAAAAAGCCATTAGCGTTATCCTTCGTTCTCTTGACCTAATCTTATCTTATCTTTCGTTTCAGTATGGCTGAGAATCTTGCCATCCCAGATGGAGTAAACGTACCACTCTGGTATAGGAGACTTCTAGAAGCTAGGGCAGCAGCTGGCCCCGAAAACCCTACTCCCACTCCTCCTCCTATAGTTGAGAATCCTCCCCCTAATGTCCCTCCTCCGGTGGTTCCTGTTCCTCCTCCTCCAGTTGCTGAGGCTCCTCTTCCTCCTCCTCCCCCTCAGCATCCTCAGGTTGAGTTCACGAAGGTTTGTAAAGACTTCAAGGCGATGGGAGGCAAGAATTTCCTAGGCACGGAATCTTTTGTTGAAGCTAGGAATTGGCTGAAAGACACTGAGGACTTGTTTGCTATCTTTAGGATTGATGACGAGAGGAAGATCTTATTGACAGTGTGGCTTCTTAAGGACGAAGCAGCCTATTGGTGGGAGGTCACCAATGGGACAAGGCCCGTCGAGACTTGGGCCGATTTGAGGGCTAGATTTGTGGCCAAGTTTCTATCTGCTGCTGAGGCGAATTTACAGATGGAGAAGTTCATTGCATTAAAGCAAGGTGATATGTCTGTCAATGAGTATGTGAACAAGTTTAATCAGCTGGCCCGTTTTGGTTTGGATATGGTGAACACTCCTGAGAAGAAGGCTCTTCGATTTGCTAGAGGGTTGAATGAGCCACTGCAGGGTTTGGCGATGTCACATATTCCGCATGGGGCTACTTTTGAGAGTTTGGTCGATATGGCTCTACTTCAGGGAGATGGAAAGAAAGAGGTCAAGTCGAGTGATACTCAAGCAAAGAAGACTGATTCTCAGGGTAAAGGCAATCAAGGTGGTCAAAGCAGTCAGGGGAATCAGAGCAAGAACAAGAAGGGGAACAACAACAAAGGCAAGGGAAAGTGCAATTACTATGGTGTGCCTGGACACTTTGCTAAGGATTGTAGGAAGAAGAAAAGGAAGCTTAGTGGTGGATGTTTTTCCTGTGGTGAGACTGGACACTTCAGCAAGGAATGCCCGAAGAAGAAAGGGCAGGGTCAGACTCAGCATGCTGGACCTTCAGGAGGGCAAGTTCATGCTCTCAATAACTCTCCAGTTCCCGATCGAGGTAGTGTTTCTGTTGAGAACCTTGTTTATATTTCCGATCTTCCAGTTCGTACCTTGTTTGATTCTGGTGCATCACATAGCTTTATTTCATCTGATCTTGTTGATAGTTTGCACCTTAGTACTAGCTTAGTGGATGATCCCGTTTGTGTTTCGAATCCCATTCGGGGTTCTGCTCATCTATATATGATATGTGAGGATCTGAGGATCTCTATACTCAGTGTAGAGTTCTTATGTAGTGCGTATGTTCTTGGTTTCAGGGGATACGGATTGATTTTGGGCATGGATTGGCTGTCTAGACATGGAGCCATTCTTGATTGTGAGCATAGGGTTGTGAGGCTTGTGACTCGCCTTGGCAACACCTTAGAGATTTCATGCAATCCGAAGGATCCCGTCATGTTGTGCTATCTTGAATCTCTCAATTCGTCAGAGGAAACCCTTCAGTCTGTAAGGGTGGTCCGAGATTATCCAGATGTTTTTGAAGAAGTTAAGGGGTTGCCCACTAAACGAGAGATTGATTTTCGCATTTATCTGGTGGATAATGCTAAGCCTGTTTCTTTGCCCGTTCGGCACATGGCTCCGCGTGAGAGACGGGAGCTCAGCAAGCAAGTAAAGGAGTTGCTTGAGAAGAACTTCATCAGACGAAGTATATCCGAATGGGGAGCGCCTGTGGTGTTTGCTACTAAGGCAGATGGTTCTCTTCGACTTTGTGTGGACTATAGAGAGTTGAATAAGCTGACTAAGAAGAACATACACCCATTACCGAGGATTGATGATCTTTTTGACCAGCTTGTTGGTGCTTCTGTTTTCTCTCAGCTTGATCTTGCTACTGGATTTCATCAGCTCAGAGTGGCTGAAGATAGTATAGACAAGACTGCATTCAGAACTCCAGATGGATTCTTTGAATGGCTTGTTATGCCGTTCGGTTTGACGAATGCACCCGCGTATTTCGTGGACTTGATGAGTAGGGTTTTTTGAGATTTCTTGAACAAGTTTGTCGTGGTCTTTGTGGATGATATTCTGATCTTCTCTAAGGATGAAGAAGAGCACGCGAGGCATCTTGTAGAGGTGATGGATACGCTTAGAGCGCATCAGTTAAAGGCCAAGTTCTCCAAGTGTCACTTTTGGAGAAGGGAAGTTCGGTTCCTTGGGCATATAGTATCTAAGCAAGGCTTGGCGGTGGATCCCGCTAAAGTAGTTGCTGTGCAGGATTGGAAGACTCCAAGGAATGCAACCGAAGTGAGAAGTTTTCTAGGTCTTGCAGGTTTTTACCGGAAGTTCATCAAGGACTTCGCGAAGATATCCGCTCCTCTTACTAAGTTGACGAAGAAGAACTTAGTTTTTGCTTGGGATATGGACTGTGAGCTTGCTTTTCAGAGACTCAAGAGAGCCCTTACCTCAGCACCAGTTCTAGCTTTACCCGATGGTGGTAAGATATTTACCGTGTACACTGATGCTTGTGGCACGGGATTGGGTGCCGTTCTGATGCAAGAAGGCAGAGTTATTTGTTTTGGTGGTAGGCAACTTAAGGTGCATGAGAAGAATTATCCCACTCATGATCTAGAGCTGGCAGCGATAGTATATGCACTCAAGGCTTGGCGTCATTATCTTCTAGGAGAGAGATTTGAGCCGTATACTGATCATAAGTCTTTGAAGTATCTCTTTTCGCAGAAGGATCTGAACTTGAGGCGGCAAAGGTGGATGGAATTCTTGGCGTCCTACGATTTTGATATAGCCTATACCCCTGGTAAGGGGAATGTTGTAGCGGATGCGTTGAGTAGAAAAAGGTTGACACTAAGTCCTCTATTTGTTGAGATGAAGAATTTAGAGTTCTTGGCAACCTTTGATTTCTCTTTGGCAGTTGAGTCGATGACCGGTTCTTTAGCATCTCTTGAGCTCAGGCCTACCCTTCTGGATCAAGTTGGGGCTTCGCAGAAGGAAGACCCTCAGATAATTGAGATTATGAATAAGCTGATTCGAGGGGAGACATCTAGTCACCTTGCTCGATATTCTATAGATGATAAGGGTTGGCTGAGGAGAGACGGAAGGCTTTGTGTTCCGATGGTGGAAGACTTGGTGAGGAAAGTTCTTGATGAAGCACATCGCTCCAAGTTGACTATACATCCAGGCGGGGATAAGATGTACCAAGATATGAGGCGTATTTTCTTTTGGCCTGGGATGAAGAAGGATGTGGCGGAGTTTGTCTCTAGATGTATCATTTGCCAGCAAGTTAAGGCCGAGTCAAAGAAGCCCGGTGGGCTATTGCATCCTCTGGACGTTCCACTTTGGAAGTGGGAGAGTATCTCCATGGACTTTATTGATGGGCTTCCAAGGTCAAGGAAAGGGAATACGAGCATTTGGGTTATTGTGGATAGACTTACGAAGAGTGCTCATTTTATTCCGGTGAAGAGCAAGAGGACAGCATCTTGGCTAGCGTCTGTATATCTTCGTGAGATTGTGAGACTTCATGGAGTCCCTTCTAGTATTGTCAGTGACCGCGACCCAATCTTTACAAGTCAGTTCTGGAATAGCTTGCAGGAGGCCTTGGGCACGAGGTTGAATCTGAGTACTGCTTATCACCCACAGACGGACGGTCAAACCGAAAGGGTGAATAGAGTACTCGAGGATCTGTTGAGGCTTTGTATTCTGGACTTTGGTGGTACTTGGGAAGACCATCTTCCAATTGTTGAGTTTGCATATAATAACAGTTATCAGGCAAGCATAGGGATGGCACCATTTGAAGCTTTATATTGGAGGTCGTGCAAGTCGCCTACATGTTGGTGGGAGACTACAGATAAGCTCATACTTGGGCCTGATATGATCAGAGATACATCCGAGAAAATCGAGTTGATTCGGAGACGGATGAAAGCGGCCCAAGACCGACAGAAATCCTATGCTGATAAGCGAAGATCTGATTTGGAGTTTGATGTAGGGGATATGGTTTTCGTAAAGGTTTCTCCTTTGCGGAATGTGGTCCGATTTGGAGCCATTGGGAAGTTAGCCCCGAGATTTGTTGGACCATTCCCCATTGTTGAGAGGATCGGGCAGATGGCTTATAGAATGAAGTTGCCCGAGAAGCTTGCCGGAGTACACGATGTTTTTCATGTCTCGCATCTCCGGAAGTGTTTGCATAAATCAGCAGAGATTGTGGAGCCAAGTGTTTTGGAAGATGTGGAAGTGGAGAAAGAAGCTACCTTGAGGAGAGCTCCGATTCGTATCTTGGGGACGGAGACCAAGAAGCTAAGGAATCGAGAGGTCAAGTTGGTGAAGGTTCAATGGGGTGAAGCCGAAGAAGACGCAACTTGGGAAACCGAGGAGAAGATGCGTGGGCTTTATCCATTCGTTTTTGAGGGTACACTCTCAATCTCTTTCCTTTTGTTAGCATATCTTTCTCTTTGCTACCCATATTTATCTAGTTTATCGTGTTAATCTTGTCATGAGAACCTTAGGTAGAATCCTTTGGATGAAACATGTGTTTGAGACATGTTATGCTTGATGGTTGCAAGTGGTTGCAAGTGTTTGCAAGTGGTTGCTCGTGGATGCATTATACACGATTAGGCACTAGATCGGCTCGCACACTCCTCATATTGCATATGCATGAGTGTTTATGCTTATTCATGGATGAAAATTGTGTGTTATCACATGGATGTTGCATATGGGTGTATGTTATGTGCACACATATAGATATTATACATTATGTTAGGAATTGCATACATGTGGATACATTTCACTAACATAATTTGCATTGATCTTTGCATTAGACAAGTACATATACACACACCTTTGCATATGTTCATACAACATTTAGAATCTTGTAAGGACAATGATTGCTCGTGGATGATGTTTTGAGTAGATGGATGATTGGATGGTAGGATACGTTCTTCCTAACTTGAAGATTTCAGGGACGAAATCCTTTAAGGAGGGGAGAATGTAACAACCCGTATTTTCAATAACCTGTAATAATGTAAATCGAGGCAGAATTTAATTCAAAAATCTGAATCAAGGGAAACGGGCTGTGCCATTGCGTTCCTCTCGGAAAAATACGCGAAATAGAGTCCGAGTTTTCGAAAATTGGAGTCCGTATGACCCAGTTAAGGCCCATTGAAGTTTTCAGAAATTTCCATATTAAAAACAGATTTAAATTTTAAGTTAAAAACAAGGGTTAGGGCACAACTGGCGTCAGGCGGGAAACTCCCGCCAAGACCCCCAAGTCGACAGGCATGTCGACAGGGGTCTAAGGGTGTCGACTGCCCTGTCGACAGCCCTGTCGACACAGTGTGGCCGGGCAGTTTTGCCTGGCGCACCATTTCTGATCTGGGCTTGGTTGTGTGGCTTGGTTCTAGAGAATTCCGAAATCTGATGGACCTAATTCAACTAGGGTTTAATCCTATGGTCTAAATCACTAGCCTAATCTATAAATAAGACCCTAACCTACCCTAAATCATTCATTATTCATTCTAGCAACTAAACTATGGCAAAATCAAACCTCTCATGGCCGCCACTCTCTTCATACAATTCCTAAATTTATTCCTAAGTGATTTTCCATGCATACAAGCATATTTAGGCTTGTATGATCCTCTTTAGCTTGCATTAAAGGCTTGTTTCTCTATTGGCATCATAAAGGAGGAGTCTTGATCAAGTTTGCTTGCATTTTTGGGTTTTAATTAGTTGCATAAGGGGTTTCTTACATTTGCTATACTCATTTGAGTCCGCATAAGCATTGTAAGCCCTCTTACCTTCATTTTAGAAACTCTAAAGTTAATATGTGATGAAAGTTGGGATTTATGCATGTTTAATGAGTTATGCATGTTTATGCAAGTTCACTATGCCATGATTTGCAAGTTTAACAAGTTATGCATGTTTATGCAAGTTCACTATGCCATGATTTGCAAGTTTAACAAGTTATGCATGTTTATGCAAGTTCACTATGCCATGATTTGCAAGTTTAACAAGTTATGCATGTTTATGCAAGTTCACTATGCTAAGTTATGCAAGTCCAACATGTTATGCATGTTTATTATGATATGTAAGATGTGTCATGTATGTTGTGCCAAGTTCCCTCTTTCTATCCTTTATGCGTTATGACGAATATGTAAGCGATAGAATGACGTTGGGGGGTTTGGGTAAAACTTAAAATACATGTAAATATAAGATTGGGAATTTACCTATTAAGTTAGGTCTACCCCTTGGGAATTTACCTATTAAGTTAGGTCTACCCAAGTATTTGTTAAGCTTGTAATTATGTTTTGAAATAAAGTGGACATGACACTTAGAAAACATAAGTGTGGCCAACTCGATGTTGGGTTGAGTTTGTAGCGTAATTCTACCCGGAACCTACCGGCTTAACTAGTGGCTACAAACAATAGGACCCAATGTGAGAAGTTGGTCATGTGGTGCCAATACCCGAGGTTAGACCAAGTTGTGGTGTAAATCTACCCGGAACCCACCGGCTTAACTAGGTAACCACAACAAAGTCTAATGTGAGAGGTTAAGGTGCATTAAATTAATTAATGCCTCATGATTAGGGTTAAGTCAGGGTCCATTAATACTTAACCAATTTGGGGATTCGAGGGATTGAAATGGGGTTAAGTTGTGAACTGTCGGTTACACTTAACCAATTTAATCCATGATTAGTGAGGGGTTAAACCACACTTAACCCTCTTAGAAAACCCTAGCAACGTGGTCTGTTCCAGCAGTAATCCCAGTTGGGTATCATTCACCACCCTAGAGGCTAGGCTAGGGCGGGGGCACGATTACTGGACGGATGTAAGCGACCAAAAGCGACGACTGAGTGGTACAGCGGTGCGGGTCCAGGAGGGCTACGGACGTGCACGTAGTCCGGTGTTGGACAAACCCGAGGCACGGGTACCAGTAGGTTTAGACTGTGCATTATTGCTTAGGTGTCTGGGGTTGACACCCGAGGGCTTGATACACCCGAAGGTGGACCCAGCACAGTCTGACTACAACCATATGGGCCGTATGGACACCAACACTTGACGTGTTAGGTTTATAGGGAGCCGATCGACTAGACCGTTGGGCTGGACCTTGTATTAAGGTCACCTCATGTTATTGGGCCAAAGTTTTAGGCTGAGGGATCAATACCTGTTATGTTAGTTTGCTAGTACACCGTGGTGCAAAGCTTAATCTTCTTTATGTGATGACACCTTTATCTATTGCCAGTATGCTCATCTCAGTTTCCATCATGATGTTAACTTTATTAGTTTATAGACTGATCGTAGTAGGGCTTACCAGTCTTTTTGACTGACCTGTTTTCTTTCGCCTCTTTTCTTCCGTTCCCCCCCCCCCCAGGTTCTCAGGGAGGGAATAGTGGTGCTTAGCTTGGATCGCTTGCTTATTTACTGGATAGCTCATGTATGCCTGGACATTGAGCTCGCTATGGTTTATCATCTTTATTTTGGGGATAGCACTATGTATTTCAGTATTTTTGTTTATGATGTACTAGACATGTTTATTTTGGCAGTTGACTTTATGATGTACTAGACTTGTTTTGAGATGGTTTGAGATATTCCGCTATTTTATTCTCACTTACTCTGTTTTACATATATATTTATGTTCTTGTTCTGCCTTGATATATCATTATGCATGCTTACCCAGTTCTAACTCCCCCCAGAAGCTAGTGCCCCCGAAAGAGTGACCCTAGCGGAGGTGGGGTGTTTCACCCGCTTCGGAGGTAAGCCCTTCACCTCCTCAAACACATCCGAGTAATCCCGGACCACTCTAACAGATTGCAAACTCTCGACCGAAGCGTCAAGCGATTCAAGATAACTTAGCATAACAGAATCCATGGGATTACAAGAGATCTCGAGAGTGCTACCCAAGCGGGTCATGAGCCTAATAACTCTCCTTTCGCAATCAAGAACGGCACCATTACTGGATAACCAGTCCATGCCCAAAATCAACCCATAGCCCGTGAAGCCCAAAACAAAAGCATCACATCTAAACTCAATGCTAAGTATAGAAATCTTCAAACCCAAACATATCATGGACAAATAAGTGGAGCCCCCAATTGGGTTTGAAACAACCAAGGGATCATCTACTAGACTGGTGTCTAAGTGTAGTGACTCAACTAATGATGATGAGATAAACGAATGCGATGCGCCAGAATCAAACAATGTACGGACAGGATGATCAAATAGAAAAACTAGACATTCCACGGAAATAGTTCTACCTCTTTCTCGAATCGGTGGAGTTGCGAGAGCCTGAACTTGCCCCCTTGCCTGAGCTGGTGCCACAAGAGCTTGCACCTGTCCTCCTAAGGTAGACCCCGTCCTTTGCCCTTTCTTAGGACAGTCTTTCACTAGATGTCCTGCTTCGCCACAGTGGAAGCAGCCAGTCTTCTTCTTCTTGCGACAATCCTTGCTTAGGTGGCCAGGTGTCCCACAATTGAAACACTTCTTCTTGCCCTTGCCACCGTTGCCTTTCCCACCCTTGTTTTGCTGTTGTTGCTGAGGTCTCTTTTGATCTCCCTTCTTCTCGGGTGCCTTATTAGCATTGGGACCCTTCTCTTCTTCATGCATGAGTGCCATGTCAACTAGCTTCTCGAAGGTGGCCCCCATAGGGATATGAGTCATAGCCAACCCATGCATCGGTTCATTCAAGCCTTTCACGAACCTCAAAGCCTTCTTCTCCGGTGTATTCACCATGTCTAGGCCAAACCTTGCCAATTGATTAAACTTGTTGACATACTCCTCCACTGAGAGATTTCCTTGCTTTAGAGTCAAGAATCTTTCCATATACAAGTTCTCCTCCGCCCTTGAGAGAAATTTTGCCACAAATCTTTGCCTAAAATCCGCCCAAGTGTCAACTGGGCGTTCTCCATTAGTGACCTCCAACCAGAATGAGGCCTCTCCCTTCATTAACCAAGTAGCTAACTTGACATTCTTTCCTTCTTCCATCTCAAAGATATCTATCAACTCTTCCACCTCCTTAAGCCAATCTCTAGCCTCTACAAAAGTTTCAGATCCTTGAAAAGGTTTCCCTCCCATGGCTTTAAATTCCTTGCAAGTCTTAGCAAAAGTATCCGTGCGAGGAGGAGGGGGAGGAGGAAGATCAGGTGCTACGGTTGGTGGAGGAACATTTGCTGGACCCGCAGTGGTGGCCCTAGCCTCCATCAATCTCCTATACCATACTGGTACCGTCACACCCTCCGGAAAGTTAAGATCCTCAGCCATGCTGAAACGAAAAAGGAAAGGTTAAAAACGGAGAATTCTAAAGATAAAGATATGGCTATTGGGGATTATGCTTTTCTTTCAAAAACTTTTCTCTTTAAAGACATGTTTTTGAAAATATCTCTTCCAAAAATGTTTTTAGAAAAATAGTTTTCTAAAAATTTTATCTGTTCCGGTAACCTTTGCTCTGATACCACGTGTAACACCCCACACCCGCTACGGTCACTCTCTAAGGGAATGCCATAACATCGGCGGAGTATTTTGAGTGAATATAGAACAGAGAAATTATAGCAAGACAGATGTAAGTAATACTTGAAAATTTAAAACAACATTTCATTGCAGCGGAAAGTAAAACATGTCTGGTTACATCACAAAACCATAATAAGAGTCAAGTACAAATATCCATTTTGCTAAATAAAAATACATAATCCCAATACATGAACTGATAGCCATAAAAGAAAAGGGTAAGCTGAGCTCTACATCTAGTGTCCAAGCTCCAAGAGAGTAATAAAAGCAGCCTGATCAAAGCCCACTCGTGTTGGGCCCACTCTGAGAACCTGAAGGTTGGAAAAAAGATAAAAACAACGGGGTCAGACATAAGTCTGAGCGAGTCCTATAACTTTAACAATACAATCATTAAAGTAACCAGAGAAGACATAAGCTTGATATACGGTAACGTCTGGGGATGAATGGCTACACTAAGCAGCTTGGTAGACTTAGGATAAACTAAGATGACCGTAAACACGCATCTACCCACCCAAGGATAATTACTACACTGCACCACACCAGTCATTCCTACTTAAAGGTTGATCCCTCCCAAGGACTCGGAGAATTTTCCCAGTAGTTTCGTGTACCCCTAGCTGACTACATAGGTGTCGTCTGCCCCTATCTCCACTAGGTGTACCCACTACTCCCAAGTGATCGGCTCCCTACCGTAGATACCCGTGCTGGCCCCACAGTGGGGTGTATCACTCCCCAAAGTGGCAACCCGATATAATCAACGGCGCACGGCTTATACCTACACGATGCAACAACGTCTTACCTGCCAGCCCGGGTCCACACACGCATATGAAACCCGTTGGACTTGCGTTGCCACCGCTAACCCGTTTTGGCCTCTTATAGTCAAGCCCAGTACGCGTGTCCCGTCCTCAACATGGGTCGAGCCCAATAAGATACATATGGGTTACTGGTTGAAATGGGCCCCCACAAGCTACCCACCTAAGCTTGTCCCTTTTTCTAGTGCATCCAACTTAACCCTTTAATCATGTTTAATTACATGTTTCCACTTGGTTAAGTATTCTAATCGTATTTTCTATTGCCACCTAAGGCAACCCACTAGATTTCCACATGCCGCCCAAGGCACCCACTTAACCTCTCATGCTCCACTACATGCTTAGCTGGTTAAGTGTTTCTTAATTAATTAAGAAACGTAATCTTTGTAAAGACCTCTCACATTAGACTGTCTTTTATGGCAGCTGGATTTGCAGGTCGGTTCCGTGCAGCCTTACGCCATAACAGAGTCTAACCTCGTGTCTTTACACTTGTCACGTATTTAGTTTATGCCTAAGACCTCTCACATTGGGCCAATCATTTGTAGCCGCTGGATTTGCCGGGCGGTTCCGGGCAGTCTTATGCTACAAAAGGGTCCAACCTCGTGTCTTAGTCGATTAATTACACCTAATTAATCACCCCCATAATTTGTATTAATTATCCCTAATTAATTACACAATTTTAAGAATATGGGTAGACCTAACTCAATAGGTAAATTCCCAATTCCATAGTATGGGTAGACCTAAATTAATAGGTAAATTCCCAACTCCATAATATGGGTAGACCTAACTTAATAGGTAAATTCCCTACTCCATAATATGGGTAGACCTAACTTAATAGGTAAATTCCCAATTATGTCCATTCATTTTATGTTATACACATTTCTATTAACATGCATATTAACCCCATCGTTTCCCACGTAATTCGTTTTCATGACATGTCAATGTAATGGGTTCAATCTTAGCACAACGTTGGCATTTACATGGGTTTAAAAGGTGTCAACTTGCATCATAACATTAAACCCAACTAGCATAAATCATTAACCCCAAACTTGCATGAATACACATATGTCATATAAAGGTAACTTGCATAAGTGTTCATAGGTTATACAAAGGGTGAACTTGCATATGTGACTTGCATCATAAATAGGGTAAACATGCATATGTATGCATAGCATACAAAGGTGTCATCTTGCATATGTATGCATCTTATTTAAAAAGGGTAAACTTGCATGTCATAATGTATGCATAAAACCAAACACTTAACATGCATAAAATAAAATACTTAGCATGCATAAAACCAAACACTTAGCATGCATAAAATCCACATACTTAACATGCATAAAACCAAACACTTAGCATGCATAAAATCAAATACTTAGCATGCATAAAACCCACCACTTAACTTGCATAAACCCACATACTTAACTTGCATAAACCCACATACTTAACTTGCATAAACCCACATACTTAACTTGCATAAACCCATATACTTAACTTGCATAAACCCACATACTTAACTTGCATAAACCCACATACTTAACTTGCATAAACATAGGGTTAACATTAAACATAGCTTAGCAAACTAACATCATATCATATGACTTAAAACCCATTTATCCACAAGCAAGACCATAGATCTCATCATGCCTCATCTACTTAATTTAGCAATTGGTAATTAAAGTGATAGAAACTCACCAAAACCAAGATTAGCAAACTTATGAAGTAGAACTAGTTGCTATATTTGAAGGAGATGATGATTAGAGGTTGATTAGCTTGCAACTTCCTTCATAAACTAGTGGAGGCTCCTCCTAAGTTTGATTTTGGCGGCATGATGGTATCAATTCTATTTTTAGTAAGGATTAGGCTTGCATTAGGGTGTATTTATAGGATTAGGGTGTGTTTTAGACCATAGGATTAGCCCTAGGTTAGATTAGGTCCGTCAGATTTAGGAAATTTCCAGAACATAGCCCAAACCAGTCAAAAAACCAGACCTGGTGCACCCAGGCCAATTGGCTCGACACCCTGTGTCGACAGGCAAGTCGACAGGGCAGTCGACTTGGCCTAGCCCAAGTCGACAGGCCTGTCGACAGGCCTGTCGACATGGCTTAGGGCGGGAAACTTCCTGCCTGGCCCCTCCCGCTGGTTCCAATTTCGAAATCCGAATTTGAATTTTAAACCTGTTTTTAATATGGAATTTCCCGAAAACTTCTTTGGGCCTTAAATGGGTCAAACAGACTCCGATTTACAAAATTTCGGACTCTATTCTGCGTATTTTTCCGAGACGAATGCAACGGCATGGCCCGTTTCCCCCAATTCTTACATCTGAAGTTATTTATTCTGCTTTTAGTGAATTTTAGCATTAACCGAAATTACCCCATGGTAACCCACTCGCACGGTCTCTATCCTAACGCCACAGAAATACACGCAGTCCCTCATCCTATGTCAGAATGACTTACAGATCTCTGTATAACAACGCTACGTTGCGCATAGAACCGCCATCGCATGCTACATAAGTGTACGGACTGCCACCTTCGATCGAATTAGATTCTGTCACAGAGTAATTCCCAAGAGTCTACGGTACACCACCCAGAGATGAAATGCATGTATCTAGATTTTCTCACTTATGTATCGTCAATCGTACTCAATGCCTTAACCTTTACAATACACCATCCAGAAACGGTATGCATGTATCCGCACGTATTATCTACTGTGCACTGAGTTCCGTAATAGGGCTTTATCAGAAATACGGAACTCGGTCGGGAGCTTTTTCAGATACCTATATGCATAGATGTCATGGTCTGCATTTTCACGGTGGCTATGGTCCCACCAGACACCTCCGTCAACTAGTGAAAGACAAACAAAATTAAGAGCTCATGACATGGCCTGGAAAAACAAAATTCTAATTGGCCTGTCCCACAACCAAAACCTTGATAGCGAAATGTCGATGATCTATAGGTTTAACTCCCTGCCTTTCCACATCATGCATCACGCAAACTGTCGATGGATGGTACCCGACGATTGCTATCAAACAAATGGTTAGACTGCCAAAGGAAAATCGATAAAATGGTCGTAACCCGCCTAGTCGCAGGGCAATAGGATCGTCGAATCACCTATGCTATCCTATAGCCTTCTAACTACCCCATATCGTGGCAGTCAAGGTATACTCACCGGGTAGTAACGCGCAGATCCAACCTCTCCAAGCACAACCTAGTGCTCCCACCGTACAGAGGATTACCAGAAGTACCCTCCATTTCCTAGGAAGCTACGTGCTTCCCCTTCTAGTCCTTCGGAGCCAGTTGAATATTAGCAGATCTGGTAGAATAATCATATAGACGTGCGCTCCCCTTTTGTCTCATGACACCATGATGATCTACCCCATTGGGTTATCCACTTTCAGACGTACAGACTAGTCCAAGCACCTCAAGTTGATGTTTTATTAGACCCTATGTCTAAACATTTAATTACGTGCTTGCTCTACCTCACTAGATTATCAGTTAACTTGTTTATTTCCATTCATATTGACTTCTTATTCAAGTTACCAAGTTCCTCTTGCTTATTAATTTCAGTTAAATAACCTAACCCTTTTAAGCTCATTAACAAGCCTTTAGCATGTTATTCTTACCAACAAATCTCAGATTCTCAGGTTTACAAATAACATGTTCTTCTTTTATCTACTTATTACAAACTGTAGGTTTCTGGTTTTCAGATTTACAGATTACTTAATTTATAATTAAGTACAACTTATCTCATTACATAAGTTATCTCATTCCCCTTATCGTTTATTATAACCGAAGTTATAATATCCAGTTGTCCCCAAAATAAGCCTACATATTATTTTTCCTTTTCCCATTAAGGTTTATTCGTAATAGGTTATTATCATTCCTCGTTCATTCCAATGTTTATACTGTTGTAACTTTCATTCATTTCCATTAATTACAATCAATGTTAGTTATTTCAATACTACTATATACATATATTCATGTATATATTTATGCACCAGACCTCTCACATTAAGCTGACCACTTATGGATGTTGGATTTGCAGGGTGATTCCGGGCAGACTTCTACCACAGACTTAACCTCGTGTCTTAGCACCGTTATATGTATGTTTACGCACCAGACCTCTCATGTTAAATTAACCACTTGTGGATGCTAGATTTTCCGGGCGCTTCCGAAAAGACTTCTACCATAATTTGAATGTAACCTCGTGTCTAAATGCGATTATAATTTTCTATTTACTGTAAATTTAGGCATATACATTCTTCCAAATTTTACTGTAACTCTTATTTACAATCTTTTAGCACAATAATATTCTTAACAAACGTTCATTGTAAATTTTATAATTATGGTGTTCACAGAAATTCCCAATTCAGATAGTTGATTAATGAAAATGGGATTTTATTAAACTCCAACAGATTAAACATGTTAAGCATTACCGCTTAATAGGTTTATATAATCCCAACAGATTCCACAGATTACTTATAATTTCATTAACATGTTCCACTTGATCATGAATTAAGCCTACAGATTTACATCTTCGTACAACCACAAATGTCCAATCATATTCCACAGTACTTAATTTCTATAGATTTTAGTTGGTTTACAGTTTGGAAAATTAATCATTTCAGTAGATTACAACATTTCAATAGATTTATTGTATATATTAATGGGGAATGCCAAACGATAAGTATACCATTATCAAAAAGGTATAACTTAAACCCACTCACCTAATAGCTCTCGAAATCATGAATCTAGTCCAGACCTAGCATTCCATGGCTCTCCTAACAAAATCTAGAATCTAAGTAACCATGGATTCACAATTCTCAGACTAAAAGAAAAGGGAAGAAAGAAGAGAAATCTAAATTGAACGGATCTAAGAATTAACCTCACTTCGAACAAAATTCTGAACACCCATTTGCAGATATACATACTTTTCTTCCAGATCTTGAATCAGAATTTCCTTAGACTAACTATTCTATTTTTCTGAAGAGATGTGAGGAGGAAGAAGAATGACAGAGCTTAAGCAGCCTCTCAGAAAATATGAGATTTACGCTAGGCTCTACTTGCCTATTCATAGGTGTTCAATGAAGTACATATGATCTAGTACATGTAGCGTTGAGTCAACAACAAATATGGTTCGAAAAACAGTCCATATTCGTCAAATAAATCTGCCCAGATTTGGGGTGGGTCGACCTTTAGGTCGACCCGGGAAAATGTGGGTCGACCCAACAGGGTCTAGCGAGCTATTTTGGGGCATTATGTTTACTGTTTGAACGTTTTTAATTTAAACGTTTGATTAGTATCCCATTATACTTTCTTTGATTTATTTAAATATTATATTTACATATGATCTCCTTATATGTATACAAATTCAAATACCCATTTTACGTGTATATATATACACACACAACTTTTATTTTGTTTTCAAAATTCAAACGGTGTTATGTTGTTATTTAATTCTTATATATTTTCATTGATTGCTGGTTTATTTTGAACTTCTCTCTTGTATATATATATATATATATATATATATATATTCCGCACATATACATATATTTATGTATATATTTACATATGCATGTATACATACATTTTTGAACTTCCTTAAATGTACAATTTTCCATATATGTGCATTTATACATATTTTCCTTTTAGAACATGCATTATTTTAATAATTTCTCTAAAATAAAAATATGCCGTCTGCGGGAATTTGACCTGCGCAACTCTCTTGGAAGCCACATGCTCTTAGCAACTGGACAACATCGGATTTGGTTAACAAGTCTAAAAACAATTGTGGTCATTGTTCTTTTCTTATATCCTTTACATTTTTCTTGTAATATTTCATTTAAATGTATCTCTTTCCTTTTAAATCTGTTTTATGCGATTCATAGGTGTAAATTGACCAGAAAATTGCCACAGACGCAATGACACTAATCCCATGACCAAACTCTACAAGCTCTTCAAATTTTTATTTAATTAAAAATGTTAGGTGTTATAAGTATTCATTGAGTTCGTATCACCAGGCTCTAGAAAATTCATATCACCTTCATTTAGTTCAAATAGTTGCCTTCAGGTCACTATATTATTATCTTGTTGAATTGTATCACAATAAGGGACACAAGAGGAAGTACCTGTAGAGAATTACAAATCGGGATGTTGTATACTATTATCAGTTTCCATATAGATATTAGGAAAAAAATGGAATGTCGAGTGCTTGGGAGTCCAGACGTTGATAAACTGGCAGACATTCTTTACATGGCTAAGACTATGGCAGTTCGGGCATTTGCGTGGATACCGCCCGTGCTCTCACATTTTCTCCCTATAATTCTTAGCGACCTTTGAATTCCAGTGACGCTGAACTAGGTTGATGATAACATCCTATAGATCTATTCCTCATATACAATGAGAAAACATTACTAATTATTCATTTATAATTAATCATATTGTAAATTAGTACTTTGATAACCCCAAACTCCCGTAGTACGAAAGCAAGGATAATCATTCGAATATAACACATAAACAATAATAGCTGAACAAAAATATAGAATTACAGCAGACAATGTACATCAAATTACACTGGGAATAATATATCATTAGAGTTACACAGCATAATAGGATCATACTTAGTACAAATACAGTTTCAACTTAATATAAAATGTTTGCAGTGGATTAAACATAATATAGTAAATGAAGTCTGAATAGCATAACAGAAATGATAAGAACCATCTTCAGCTCCATAGCTATCCAGAATGAGTCTGCTAAAACCTATGTACAAGGCTGCCCGTGTGGAAAAGGGGGCACCCGAGTTTGCAAAGTGAAACACACTAAGAGTCAGTCATGGGACTGGTATGAGAAATCTTCTATAACCTATTTAATAATGAGGCTAATCACAGGACCATGCCGCTAATGCGGAACGGGTTTACTCCATTGGATTGCCGGTGCATATGTAAAGTAAATCGTTAAACGACGCAATGCTTTTCAGAAAAATGAAACCATTATAAGACTCAAGTCCCATCACACAAAGCAACGCAAACCAGAGGATAGATTTTTACCTTATAATGGTAAAAAATGCTTGATATGATAAAACGGATTTGATATTATTACAAGTGCATATTTGTTTCAAAAACATTTCAATCATAATATATAAATCATAGACGGCATAACTACCATATACTATGTCGCCAAATATAGATTTACAATCAAAACCGTATGATGTCGTATTGGAAGTTGGATTTCCAGCATGAATCAAGGCAAGGGATCGTCCTTACCGAATTCGAGACTCTCTAGCCCGAGCCTCAGGACTCAGTCGCAACTCCACCTTGAGCGCCAGGGCCGGTGCACAAATATGCTAGTGGATTGTAATGCTTGAGCAATACGTCTCCATGCCCTATGGGACGTAAATAGAGCCACTAGGGACTCAAATCCGAGGTACCTCGCTTTCCATCATCCAAATAAGTAAAAATATCTAGTCTTGTATGTGATGGCCCGCCCTGCACCAACCGACATTTACTCCAAAAGTGTGTTGTACATATGTCCAGTTAGCACGGAACGGTCGTCAGAAGAAAAGGAAAGAAGGAAATGAACTAACAAGGAACCTGTAGAATGTCTCATAACGCATAGAACAAAATATAATAATAAGATACTTGACATAAAACAGGAGAGACAGTGCATAAGCTGAAAACCAGAACTAAGCATCATAGCAGCGGAAATCCAAAATACAGCTTATTACAACTTTTCAAACTGTCTCAAAAAGCAAAAGCAAGATAAAGGAGGTACACGACTAATGCCCAAGTAGCAACCACCAACGACACATGGAGAATATCTATATATCATACGTGGAAGCCTCCTGCTCGCCTCCGAATCAGCTACTCGCGCATCACCAGCTAACCTGTCTCTAGTCTGCTCGTGTGAGCACCCAGAGTAATAAGAAGAGACATAAAACTATGAGTCAGACAAAAAGTCTGGTATGAGCGATAAGCAACAAAACATAACAATAACAGGTGTAATCCAATCATACCTGAACCTGGACCTGCAACCAAAGAGTTAGCACTACATACTGTACAACACTCTAAGGTGCCATTTCAAATGGTGTAAAGATAACGGGGGTGGGGGTGTGCATGTCATAGTGATGTCAAACAATCAAGCATAGCAATCATCCTCACATCCCTCACTCAGTGTGTAAAGCATACGATATCCACTACTTTGGTCACCTAATACTTTGGGCCATGACGGAATCGAATCTCGTGTAACTATCACTACAAGCCCACCATCCATCTCTCAGTGGTGAACCAAAGTTATGAATACCGACAACCCCATTGCACACGTCCTGCAGCAAAGCCCAATCACGAAGTGAACTCATTGGTTTCCATCTGGATCCTGAGTTCTAACTTCCATTTGGACTACCTTTGCATCTCGGGTTTTTGGTCAATACTGGATCGGTTCGGATTCCTCCTTGCCATCGGTTCGGTTCGGGCCCTTCATGTCGTATTGGTTTGGTTCGGGTTCCCTTTTGCTCCATCAGTTTGCTTCATTGGTTCGGTCTGTTCTGTTCGGGTCGTGGGAGTAATTCTGTTCGTTTCGGATCTTCATAGCTCGAGTACTCCGGCAGTCATTTCCGGTCCGATCCCCTGTTCTTGCTTCCGATCCGGCCCCCTCGTCCTTCCTTCACTCCGATCAGCTCCCCTCATCCTTCGTTCACTCCGATCCGATCCCCCTCCTTTAGTCGATCCGTTCCCAGTTCAACTAGTATGGCCTTCCTTTTTGCCAAGTTTCTCAAGTGCCAGGTTCCGTTCCGATCGAATCCCTTGCCCAGTTCACTTATCCGACCCGAGCCCCTATATCCGATCCGATCCGGTTCAAAACCTGCACTTTTCCTAAAACTTTTCCAGCGAGTGATTTACGCCATTCAACGACGTTTTCGACCATTCTAACTATTGTAATCAATCACAAAGCATTCTATACATTCATAACAACACACAGAAGTGACGTCAAACACCAAAACATCAATACGATAGGTTAAAATGGATCAAACATAGCCAAAACCCCATGTTTTCCCTTAATCCCCCTTAATCATGTTTAAGCATATAATTAGCAAAACTTATTCAAATTAGCCAAATTTTCTAACAGAGGCATAAAATGATGTTTTAGAATTTTAGGATTTTTTCTAGAATTTTCTGAGCCATTATTTCGCTAATCTTCGCTAATTACCATAATGAAAATCACTCACCTTAGCCACAAACAAAACTTAGACCTGAAATAAATCTCTGATTTGGTGAAGATCCTAATGCAAAACAACAGCTCTAATCCTTATTTGGTGTCGATCCGCTTTGATTTGGTGTTGCTAAGCTCAGTCCTGGATTAGAAAGTTATTTGGAGGTGTTTTAGAGGTTGGAGGCCATTTTTAGGGTTTCTTAGAGGTAAGTGGAGGCTAGAAAACTGAAATGAAATGAAACTCTAACTCATTTCAGCCTCCCCATAATCCTAATCCCGAAATGGGTTATGGGCCCAATTACTAATCACCTTATTTGGCCCGGTTAAGCAGTTTTTCACCTTCCAAACCTTATTCAGCCATATCTCCCAAACGGTAAGTCCGTTTTTCGCATGTGACCACTCACGGAAAGATAAACCATCATCTGAAGCCAATGGAAGTGGTTTCAGGTCAAAACTCCTTTCCAATCAAAAGTTATGGACGAAACAAGATCAGCTAGGGGTAAAATGGTCTTTTAAAAATCGACAAAAATCATGAACATGAGAAATAACCCCAATAATCGTCCCCCAACTCTACTTGACCATACGACTTCGTATGAGAAAGAAATTAATATTCTACCATCCTTCGATGCATAGAATGGGGGTTGTTACATTCTCCTCCCCACCTTAAGAAATTTCGCCCCCGAAATTCCCTAACCAAAACACACAAAAGGTCTCGCATGCCTATCAACCATAAAACAACAATCAACATGCAAAACAAGTCTATCCTAGCATGCAGTTTACTAACAAGGGAAGAAACTATCACTACCAAACCTTACCAGGCAGAGAGTTCTGGATACTTCTTCCTTATATCCTCCTTTGTTTCCCAAGTACAGTCTTTTTCATTCTCACCCCACTGGACTTTGACTAGTTTCACCTCCTTCCTTCGAAGCTGCTTCGTATCGTTCCCAACAATATGCATAGGCTTGCGGTTCTCAACCGCCTTGGGTTCAACCTCGATATCGTCCAACTGATCTGGTGAAATAGCCACATTAGGGTCTTGCACAAACTTCCTTAACTGGGAAACATGAAATACGTTGTGAACTCCCGCCATCTTGTCAGGTAGCTCTACTTCATACGCCAAATTCCCAACTTGCTCGAGGACTGGGAATGGACCAACAAATCTTGGTGCTAACTTACCTCTCCAACCAATCCAAATCACATTCTCAATGGAGAGATCTTGACGAACACCAAGTTGTTAACGAAGAATTCCAAATCTCTTCGTCTCTTATCAAGATAAGTCTTCTGCCTATCTTGGGTAGCCTTCATTCTTTAATATACAATTCACTCAAATACCATCATGACCTGACCTAGTCCTTGGTAAAATATCAATATAATCCATTTGAGACTTGTTCTCAACGGTTGTGACAAACCACTAAGCTTCCTTTGCTCAGCTTTAACTAACTGGCAATTCATGCATTTGGACATAAACTTCCCAACGTCTTTCTTTATCCTTTCCCAGTAGTAGATCTGCTCCATGTCTCAATACATCTTGTTACCACTGGGATGTATAGTCAATTTCGGGTGATGATATTCTCTAAGCACTTCACCTCTCAATCCATCTACGTTGGGTACAACTAGTCCCTTATTCTTTCGAAGCCACCCTTCTCGATCAAATCCTTACTTGATCATTCTCTTTCCATCTATACCCATCTCTACCCTAGAGATGGTTTCCAATAGATTAGGATCATCCTTCTAACTGGAACCAATCCACTAAATCAAAATCGATCTAATCGTCAAGCTTACTAGTGTTTCTGAATCCAATTCACTTTTGGGCCCGAAATCATATCATGTGATATACTTTAGTTGCTTCCATCCTAGAAACAAAACCCCTAAAATGGCATGCCTCCAACTCAATGCAACTATTACCGCACCCAAATCCTTTACTATGATCACTCTGCCCCATGGAGTCATGGTGACTCCACTGCACTGATCCATAGCCACTAGTCCTTTACTATGTCCACTCTGCCCCATGAAGTCATAACAACTCCATTGCACTGGCTCATAGCCTTACTATTCCTTTACTATGTCCACTTTGCCCCTCGAGTCATGACGACTCTACTGCACTGGCTCATATACCTACTACAATCACTTTGTTCCCCATCGCTGGAACCCTACAGATGATAGTCTACTCAAGGGAAGAAAAATAGGAACAACATAGCAACCATAACATCCATCAAACAAGTCCTACCTATCACCTTCTAAATTCATAAACACATCGACACCTACATGGTCTAACCAATCCCAATATGTCGGTTCTAGTATGTCTAGTCCAACCAACATCATAACTAATGGAAGCCCAGCCACCATACATACGCCGATGCCTACTTGACTAGTCCAACCAATCCCAGGCCAATGGAAGCCCCGCCTCCCTACGGACTACCGTATGTCCAACGTACGTTTATCCTCCAAGGATAACTAGATCACGTCCAACGAATCTAGGGTAACGGGCATCCCCAGACACCCCTGCTTTTAGTCCGCCTAAAATACTTGAGTCCAACCCAAGTCTATCCATTGTCTTGCTGCCCTCTCGAGTGCAACTCAAGCCGAATCCAATTCCTTGCAGCCTTCTCGAGTCCAACTCGAGTCAATCTATAACTCAGACCCAGTCTTGAGTACCCATTACCGACAAACTCTAGTCCAACGTGAGTCGTCGTCTCCTTATTCGTTGCATCTCCAAGATCAACGGACACCCATTTTCCTTTTACGAGTTCAAGTCCAACTTGAATCGCCCTAATCTCCGTTGTATCCTCCATGATCAACGAACACATCCTATTCCTTCAAAGTCCTACTATCCAAAGAGAACATCAACATAGGATTCTAAACAATCCACTACTTTGCATCTTTCTCGAGTCCCAGTCGAGTCATCTCATAACCCTATTGAGTTTAACTCGGCAGTTTATACCATTGAACAGTCTTATCATGTCATGGCTGCCCATCACTCCTCAAGTAAACCAAGATATCATCCAATGAAAAATCGCAACAACTATTTATCTCTCACGTAAACCATCCTAGTCGAACTCGACATTCCCCAAGCACAAGCCCGAAAGGCCTAAACCAATATCGGACAAGCACCCAAGGAACATCTCCTCCGAGTTCGGGCAACCCACGTGAGGTGATACTAGCAAAACAATCTAGCACTGGAGTAATCATTTGCCTCTCAGAGACAACTAGAACTTATTACAACGATAACCTCTTAGCTTCCTTAACTCCAGTTTCTATCGCCATCACTAGGTAGGTACCTAATACCACCCTATTCCTTTGGAGTAGATCGACTCCCCAAAATAATGCTAAACCGAGTAAAGCCCAAAACAAAGCAATCATAAGGAAACATACATCCATGACTCGATAAGACCAAACCACAACAAATCATACTAAGATCAGTCGAACCACCTATCGGGTTCGTCAATTAGAGGTCTATCGACTATCTTGGGTTTGTCAAACAATACCCGAACAGAAACATCTTAAATAGGAAGCATACCTTTTATAACGACACCCATTCCCTTCTGCGCCGCATTTGGAGCATTCAACGAAGAAGGAATAGCATTGATAGCATACGCTTTCACAATCTGCTTCTCCCTAGGAGGTTGTGGGCAATCATCCATGTGATGTCCCGCCTGGCCGCAGTTAAAGCACTTCCTTTCCCCAGGCTTTTCTCGACAATCTCTAGCATAGTGGCCCTTCTTGCCACAACTAAAGCATTCGCCATCTTTCTTATTTTTCTTATTCTGACCATCCTTCGTCGGGTTCTGCTTCCTCTTGTTCTGAGAATTCTTCTTGCCTTCACCGCCTGCTTGCGGCTTTGGCTCCTCTGCAGATGCTGTAGTAATCTCAATCTTCGACTTAGGAAAAAGGCTCTCTGACCTTAATGTCTTTCCTACAATAGACTCGAACGTCTCATCGATATGGCTTATAAGTGTTTCCCCCAAGTACCCATCCAAGCCAGTTATGAACTTCTCGTTCTTCTTTTCGACTGTATCGATAAGGGACCATCCATATTTCGATAAAGTGTCGAATTCAGCGATATACTCCGAGACTGCTCTACCATTCAGCTTAAGCTCCAAAAACTTCCTAAACAGTTCTGATTTATGAGCAGCTGGAATAAACTTATCACAAAAGCAAGTCCTAAACTGATTCCAAGTAACTTGATCTTCTGGAGTAGCTATTCTAATGGCATTCCACCAATTCATCGCTCGCCCTTGCAGTTGACGAGACGCTAGGCTTCTCTTCAACGCATCCTCGATACCCAAGTCGACGAAGATACGATCACAGCTATCCTACCAATCCTGAACATCTGTGGCCAACTCCGTTCCATGGAACGGCTTCCCACCAAGGTTAGTGTAATCCTTGCACAACTTGGCGAAATCGACCCTAGGCGCCTGCACTACTGGACCACCACCCTTTCCGGGATTGGGAACTGCTCCTTGAACATCCCTAAGCATCTCCCTCATGAAGTTAGTGAACATCATCCTCATGTCAGGAGCATTCCCATTATTGGCTCCTCTACTAGCACCTCTCAAATTTCGGCTCATTGTTCAATCCGTAAAGAGAAACGATTAACCATCTCCATAGTGGTGCTAGTGCAGTACGACTTCATCCTTATACTACTACTAATAATATATATATATATAGCTTTTGAAAACCAAAGTAATCACAAATACGCGCTCTCATATACATACTATCTCTCCCTAGTGTCTTTCCCTAGGTTAACTACGCAATCTAGAGCTCTGATACCAAATGTGACGGCCCGCCCCGCACCAACCGGCATTTACTCCAAAAGTGCGCTGTACACAGGTCCAGTTAGCACGGAACGGTCGTTAGAAGGAAAGGAAAGAAGGAAATGAACTAACAAGGAACCTATAGAATGTCTCACAACGCATAAAACAAAATATAATAATAAGATACTTGACATAAAACAGGAGAGACAATGCATAAGCTGAAAACCAGAACTAAGCATCATAGCAGCAGAAATCCAAAATACAGCTTATTACAACTTTTCAAACTGTCTGAAAAAGAAAAAGCAAGATAAAGGAGGTACACTCCTAATGCCCAAGTAGCGACCACCAACAACACAGGGAGAATATCTATATATCATACGTGGAAGCCTCCTACTCGCCTCCGAATCAACTACTCGCGCATCACCAGCTAACCGGTCTCTAGTCTGCTCGTCTGAGCACCCAGAGTAATAAGAAGAGACATAAAACTCTGGGTCAAACAAAAAGTCTGGTATGAGCGATAAGCAACAAAACATAACAATAACAGGTGTAATCCAATCATACCTGAACCTGGATCTGCAACCAAAGAGTTAGCACTACATACTGTACAACACTCTAAGGTGCCATTTCAAATGGTGTAAAAATAACGGGGGTGGGGATGGGCATGTCATAGTGATGTCAAACAATCAAGCATAACAATCATCCTCACATCCCTCACTCAGTGCGTAAAGCATACGATGTTCACTACTTTGGCCACCTAATACTTTGGGCCATGATGGAATCCAATCCTGTGTAACTATCACTATAAGCCCGCCATCCATCTCTCAGTGGTGAACCAAAGTTATGAATAGGGACAACCCCTTTGCGCACGTCCCGCAGCAAAGCCCAATCACGAAGTGAACTCATTGGTTTCCATCTGGATCCTGAGCTCTAACTTCCATTTGGACTACCTTTGCATCTCAGGTTTTTGGTCAATACTGGATCGGTTCAGATTCCTCCTGGCCATCGGTTCAGTTCGAGTCCTTCACGTCGTATTGGTTCGGTTCGGGTTCCCTTTTGCTCCATCGGTTTGCTTCATCAGTTCAGTCTCTTCTGTTCGGGTCGTGGGAGTAATTCCGTTCGGTTCGGATCTTCATAGCTCGAGTACTCCGACAGTCATTTCCGGTCCAATCCCCTGTTCTTGCTTCCGATCCGCCCCCCTTGTCCTTCCTTCACTCTGATCAGCTCCCGTTGTCCTTCGTTCACTTCGATCCGATACCGCTCCTTTAGCCGATCCGTTCCAAGTTCAACTAGCATAGCCTTCCTTTTTGCCAAGTTTCTCAAGTGTCAGGTTCCGATCCGTTCCAATCCCTTACCCATTTCACTTATCCGACCCAAGCCCCCATATCCGATCCGATCCGGTTCAAAACCTGCACTTTTCCTGAAACTTTTCCAGCGAGTGTTTTACGCCGTTCGACGACGTTTCCGACCATTCTAACTATTGTAATCAATCATAAAGCATACTATACAGTCATAGCAACACATAGAAGTGATGTCAAACACCAAAACATCAATACGATATGTTAAAATGGATCAAACATAGCCAAAATCCCATCTTTTCCCTTAATCCCTCTTAATCATGTTTAAGCATATAATTAGTAAAACTTATTCAAATTAGCCAAATTTTCAAACAGAGGCATAAAATGATGTTTTAGAATTTTAGGAATTTTTCTAGATTTTTTTGAGCCATAATTTCGCTAATCTTCGCTAATTACCAAATTAGCCGTAATTAGTGAAAAACAATGCAAATCACTCACCTTAGCCACAAACAAAACTTAGATCTGAAATAAATCTCTGATTTAGTGAAGATCCCAATGCAAAACAGCAGCTCTAATCTTGATTTGGTGTTGATCCGCTTTGATTTGGTGTTGCTAAGCTCAATCCTTGATTAGAAAGTGATTTGGAGGTGTTTTAGAGGTTGGAGGCCATTTTTAGGGTTTATTAGAGGTAAGTGGAGGCTAGAAAACTGAAATGAAATGAAACCCTAACTCATTTCAGCCTCCCCATAACCCTAATCCCGAAATGGTTTATGGGCCCAATTACTAATCACCTTATTTGGCCCGGTTAAGCAGTTTTTCACCTTCCAAACCTTATTTCAGCCATATCTCCCAAACGATAAGTCCGTTTTTTGCATGTGACCACTCTACGAAAAGGTAAACCATCATCCGAAGCTAATGGAAGTGGTTTCAGGTAAAAACTCCTTTCCAATCAAAAGTTATGGACGAAACAAGATCAGCTAGGGGTAAAATGGTCTTTTAAAAATCGACAAAAATCATGAACATGAGAAATAACCCCAATAATTGTCCCCCAACTCTACATGACCATACGACTTCATATGAGAAAGAAATAAATATTCTATGATACTTCGATGCGTAGAATGCGGGTTGTTACATTGTACAACCCAGACACCACTTCTAGGCAGAAAGAAACGCACGTCCTCCCTGGGGTCCTCCCGTTTCTGGTTCATACCGGGGTGTGAGGCTCGCGAAGTAATGCTATACACAAAGCTATGCTACAATAAAGCTGTGCTTTGATCATCAACCATAAGGCTCTGCTTTTCAACAATAAACCTTGATCATTTGCATCTTGCCATGCCACACTGACAATTCACGTCTTGCGATTGATAACTATAAATATATAATCTCTGAGCTCGTGCGTCTCAGAGAAGGGTGTTAAGAAAAAAAAATTCTCCGCCACCAATCAGATATATATTAAATAGAAATCAATTTACATGGAATGAAATCCAATGTAAGACACACATCCTTTTACAAGTCAGTTCTGGGTCTGAACGAAACCGGAGACACCTTATTTCTCGTCCCATAAGTCCAATACGGAAGAGAGGTGCTCGCTAATCCGAACAATCGACAAGTACGTCCAGACAACTACCACTGTAACCCTTTCCTGGGAGCAAATCAGTCCGGGATCCCAGTAGTTATCCATTCGGATTGAAGATCGCCAGTCTTCAATCGCCGTCTTCAAATCTTCGACTTCCAATCGTCATATAATTATTTGAAATGAGAGTTAACTCGGACTTTTCAAATAATTCTCGAATATATACAATTTAAATCATTTTTTTTCATTCCATTTCATTTATAATATTTTATAACAATTTATCGCTATTTTTATTTATTTAAAAATAACCGTTTTTAATTAAACAACGCTTCGGGTCACTACATGGCCCTGGCGCTGTTTTCATCAAAATTTGATTTACACATTCTCAATATCTAACCGTTGGATCTTATAAAACTTTATATAGTCGGCAAGATCTTTCCAGAACGAACTCAACGGTTCCACTTTTGGAATAATCCGACAGTCGGATCTTTCGATAAAATAGTTTGAAGTTATGATTTCAAAACGCGAACTATAGCAGCACGATTCGTTTTATTTTAGTTATATTTATATATAACTATATAAATATAAATCGTTCGACGATTTCGACACCATTTTGATTCAACATTGATTTCTTTTATATATGAAATCATAGATTGCATTAAAATGTAATTTATTTTATCCTGCATTTATTACATAAAAAATGAAATCTTTTATTCATTTCTTTTGATTACAATAAAATGTAATTTTCATTATTTTCTCTGGTTACAAATGTAAACTTTATCCTTTTCTACGATTACAAATAAAAATGTAATCTTTTTTCCTTTCTATGATTATAAATAAATATGTAATCTTTCATCTCATTCTATATTTACATTGATAAATGTAAATTTTCATTTCATTCTTTATTTACATTGAAAAATGTAAATTTTCATTTCATTCTTTATTTACATTGAAAAATGTAAATTTTCATTTCATTAGAAATGTATAATTCAATGTTAATACATTTCTATATAAAAATGACTATTTTTAATGTTGCGTTACAATAAAAAAAATATTTCAAAGTAAAGACACTTTTACATAAAATGGTCATTTTTAATGTTTTGTTACATTAAAATGTAAATTTCAAAGAAAACATACTTTATATAGCAATGGACATTTTTAGTGTTTCATTTACATTAAAAATGTAAATTTCAATGGCAATACATTCTATTTCAAACCGTTTACTTTTCTTTCTATTCTAGTAGGTAAAATATAATTTTTAACATATAACATATATTCTAACATACGTTTCTAACATGTCAAAAATAATATTTTTAATAAATCATTTTTACATCAAAAATGAAATTTTTAATGTTTCAACATTTTTATTCAAACAGTGAATATTTTTTAATAAATCAATCTTTACATTAAAAATGTGATTTTATTGTTTCAACCCTTTTATTCTACATGAATTTTTTTCCTATGAATCATTCTTTTCATTAAAAAAAGATTTTTGATATTTTATGTTTTTATATTAAACATGAACATTTTATTTATATATTCTATATTAGATTAAAAACATGATCTTTAATTTAACCATGTTTTTGTTTTCAAAACATGTACAATTTCTATTTTCTCATATTACATTAAAAATGTAAATTTTTAAGTTAACTTGTTTTCCTTTTTAAAACTTGAACATTTTCATATTATCTACATTTACATTAAAAATGGGATTTTAAAATGTTAACATGTTTTATTTTTTGATCATGAACAATTTCATATATCCATTCATTACATAAAAAACGTGATTCTTAATGTTAACGTGTTTTATTTTATACAGTGTACATTCTCCATATTTTACCTTATTACATTTAAAATGAGATTTTTAATGTAAACATGTTTTCATTTTTAAAACATGAACATTTTTATATTTTCTTTCTTTACATTAAAATTGAGAATTTTAATGTAAACATATTTTCAATTTTAAAACATGAATATTTCTATATTTTCTTTCTTTACATTAAAATTGAGATTTTTAACGTAAACACGTTTTCATTTTTAAAACATGAACATTTTCATACTTTATATGAATACAATACAAATGTATGTTTTATTGTTCAAATTATTTTTATTTCATAATGAATATTTTCCATAATGTATAAATAAAAATATGATTTTTACAGCTTACAAATTTTCCTTTCAAACGTGAACATTTTTCCTACACAATAAAAATGTGATTTTTATTGTTAACATACTTCTATTTTCAGACGATGATCATTTTTATAATTTATACATTCACAATAAAAATTTGAATTTTTAATATTCAATCAATTTTCATTTTAAACATGAGTATTTTATAACACATGAGTATTTCAAAAAAAAATCGGCAGCATAACGGCAGGGTAATTAAAACCGGCACCATCCCGATGTACGGCTCCTCGCACTACCTTAGGCCTCGCGACATTTACAAGGCGTTTAATTTCCCAATACATTTTTCTAGGCAGTCTAATGCCACAATATCAATCAATTTCATATTTTTTTCAACTAAAACAAACACCAAAATTCAACCAATCATATACCATAGATGAATCAAGTCATCTATGGCCTGTGGATGACGGGTGTCGGGAGTTTCTAAACTCCCTCTGCATCCTAATATAATTTTATTTTATTTATTCAAATTCAGAAATCTCACTTTGTTGTTGGCTTCGCCAAAAATTGTAACGAGCTCCAAAAATTCTCCGGTCAGTTCTGAAATGTCGTGTGCGATGCCATGGTCCCGATGTCTCTGTTTCATCGAATTTCGTTATCTTATGAACAAGATACGATTTTTATAAACGAACATGAATTTTCAACGCTTAGTGCTATTTTTAACTCCTTTTAAAATTAAAATAAATATATTCGTTCTAACTTTGATTTAAATAAAATTTTAATCGTTATTATTTAAAATATTTTATTTTTACTATTCAAAATTCAATAAAATAGCCAAAATAGACATTTTAAATTGGCTCTGATTTTCCGGGATGTTACAATCTCCCCCACTTAAAGCTTTTCGTCCCTGAAAAGGAAACAATAGTAAAGTAGGAAACAAAACGGAAAATATAAAATATTGTAAATGTACCTTGCACTAGAGCTAGTCAGAGATATCCACTCTGCACTGGGGATAAGCCTGTTTGATGTTATCCTTGGTCTCCTGTGTACAGTCTCTAGGATCTCCGCTCCACTGCACTTTAACTAGATGAATTCTTTTGTTCCTAAGAACTTGGGTTTCTTTGCCAATGATCTTTGTCGGCTTTCTTCTTACTGCTAAGCTTGGGGTAATCTCCAAATCTTGCTGTGCATCTTCCTCCACAATCAAGTCTGGATCATGTACATGCTTTCGAAGTTGGGACACATGGAATACATCATGTAGCCCTGGCAACCAGTCAGGCAACTGAACCTTGTAAGTGAGAGTTCCTATTCTTTCTAGAATAGGAAATGGACCAATGAATCTAGGAGCCAACTTCCCCGTCTTCCCAAAGCGAACTACTCCTCTCAATGGAGAAACCCTCAAGTACACATAATCGCCAACAACAAATTCTAAATCTCTTCTTCTTGAATCTGCATAACTTTTTTGTCGGCTCTGAGCTACTAGTAATATCTTCTTAATAAAATCAACTTTCTCTGAAGCTTCTCAAATCATGTTGGAACCCAATACTAGTCTATTGCCTAGTTAAACCCAACATGCAGGAGATCTGCAAGGCCTGCCATATAATGCTTCGAACGACGACATTTGCAAGCTTGCTTGGTAACTGTTGTTATAAGAGAACTCGACCAAGTGCAAGTGATCTTCCCATGATCCACCAAAGTCAAGAATACATGCTCGCAACAAGTCTTCAAGTATACGATTCACCCTCTCAGTCTAGCCATCTGTTTGGGGATGATATACGGTGCTCATATTTAATGTTGTCCGTAGCTCCTCTTGGAATGCTTCCCAGAATTTACAAGCGAATATAGGGTCACAGTCACTAACAATGCTACTGGGAACTCCATGCAGTCGAACAATTTCTTTGAAATAAATTTTCGCCATGCTCTGAGCTGTTCTAGTAGATTTGATAGGAATAAAATGGGCAGACTTCGTGAAACAATCAACAAAAACCAAAATACTATCATTAACTGTTCTAGTTCGGGGCAAGCCATCAATAAAATCCCTGGAAATTTGATCCTATTTCCAGCTTGGAACCTCTAGTGGTTATAACAATCCGGCAGGTTTTTGTTGATCACTCTTAACTTGCTGGCAAGTAGAACACCTGCTGACATAAATGGAGATGTCTCTTTCCATAGATTTCCACTAGAATGTACGCTTGAGATCATGATACATCTTACTCACCCCTGGATGAATACAAAGCTTGGATTTATGACATTCAACCATTACTTCTCTTCTGAGCTCAGGAATATTCGGGACATAAATTCGACCTTTTAACCTCAGAACTCCTTTCTTGTCAATTTGGAAACTCGAGGGTTCACCTTCCCGAATTCTTTAACTAATTCTCAGAATAAATTCATCATCCTTCTGAAGAGTAGAGATCTTATCAATCAATGTAGGTGCAATGATGAGATTGGCGATGATAAGATTGGTGACGACTGCATTCTTTTTGCTGAGTGCATTGGCTACAACATTAGCTTTTCCTGGAGTATATAAGATGTCCAGATCATAGGCCGCAAGAAATTCTAACTAACGTTGCTGCCTCAAATTCAAGTCCCTTTGGGTGAACAAATACTTCAAGGATTTATGGTCCGTATATAGTTCAATTTTCTCACCCAAAATATAGTGCCTCTATATTTTTAAAGCAAAGACGATGGCCATCAACTCAAGATCATGAGTGGGGTATTTTTTCTCATGCGGCTTCAATTGATGACTAGCATAAGCAACTACTTTGTCTCTTTGCATCAGTACTACACCAATACATTCGATAGAAGCATCAGTCCAGACTTTCAAATGTTGATTTCCATCAATAATAGTCAACACCGGAGCAGTAGTCAACCTCAATTTTAGCTCCTGGAAAGCTGCCTCACATTCAGGTGCCCAATTAAACTTTGTGTGCTTCTTAGTAAGCTTCATTAATGGACAAGATAGTTTTGAAAAATCCTTAATGAATTTCTGATAATAACCAGGCAATCCTAGGAAACTTCTGACTTTTATAGGAGTGCTAGGCTGCTTCCAATCTTGAATGGCGGTGATTTTGCTAGGATCCACTGAAATTTCTTCCTTCAATACTACATGACTGAGGAACTTCACTTCTTCTTGCCAGAATATACATTTAGAAAATTTGGATTTTAATACATTCTTTCTTAGAATTTCCAAAACTTGTTCTAAATGTTTTTCATGCTCGGCAGTTGACTTAGAGAAGATTAAAATGTCATCGATGAAAACCAGCAAAAATTTATTTAGGACATCGCGGAATACTCGATTCATTTAATTCACAAAATAGGCAGGAGCGTTGCATAAGCCGAACGACGTTACTAACCATTCATAAAATATGTCTAGACCTCTGAAACCTGTCAAAGGAACACACTCTTCAACAATACGTAGTTGATGGAATCCTGTAGCTAGGTCCATTTTAGAAAATACTTTAGCTCCATTCAAACGAACAAATAAATCATCTATAAAGGACAATGGATATTTATTCTTGAGTATCTGCTTATTTAAATCTCGGTAATTCACACACAGTCTCAGAGTATCGTCTGACTTTGGGACAAACACTATTGCGGCTCCCTAATTTGAAAAACTAGGTCTGATCAGACCTTTCCGTAAAAGCTGTTTAGTTTGATTGCCCAATTCTTCTTTCTCTTTCCATGTCATTGTCCGAATAGGATGCACCACTGGCCTTGCATTCGGAACTAGGTCAATCCTGAAGTCAATTTCTATTCGCGGAGGTAAGCTATCAACTTCTTCGAACACAACCGCATAATTCTTGACGACAGGAATATCTTCAACAGGAGCAGGAGAAACATCAAGAGAAGACCAAAATTCGTTTCTATCTGAATTCGGTCCTATGCACAGTATCATTGTAAAAATTTTATACTTGGTCTTTGCCTTAACGATTCTTTCTGCACATTTCACCTCGACTTCATATTTGGTTAACCAGTCTAGCCCAAGAATGATGTCAAATTCAGGGAAATCCATGACAATTAAATCAAAAGAAAACCTGTAACGGAAAAAGGAATCTGGCACTCTACAATACACGCTAAGAATAAGAGAACCTCCTATCGGAGTATGAACTCTAACCGATTCCTTAAGGTTCCTTAGTTTTAATTTCAACTTCTTAACTATATTGCTTGAGATAAAGCTTTATGACACGCCCGTATCAAACAATACTGTAACTGGAATATTATGGACAATGAGAGTGACTTCTATAATATCTAGCCTTTGCTGACTGGCTGAAGGTGCTGGGGTTTCTGCTACTTCATTTACATGAGCCATCTTGGTCATTTTCAAAAGTTTTGGCAATCCTTACTTATAAGACCTGACTTAGGGAAAATATTGCATTCCCTGGTCTCTTGAGGTTTCTTATTATATTTAGATCAATCATTCTTTCGTTTCTTCAAAGATTTGCAATTTATCAACAATTCTCCTTGCCTATTGCAATTAGAGCATGTGGCAGTTGTTAACTATTCTCTCTTAGACCTTGGCCTTTTCTTATTGATTTTCGGCTTCTTACCGACCTCAGGGTTTGTACTTGCCTCAGAGCTATTATTCTCAAACTTTCTTTTGCTGCTAGAGCTGCCTTCTTCTTCATCTTCCCAACCATGTTGTTTATCATTATACTCATAACGATAAGCCATTTGTATCATTTCATAGAATGGGAGTTTCACATGAGCAAGTACTCTGCCTTCGTATTTCTTTTGAAGTCCTTTGACAAATCTCAAATTCTTCCTTGTAGGATCTTGAACTAGTTCTGGGGCAAAGCGAGAAAGTTTGTTAAATTTATTATGATATTCTTGGATGGTCATATCTTCTTGTTTCAGATTGTAATACTCATTATATATCCATTCAGTTGCTTCTGGAGGAATATATCTTTCTTTGAACATTTCTTTGAACCAATCCCAGTTAATATTACCTTATGGATTTTCCTTAGTAACTGTTTCCTACCAGATTAGAGATTCGTCTTTATGTTCCCAAGATGCCAGTAATCTTTTCTGATCATCTCTCAGCTTTAAGACTTGAAAGATACTCTCAGCTGAATGCATCCATGCCTGTGTTTCAATAACGGATTCTTTGCCCGAGAATTGTACTCCACCCAGATTTTGATACTTCATTACTAGAGCTTCTAGGTCGGGCTCTAGTTGTGGGAGCACGATTGGCTCATCAGATTGTCGAGCCATAGGATTACTTCTTCTTTTTCTGTCACTCATTTTCTACTATGTCTACAAATAGAAGACAAAGAGTCAGGCCAACAGAATAGATATTGTAAAACATAGAGACATATATTTAAATGTACATGAATCAATGGGGGTGTGTTTATTCTGCTATAATCATTCTAGGGCATTTCTAGTCCTATCTATGATGAGTCATTTGTTTTAGAATACATCTAATTCTACTTCTGTCCGGTTTATTTATATGTTATATTCTGAGTTAAGTTTAACCAAAGCTCTGATACCAACCGTGATAACCCCAAACTCCCACAGTACAAAAGCAAGGATAATCACTGGAATATAACATATAAACAATAACAGCAGAATAGAAATATAGAATTATAGCAGATAATGTACATAAAATTACACTGGGAATAATATATCATCAGAGTTACACAGCATAATAGGATCATACTTAGTACAAATACAGTTTCAACTTAAAAAAAAATGTCTGCAGCGGAGTTAAACATAAAATAGTAAATGAAGACTGAACAACATAACAGAAATGATAAGATCCATCTTCAGCCCCATAGCTATCTAGAATGAGTTCGCTAAAACCTGTATACAAGGCTGCCCATGTGGAAAAGAGGGCACCTGAGTTTGGAAAGTGAAACACACAACGAGTCAGTCATGGGATTGGTATGAGAAATCTTCTATAACCTATTTAATAATAAGGCTAATCATAGGACCAAGCCGCTAATGCGGAACATGTTTACTCCACTGGATTGCCAGTGCATTTATAAAGTAAATCGATAAACAACACAATGCTTTTTAGAAAAGTGAAACCATTATAAGACTCAAGTCCGATCACACAATGCAACGAAAACCAGAGGATAGAGTTTTATCTTATAATGGTAAAAAATCCTTGATACGATAAAACAGGTTTGATATTATTATTAGTGCATATATGTTTCAAAAACATTTCAATCATAGTATATAAATCATATACGGCATAGCTACCATATACTATGTCGCCAAATATAGTTTTACAATCAAAACCGTATGGTGTCATATTGGAAGTAGGATTTCCATCATGAACCAAGGCAAGGGATCGTCCTTACCGAATTCAAGATTCTTTAGCCGGAGCCTCAGAACTTAGTCGCAACTACACCCGGATCGCCAGGGCTGGTCCGCAAATATGTTAGTGGATTGGTAATGCCTGAACAATACGTCTCCCCGCCCTATGGGGCGTAAATAGAGCCACTAAGGACTCAAATCTGAGGTACCTCGCTTTTGCATCATCCACATACGTAAAAATATCTAGGCTTGTAAAAACTAGACACCACTTCTAGCTAGAAAGAAACGCATGTTCTCCCTGTGGTCCTTCTCCCGTTTCTGGTTCATACCGGGGTGTGAGGCTCGCGAAGTAACGCTATACACAAAGCTATGCTATAATAAAGTTTTTCTTGGATCATCAATCACAAGGCTCTTCTTTTCAACAATAAGCCTCGATCATTTGCATCTTGGCATGCCACACTGAAAATTCATGCCATGCTATCGATAATTATCAATATATAACCTCTGAGCTCCTGTGTCTCAGTGAAGGGTGTTAAGCAAAAGAATAAATTCTCTGCCACTAATAAGATATATATTAAATAAAAATCAATTTTCATGGAATGAAATCCAATGTCAGACACACATCCATTTACAAGTCCGTTCTAGGTCTAAACGAAATCGGAGACACCTTATTCCTCGTCCCATATGTCCAATACAGAAGAGAGGTGCTCGCTAATCCGGACAATCGACAAGTATGTCCGGAAAACTACTACTGTAACCCTTTCGTGGGGGCAAATCAGTTGAGGGCATCAGTAGTCATCCATTCGATGTGAATATCGCCGGTCTTCAATCACCGTCTTCAAATCTTCGACTTCCAATCGTCGTATAATTATTTGAAATGAGAGTTAACTCGGAGTTTTCAAATAATTCTCGAACATATACAATTTAAATCGATTCTTTTCATTCCATTTCATTCATAATATTTTATAACAATTTATCTCTATTTTTATTTATTTAAAAATAGCCATTTTTAATTAAACGACGCTTTGGGTCATTAAATGGCCCTGGCGTTATTTTCATCAAAATTTGTTTTACGCATTTCTCAAAATCTAACTGTTGGATCTTAGCAAACTTTATACCATTGGAAAGATCTTTCCAAAACGAACCCAACGTTTTCAGTTTTGGGAAAATCCGACGGTCAGATCTTTCGGTATAATCGTTTGAATTTACGATTTCAAAACGCGAACTACAGCAGCGCGTTTCGCTTTTAATTTATATTTATATATAACTATATAATTGTAAATCGTTCGACGATTTCAACGCCATTTCGATTCAACATTGATTTCTTTTATATATGAAATCATTGATTACATTACAATGTAATTTATTTTATCCTTCATTTATTACATAAAAATGAATTTTTTTATTCATTGCTTTTGATTACATTAAAAATGTAATTTTCATTCTTTTCTTTAATTACAAATAAAAATGTAATCTTTATCCTTTTCTATGATTACAAATAAAAATGTAATCTTTAAACCTTTATATAATTACAAATAAAAATGTAATCTTTCATATCATTCTATATTTACATTGATAAATATATATTTTCATTTCATTCTTTATTTACATTGAAAAATGTAAGTTTTCATTTGTTTCTTTATTTACATTGAAAAATATAAAATTTCATTTCATTAAAAATATATAATTCAATGTTAATATATGTCTATATAAAAATGACTATTTTTAATGTTGCATTACATTAAAAATGTATATTTCAAAGTAAAGACATTTTTATATGAGTGATCATTTTTAATGTTTTGTTACATTAAAATGTTAATTTCAAAGAAACCATACTTTATATAGCAGTGTGCATTTTTAATGTTTCATTTACATTAAAAATGTAAATTTCAACGGTAATACATTCTATTTCAAGCTGTTTACTTTTATTTCCACTCCAGTATGTTAAATATAATGTTTAACATATAACATATATTCTAACATATGTTTCTAACATGTCAAAAATAATGTTTTCAAATAAATAATTTTTACATCAAAAATGAAATTTTTAATGTTTCAACATTTTTATTCAAAAAGTGAATATTTTCTAATTAATCAACCTTCACATTAAAAATGTGATTTTAATGTTTCAACCCTTTTATTCTACATGAACAATTTTCGTATGAATCATTCTTTTCATTAAAAATAAGAATTTTGATGTTTCATGTTTTTATATTAAACATGAACATTTTCTTTGTATATTCTATATTATTAAAAATGTGATCTTTAATGTAACCATGTTTTTTCTCAAAAATATGTACATTTTCTATTTTCTCACATTACATTAAAAATGTGAATTTTTAATGTTAACTTGTTTTCCTTTTTAAAACTTGAACATTTTCATATTATTTACATTTACATTAAAAATGGGATTTTTAAATGTTAACATGTTTTATTTTTAAATCAAGAACAATTTCATATATCCATTTATTACATAATAAATGGGATTCTTAATGTTAACATGTTTTATTTTATACAATGTACGTTCTCCATATTTTATCTTGTTACATTTAAAATGAGATTTTTAATGTAAATATATGTTCATTTTTAAAACATAAACATTTTTATATTTTCTTTCTTTACATTAAAATTGAGAATTTTAAAGTAAACATATTTTCATTTTTAAAACATGAACTGTAATAGCCCGCACCTCCGTTCGCGGATGATATTGTCCCCAACTTAGCCACCGTATAGGTGTGGGTTTTCATTCCTCAAAAGGCCTCAGAGTTAGTAAGAGATGGGTTGTACTATATAAGTACCCACTTCACTTATGCTTCCACGATGCGGGACTTAGGGGTGTTACATTCTCCCCTCCTACAAAGACCAATGTCCCCGTTGGCTCACAAACACCACACCCAGGTACTGTGTTTTACGGGCAGCCTCTCGACTGCAATAACCAACCCTAATAAATTAGGGACATGTAGAGGTAAGAGCCCACTGTTCGCCACCAAACAACATGGCGAGAACCCCCTATCATACGTAACCAGCTCCATAGCCAGCAATAAGGACAGGTATGGAGCTGGTTACGCATGATAGGGGGTTCTCACCATCTTGTTTGGTGGTGAATAATGGGCTCTTACCCCTACATGTCCCTTATTTATTAAGGTTGGTTATTGCAGTCAAGAGGCTGGCCGTAAAACACAGTGCCTGGGTGAGGTGTTTTTGAGCCAACAGGGACATTGGGCTCTGTAGGATGGGAGAATGTAACACCCTTAAGTCCCACATCGTGGAAGCATGTGTGAATTGGGTATTTATATAGTAGAGCCCATCTCTTACTAACACCGAGGCCTTTTGAGGAATAAAACCCCACACCTATACGGTGGCTATGTTGGGGACAATATCTTGCGCGAACGGAGGTGCGGGCTGTTACAGTGGTATCAGAGCGACGTTTCGATCCTGGGACCTGTGGATTATATGACATTTTCTAGATAAATGACATCATTATATTAATTTGACATATCTCAATAGAATTACATTAATATTCTAATATGACATTCTCAATAAAATGACATTTTCTTCTAACAAAAGATGACAATCTATTTTCTAACCAAAAGATGACAATTTATTTTCTAATAAATGATGATAATTTATCCTCTAACATAAATGACAAATTTATTTTCAAAATATGTTCTTTAATTAAACGACATGTTTAATTCTCTAAATAAATGAATAAATTATCTCTAATATAAATGATAAAAATGCCATGTTAGGATTAAATTGTCAATTTAGTTAAAATTGTCATTCTAGGTAAGAGTGAGATTTCTTTTTTTATATATAGCCAAACTAGTCAATTATTATCGTACTTGTAAATTCTTACATTTATGTTGTAAACTCAGTTTGTGTTGATCACGATTGGATTTGGTTTGTTTGTTACTGTTATGATTGATCTGTTGATTGGATGGATAATGTTTGTTGGGATAAAATAAGTTAAAAACAAGGTGTCTGGAGGATCATCTGTATGTCACGGTGGGAGGTTAACCCACTATACGTGTGTATCGTTACATGAACATTTTTATATTTTCTTTCTTTACATTAAAATTGAGATTTTTAATGTAAACATGATTTCATTTTTAAAGCATGAACATTTATATATTTTATTTCTTTACATTAAAATTGATATTTTTAATGTAAACATGTTTTCATTTTTAAAACATGAAAATTTTCATACTTTATATGAATATAATAAAAATGTATGTTATATTGTTCAAATTATTTTTATTTCATAATGAATATTTTCCATCTGTATAAATAAAAATATGATTTTTATTGCTTACACATTTTTATTACACAAAAAAATGTGATTTTTATTGTTAACATATTTCTATTTTTAGACATTAATCGTTTTTATAATTTATACGTTCACAATGAAAATGTGAATTTTTAATATTCAAATCATTTTCATTTCATACATGAGTATTTTATAATACATGAATATTTCAAAAAAAAATCGGCAGCATAAAGGCAGGGTAATTAATACTGGCACTGTCCCGATGTACGGTTTCTCGCACTACCTTAGGCCTCGCGGCATTTACAAGGGGTTTAATTTCCTAATACATTTTTCTAGGCAGTCTAATGACACAATATCAATAAATTTCAATTTTTTTCAAGCAAAAACAAACACCAATATTTAGCCAATCACATACCATAAATCAATTAAGTCATCCATGGTTTGTGGACAATGGTTGTCGGGAGTTTCTAAACTCCGTATGCATCCTAATATAATTTTATTTAATTTATTCGGATTCAGGAATCTCACTTTGTTGTCGACTTCGCCAAAAATTGTAGCGAGCTCCAAAAATTCTCCGGTCAGTTCTGAAATGTCGTGTACGATGCCACGGTCCCGATGTCTCTTGTTTCATCGAATTTCGTTATCGTATGAACAAGATACAATTTTTATAAATAAACATGAATTTACAACACTTAAAATCGCTATTTCTAACTCCTTTTAAAATTAAAATAAATATATTCATTTTAACTTTGATTTAAATAAATTTTTTATCATTATTATTTAAAATAAATTATTTTAACTATTCAAAATTTAATAAAATAGCCAAAATAAAAATCTTAAATTGGATCTGATTTTTCAGTTATTACAAGTATAAACTTACAAGAAAATCCTGCCAAATGGCCTCCCTATCAGGGTAAGTGATCTTACTCCACCTAGGCCAGAATCTGACATACTACTCATATATGCCTGCCTAGAAATGCCAAGAACAACTCCCACTGGCTCCAACTTGAATCCTCTATGTTAAATTTAAAACAGATGTTTAGACAATTATATATATTTCATGTACAAAAATTTGCATTACTATGTTACCAATTTTGATACTTGCGCTTGATCAGCCTTACGCTGTAAGTATTCGACTGAACGAGCTGGTGGATCACCACTACACTCACCACATGAGCTAAAAGAGCTACGACATCGAAAGTTAGACATAATACCTATCACATACATATATATACAATTCATAATAATAATGAAGTGATGAACCATTAAAATAATATTTATCATTTTTTCTTTAACTGATTTTAGTACCGAATAAAAAATATTTCAGTTCAATATTAACTTTTATTTATAATTAAATTTTCATTCCTATATCCAGTATTAGTAACATACCTCTCGAATGGATACATCCATCCATATTGCACGGGACCTTGAAGACGTGCTTAATATAGAAGATGATCAAATAAATGCTCAATTACATTGAATAAATCTGAAGGAAATATTTTTCTCCAGTTTGCATAGCAGTATAAGTATTCCATTCTCAAGTTTATGTAGACAATCAGCTTTTAACATAGTTGAACAAAGATCCTCGTAAAGTAAATTAAGTTTCGTAATTACCTTCCAAATTTTATGGGAAACAGTTCTTTGAAAGTGACGGGTAACAAATTTTCCATCATTACATGACAATCGTGGCTTTTTATTCCACTCAATCTTCAGTTTTTATAGTCAACACATCTAAGAAGATTAGAGGAAATTCCTTTGGGTAATCGTAATCCTTCCATCCATTTTAACATTACTTTAACATGGCATGATCACAATACATGTTTTGCGTGTAAATTATGTTTATAAGATTGTATATATTTAACTAATTCAAGAGAACAAGTTTTGCACGAATATTTAGCTATATTTTTGCATCGAATTCATGTGTAATTAATTTTGATTTATAAGTTGTGTAATATTTTTTTTTTATTTGTATCGCTAATTAAAAAAGAACGATGTTATAAAGAAAGTTTATTTTTAGCTCGTATTTTTAAATGAAGATTTGGTAATATTAGTAGAAATACGGTTTGAGTTTGTAAGAAATGTTAAACTGTTAGATTTAACATTAAAACGATATATAAAGATAACTATATGTAAGGGCAACTTTGAAACTTCACGGCTATATTAAAAATTTATGCCTTCATATCAACTATTAATACACTACAACAAAAAGATCATTTTATAATTGTAATTTTACAACTGTCACGAACGGTCAGTTGTAATAAAGGGTTTATTACAACTGCTTTATTCAAAACTTGTAAGAGATTAGTTTTCAACAACGTCTAAATTTTTCAAGTTGTAATAGACACCTATTAAACTGCTACTTTTGGCCAGTTGTAATAAATATTTTTTGACGACTCTTCTTTTATGGCTGTTGTAATAGGTGCCTGTTACAACCCTTTTTGTCTTTCTTTTTTACCCAGAAGTTTTTTTTCCGTTAATACAACAAAATAGTACATAATACAACAATAGAAGCAACTAACAAATCAAATCCTAGTAAAGCAAAAGAAACAGCCAAAACATAAACTAACATACTTAAGAACACTGCTAACTCAAGGGGTAAAATAACTCCCACAAGCTTGCTACCATCAATATAATAGCCGAAGACACTATTACAATAGAGACAGGAAGACAGTCAAGCAGATCCTCCTCCCCCACCTCACCACCAGAAAGCGACGACTTCTCCTTCTTGGAAACTCACCTACGCTGCACACTCGCAAGGCGCAAACACTCCCAAAATATACCAACCCCTCGCCAACACAAGAGAAGCGACTAGATCCATACTATAAAGCTAGATCAACCCACAGATTCAAACAACCGCCAAGCAACAAATCCCCAAGAAAACAACCACCACAAACCTTCCTGAACATCACGCCCTTAAACTAGGAAACAATGCCTACTGATCGGAGAGCAAAGCTCAACCCAGATTTGAGGCCAGGCAGCTCGGCAAAGTTGAAGTCACGACAGTGAAAGCAAGGCGCGAAAATGGGGAAACTCCACTGGGAAACTGATGCAATCGAGGAAAGAAAGGGGGAGGAAATCCAAAGAAAAAAACAGATCTAGTAGTGGCCAAAGAGGGGAAAATGCATATGTATAGGACAAAAAATTATTGAAATTAGCAGAATTCAAAGAAGGAGGAGCAAAGGACTTAAATAGGTGAAGGAGACGATGAATGGGTTCGGATTTGAAGAAGAAAACAGTGAGCTATGGGGAACCAATGCGTGGCAAAATCAGATGTGTTGGGGAGGAAGAAGGTTAGAGAAAAAGGTAAGGAGTGTAGCAATATTAGAAACAAAAGGAAAAGAAAGTGTCTGTCGCCATTAACGAGTTTCACAGCTCACGAACCCCATGGCAATTCTGCTATTTACGCTATCATGCGTTTTATTATTCCAATAACAATTCTTTTTGTCAATTATAAAAGATGTCTATTTTTAACAACTATTCTTTCTGGCTAGTTGTAGTAGATGTCTATTACAGCTCTTTCTGTCGAATGTTAAAAAATGTCTATTTTTAGCGACTCTTCTTTCTTGCTAGTTGTAATAGATCTCTTTTTACTAGTTCTAGAAGATTTTTTTTATTAACTGCTCTTCTTTTTAGTCATTTATAATTTATAAGTATTAAACTTTTCCATTTTATCTTTCTAATAATAATATTATAACAATAATAGTTAATAAGAAGAATTAAATGGTAAATAAAAATAATATTAGTAATTATTATCAATAATTAGTATCCAATAGTTAATAATTAATCTAACTATTAATACATATAAACTAATAATTTTAAATATAAGATAATGAATATCAAACCACTATTTAATAATAAACCGAAAAATATTCATTATTATCAAATAATTACCATTAATAAATAGAAATAGTTTTTTTAATAATGAATAACTAATACTAATATTCAATAATCGATAATAACATTTAATATCTACTAGTTAACTTTCGATAATTAGTAATTCGTTATTATGAAAAAAACATTTTCAGATTTTTTTAAATTAAAAAATAGTACGATTCAAAAGTATACTTCATACTCATTTAATATTTATTATTCAATAGTTATAATTGGTAATTATATTTAATATTAATATGTAAAAAATGATAAATAATAATTAGTAAATAAAAATAATATTGGTTATTTACTAATAATAATTAAAATTAAATTATTAAGAAATAATAATTATTAAAAATTTACGGTATTTTATAATACTATTAAATGATTAAATTTATTAATTAAAATTAAGAGGTAATATTTAATATCTAATACTTAATAATTATAGTCGATATTTATATTCAATATTTAAAAGGTAATAATTAATAAGTAATATTGATTATTTAATAATTAATATCAAATAATTTTAAATTAAAATTAATAATTTTAAATTAAAATTAATAATTTTATTTAATATTCAATATTTTGTTAAAAATTTTGAATTTTCTAAAATACATTAGTCATAACTGGTATTTTGTAATTCAAGATAGTAGTTTAAAATTAATAGTTTATTAATTAATTAATAACTAATTATTAATAATTGTATCATAATCAATACTAATATTATTAGTTAACAATAAAAGTTAATAATCATGATGTGATATTTGGTATTTATTTATTAATTTTAATAAAAAAATTCGCAAAGCCGACCGGTTTTTTATAGTATTCCGTAACACTTATTATTATAACAAATAATAGTTATAGTGCGTACATGAGATTGTCAGACTGCTAGTTCGGTTTTTAGAGTGGACCAGCCACTACATACAAATTTTTTAGTGGTCCGTCCACTCCAACTAATCTACGTTACAACACATGAGCTAGTAATGCGTACTAGACTACTCATTTCACACTCAATGTAGTGAGTAATTACATTCTGTCTTACAAATAATATAAAACAGTAAATACATATTCCAAGGAAACAAGGACACACAATAGTAAAATGAAACAACTTTTCACAGCAGCGCCTTACTTCTTTAATGACATCAGATCAATACAAGCTCCATGCCAACTCAGATATGAACAGCAAACCAAGCGCGTACAGTACCTTCCAAAAAACTAGGTATTTCAAGCCATAAAAAATGGTAGCTAGGTTTCCATGAATATTGACATGACAAAACAATAAATTACATTAGGAGGCATTCCTTTTGAAGTAGCAGTAGGGAGTCACGATAAGATTGGCCAAGCTTAGTTGGGATGTGAGAGAGGGAGACAGTACTGTTCATCACTCCAACGGCCAATGTCGAGAGCAAAGCCTCACACGTATTGCCGAACGAAGCGAAGGAACAAGATGGAACCAGAACACTACACATAACTATCTAAGACTTTGTCAACACAACGACATACCATGGAAAATGACAAGCTTCAAAACACCTATGAAACCACTCAAACAGAACTACTACTCGAACCAAGGCCAAACTACAATTCATTCCAATAAGATGAAATTTTAGAACACACTGAAACCTCAAATACCCAAATCGAGCCATCACAATCTGTCCAAGGTTTAGACATACAATGACAACCCAACGATGGGCTATATACAGATACTAGTAAAAGATTAATAATTAATAGTTTTAATAAATAAATAGTAAATGGTAGTTGTAACCGCTCACATTTTACGCATTGAAGCATCGTAAAATATTTTTATTTTATTCCATGAGGGTTGGATCATTCTCATATTTTAATATATTGTTTATGGGAATGTGAGACATATCCATAATTTTTATCAATTTTGTTTGTGACCATTTTGCCCCTATCAACCTTGTATAGGAATAACTTTTGACTCGAACCGAATCAGGTGTTGAGACCTGTGCCATTGGAAAGGAAATAATGATTCTGTTTCCGTAGAGTGGTCACATTAAAGATTTGGCTCAGTTTTTTCGGAGGAATCGCTATTGTAAGTTTTTACAGTTGGATGTTCAGGTTTGGTAAGCCATAATGGGTTGATTTGGAGAGGCCCATTTGTGGACTGGTGGAGGCTATAAATAGGGGGCATGAGGTATGGAGAATAATTTACTTTCTCCATTCTCTCATTTGGAAGAGCTAAAGTTCTTCCATTTCTCCATTCTCTTAATCTTTCCACCATTAAAGTTTAGAAAATTGAAGATATACATTGTTTGAAGCTAGATCTACGCCATTCCAACGGAGAGTTCATCAAATTGAAGAGTTTGGATCAAATCCTTTACTGTTCGGATCTAGATTTAATTGTTTTTGGATTTTTTTGGGAAATTGGTTAGTGTTATGCTTCTCTCACATGGATTCAATCAAGCATATGAGTTATATGAACTTAATTTCATCATTTTAAAGTCATTTTCCTTAGATCTACATCATGGTAACACTACAAGAAAAGCTGTAAATAGCTGCAGAATTCAGCAGCGGAAAATTCGGTGGCTAAATTAGCGATGGATTTTCGTGAAATCTCCAAGGGATAATATCTAAGATTTTCTATTTCTGTTTGTTCCAAATTATTACTGTCGACTTTTGTTTTCCATCGCTAAACATTGCAAATAGCAGCACTTTAGCGACAAAAATGTTTCACTGCTAATTTCTGTTATAATTGGAGGCAGATTACTGATCGACGCTAGTCTATGAATTAGAAAAGCGCGACATTTGTAATAAATTCTGCAAGCATACAGGTGTGTAGCATACAGGTCGAACACAGAGAGGAAAGTTAAATTTTTTTATTTATATGTTTCGTGGGCGTGTTAGACGAACTTTGGAGGTTGATTTTGCAAAACAAACAAAATTAAAACTGTAATTTGATTCAGAACAGATCTAACTGAACCGACGATCAAATCACAATTTCAATGGAAAGCAAATGAAACTATGAATTAGATTTGAATCTAATCAAACCCAATTTGACCTAAGAAAATAATAAAAAGCAGAAATTGAAATTGCAGAAATTGAAATAACAAACAAGAATTAAAATTATGATTTCCGCTGAATCTAATCAGACGGTAAATCACTAATGCAAACAAGTGCAAAATACAAATAGTGTTCTACCGAATCTAATCGTATAGACAACACTAGTTGCTAAGAAAACAAAAAAATGCAGAAATTAAAAGAGAAAGAAGAACTTTTATTAGAACAATGGAATAAGAGATGAGATGACATCATTACAATGGGTATACATGTGCTTTTATAGCTGAACTGCTAAACCCTAATCAAATCTATTAATATATGGGCTTTTTTTATTCCATCAAGATTATGATAGATCCTCTTCTTATCCCTCTTTGCCATGTGTCAATCAGAAGATTTTAAGAAATCTTTTCTACAAATCTCCTTCCAAAAGCAAATATGCTAGCCCAGTATGAACATAATTAGCCTTCAATGACCACTTCTTATGCAATCTTCAGGTATATGGCATCAATTCTTCACTTTAAAGGCTGTATAAGGCTTGAACAACTCATCCGTAAAAACATCAAAATAATACCCAGCGTAATATTTATTTATATACAAAAGATAATATATAAGAGCATAAAATAAACACATTTTTATGTCAATCAAATGCCCCCACACTTATCTTTTACTCGTCCTCGAGTAAAAAGAAAGAAAACAAAGAAAATGAAAAGCTAGACTAGATAGGTCACACTTTCGTAGGAAACACGATTGTATTGAGCGTATGCAAAAAGCCGTTAAACCTCTAGGTGTCCCTAGTAGGACGAGTGGTGTCTCGTGAGGGTTTTCAGCGGATACTACCCACAAAATCCAAATGCAGTATGCTATGATTCTAATGAAACTACATGAATGCAATGGACAAATGCAAAAATAAAAACGAAAAAGACAACACGACTTATTTCAGGAAAGTGGTACAACAAATTAAGTTAATAATTTCTAACCAGTTGATTTTATTTTAGATACCTCGACTTGTCACAAATTTTCAATATAAATCAAGTTTTCAAATGTTAAATTCCAGTTTGGCCAGTTGGTTCGGTCGATAACATAGTGCAGCCATGAAATAAATTCTTAGTTTGTTTGGCACAGTTTGTAGAGTGGTATTCTAATTTTCTCATGTATGGCTAGTCAAATCAATAAGGTCAAGAAGTGTTTGGGTATCATCGCTTATTCTTTATTCTATAAAATTTTAAGATTTATGATTAAGTACATACACCTAACTAAAAAGACCAAGGTTTACCACCCATGCACTGCCTCGCGGACTAACGGAGAGTAGGTAAAGAGCTTGGCGGATTGTGCAGGCCGACTTTGACTTTGTCAACAACGTGTCGGTAATCCTTAGGTGTCCAATCTCATAAAATGAGACCAAGATATTCCAACTTTGACTTTGTCAACAACGTGTCGGATTGAGCTTGGCGGGTTTGCACACCAACGCTCGATATACAAGCAATGTTGGATACCCTTGGAATACTATTATTATTATTATCGAAAATATAAGCACAAAAGAGAGTTACGCGAATTCAACTTAACACAACTTAGTTTTAAAGATTTGACAAGCCATTATAAGTATTTTAAGTCCTTCACTTATTTAAACAAAGTCTACAATATAGAATAGATTTCATGGCCATCACCTAAGAATCTCCCTATGTACTGGTTACACTATTATCCCTCAAAATTAAACTTTTCATTATATTTCCTATTCGATCTAAGTTGAGAGAAAAAAATACTATCAACTGATTAATAATCCTTAACTTATTTTGTTGTATCAGATCCAAAATGAGTCGTATTTCAAAAAAAAAATGGTATGTTACTACGATCTAAAATGCATGATGGTCCTATTTAAATGGCTGAAAATGAAAAGGAAAATTTAAAGAAAAATAAAAATGAATGCAATGCAGACTCCCCCACACTAGAACTAAACAGTGTCCACACTGTGAACGTTTCCTAAATTTGAAAGATCGTACCCACAGGTGAATGAGTTGCAAAATTATTTGTAGAATGAAATGCAGTTTAACTATATGTAAGAATGGATCGTATTTACAATGATATATGTGTTTACGATGCATGCGATGCAAAGAATACCACCAACTTTTCCCCCTACACTTGTTTCTAGCCCTATGGGTCCCATTCCCACTGTGCCTAGGCATGTTTTCTAACAAGCAAGAGTTTTTGAAAACCATCTCATCTTTATACCTCGATTTGTAGTCCAGGAGATAAATATCTAGGGTCGTCCTAACCTGAAGTTTTCCAAACAAGCCAGCATTCCAAAAGTAGTTCATGTATTCAACAAATTTGTCAGTGTAATTTTTCAAAAATTTGTGATCGTATATAAATTCAGTGAAAGTTGAAATCTGAGTGTTGTTCAAGACTATGTGATCACATTTCTCATCATTAACTGACAATGTATTTTCGACACTGACAATCTCAAATTCGTTTGAAATTCTCTCAAAGTTAAAATTTTCGAACTCATGATGTGAATCAACTTCTTCTTCATTTGGCAACTCATCCTCATACAATCCAAAGAATTCATGTTCGTCCAAATCCATTTCCAATTTTGAGTTTTCGAAAAATTCAACATTTTCAGTTTGTTCAATTTCAAAGAATTCAAGTTTCTCGCAGCGTGAAAGAGGAAGATCAAAATCTGAGTTAAAATCTTTTTCTTGAAAAGAATTGAAATCCAAATCATTTGTTGAATTTTGAAAAACTTCATCATGATGATTATTAACAATTTCCAAAGCCGTTATTTGAAAATTTTCAATGTCAATAGAAATTGGATTATTTTCTGATTCATCGCTTGTTTGAATTTGATTTTCTTGCTCTCGTTGTTCTTTCAAAGATGTCAATAAACAAAGAAGTTCATCAGCCTTTTTATTTAGTCTTTCTTCCCTCTCTCTAAGAATGCTAAGACGATCGTTGATTTGAGAGCTCTCGTTTTGGATTTCTTGATTCTCAAAATAGTTTGAATTTTCAGAAAATTGAATTTAAGGTTGGAAATCATTTTGATTTTAAAAACTAGGTTCGTAACCAAAATTGTTGAAATTCGAGGGGAAACTGCAATTTTGGTCGTATTCAAGATGTGGATATGAGTTGTAATTTTCAAAATTATGATCGATTTGAAAATCATTTTCATATTGGTTTCCAACCCCATATTGGTGTGGATCAAAGCTATATTGGAATTCAAAACTATTTTGATATGGATGTGGCCCATAATCGAAACTATTGAAATTTGAATTGAGATCGTCATTTCGATCATAACTTTGATTTTGAAAACGTTGGTCATTTGAAGAAATTTGAAAATTGTTGGCATTGGGCTCACGAAATTTTGGAAAATTTTGCCTCATGAGTTGTAATTCAAAATCATATTCTTCAAGAGGACGTCTACTCCGACTATTATCCCACAACTCTCTCAACGATTTTTTTGAATCAGACATTGGAATGAAGTTAGGGTAAGACATGAATTATTCTCACTTCAAAATAGTATAAAAGAAAGAGTTGTGCTCTATTAATTAACTGACTCAATTGGAAGGGGGAAGAGGGTCTTATGGCCGTTCACGTATAGTATAAATACTAAGGGATACGACCAATGTTTTACGGGTAGTGTGCAACCTCTTTTGCTAATAGTTCAATAAATTGAACCACTATATATCCGCGATCCAATTATAAGAGACAGTCAAATTCACAAAACACCACTTCTCAATTATATTATTTTGAAAAATCAAAATTTTATTGTTGAAAAATGATGATATTGATGATAGTAGCAATGGAAATTTGTTCCTCACCAAATATATTCAGAAAATTCAGTCACAGAACAGACACAGAAATATAAATTGCAGAATTAAAATTTACATTCAAGCCGCTGCCCCTGCAGAAAATTTTTACAACAATTGTCTATATATTTTTTTCTGTTTCCTCTTGCAGCAGAGCACATGTAGAGTTTTAAAAGTTTTCACCTTGATCGGCAGTCCTCCAGTGAATTTGGGAAGCGCTAGCGCGTTCACACCCCACTTGGTGTGCAACCGCTCCAAACCATCTGAATCGTCCGCTGCTTTCTGTTGTTGTCCCCTTCTATTAATTGTTTGACTGCGCTGTTGTCCCCTTTTTTTTAAATTTCGGTTGTACCTGTTTTTGATTTTTTTTCTTTTTTTTAAAGAAAAGAGAATAAAAACAATCGAAAAGGAAAAAGAAAACTTGAAAAAGAAAAGGAAAAAAAAAACTGACAACTGACTCGACTAGAAGAATTTTATTTGATTGACCTTTGAATTTCTTGAATCTGTTTCTTCCTTTGCTCTTTGATTCGATCTTAATAACAAACTGAGAATGGAGATTTTTTTTCCTTTTACAAAGCAACTTCTAACTTCGATTAAAACAGCTGCTTCTCAAACAATGTAAAACGGACGCCTAAATCAAAACAAAACAATGTCCGGAGATACGCACTTACAAATCCAGAAAAGAAAAAAAAAAGTCAAAGCGCCCTTAAATGTGTAAAAACTCAGAAGAAACAGATGCCTACAGAAATGTAAACCCCCAAACTGCAGAAAAATTACGCACTCTATTCACTATTCACATGCACCAATGCAATAATGAAACCAGAAAAAAAAAAAAAAAAATCGGCCAGTCAACCCAATAACAAACCCGAATTAAGTAACTGTCCCAAAATGCAAACAAATTAATGCGTTCCCCTTTCTGTTTTGAGATCCTGCGAAAGTAAATGGAAACAAATCGCTCCTCAAAAATCACGCTCAACAAATCAACTCCTCTCAATAATTGAAAACAGCAAATCCCAATCAAAACCAAAATTTGCCCCTTAATTTTCTTTCTGCACAATAAAGTTCCCAGAAACCACAAAAATCGAGTTACGAAATCAACTTGCGTTCTCAAGCAAAATTAACCCAGCCCCTTTTTAATTCAAAACAGCTTGTATTGATTTCTCTGAAAGATTCGAAAACAAATCTCGAACTCGCCTCCTTTCTTTTTTTCTTTTTCAATCGAAGATGATTTCGATTAAGGGATCCTAGGGTTTGGACTGGTCGCTGTGATCTTGGACGCGAATTGATCGCTGCTTGGTAGGAGTTTCGGTTTGAAGCGATTTGAAATGGGAGGCTGATTGCGGTTTGGGATAGAATTTGGGTTCTCTGGTTGTGGTTTGTTGAGATAGTAGGGGTATTCAGTGATGGCAGTGGATCTGAGTGGTTTTGTGATGATGAGTATGGTGTTGTGGTGCAAAGAATATGGACGTTGAACAGCTTTCAGTGACCCCAAAAACTTGTTCAGGGTTGTTGCGTGAAGGATAACGGAGTAGGCAGATGGTTTGGTAATTGTTTGAAGAAGGCTGATGGTATTGGTCTGTCAATATTTGATTTTGGCCGATGGTTTTGAGATGATAAGGGTCGTGATTGGGGGGATGTGTGATGGTACTGACTGCGGATTGGTGGTCTTCTGAGTTGCGTTGTGAAGGACAGGCCCTGCAGTTGCGGTTGAGACTGTGGATGGACAGGGTGTTGGATATTTGGTTTATGATAGGAGATTGGTCGTGCGTAATGGGAATTTGAGTGCGAACTGGGTATTGCGAGATGAAGGGGTGTTTGTTGATGGTGGAAAACAGAATTTTTGACAGCAAGAAAAATGTGGAAGATTTGGTCGTTGATGGCAAGTTATCTATGGTGAAGATCGAGGTGTTTGCGAAGGATTTTTGCGACACAAAGAAGATCAGAACAGAAGAAATAAAAGTTGCAGAAGGACTTTTTTTCTCTTTTTTTTTTTTTTTTTTTTTTTTTGGAAAGATGGAAAACCGATGTATTGAAAATTGGAAAGAAGTAATGGAAGGACAGAAATAGATAAAAGGGAAGGAAAGAAGTAAATGAAAAGAGAAGGAAAGAAATGAAAGAAAATTGGCAAGATATTTTATTTTTTTAAAATAAGAAAAAACAAAAGGAAAACAATTAAATAAAAAAAACTAACACGAATCGGAAATTAAATAAATAATAAAATTTAATCGTTACCTCCCCGGCAACGGCGCCAAAAACTTGATCGACGCTAGTCTATGAATTAGAAAAGCGCGACATTTGTAATAAATTCTGCAAGCATACAGGTGTGTAGCATACAGGTCGAACACAGAGAGGAAAGTTAAATTTTTTTATTTATATGTTTCGTGGGCGTGTTAGACGAACATTGGAGGTTGATTTTGCAAAACAAACAAAATTAAAACTGTAATTTGATTCAGAACAAATCTAACTGAACCGACGATCAAATCACAATTTCAATGGAAAGCAAATGAAACTATGAATTAGATTTGAATCTAATCAAACCCAATTTGACCTAAGAAAATAATAAAAAGCAGAAATTGAAATTGCAGAAATTGAAATAACAAACAAGAATTAAAATTAGGATTTCCGCTGAATCTAATCAGACGGTAAATCACTAATGCAAACAAGTGCAAAATACAAATAGTGTTCTACCGAATCTAATCGTATAGACAACACTAGTTGCTAAGAAAACAAAAAAATGCAGAAATTAAAAGAGAAAGAAGAACTTTTATTAGAACAATGGAATAAGAGATGAGATGACATCATTACAATGGGTATACATGTGCTTTTATAGCTGAACTGCTAAACCCTAATCAAATCTATTAATATATGGGCTTTTTTTATTCCATCAAGATTATGATAGATCCTCTTCTTATCGCTCTTTGCCATGTGTCAATCAGAAGATTTTAAGAAATCTTTTCTACAAATCTCCTTCCAAAAGCAAATATGCTAGCCCAGTATGAACATAATTAGCCTTCAATGACCACTTCTTATGCAATCTTCATGTATATGGCATCAATTCTTCACTTTAAAGGCTGTATAAGGCTTGAACAACTCATCTGTAAAAACATCAAAATAATACCCAGCGTAATATTTATTTATATACAAAAGATAATATATAAGAGCATAAAATAAACACATTTTTATGTCAATCAATTACCAACAAATCTTTGTTGAAGCTATTCTGCAGTGGATTTCCATGGGAATTGAATGGGACAATTATGTTAATTCTTTGAAAAATAGTTTATTGTCGTTTTCATTACTAACTATTATTTAAAAAAGAACTTTGATAGTTTCTAAAATAAATTTAAAATTATTCATAATGTTTAAATATAAACTTTTGAAATTTTCAAAACCTTAAATAAATACAAAATTTTGTAAATTATTCAAAACTTAAGAAATATGAATTTTTGAAAATATTAAAGAATTTAAAAATTCAAAAACTACAAACATTACCTTAAAAGTTTATTTTAGTTAGTTGCAAATGTATATTTTGTTATAGTGATACTTATATAGGTCATTATATATAATTAATTATAATTAATGATTATTATTAAATAAATTATAATTACTACTTACTATCAATTTTAATTATAATTCATTGTTGTATTTTAGATTATTGTTAAATTTAATATTTTAAAAAAATTAAAAATTTTGAGGAAAATATTTTAATATTCAAAAAATTCAAAACATAATTTTGAAAATTTTCTAAAGTCAAATACAAAAACTTAGAATAATAGCTTTTTTTCTGCCTCAATCTTTAATCTTTTTCATTAACCTTAGTGGCGGTAATTTTTTGGTTTACTCCTCATTTTCGTGCCCCGCTTCAGTTATTTTTCGTCTCCCGCTTGTTTTCCCCTAACCCAAGATTACAAATTCCAAATCCCAAATCCCGCAGAAAATCCCAAAATAAATTGTTTCTATGTCTCTGCTTTCTCCACTAAAAATGTTGTCCATCCCCTTTCTCCATCATCTCTACATCCAAACTCAATCGCAAAGTGGAACCCACCTCCAAGTTATATGCATCGTCGCTGTCGAATCGAGCTGCCAATTCAGGTAAGTCTTCCTTCACCCTATTGGATTCTTCAAAACTACATCCGATTACCACTACCAAACCCTCAAATCCAACGTCGATCTCCTAAAACCCATCCAGCTATGTCTCACCATCTACGACCCCTATCTGAACCACTGGTTTATGTTTCAGTTCAACTTCCTCGAGTTCGACCCTTCATATGACATCTATGCCACTGATTCCAACGATCTATTGCGAGATTCTAAAATATATTTGGATATGAATCTCGAGTACAACATCCATGTTGTGAAAATTGGGGAGCTTTTGATGACTAGTGCAGTGGTGCTGAATGACTCTATGTAGTGAGTTACTTTCCATTTAGGTTATGGAGTACCAAGATATAAAATTAGTCGATTAACATGAGCTGGTGATAAGTTATTATTGTATACACAACTAAACGTTTGGTTAATAGTTTTAGAAAATATCTCAATCTTAATTTTCTACCACCAATTGTCTTGTTTCCGTTTGCCCAGATTTTCTTTGATGTTGTTGAAAGTGTAAATATTCTTGTCAACAACAATGGTCCAATAATCCGTTCTGATGTTGTTGGGAAATTAAAACTGAGAACTTATCTAAGGTACACTTGATTTTGTATATGGTCCAGTATAAAGTTGTGTAGATTATAGAGTATATTAAAATTAAAACATAGAATCAACTTCTATGATGCTTGCGGCAGTTGTGAGGTAAAATGACTTGTGATTGTTGTCTAATTATGAATTATTTGTTCAGTGGGATGCCAAAGTGTAAGCTTGGGCTTAATGACATAGTGTTGTTAGAAGCACAATGGCGAACAATTAAAGGAAAAGCGATAGACTTCGATGACATCAAATTTCATCAGTAAGCCTATTGTCTTTTATCTCAAAAATCACCAGTCAGTTTGATTTGAATTTGGGTGTTAATTATTCTTTGTTCTATAAACTATGTCAAGATGTGTGCGGTTGGCACGATTTGAAAATGATAGAGCTATATCTTTCATACCACCTGATGGAGAATTTGATTTGATGACATACTGGCTTAGTACCTAGGTATATAGTTCTTCATGTTCATTAACATTGTTACATAATCAAGCAATCAATTAATAAAATTAACAGTGGGCTTAGGCCAATTATTCCAAGCCACTATAAACTTTGTGACAATTTTACTCTTTGCATTTTCTGTTGTATCTTTCCATGATAAACGTCTGTTGTTTTTACTGATTGATTTTGTTTTCAAGTACTAATTTAATTATCCCTTTGATCCAAATATTATGGTTTAGGGCCTAGAAATGCTATTTTTAGGGCAGTTTTTCGATAGGTGCAATCAATTTCAAGCCTATAATAGATGTGCATAATATTAATCCTTTTTTACACATCCGAATGATAACCCAGTTTCCTGTAAATTCATCACCGAAAGAGCTGTTAGAAGGGCAATTTGAAAAAACTTTAATTCTTTATGGTTGTAAACAAAACTTATTAAGGGAAGATTGCACTATGAAAAAGATAGTTTTGTATCTTAGTTAAGGTTAAGATTACTGACAAGTATGGCTGCTGCGGTTGCTATGTCCACATCAGGAGTAAGAAGCGATGTTAGCTTAAACATTCTTTTTGGATGTTTTTTAATCATTCATGTTCGACAAACCGTGTTATATGGTCGTAGGCCTTTTCAAACATGTATCCTTTTAATCATGATGTTATTCAATAAATATCTAAAACAATAAAATATCACCATTACAATATTACAGAAACAAATATATAATATTAATACAGTACATTTTTGCAGCGAGGAAGATGAAAACACTAATTCATTATCACGTTAATCGATTGTGCTTTAGGCACCAAAAGCCAGGACCAACCCTGCATCTGCTCACTTAGAAAGCTCATTTGGTATGTTTTAATCATTTATTTTAGTTTCATTTTCTACAGCTATTTGAATTTCAAATGGTAATATTGAGCAACTTTATTCTCTTTAAAATCAGTAGGTTTTTATGTATGTTTTTTCCTAGCTTATTTTTCACTGTAACATTTATACCACTACAAGTAAAAATTTCTTTAGGTTGTCTTAAAAAAATGAAATGTAGTGGTAAAGAGGGTTAACGAGTTATAGTATATACAAATCCGAACATGCTAAAACCCCAACTGCAACTTCCCCCTGTGGTACCTGCAATCAACTAGAGTTTTACTTGAATGTATAATACTACCTTTTATACCAACATTCCTAAAAATCGCTATGCCTCTAACTTCCAAAAAAGAAGAAAATACTAAATATTGAATGCACCTGAACACAGTGGGGAGTGGCACAAAAACGACCTTCTTGCCATTTGAGGTCTGAAGTAGGGTTCATTTAATGGTAGTTGGTTATTGGCGGTTGTCCACCAATCGACGTGGCTGCCAGTGCCAAAGGAGGTGCTGATAGTAGCATAATTTTTTGGTCAGATGGTCCTACGATTTGGAACCTAAGTTATTTGTTGGTTATAGAATGTGGAATTTTAATTGAGTTTGAATATATATTCCTACATTTTTTTACTACAATTTAAGGGTTGGTGTCTAGTTTGAATTAACTTAAATTACTTTATTTGTTCTATTTTAATCTTTTCTTTTAGCAAGTCATAAGAATGCTTCAATACCCTGTATTGTTTTCAAGTTGTGCGAAATTCATAGCTGCATAAACGTGATCTTTTGCTGGTATCTTATCATTATTGGTTTAGGACACACGATCTCATATTTTTTCCCACTATCTAACACTAATTGGCACCACAGTATTGGCTTATTGTACGATTGGAACCAGACTAATAGTAATGGAGAGAAGGTAATGTACTACATTTTCAGAGTAATTCAAGTGGAATATGATATATTTTTCACTCAAAGTAAACCAACCATTTTTTCTCTTTTGACTCGACTCTCAAGTGAAGCTAGAAGAAGTAATGGCTTCACATCAGAGATAGTCAATGAAGACCATCCAGAAAACTCTATGACCAAACCTCTAATGCAATCCTGGATGCCTCTACCTCAAGCAAGACCCAGACATCAAAGTAGCATGCGAAACATGCACTAAGACAAACATGGTCATGTTATTTGGTGAAACTACCACTAATACTAACGTCGGCCACGAAAAGATCGTCCGTGACATCTGCAATTCGATCAGGTTCGTCTCTGATGATGTAGGTCAGGATGCCGACAACTTCAAGGTCCTGATCAACATAGAGCAACAGTCATGTGACACTGCTGAGTGTGTTAATGGTGATTTCAACAAGAAACCCGAGGATAGAGCTTGAGATCAAGGTACCATGTTCGCTTATGCCAACTATTAATCCAAAGCTTATCAATTCTATTGTTTAGTTGACTAAAAAGTGTTTAAAAGTTTTGTATCATCACGTTGGCTGAAAGTACACAACAAATAAGTTATGACTAGACGCCTCGACGATAATAAATGGTGATTACATGTGTTAAAGGGTGGTTATGGTGTGCATTTTTCCTTTATGCATATAACTACATTTCCATTCTATTATATAGGCTGTAGCATATAGCCTTGAAATTTCGTTGTGCTCTTTCAGTTTAGATTTTCTTATTCCATATAGGAATATAAAGGCAGGCCATATAATCCACAAATTTCAAGTCTATTTTAGGCTTATTGTTTTCCAATATTAATTCTTTAATACAAAACGACTGTTTTTGCATTTGTAAATGACCCCATGCATATGATACATGTTAATAGATAACATGGAATCTAAACACCAAAAATAAACATATAAGGGAGATGACTCTTGGTAGCTTTCCATCTTTTGGTTTTTGTTAAAGTGGGAATGTCAAGATGGAAATGGTTGAGCTTAAATTTTCTCAACCTATGAATAAAAGAGAATGAATTTTCGGATGGTAACCTATATTAAATAAGTCACTATTATTTTCTTATATTGAGTATGGGAACATTATCATTGGTCGGAAGAATGGTATGTATGGGTGGGGTTCTATATTCTTTTGAGTATTTGAAGCCTTCTGTTTGAAATATATGCATTCCGCAAGTTGTATAATGATAGTACATAGAATTGCATCATAAAAATCTAAAGCTTCATAAGATAATTCGTTGAACAATGAAAGCGCTATGCATAAAAATACCATAAAGCTGTTGGTACATTTTGAATACCATAGTTAAAAGGAGAAGCTACATAGAAACTATTATAATGATTGTAGATTGTATTTTGGAATACCATAAAGTTGTTAGTACAATTTGAATAACTTGGATTATAGATTGTATTTTTGAATTATTTGTGAATGCGAGCTCGCAAGTATAATGATAAATGTGCTTGTTATATATAGTTGACTACTTTTTATTCCTAAAACTTATTTAGATGTTATGTTGCAGAATTATAGGTCCAAGATCAAGGAGAAAATTGGAGGATAAGCATTCGAGCCCTGTCAGGATAGATCCATGCAGGAAATGAGAAGCTTTTTTATATAAATGTGCAGGTTCCTTTTTTTTTGAACCTTAGACATTATGATGCATAGATCCATCAACTATGTAAACATAATTTTTGTTTATGTGATATTAGTTCTTAGTTGTATCGGATATTGTTATGAATGTTGGGTGTTAAGTGAATATTTTATCAATTCTTGTACCATTTTTTATTGTTATATAATGTTCTATGACATTAATTTTTCTAGTTGATATATATATATATATATATGTTTCATTGCACGATGAGTATTGAATGTTGAGTATTGTTGAAATGAATGTATATGATGTCTAGATTGATGGTTAGACATGCTGTGACGACCCGCACTTCCACCTACTTTAAACCGACCAAAAACCCAAACCCACGATGAATAAAGGTAAGTAAAAGCACGTTTCGTTAGGGTTTATCAGAGCAAACATAGTGAAATACAAAGCTCACAGCGGAATAGATAAAATAAAATAAGAATATATTATTTCAACGGAAACATTTTTGAATAAAAAATCAGATTTTACATACTATTACTCGATAATGCTTAACATAATATACTTATAATAGGGTACGTACGACCTTCTGTAACTCCAAGTCTTCAAGCTTGAACCCAATCTCAAAAACTGAAAAACAAACTAACAGACTGCCCATGTGGAAATTATGGGCACCACAGTTAGCAAGGGAAAAACAAACTACGAGTTAGTCATGGGACTAATGTGAGAAAACTTTATTAACTAATCTTATACTTAGCCTTATTGTCAATAAGGAATCTCAGGACCACGCTGCATGTCGTGGAACAGGTTTCCTCCCAAGGATACATCCACAAATATAGTAACCATGACTAACTATAATAGCCATAAAACAGATTTGAAAACATGACTTTAGGAAAATGAACGATTATAAGCCCAAGGTCCCATCACACAATGCAAGCGCACACCGAAGGACAGGGGTTTGCCTTATAATCGCAAAACAAGCTTGATATAGTTTTAAAACCAAACCATTTGATATTATAATAATGTCTAGGGTGTGGAAAAACCTTTCGAAAATAAGTTTATAAATCTTAGCTCGCATAGTGCCCCATGCCACTATGTTCTCTACATAGGTATACAACTGAAAATCATTAAGGGTTTTGTAACACCCCACATCCGTTAGTGTCACTCACAAAGGGAATGCACTAAGTTCAGTGGAGCATTTAGGGTAAAAGATGCAGATAAATTACAAGACAGACAGAAATTAAATAGCAGAAAATAAAACTTTGCTTTATTGATAAAATAGTTTGTACAATGGTTTCTTTACAATATCAGAGTATCATCTGTCTTACAAAATAAAGAAGCATAAAAACAACATTTATATTCCCCGATTTTAGAAAGAGCCAGCCATAGCATCTGAAAAGAGAATCCAAGCAAACTTCGACAAATCTTCAAGCTGGGAAAGAGTGGCAGTCCTACTTAACCTGAGCTAAACTATTCCCTCCTTTACTACCTAGGGGGAAACGGAAGAAAAGAAGATGAAAGAAAAATAGAGTCAGACATAAAGCCTGAGTAAGTTCAGTAACTTCTAGCATGTGAACATGGAAAACAAAACGACATGAATTAACTGAATACAAGATTTTACCATGACGACAGGGTCAACAAGATTAGACAAGGTAATCACAAGATATGCTAAGATAAGATAAACTGGATACGCTTTAATACTTTCGCCGCTTCGCTATTTCCTTGTTATACTGGTTTCTATATCTCTGCACCACCTAACTAGTGTCCCAACTAGTAACGATAACGTGATCCCAATCCCAGTATTTTCCATTGCCTTCGATCATCCATTTATTATTTATTACCTAGATCTAATCTAGGGTTTTCTATCCAGTGCTTTCTAGATTCAACTAGAGTTTACGCTATCTGCTGAACGCTTCTCGGATTCAGGATTTATGCCACCTAGTCCAACTAGGGATTATGCTACCTGTCGAACGATGCCCCTAAGTCCAGGACACACTACCTAGAGTGGTATATGTTCCTATACTTCCCCACGCATGTATCGCGAATCGTCATCACTTGTCTAGATGCACATGTCCTGTAATGTGCGGTCCGAGTCCTGTGTCAGGGCAAAACAAGGAATACAAAACTCGGTCGTGAGCTTTCAGATATCTGCCGATGCAGATGCTAAGGTCTGTTTTTATATCAGTGGCTATGGTCCCACTTGACCCCTCCCTCAACCAATGAAAGGCACACCTTGTAAAATGAGAACTATACGCCGGCCCCCGGTGCCCCACTATCCTATGGCCATCCTCACCCATAACTAGATAGCAAGTATATGGTCTTTTGGAGTTCTCCGCCTTTCCGCTTCACGTATCTCGATTGACTGAAGATGGATGGTAGACGACGAGTTGCTATCACAGGGCTACCGTTCTCTCGCCGAATCACGCCGGTCCATCCTAGTCTTTAGGTTGCCATGTATTGCAACCAAGGCATACCCCTGGTTCTTCTACGCAGACCTTAACCTCTATGGGCCCAGGCGGATCATCTACAGCCTCACAGAGGGATACCAAGAGTACCCTCACGTCCCCTCGAAGCCTCGGGCTTCGTAACCCAATTCGTTGGAGCCTCCTTTTTACTCAGACGGACGTTCACACCTCCTCGTGCAATACTAAGAATTACTACTTAGTTTCACAAACTAAGATTTACCACTTAGTTTCTAGAATCGTTGTTTCCTTAACTAAGGTTTACTTAGTTCTCTTTCCCGCTAGTTTAGATTGGTTAAGTGTCATAGTCAATTCAAGCTAACTTAACCCTCCTTATTTATCCTGTTAAACTGGTTAAGTGTTGTCAATAACTCATGTTGACTTAACCCTACCACAAACCAAGTTGTATTGGTTAAGTATTTATTACTTAACCCTAACCATTCACCATGTGTTGGTCAAGTGTTCCTTTATAACTTAACCTTGCCCGTCTGTTTTAACTAACATGTTATTATTAATGGTCAAGTATTATCCCTTCATGTTCTAGACTTAACCCCATTCCTTTATCACAACCTGATGGTTAAGTGTTCAAGTTTACTTAACCCTGCGGTCTAGCCTAGCTAACATATCAAATTGGCTAAGTGTATTAGATTTTACTTAACCCCAACCTCTAGTCTAGTTAACAAATTAATTTGGCTAAGTGTATTAACTTTTGACCCCTACAATCTCGTTTTGCTACATTGAGTTTGGTTAAGTGTCTCTATGGACTTAGACCTCCCATTCTAGCTTAACTGTGTTTAAATTGGTTAAGTGTTCCTATGGACTTAACCCTCCCATTCTAGCTTAACTGTATGGCCCTAACCCCACTCACCAGTCTAGTTGTCATTTTAAATTGGTTAAGTGTCTTAGTGAATTTAACCCTACCATTCTTGTTCTAGCTTTAATTAAATGAATTAAAGCCGCTACCACTCACATTAGACAGGTATTGTTGCGACTACTGGATGTGCCGGTTGGTTCCGGGCAGGTTTACATCGCAACTCAGTCTAACCTCGGGTTGGGCATATTCGTGTTTTCTAAGTTCAAAAGGGGTTTTGATTAGTTTTCAAATCAGGTTTTGAAAGTAACCATCCCGTCCGTCGGATCAGTTAGGGATAGCCAGGGAGAGCAGGAAACTTGTATTTTCCAAACTCAAGCCTAGACACTATCCTCTCTGTCACCCTAGAACTTTCTGGTGTTTCATTAAAAGAGATGTCGTTTAACAAACCTTTAATTTGTCTAAGTTTACATTTCTCATTTAGAACAAATTCTATAAGTAAATTATTCCATATACTTATTTCCTAATTCTCCTTTTAATGTAAATTGTCTACATTCATTCTTATGGCCCATATTCCCTCTAAATCATGTTTATGCTTTTTGGTATGTAAACTATACCAAATCAAGTGTAATTAACCATGATTTTGCTAATCCTGACAATTACTCCCAATTATGACCAATTTCAAGTTTATTCCAATATACTTATCGAGCCAAATTAGCTAATCCAATTCTGATTTAACATTCTAATTCACGTCAAACTAGACTTATTACTCTAGTTCACTATTCATGTAAATACTAGATTTACACGTCAATACAAGATTCAAATTACACATTCTATAATTTATGTCAAATTTATCCAATTTGCATTCCTATGTACATGCCATAGTACATGTTCCCAATTTATGCCAATTTCCAAGTTCAACTACGTTTTAGTAAATTTCATATTTTGCCCCAAATCGCATTCCCACCGTTCGTACAATCGTGTTTCAATCTAGATTATAGATAAATCTAGATTCGTAGCAAATAGGGAATGAACCAAAGATTGCTATGAAAAGGATAGATACAACAACTGGCATAAAATGGTTTTGAATAACGACGTAGGTTCAAGAACGTGGGTAGACCTAACTTAATAGGTAAATTCCCAAGGTCTAAAACCAAAGAAAACCAAGGACAGGCAGAATAAATAATCGGGTTTAGACCCAATCTCATAATCACAAAGCTTAAACAATACTTTCCTAATCATGAATCATAGGTGTTTAATCACAGATGTCCTTGTTATGTCAAAGGCAATAGTTTATGTTTTCTAATCAAAGGCATAGGCTTAGTCAAGGAAATAATCCTCATAGTCACAGTCACAGTTATAGGCAATGTTCATAGTCATAGGCAATGTCCAAAGTCATAGGCAATGTTCATAGTCATAGGCAAATGCTCATAGTCATAGTCTTATTTGTCCTCGAATCATAACAGTTCTTAATTAGGTTCAAGAATGTAGGAACTGATTCGAATAGAGAGAGAGATTTGGCATATTCTTTTATTCCTTTAATTTCATGTCACGAACAAAGAAAAACGTTCAAATATAAAAATAACTGACTTACAGAGATTAGATTAGAACAGAAAGATGGCGTTGCTAAGATTCGTAGAAAAACAGTCGTTGAAGTCGTTTGAACCTCCTCTTGAATCCTAGCTTGACTTGAACCTCTTCTTGAAAATCTTTTAGCAGCATTTCCTCGTCTTGGTTTATTTTATATATATTATTTTATTTATATATTTTAGAGGAAGAGGAGGAGGAGCCATGACTAACAAGAAACTTCGCAGCATAAGGGTAGAAAAGAATTGTGAATAGAGAAGAAGACCATGGCTGTTTATATAGTTGCTCAAGACCTTATCGTACACGCAGCGCTGAGTCAGCATTGAACCTAGTTAAGAAAATAGTCCAGGCTCGCAGATGAATCTAGCCAAATCTTATCGTACATGCAGTGCTGAGTTAGCATTGGGTCCCACAAGCTGTTTTGGCGCAGAAATTTGAATTTTGAACTTTTGAATTCCTGGAATTTATTTAACTGTTTTATTCACATGAAATATTCTTATATGTATACAATTCCTTTAACGACCATTTTACGCGTATATATATATATATATATATATATATATATATATATATACATACGCACGACTTTCATTTTATTTCCAAAATTCAAACGATGTTGCACCGTTATTTAATTCTTGCCATATTTCATTTACTATAGCCTTATCTTAAATTTTATCTTTCGTATACATATATTTCTGCATATATATATATATATATTCTCATGTATATACATATATTTTCTTTATTTCCTTATATGTATGTTCTTATCCTTTCAAATTTTGAGTTTGTATATGTACATATATTTGCATGTTCAGTTGGCCCTCTTTAAAACAGAGATAAAAATTATACTGCCGCCGGGGTTCGAACCCCCGACCTCCATGTTACAAATCCAATGCCTTAACCAACTGAGCTACAAAATCTTTTGTTAATAAGTCTTAGAACAATGATAATTATTGTTCTTTCATTACTTCTCTTTTTCATGTTAGTTACAATACTTAAATTAAACCAATGCATGAATCTTTTTCTGTTAATGTTAATGCATTATGTTTGCAAATCAGTGCATGCAACATATTTACATCGCATGCAACCAATCTTTTTTTTTCATATATTAATTAATTTTCATTATACATCACCATATTAATCCTATCTGTGGATATATACACATTTTTAATTACGTTAAAAATACGGGGTGTAATATTCTCCCCCACTTAAAAGGATTTCGTCCCCGAAATCTTCTAGTTAGGAAGAATGTGTCTTACCATCCAATCACCCATCTACTCAACCATCCAATCACAGGCATCCATTGTCCTTAAAAGATTTCTAATGCTTTCATGTTCATATGCAAAGTGTGTGTATATGTCTTTATCTACTGTAAAATCAGGCGGTCTACTGATTCAGTCGACCTCCTTAATGCGAATCATGTCGGTGCCATGCGTCCAATCATGTATGCAAGCATCCCTAGTTACGTAAATACTATATGCGTGCACAGCCATTCATCCATATGCAACATCCATATGATAACATATCAGGTTCAACTTAAATACATATCTGTAAATGCAATATGAAAACGTCTGAACTAATCTAGTGTCTAATACGTATGCATATGCATTCACAAGCAACCACTTGCAACCATCAACCATAACATGTTTCAAATACATGTTTACATCCATTGGCTTCTTCCTATGGATCGAAGATACGACCTAGGTGATATACTTTGGAAAGAGAGAAACAATTATGCGCAAAGCTCCTAAACAAAGAAATCAAGTATACACCCTTAAGAAAAAGGGTATGACGCTAGTATCTAGCCTTCTTGAGCTTTACTCCACTATATCTTAACTAATTTAACTTTACGATTGTGAAGTTCCGGATCTCCATTTCCAAAATAAACAGATGTCAATCACGGCGCCAAGTATATGTACTAAGATGATTAGAGGTCTCCCTCTTAGCTTATCCATCACGCCATAACTATGAGAGTCAAAATATCACTCCGTACTTTTTAGAGTACCTGCCACAACTATTCATCTTTCACGCAAACCATCCAAACCGAACTCGACATTCCTCAAGTACAAGCCCCAAAGGCCTAAACCAATATCAGACAAACACCCAAGGAATATCTCTTCCGAATTTAGACGATCCTCGTGAGATGATATAAGCAAACCCGATAGCTATCCCCAAATCCCTACTAACCAAAAATAAACTGGTCGGACCACCAAATGGGATTTGAGACTCTAGTGGGATCTTTCTACTATACAAGTACTATGGTGTAGAGACTCAACTATGGAAGCGGATATGAATAAATGCGAAGCGCTAAAACCAAAGGAAATAGTACGAACAGCAAAACTAGACTCTTCCAACAGAATTTTACTACCTTTCTCCTAGGTACGCTTAGTAGTGAAAGTATGTACTTGCCCTTCTGAAAATCTTGTCCTCGTTCTTGCCCTTGTCCTTAAGTATATGCCCTATCATACCCTAGTAAAGATACTTCTTCTTGTCTTAGGTTTTATGATTTCTTCCTCCTTCGTGTGCTAAGTCTACATCCATGAATTCCTCATCCTAGGGTTATGCTCCTTAGCCAAACTCCTCATCCCCTTCCGTTTGTAGTCATGTTGACAAATCTCTCGAAAACTACCTCCATCGTCCGGAAAACCTTATAAGCTTTGAAAGAAAACTGCCCGTAGATGAAACAACTACGGCTATGGATGGAAGCCGGGCACTACTTTGCCCTTCGATGAGGTTACCTCCCAGAAAGCCAGGAGCCCCAGAGACTCAAGAAAGAAGGAGACAAGAATTTAAACGGAGGAAGAGAAGATAGTGCGTATGGCTTTGGGGAATATGCCTTTAAAACAAATCTCTTCTTTTGAAAATGCTTCTTTTAAAACCGTTTGAAAATAATTTTTCAAATCCTTTATCCGATCTGGTAACCTTCAGCTCTGATACCACGTGTAACACCCCACATCCGTTAGTGTCACTCACAAAGGGAATGCACTAAGTTCAGTGGAGCATTTAGGGTAAAAGATGCAGATAAATTACAAGACAGACAGAAATTAAATAGCGGAAAATAAAACTTTGCTTTATTGATAAAATAGTTTGTACAATGGTTTCTTTACAATATCAGAGTATCATCTGTCTTACAAAATAAAGAAGCATAAAAACAACATTTATATTCCCCAATTTTAGCAAGGGCCAGCCATAGCACCTGAAAAGAGAATCCAAGCAAACTTCGACAAATCTTCAAGCTGGGAAAGAGTGGCAGTCCAACTTAACCTGAGCTAAACTATTCCCTCCTTTACTACCTTGGGGGGGGGGGGGAACGGAAGAAAAGAAGACGAAAGAAAAATAGAGTCAGACATAAAGCCTGAGTAAGTTCAGTAACTTCTAGCATGTGAACATGGAAAACAAAACGACATGAATTAACTGAATACAAGATTTTACCATGACGACAGGGTCAACAAGATTAGACAAGGTAAGCACAAGATATGCTAAGATAAGATAAACTGGATACGCTTTAACTCTTTCGCCGCTTCGCTATTTCCTTGTTATACCGGTTTCTATATCTCTGCACCACCTAACTAGTGTCCCAACTAGTAATGATAACCAATCCCAGTATTTTCCATTTCCTACGAGCATCCATTTATTATTTATTACCTAGATCTAATCTAGGGTTTTCTATCCAGTGCTTTCTAGATTCAACTAGAGTTTACGCTATCTGCTGAACGCTTCTCGGATTCAGGATTTATGCCACCTAGTCCAACTAGGGATTATGCTACCTGTCGAACGATGCCCCCAAGTCCAGGACACACTACCTAGAGTGGTATATGTTCCTATACTTCCCCACGCATGTATCGCGAATCGTTATCGCTTGTCTAGATGCACATGTCCTGTAATGTGCGGTCCGAGTACTGTGTCAGGGCAAATCAAGGAATACAAAACTCGGTCGGGAGCTTTCAGATATCTGCCGATGCAGATGCTAAGGTCTGTTTTTATTTCAGTGGCTATGGTCCCACTTGACCCCTCCCTCAACTAATGAAAGGCACACCTTGCAAAATGAGAACTATACGCCGGCCCCCGGTGCCCCACTATCCTATGTCCATCCTCACCCATAACTAGATAGCAAGTATATGGTCTTTTGGAGTTCTCCGCCTTTCCGCTTCACGTATCTCGATTGACTGAAGATAAATGGTAGACGACGAGTTGCTATCACAGGGCTACCGTTCTCTCGCCGAATCACGCCGGTTCATCCTAGTCTTTAGGTTGCCATGTATTGCAACCAAGGCATACTCCTGGTTCTTCTACGCAGACCTTAACCTCTATTGGCCCAGGCGGATCATCTGCAGCCTCACAGAGGGATACCAAGAGTACCCTCACGTCCCCTCGAAGCCTCGGGCTTCGTAACCCAATTCGTTGGAGCCTCCTTTTTACTCAGACGGACGTTCGCACCTCCTCGTGCTATACTAAGAATTACTACTTAGTTTCACAAACTAAGATTTACCACTTAGTTTCCAGAATCGTTGTTTCCTTAACTAAGGTTTACTTAGTTCTCTTTCCCGTTAGTTTAGATTGGTTAAGTGTCATAGTCAATTCAAGCTAACTTAACCCTCCTTATTTATCCTGTTAAACTGGTTAAGTGTTGTCAATAACTCATGTTGACTTAACCCTACCACAAACCAAGTTGAATTGGTTAAGTATTTATTACTTAACCCTACCCATTCACCATGTGTTGGTCAAGTGTTCCTTTTTAACTTAACCTTGCCCGTCTGTTTTAACTAACATGTTATTATTAATGGTCAAGTATTATCCCTTCATGTTCTAGACTTAACCCCATTCCTTTATCACAACTTGATGGTTAAGTGTTCAAGTTTACTTAACCCTACGGTCTAGCCTAGCTAACATATCAAATTGGCTAAGTGTATTAGATTTTACTTAACCCCAACCTCTAGTCTAGTTAACATATTAATTTGGCTAAGTGTATTAACTTTACTTAACCCCTACAAGTCTCGTTTTGCTACATTGAGTTTGGTTAAGTGTCTCTATGGACTTAGCCCTCCCATTCTAGCTTAACTGTGTTTAAATTGGTTAAGTGTTCCTATGGACTTAACCCTCCCATTCTAGCTTAACGGTATGGCCCTAACCCCACTCACCAGTCTAGTTGTCATTTTGAATTGGTTAAGTGTCTTAGTGAATTTAACCCTACCATTCTTGTTCTAGCTTTAATTAAATGAATTAAAGCCGCTACCACTCACATTAGACATGTATTGTTGCGACTATTGGATGTGCCGGTTGGTTCCGGGCAGGTTTACATCGCAACTCAGTCTAACCTCGGGTTGGGCATATTCGTGTTTTCTAAGTTCAAAAGGGGCTTTGATTAGTTTTCAAATCAGGTTTTGAAAGTAACCATCCCGTCCGTCGGATCAGTTAGGGATAGCCTGGGAGAGCAAGAAACTTGTATTTTCCAAACTCAAGCCTAGACACTATCCTCTCTGTCACCCTAGAACTTTCTGGTGTTTCATTAAAAGAGATGTCGTTTAACAAACCTTTAATTTGTCTAAGTTTACATTTCTCATTTAGAACAAATTCTATAAGTAAATTATTCCTAATTTGCTTATTTCCTAATTCCCCTTTTAATGTAAATTGTCAACATTCATTCTTATGGCCCATTTTCCCTCTAAATCATGTTTATGCTTTTTGGTATGTAAACTATACCAAATCAAGTGTCATTAACCATGATTTTGCTAATCCTGACAATTACTCCCAATTATGGCCAATTTCAAGTTTATGCCAATATACTTATCGAGCCAAATTAGCTAATCCAATTCTGATTTAACATTCTAATTCACGTCAAACTAGACTTATTATTCTATTTCACTATTCATGTAAATACTAGATTTACACGTCAATACAAGATTCAAATTACACATTCTATAATTTATGTCAAATTTATCCAATTTGCATTCCTATGAACATGCCATAGTACATGTTCCCAATTTATGCCAATTTCCAAGTTAAACTACGTTTTAGTAAATTTCATATTTTGCCCCAAATCGCATTCCCACCGTTCGTACAATCGTGTTTCAATCTAGATTATAGATAAATCTAGATTCGTAGCAAATAGGGAATGAACCAAAGATTGCTATGAAAAGGATAGATACAACAACTGGCATAAAATGGTTTTGAATAACGACGTAGGTTCAAGAACGTGGGTAGACCTAACTTAATAGGTAAATTCCCAAGGTCTAATACCAAAGAAAACCAAGGACAGGCAGAATAAATAATCGGGTTTAGACCCAATCTCATAATCACAAAGCTTAAACAATACTTTCCTAATCATGAATCATAGGTGTTTAATCACAGATGTCCTTGTTATGTCAAAGGCAATAGTTTATGTTTTCTAATCAAAGGCATAGGCTTAGTCAAGGAAATAATCCTCATAGTCACAGTCACAGTTATAGGCAATGTTCATAGTCATAGGCAATGTCCAAAGTCATAGGCAATGTTCATAGTCATAGGCAAATGCTCATAGTCATAGTCTTATTTGTCCTCGAATCATAACAGTTCTTAATTAGGTTCAAGAATGTAGGCACTGATTCGAATAGAGAGAGAGATTTGGCATATTCTTTTATTCCTTTAATTTCATGTCACGAACAAAGAAAAACGTTCAAATCTAAAAATAACTGACTTACAGAGATTAGATTAGAACAGAAAGATGGCGTTGCTAAGATTCATAGAAAAACAGTCGTTGAAGTCGTTTGAACCTCCTCTTGAATCCAAGCTAGACTTGAACCTCCTCTTGAAAATCTTTTAGCAGCATTTCCTCGTCTTGGTTTATTTTATATATATTATTTTATTTATATTTTTTAGAGGAGGAGGAGGAGGAGCCCTGACTAACAAGAATCTTTGCAGCATAAGGGTAGAAAAGAATTGTGAATAGAGAAGAAGACCAGGGCTGTTTATATAGTTGCTCAAGACCTTATCGTACACGCAGCGCTGAGTCAGCATTGAACCTAGTTAAGAAAATAGTCCAGTTCGCAGATGAATCTAGCCAAATCTTATCGTACATGCAGTGCTGAGTCAGCATTGGGTCCCACAAGCTGTTTTGGCGCAGAAATTTGAATTTCGAACTTTTGAATTCCTGGAATTTATTTAACTGTTTTATTCACATGAAATATTCTTATATGTATACAATTCCTTTAACGACCATTTTACGCGTATATATATATATGCGCACAACTTTCATTTCATTTCCAAAATTCAAACGATGTTGCACCGTTATTTAATTCTTGCCATATTTCATTTACTATAGCCTTATCTTAAATTTTATCTTTCGTATACATATATTTCTTCATATATATACATATATTTTCTTTATTTCCTTATATGTGCATTCTTATCCTTTCAAATTTTGAGTTTGTATATGTACATATATTTGCATGTTCAGTTGGCCCTCTTTAAAACAGAGATAAAAATTATGCTGCCGCCGGGGTTCGAACCCCCGACCTCCATGTTACAAATCCAATGCCTTAACCAACTGAGCTACAACGTCTTTTGTTAATAAGTCTTAGAACAATGATAATTATTGTTCTTTCATTACTTCTCTTTTTCATGTTAGTTACAATACTTAAATTAAACCAATGCATGAATCTTTTTCTTTTAATGTTAATGCATTATGTTTGCAAATCAGTGCATGCAACATATTTACATCGCATGCAACCAATCTTTTTTTTCATATATTAATTAATTTTCATTATACATCACCATATTAATCCTATCTGTGGATATATACACATTTTTAATTACATTAAAAATACGGGGTGTTACAGGTTTCGTATTGGAAGTAGGATTTTCGTCTACGAGCCTTGGCTAAGAATCTTCCCAGTCCGATTCGGATCCCCCAGCTAGGTTCCAGGATTCCGTCTGGCTCCTTTAGAGCGGCAGAGTCGGTCCACCCTACTTCGTTGATTAAAGTAGCAGCTTGAACATAACGTCCCTCAGTATGTGTGTAGACTGTCATCTAGATATATTGACCTAGTCCGAGGCGCCTCATCCAACAAACCACATAAGTAAATGCCTGGGCTCCATACCTTGGCGTTACCTTTTGCTAGATGGAACGTTAAGTCCCTACCCTCGCGGTCTACAATCCTGTTTCGACTCATTCCGGGTTGTGAGGTCTACGAGGTCACATCATACCCAAATCTTTGCATTTAAGCCATGCTTTGGTCTTCAACCACGAGACCCTGCTTTTCAATAAAAGCCTTGATCGTTTCCACTTATCATGCCACACTATCATTCTTTAAAACACAAACTGCTATTCACCAACATACAACCTTTGAGCTCGTAAGTCTCAAAAAGGGGTGTTAAACAAGAGAATAAATTCACCACCACCAAATAGAAGTATGTTTAGTAAATGTCAGTCTATATTTTACAAAATACAGTGTTAGACACGAAATCCATCAACAAGTCCATTCCGGGAATAGGAACGAAACCGAAGGCAGTTGATTCCACGTCCCCAACTTGGAATGCAAGCCCTTGCAAACCAAATCGCTTCAAGTACGGTCAGATTATGCTGTCACTTTAACCTCATATGGGCCGTCACCCAAGGCATCAAGAGACCATCCATCCGATGTGAAGAAATTTGGGTCTTCTACAATCGTCGTCGATATCTTGACATCAGCATCACGTCGTATAATCATTTGGAATGGGTAAAAACCCGGCCTTTTCAAATAATTAACGCAATTTTAATAATACAATTATGGAATACACAGGCTTTCATCTAGTTTCCTTCCGCCTTGGATTTGTTAATTAAATTTCTTTAAACCATTCTCAAATTATCTTTAACGAAATCCATATTTCCCCCACAAATATTTACTTATAGTTTGGAAAACAGTTCGCGGGTTAAATTTCAAAATAGATTGCTTTCAAAGAAAGTGAATATCGTTTCAAAGGTGTTACAAAACCGTTATCTTAACTACTTTGATCAAAATATCGTTCATCTTAGCAAAAACTTAAACTTTACAGTTCAAAACAGTTTTCATAATTTATACTAATTTTACAAAAAAAAACCATATTTTTAAAACATTTAAAATAAATGTTTATAGTTACGGCCGACGACTGCTCTTACAACGACCTTTTCAAAACGGTTTTAAATATAACTTCAAAATTATAATTCGAAATTAAAATATGCTTTCACTCATTCGAAAGCTCTCGTAAATAGGAATCATATGCACTTTGATTCCTGGAAATTCGATTTAAATTGCGAAAGTTATAAGCGTTTAAATTTTGCAACTAAAATGTGCGACAAACACTATTTTGATTGTAATTCTGTGATACTTCAAAATACCTTGGAAAGTCATTATATACTTATATAAATCATTTAAACTAACTTTCCAAATCATGTAGGGTTTGAAACTCAACTTTTATTTTTCACTAATAAATTAAATCCTAATTAATTTCTAAATTTAAATAATTTCAAATCAGAATTTTAATTAACCATACCATGTGTCAGATCAGTTAGGGATAGCCAGGGAGAGCAAGAAACTATATTTTCCAAAACCAAGCCTAGACACTATTCTCTCTGTCGTCCTTGAATGTTTTGGTATTTATTTATTCATTTAAAGAGACTTTATCATAAATTTTTATCCTTCAACTTCAAAAATATTGCTTCTAATTACCAAGGAGATTGGCAGATCACCAATGTTATACCATAGTTGTTGTGTCATGGTGTGTGCGAAACAACAACCATTATAAACATTCATAGCAACCATCATTAACATAATTAAATAATAACTATGCACAAGGTTTATAACACCAGCGCTTAATTGTTTGTGTGTTCTAAACTACACAACCATCATCCATCATAACAAACATCTTACATGCAATCATTAAATCAAGCAACAAAAACCCTTTAAAATTTCAGTTTTTCTCACCATGTGAAGTCCAGGCTTTGCCTAAGGGTCCCTGGCTCCTAGTCTTGCCCTCCGTTCTCCTTTTCTTCCTTTTCCTTTGCTTTATTTTTTTTATTTTTTTGTTAATGAATTTCGGCCATGGCCATGAGCTTAAGGGAGAGGGAGGAAGAAGTAGATGGAAGCGAGATTAAAGTGGAGGGGGAAGGTCCTTTTATAGCTTAGAAAGTCACATGGATTGGTGACATGTCACAAATCTAAGGGAAGAGAAATGAATGGCTTAGATTCATCTTTACCCATTTTCATACTAATCCAAAAGCGTGCTTTCTCATGCGTTTTCTCATTGACTTTCCGATCTCATTTCGGAGTACCAAACGATAACGGTTTTAAGAAATTCTTCAACCATATTGTCTGGTTTCTAACGTACTTCAATTCTATGTGTTCAAACCCAAAACCAGATTTCATTTGCATTTTCAAACAATTTATTTTAATTTTGTTTTCTTAATAACTTTCTGTATTCGATACCGGATTTCCCCAGACTTCATTCACAGCTAATATTCTATGTTCTAAATTTTTCTGGATAGGTCTCAGGTTCTACTTTTGCCATTAGCACTATGAAATTCCAATTACCATCAAAATTTAGTTCAAAATTTGGCCTTTTATTTTTCCTTTTGCACATACAAATTTCGTTCTACGTGAAACTTCCCTAAGTATTAAAATTCAATATTCTGGATCCAACGGAGGTGGTCTCACGATTTAGCGATATTCCGTTCCCAATATATCCTCAAATCATTCGTTTTTAGTTCAAATTTTGAATCTATTGCGAATTTAACATACCTAACAGATGTCATTTTCGACATCATTTCGTATTTAATGAAACTGATTCCATCGAAATCCGAGTTCGTTATTACTACTTCCTTTGTAAACGTACTATTTTTAACCCAAAAATTCATTCTTTTTTGTCTATTTCAATTTTATTCCTGCCCAAATCCAAATTAATTCTGATCTTTTGGAAATTTTAATTTGGTTCCAAATTTTGGGGTCGTTACATTCTCCGCCACTTAAAATGATTTCGTCCTCGAAATCGAAGTTGGAACTAATGGTCGTATACTTAACCAATACCTTGATTATTAACCCTAGAGCTTTATTGGTTAACTCCACTATTTGATTTATCTTTTTATTCATTGGGCATAGGACTGCATAATGCACCTCTTTATAACTTCAAGAACCCATAAAGTTTCCTTTACTCTTTTCCCTCCTAGAGTAGCTACAAATATAATTGTATTGGTCCAGCCTATTTTCTCCTTCTATTTGCTCATAAATCCTTTTCGCTTGTTTTCGACTCATTATCTTAGGTTTAATTCCAAATTGACCATAGTTATCCACACCCTACAACATTTATCATTTTACCAAAAAAATATAGTTTTTTTACCAAATGCCTCGAATGTCCAAAATCATCGAGAACTCAAATTTCTTAATTAGTTATACTAATTATTATCTCCAGCAATCAAATAGTGGATTAAATTTTCCAAAACAAAACTTCCATCAAAACATATACCCCTTCTTATGAAAATATACTTTTGGACAAAATTATTTCATTCATCCATAAAACTGGGTTAGATTACTCTGTTCAAGTGTTCAGAAACACCCACCAATACAATGAGCTCTTACTGCAACGACCAATGCTCATAACCTACATAAAAAATTAATCTAACACAAAACCATTTGTATATCAAATTACAAATATGTCTCTCATATAATCATATATATGTATGTATATATACATACACTCACAACTCATTCTAGGGTATTACTAACCCTATTTCTAATGAGTTACTTGTCCTAAGATACTTCTGATCTTTTCTCTGGCAAGTCTGTATCCCACAGAGCCAAGGTTTATCTAACCAAAGCTCTGATACCAACGGTGATGACCCGCACTTCCACCTACTTTAAACCGACCAAAAACCCTAACCCACGATGATTCAATGTAAGTAAAAGCACGTTTCGTTAGGGTTTATCAGAGCAAACACAACGGAATACAAAGCTCAAAGCGAAATAGATAAAATATAATAAGAATATATTATTGCAGTAGAAACATTTTTTAATAAAAAAAATCTGATTTTACATACCATTACACCATAAAGACTTAACATATTATACCGATAATAGAGTACGCCCGACCTTCGTATGAAACTCCATCTCTATCTAGAACTCCAAGTCATCAAGCTTGTACCCGATCTTGAAAACTGAAAAATAAACTAACAGATTGCCTATGTGGAAATTGCGGGCACCCGCAGTTTGCAAGGGAAAAACAAACTATGCGCCAATCATGGAACTGGTGTGAGAAAACTTTATTAACTAATCTTGTACTTAGCCCTATTTTGAATAAGGTATCACAAGACCACGTCGCATGTAATGGGTTTCCTCCCAAGGATACATGCACAAATATAGTAACCATAACTAACTATAATAATCACAAAACAGATTTGAAAACAAGACCTTAGGAAAATGTACAATTATAAACCCTAGGTCCCATCACACAATGCAAGCGCACACCAGAGGATAGGGGTTTGCCATATAATCGCAAAACAAACTTGATATAGTTTTAAAACCAAACCATATTATATTATAATAATGTCTTAGGTGTGGAAAAATCCTTTTGAAAATAAGTTTATAAACCTTAGCTCGCATAGTGCCCCACCCCACTATGTTGGCTACATAGGTATACAACTGAAAATCGTTAAGGGTTTCGTATTGGAAGTCAGATTTTCGTCTAAGATCCTGGGATAAGGAGCTTCCCAGTCCGATTTGGGACCCCAGCTAGGATCCAGGATCCTGTCTGGCTCCTTTAGAGCAGCAGGCTCGGTCCACCCTACTTCGTGGATTAAAGTAACAGCCTGAACATAAAATTCTGAATAGTCGCTATGGAATTCAGGCCCTTAAAAATGGAAATTTTGCAAACGATCTCGGATTTCGACGAAACCACTTTTGTTGGATCCGTGGTGTCAAGTTATTGCTAGATTCCAGTTTTCATAATTTTTCGAACTAATATTTGAGCGTGGCAAAGGAAAACGCGTTTGACCAGTTTCAGTTGATTTTAATCGACTGGAAAATTGCCATTTTTCAAACGGTCTCAGAATTCGACGAAACTAGTTTAGTTAGGACTGTATCGTCAATATGAAGCTAGAAAATATTTTTTGGGAATTTTTCTAGTTAATATGTGGCCCTGGTAAATTGAAATGTACGTTTAAAATTGAATATACAGAGTTATATTTTGATTTTGACGGAAACTGATCGAAACGATTGAATTAGCCTACAATACAAATCCCATTGTGTTCGGAATGGGGGTAATACGCTAGGGACGACAGTCAGTGGGTTCGATTTCGAGTTCGAAATAAAAAGTTGCTTTTTAAAAATTAAATTAATTAATTATATATAATTATATATACACTCTCCTTTCCTCTCTCCCTTCACAAAGTCAAACACGGTCAAATTAAAAAAAAAAACCGCTCATCAACTTCTGCCTTAGCCGCCACCGTCGAGGATCAATCGCCCCTCCGACCTGTGCTCCACAACCGCCGACCCCTCTCCTTCTTCTCCTTCCTCCCTTCGCTCTCCTTCTCCGATTGAAAAGCCGCGCCCACCTTGAAGAATCGAGGAACCCTAGGCTGCTGCACCCAACCCCCTGCCGGAACCGCGAGCGCCGCCATCAACCCCTCCTTCCTGAAGCCAACGAACCCTCCTTCGACCGATCAAGGTGATTTTTATTTTATTAAATTAGTTTCTAATTCAATTTCAGTTATAGAAAATCAGTTTTAATGTATAGAAAAACATTTTTATAAAGTAGGAATTTTTATTTAAGAAAAATTGTGATTTTTAAAACAATAAAGATGAAATTTTTTATATAGTATCAATAATAAAGATGTGATATTTATATAGTTTAAATAATAAAAATATGATTTTTAGATAATGGAGAATATAAAAATATTATCTTTATATAGTAGAGATTATAAAAATATGATCTTTATATGTGTTGTAGTGAATTAACAATATAAAGAAGTGTTTTTGTTTAAATTATAAGTTGAGATTTTTATATAGATAAAAATTCGATCTTTGTATGTGAAGCAGAAATATAATTTTCATATAGAATGAAGCGTTGAAAAATATATATGAAATAACGTGATAAAGATATGATTCTGGATATGAATAAAAATATGATTTTTATTCATGTAGAGTAATAAAAATGTAATTTTTATTAGAAGGTGAGTGATATAAAAATATAATTTTTATAAAGAAAACAAGGTTTGATTTTTATTCTATACATGAACAATATAGAAATATGATTTTTATTTATTGAAATGAAGTAATAAAAATATAATTTTTATTTGAACAGCGTGAAAAGAACTGCATTAGAGTTTCAAACGGATCCAGACGGGTCAACAGTTCAATAGCAAAGCACGGCCGAGTGGAACCCTCGGTGAGAACTTCTCACCTTTTAATTTAATTCTCTAGTTAGAATATATACTAGGATGTAGACTGTGTTTAGTAGAACTCGACACCCGTCGTCCACAGACCATGGACGGCTTATATGCTTGTTTGTTTGATTTTGATGTGTAGTTGAGTGTGTGATGTGATGTGAAATGAAATAAAATGTTTATAAAGTTAAAAATATTTTATAGTTAAAAATAGAATTTTTAACGTGTATATGAAATGAAATAAATATAAACAAATCAGATGATTTGTTTATATACACACATTTGACTGATATTGATTGGGATGATAAATTTTACACATCGCCCAACTGCACAAATAAAATCTGTGTTTGATTGTTTGAAAACCCCATATGGGTATTGGGGTGGTATATGACATACACTAATCCCAATAGTTAGTTATATTTCGATCGATTGAGTAACAGACAGTTATACGCGTTGAATATCTATATTTGATGCTTATACAGTGTAGAATGCACTTTGGATGATGGTTGATTATTTGTCATTGTTGATATATACATGCATTGTATGGAAATCCATAAAAATAAAATCTATGGTAATTGATTGGGCCTCATTCCATTTTTGAAAAAGAAATATTTGAAAAAGAAATATTTGAAATAGAAATATTTGAAATAGAATATTTGAAAATAGAAACAAATGAAGCCGTTTTGACTGGATTGACGCCAGTTAGATGTGAACAATATTTATATCGATTATATTAGTTTTTTTATAAGAAATATTGAAAAGTGCTTTCAAAATCAAATATTTTGAAATGAAGTTCGAATTGTATTGGAAAGAATAGAAATTCGAATTAAATTGAAAAGAATTGAAATTCAAATTAAACTGAATAGAATTGAAATTCGAATTAGATTGGAATAAAATTGAAATCGTTTTGAATTAAGTTTAAAACATATTGAAATTGAACTGAAAATCGATTTGAATTGAAATCAATTTGAAATGAATTTAAAACGAATTTGTAAGGGAAGATTCAATTTTGATTTGAAATTGAAAAAGAAGTTGAAATCGTTTTGAAAACGAATTTAAAACGATTTATAAAATACGTTTTAAAAGGGAATCGACGAAGTATATATTATATATAATATAATGGCCTGAATAGAACGCGCCGCGGCAGTTCGCGAATTTCGACCATTGACTACGAACTGATATTACGGGAGATCCAACCGTCGGGTTCTCCTAAAACCGGAACCATTGGGTTCGTATCGAAAAGAGATTTCTTAAGAATATTAGAAATTAGAAATCTAACAGCTGGATTTGGAATTATGTCCAAATCAAATTTGGAAAAGGTCGCCGTAAGTGCAGTTCGATGGCCGTTGATGGAAATCGACTGTACGAGCCTTGATAAAATTATTTACAATAGTAATAATTTTTGTAAAATCATAAGAAATGATTTGAGAAGAATTGGGATGAAAAACTCCATATTTGAAAAGATAAAAATAGATTTTTATCGAAATGAACTAGGTTTGAACTAAAATTATAATTCATTTATTTTTGAAATAAATAAAGTGAATTTGAAATGGTTTTGAAATATAACCAGAATTTCCAATAATTTAATTGGAAGGGATTTGAATCGAAATTGTCTTCGGAATATTTCGATGTTGGGTTTCATGATCATACAGATATTAATAGGGAAATTTGAAAGATATATTTATATAGTTATTTCCAATACGATATTTGTTGGTCGTAGAATTTGATATTGAATATAAGCCGATATATTTTCTATTTAGAGCCTTGTATTTAATATCAAATGTGATTTGGGTTTGTCATGAGTGGTGTCTTCGTTAACATTGTTCTTAAGCCCAGTTGAGAAAAAGATTAAATCTTTTTATCTAGATTTAATGAAGTGTACCAATTAAATAATATTTAATTGGAATTGAATTGGTATTGATTTTTGGGTTTATTGTGAACAGTGTTTTAAATAACACTTGTTCTTTAACCCGATAATTAATGGAATGTGATTTTGGGTTTTCGTGAACGGTATCTTCAATAATATTGTTCTTAGACCCAAAGGAGTTAAGAAAATCAGAAACTAACTGGAGATTAGTTAAGTTGAATGGTTTCTGGGGTATTGATCTGATGTTGGTTTCGGCCTTCGGGGTTAATATTTTGGGAATTGCTCACTTGCTAATTTATGGTTAGGGACTGATTGAAATATGATGTGATTTTGGGGTTTATCGTGAACCGTTTTTAAAATGACACTGATTCTTTTACCCAATTGAAGATTAAAACTAAGTGGAGTTTTAATGAATCTTTAATTAGATTGAAAAGATCGAGAATGGAGTATCACCAGTTTTTCTCCAGGCAATAGTTAAATCTTTAATTAGATTTGAACGTGAAATGGTTATTGAATTTATCGATAACACTACGGTGTTAGATATGAAGTATTACTAGTTTTACTTCATGGGATGAATAGGTTGGGATTGGGAAATTAAAACAAATGATTACTTCGGTAAGGCTCGTTAATCCCGGCTAGTTTGGATAAACCATGATTTGGTTTGAATTGATATTCAAAGGAAGATTAAAGAATAAATTTAAAAGAATTTATCTTTGATAAAATTAATGGGAACCTTTCCCTAAGAATGCGAAATTTAGAAACTAACTGTAGGTTGGCTAAGCAGAGTGATTTCCTGGGTATTGATCTGATGTTCGTTTCGGCCTTCGGGGTTAATATTTGGGGAATTATTCTGTAGATTAATTTATGGTTAGTGGCTGATGAATTGGAATGAGGCGTATGTTGTGTTTGTGTAACACTTATATAAAATACGCGCGAGTTATTCGAAAAGACCGGGTTTATCCCATTCTGAATAACTGATTCGACGATTAGTCGAAGATGAAGACGATGGTTGAAGACCGGAGGTCTTCACGTCGTATGGGTGATTACTGATGATCGTGATTGGGCAGTACACCCAAGAAGATGGAAACAGTTGGTGATCGTCCAGACGTACCTGGAGATCGATGGATATGCGGGGTACTAGGTGCTTCCGGTTTCGTTCAGGTCCAGAACGAACTTGTAAATGGACTGTGTGTCTGACATCAGATTTCATTTTGTGTGATTGATATCGATTGCATAGCGTGAACTGTCTGTGTGGCATGCTAAGATGAAAATGATCAAGGCTTCTGTTGAAAGCAGAGCCTTGTGGTTGATAATCAAAGCATGGCCTATGTGGCGTAGCTTTGTTTAACGTTGATTCTCGAGCCTCACACCCCGGTTGTGAACCCGAAACGGGAGAGGACCTCAGGGAGGGCATGCATTTCCTTCTAGCTAAAAGTGGCGTCAGTGGTTTTACACGCCCTGACGAGTTTGACTTATGTGGTTGTTGCTGTTGTGAGGCGCCTCGGTTAGATCGGACGATCCGGGTCCGATGGAGTCATTCGTCGGCTCATTTACGCCCCAAAGGGTGGGGAAACGTAGTGTTCAGGCATAATAATCCACATCGGTGGACCGACCCTGACGATCCAAAGGGTTGATGCTTTCTTATCCTGAGACACGGGCTAGAGCTTCTCGAATCGGTAGAGGACTATCTTTTGCCTCGGTTCACAGATGGAAATCAAACTTCCAATATGTGACGTTTTGATTTTAGTTGTAATCCTATATATGGCTACATAGTGGGATGGGGCGCTTATGCCGTCTATGATTGATACTTATGATTTGAAGCTGTTTTATACACTATGCACTTATTATTGTATCGAATGATTTGTTTTAAACGTACCAAGCATTCTTGGCTATTATAAGGTAAAAACCATATCCTCCGGCTTGCGTTGCATTGTGTGATGGGACCTGGGTCTTATAATAGCTTCGTTGTTCTTTATTTAGCATTGCGTTGTTGTTTTATGCACTGGTATTCTTGGGAGGAAACCCGTTCCGTGTTATACGGCGTGGTCCCTTGATTTACCGAACTTTAAAATAATGATTATTAACTGTTTTAGTTCTCACACCAGTCCCATGACTGACCTGGAGTTTATTGTTTTAACCTAAACTCTGGGTGCCCTTATTTTGACACGGGCAGCTAGTAGTTTTGGTTTTGCAGATTTAGATTCACAGGATCCTGATTTACAGCTGGAAGGATATCCGGAAAGCTTTATATCTGTATATCTCCTTCAGTTGTGTATTGTATTATTTTCCGCTGCTATGTAATTTATTGTAATCTCCGATATTTGGTGAATGTGTAATATTGATTTATACTCTGTATATTCTTTTATTCTGATGGAATTGTTGTAATATACAATGAAATGTTCTTCCGTCTGCGTTCTACTTTGTCGTGTTCTCAAAACAATCAGACGTTTTGAAAGGTCTGGGTTGGTTTAGCGACTGATTCGGATCGAGCGAAATTCCTTGTTGTCACATTTGGTATCAGAGCTCTGGTTTACCGAGCTAGAGAACAAGACACATAAGAACCATACGAAAGAATTCATCAGAAATTGGATTAGAAATATCCAATGGGAATGACTCGTTAGAGATGGGATCAGTAATATCCTAGAACGAGTGTGAGGAGTGTTGTTTTTAAAAATAGAAGTGAAAACGATTTTTGTTTTGAAAATTTAATTTAATAATTCGTATTTATATATTTATTTATATTGATTTGGACTATCAAGTATATAGATATTTTAATATACGTCTGGTCCACGTGTATTCGAAATTTTAATATACTGGATAGATATAGAATCACACACTAGTTGCTCGGGGATAATTATGGTGACGGGGCACCATCACCAGTATTTAATTTTGAGTTTCGAAGGTGAGATTTCTATATATTTCCAATTGACTGGTGTGAGAACCAAAATTAGATAGGGCTTATTGTTGTGAATTGGCATCAAAAATGTGATTTTTTTACTATATATATCAAAGTTATGGATTTGAAAAGCTAATCAACTAATTGATTGATGGTTGTGTTGTTGATTATTCGTTGATTAATTAAAATTTGTACCATATAGCCAAATTGAATCAAATAGTGAACTATATTTAAAATTGCTTGAAATTTGCATGCATATACATGTATATCTACTGAACAGGTCATAGCAAGGAGGCTAGAGCAGAGAATAAAATTTGTGTGCCTGACAAATAGGTACATGTTTATCATAATTTATTGTTTTGTTTGGGTGATGATGATTTTATGAGCCGATTGGCTAGCCGCTTGGATTTTCTTTTTCTTTTTGAGATCAGAGGGCATGTATGGCAATTTCGGGATTTTCTTGGTGCAGGGGAGGTTATGGCGAATTTTTTCGGAAATTTAGGGTGTTAGCCAAATTTTTGAAAAATTTGAAAAGTTCTTAGAAACTGAAAAGTTGAAGAACTTAAGCCATAGTCAAAAAAACGAAAGTTGAGTTGATTAGTTAAACAACTTTCGTCTTCGTTCCTTTTCGGGGACGAAAAGTTTTAAGTGGGGGAGATTGTAACAACCCAGAAATCCAAGCCAATTTAAAATTTTTATTTTGACAATTTTAGCAAATTTTGATTATTTAAAATGAATTATTTTAAATAATAACGACGAGAAATTTATTTTGAGTAGAATTCAAACGTATATATTTATATAGCCCGACGTTGGAATATAAATATTTATTTATAATTATAAAAGGAATTGAAAATGGCGCGGTAGTTCGATAATTCGATTTCAAATTTCAAAGGAATGTACTGGGTGCAAAATAAACCGGATTTTAGAGAAACCGAAAATATATTTGAATCTAATGGAGAATATCTTTCCAACGAATCCGAAAAATCGAAATTTCATGGCGGGAATAAAAAGATATGCCCAGTTGAAAATTCTGAATAGTCGCTATGGAATTCAGGCCCTTAAAAATGGAAATTTTGCAAACGATCTCGGATTTCGACGAAACCACTTTTGTTGGATCCGTGGTGTTAAGTTTTTGCTAGATTCCAATTTTCATAATTTTTGAATCAATATGTAAGCGTAGCAAAGGAAAACGCGTTTGACCAGTTTCGGTTGATTATAATCGACTGGAAAATGGCCATTTTCAAACGGTCTCAGAATTCGACGAAACTAGTTTTGTTAGGACCGTATGATCAATATGAAGCTAGAAAATATTTTTCGGGAATTTTTCTAGTTAGTATGTGGCCCCGGTAAATTGAAATGCACGTTTAAAATTGAATATATTGAGTTATATTTTGATTTTGACGAAAACTGATCGAAACGATCGAATCAGCCTACGATACAAATCCCATTGTGTTCGGAATGGGGGTAATACGCTGGGGACGACAGTCGGTGGGTTCGATTTCGAGTTTGAAATAAAAAGTTGCTTTTTAAAAATTAAATTAATTAATTATATATAATTATATATACACTCTCCTTTCCTCTCTCCCTTCACAAAGTCAAACACGGTCAAATTAAAATAAAATAAAATAAAATAAACCCGCTCATCCCCTTCTGCCCTAGCCGCCACCGTCGAGGATCGATGGCCCCTCCGACCTGCGCTCCACAACCGCCGACCCATCTCCTTCCTCCCTTCGCTCTCCTTCTTCTCCGATTGAAAAGCCGCGCGCACCTCGAAGAATCGAGGAACCCTAGGCCGCCGCACCCAACCCTCTACCGGAACCACGAGCGCTGCCATCACCCCCTCCTTCCTGAAGCCGACGAACCCTCCTTCGACCGATCAAGGTGATTTTTATTTTATTAAATTAGTTTCTAATTCAATTTCAATTATAGAAAATCAGTTTTAATGTATAGAAAAACATTTTTATAAAGTAGGAATTTTTATTTAAGAAAAATTGTGATTTTTAAAACAATAAAGATGAAATTTTTATATAGTATCAATAATTGATGTGATATTTATATAGTTTAAATAATAAAAATATGATTTTTAGATAATGGAGAATATAAAAATATTATCTTTATATAGTAGAGATTATAAAAATACGATCTTTATATGTGTTGTAGCGAATTAACAATATAAAGAAATGTTTTTGTTTAAAATATAAGTTGAGATTTTTATATAGATAAAAATTCGATCTTTGTATATGAAGTAGAAATATAATTTTCATATAGAATGAAGCGTTGAAAAACATATATGAAATAATGTGATAAAGATACGATTCTGGATATGAATAAAAATATGATTTTTATTCATGTAGAGTAATAAAAATGTAATTTTTATTAGAAGGTGAGTGATATAAAAATATAATTTTTATAAAGAAAAAAAGGTTTGATTTTTATTCTATATATGAACAATATAGAAATATGATTTTTATTTATTGAAATGAAGTAATAAAAATATAATTTTTATTTGAACAGCGTGAAAAGAACTGCATTAGAGTTTCAAACGGATCTAGAAGGGTCAATAGTTCAATAGCAAAGCACAGCGGAGTGGAACGCTCGGTGAGAACTTCTTACCTTTTAATTTAATTTTCTAGTTAAAATATATACTAGGATGCAGACGGTGTTTAGTAGCACCCGACACCCATCGTCCACAGACCATGGACGGCTTGTATGCTTGTTTGTTTGATTTTGATGTGTTGTTGAGTGTGTGATGTGATGTGATGTGAAATGAAATAAAACATTTATATAGTTAAAAATATTTTATTGTTAAAAATAGAATTTTTAACATGTATATGAAATGAAATAAATATAAACAAATCAAATGATTTGTTTATATACACACTTTTGACTGATATTGATTGGGACGATAAATTTTACACATCGCCCAACTGCACAAATAAAATCTGTGTTTGATTGTTTGAAAACCCCACACGGGTATTGGGGTGATATATGACATACACTAATCCCAATAGTTAGTTGTATGTCGATCGATTGATTGACAGACTGTTATAAGCATTGAATATTTATATTTGATGCTTATACAATGTAGAATGCACTTTGGATGATGGTTGATTATTTGTCGTTGTTGATATATACATGCGTTGTAAGGAAATCCATAGAAATAAATCTATGGTAATTGATTGGGCCTCATTCCAATTTTGAAAAAGAAATATTTGAAAAAGAAATATTTGAAATAGAAATATTTGAAATAGAATATATGAAAATAGAAACATATGAAGCCGTGTTGATAAGATTGACGCTAGTTAGACGTGAACGATATTTATATCGATTATATTCGTTTTTTTATAATGAATATTGAAAAGTGCTTTCAAAATTGAATATTTTGAAATGGAGTTCGAATTATATTGAAAAGAATAGAAATTCGAATTAAATTGAAAAGAATTGAAATTTGAATTAAACTGAATAGAATTGAAATTCGTATTAGATTGGAATAGAATTGAAATCGTTTGGAATTGAGTTTAAAACGTATTGAAATTTAACTGAAAATCGATTTGAATTGAAATCAATTTGAAATGAATTTGAAACGAATTTGTAAGGGAAGATTCAATTTTGATTCGAATTTGGAAAAGAAGTTGAAATCGTTTTGAAAACGAATTTAAAACGATTTATAAAATACGTTTTAAAAGGGAATCGACGAAGTATATATTATATATATTATATATATTATATATATATAATATAATGGCCTGAATAGAACGCGTCGCGCCGCTGCAGTTCGCGAATTTCGACCATTGACTTCAAACAGATATTACGAGGGATCCGACCGTCGGATTCTCCAAAAACTGGAACCGTTGCGTTCGTATAGATAAGAGCTTTCTAACGAATATTAGAAATTAGAAATCTAACGGTTGTATTTGGAATTATGTCCAAATCAAATTTGGGAAAGGTCGCCATTGGCCGTTGAAGGAAATCGACTGTACTGGCCTTGATAAAATTATTTAAAATAGTAATAATTTATGTAAAATCATAAGAAATGATTTGGGAAGAATTAGGATGAAAAACTCCATATTTGAAAAGATAAAAATAGATTTTTATCGAAATGTACTAGGTTTGAACTAAAATTATAATCCATTTATTTTTGAAATAAATAAAGTGAATTTGAAATGGTTTTGAAATATAACCAAAATTTCCAATAATTGAATTGGAAGGGATTTGAATCGAAATTGTCTTCGGAAAATTTCGATGTTGGGTTTCTTGATTATACAGATATTGATAGGGAAATTTGAAAGATATATTTATATCATTATTTCCAATACGATATTTGTTGGTCGTAGAATTTGATATTGAATATAAGCCGATATATTTTCTATTCAGAGCCTTGTATTTAATATCAAATGTGATTTGGGTTTGTCGTGAATGGTGTCTTCATTAACACTGTTCTTAAGAAAGTTGAGAAAAAGATTAAATCTTTTTATCTAGATTTAACGAAGTGTACCAATTAAATAATATTTAATTGGAATTAAATTGGTATTGATTTTTGGGTTTATCTTGAACAGTGATTTAAATAATACTTGTTCTTTAACTCGATAATTAATGGAATGTGATTTTGGGTTGTCGTGAACGGTATCTTCAATACTACTATTCTTAGACCCAAAGGAGTTAAGAAAATCAGAAACTAACTGGAGATTATTTAAGTTGAATGGTTTCTAGGGATATTGATCTGATGTTGGTTTCGGCCTTCGGGGTTAATATTTTGGGAATTGCTCACTTGCTAATTTATGGTTAGGGACTGATTGAAATGTGATGTGATTTTGGGGTTTATCATGAACCGTGTTTTAAATGACACTGATTCTTTAACCCAATTGAAGATTAAAACTAACTGGAGTTTTAATGAATCTTTAATTAGATTGAAAAGATCGAGAATGGAGTATCACCAGTTTTGCTCCAGGCGATAGTTAAATCTTTAATTAGATTTGAACGTGAAATGGTAATTGAATTTACTGATAACACTGTGGTGTTAGATATGAAGTATTACCAGTTTTACTTCATGGGATGAATAGGTTGGGATTGGGAAATTAAAACAAATGATTACTTCGGTAAGGTTCGTTAATCCCGACTAGTTTGGATAAACCATGATTTGGTTTGAATTGATATTCAAAGGAAGATTAAAGAATAAATTTACAAGAATTTATCTTTGATAAAATAAATGGGAACCTTTCCCTAAGAATGCGAAATTTAGAAACTAACTGTAGGTTAGCTAAGCAGAGTGATTTCCTGGGTATTGATTTGATGTTGGTTTCTGCCTTCGGGGTTAATATTTGGGGAATTATTCTATTGTTTAATTTACGGTTAGTGACTGATGAATTGGAATGAGGCATATGTTGTGTTTGTGTAACACTTATATAAAATATACGCGAGTTATTCAAAAAGACCGGGTTTATCCCATTTTGAATAACTATTTCGACAATTAGTCGAAGATGAAGACGATGGTAGAAGACCGGAGGTCTTCACGTCGTTTGGGTGATTACTGATGATCTTGATTGGGCTGTACACCCAAGAAGGTGGGAATAGTTGGTGATCGTCCAGACGTACTTGGAGATCGATGGATATGCGGGGTACTAGGTGCCTCCGTTTTCGTTCAGTCCCAGAACGAACTTGTAAATGGACTGTGTGTCTGATATCGGATTTCATTCTGTGTGATTGATATCGATTGCATAGCGTGAATTGCCTGTGTGGCATCCTAAGATGCAAATGATCAATGCTTCTATTGAAAAGCAGAGTCTTGTGGTTGATGATCAAAGCATGGCCTGTGTGGCGTAGCTTTGTGTAACGTTGATTCGCGAGCCTCACACCCCGGTTGTGAACCAAAAACGGGAGAGGACCTCAGGGAGGGCATGCGTTTCCTTCTAGCTAAAAGTGGCGTCAGTGATTTTACACGCCCTGACGAGTTTAACTTAAGTGGTTGTTGCTGTTGCGAGGTGCCTCGGTTAGATCGGACAATCTGGGTCCGATGGAGTCATTCGTTGGCTCATTTACGCCCCAAAGGGCGGGGAAACGTAGTGTTCAGGCCTAATAATCCACATCGGTGGACCGACCCTGACGATCCAAAGGGTTGATGCGTTCTGATCCTGAGACACGGGCTAGAGCGTCTCGAATCGGTAGAGGACTATCTTTTGCCTCAGTTCACAGATGGAAATCCAACTTCCAATACATGACGTTTCGATTTTAGTTGTAATCCTATATATGGCGACATAGTGGGATAGGGCGCTTATGCCGTCTATGATTGATACTTATGATTTGAAGCTGTTTTATACACTATGCACTTATTATAGTATCAAATGATTTGTTTTGAACGTATCAAGCATTCTTGGCTATTATAAGGTAAAAACCCTATCCTCCGGCTTGCGTTGCATTGTGTGATGGGACCTGGGTCTTATAATAGCTTTGCGTTGTTGTTTTAAGCACTGGTATTCTTGGGAGGAAACCCGTTCCGTGTTATACGGCGTGGTCCCTTGATTTACTGAACTTTAAAATTAAGATTATTAAATATTTTAGTTCTCACACCAGTCCCATGACTGACCCGGAATTTATTGTTTTAACCTGAACTCTGGGTGCCCTTATTTTGACACGGGCTGCTAGTAGTTTTGGTTTTGCAGATTTATATTCACAGGATCCTGATTTACAGCTTGAAGGATATCCGGAAAGCTTTGTATCCGTATATCTCCTTCAGTTGTGTATTGTATTATTTTCCGCTGCTATGTAATTTATTGTAATCTCTGATATTTGGTGAATGTGTAATATTGATTTATACTCTATATATTCTTTTATTCTGATGGAATTGTTGTAATGTACAATGAAATGTTCTTCCGTCTGCGTTCTATTTTGTCGTGTTCTCAAAACAATCAGGCGTTTCGAACGGTCTGGGTCGGTTTAGCGACTGATTCGGATCGAGTGAAATTCCTTGTTGTCACATAACATCCCTTAGTCTGTGTGTAGATTGTCATCTAGGTATATTGACATAGTTTGAGGCACCTCATCCAATAAACCATATAAGTAAATGCCTGGGCTCTATACCATGGCATTTAATTTTGCTAGATGGAACTTTAAGTCCCTACCCCTTGCGGTCTATAATCCTGTTTCGGCTCATTCCGAGTTGTGAGGACTGCGAGGTCACGTCACACCCAAAGCTTTGCATTTAAGCCATGCTTTGGTCTTTAACCACGAGGCCCTGCTTTTCAATAAAAGCCTTGATCATTTCCACATATCATGCCACACTATCATTCTTTAAAACAACAACTGCTATTCACCAACATACAACCTTTGAGCTCGTACGTCTCAAAGAAGGGTGTTAAGAAAGAGAATAAATTCTCCACCACCAAACAGAAGTTTGTCTCAATCTATACTTTACAAAATATAGTGTCAGACACAAAATCCATCAACAAGTCCATTCCGGGAATAGGAACGAAACTGAAGGCACTTGATTCCACGTCCCCGCCTTGGAGTGCAAGCTCTTGCAAACCAAATCGCTTCAAGTACGGTCAGATTATGCCATTACTTTAACCTCATATAGGCCGTCGCTCAAGGCATCAACAGGCCATCCATTCGATGTGAAGAAATCTGGGGGTTCTACAATCGTCGTCGGTATCTTGACATCAGCATCACGTCGTATAATTATGTGGAATGGGTAAAAACACGGCCTTTTCAAATAATTAACGCAATTTTCATAATAAAATTATGGAACACATAGGTTTTCATCCAGTATCCTTCCACCATGGATTTGATAATTAAATTTATTTAAATCCATTCTCAAATATTCTTTAACGAAATCCATATTTTCCCCCAAAACATATACTTATAGTTCAGAAAACAGTTCGTGGGTTAAATTTCAAAATTGATTGCTTTCAAAGAAAGTGTTACAATAGCGTTTCAAAGGTGTTACAAAAGCGTTACAAAACCGTTATCTTAACTACTTTGATCAAAATATCAATTATCTTTGCAAAAACTTAAACTTTTGAATTCAGAACACTTTTTCATAATTTATACTAATTTTACAAAAAAAATCCATATTTTCAAAACATTTAAAATAGATGTTTATAGCTATGGCCGATGAATGCTCTTACAATGACCTTTTCAAAACAGTTTTAAATATAACTTAAAAATTATAATTCGAAATTAAAATCTGCTTTCACTCATTTGAAAGCTCTCGTAAATAGGAATCAAACACACTTTGTTTTGTGGAAATCCGATTTAATTGCCATTCTGCGACAAACACTATTTTGATTGCAATTCTGCTATACTTCAAAATACCTTGGAAAACCATTATATACTTATATAAATCATTTAAATTGACTTTCCAAATCACGTAGGTTTAAAACTCAACTTTTAATTTTCACTAATAAACTAAATCCCAATTAATTTTTGAATTCAAATAATTTCAAATCTGATTTTTAATTAACCATCCCATCCGTCAGATCAGTTAGGGATAGCTGGGGAAGGCAGGAAACTATATTTTCCATACACAAGCCTAGACACTATCCTCTCTGTCATCCTTTAATGTTCTGGTATTTATTTATTCATTTAAAGAGACGTTATCATAAATTATTATCCTTCAACTTCAAAAATATTGCTTCTAATTACGAAGGAGATTTGCCGATCAACAATGTTATAACATAATTGATGTGTCATGGTGTGTGCAAGACAACAACCATTATAAACATTCATAGCAACCATCAATAACATAATTAAATAAATACTATGCACAAGCGTTATAACACTATTTCTTAATTGTTTGTGTGTTCTAAACTACACAACCATCATCCATCATAACAAACATCATACATGCAATCATTAAATCAAGCAACAAAAACCCTTTAAAAGTTCAGTTTTTCTCACCCTGTGAAGTCCAAGCTTTTTCCTGAGGGTCCCTGGCTCCTAGTCTTGCCCTCCTTTCTCATTTTCTTCCTTTTCCTTTGCTTTTTATTTTTTATTTTTTTATTAATGAATTTCAGCCATGGCCATGAGCTTATGGGAGAGGGAGGAAGAAGAAGATGGAAGTGAGATTAAAGTGGAGGGGGAAGGTCCTTTTATAGCATAGAAAGTCACATGGATTTGTGGCATGTCACAAATCTAAGGGAAGAGAAATGAATGGCTTAGATTTATCCTTATCCATTTTCATACTTATCCAAAAGTGTCCTTTCTTATGTATTTTCTCATCGACTTTCTGATCTCATTTCGGAGTATCAAATGATAACGGTTTTCAGAAATTCTTCAAGCATATTGTCTGGTTTCTAACATACTTCAATCATATGTGTTCAAACCCAAAATGGGAGTTCATTTGGATTTTCAAATAATTTATTTTAATTTTGTTTTCTTAATAACATTCTATATTCGATACAGGATTTCCCCAGACTTCATACATAGCTAATATTCTATGTTATAAATTTTTCTGGACAGGTCTCAGGTTCCAGTTTTGCTGTTAGCACTACCAAATTCCAAATACCGTCAAAATTTAGTTCAAATTTTGGCCTTTTATTTTTCCTTTTCCACATACGGATGTCGTTTTACGTGAAACTTCCCTAAATACAAAAATTCACTATTCCAGATCCAACGGAGGTTGTCTAACGATTTAGCGATATTCTATTCTCAAGATATCCTCAAAATCGTTCGTTTTAAGTTCAAATTTTGAATCTTTGGCGAATTTGACATATCTAAAGGATGCCAATTTTGACATAACTTGGTTGGTTATATAATTTAATCATTACGAATTTAATGAAACTGATTCCATCGAAATCCGTGTTCGTTAACTACTACTTCCTTTGTAAACATACTATTTTTAATCCAAAATTCCTTCTTTTCGGACTATTTAAATTTTATTCCTGCCCAAATCCAAATTAATTCTGATCTTTTGGAAACTTTAAATTGGTTCCGAATTTTCGTGTCGTTAAACATACTGCAAAATATTTACTATATATTTCCGTTGGTAATCCGTCGCTATATAGCTAGGATCTACCGACAGATAACTAGAATGTGAAATGCTTGCTATATATTTCCGTCGGTAATCCATCGCTATGTAGCTATGATTTGCCGATGGATAACTGGAATATTAAATGTTTGCTATATATTTCCGTCAGTAATCCCTCGCTAAATAGAGTGATTAGCGGCGGAAAATTATTTACTGGTTTTATTATGTTATATATATCCATCGGTAAAACGTCGGTGAAATATTTTAAAATGAAATGATAATTTATTAGAAAGCAACGGTGAAGTGACGGAGAATCGACATTAATTTCCATCGCAAAATTGTACCTAAAATACCGACGTGTTTTTTAGCGACAGCCCTCTTCTACTGCAAAACCGTCACAAACATGCCTTAGCCGAAGGTTTAGCGACGGATTTTTCTACTGAAAAATCAGTGTTTTCTGATAGTGTATGTTTTCATATGAATCGCCATAGGCTCTAATTTAGCATTTTAAAATCGGTAATTTTTACTCTCTACACATAAAATAGAAGAAATGGCAGCTGCAACCACCCCGCGTGAAACCCTAACCCAACAAGAAGATGAAGGAGGAGGTGGATGGCAAGACGTTCGTCGGAAGGGCAAACAGACCTTTGGTAACGTCATACGCCAGAACCCAAGAACAACTGCAGCGCACAAACCTCAAAACCCTAGCAAATGTGCATATAATTTTGAATTGAAACTGAGAATCTCTAGGGAAATGCAATACGTTTAACCACAACAGATGGGGAACATCAAATATCAACTGATAGATGACCTAGATTTCGCTGAATCAAATAAACTATGGGAAAACTCGCTCTACGTTTACATGGCAGGTAAACGCCCATATTTTGTTTACTTTAATGCCTACGTCAAGCGAGTTTGGAGCCCCAAAGGGGCATGGGACATGTACCCAAGAGAAAATGGCTTCTTTTTGATAAAGTTTCAACTTAAGGAAGATTTTGAGCGAATCTACAAAGGAGGACCATGGTTTATGGACAGTAAACTCATCTTTATGCATAAATGGGTTGCAGAATTCAGTTTTTAAAAGGCAATGTTGTCTACTTATCAGATATGGGTAAAGCTTCCCAACCTTAATCTAGCCTTATGGAACATATGGTGCATTAGTAAACTTGCAAGTATTATTGGAAAACCGTTGTACATTGATGAAAACACAAAAAATGTTAAAAAGATCAGCTATGCAAGAGTGCTAATAGAAATCACAGCTGATGCAGAACTGCCAAACAACATCAAAGCAGCAGACAAGAAAGGCAATACATATGAATAAGCAGTAGAATACGAGTCTATCCCACTTTAGTGCACTAACTGTTTGTGCTTTGGGCACATAGACACATATCGCAACACAACCTTACCAGACAAAACATGGGTTAGAATGGAAAAGAGTGATGAAGGCAGCACTTTCAAAAGTCCAGCAACTTCAACTGTACAAACAAGTGCTGGTAACGCTGCAGCTAACACTGCTGAACCAGAGATCAATGCGGTGGACTCTGTAGCAACTGAAGCATCTCATACAAATCCAGATCAAACCCGCTCTGTTCAGGCAAAGGAGGATGGCCAAGGTCCAGGTGATCAACGTGTGGAGCCTAAACCAGAGGTGGAGGAGGAGCTGACAACTCTTGAGGATATTCCGAAGCTGGGTATCCCAATTGATGAGTCTGAGGAAGAAGGTCCAGAAGAAGAAGTTAGCAATGAAAATTTGACAGTAGAAAATACCAAATATAATGAACAGTTCAAAGAAAAAGGTGGTATTTCAGGTGCGTTAAACACATTGGTCAGCACTGCTCCATTTACATGAAGCAAAAGGACCAATAAATAATGTCTATACTATGCTGGAATGTTAGAGTTCTAAATAATGACACTCATCAATTAGATCTCTACAACTTTAGGGACAAGAATAAGCCCTTTATCATGGCTGTGTTAGAAAACAAGTTTACTAATGAAAAATTAGAATACTTCAGGTTTCATATGGGAGAGCAATGGGACCATAGTGATAACCTTCATACACACAAAGAGGTGGTATTGTTGTCTTTTGGGAAGTTACTTACTGGAAATGTTATATGATTAATAGTGATGAACAACAAGTAACATTACGTGTAGTTAACAATGGTGGATTAGACCTAGTTATTTCATTTATATATGCAAGTATTCTATCTACTGAAAGAATAAAATTATGGAAAGCTATATCTGATAATGCTCGCACTATTCAATCATCATGGTTGGTTCTTGGGGATTTCAATGCAGTGTTGAGCACCAAAGAGAAGAAAGGTGGACTAACGCTCAAGCTTTCCCAAGTTGCTGAATTCAATAATTGCGTATTATCTAGCGGATTGTCTGAAATTCCCCATTCTGGGTTGCAGTATACATGGAGAAGTAGTGAGACTAAGAAGATCTCATCAAGACTTGACTGTGCACTAGCTAATGCAAATTTGCTAAACAAGATCAACGGTCTTAATGCAACAGTCTTAGCCTCATCAACAAGCGACTACTCCCCTTTGCTTATACGTTTCAGTGATACTTCTTATAACCCCAAAGGGAAACCTTTCAAATACACAAACCATTTGCATCTCATACATGGGTACCATGACAACCTCAATCTCAATTCCATGCCATTCTAGAAGGCAATTGCATGTTTAAATTAGTCATGATTCTCAAAACATGCAAGTCTAGACTCAAACACTGGAACAAAGTCAGGCCAAAAGAGGGAGACAACATTCAAAGTTAACAAGACAAGCTCGACTCCACCCAAAAGATGTCGGATGCAGACCCACTAAATAAAGCATTAAACAGTGATTTTTATGCGATGCGAAGACAACTTAAGGATGCATTGCCTTCAAAAACTTTTGAAATTAAACAAAAAGCAAAAGAAAAATGGCTTACAAAGGGGGATGAATGCAATAATAATTTCTATACTAAAATGTCTCAAAGGAAACATTTCAATAACTTGTTTAATTGTTTGAATGAACAGGGAGACTCGAGCAAAGCAATTAAGCAACTTGAACATTCAGCCATTGCATATTATTCTGAGCTGTTCAATGGCGTATACAATGAAGAATTACCTGATATCATATGTCGAAGGCAAGTTACTGTTGAAGGGAGGCTGATCTTGGGAGCTGACATCAACAAAAGGGAAATGAAGATGGCCCTCTTCTCCATCCACGACGACTCCAGTCCCGGCCCTGATGGCATGGGGGCAGCCTTCTTCAAATTGCACTGGAAAAACCTGAAAAACCATCTATTAGCAGCGTGTAAAGAAGCATTGGACACTGGTGAATTTATTCGTGAAATAAATCATATATTCCTAACCCTTATCCCAAAAGTGGCAAATCCCACAAGAATCGAAGACTATCGACTAATTGCATGCTGTAATGTAATTTACGAAATTCTCAGCAAAATTATATGTAACAGGCTGAACAAGGTCCTACCTTTCCTCATATCACAATGTCAGAATGCTTTCATTAAAGGAAGATTCACTATAGAGAGTTCATTAATGGCGCATGAACTAGTTCGAGAGTTCAATAAAAAAGGTGCTAATAAAATATGCATGAAAATTGACCTCCACAAGGCTTATGATAGAGTAAATCATAAGGTCATCATGACATACTCAGAGCCATGGGCCTACCAGCTAAACTAATTAACCTCATTGGGTTCTGTCTAGACACCCCTACTTTTTCTATTTTGATTAATGGTATTCCGAAAGGGTGTATTAACAGCCCGAGAGTCATCGGGCAAGGGGACCCTCTCTTCCCATACCTGTTTGCAGTGGTGATGGAGTAGTTTACTTTGCAAATGGAATTAGCCACAGAACATAGGCTAATTGAGCCTGTTTACAAGCATCTTCCCAAAGTCACACATCTAATTTATGCAGATGATCTGCTAGTGGTATTCAAAGCGTCAATGACTGCAATTGTACAACTTAAACAAATTTTTGGGAATCTGGAGAATTGGGTGGGCCTTAAAGTCAATGAACTCAAAACCGAAATGTTACTTTAATAAATTTTGCAGAGGAAAACAGGAATATTTGGAGAAAATAGGAATGCAAGAAGGTACGCTTCCAGTTAAATATTTAGGAGTACCGTTGTCTAACAACACAATTACTGATGTGGAATGCGGGAAACTGGTCGATGACATCAGAAACAAATTACAAGGTTGGAGGTCGAAGCTGCTTTCATTTGGAGGAAGAGTGGAACTAGTACACACGGTTATCACATCCAAAGTTTGATTTTGGTTACAAAAATTTCAAATACCGAACTGTTCAATAGCAAAAATCAACACGGTATGCGCCAATTTTATTTGGAGAGGAGGGATGCATAAAATCAGTTATAAACTACTCTGCTGGCCCAAAAGAGAAGGGGGGAGTGGGCCTTAAGAACTTGTTTGAACTCAAGAAAGTATATGGGCTGAAGCAGGCCTGGAATTTAATCTCTTCGAATAATCTATGGGCCCAATGGATGCGGGCCAGACACATTAAAGGCAATTTTTGGACCACAAAAGCAGACAATAATGCTTCAAAAATTTGGAAAAACTGCCTTAAGCGAAGAGACGAATTTAAATAGAAAGTCCAAAGAGAAATTGCAAATGGAAAAAACATGGATTTATGGCTAGATCCGTGGCTAAAGGGCAAAAGATTGGTGGACAAATACGGTTCGGACTGCTACTCGGCATATGGTGCACCCAAAACCCAGGTTTACTCAATCATATCCAATAATCGGTGGACAGAAGAAAGACATGCAATTTGTAGAAATTTACAGGAAGAACTGAGGGAAAAGCAAATTTATCATGACCAAAACTCATACAAATGGGTATGGGCAGAGGAAGGAGGTTTTCAACTCAAAAATGTTCTAGAAGAAATTAGGTTTAAACACCCTACAGTAGATTGGCACACAGTGGTGTAGGCAAGGGTTTGTCCCCCAAAAACGACACATGTACTGCACAAAGCACCGTTGGGGCGTCTCCCAACTAAGGATAGATTGCAAAATTGGGAATAGTCAGCGAAGACAGGTGTCTTTTATGTAAAGAGGAGAGTGAATCAAACACACACCTGTTCTTTGAATGTAAATACACTAAAAGACTATGGGCTATTCAGAAAATAAAGTGTTTCAACACAGACGAAGTAGGAAGCTTGGAAGAAGAGATTCAATACTTGAACAATTGGAGAAACGTGCCTAAGCTGGTGATAGAGGTGGGCAAGATTTGCCTCGCAGCCACAGTGTGGCAAGCTTGGAGAGAACGCAACGCCAGAGCTTTCAAAAAGAAGAAGACAAAATTATTAGTCAACGCACATATCATAAACAGAGAGATTGAGATGTTGTTCAGTAGAATTAAGAAGAATACAATTACCACTGCAGAGGAACAAGGACGATCGTTAATGGCGAAGTGGAACTGGAAGGAACGGATCTCAGAAACCTGAGCAGAGAATCAACGGCCGCATGAAAAGTGCCCTAATTTTACTTTTCGTTTGACAGAGAATGTTGAAATGAAAATGGATTTTCGATGTATGTGTGTTTTATATCGGACTGTATATGGGCTGTAATGATTTGGGCCGAGAAGGCTTTGGGCTTTAGCAATAAATTTTTTGCCAAGTTACAAAAAAAAAAGATACATGATTTTAGTTCATACGATCATTTAACATGATTTTGGTGAAAATTACATGATAGTTATTATTTCCATAATGTTAGCAATTTCATGACATGATTATAATTGTATTGGATGGATTCGATGAGTTGATTTCATCAATAGAATCGTTGACGAAATTTTGGTCAAGTTTGGAGAAGGTTCGGATTATGCCTGTCATAATTGCGAAAATGCCATTATGCCAGCTGACTGACAGCTGTCCGCTTGATCAGAAGTGTGTCCACTCGACCAAAAGTGTGTCTACCCGACCAGAAGTGTGTTAGCTCAACCAGAAGTTTGTCCGCTCAACCAGAGGTATGTCCGCTCAACCAGAGGTGTGTGCGCTTGACAAAAGTGTGTGCCAGGATTTGATCGACTAGGGTGTTCTTGACCAGGGTATGCTCGACCAAGGGGTGCTTGACCAAAAGCGTATGCACTTGACCAGAAGATTGTGCGCTTGACCAAAAGCGTGTGCGCTTGACCAAAAGCGTGTGCGCCTGACCAGGAGCGTGTGCGCTTGGCTTGAATGTGTGTGCTCGATTTGGGTGATGTTCGATCTCTATAGTGTTCGACCAGAATGATGCTCGACTATGTTAGATTATAGTCACGCCATTAAACGTCATGATCGATGGTAGAAACGTTGTGGCATGTTTTCGTGGCAAATGGACAGAACGTTATGGTTTGTATTGAACCTTATATTGATGATATTCGATTTAGCAATGATTTTGACTTCAAAGTGATTCAAGTATGAATGCTCGAAGTGATGTTAAGTGTTCATTGATCGTAGAGATGTAACAAATAGGAAGACGACTCAAGTTGGACTTGAGTTTGTGGATAATGGATACTCGAGACTGGATCTGAGTTTGTGGATAGTCCCCGGTGAAGCTGACTAGAGTTAGGAAGGGATTATCGTTGTCGTAAGTTCTAACGGGTATAATAGAGGCACCTAAAAGGCTATTTGGACTAGTCGAATACCCTAGACCCATTGGTTAGGCCTAGTTGTCTCTAGCAGGCCAATGTATGTAGGACGTGCAGTAGCCTGATTAGAACTGGGGTTACCATTAGCCCTTGACGGATGACATGGTGACATGGCCAGTCCTATGATTAACGATGGTTTCAAAGCAAGATTGGCGGTGATAGCCAGTGTCAGTCATGTACATTGTTTGTTTTGTTTGTACGGTCTCACATAGATTAACCAATATCGAAGGAGATGTTTCTTTAGTGCTTGTTTGATATTGGTTTAGGCCTCTAGGGTTTGAGCTTGAGGAATGTTGAATTTTATTAGGATGGTTCACGTGAGATGTATAATCTGGATGTTGTGAGTGTTATTATTTTGTTGCTTCTGACAGTTAGGAATGAAGGGTTGTTTTGGTTTCTATGGATGTATGGTTGAAATGTTCGTTATAAAGGCTGTCACTGTCGAATGTGGGGAGTTGGGCTTGGAGTTCTTCTCTGGTATTGTGATTGGAAGATTGAGGGTTAATCTGCCTATCCTCATATAATTTATTGATGATGTTTGTTAGTTGTTTTATCGCTCACTAAACAGTTGTCTGACTCAAGGTTTTATGTTTTCCTCTTATTACCTTGGGCTGCTCATCCGATTGTGGATGGGCATATTAGGAAGCATGTGACAGGTGATATCTTAATAAGGACGATCTTGCAGTTTGGTGGTGAGTAGGAGGCTTACATACCAGCTTTATTACTATCTAGTATTTATGTTTCCGCTGTTTGTTATTCTTCTCTAAGTGCTGTAGTGAGGCAAATTTGTATAGACTTATGTTGTAACCCTGACATTTAGAATTTCTAGTTAGTATGAATGTTTGGAGTTTTCATCTCATATATGCTTCACTATTCTTACTTGTTGTATATGTTCTATTATATTTCATCCTTGCACTGTGAGTAGTACGACTTGTTTCGTTTGGGGTTTACTTCTGTTGATGATCGTCCACAGTTGCATGGCATGCCTTTCAGCGCATCATGCCTCTTGTTTAGTGCAGGGTTTGCGGGCGGTCATCACAATTGTTATCAGAGCTTTGGTTAACGATTTTAGCCAAATTTATAAGGCATAATAACGTATGAGGGACGTATCTGTAGATTTCAGTTGGATGTATAATATATGTTAGTGTAGTAGCATTTGCACTTCTTTAGCAGTTTTTCTTGCAAGTGGCAAATCATTTTAATTTGCAGATTTAGAACGAGTCGACATACTTTAAGATATACTTCTACAGAGGAATTTGTGCCTGGAGGTGGAAATGGCGGTACACGAGATAACCTAGCCATGTTTGAGGCCATGATGGAAGAATACATGCGAAGGGTACCCACACCAATGGCAGCCACGGTAGATGTATGTAACAACCCAGAATTTCTGAACCAATTTAAAAATTTTATTCTAGCTATTTTAATGGGTTTTAAACATTTAAAATGATTTATTTTAAATAATAACGACTAAAAATTTATTTAAATAGAAGTTAGAACATATAAATTTATTTAATTACAAAACGAGTGTAAGAAACTAAGATTTCACTTTATAAATTAGAAGTAATGTCCAGTTTAAAATTCAAAATACTCGCTATAGAGTTTATATATATTTTAATATAATATATAGCCCTTAAAAATAGCCATTTTGCAAACGACCTCTATTTTCGACGAAACCACTTTTGTTGGATCCGGAATGTCAAATTATTGTCAGGTTTAAAAATTCATAATTTTTGGAATTAATATGTGAGCAAGGTGAATTTAAACATGTTTTGTAATTTCGATTTAAATTTAATTGATTATAAAAAGGCCATTTTTTAAATGGTCTCCAAATTCGACGAAATCTGTTTTATTAGGACCGTATAGTCAAAAAAAGCTAGATTTATTTTTCTGTAATTTTTGGAGTCAATATGCAGCCCCAGTAAATTAAAATGTGTGTATAAATTCAATATATATTGAATTATATTTTAAATCAAAGAAAAATTGATCAAAACAACCGAATTGGCTTACGAAACATATCCCATTGTGTTTGGAATGGGGATATTTAGCTAGGGATGACAGTCATTGGGTTTGATTTGGAGTTTAGATTGATAACAAGAAAAATCTGAATTAAATAATATATATATATATATCCTATCATTGTTCAAACCCGCATTTATGTCCACCATGGTCAAACTTTTCCCAAAGCCACCCTAGCTGAAATGAGCGGCAGAAATAATCCCTTTTTCTCCTATAAAAATCCACAAATCCGTTCAATAATTTCTAACACTACCAAAACAAAAATTGGACACCTTCTCGAGATCTTGCATTTCATATAGCAATGATAAAAAACAGTGTTAAATACCGTGTGATTCATGGCTTAAAGGGCCGGTTTTCAAACTCGATTTTGGTGTTGGATACGGGTGCAAGCTGCACCAAACTCAAGGCATTGGGGGGTGGCACGAAGCCCGATGTTGTGGCGGTTTTTGATGGGAGCCCGTGGCCTTGAATCTCGGCCGACGGTGAAGAGTTTTGATGCGAGCAGTTGGCTTTTCTCATACATACGAAGAAGATGAGCACCTAGAAATGTAATTAGTGTTCATGAAAGTTTAATTAAATTAGTCAATTAATTTAAACCATAAAACTTAAAATGTTTATATCTCGATCATATGTTAACAGAAATTGACAAATCCAGTTGCGTTACGATCGTGAAGATGAGCATTACATTTCAGAATAGATAAGAAAAGAAACCGAAGCAGATGGAAATTTTCACTAAATTGAACGTCCAGTTTAATTCAGTGAAAATAATCGTTATCTAACGATTTCAGTCCCGACCACAATGAGAATTCTCTCACTAAAGTATTTGTATAGTTATTTATTTTATAACTGAAATTATATGCCAGCATTGATTTTTATCTGTGGATATGACATTGTTTGAGTTCAACATATGAACTGTTCGTGACTCATTTGCACAAGAAGCATTGTTTGAATATACGACACTTGTATTTCAAACAATGTAGATACTTTGTGGTTGTTGAAGTGAGATTTCTAAAATCAAAATGAAATGAAGTAATAAATCATATATATGCATTGTAAAATATATGTCTGCATTGTATAAATCATATATATGCATTGTAAAATATATGTATGCGTTGTATAAATCATATGTATGCGTTGCATAAATCATACATATGTGTTGTGAAATATATATGTGATAAGAATAATATATATGCGATGTGAAAAATATATATATTTGTTAAAAATATATATGCGTTGTATAAAAATATAAATGGATAAAATTGTCAATTAACGGAATAATTATCGGATTGGTAAAAATATAATTTTTAACATATATATGCGCTGTATAAAATTTTCATATAATGGAATATTCAATTTTGATTTAAAATTGAAATGGAAGTTGGAATCGTTTTTAAAACGAATTTATAAAATACCTTTTAAATAGAAATTGACGACATATATATATTTAAATGGCTTGAACAGAATGCACCATGCAGCGACTGTTCGCGAATTTCAACCATAAACTTCAAATTGACGTAACCGACGACCCGACTATCGAATTCTCCTAAAACTGGAACTGTTGGGTTCGTATCCAAAAGATTATTCCAATGGAAGTTGGAATTGTTTTTAAAAGGAATTTATAAAATATGTTTCAAATAGAAATTGACAATGTGTGAATATATATATTATATTTAAATGGCTTGAATAGAACGCTTCACGCAGCGACCGTTTGCGAATTTCAACCATAAACTTAAAATTTATGTAACGGGAGATCCGACCATCGGATTCTCCTAAAACAGTAATCTTGGGTTCGTATCGAAAAGATATTTCCAATGAACATAAGAGATTTAAATTTGAACGGTTGGATTTTAAATTATATCCAAGTCAATTTCAGAAAAGGTCGCTATGAATGCAGTTCAGTGGCCGTTATTAGAAACCGACTGTAAGGGCTTTAACTAATTATTAAAAATATGGAAAATTATGTAAAATCATAAATATGGAAAGATTTTGGATGAAAAATTCCATATTTGAAAAGATAAAAATACATTTTTATCTGAATGAACTAGTTACTAACTAGAATAATAATCCAATGTTTTTAAGTTAATAAATTGGATTGAAAAAGGGGTTTTAAAATAATCAGAATTTTCCAATGAAAAATTGGAATAGATTTGAGTGGAAATAATCTTTTAAATATTTCTATATTGGATTCCAGGATTATACAGATATTGTTGATGAATTTGGAAGATATAGATATCATTATTCCAAATACAATATTTGTTAGTTTCAGAATTTGATATTGAATATAAACCAATATTATTTCTATTCAGAGCCTTGTATTTAACATCCAATTGGATTTTGGGGTTCATAGTGAATGATGTTTTAAATAATAGTCGTTCTTTAATCCAATTAACAGTGAAGTTATGATTTGTAATTTATGGTCTTTTAAATAAGATTAATGGAATTTTCCAAAGAAATTTTTCAAATTTAATATATTAAATTGGAATTGAATGGAATTCGATTTGATAATCGAGACAAACTTTTGTAAAGGAAGACCGTTACTATTTATGGAATTTAAAAGGCCTTGCCGCTATTCCACTTATAGTATTAGTTTGATACGGAAATTTATATCGATTAAACACTGTTATGATTTCCGTGAAGATTCCATTTTGATGGAAGATGATTTTGGGTTTATCGTGAATTGTGTTTTGAGTAACACTTGTTCTTTAACATAAGTGAAAGCAAGATTAATTTATCTAAAAGTTGAATAATCATTAAGTATGATTGTTGAGACTAAAAAGAAGTGAAGTTTTAATAAATCATTAATTATATTTGAATGATTGAATGGAAATTTATCAAAATATGAGATGTGATATAAACCAAAGATACTTGGTTTTTGATATTTATTGTGATTGATTGACTGTTTGGATTATGCTCAACCAGTTTATGAGCATATATGCTTTTACATTTAGCATTGGGTTGGATAGAATTATTTGTATGCTAACAACAGGTGAAACACTTCACGATTTGACTATGAGGTTTTAGAGATGTTGTTATTGATTTCAAAATTAATGAATGATTTTGAAACGATATTTTTCTTGAGTAAAAAGAAATGTATTCCAGATTTTTGACAGGGAATGTTTTATAAAAATGTTTTATAAAATAAAAAGGATTTTGAGGGCTAAACCCAATGTTTTCGAAATGATTTCGAAATGTATTACGTGTTTGACATTGTAGTTCATCACATAACAAATTAGTTGCTATTGATGATATATCTGTTTGGTGGTGGAGAATTTATTCTCTTGCTTAACATCCTTCTTTGAGACATACGAGCTCAAAGCTTATGTGATTAATAGTGACTGATCATATGTGTGAATTGCTAATGTAAAGTACTATAGTTTGAAAGTACTTATGATCATTATATTTTGAAATGATTTCCCTACTTCGGGATATGCAATGATTTGGTATGTGGCTAAAGATTCGGGTAAACCTGGATGACTAAAAGTGTGAGGGCGGTGTATTTTCCCCGAGGGCGTGGAATGTTTCACCATCAGTGTAGCCTGCTCCATAGTGGAAGGTGCACATATATATATCAAATTGGTGAGCGCGTACAGCCTTGTCTAAAGGATGAATACCTCCTGATCTTTGGTTGCATGTATGTTTATATGCATTGTGATGTTTTGGAATTCATATTTCCAAAGATTTTGGTTTGAGATCCTAAAGTGAAATCTACCTTGATATAAAGCTAGATATGTATTCAAAATGATTTCAAATAAGAAACCAGGAAACAAAGTCCAAAGGAATAATTTCTGTAAAGTGTGTTGGATTTTGAAAAACTAAATATGGGATTAAGCCTAAATGGGTAGATTAAGGAATTGAATGTTGTATGATGCATCATAGATCCATATGACTATTACTGGTTATTGTTTATGCACTAGTATTCATGGGGTTAAACCATTCCGTGACATGCGGCGCAGCCCCGTGATTTACCTTATTTTAAAGTAAAGTTTGATAACTGTTTTGAGTTCTCACACCAGTCCCATGACTGACTCGGAGTTTATTGTTTCTACCCAAACTTTGGGTGCCTTTATTTTCCACATGGGCAGTCAGTAGTTTTCGCCTTACAGATTATTTCATTTAGCAGGATTCTGAATCGAAGCTTAAAGCTATGTCCAGAACATTGATAGTCTTTCGCTGTGTTAGTTTATTTGTCTCCGCTGCATTGTATTACATTTATTATAAATTTATTTTCCGTTGTATATTTTTTTGATACTCTGATATTTTGTACTCTTGTGTAACATTATTATGATGTTTATAAAAGTCTTATGTTGTTTGTTCTGATGTGTTGTGCGCCCAAAGTTAGCATATCCACCTTTTTGATTTGATTTAAGTCGGTTTAACGTTCGATTTGGATTGATCGAGAAAGAGGGTCGTTACATATGGTATAAGAGCTTTGGTTAACTTATATCTTTGGGGTGCAACTTGTTAGAACAAAATAAAAGACTCATCGGAGTTTGGATTAATAATATCCTATGAAAGAAAACTCATTAGAGATAGGATCAGTAGTATCCTAGAATGAGAAACTCGTTAGAGATGGGGTTAGAAATGCCTTATAATGAGTTGAGAGTGATAAGTTTATAAGTAACGTATTTATGATATTATATATAATCTGATTTTAGAATTTGATTTTTGAATATAAAAAAGTTATATATATTTGAAAAGTTAATCAATAAATTGATTGTTGGTTATGATGTGTGATTATTAGTATAAATAATAAAAATATTGGAATGGTAAATTTAGCCAAATCGAATCGAATATTGAACAGAATTTAAAATTGATTGCAATTTCATACATATACATGTATATATAATGAGCAGGTCATAGCATGGAAGCTAATAAGAGGAATAAAATTGTATGCCCGACAAATAGGTGCATGTTTATTGTATTTCTTGGGTTTGGATGATTTTATGAGCCAATTGGCAAGCCACTCGGCTTTTTTTCTATTTGATTGATGGAACCATATGAGGCAAATTGTGGTTTTACCGATCAACCCATACAAAGAAGGTTATGGCGAAATTTATCAAAAATTTATTGGGTTAGCCAAATTTTTGAGAAATTTGAAAATTCTTAGAAACTGAAAAGTTGAAGAATGAAAGCCAGAATGAAAGTTGAGTTGGTTAGTTAAACAACTTTCATCTCCGTTCCTTTCGAGGACGAAAAGATTTTAAGTGGGGGAGATTGTAACAACCCGGAATTTATAAACCAATTTAAATTTTTTATTTTAGCTATTTTAATGGGTTTTGAATATTTAAAATGATTTATTTTAAATAATAACAACTAATAATTTATTCAAATCGAAATTAGAATATATAAATTTATTTTAATAATAAAACGAACTTGAAACTGCGCGGTAGTTTGAAAATTTGATTTTAAATTTCAAATGAATGTATATAATTCAATATAAGTCAGAATTGGATGAAATAAGAAACTTTAGAATCCATTTAACTATATCTTTATAACGAGTGTAAGAAACTGAGATTTCACTTTATAAATTAAAAGTTCTGTACAGTTTAAAATCCAAAATAGTTGCTATAGAATTTATATGATATTCTAATATAATATGTAGCCCTTAAAAATAGCCATTTTGCAAACGACTTCCGTTTTCGATGAAACCACTTTTGTTTGATCCAGAATGTAAAATTATTTTCAGGTTTAAAAATTCACAACTTTTGGAATTAATATGTGCGCATGGTGAATTTAAATGTGTTTTGTAATTTTAGCTTAAATTTAATCGACTATAAAAAGGACATTTTTCAAACGGTCTCCAAATTGAACGAAATTAGTTTTGTTAGGACCATATGGTCAAAACAAAGCTAGATTTATTTTTTTGTAATTTTTGGAGTCAGTATGTGGCTCCGGTAAATTAAAATGTGTGTTTAAATTCAATATATATTGATTTATAGTTTAATTTAAAGAAAAACAGATCAAAACAGTCGAATTGGCTTATGAAATATATCCAATTGTGTTCAGAATGAGAGTATTTAACTAGGACCAACAGTCGTTGGTTTTGATTGGGAGTTCGACTGATAACAGGAAAAATATAAATTAAATAATATTATTATATAAATATATAGCCTATCATTGGTCAAACCCTCATTTATGCCCTTCGTGGTAAAACTTTTCCCTAAGCCCCCTAGCTGAAATGAACAGCAGAAATAATCCCCTTTTCTTCTCCAAAAATCCACAAATCCATTCAGTAATTTCTAATACTACCAAAACAAAAATTGGAGACCTTCTCAAGATCTTTCATTTCATATAGTAATGATAAAAAATGGTGTTCAATTCCGTATGAATTCATGGCTTGAATAGCCGGTTTTCGAACAAGATTTTGGCACGGGATACGGGTGCGAGTTGCACCAAACATGAGGCGATGGGGGGTGGCATGAATCCCGATGTTGTGGCGGTTTCTGATGGAGGCCCAACGTCTTGAATCTCGGTTGGCGGTGAAGAGTTTTGATGCGAGCAGTTGGGTTTTCTCATACAGGAAGCAATACGAAGAAGAAGATGAGCGACTAGAAATGTAATTAGTGTTAACGAAAGTTTAATTAAATTAGTTAACTAATTTAAACCATATAACTTAAAATGTTTATATCCCGATCATATGTTAACAGAAATTGACAAATCCAGTTGCGTTATGATCATGAAGATGAGCACTACACTTTAGAATAGACAAGAATATAAACCGGAGCATTTGGAGATTTTCACTAAATTGAACGTCCAGTTTAATTCAGTGAAAATAATCGTTATATGACGATTTCAGTACCAACCACTGTGAGATTTCTCTCACTAAAATATTTGTACAATTATTTATTTTATAACTGAAATTATATGCCATTGTTGATTTTTATCTGTGGTATGTAGTACTGTTTGAGTTCAACACATGAACTATTTACGACTCATTTGCACAAGAAGTGTTATTTGAATATACGACAATCGTATTTCAAACAATGTGGATAGGCACTTTGTGGTTGTTGAAGTGAGATTTCTAAGTTCAAAATGATATGGAGTGATAAATCATATATATGCATTGTAAAATACATGTATGCATTGTATAAATCATATATATGCATTGTATAAATCATATATATGCGTTGTAAAATATATGTATGTGTTGTAAAAATCATATGTATGCGTTGTATAAATCATATATATGCGATGAGAATAATATATATGCGATGTGAAAAATATATATGTGTGAAAAATATGTATGCATTGTATAAAAATATATATATGTGATATGAAAAATATATATGCGATGTGAAAAATATATATGCGTTGTATAAAAATAGAAATGGATAAACTTGTCATGTAATGGAATAATTAGTGGATTGTTTAAAATAGAATTTTTAACGTATATATGCACTGTATAAAATTTTCATGTAATGGAATATTCAATTTTGATTTAAAATTGAAATGGAAGTTAGAATCGTTTTTAAAACAAATTTATAAAATACGTTTTAAATAGAAATCGATGTTATATATATATATATATTTAAATGGCTTGAGTAGAACGCATCATGCAGCGATTGTTCGCGAATTTCAACCACAAACTTCAAATTGACATAACCGGCGATCCGACTGTCGGATTCTCCTAAAATCGGAACTGTTGAGTTAGTATCCAAAAGATTATTCCAATGAATATAAGAGATTTAAATTTAAACGGTCGGATTTCAAATTATGTCCAAATCAATTTTGGAAAAGTTCGCTATGAATGCAGTACAGTGGATGTTATTGGAAACCAACTATAATGGCCTTAATAAAATAATTAAAAATATGGAAAAAATTATGTAAAATCATAATAAGTGATTTAGAAAGATTTTGGATGAAAAATTCCATATTTGAAAAGATAAAAACATTTTTTTATCTGAATGAACTAGTTATTAACTAGAATAATAATCCAATGTTTTTAAACTAATAAATTGGATTGAAAAATGGGTTTCAAAATAACCAGAATTTTCCAATGAATAAATTAGAATGGATTTGAGTGGAAATAATCTTCGGAATATTTCTATATTATATTCCGTGATTATACAAATATTGTTGAGGAATTTGGAAGATATAGATATCGTTATTCCCAATACGATATCTGTTAGTTATAGAGTTTGATATTGAATATAAGCAGATATTATTTCTATTCTGAGCCTTGTATATAATATCAAATTGGATTTTGGGGTTTATAGTGAACAATTTTTTAAATAACAGTCTTTCTTTAACCCAATTAACAGTGAAATTATGATTTGGAATTTATGGTCTTTTAAATAAGATTAATTGAATTTTCCAAAGAAAAGTTATCCAATTTAATATATTAAATTGGAACTAAATGGAATTCATTTTCATAATCGAGTTGAACTTCTATAAAGGAAGAACGTTGCTATTTATGTAATTTAAAAGGACTTGTCGCTATTCCACTTATAGTACCAGTTTGATACGGAAATTTATATTGATTATTGCAACGACCAGAAAATCCATACCAATTTGAGCTGACTAATATCTTACACATTCTAATCAAAGTGCACGAAAATTCAGATCATTAATAGAAAGAAGTTAGAGGGTGAGAAAGATAAGATAGAACTAACAGAATAGAAGAAGAAGAAGAATACAACTGAACAGAATATCGGAGTAAACACGAAACTCACAGCGGAACGAATAAATTGTATTATATAACATAACTTTGAAATACAAATCTGTATTGTATATACATACCCTTAACAGAGTACAATACATCATATCACAGAGGAAATAATCTCTAAATACTAATGGTGAAACCTTCTGCTTCGAGCTCATCCAAGTGAATCTGCAAAGCCTGAAACACTTGACTGCCCGTACAAATTTGGGCTCCCAAGAGTTTATGGAAAACACAAAAATAAACTCTGGGTCAGTCATGGGACTAGTGTGAGTAAACTCCAACCATATTGCTTAACTTTGAAAATCCTTTTGAAACAAAAGGATAATAGTAAGACCAACCCAAACATAAACATGGACGGTTTTTACCTTACTATGACCCAAAACACTTTTATATCAAAATTTAGTGATGTTATAATAATGTTTAAAAAAATAAATATCCAAGTAGCAGAACGCTTGCATCTCACGCTCCACATATATATAGTATAAAACCATAGGATGCTTATTGGACATTGGATTACAACAGACAAGGTATGGGAGCACCTACCGATCAGTGAACTCTAGAGGGTATACACCTGGGTTCAACAAGGATGTCTTGCAACCCGGCCACACATGACCGACCACTCATTTAGCTTGAGTGTATCGAATATATTGCCACCCACGATTGTTGGCCATCCAACCGTAATCCGAAGATACAGAATAAAAAAAGAAGAACAAATATGAATTTTCTCTAGATCTGTGACAATACACCCTACTTGGGGATGACCCAACTAGCCATGTTGCCTAGCCCAACTTTTGTTACTTCCCGGTTGTTAGGCTAGAGGCTATGTCTATCTTCAGAACAACTGATCACCATTCACTTTGAATGCTATGTCATCAAATCCGTCAATTCACTAATCGATTTCCAAAAATATCATGGGTATAAAAAGTTAAGAGGAGCGAATTCCTCCGCCACCAGACGTAATACCTTTAAGAGATCAACCGTACGTGATTTGTCAGGTATACTCTGTCAGACACTCGTCCATACAAGTTGCCCTGGGACTGGACAAACATAAAACACCATTCTAGAATAGAACGCCCCTTGAATTTCACTCCGTCTTCCATTGTCTTCAGCATAATCTAATTCGCAGTGCTTATGCCTATACGGAGTGGTTTTCGGATAATATATCCAACCGGTCTCTCCGTACTACAACGATGGTCAAAACACTTCGATAGTCGGTTATTTAACTATCGAAGTAAAAACAAACATTCATTCAAATGTACAACTAAACATCACACAATCACTGGCCCTTTTTGTTTACGTTAATTTTCTAGTTTTTCATATCTTCCTAGATATTTCGCTCAACCCGTTTAACCCTTCATGTTTCTTGGAAAATACTTCCAGTTATTATAAACTCTTATTCTCCCATGTTTCAGAAAATATACGTTATTTACGTTCGAAAACATTTCCATTCTTGGTTTTCTACACTTGGATAATATACCCTATCTACATTGGAAAAATATTTCCAATTTCATTATAAACATTTTAATCTGTCAAACATTCACTTTTAAAACATTATTAACTTTAAAATGTGAATATCATTCCTATTATAAAAAATCTGAACATCTTTATCAAACAACTCTTATTCAGGTAATAAATACCGTTATCTTGATTTCCGAAATCTCTTCCATAGCTTTATATTCCCATTTCACTTTATAAACTCTGTTTCAAAGTCAACTTCTAGTTAAACCAATATCAAGTGTATAACTAATTATTGATTACATATCCTATTATAATTTGTTGGTTTAAACCAGATATTAACTATTCTATCAGATTATAATTCCTGAAAATAATTTACTTTAATACATTCGACATCATTAAATTATTGTTCTAATCCCTAATAATGTTATTTAGTTATAATCCAAACATCGAAATGATGTCATCGTTTTCTAAAATGATTCTCCAATTTCTCCTTTTAAACTTATGCTTATATTTCTTTGGATAAACACTGTTACTTATTACTTTAGAATAAGTGGATTTCAAACCAAACTGTTTACAATCCCTAGGGGCTAGTGCTATAATTAAAAATCACGCTTAAGCTTGATCAACAATGTTAATTTATCGTTATAGTTCAAAACTCGCAATACACTGTAATATTTCCCATTTTATAACTAATGCAATACGATGTAATATTCTCCCTTTTATAACTAATGCAATATGCTGTAATATCCCCACTTTTATAACTAATGCAATGTGCTGTAATATTCCCACTTTTATAACTAATGCAATATGATATAATATTCCCACTTTTATAACTAATGAAATATGCTGTAATATTCCCACTTTTATGGCTAATGCCATACGCTGCCATATTCCTCTTTATAACAAATCTCGATGTTTTTGTCCGTTACAAACTAATACCATCCCTCGATAATAGTGAAGTCATTCAAGTTGGGGTATTTTGTTTACCTCCCAGGCCTTGATCGACAACGTTCTTACCTTAGAATAGATATAAGTACGTAACTCTAAACTCTTTATTCCTTATAGTATCCCTCAAACCGTATTTCTTGTTTTATTTGAATTACGGCTTTATAATACCATATTCGTACTTCAAAATCTCTATTGTTTATGACTATTTATATTAAACATTAACTCTTCTCTTTAACTTCATTCCACAGTTCTACTTATAACTTCTTTACTAAGAACCATTGATGTTCTTTGTCTTCTGACGTTTTACTTTTATTTGAATCATTATACTTAATTCAGGTAATATCTTATTGTAACTCAATATCCTCTTAAATGAAATCCATTTAAGAAACAATTATTTAATTAAAAATAATATTTACTTTATCATTGTTGAAGTAAACAGTATACTTCATCATTAATCTAAAACAGATTGGTTGCTTAAATTACCCTAACTAATTGTATTAGTTCAATACTTATTTAATACCTCATTAATTTAAAAAGGTAATTAATAAGTAATCTTATTAACTTTTGATCAGTTTACTTCTAAATTATTTCCGTTAGATTAATTTGAAGACCAATTAATCTAATAATCATTTTCCAAATAAACAGTTAATTTAATCAAATTCATTTCATCAGTAAATTCGTTAACTGATTTTAATTACTTCTTACCATTAGATTCATATAATTAATCTAATGACGTTTCTTAACTGTTTGCTTTAAAATAATTATCCAAATTATTCCCTCTAGGATAATTACAGCTTCATAACTTATTTAAATATCAAATAATTGTTTATATTTATTTATATAAATGAACTATAAAATAACAGTTTATAATAGAACTTCTATTATAGTTTAAAACTTCGCTTTAATTATAAAAATATAATTTTTATAACTAACTTCGTTGATTTGCCTGACGGTCAATCAATTTCTTAACCAAACGATAGATTTATGGCCAGTTGCTGCCACTTTCTTAGTCGATGTCGTTTATTGATTTAATCTATATCCGTATGGGGTTTAAATGTCATCTGGGTTCAAACAGTATTTATATAAATGATATAAAACCAACAGTAAAGTTAAATATTGTGGAATCCGGTTGGATTCCTTCAACTGGTTTCCTGCATCCACAGATGTTAGTCCATACAATTTACACTAATTTCATAATAGGGAATCTTATAACTGATGAAATCAGTATCCAATCCGTGATGTGCATATATGCAACGATATATATATTTCAACCAATTTAATTGTAATCTACCTAAATTACCATCACACAGCATTCAACCATTATTTATCACTATTAAAATATGACTATAATATTTTAAAATAAAATAGAGTGAGCGAATTTACTCACCTTCGCGCATTAACCGTTAAATCAACGCTTTGCGTCAACTGATTATACCCGACGCTTTAAATTCCAACGAGTGTTTGGTTTTATCACGAAGCTTCCTGTAGCTCTGTCTCAGTTACGTCAGTTCCATGATGTAGATTTCTTCGTTATGATGTCAATGATTTTGGTCGCGATAAATTCCGTGCATGAATGAACGTTTTAAAATCCATTAACCACGATTACAAACCATGCTCATCCTCTTTGTTCCTGAGATTGCCTTTACCGTTCTGTGCATGCATGCCAACTCTACCATATACTTTTCCTTATGCGCCATACACAGACGACCGGAAAAATCAGACAATAGAGCCACCGTGACTGGGCTTTCAACCTTGGAACCCCATATAGTGAACTACCTTATCTTAAATTTCTAACTTCATCACTCTTTACAAACACAAGAACTTTACTTTGGTTCAATCTTTCTTTTCTTTTGTTTTATATAACTTTGGGCTTTTTAGTCTCGGCCCGCGACTCATCAAAACATAGACCCACGTGAGCATAGAAACATGATATACGTATTTCCTCTTCATCTTGTTCTTCACGAGATAAAACAAAACCGTAACCTGTCCTTCCTTAACATCAATTGCATACTTTCTTCTTTTACACTTTTCTGCTCTAACATATACGTTTGCCCAGTACTCCACACGTCCCCTCTTCACGTTTTGCCTTCAGCAAATCTATGCACCAGAAAGTACATAGTGCTCCCTCACACCAGAAACATCAGCTCATTTCTCCGAACTAAAATGCACGCTTCAGCTTCTAACCTATGTGTAAACAAGCATATAATCCAGTGTCATTTTCACCACTGAATCACATGCGAATATCACCATTTTGGTACCCTCCACAATCTCCATTCTTCCGCACTTTAGCTCATTTGCTCCTTTTTAATGCCTCCCTTACAAACCATGCACTTACCAAAAATAATCACGTCCTCTCCTCATCATTTTCCGCAATCCCTACTTTATAGTACCATCCTCCCATTAACCCTCAACAATATGTACTCCAACACGTTAGCATGCTGAAGAATGCACCCTACATTTTGTTTATCCGCCATCACTCCAAGTAGTACCCACGCCCGCTTCCTCGAACAATATCCTAACGTTGCCTTCCTCCCACTGTGTCCTTCAGAAAATGATCTCGTCCTCTCATTGATTTACATGTCACTAGCACCACCACCTATAACAACCCGTATTTTTGAATAACATGTTATAACATAAATAGAGGCAGAATTAAACTGTAAAATCTGAATCAAGGGAAACAGGCTGTGCCATTGCGTTCGTCTCGGAGAAATACGCGAAATAGAGTCCGAGTTTTCGAAAATCGGAGTCCGTATGACCAAGATATGGCCTCGTGAAGTTTCACGAAAAATTCACAAATTAAAGTGTACTTAATTAAGTGAAATGGGTTGCACAGAGAAATATATATATATATATATATATATATTGATATATATATATATAATTGAAAATTAAATAAATAAATATGCAAAAAATGTTCAAAACAGCGAATTGGGAGAGGGGAATAACCGAACCGGCCGATTTTTGAGGTCGACCCAAGCCCGCTGGGTCGACTAGGGGTTAATCCAGGGTGTTTGGCTGTCAACCCGTGGGCCGATTCACTCAAATGCAGATTTTGCATTTGAATGGTTCTCATGGTTCAGCTTTAATCTAAAGGCCCTAGATGGTTCCTACACTTGACTTTTTCCTCAAGACATGCTTTGATGGCTTGGATTGAATCTAGGGTTAATCCTATGACCTAAACTAACCTAAACTTCTATAAAAGGACCCCTAAACCTAGCCTAAATCACCATTATTCAATCCTACAACTAAACTATGTCAAATTTGTTTCTCTCATGGCCTCCACTCTCATGCTAAATTTCCTAAGTTTATTTATATGAGAGATTTTGAATGCATACAAGTATTTTCAAGCTTGTATGAGTGTTCTTAGTTTGCATTCAAGTCAAGTTGCAACATTTCTATTTCAAAGCAAGGGTTTTTATTGATTTGGCTCAAGGGTTTTCATTTGGAGCTTGCATATTTGGGTTTTTGGTGCTTGCATAAGGGCTTCGTCTCAATCTTTATAATAAATATTTATTTGTGTCTTCATAGCATTGTAAGCCCTTTTCTACTTTCTTTCTTTGAACTCTAAAGTTAAATAAATGATGCAAGTTTGGTTGATCATTATATGCAAGTTTGGTTGATCATTATATGCAAGTTTGGTTGATCATTATATGCAAGTTATGTATGACGCATGTTATCATGTTATGCAAGTTTGGGTTGATCATTATACACATGTTATCATGTTATGCAAGTTAAACTTGAGTTTATGACCTTAAAGCTTCAAGCTTTATGTTAAAGGGTACATTTTGGCAACATGAAAGTTATCATATCCCTTATGATAACTTGCATGTGAGGCTAAATGCGAACTTCTAGCAACTTCTACATGTTATTTATCACCATGTATCACTCATATGCTAAGTTTGGTTTTATACATGCTTTTGAAGCCTAATAATGCAATATGCAAGTATATGAACATATGTACATTTCGTATGCCACCATGTTAAACTTGTGGCTTCAACACCTTTATGTCATGGTTATGCCAAGTTCCCTATTTTATCCTTTATGCGTTGTTGCGATTATGTAAACGTTGGGATTACGTTGGGGTTGGGTAACAAAATGACATGAACATGATTTTTGTAACATGACGTGATATGTTAACTTGTAATTATGTTTTGGAAACATAATGGACATGACACTTAGAAAATATGAGTGTGGCCAACTCGAGGTTGGGTTGAGTTTGTAGCATAAATCTACCCGGACCCGCCCGGCTTAACTAGTGGCTACAAACAATAGGACCCAATGTGAGAAGTTGGTCATGTTGTGCTCGAACCCGAGGTTAGACCTAGTTGTGGTGTAAAGCTACCCGGACCCGCCCGGCTTAACTAGTAACCACAACAAAGTCTAATGTGAGAGGTTAAAGCGCATTAAGTTAATTAATGCCTCCTGATTAGGGTTAAGTCATGGTCCACTTAATACTTAACCAATTTGGGCTTGATGGATTAATCGAGGTTAAGTCAGGAGCCTTGGGTACTCTTAACCAATTTAATCCATGTGTGGATCGGGTTAACCACATTTAACCCGTTAAGAAACCCTAGTTGTGTGGTCCTTTTCAGCAGTAACCTTCTAGGTAGTATCATAAGACCCTAGGACTAGGCTAGGGTGGGGCACGATTACTGGGCTGATTGTAAGAGACCAAAAGAGACGGCTGAATGATGCACCGGTTGTTCAGGCGGACCATGGTCGTGCACATCAAGTTCGGAGTTGAACACGGGCATCGGTTGGTTTGGACTGTGCATCCTATAATGGTGTCTGAGGGTTACACCGTAGGGCCTGATACACCCTATAGGGTGGACCCTGCACAGTCAACTACATTACATGACTAGGCCGTATGACACCGACACTTGACGAGTTAGGCTTATAGGGAGCCGATCGACTAGACCGTGTAGTTGGACCTTAATTTAGGTCACCTCATGATGATGGGCCAAGCTTGGGCCAAGGAATCAATTCTTGTTTTTACTTGATATGTTAGAATGCTAGTACACCCGTGGTGCAAAACTTAACCTTAATTATGCGATGACACCTTTATCTATCTTGTTAGTTAATCATGCCAGTATGTTGTTATCCTTATGTTCATCTCAGCTTCTCATGCCAGTTAACTTTACTAGTTCATAAACAGATAGTAGTAGGGCTTACCAGTCTTTTTGATTGACCTGTTTTCTTTCGCCTCTTTTCTTCCGTTTCCCCCCCCCCCCCCCTCAGGTTCTCAGGGTGGGAACATTGGAGCTTAGCTTGGATCTTTACAGCTTGCTTACTGGATTTGCTCATGTACGGTTTTGGACATTGAGCTAGCTATGGTTTACCACTTCACTTTGGGATAGTACTTTATGTATTTTAGATTTTCAGTTTATGCTTTTATATAGACTTTGTTTGTTGGAAAATAATGACTAAGTACTTTATTGTAACTTAACTATGGTTTTGGAAATGCAAGTTTTATCCGCTGCCTTACTACTCTGTTTTACTTATATGTTATGTCTTGTGATATCTGCATGCATGATTACCTTGTTTAAACACCCCTCCAAAGCTAGTGTCCTTGCAAGAGTGGCACTGGCGGAGGTGGGGTGTTACATTTGGTATCAGAGCATAAGGTTTACGAAATTGGACAAAAGGTTTTTTTTTAACTTATTTTGAAGAACTATTTTCAAAACCAATTAAGTATTTTCCAAGAAAAGTCTAATTATTTTAAAAAGGCTATTCCCCAAAAGCCATAGCACTATCCTTCGTTTCTTCGTTCTAAATCTATCTTTTTCTTCGTTTTAGTATGGCCGATCGCTTTAACATCCCGGAAGGCGTTCAAGTACCCATCTGGTTCCGGAGGTTTATGGAGGCAAGGGTGAATGAAGCCGGCCCCGCGAACATTCCTCCTCCTTCCCTCGTCGCTAGCATCTCTCCTCCTCCTTCTTAGAATCCGCAAGTAGATTTCTCTAAGCTTTGCAAAGACTTTAAGGCGATGGGTTGTAAGATTTTTGTCGGAACGGAGACTTCTGTGGAGGCAAGAAACTGGTTAAAGGAAACTGAAGACCTCTTTGCTATATTTGAGGTGGAAGATCGTAGGAAAGTTCTGCTGGCGGTATGGCTATTGAAAGGGGAAGCTGCTTATTGGTGGGTAGTCACCACCACTACTAGACCAATTGAGACTTGGGATGACTTTAGGAGAAGGTTTGGACTAAAGTTCCTATCATCGACAGAAGAGAATCTTCAGATGGAGAGGTTCCTATCTCTAAAGCAAGGGGACATAACAGTTAGGGAATACGTGGATATGTTTAATCAACTTGCTCAGTTCGGCCTAGAATTGGTAAACACAGCTCAGAAGAAGGCCCTACACTTTGCTCTAGGATTGAATGAGCCATTGCGCGGTTTGGCCATGTCTCATATACCCCTGGGGGCAACTTTCGAGAGTTTGGTGGATATGGCCCTGCTTCAAGAGGGAGATAAGAGTGGCAAGATCGAGGTCAAGGCAAATGAGTCTCAAGGCGAGAAGGTAGAGTCCAGAAAAGGAGGCAAGAACAACAATAGCAAGAACAACAAGTCAAGAGAAAGGAGGAAGTGCAACTTCTGTGGGATTACTGGGCACATAGCCAAAGACTGTAGGAAGAAGAAGAGGAAGTTGGGCAAATGCTTTCACTGTGGAGAGCCTGGACATCTTAGCAAGGATTGCCCCAAGAAGCAAGGACAAGGGCAAGGACAAACTCGGCAAGTAAGACCCTCTGGAGGGCAATTGCAGGATCTCCTCGCTCTTCCAGCTTTTGATCGAGGTAGAGTTTTTATAGAAATTCATGTTTATATTTCTGATTTTACTGTTCGCACCTTATTTGATTCTGGCGCATCGCATAGTTCTATCTCTTCTGGTATTGTTGAAAGTTTGCACCTAAGTACTAGCTTAGTTGAGGATCCCGTTTGTGTTTCAAATACAATTGGGGGTTCCGCCCATCTACCTGTGGTTTGTATGGATTTGAAAATCTCTATCTTGAGCATAGAATTCATGTGTAATGTTTAGGTTCTCGGGTTTATGGGATACGGGTTGATTTTGGAGGTGGATTGGTTATCCAGTTATGGAGCCATTCTTGATTGTGAACATAGGGTGGTGAGGCTCATGATTCACCTCGGTGATACCCTAGAAATTTCTTGTAACCCTAGAGGTCCTGTCATGTTATGTTATCTTGAATCTCTTGACTCGTCCATCGATGATCTGCAATCTGTAAGGGTGGTCCGAGACTATCCTAATGTCTTTGAAGAAGTAAGGGGGTTACCCCCTAAGCGGGAGATAGATTTCCGCATTTATCTGGTTGATAATGCCGAGCCAGTTACATTGCCCGTTACGCACATGGCCCCGCGAGAAAGGTGAGAGCTTGATAAGCAAATCAAGGAATAGCTTGAGAAAAATTTCATTAGGCGAAGCATTTCAGAATGGGGTGCTCCGGTGGTATTCGCTACTAAGGCGGATAGTCCATTTTACTTAAGCATGGGTTAAAGAAATCACCCTAGTGAGTATAATTGGTAACGTGGATTGGCACATGTTTTCAAGAGATAGTTTACTGTGTGGGATACCGTATAGTATGTAAACGAGATCCAAGATTCACTAACGAATTTTGGAAAGCCTGCATGAAACCATGAGTATGCAGTTGGGTGGAAGCCAAGTATTTTAGGTAAAGGATAAGTGAAAGGGGAATGAGAGGCAACAGTGAAATGGGTTCTAACTCATATTTTGGAAATAAGGATTAAGAACTACGGAATTATGATGTTAAAAGACGGTCAAGGCACGATGGGATTAAGCACAAGAAAATGCGGCTTAGAAGACTGAAGACTAGATACGCGCATTATATCTCTTTCTAAGAGTATATCCTTGATCCCTATTTTTCCGTAGAGCTTACTCGCATGCTATCTTTTAAGTATATCCTCTCGGTCCTATCCTCAATCTTAGTTCTGTTGCAAACCCCATAAGGAGTATGACTCGCCTGTTTGTGAGATATAGTTGGGGTAAAGATGTTCGTCACCAAACTATTTGGGCTTTATGGGATATGGGTAATAATTGATAGACTTACAAAGAAAGCCCATTTTATTCCGGTGAAAAGCAAGAGGACCGTATCACGGCTAGCATCTGTTTATCTTCAAAAGATAGTGCGGCTGCATGGAGTTCCTTCTAGAATAGATAGCGATCGCGACCCAATTTTCACTAGCCAGTTCTGGAACAGTTTGCAAGAAGCAATGGGTACGCGATTGAATCTGAGTACAGCCTATCACCCCCGGACGGATGGCCAAACCGAAAGGGTGAATAGAGTGCTAGAAGATCTTTTGAGGTTTTGTGTTCTCGACTTCGGCGGTACTTGGGAAGACCACCTTCCTCTTATAGAGTTTGCTTATAATAACAACTATCAAGCCAGCATAGGGATGGCACCATTTGAAGCTTCATATGGGAGGCCGTGCAAGCCACCAACATGTTGGTGGGAAGACGACGGATAAGCTTATAATTGAGCCCGACATGATAAGGGACACATCCGAGAGGGTTGAATTGATTCGAAGACGGATAAGAACGGCCCAAGACAGACAGAAATCCTATGCAGACAAGCGAAGGACAGACTTGGAATTTAAAATTGGAGATATGGTCTTTGTGAAGATTTCTCCTTTGCGAAATATGGTTCGCTGACAACAAGGATCGTAGGACCCTTCCCTACTATAGAAAGAGTCGGGAAGATGACTTATAAGGTGGAATTGCCGAGAAGCTGGCCGGAGTGCATAATGTCTTTCATGTCTCACATCTCCGGAAGTGTTTGCACAGACCCGCCAAAGTGGTTGAACCAAGTATTCTTGAAGACATGGAGGTAGAGGATGAAGCAACCCTGGGACGTGCTCTGATTCGTATCATGGAAATGAAGACAAAGAAGCTAAGAAGCAAAGAAGTTAAGCTTGTTAAGGCGCAATGGAGTGAAACAGAGGGAGACGCAACTTGGGAAACCAAGGAGAAGAGGCGCGTGCTTTATCCATTTCTCTTGGAGGATACATTTTCAATCTCTTTTCCTAGATTGGTATATCTTCCCTTTGCTATCCATGCTTATCTAGTTTATCTTGTTTCGTAAATCTTGTCATGAGAACCTTAGGTAGAAACCCTTGGTTGAAACATGTATTTGAAACATGTTATGTTTGATGTTTGCAAGTGGTTGCAAGTGTTTGCAAGTGGATACTCGTGGATGCATAACACACGTTAGGCACTAAGATCGGCTCACACACTTTCATACCGCATATGCACGAGTGTTTATACTTATTCATGGATGAAACTTGTTATGCTATCACGTGGAAGTTGCATATGGACGAATGTTATGTGCACTCATGTAGAGATTATAAATTATGTTAGGAATTTGCATACATATGGACTCATTTCACTAACATATTTTGCATTAAGGGGGTTTACTGAATCAGTAACCTCCTGATCTTCGCATTAGATAAGTACATATACACACACCTTTGCATATGATCATACAACATTTAGAACCTTTTAAGGACAACGATTGCTCGTGGATGATGTTTTGAGTAGATGGATGATAGATGGTAGGATACGCTCTTCCTAACTTGGAGATTTCGGGGACGAAATCCTTTAAGGAGGGGAGAATGTAACAACCCGTTTTTTTGAATAACATGTTATAACATAAATGGAGGCAGAATTAAACTGTAAAATCTGAATCAAGGGAAACGGGTTGTGCCATTGCGTTCATCTCGGAAAAATACGCGAAATAGAGTCCGAGTTTTAGAAAATCGGATTCCGTATGACCAAGATATGGCCTCGCGAAGTTTCACGAAAAATTCACAAATTAAAGTATACTTAATTAAGTGAAATGGGTTGCACAGAGAAATATATATATTGATATATATATATATATATAATTGAAAATTAAATAAATAAATATGCAAAAATGTTCAAAACAGCGAATTGGAAGAGGGGAATAACCGAACTGGCCGATTTTGAGGTCGACCCAAGCCCGCTGGGTCGACTAGGGGTTAATCCAGGGTGTTTGGCTGTCAACTCGTGGGCCGATTCACTCAAATGCAGATTTTGCATTTGAATGGTTCTCATGGTTCAACTTTAATCTAAAGGCCCTAGATGGTTCCTACACTTGACTTCTTCCCTAAGACATGCTTTGATGGCTTGGATTGAATCTAGGGTTAATCTTATGGCCTAAACTAACCTAAACTTCAATAAAAGGACCCCTAAACCTAGCCTAAATCACCATTATTCAATCCTACAACTAAATTATGTCAAATTTGTTTCTCTCATGGCCTCCACTCTCATGCTAAAATTCCTAAGTTTATTTATATGAAAGATTTTGAATGCATACAAGTATTTTCAAGCTTGTATGAGTGTTCTTAGTTTGCATTCAAGTCAAGTTGCAACATTTCTATTTCAAAGCAAGGGTTTTTATTGATTTGACTCAAGGGTTTTCATTTGGAGCTTGCATATTTGGGTTTTTGGTGCTTGCATAAGGGCTTCGTCTCAATCTTTATAATAAATATTTATTTGTGTCTTCATAGCATTGTAAGCCCTTTTCTACTTTCTTTCTTTGAACTCTAAAGTTAAATGAATGATGCAAGTTTGGTTGATCATTATATGCAAGTTTGGTTGATCATTATATGCAAGTTTGGTTGATCATTATGCAAGTTATGTATGACACATGTTATCATGTTATGCAAGTTTGGGTTGATCATTATACACATGTTATCATGTTATGCAAGTTTGGGTTGATCATTATACACATGTTATCATGTTATGCAAGTTAAACTTGAGTTTATGACCTTAAAGCTTCAAGCTTTATGTTAAAGGTTGCATTTTGGCAACATGAAAGTTATCATATCCCTTATGATAACTTGCATGTGAGGCTTAATGTGAACTTCTAGCAACTTCTATATGTTATTTATCACCATGTATCACTCATATGCTAAGTTTGGTTTTATGCATGCTTTTGAAGCCTAATAATGCAACATGCAAGTATATGAACATATGTACATTTCATATGCCACCATGTTAAACTTGTGGCTTCAACACCTTTATGTCATGGTTATGCCAAGTTCCCTATTTTATCCTTTATGCGTTGTTGCGATTATGTAAACGATGGGATTACGTTGGGGTTGGGTAACATAATGACATGAACATGATTTTTGTAACATGACGTGATATGTTAACTTGTAATTATGTTTTGGAAACATAATGGACATGACACTTAGAAAATATGAGTGTGGCCAACTCGGGGTTGGGTTGAGTTTGTATCATAAATCTACCCGGACCCGCCCGGCTTAACTAGTGGCTACAAACAATAGGACCCAATGTGAGAAGTTGGTCATGTTGTGTTCGAACCCGAGGTTAGACCTAGTTGTGGTGTAAAGCTACCCGGACCCGCCCGGCTTAACTAGTAACCACAACAAAGTCTAATGTGAGAGGTTAAAGCGCATTAAGTTAATTAATGCCTCCTGATTAGGGTTAAGTCATGGTCCACTTAATACTTAACCAATTTGGGCTTGATGGATTAATCGAGGTTAAGTCAGGAGCCTTGGGTACTCTTAACCAATTTAATCCATGTGTGGATCGGGTTAACCACATTTAACCCGTTAAGAAACCCTAGTTGCGTGGTCCCTTTCAGCAGTAACCTTCTAGGTAGTATCATAAGACCCTAGGACTAGGCTAGGGTGGGGCACGATTACTGGGCTGATTGTAAGAGACCAAAAGAGACGGCTGAATGATGCACCGGTTGTTCAGGCGGACCATGGTCATGCACATCAAGTCCGGAGTTGAACACGAGCATCGGTAGGTTTGGACTGTGCATCCTGTAATGGTGTCTGAGGGTTACACCGTAGGGCCTGATACACCCTATGGGGTGGACCCTGCACAGTCAACTACATTACATGACTAGGCCATATGACACCGACACTTGACGAGTTAGGCTTATAGGGAGCCGATCGACTAGACCGTGTAGTTGGACCTTAATTTAGGTCACCTCATGATGATGGGCCAAGCTTGGGCCAAGGGATCAATTCTTGTTTTTACTTGATATGTTAGAATGCTAGTACACCCGTGGTGCAAAACTTAACCTTAATTATACGATGACACCTTTATCTATCTTGTTAGTTAATCATCATGCCAGTATGTTGTTATCCTTATGTTCATCTCAGCTTCTCATGCCAGTTAACTTTACTAGTTCATAGACAGATAGTAGTAGGGCTTACCAGTCTTTTTGACTGACCTGTTTTCTTTCGCCTCTTTTCTTCCGTTTCCCCCCTCAGGTTCTCAGGGTGGGAACATTGGAGCTTAGCTTGGATCTTTACAGCTTGCTTGCTGGATTTGCTCATGTACGGTTTTGGACATTGAGCTAGCTATGGTTTACCACTTCACTTTTGGGATAGTACTTTATGTATTTCAGATTTTCAGTTTATGCTTTTATCTAGACTTTGTTTGTTGGAAAATAATGACTAAGTACTTTATTGTAACTTAACTATGGTTTTGGAAATGAAAGTTTTATCCTCTTCCTTACTACTCTGTTTTACTTATATGTTCTGTCTTGTGATATCTGCATGCATGATTACCTTGTTTAAACACCCCTCCAAAGCTAGTGTCCTTGCAAGAGTGGCACTGGCGGAGGTGGGGTGTTACACCACCCATACACCAGACTTCGGCACACCTCTCCGACCGTCCAGGCACCACCATGAATCTCGACCTCCATTCATGGGTTACAGTACCCATCGCGCAAAAGAATACCGCGACATTACGTTGAACAGAATTCCACCGACAACACCCACTAAAACACATACGAGCATGAATCTCGGCATGAATGTGTGAAAATAAAGCTACTAGCTTGATGTTTGTTTGAAGAGAAGAAACGAAAGGAACGCTGCTCCTATGTTTTTATATGCCATGAAAAGGCTCGACTACTTGGTTTTAGAAAAGGAAGGACGAAGTGAAGAATGCGTGATGTTTTATACAGAAGAGAGGAAGCTTAGTGATTAAGGTATAGGCAAATAGAATAGGTAATGTGGTGACTTAACATAGGCGTGTACAATTTATTTAAGTGTTGGGTCTCCTCAATTTACTATTGTGACTTTACTTCCTTTACATTTCTTACGATTTACATAGCTTGCGGGTACACACAGATAGAGTAATAGAGATGCATCCTAGGTTGGCTAACCAAGTAGATTAGGGTAAGGCCATTTCATTGCTTAAGTTTAAAGCAATAGGGTAGGCATGTTATTTTAATGTAAGGGTCTGGGTTATTAAATTCCTTCCTTAGTTTTGAAGTATTAGGGTTAGATCATCACATTCATAGCTGAAGATAGGGTAAGCGTGATTTTTTAACCATACCGCAAAGTCCATTCAGAAGCTTAGGTGTGGAAGATGGTGTCCTATTACTTAGCTGAAAAGGAAAGATTTTTTTATATATATATGGTTTGTTTTCCAAAGTGAAGAGTTTTACGGTCCTCATTATACACAACCTTCTTTGTTACATGGACACTATAGATAGAAATACAAATACCTTCATGTCGTGCAAGGTGCCACGATCCCAAAAATATAATAATATCGGTAGATTAACTCATATTGTGAAACCCAAAAATGTTGATAAAGGGTGCAAAATAATCCAAATAAAAAGTTGACTATTTAAGTAATTAAAATTTACAGTAAAATTTTAAAAATTAAATTATCACTGTTTCTCAAAAGGATCTTGTCTAAATTCGAAACCGATATCTAGTTATATCAAATAAACCGTTACGGTCGATAAACGATTCTACAACGACTATTTGAAAATTTGATTTTGACATACCTTGCAACCTATACGACGAAATCTCCTTTTTCACTTCCGTTAGAAAATTATAGTTCAACGGATTTCAACGTTTCTTGTTTCGTAGAAATCCAACTAATAATGGGTCTTGTACACTCAGCTGAAGTTCAGAACATTAAATTATGAACTACCGCAATATTACGGGCTCGATTATATTTAATATATATTTTTATACGTTCAGCTTCATTTTATTTAATATATAAACCCATTTATATTACGAATTCAAAATTTAAACTAATTTAAATATTCAAATACAAGCCGATAAAAATGCGGGACGTTACAATTATACAATATTATGATTTCCGTGAAGATTCAATTTTGATGGAAGATGATTTTGGGTTTATCGTGAATTGTGTTTTGAATAACATGTTTGAGTTTATGCCCTAGAGGCAATCCATTTGATGAGATTGATAACAATGTTGTTGTTATTATTTTATTTGGAATAAAATATTATTCTATTATATTATATTTACTGCGTAATATAAATATTAATATAATAGAAGTCCTTAGAATAATAATACGGAATTATATAGTTCGAGTAAGACTGAACTTGAGATTATATAATGTTATAAGTGTTATAATTCTTAAATGTCCCTAGTCGAGTTTTATTGTTTATATAGGACAACAATAAAGCGTTGAGACTAGTATATTGATTGACTGATGATCGCATCTCATTGATCATTAATATACGTGATATTAAAGTCAAGATATAAATATGTATTTGAGAATAGCTTATTGGGCTGACCCACCGTGAGATAACTACATGGAATACAATCAATAGTATCATAAGTTGTTCTCATAGTGACAGTGATGTAATGGTCCTCGGACCTGAAATCATTATAATTTTATTCAAGGATATTTATGTTTTGATATCTTCTAAAGTTATTTCGTAACAAAGTAATGATAACGGTGATTATTGGATATATCTCGAATCGAATGAAAATTATGAATGATCTAGATGGAATTTAACCCTACGATATATTCCCAGTGATATCCATGGGCCTCTTGATTAAGTGAGACTGTGAAATGCATGGCCATGCTCAAATATTGATTTGTTTTAAACAGTCTGCTCATCGATCAAGAAAAACGAATTAAATTATAAAGAGGATGATATGTTCCATGCCTCAAGTTTAATTCTGGATATACCAGTTAAACGGATTATATTACACTGATACATTGGTCAGAAGAGGTTGTATCGAATCGATAATATTATTATAGCTTGGGTAACGGCAATGTGTTGCTAGATACCGCTCACTGTTTATAATTTAGATATGATTTAAATTATTGCCAACGTTATAATATCCTTTAGGGTCACACACTTAGAATGTGATAAGGGAAGAACATTATTTGAATAAATAAAATTGTCAAACAGTTGATATTTTATTGCATGTTGGAATGGGTAATTCGGTTGGTTCCTAATTTCATGGTTCACATTTTAAAGGATTGTTTTTCTATCCTTTATACGATACACGTGTGACTGATTGAATGGTGATATCAGATCAAAAAGTGAAACCATAAAAATCGTTCCCCTTTTGTAATGAAATCCGAATAATGGCGGCTAGCACCATTATTCCCCTTTCTCTTCGATTTGATCAAGGAGAAACACATTCTTGTGGACCACTATGGAGGCTCACTGTCTTAGGAGCTCCGTTTCGAATCATCCAGACATCGATTTCAATTGCACAAGGAAAGATTAATGTTTCCGCAAAGTATAATTCTTAATTTACAAACTAGTACATGAAATTCCCTTAGTTAATTTTGGTTGCAATTTCATTCATTTGCCTTGAATCGAACCAATTTTAACGTTCATAACACTTATTCTTTAACCCAAGTAAAAGCAGGATTAATTTTCCTAAAAGTTGAATAATCATTAAGTATGTTTTTTGAGATTAAAACAAAGTGGAGTTTTAATAAATCATTAATTAGATTTGAATGAATGAATGGTGATTAAATTTACCAAAACATGAGATGTGATATAAACCAAAGATACTTGGTTGTTGATATTGATTGTGATTGATTGACAGTTTGGATTGGGCTCAACCAGTTTATGAGCAAATATGCTTTTACATTTAGCATTGGATTGGGTAGAATTATATGTATGCTAACACCTGGTGAAACATTTCACGATTTTACTATGAGGTGTTAGCGATGTTGTTGTTGATTTCAAAATTAATGAATTATTTTGAAATGATACTTTTCTTAATTGAAATGAAATGTATTCCCAATTTTGTACAGGGAATGATTTATAAAACAGAAAGGATTACTAGGGCTAAACCCGATGTTGCCGAAATGATTTTGAAATGTATTATGTGTTTGACATTGTAGTTCGTCACATAACCGATTAGTTGTTATTAATGATATATCTATTTGGTGGCAGAGAATTTATTCTCTTGCTTAACACCCTTTTTTGAGACGTATGAGCTCAAAGGTTATGTGATTAATATTGACTGATCATATATGTGAATTGCTAATGTAAATCACTATAGTTTGAAAGTACTTGTGATTATTATGTTGTGAAATGATTTTCCCTACTTCGGGATATGAAATGATTTGGTATGTGGCTAAAGATTCGGGTAACCCGGGATGACTAAAAGTGTGAGGGCGGTGTATTTTCCCCAATAGCATGGGATGTTTCACCGTTAGTGTAGCCTGCTCCATAGTGGGAGGTGCACATATATATATCGAGTTGGTAAGACCCGTACAGCCTTGTCTAAGGGCTAAATACCTCCTGATATTTGGCTGCATATCTGTTTGTATACATTTTGATCTTTTAGAATTCATATTTCCAAAGATTTTGGTTTGAGATCCCGAAGTGAAATCTACTTTGACATAAAGCTAGTTATGTATTTCAAATGATTTGAAATAAGAAATCGCGAAATAAAGTCCAAAGGAATAAATTCTGTAAATTGATTGAATTTTGAAAATCTAAATTTGGGATTAAGCCTAAATGGGTAGATCAAGGAATTGCATGTTGTATGATGCATCGTAGATATATATGACCATTATTGGTTATTGTTTATGCATTGATATTCATGGGGGTAAACCCGTTCCATAACATGCGGCGTGGTCCCGTGATTTACCTTATTTTAAAGTAAAGTTTGATAATGTTTTGAGTTCTCACACCAGTCCCATGACTGACTCGGAGTTTATTGTTTCCACCTAAACTCTGGGTGCCCATATTTTCCACACGCGGGCAGTCAGTAGTTTTGGTTTTGCATATTATTTCATTTAGCAGGATTCTAGATCGAAGCTTAAAGCTGTGTCTAAAGCATTGAGAGTCTTTCGCTGTGTTAGTTTATTTGTTTCCGCTAAGTTATATTACATTTATTGTAAACTTATTTCCGTTGTATATTATTTTCTATACCTTGACATTTTGTACTCTGATGTAACATTATTATGATGTTTATAAAAGTCTTCTGTTGTTTGTTCTTATGTGTTTTGCGCCCAAAGTTAGCGTATTCGCATTTTTGGTTTGATTTAAGTCGGTTTAACGATCGATTTGGATAGACCGAGAATGAGGGTCATTACGATGTAGGTGTGCAAGTTCCTAGAGTAGTTGATTTTTCAAAGTTATGCAAGGTCTTTACATCTCTAGGAGGAAAACCGTTCAAAAGAACGGAGCCAGCTGAAGAGGTCCAAAGGAGGATGGATTCTTGTGTCCGTATTTTTGGAGATTTGGGATTGGATGATGCAACTAAGAGAAAGCTTGCATCAAAGTAGTTGCAAGGCAGGGCCATGGTGTGCCAAAATTCGAATACACTTGAGACTCCAGAGGAGGAGATTTCGTGGGAGCAATTCCAAGTTAATTTTGAGATGAAGTTTATCTCCACTGCTCAGAAGTCAGCCTTGTTTAAGAAATTTGTGGAGTTGAAGCAGAATGGTAGGTTGGTGTTGGATTATGTATTTTATTTTGAGGCATTATCCAGATATGCCCGTTCCTATATTGATACATCCTATCAGAAGAATGAGAAGTTTGTTATGGGTCTGGATGTTTATATAGGAAGGCCGTTGGTGGAACATCTTGATGATACATTTAAGAAGCTTATGGAAAAAGCTATGTGACATGAGAGCTTGTTTTCGAAAAAGGAAGTTCTTGTTGTTGTAGCTAAGGAAGAACCAAATCCACACCAGAGTGGTGATGAAAAATAGGAAGCAATAACAGGAAGGAAAAGATGGCCAGAAAAAGAAGAAGAGCGAGGTGATATGCTTTAACTGCCAGAAGAAGGTACACTATTCCAGGGATTGTAAGGATTCTAAAGGTGTGAAGAAAAGCTTCAATTATAGGAAGTCTGGGCATAATAAGGACTTCCTGGAACCAGCCAAGGGTAAGCAGGTTGGGGAGGCGTATGCTACGGAAGTTGTGCCATCTTCTACGAGGGCTCCTACGGCAGAGGAGAAAGGGAAGGGTATCGCCATTCAAGGTAATTTTCCCGATTAGAGATGTTTCAGTATATATGTTGTTCAACAATAGGGCATCGCATTCATTCATTATGATGGGTTGAGTTGTATCTTGGGTTTGGAACCCGAGGTAAGAATAGACTATTGATCGTAACTAATTCATTTAGGGGTTCGTCTAGATTGTGTACGCTTTGTCGGGGTCTAGTGTTGTCGAGTCATGATTGCTCCTTTGTATATGATTGCTTTGTTTTGAGCTTCGCTGAGTTTGAAATCATATTTGGTATGGATTGGCATAAGAGGTATGTGGAAAAAGTGGATGGCAAGAAGTTAAGGGTAATAGTCAAAAATGTGGAAGGGCGAATGGTTGTGGTTAGAGGTAAGCGAGAGGACTGGGTCTTCGCAAGCTATATATGATCGCTTTGGATTCCACGAGGAGACTTGTCATCAATACCGATCACTAATGAGTTGAGAATGTCTCAGATGAGGTCAGAGGGTTGTAGCCACATCGCCAGAACGAGTATGGAATCGATTGAGTCGAAGGTGGTAGACCCATCATTGTACTTATTAGATGGAGGACGCCTAAAGAATATCAGAAGATCACAAAATATTTTTATTTTATTCCTTGAGGATTGGATCATTCTCATATTTTAATATGTTGGTTATGGAGACGTGAGACATATCCATTATTTTTATCAATTTTGTACATGACCAGTTTTCCCTATCAGCCTAATACAAGGAATAACTTTTGGCTCGAATCGAATCAGGTGTTGGGACCTATGATATTGGAATGGAAATGATGATTTTCTTTCTTTGGAGTGGTTACATTAAAGATTTGGCTCAGCAGTTTGGGAGGAATCGTTGTTTTAAGGTTTTACAGTTGGCTGTTTAAGTTTAGTAAGCCATAATGTGCTAATTTGGAGAGGCCCATTAGTGGGCTGTTGGTGGCTATAAATAGGGGGTATGCGACATGGAGAATAGATTACTTTCTCCATTCTCTCATTTGGAAGAGCTAGAGTTCTTCCATTTCTCCGTTCTCTTCACCTTTCCACCATTGAAGGTTAGAGAATCGAAGATCTACATCATTTGAAGCTTGATCTACGCAAGTCCAAAGGAGAGTTCATTAAATTGAAGAGTTTGGATCAAATCCTTCACTATCCGAAACTAAATCTAAGTTTTTTTGGATTATGTTGAGAAATTGCTGAGTGTTATGCATCTCTCATATGGATTCAATCAAGTATATGAGCTCTATGATCTTAATTTCATCATTTTCAATTCGTTCTCCTTAGATCTACATCATGGTAAGTTTATTTTCATATGAATCGCATAGGATCTAATTTAGCAACTTTAAACCGGAAAATTCTATGCCATTCCATATGTATATGCAAGTTAGATCCACAATTTTAGTTCATATGATCATTTAACATGATTTTGGTGAATTTTACATGATAGTTATTATTTCCATGATGTTAGCAATATCATGATATGATTATAATCGTATTAGATGGATTGGATGAGTTGATTTCGTCATTAGAATCGGTTGACGAAGTTTTTGTTAAGTTTGGAGAAGATTTGAATCAGGCCTGTCATAATTACAAAAATTCCACTGTGCCAGCTGTCTGACAGCTGTTCGCTTGACCGGAAGCGTGTCCGCTCGACCAGTAGTGTGTCCGCTCGACAAGAAGAGCGTCCGCTGGACCAGAAGTGCGTCAGCTCGACCAGAAGTATGTCCGCTTGACCAGAAGTGTGTCCGCCTGACCCGGAGTCTGTTTACTTGACCAGAGTATATGTGCTCGACCGTTGTGTTCTCGACCAGGGTATACTCGAACAGGGGTTACTCGACCAGAATTGTGTGCGCTTGACCAGAAGCATTTGCGATTGACCAGAAGCGTTTGCGCTTGAACAGAAGCGTGTGTGCTTGACCAGGAGCGTGTGCAATTGACCAGAGTGTGTGTACTGGACCAAGGTGATGTTCGACCTCTGTAGTGTTCGACAAGAATGATGTTTGACCATGTTAGGTTATAGCAGCTCCTTCAAATGCCATGATCGATGGTAGAAACGCTGTGGCTTGTTTTTGTGGCAAATGGATAGAACACTATGGTTTGTATTGAACCTTATATTGATGATATTCGGTTTAGCAATGATTTTGATTTCGAAGTGAATCCAAGTAGGAATGCTTGAAGTGATATGATGTGTTCATTGATCGTGGAGATGTAACGAATAGGAAGATGACTCAAGCTTTTCTTGAGTTTGTGGATAATGGATACTCGAGACTGGGTCTGAGTTTTTGGATATTTGTCGGCGATGTCCGATAGAGTTATGAAGGGATTATCGTTGTCATAATTTCTAAAGGGCTCAAAGCAAGGGTATAATAGGGGCACCTAAATGGCTAGTTGGACTAATCGAATAACATAGACCCATTAGTGGCCCTAGTTGTCTCTGGGAGGCAAATGTACGTTGGACATGTAGTAGTCTGGTTAGAAATGAGGTTACCATTAGCCTTTGACGGAAGGCATGGTGACATGGCCAGTCCAATTAACGATGGTTTCAAAGCAGGATTAGCGGTAATAGCCAGAGTCAGTCATGTATGTTGTTTGCTTTTTTTGTACCATCTCACATAGATTGTCCAACGTCGAAGGAGATGTTTCTTGGGTGCTTGTCTGTTATTAGTTTAGGCCTCCGGGGCTTGAGGTTGAGGGATGTTGAATTTGATTAGGATCGTTCATGTGAGATTTATAATCTAGATGTTGTGAGTGCTATTGTTTTGTTACTTCTGACATTTAGGAATGAATGGTTGTTTTGGTGTCTATGGATGTATGGTTGAAATGTTTGTTATAAAGGTTGTCACTGTCGAATGTGGGGAGTTGGGCTTGGAGTTCTTCTCTGGTATTGTGATTGGTAGATTGAGGGTTAATCTGCCTATTCTCATATACTTTTTTGATGATGTTTATTATCTATTTTATCGCTTATTAAGACTGTTGTCTGACTCAAGGTTTTATGTTTCCCTCTTATTACCTTGGGTTGTTCATCCGATTGTGGATGGGCAGACTGGGTGGCATGTGACAGGTGATATCTTAGTAAGGATGATGTTGTAGTTCGGTGGCAAGCTAGAGGCTTATGTATCGGTTCTATTACTATCTAGTTTTTCTGTTTCCACTGCTTGTTATTCTCCTCTGAGTGCTGTAGTGAGGCAAATTTGTACACACTGATGTTGTAACCCTTGCATTTGGATATACTTTCTAGATGTTATGAAAGTTTGGAGTTTTCTGCTCATATATGGTTCACTATTCTTACCTGTTGTATATGTTTTATTATATTTCATCCTTGCGTTGTGAGTAATACGACATGTTTCGTTTGAGGTTTACTTCCCTTAATGATGTCAATAGCTGCTTGGCACGCCTTTCAGAGCATCATTCCTCTTGTTTAGTGCAAGGGTTGTGGGTAGTCGTCACAATAGTTAAGACGAAATACTTAATTTTTAATTAATAAGTAATAATTAAGAGGAAAATAGTTAGTCAATAATAGTTATAAAACTGGTGTTAATATCCATTTTACATATAATAACAGACAAATCTATTTAATTTTTAGCACCAAATAATTACTATTAAATACTAAATATGTCAATGTATTGTTAACAACTGTGTTTTTCTTCCAACTGTAATAAACATATTTATATTTACTGTTCATTTTAGCACTTTTAATAAGAACCTGTAATAACTAATTAATTTTCATCATTGCAAACATTTATTTATTACTACTATCTTATAACTATTTTCAAGTAAATGTTAACTACGAACAACAAATTGAGTGATCGTCAATATAACATCGGTTGTGGACAATCTGACGCTAAGGCATCATTTTGACCTGTTATTTTAAATAGAGAAAAATTGTGGAATCCACCCTTAGCAATTTGAATATAACACAAACAACATTTTAGCTCCATAGTGAAATTTTAGTTCTGAAATTAAATTTTGGCTCGTAGGCCTTTTAATTTCCCATCAGCCTCCTCTTTTGAGCGTAATCACCCATATACAGAAATCATCCTGTCTTCTTAAATATCCACGTCGCCTATTCTCTTTCTTCTCGATCATCTGGTTCATCCTTTTCTTCATAAAATAAATCAGTAATTCAGTACTAAATTTGAAGTTGAGATGCGCAATAAATATATGCATGGATCTAGTAAGATCTGATTCGTACGTGGATCTGATGGTGGGGAGTTTTTAGTCAAAGTTGTGTTTCCATATTCTAGTAGCATGTGTCGTACAACTGCAGTTTCTACTTGAGATGGAATTTTCCAATTCAAATCTGATTTCCTAGTTTAATTGTGTAATTTCAAAGATTTGTCCGGCAATAGGGTTGCATAGATCAGTTAAGCCTCTGATATTTTCATGCTTTGAAGATATTGCTTTTGCCATTGGAGAGAACATTGAGAAGTACTTGATGCATACGATGCCCATGATTCAGAGTGCTCTAGAGCTATCTGCTCCAACTGAGTCAAAGGACGATGAAATGAACAATTACACTAATCAATTCAGAAATGGAGCATTAGAAGCTTATTCTGGTATCTTTCAGGGATTCAAGAGCTCACCAAAGACGCATCCATTGATGTCTTATGCTCCTCACATACTTCAGTTCTTGGATAGTATGTATTTCTCAAGGATGTGTAAGTTTTATGTTTTATTTTGCATTTAAGAATTTGTTTATCAAAACAGATTTTTTTCTGTGCGTGCATATTAGGGTGATGGAGTGACGAGTGAAGCAATGGCAGTACAAGGAGATTTAGCATATACACTAGGTAGCAATGCGACTCCACTGATCAATCAGCTGGTTTCATGTAGAGATTTCCATAACTAGTGCTTATCGTCATACGACTATTTAATTATTGGATCGGCTGATTGGGCTAGGCTTACTGGAAATAGAGCTATATCTGGCTAATTTTTTATAGCAAGCTATATGTAGTCTAGTATGCACTCATTAGTGGAAATTCATTCGATTGATCGAGTTCATGGTCTTAGATTTGCATTTAAAAGCATGTCTTAGTAGTCAGTCATCAACATTTTTGGAACAAAAAGGTTATCTTTCTTTCTTTTTATCTTCAGCCGGGATGAACAATTCATCTCATCTGGTCACTGAGACGACCCGAACTTCCCCGGTAAGGAAAGCCCGGATAGAATTGAGGACAAGACAAAATATAAAGCAAACAGAAGAACCTTTCATTGTTATTACAACAATTCCATCAGATACAAGAATATACAGAGTATAAATGAATAAATTACATTCAACAAATATCAGAGATTTAAATTTCATTTAAATACATCGCAGCGGAAAATAACACAAAACACAACTGAAAGTGATACACGGATACAGAGATTTTCGAGCATCGTTCCAGCTGTAAATCAGGACCCTGTGAATATAAATCTGGAAAACCAAAACTACTAGCTTCCCGTGCGGAAAATAGGGGCACCCAGAGTTTAGGTTAAAACAATAAACTCCAGGTCAGTCATGTGACTGGTGTGAGAACTAAAACAGTTATTGATCTTTATTTTTAAAGTTAAGTAAATCAAAGGACCACGCCGTATAACACGGAACGGGTTTCCTCCCAAGAATACCAGTGTATAAAACAAACAGCGCAATGCTAAATAGAGAAAAATGAAGCTGTTATAAGACCCAGGTCCCATCACACAATGCAACGCAAGCCGAAGGATAGGGTTTTACCTTATAACAGCCAAAGCATGCTTGATACGTTTAAAACACATTATTGATAATATTATAAGTGTATAGTGTCAAAACAATTTCAATCATAAATATCAATCATAGGCGGCATGAATGACCCATACCACTATGTCGCCATACTAGGCTCTACAAATAAAACCAAAATACACGTATTGGAAATTGGATTCCATCATGAGTCGAGGCAAGGGGCAAGCTCCTCTCCGCGTTCGAGACACTCTAACAAATGTTCCAGGACCCCACTTTGATCCTTGGAATCGGCCGGGCCGGTCCTCTCTTACTTTTGAGGATTAGTTATTCCTGAACACACGTTTCACGTTCCTTACAGACCAATATCCGAGGTGCCTCGCATTCCAACAACCACACAGGTGAAAAGTATATAAATGTCAGGGCTGGTAGGTCACTGACACCACCCTAGCTAGAAAGAAACGTCGTGCTCTCCATGCAATCACTATCCCTTTTTTGACTCATACCGAGGTGTGAGGCTCACGAATTCACGTTATACACAAAGCTACGCCACACAGGCCGTGCTTTGATCATCAACCACAAGACTTTGCTTTTCAACAGAAGCCTTGATCAATTGCCACTTATGCGTGCCACACTGGAAATTCACTCCATGCGACTGATGTCCATCGATATACAACCTCTGAGCTCGTACGTCTCAGAGAAGGGCGTTAAGCAAGAGAATAAGTTCTCTGCCGCCATACAGATGTATATTTAATAGAGATCAATCGACAAAGAATAAAATCCAATGTCAGACACACAATCCATTTACAAGTTCGTTCTGGGTCCGAACGAAACCGGAGGCACTTTCCTCGCATATCTATCCATCTCCAAGTACGTCTGGATGATCACGAACTGTTTCCCTCATCTTGGGTGTACAGCCCAATCGAGATCATCAGTAATCACCCAAACGATGTGAATACTTCCGGTCTTCAACCACCGTCTTCATCTTCAATATCTTGTCGAATCGGTTATTCAGAATGGGTATAAACCCGGCCTTTCTAAATAACCCACGTATATAAAAGACGAATGTTACACAAACAGAACAAACGCCTCATTCCTATTCAGAATATTCTTTTATTCACAAAATCACATTATTAGGGAAAGGTTCCCATTAATTTTATCCAAGATAAATTCTTTTGAATTTATTCTTTAATCTTCCTTTGGATATCATTTCAAACTAGTCGGGATTAGCGAACCACACCGAAGTAATTATTTATTTTATTTCCCAATCCCAACCTATATATCGCATGGATAAAAACTGGTAATACTCCATATCTAACACCACGGTGTTATCGGTATAATTAATTACCATCCCACGTTCAAATCTAATTAAAGATTTAACTATCGCTTTGGAGCAAAAATGGTGGTACTCCATTCTCGATCACCTTTCAGATTTGATAATTTAAATTATCAATTCACTTTTTAATCTAATTAAAGATTCATTAAAAATCTACTTAGTTTCAATCTTTTCAAAAATCAATATCCTGCCTTTAACTGGATTAAAGAACCAATGTCATCTAAAACACGATTCACGACAAACCCAAATCATATTTGATTGTTAATCGGGTTAAAGAACAGGGGTTGTTCAAAACAACGCTCACGATAAACCCAAAAACCAATTCAAATTCAATTCCATTTAAATATTATTTAATTGATACACATCATTAAATCTAAATAGAAAGATTTAATCTTTTTCTCTATTGGGCTTAAGAACAGTGTTAATGAAGACACCATTCACGACAAACCTAAATCACATTTGATATTAAATACAAGGCTCTGAATAGAAAATATATCGGCTTATATTCAATATCAATTCCTGAAACCAACAAATATCGTAATGGAAATAACGATATAAAATATATCTTTCAAATTCCCATAACAATATCTGTATAGTCACGAAATCCAACATCGAAATATTCCGACGATAATTTCGATTCAACTCTAGTCCAATTCACGCATTGGGAATATTGATTATTTTTAAAATCACTTTCAAATTCAATTTATTTATTTCAAAAATAAATTGATTTTAATTCTAGTTCAAAACTAGTTCATTTCGATAAAAATCTATTTTTATCTTTTCAAATATGGGATTTTTCAGCCTAATTTTTCCCAAATCATTTCTTATGATTTTACACAAATTATAGATATTTTTAATAATATTATCAAGGCCCGTACAGTCGATTTCCATCAACAGCCATCGAACTGCACTTACAACGACCTTTTCCAAATTTGATTTGGACATAATTCCAAATCCAACCGTTAGATCTAAAATTTCTAATATTCATTAGAAATCTCTTTTCGATACGAACCTAATGGTTCCAGTTTTAGGAGAATCCGACGGTCGGATCTCCCGCAACGTCAATTCGAAGTCAATGGTCGAAATTCACGAACTGCCGCGGCGCGGCGCGTTCTATTCAGGCCATTATATATATAATATATATATATATTATATATTTCGACGATTTCCTTTTAAAACGTATTTTATAAATCGTTTTAAATTCGTTTTCAAAACCATTTCAACGCTACATTCAATTTCAAATCGATTTGATTTCAATTCAATTTGAATTCATTTCAATTTTATTTAATTCTAATTCAAATTCGTTTCAATCCAATTCAAATTCAAATTCAAATTCATTTCAATTCAATTCAGTTTGAATTTACCTTCTATTTAATTCAATTCGAATTCATTTCAAATTGATTTCAATTCAATTTCGGTTCGTTTTAAATTTCATTCAAAACGATTTCAATTCGTTTTAATTCAATTTCAATTTAATTCAATTTGAATTCATTTCTATTCAATTTGAATTCAAATTCACTTTCTATTCAATTCGAATCGAATTCATTTTCTATTTGATTCGAATTCATTTCAAATTGATTCAATAAAATTTCAATTTGAATTTTATTCTAATTTAATTTGAATTTCATTTCAAAATATTAAATTTCGAAATCACTTTTCAATATTCATTGTAAAACGAATAAAATCGATATAAATACCGTTTGCGTCAAAATAACGCATCTCTATTCAACACGACTTTATATTTTTCAAGAACTTCTTTATTATATTCAACAAATGAATATTTATTCTATTCAACACATGAATCTATATTTCTTTCAACACTTGACTACTCTCAACAAACGAGTACTGTCAATACACGATTATTTTTGTTATATAAAATATTTTATAAAACTATGGTATCTATCGTTTGATTTTTAATTAGACTCCACCATGAAGTAGATTCTAATTGTAAATATGAAAAAGATGTAATTTTTATTATTTAAAATATTTTACTCAACACATGAATAGTTTTCAACACATGAACATCGTCAACACATGACTATTTTGTATTCAACACATGAATTTTCTTTTATAATATTCATTATTTTCCCAATTGGATGAGGCCCAATCAATCACCATATAATGTTAAATATATGGATTCCATACAACACATGTATATGATAGCAATGATAAACCATCAACCATCATCCAAAGTGCACAACCCAACTGCATAAGCATCAGATATAAATAATCAACGCTTACACAGCCTGTCGACCAATCAATCGATATACAATGAAATAATTGGGATTAGTGTAAGCCAAATATCATCCCAATACCCGTGTGGGGTTTGAAATCAACAAACACAGATTTTTATTTGTGCAGTTGGGCGATGTGTAAAATTTATTGACCCAATCAATATCAGTCAAATCAGTGTATATAAACAAATCGGCCGATTTGTTTATAAATATTTATCTATTCACATTCATGTTAAAAATTATATTTTCAAGGATAATTAATTTATTTCAACCATCTACATTTTATTATCGATTTCACATCAACATCACAAACAAATTTCACAACACATCAAACAAGCATACAAGCCGTCCATGGTCTGTGGACGACGGGTGTCGGGTGCTGCTAAGCACCGTCTGCATCCTAGTATATATATATAACTAGAAAAAGAAACTGAAGAGTGAGAAATTCTCACCTATAGCTATCCCAACTCCACGACACTTCTTGTGTAGGAAATCTTTGTCGTGCTCGCCCTTTGTCTATTTCGTCGTCCGTAGCCACTACATATATAAAAATCACATTTTCATTTGTTCACTTTCAATTCAAAAATCATATTTTTATAATCACTCCATATGGATAAAAATTCTATTTTTACATCTCTACTATATAGATAAAAATTATATTTTTACATCGTTACTATATAGATAAAAATTATATTTTTACATCGTTGTTCATATAGTAAAGATTATATTTTTATCACGCTATTCTTCGTATAAAGATTTCGCCTTTTCAAATATAATTATTTCGCTTTTTCATTTTATCACTATAAAAATCACAATTTTATTTCAACGTATATATAATAAAAATTAGATTTTTATTTCGCTACATATACAAAGATGATATTTTTATTCTTCATACTATATAATAATCATATTTTTTTACTTCGCTACTTCTTATATGTAAAAATCGAACTTTTATTTAGCTATTCAATATATAAAAATCAAATTTTTATTTATAATCCATTAATATAAAAATCGAATTTTTATACCGCTACCTTCACATTAAAAATCATAACTTTGGTTGAATAAAAATCTCATCTTTTACCGAATAAAAATCTTTTATAAAAATCCTATCTTTGTTTCGATAAAAACCATTTCTTTGTTTGTGTTAAAAATCAATATCCTCCACTTACAAAAACTGATTTCACAACAATGTATTTACTTCAAATAAAAACTGACTTAAAAACTATGTTTTTAACCTAGAATAAAATCAGATTTAAACATACTGTGAAAAGAAAAACTCACCTTTATTGGTGAAGTTGAATCTTGCGTCGGGGGGGGGGGGGGGGGTTGTTGACTGCGGCCGTGGGCCTTGCTTGCAAGGAGGAGGCGCAGGAGGGGGTGTCGACTGGTCATCGGCGGTGGGTTCAGGGGCTCGCGGGTGGTGCTATAGACTTTGAGGGTTCGAGCGTTGAAAGCAAGAGGAGGGAGAGAGAAAAGAGGGGCGCGGGGTTCGTCGGCGTTGGAGGGAGGATCGGAGGTGGCTGCGCCCCCAGGCGGCAGCTCCGTCAATGCTAGGGCAGGCGCGGTTTTTTTCTTCTGTTTTGATTTCTAACGGGGGGGGGGGTGAGAGAAGATAAGGGGGAAGAGGAGAGAGATTTTAATTTTATATTATTTAATTTACAAAAAGTTGACTTTTTATTTCGACCTCGAAACGAGGCCCACTGTAATGACCCATATTTTACATGTCATAGGATCGTAGAATATTTATTTCTTTCCCATATGAAGTTGTATGGTCATGTAACTTTGGGAAACATCTATTAGAATCATTTCCCATGTTCACGATTTTTGTCGATTTTTAAATACCATTTTGCCTCTAGTTGGTACTGTTTTGGCTATAACTTTTGATAGGAAAGGAATTTTGACCTGAAACCACTTCCATTTGATTTGTTTGATGGTTTACCTTTCCGTAGAGTGGTCATAATAGCCAAACGGACTTACCGTTTGGGAGATATGGCTGAATCAAGGTTTGGAGGGTGAAAAACTACTTAACCGGGCCAAATCGGGTGATTAGTGAGTAGGCCCATAACCCATTTCGGGATTAGGGTTATGGGAGGGCTGAAATGAGATAGAGAATCATTCCATTTCAGTTTTCTAGCCTCCAATTATCACCAAGGAACCCTAAAAATGGCCTCCAACCTCTAAATCACCTCCAAATCATCTTTTGGTCAAGGATTTGGCTTAGCAACCCCTAATCAAGAAGGATCTTCACCAAATCAACAAAGGAGCTGCTGTTTAGCATAGAGATTCACATCAAATCAGAGAATTATTTTAGATCTTAGTTTATTTTGTGGCTAAGGTGAGTGATTTGCATAGTTTTACACTAATTATGGCTAATTAGGGGTGATTAGTGCTAATTAGCGAATTTAAGCATGATAAAATTCGGGGAAAATGTTCATAAATTTCTAAATGATGTTTTAGACCTCTAATATGAATTTGGGTTAATTTGGTTAAGTTTTGCTAATCCTATCATTAGTTTCACCTAAACATGCTAAGGGGAAATATGGGATTTTGGGTATGTTTGATCCATTTTAACCTATCATATTGATGTTTTGATGTTTGTGGTTGATTATGCATGTTACTATGACTGTATGAAATGCTTTGTGATTGATTTCAATAGTTAGAATGGTCGAAAACGCCGTCGAACGGCGTAAACTGCTCGTTGGAAGAACTGCAGGAAGTTGCAGGCAGGATCGGATCGGGCCCCCTTTACCCGATCCGAACCGATCGTGGGCATACGCCATGATCCGATCCGAAGACAGCAATCCGCATGTCCACCCCCGATCGCGAATCCTCTCCACGTTCCGATCCAGATTGATGAGGCGCCACGATCCGAAGGGAGGAGCACGAACCGATTCACTTCAGAAGCTCACGAGCTGACTACCTGGGAAGTTGCACCCGACCCGACCCGACCAGTGGGGGAAGCACGAACTGACTTGAAGGAGGAACCCCGACCCGATCCGAATGGGTGATCACGACCCGATCCGAATGGGTGACCACGAGCTGATGGCGTAACTCGATCTGATCCGTGCAGACGAGTAAAGCTGGGCTCCGAACCGATCCGATCTGAAGGCCACGATCCGATCCGATCTGGTGATGACCAATAACCCGAGATGCAAAGGTAGTCCAAATGGAAGTTAGAGCTCAGGATCTCGGAACCAGTGGGGAACCAATGAGTTCACTTCATGAGTTGGGCTTTGCTGCGGGACGTGTGCTAAGGAGTTGTCGACGTTCATAACTTCGATTCACCACTAAAAAGGAATGATGGGCTACTTATCAGTGCAGTAGGGTCATTATGACCTGAGGGGCAAAGTGATGGTAGCAAGACTACGTTATCAGTGCAGTAGGGTCATTATGACCCGAGGGGCAAGGTGATGCGTAGTAAGACTATGAGCCAGTGCAGTGGGGTTCTTGTGACTCCATGGGGCAAAGTGGACATAGTAAAGATTGGTAAGGCTATGAGCCAGTGCAGTGGGGTTCTTGTGACTCCATGGGGCAAAGTGGACTTAGCAAAGGATTAGTGGCTACGTTATCAGTGCAGTGAAGCCATTTATGACTTCATGGGGCAAAGTGATCGTAGCAAGGAATGTTGGGTGATCGAAGTGGTGAATATCGTATGCTTTACGCACTGAGTGAGAGATGTGAGGATGGATGCTATGCTTGATTGTTTGCCATCACTATGACATGCACACCTCCCCCACCTCCGTATCCTTACACTGTTTGATATGATACCTTAGAGTGTTGTACAGTATGTAGTGCTAACTCTTTGGTTGCAGGTCCAGGTTCAGGTATGTTTTAGTCTACCTGTTATTGTTCACTTTAGATGCTTATCGCTCATAGCAGGCTTTATGTCTGACCCAGAGTTTTATGTCTCCTCTTATTACTCTGGGTGCTCACACGAGCAGACTAGAGACAGGTTAGCTGGTGATGCGCGAGTAGCTGATTAGCAGGTGGGCAGGAGACTTCCACGAATTGTATATATACACATTCTCCCTGTGTCATTGGTGGTCGCTATTTGGGCATTAGTAGTGTACCTCATTTATCTTACTTTTGCTTTGAGACAGTTTGAAAGTTGTAATAAGTTGTATTCTGAATGTTCCGCTGCTATGATGCTTAGTTCTGATTTTTAGCTTATGCACTGTCTCTCCTGTTTTATGTCAAGTATGTTATTATTATATTTTTGTTCGATGCGCTGTGAGACATTCTACAGGTTCCTTGTATGTTCATTTCCTTCTTCCTTTTTCCTTCTGGCGACCCGTTCCGCGCTAACTGGACAAGTGTACAGCGCACTTTTGGAGTAAATGTCGGTTGGTGCGGGGCGGGGCGTCACACTTGGTATCAGAGCTCTAGGTTGCGTAGTTAACCTAGGGAAAGACACTAGGGAGAGATAGTACATAGATGAGAGCACGTATTTGTGATTACTTTGGTTTTCAAAAGTTATATATGTATATACTATTAGTAGTATAAGAATGAAGTCGCACTGCACTAGCACCACTATGGGGTTGTTAATCGTTTCCCTTTTACAGATTAACGATGAGCCGAGACACTAGGGGTGCTGGTAGAGGAACCAACCAAGGCAATGCCGCTGACATGAGGGCGATGTTTACTAACCTCATGAGAGATATGCTTAGAGAAGTGTAAGGGGCAGTTCCCAATCCCGGAGTTGGTGTTGGCCCAGTAGTGCAGGCGCCTAGGGTCGATTTCGCCAAGTTGTGCAAGGACTACACTAATCTTGGTGGGAAGCCGTTCCACGGAACGGAGTCGGCCACGGATGTTCAGGATTGGATGGATAGCTGTGACCGTATCTTTGATGACTTGGGTCTCGAGGATGCGATGAAGAGAAGGCTAGCGTCTCGTCAGCTGCAAGGGCGAGCGATGAATTGGTGGAATGCCATTAGAACAGCTACTCCAGAGGATCAGGTTACTTGGGATCAGTTCAAGGCTCGTTTTAGCGAGAAGTTTATCCCAGCTGCCCAGAAATCAGTGTTGTTTAAGAGGTTCTTGGAACTCAAGCAGAATGGGAGGGCAGTTTCTGATTATATTGCTGAGTTCGACACTTTGTCGAAATATGGACTATCTCTTATCGATACCCCTGAGAAGAAGAATGAGAAGTTCATTACTAGTTTGGATGGATACTTGGGGGAAAGGCTTATCAACCACATCGATGAGACTTTTGAATCGATCGTGGGGAAAGCTTTGAGATCAGAGAGCCTTTACCCTAAGTCAAAGACAGAGGTTGCATCGACAGAAGGGCCAAAGCCGCAAGCAGGCGGTGGAGGCAAGAATAGCTCTCAAAATAAGAGGAAGCAGGACCAATCTAACGGTGGCCAGAAAAAGAGCAAGAAGGATGTTGAGTGCTTCAGCTGTGGAAAGAAGGGCCATTATGCTAAGGAATGTCGGGCCAAGCCAGCGGAAAGGAAGTGCTACAACTGTGGCCAAGTGGGACATCAGAAGGATAAGTGTCCGCAACCTCTTAAGGAGAAGCAGATTGTGAAAGCATATGCTATTGATGCTGTTCCTTCTTCGTCGAATGCCCCAACTGCGGCGGAGAAAGGAAAGAATGTTGTTATTCAAGGTATGCTTTCTATTTATGATATACCAGTTCGAGTTTTGTTTGATACTGGGGCTTCCCGTTCCTTCATATCTAGTGACCTGGTAGATAGGTTGGGACTGGAACCCGAGATAGTCGATAGACCATTGATTGTGACGAACCCGATTGGTGGTTCGACTAGCCTTAGTATGATTTGCAGGAATTTGGTCTTATCGAGTCATGGATGCATGTTTGTATGTGATTGCTTTGTTTTGGGCTTTACTGGGTGTGGCATTATATTGGGAGTCGATTGGCTCCAAAGATACGGGGTGGTGGTAGACTGTGAGGGCTTTTTGGTGACAGTGAGGGCGGATGATGGGCGGAGGGTAGTGTTTGGTAGCCTACCTAGTGATGGGGTTATGGCTAGTTTTGTAAATTCCCTCAACATCCCGCAGGATGAGTTGTCAGATGTGCCCGTGGTTGGCCAGTATCCGGATGTCTTCGAGGAGGTGACCGGGCTTCCACCACACCGAGAGATTGAGTTCTGTATTGATTTAGTGAAAGATGCCAGACCTATAGTGATGCCACTTCGTCGTATGGCACCAAGGGAGCAGCGAGAGCTCGGGGTGCAAGTCAGCAATCTTTTGAAGAAGGGATTTATTAGAAGGAGTGTCTCCGAGTGGGGAGCACCAGTTGTGTTTGCCACTAAGGCAGATGGTTCCCTTCGTTTGTGTGTGGACTATCGCGAGTTGAATAAGGTGACGAGGAAGAATAAATATCCTCTACCGCGGATTGATGATTTGTTTGATCAGCTGGAAGGAGCTAGAGTGTTCTCCCAGTTGGACCTCGTGACAGGATTTCATCAGCTTCGAGTAGCAGATGAGAGTGTTCCGAAAACGACATTTAGGACGCCGTCTGGATTTTATGAGTGGTTGGTCATTCCGTTTGGGTTGACCAATGCACCAGCCTACTTTGTGGATCTTATGAATCGAGTATTCAGAGATCAGTTGAATAAGTTTGTTCTTGTGTTCGTAGATGATATCCTTGTTTACTCAAGGACAGAGGAGGAACACAAGGGACACTTGAGGATAGTGATGGAGGTGTTGAGGAAACACCAATTGAAAGCGAAATTCTCTAAGTGTCACTTTTGGAGAAGGGAAGTGAGATTCTTGGGGCATGTTGTTTCAGAGAATGGTATTGCCGTGGACCCTGCGAAGGTGGCTACGGTACAGGATTGGCCTACACCCAAGAATGCTACAGATGTAAGAAGTTTCTTGGGATTAGCTGGATATTATCGTAAGTTTATCCAGGACTTCTCCAAGATTGCAGCACCGTTGACTCAGTTGACTAAGAAGAATCAGTCCTTCGTCTGGGACGGAGTGTGTGAGGATTCCTTCAAGAATCTAAAAGAGAGGTTGACCCGTGCGCCAGTATTAGTCATTCCTAAAGGGAATGAAGAGATGACGGTATACACAGATGCTTGTGGTACCGGACTGGGTGCAGTATTAATGCAAGGAGGTAGGGTTGTAGCTTATGCTAGTCGACAGCTAAAGCCACATGAGAAGAAGTATCCTACCCATGATTTGGAATTGGCAGCGATTGTATTTGCGCTGAAGATGTGGAGACATTATCTCTTGGGAGAAAGATTTGAGCTGTTTACTGATCATAAATCGTTAAAGTATCTCTTCTATCAGAAAGATCTGAATCTCCGTCAACAGAGATGGTTAGAGTTCTTGGCTTCGTATGATTTTGATATCGCGTATACACCTGGGAAAGGTAATGCGGTAGCCGATGCCTTGAGTATGAGACATGCCAGCTTAGGGGCAATGTTTCTTTAATGGAAGCAACTGGAGTATATCGCGAGGTTTGATTTCAGACCAAAGCGCGAATTGGATCCAGTTATGCTAGCTACTTTGACGATCAGACCTATTTTGATAGAGAGGATTGGTTCTAGCCAGAGGGACGATCCTAATCTATTGGAATCTCCAAGTTAGAGATGGGTATCGATGAGGAGATGAATGTGTATGGGCTTGATCGAGATGGATGGCTTCAGAAGAATGGAAGACTAGTTGTGCCCAACGTGAATGGTTTGAGAGATGAAGTGCTTAGAGAATGTCATCACTCAAAACTAACTATACATCCCGGTGGTAATAAGATGTATCGAGACATGAGACAGACTTACTACTGGGAAGGAATGAAAAGAGATGTTGGGAAGTTTATATTCAAGTGCATGAATCGCCAGCTAGTTAAAGCTGAGCAAAAGAAGCCTAGTGGGTTGTTGCAACCATTAGAAGTTCCCGAATGGAAATGGGAGCAAGTCTCGATGGATTTCATCGATGGTTTACCAAGGACTAGATCGGGATATGATAGCATTTGGGTAATTGTGGATCGATTGACTAAGAGCGCAAGATTTATACCAGTCAAATCGACCAGGACGGCAGCCAAGTTGGCCGAATTGTACATGAAGTGGGTAGTGAGATTTCATGGAGTACCCAAAAGCATTGTGAGTGACCGAGACCCGTTGTTCATTAGTGGGTTTTGGAAGAGCTTACAAGAGGCTCTAGGGTCAGGATTACATCTCAGTACCGCATATCATCCTCAGACCGACGGTTAGACGGAGAGGGTGAATCGTATATTGGAAGATCTCTTGAGAGCGTGTATGTTGGATTTTGGTGGATCATGGGATGACCATTTGCATCTAGTAGAGTTTGCATATAATAATAGCTACCAATCCAGTATCGGTATGGCTCCATATGAAGCTTTGTACGGAAGACCGTGCAACTCACCATCATGTTGGATAGAGACTGGCGAGAAGTTTGTGCTTGGACCAGATGTGGTGAGGGAAACTTCAGATAAGATTAAGGTCATTCAACAACGAATGAAAGCTGCTCAAGATAGGCAGAAGAGTTATGCTGATAAGAGGAGAAGATATCTGAAATTCTCCGTTGGTGACTTGGTGTTTGTCAAAATCTCTCCGTTGAAGAGCGTGATACGATTTGGCAGGAGAGGCAAATTAGCACCAAGATTTGTTGGCCCATTCCCTGTTCTTGAATTAGTCGGGAATTTGGCATATTGAGTTAGCTTACCAGAGAAAATGGCAGGAGTTCACAATGTATTTCATGTTTCCCAACTAAGGAAGTTCGTTCACGACTCAAATGTGACTATTTCACCTGATCAGTTAGAGGACTTCGAAGTAGAACCCGAGGCGGTTGGGAACCGCAAGCCGATTTGTATTGTGGGGCATGATACGAAGCAACTTCGAAGGAAGGCGGTGAAGCTAGTCAAGGTTCAGTGGGGAGAGAACGAGAATGATTGTACTTGGGAGACAGAGGAGAGCACTAGGAAGGCATATCCAGAACTCTTTGCCTGGTAAGATTTACTTTGCGATTTAGTTATTCCGCATGCTAGGATAGACTAATTCACTTGTTTTGCATGTTTGATGGTTGTTTTATGATTGATAGGCATGCGGGAACCTTTGTGTTTGTTTTGATTAGGGAATCTCGGGGGCGAAATTTCTTAAGGGGGCAGAGTGTAATGACCCGTATTCTACATGTCATAGGATCGTAGAATATTTATTTCTTTCCCATATGAAGTTGTAAGGTCATGTAACTTTGGGAAACATCTATTAGAGTCATTTCCCATGTTCACGATTTTTGTCGATTTTTAAATGACCATTTTGCCCCTAGTTGGTACTGTTTTGTCCATAACTTTTGATAGGAAAGGAATTTTGACCTGAAACCACTTCCATTTGATTCGTTTGATGGTTTACCTTTCCGTAGAGTGGTCACAATAGCCAAACGGACTTACCGTTTGGGAGATATGGCTGAAACAATGTTTGGAGGTTGAAAAACTGCTTAACCGGGCCAAATCGGGTGATTAGTGAGTAGGCCCATAACCCATTTCAGGATTAGGGTTATGGGAGGGCTGAAATGAGATGGAGAATCATTCCATTTTAGTTTTCTAGCCTCCACTTATCACCAAGGAACCCTAAAAATGGCCTCCAACCTCTAAATCACCTCCAAATCATCTTTTGGTCAAGGATTTGGCTTAGCAACCCCTAATCAAGGAGGATCTTCACCAAATCAACAAAGGAGCTGCTGTTTAGCATAGAGATTCACATCAAATCAGAGAATTATTTCAGATCTTAGTTTATTTTGTGGCTAAGGTGAGTGATTTGCATAGTTTTACACTAATTATGGCTAATTAGGGGTGATTAGTGCTAATTAGCGAATTTAAGCATGATAAAATTCGGGAAAAATGTTCACAAATTTCTAAATGATGTTTTAGACCTCTGATATGAATTTGGGTTAATTTGGTTAAGTTTTGCTAATCCTATTATTAGTTTCACCTAAACATGCTAAGGGGAAATATGGGATTTTGGGTATGTTTGATCCATTTTAACCTATCATATTGATGTTTTGATGTTTGTGGTTGATTATGCATGTTGCTATGACTGTATGAAATGCTTTGTGATTGATTTCAATAGTTAGAATGGTCGAAAACACTGTCGATCGGCGTAAACTGCTCGCTGGAAGAACTGCAGGAAGTTGCAGGAAGGATCGGATCGCGCCCCCTTTACCCGATCTGAACCGATCGTGGGCATACGCTACGATCCGATCCGAAGACAGCGATCCGCATGTCCACCCCCGATCGCGAATCCTCTCTACGATCTGATCCAGATTGATGAGGCGCCACGATCCGAAGGGAGGAGCACGAACCGATTCACTTCAGAAGCTCACAAGCTGACTACCTGGGAAGTTGCACCCGACCCGACCCGACCAGTGGGGGAAGCACGAACTGACTTGAAGGAGGAACACCGACCCAATCCGAATGGGTGATCACGACCCGATCCGAATGGGTGACCACAAGCTGATGGCGTAACTTGATCCGATCTGTGCAGACGAGGAAAGCTGGGCTCCGAACTGATCCGATCTGAAGGCCACGATCCGATCCTATCTGGTGATGACCAATAACCCGAGATGCAAAGGTAGTCCAAATGGAAGTTAGAGCTCAGGATCCCGGAACCAGTGGGGAACCAATGAGTTCACTTCATGAGTTGGGCTTTGCTGCGGGACGTGTGCTAAAAAGTTGTCGACGTTCATAACTTCGATTCACCACTAAAAAGGAATGATGGGCTACTTATCAGTGCAGTAGGGTCATTATGACCTGAGGGGCAAAGTGATGGTAGCAAGACTACGTTATCAGTGCAGTAGGGTCATTATGACCCGAGGGGCAAGGTGATGCGTAGTAAGACTATGAGCCAGTGCAGTGTGGTTCTTATGACTCCATGGGGGCAAAGTGGACATAGTAAAGATTGGTAAGACTATGAGCCAGTGCAGTGGGGTTCTTGTGACTCCATGGGGCAAAGTGGACATAGCAAAGGATTAGTGGCTACGTTATCAGTGCAGTGAAGCCATTTATGACTTCATGGGGCAAAGTGATCGTAGAAAGGAATGTTGGGTGATCGAAGTGGTGAATATCGTATGCTTTACGCACTGAGTGAGAGATGTGAGGATGGATGCTATGCTTGATTGTTTGCCATCACTATGACATGCACACCTCCCCCACCTCCGTATCCTTACACTGTTTGATATGATACCTTAGAGTGTTGTACAGTATGTAGTGCTAACTCTTTGGTTACAGGTCCAGGTTCAGGTATGTTTTAGTCTACCTGTTATTGTTCACTTTAGATGCTTATCGCTCATACCAGGCTTTATGTCTGACCCATAGTTTTATGTCTCCTCTTATTACTCTGGGTGCTCACACGAGCAAACTAGAGACAGGTTAGCTAGTGATGCGCGAGTAGCTGATTAGCAGGTGGGCAGGAGGCTTCCACGTATTGTATATATACACATTCTCCCTGTGTCATTGGTGGTCGCTATTTGGGAATTAGTAGTGTACCTCATTTATCTTACTTTTGCTTTGAGACTGTTTGAAAGTTGTAATAAGCTGTATTCTGAATGTTCCGCTGCTATGATGCTTAGATCTGATTTTCAGCTTATGCACTGTCTCTTCTGTTTTATGTCAAGTATGTTATTATTATATTTTTGTTCGATGCGCTGTGAGACAATCTACAGATTCCTTGTATGTTCATTTCCTTCTTCCTTTTTCCTTCTGGCGACCCGTTCCGCGCTAACTGGACAAGTGTACAGCGCACTTTTGGAGTAAATGTCGGTTGGTGCGGGGCGGGGCGTCACACCCACCGCCTGTCGTCTATAGCGTTTCACCCCCATTCCGAACACAATGGGATATGTATTGTAAGGTGATTCGATCGTTTCGATCAATTTTCGTCAAAATCAACATATAACTCTATATATTGAATTTAAACATGCGTTTCAATTTACTGGGGCCCCATACTAACCCTAAAAATTCCCAAAAAATATTTTCTAGCTTTGTATTGACGATACGGTCCTAACAAAACTAGTTTCGTCGAATTCTGAGACCGTTGGAAAAATGGCCATTTTCTAGTCGATCAAAATCAACTAAAACTGGTCAAACGCGTTTTCCTTTTCCTCGCTCACATATTGATTCGAAAAATTATGAACTTTGGAATCTAGCAAGAATTTGACATTGCGGATCCAACAAAAGTGGTTTCGTCGAAATCCGAGGGCGTTTGCAAAATTTCCATTTTTAAGGGCCTGAATTCCATAGCTACTATTCAGAATTTTCAACTGGACATATCTTTTGATTCTCGCTATGAAATCATGGTATTCCGGATTCATTGGAAAGACATCCTAAAATAGATCCTATTATTATTGGTTTCGCTAAAATCCGTTTTGTTTTGCACCCGGTTGTAACACCCCGTAGTTCTGTAACACTAAGATTTGCAAATCAAGGCATAATTAAAAGTTAAAATCAAAATCAAGGGAAAAGGTCTACGCCATTGCATTCGTCTCGGAATTCTACATGAAAACGAGTCCGAGTTTGCGTAAATAGGTGTGACGGCAAGGAATTTCGCTCGGTCCGAACCAGTCGCTAAACCGATCCAGACCGCTCGAAACGCCCTATCGTTTGAGAACAGGACAAAACCGAACGCATACAGAAGAATATTTCATTGCATATTACAACAATGCATCAGATTACAAGAATATACAGAGTATAAAAGAATATTACACAGAAATATCAGAGATTTAAATTACATTTAAATACATCGCAGCGGAAAATAATACAATGCACAACTAGAAGAAGATATACGGATACAAAGCTTTCCGGATATCGTTCCAGCTGTAAACCAGGATCCTGTGAATATAAATCTGCAAAACCAAAACTACTAGCTGCCCGTGTCAAAATAGGGGCACCCAGAGTTTAGGTTAAAACAATAAGCTCCAGGTCAGTCATGGGACTGGTGTGAGAACTAAAACAGTTATTAATCTTTGTTTTTAAAGTTAGGTAAATCAAGGGACCACGCCGTATTACACGGAACGGGTTTCCTCCCAAGAATACCAGTGCATAAAACAAACAGCGCAATGCTAAGTAAAGAAAAATGAAGCTGTTATAAGACCCAGGTCCCATCACACAATGCAACGCAGCCGAGGATAGGGTTTTCCCTTATAACAGCCAAAGAATGATTGATACGTTTAAAACAAATCATTTGATACTATTATAAGTGCATAGTGTATAAAACACTTCAAATCATAAGTATCAATCATAGGCGGCATGAGTGCCCCATCCCACTATGTCGCCATACTAGGCTCTACAAATAAAACCGCAAATGTCACGTATTTGGAAATTGGATTTCCGTCTATGAACCGAGGTAAAAGATAGTCCTCAACCGATTCGAGACGCTCTAGCCCGTGTCTCAGGATCAGAACGCATCGACCCTTGGAGCGACAGGGCCGGTCCACCGATGTGGATTAAAATGCCTGAACACTACGTTTCCCCACCCTATGGGGTGTAAGTCTGGTCCGTCAGCCGACCAGAATGCATCGGCCGAAACCGATATAACTGAGGCGCCTCGCAACAGCAACAACCACATAAGTCAAACTCGTCAGGGCGTGTAAAACCACTGACGCCACTTCTAACTAGAAAGAAACGCATGCCCTCCCTGAGGTCCGTCTCCCGTTTTTGGTTCATACCGGGTGTGAAACTCGCGAAGTAAACGTTACACAAAGCTACGCCACAAAGGCCGTGCTTTGATCATCACCACAAGACTTTGCTTTTCAACAGAAGCCTCGATCAATTGCCGCTTAGGCATGCCACACAGGCAATTCACTCCATGCGATTGATATCCATCAATATATAACCCCTGAGCTCCTACTTCTCAGAGAAGGGCGTTAAGCAAGAGAATAAATTCTCCGCCGCCAAACAGATATATATTTAATAGAAATCAATCACACAGACTAAAATCCAATGTCAGACACACAGTCCATTTACAAGTCCGTTCTGGGTCTGATCGAAACCGGAGGCACCTAGTACCCCGCATATCCATCGATCTCCAAGTACGTCTGGACGATCACTAACTGTTTCCATCTTCTTGGGTGTACAGCCCAATCAAGATCATCAGTAATTACCCAAACGACGTGAAGACTTCCGGTCTTCGACCATCGTCTTCATCTTCGACTTATCGTCGTATCAGTTATTCAGAATGGGATAAACCCGGTCTTTCCGAATAACTCGCGTATACTTTGAATAAGTGTTACACAAACACAACATACGCCTCATTCCAATCCATTAGTCACTAACCGTAAATTAATCAAGAGAATAATTCCCCAAATATTAACCCCGAAGGCCGAAACCAACATCAGATCAATATCCAGAAAACCATTCTGCTTGGCTAACCGACAGTTAGTTTCTAAATTTCACATTCATAGGGAAAGGTTCGCATTAATTTTATCCAAGATAAATCATTAAAATTTATTCTCAAATCTTCTTTTGAATTTTGATTCAACTAGTCGGGATTAACGAACCTTACCGAAGTAATCATTTGTTTTAATTTCCTAACCCCAACCTATTAATCCCATGAAGTAAAACTGGTCCTACTTCATATCTAACACCACGGTGTTATCGGTAAATTCAATTACCATTTCACGTTCAAATCTAATTAAAGATTTAACTATCGCCTGGAGCAAAACTGGTGATACTCCATTTTCGATCATTTCAATCTAATTAAAGATTCATTAAAGCTCCACTTAGTTTTAATCTTCGACTGGGTTAAAGAATCAGTGTCATTTAAAACACGGTTCACGATAAACCCAAAATCACATTCCATTAATTGTCGGGTTAAAGAACGAGTGTTATTTAAAACACTGTCCACGATAAACCCAAAAATCAATATCGATTCAATTCAAATTAAATATTATTTAATTGGTACACTTCATTAAATCTAATTAAAAAGATTTAATCTTTTCTCAACTGGGTTCAAGAACAGTGTTAGTGAAGACACCATTCACGACAAACCCAAATCACATTTGATATTAAATACAAGGCTCTGAATAGAAAATATCCCGGCTTATATTCAATATCAAATTCTACGATTAACAAATGTCGTATTGGAAATAACGATATAAATATATATCTTTCAAATTTCCATAACAACATCTGTATAATCACGAATTCCAACATCGAAATATTCCGAAGACAATTTCGATTCAAATCCACTCCAATGCAATCATTGGAAATTTTGGTTATTTTTAAAACCCTTTTCAAATTCAATTTATTTATTTAAAAATAAATAGAATTATAATTCTAGTTCAAAACTAGTTCATTTCGATAAAAATCTATTTTTATCCTTTCAAATATGGAGTTTTTCATCCCAAATCTTCACAAATCATTTCTTATTATTTTACACAAATTATTACTATTTTTAATAATTTTATCAAGGCCCGTACGGTCGATTTCCATCAACGGCCATCGAACTGCACTTACAACGACCTTTTTCAAATTTGATTTGGACATAATTCCAAATCCAACCGTTAGATTTCAAATTTCTAACATTCGTTAGAAAGCTCTTTTCGATACGAACCCAACGGTTCCGGTTTCAGGAGAATCCGACGGCCGGATCTCCCGTAATGTCCGTTTGAAATATATGGTCGAAATTCACGAACTGTCGCGGCGCGGCGCGTTCTATTCAGGCCATTATATTATATATATAATATATATAATATATATTTCGTCGATGTCTATTTAAAACGAATTATATAAATAGTTTTAATTTCGTTTCAAAAGCAATTTCAACTTCCATTTCAATTCAAATCAAAATTGAATTCTTCTTTATAAATTCGTTTTATAATTCATTTCTATTCAATTCAAATTTCAATTCAATTTCAATTCATTTCAATTCGCTTTCAATTCAATTTGAATTCGTTTTCAATTCATTTCGAAATCGTTTTCAATTCAATTCATTTCGAAATCGTTATATATTCAATTCATTTCGAAATCGTTATATATTCAATTCATTTCGAAATCGTTTTCAATTCAATTCATTTCGAAATCGTTATATATTCAATTCATTTCGAAATTGTTTTCAATTCAATTCATTTCGAAATCGTTATATATTCAATTCATTTCGAAATCGTTTAAAATCGATATAAATAACGTTCACGTCAAAATGGCGTCAATCTAATCAACACGGCTTCATAAATTTCTATTTTCAAATATTCTATTTCAAATATTTCTTTTTCAAAATAGTTGTTATTATCAAAATATTTCGTTCAACACATGACCAATCTCAATGGATGAGTACTGTCAACACATGAACTTTTATTTTATATTGATAAAGATGTAAATTTTATTACTAAAATTTTTCGTTCAACACATGACCAATCTCAATGGATGAGTACTGTCAACACATGAACTTTTATTTTATATTGATAAAGATGTAAATTTTATTACTAAAATATTTCGTTCAACACATGACCAATCTCAATGGATGAGTACTTTCAACACATGAACTTTTATTTTATAATATTACTTATTTTTCAAATTGGAATGAGGCCCAATCAATTACCATATAAAGTTAATTATATGGATTTTAATACATTACACACATATAATTGCATTGAAAAATAATCAACCATCAACCAAAGTGCACTACACTGTATAAGCATCAAATATAGATATCTAACGCTTATAACAGCCTGTCAATCAATCGACCGACATATTTAATCAATCAGGATGAGTGAACTTCAAATTTCATCCCAACACCCGTGTAGGGTTTCAAGCAATCAAACACAGATTTTATTTGTGCAGTTGGGCGATGTGTAAAATTTATCGACCCAATCAATGTCCTTCAAATAGGTGTACATAAACAAACCGTCAGGTTTGTAAATGAATATTTATTTATTCACATTCACGTTAAAAATTATATTTTTAACGACAAAACATTTTATTCCAACATATGAATTTCTATTCAGTTCATTCTTTAAATAAAATGATATTTTTAATTTTCTAACTTATTTTAGAAAATTTCGGCGGCATAACGGCACGATACCAGAAACGGGACAAGGCCTAGCCTTATCCCTGGTCTAGTGAAGGCCCACGCCATTCACACATCAATCAAAATCACCAAACAATTCAATTTCAAATCAAATCATCCAACTAATCTACGCAACCAAACAAACAAGTCCATGGTTTGTGGACGATTGTGTCGGGTGCTACTAAGCACCGTCTGCATCCTAGTATATATATATAACTAGAAAAAGAAATTGAAGAGTGAGAAGTTCTCACCAAAAGCTATCCAAACATCTTGACTCTTCTTCGATAGAAATCATCATCGTCATCGCCTCTTCGTTGCTATAGCCACTACATATGTAAAAATCGAATTTTTACTTCGTTATTCAATATATAAAAATCGAATTTTTACTTCGATGTTCAATATATAAAAATCACATTTTTTTCTTTCGAAGTTCAATATATAAAAAACATATTTTTATTTCGAAGTTCAACATATAAAAATCATATTTTTAATTCGAAGTTCAACATATAAAAATTCTATTTTTATTTCGAAGTTCAACATATAAAAATCCTATTTTTAATTCGAAGTTCAACATATAAAAATCCTATTTTTAATTCGAAGTTCAACATATAAAAATTCTATTTTTATTTCGAAGTTCAACATATACAAATCCTATTTTTAATTCGAAGTTCAACATATAAAAATTCTATTTTTATTTCGAAGTTCAACATATAAAAATCCTATTTTTATTTCGAAGTTCAACGTATAAAAATCCTATTTTTAATTCGAAGTTCAACATATAAAAATCCTATTTTTAATTCGAAATTCAACATATAAAAATTCTATTTTTATGATGCTATTCAATATATAAAAAAACATATTTCGACTATGCTATATAGATAAAAATTATATTTTTATCACGCTATTTTCCACCTAAAGATTTCGCCTTTTCTAAAATAAAGATTTCGCCTTTATAAACACATAGACTTCGCCTTTTCAAATTTAAAGATTTCATTTTTATAAAAATCTCATTTTTATTTTTCTACACATATAAAGATGATATTTTTACTACTTTAAAAATATAAAAATCATATCTTTAATTGCTATATAGTAAAGACTATATTTTTAATATTCCTACTATGCAAAGATTATATTTTTAATACATAAAAATTCCAACTAAAAATATATTCTTTTCTATACTTAATATAAAATAAATAAATAAAACAAATTCTTATATATTCGCCATATGATAATGAAAATTACCTTTTTATAGTACTTTTAATCTATACAAACAAAACTGAATTAAAAGAAAACAATTTAATTTTTAAACAAGAAAGAAAAGGGAGGAAACTCACTGTTTTCGGGCGCTTTGGGGTTGGAGAAGAGGATGAGGGCGCACAGGGGGTCGGGGCGTCGGAGGGGGTGGCAGATGGCCAGAGGCGGGCCCCCCAATTGACTGGCGATGGCTGTTCAGCGAGTTCGGGGGTATAGGGTTCGGGTTTTGGTTGGAGGGACGTCGATTTAAGGAGGATCGGAGAGATGAGGGGGGGGGGGCGTGGCGGTCGGGTGATGGGGCGGCGCTCCGGCGAGGGCGATAGGGGCGACACCGACGAGGCAAGCAGCAGTTTTTTTTCTCTTTTGATTTCCGATTATAAATCGGGGGGGGGGGGGGGCCTGGAGGGATTAAGAGAGAGGGAAGGGTTTATTTTATTTTATTTTATTTTATTTTATATTATTTAATTTCTAAAAGTTGACTTTTACATACGACCTCGAAACGAGGCCCACCGCCTGTCGTCCACAGCGTTTTACCCTCATTCCAAACACAATGGTATATGTATCGCAGGCTAGTTCGGCTGTTTGAATCAGTTTCCGTTAAATTTACATTTAACTCTCTATATTGAATTTTAAACGTACATTTCAAATTACCGGGGTCGCATACGAACTTTAAAAATTCCAGAAAAATATTTTCTAGCTTCGTATTGACCATACGGTCCTAACAAAACCAGTTTCGCCGAATTCTGAGACCGTTTGAAAAATGGCCAATTTCCAGTCGATTAAAATCAACTGAAACTGGTCAAACGCGTTTTCCTTTGCCACGCTCACATATTGATTCGAAAAATTATGAAATTTGGAATCTAGCAATAACTTTACATCCCGGACCCAACAAAACTGGTTTCGTCGAAATCCGAGGTCGTTTGCAAAATGTCCATTTTTAAGGGCCTGAATTCCATAGCGACTATTCAGAATTTTCAGCTGGACATATCTTTTGATCCCCGCTATGAAAATTTAATTATTCGGATTCGTTGGAAAAATATTATCAATTATTTCCTAATATTTTTGGTTTCACTAAAATCCGGATTGTTTTGCACCCGGTACATTCAATTGAAGTTTGAAATCGAATTATCGAACTACCGCGCCATTTTCAATTCTATTTATAATTATATATAAATATTTATATTCTAACGATGACGCGCATAATATATACGTTCGAATTATATTCAAAATAAATTTCTCGTCGATATTATTTAAAATAATTCGTTTTAAATAATCAAAATTCGCTAAAATTGCCAAAATAAAAATTTTAAACTGGCCCAGATTTTCCGGGTTGTTACAATCTCCCCCACTTAAAACTTTTCGTCCCCGAAAAGGAACAAAGTCGAAAGTGGTTTGATTAATTAACTCCACGTTCGATCTGGCTTCCATTCTCCAACTTTTCAGTTTCTGAGAATTTTCAAAATTTCAAAAATTTGGCTAACTCCCTAAATTTTCGAAAAATTTCGCCATAACCTCCCCTGCACCGGGAGCATCGGGGAATTTTAAATAGCTTCCCCGGTCCTTCAGATCTCAAAAAGAAAAAGAAAAAGCCAAGCGGCTAGCCAATAGGCTCACAAAATCATCATCACCCAAACAAAACAGGAAATTATGTAGTAAACATGTACCTATTTGTTGGGCAAACAAATTTTATTCTCTGCTCTAGCCTCCTTGCTATGACCTGTTCAATGATATACATGTATATGCAAGCAAATGCGACCAATTTTCAATACAGTTCAATATTTGATTTAATTAGGCTAAATGGCTAAAAATTATCAAACAAATAAACATACAACACAAACATCAATCAATTAGTGAATTAGAGTTTCAAATTCATAATTTTGATACATATACAAAAAATCATGTTTTTGATGCCAATTCACAACAATAGGCCCTATCTAATTTTGGTTCTCACACCAGTCAATAGGAAATATATAGATATCACACCTTCGAAACACGAATACCAATTCTGATGATGTCTAGACTATCATTAGAATCGTCTCCGGGCGACTAGAGTGTGACTCTATATCTATCCAGTATATTAAAACTTTGAATATACGTTTGCAAGGCGTGTATGCAAATTCTTTATATACTGAACTGTCCAAATCAATACTAATAAATAATCAAATACGAATGATTGATTTAGATTTTCAAAACAAAATTTGTTTTCACTTTAAAAATATACTCTTCACACTCGTTCTAGGATACTACTGATCCTATCTCTAACGAGTCATTCTCATTGGATATAGCTAATCCAATATCTGATGAATTCTTTCGTATGGTTCTAATGTGCCTTGTTCTCTGAGCTTTGTAAACCAAAGCTCTGATACCAACTGTGACGGCAAGGAATTTCGCTCGGTCCGAACCAGTCGCTAAACCGATCCAGGCCGCTCGAAACGCCCTATCGTTTGAGAACAGGACAAAACCGAATGCATACAGAAGAATATTTCATTGCATATTACAACAATGCATCAGATTACAAGAATATACAGAGTATAAAAGAATATTACACAGAAATATCAGAGATTTAAATTACATTTAAATACATCGCAGCGGAAAATAATACAATGCACAACTAGAAGAAGATATACGGATACAAAGCTTTCCGGATATCGTTCCAACTGTAAACCAGGATCCTGTGAATATAAATCTGCAAAACCAAAACTACTAGCTGCCCGTGTCAAAATAGGGGCACCCAGAGTTTAGGTTAAACAATAAACTCCAGGTCAGTCATGGGACTGGTGTGAGAACTAAAACAGTTATTAATCTTTGTTTTTAAAGTTAGGTAAATCAAGGGACCACGCCGTATAACACGGAACGGGTTTCCTCCCAAGAATACCAGTGCATAAAACAAACAGCGCAATGCTAAATAAAGAAAAATGAAGCTGTTATAAGACCCAGGTCCCATCACACAATGCAACACAGCCGAGGATAGGGTTTTCCTTTATAACAGCCAAGGAATGCTTGATACGTTTAAAACAAATCATTTGATACTATTATAAGTGCATAGTGTATAAAACACTTCAAATCATAAGTATCAATCATAGGCGGCATGAGTGCCCCATCCCACTATGTCGCCATACTAGGCTCTACAAATAAAACCGCAAATGTCACGTATTTGGAAATTGGATTTCCGTCTATGAACCGAGGCAAAAGACAGTCCTCAACCGATTCGAGACGCTCTAGCCCGTGTCTCAGGATCAGAACGCATCGACCCTTGGAGCGACAGGGCCGGTCCACCGATGTGGATTAAAATGCCTGAACACTACGTTTCCCCACCCTATGGGGTGTAAGTCTGGTCCGTCAGCCGACCAGAATGCATCGGCCGAAACCGATATAACCGAGGCGCCTCGCAACAGCAACAACCACATAAGTCAAACTCGTCAGGGCGTGTAAAACCACTGACGCCACTTCTAACTAGAAAGAAACGCATGCCCTCCCTGAGGTCCGTATCCCGTTTTTGGTTCATACCGGGTGTGAAACTCGCGAAGTAAACGTTACACAAAGCTACGCCACAAAGGTCGTGCTTTGATCATCACCACAAGACTTTGCTTTTCAACAGAAGCCTCGATCAATTGCCGCTTAGGCATGCCACACAGGCAATTCACTCCATGCGATTGATATCCATCAATATATAACCCCTGAGCTCGTACGTCTCAGAGAAGGGCGTTAAGCAAGAGAATAAATTCTCCGCCGCCAAACAGATATATATTTAATAGAAATCAATCACACAGACTAAAATCCAATGTCAGACACACAGTCCATTTACAAGTCCGTTCTGGGTCTGAACGAAACCGGAGGCACCTAGTACCCCGCATATCCATCGATCTCCAAGTACGTCTGGACGATCACTAACTGTTTCCATCTTCTTGGGTGTACAGCCCAATCAAGATCATCAGTAATTACCCAAACGGCGTGAAGACTTCCGGTCTTCGACCATCGTCTTCATCTTCGACTTATCGTCGTATCAGTTATTCAGAATGGGATAAACCCGGTCTTTCCGAATAACTCGCGTATACTTTGAATAAGTGTTACACAAACACAACATACGCCTCATTCCAATCCATTAGTCACTAACCGTAAATTAATCAAGAGAATAATTCCCCAAATATTAACCCCGAAGGCCGAAACCAACATCAGATCAATATCCAGAAAACCATTCTGCTTGGCCAACCGACAGTTAGTTTCTAAATTTCACATTCATAGGGAAAGGTTCCCATTAATTTTATCCAAGATAAATCATTAAAGTTTATTCTCAAATCTTCTTTTGAATTTTGATTCAACTAGTCGGGATTAACGAACCTTACCGAAGTAATCATTTGTTTTAATTTCCTAACCCCAACCTATTAATCCCATGAAGTAAAACTGGTCCTACTTCATATCTAACACCACGGTGTTATCGGTAAATTCAATTACCATTTCACGTTCAAATCTAATTAAAGATTTAACTATCGCCTGGAGCAAAACTGGTGATACTCCATTTTCGATCATTTCAATCTAATTAAAGACTCATTAAAACTCCACTTAGTTTTAATCTTCGACTGGGTTAAAGAATCAGTGTCATTTAAAACACGGTTCACGATAAACCCAAAATCACATTCCATTAATTGTCGGGTTAAAGAACGAGTGTTATTTAAAACACTGTCCACGATAAACCCAAAAATCAATATCGATTCAATTCCAATTAAATATTATTTAATTGGTACACTTCATTAAATCTAATTAAAAAGATTTAATCTTTTCTCAACTGGGTTCAAGAACAGTGTTAGTGAAGACACCATTCACGACAAACCCAAATCACATTTGATATTAAATACAAGGCTCTGAATAGAAAATATCCCGGCTTATATTCAATATCAAATTCTACGATTAACAAATGTCGTATTGGAAATAACAATATAAATATATATCTTTCAAATTTCCATAACAACATCTGTATAATCACGAATTCCAACATCGAAATATTCCGAAGACAATTTCGATTCAAATCCACTCCAATGCAATCATTGGAAATTTTGGTTATTTTTAAAACCCTTTTCAAATTCAATTTATTTATTTAAAAATAAATAGAATTATAATTCTAGTTCAAAACTAGTTCATTTCGATAAAAATCTATTTTTATCCTTTCAAATATGGAGTTTTTCATCCCAAATCTTCACAAATCATTTCTTATGATTTTACACAAATTATTACTATTTTTAATAATTTTATCAAGGCCCGTACAGTCGATTTCCATCAACGGCCATCGAACTGCACTTACAGCGACCTTTTTCAAATTTGATTTGGACATAATTCCAAATCCAACCGTTAGATTTCAAATTTCTAACATTCGTTAGAAAGCTCTTTTCGATACGAACCCAACGGTTCTGGTTTCAGGAGAATCCGACGGTCGGATCTCCCGTAATGTCCGTTTGAAATATATGGTCGAAATTCACGAACTGCCGCGGCGCGGCGCGTTCTATTCAGGCCATTATATTATATATATAATATATATTTCGTCGATGTCTATTTAAAACGAATTATATGAATAGTTTTAATTTCGTTTCAAAAGCAATTTCAACTTCCATTTCAATTCAAATCAAAATTGAATTCTTCTTTATAAATTCGTTTTAAAATTCATTTCTATTCAATTCAAATTTCAATTCAATTTGAATTCATTTCAATTCAATTTGAATTCGTTTTCAATTCATTTCGAAATCGTTTTCAATTCAATTCATTTCGAAATCGTTATATATTCAATTCATTTCGAAATCGTTATATATTCAATTCATTTCGAAATCGTTTTCAATTCAATTCATTTCGAAATCGTTATATATTCAATTCATTTCGAAATCGTTTTCAATTCAATTCATTTCGAAATCGTTATATATTCAATTCATTTCGAAATCATTTAAAATCGATATAAATATCATTCACGTCAAAATGGCGTCAATCTAATCAACATGGCTTCATAAATTTCTATTTTCAAATATTCTATTTCAAATATTTCTTTTTCAAAATAGTTGTTATTATCAAAATATTTCGTTCAACACATGACCAATCTCAATGGATGAGTACTGTCAACACATGAACTTTTATTTTATATTGATAAAGATGTAAATTTTATTACTAAAATATTTCGTTCAACACATGACCAATCTCAATGGATGAGTACTGTCAACACATGAACTTTTATTTTATATTGATAAAGATGTAAATTTTATTACTAAAATATTTCGTTCAACACATGACCAATCTCAATGGATGAGTACTGTCAACACATGAACTTTTATTTTATAATATTCTTTATTTTTCAAATTGGAATGAGGCCCAATCAATTACCATATAAAGTTAATTATATGGATTTTCATACATTACACACATATAATAGCATTGAAAAATAATCAACCATCAACCTAAGTGCACTACACTGTATAAGCATCAAATATAGATATCTAACGCTTATAACAGCCTGTCAATCAATCGATCGACATATTTAATCAATCAGGATGAGTGAACTTCAATTTTCATCCCAACACCCGTGTAGGGTTTCAAACAATCAAACACAGATTTTATTTGTGCAGTTGGGCGATGTGTAAAATTTATCGACCCAATCAATGTCCTTCAAATAAGTGTACATAAACAAACCGTCTTGTTTGTAAATGAATATTTATTTTTCCACATTCACGTTAAAAATTATATTTTTAACGACAAAACATTTTATTCCAACATATGAATTTCTATTCAGTTCATTCTTTAAATAAAATGATATTTTTAATTTTCTAACTTATTTTAGAAAATTTCGGCGGCATAACGGCACGATACCAGAAACGGGACAAGGCCTAGCCTTATCCCCGGTCTAGTGAAGGCCCACGCCATTCACACATCAATCAAAATCACCAAACAATTCAATTTCAAATCAAATCATCCAACTAATCTACGCAACCAACCAAACAAGTCCATGGTTTGTGGACGATTGTGTCGGGTGCTACTAAGCACCGTCTGCATCCTAGTATATATATATAACTAGAAAAAGAAATTGAAGAGTGAGAAGTTCTCACCGAAAGCTATCCAAACATCTTGACTCTTCTTCGATAGAAATCATCATCGTCATCGCCTCTTCGTTGCTATAGCCACTACATATGTAAAAATCGAATTTTTACTTCGTTATTCAATATATAAAAATCGAATTTTTACTTCGATGTTCAATATATAAAAATCACATTTTTTTCTTTCGAAGTTCAATATATAAAAAACATATTTTTATTTCGAAGTTCAACATATAAAAATCATATTTTTAATTCGAAGTTCAACATATAAAAATTCTATTTTTATTTCGAAGTTCAACATATAAAAATCCTATTTTTAATTCGAAGTTCAACATATAAAAATCCTATTTTTAATTCGAAGTTCAACATATAAAAATTCTATTTTTATTTCGAAGTTCAACATATACAAATCCTATTTTTAATTCGAAGTTCAACATATAAAAATTCTATTTTTATTTCGAAGTTCAACATATAAAAATCCTTTTTTTATTTCGAAGTTCAACATATAAAAATCCTATTTTTAATTCGAAGTTCAACATATAAAAATCCTATTTTTAATTCGAAGTTCAACATATAAAAATTCTATTTTTATGATGCTATTCAATATATAAAAAAACATATTTCGACTATGCTATATAGATTAAAATTATATTTTTATCACGCTATTTTCCACCTAAAGATTTCGCCTTTTCTAAAATAAAGATTTCGCCTTTATAAACACATAGACTTCGCCTTTTCAAATTTAAAGATTTCATTTTTATAAAAATCTCATTTTTATTTTTCTACACATATAAAGATGATATTTTTACTACTTTAAAAATATAAAAATCATATCTTTAATTGCTATATAGTAAAGACTATATTTTTAATATTCCTACTATGCAAAGATTATATTTTTAATACATAAAAATCCCAACTAAAAATCTATTCTTTTCTATACTTAATATAAAATAAATAAATAAAACAAATTCTTATATATTCGCCATATGATAATGAAAATTACCTTTTTATAGTACTTTTAATCTATACAAACAAAACTGAATTAAAAGAAAACAATTTCATTTTTAAACAAGAAAGAAAAGGGAGGAAACTCACTGTTTTCGGGCGCTTTGGGGTTGGAGAAGAGGATGAGGGCGCACATGGGGTCGGGGCGTCGGAGGGGGTGGCAGATGGCCAGAGGCGGGCCCCCCAATTGACTGGCGATGGCTGTTCAGCGAGTTCGGGGGTATAGGGTTCGGGTTTTGGTTGGAGGGACGTCGATTTAAGGAGGATCGGAGAGATGAGGGGGGGCGTGGCGGTCTGGTGATGGGGCGGCGCTCCGGCGAGGGCGATAGGGGGCGACACCGACGAGGCAAGCAGGAGTTTTTTTTTTCTCTTTTGATTTCCGATTATAAATCGGGGTGGGGGGGGCTGGAGGGATTAAGAGAGAGGGAAGGGTTTTTATTTTATTTTATTTTATATTATTTAATTTCTAAAAGTTGACTTTTACATACGACCTCGAAACGAGGCCCACCGCCTGTCGTCCACAGCGTTTTACCCCCATTCCAAACACAATGGTATATGTATCGCAGGCTGGTTCGGCTGTTTGAATCAGTTTCCGTTAAATTTACATTTAACTCTCTATATTGAATTTTAAACGTACATTTCAAATTACCGGGGTCGCATACGAACTTTAAAAATTCCATAAAAATATTTTCTAGCTTCGTATTGACGATACGGTCCTAACAAAACCAATTTCGCCGAATTCTGAGACCGTTTGAAAAATGGCCAATTTCCAGTCGATTAAAATCAACTGAAACTGGTCAAACGCGTTTTCCTTTGCCACGCTCACATATTGACTCGAAAAATTATGAAATTTAGAATCTAGCAATAACTTTACATCCCGGACCCAACAAAACTGGTTTCGTCGAAATCCGAGGTCGTTTGCAAAATGTCCATTTTTAAGGGCCTGAATTCCATAGCGACTATTCAGAATTTTCAACTGGATATATCTTTTGATCCCTGCTATGAAAATTTAATTATTCGGATTCGTTGGAAAAATATTATCAATTATTTCCTAATATTTTTGGTTTCACTAAAATCCGGATTGTTTTGCACCCGGTACATTCAATTGAAGTTTGAAATCGAATTATCGAACTACCGCGCCATTTTCAATTCTATTTATAATTATATATAAATTCTAACGACGACGCGCATAATATATACGTTCGAATTATATTCAAAATAAATTTCTCGTCGATATTATTTAAAATAATTCATTTTAAATAATCAAAATTCGCTAAAATTGCCAAAATAAAAATTTTAAACTGGCCCAGATTTTCCGGGTTGTTACAATAGGAGTCTGTATGAGGGAGATATGGCCTCCGGAAGATTCAGCGAAGTTCAAAATTCAAAACAGGTCAAGTTCAAAATTCAAATCGGACCCAGATTGGGCTGGGCGGGAATTTTCCCGCCCAAGGCACCCAGGTCGACTGGGTAGTCGACCTGGGGCACCCAGGTCACTGGGTAGTCGACCTAGGGGTCGACCACCCTGCTTTTTCCTGTTTTCTACACCTGGTTCGTTCTTCTGTATTCGGACGCCATTCTGACCAGATTCGTTGACTTCTACACTATACAAACAGACCTAGACTCCTTCTCTATTCACAATTCTTCTGTACCCTTATGCTGCAAAGATTCTTAGTGAACATGGCTTCCTCTCCTCCTCTTAATCAAATAATAAATAAAATAATATATATAAAATAAATCAGGATGAGGAGGTGCTGCTCAAAGACTTTCAAAGAGGAGATTCATGCTAGAATTCAAGTGAAGATTTGAACGACTGCAACGACTGTTTTTCTATGAATCATAGCAACGCCATCTTTCTATTCTAATCTAATCTCTGTTAATCGGTTACTTTTTAGATTTGAACGTTTCTCTCTGTTCGTGACATGAATTAAAGGAATAAAAGAATATGCCAAATCTTTCTATTCAAATCTGTGCCTACATCTTTGGACTTAATTAAGAACTGTTATGATTCGATGACCGATAAGACTGTGACTATGAAACTATGGACCTTAAAACCATATACCTATGACTATGGACATTGCCTATGACCATGAACATTTGCTTATGACTATGAACATTGCCTATGACTATGGACATTGCCTATGACTATGAACATTGCCTATGACTGTGACTGTGACTATGGGGATTATTTCCTTGACTAAACCTATGCCTCTGATTAGAAAACATAAACTATTGCCTATGACATAACAAGGATATCTGTGATTAAAAACCTATGATTCATGACTCGGAAAGTGTTGCTTAAGTTCTGTGATTATGAGATTGGGTCTAAACCCAATTATTTATTCTGCCTGTCCTTGGTTTTCTTTGGTTTTAGACCATGGGAATTTATTTACTAAGTTAGGTCTACCCATGTTCTTGAACCTGCGTCTCTATTCTGTCTATCCTTGGTTTTAGACCTTGGGAATTTACCTATTGAGTTAGGTCTACCCATGTTCTTGAACCTAAGTCATTATTTAAACCTTTTTATGCTAGTTATTATGTCCATCCTTTTTCATAGCGTCTTTGGTTCATCCCTTATTTTCTACGAATCTAGATTTATCTATAATCTAGATTGAATTACGATTATACGAACGGTGGGAATACGATTTGGGGAAAATATGAAATTTACTAAAAATGTAGTTAAAAACTTGGAAATCGGCATAAATTGGTAACATGTATTATGGCATGTTCGTAGAAATATAAATTGGGTAAATTCGACATGAATTATAGGATGTGTAATTTGAACCTAGTATTGACTTGTAAATCTAGCATTTACATGAATTGTAAACTAAAATAATAAGTCTAGTTGGGCATGAACTGTAATTAGAATGTTAAATCAGAATTAGATTGGCTAATTTGGCATAACAAGTATATTGGTATAAATTTGAATTTGGCCGTAATTGTCAGGTTTAGCAAAATCATGGTTAGTGACACTTAGTTTGGTATAGTTTACATACCAAAAATCATAAATATGATTTAGGAAGGGAAATGGGCTATAGATGTAAATGTAGACAATTTACATTAAAAGAGTAATTGGAAAATAAGTAAATTAGGAGTAATTTACCTATAGAATCTGGCCTAAATGAGGAAATGTGAATTTAGACAAATTAAAGGTGTATTAACGACATCTCTTTTAATAATAAGCTAGAAAGTTCTAGGGTGACAGAGAGGATGGTGTCTAGGCTTGAGTTTGGAAAATACAAGTTTCCTGCTCTCCCTGGCTATCCCTAACTGATCCGACGGACGGGATGGTTACTTTAAAAACCTGATTTGAAAACTAATCAAAACCCCTTTGAACTTAGAAAACACAAATATGCCTAACCCGAGGTTAGACTGAGTTGCGATGTAAACCTTCCCGGAACCAACCGGCACATCCAGTATTCGCAACAATATCTGTCTAATGTGAGTGGTAGCGGCTTTAATTTATTTGGTTAAAGCTAGAACAAGAATGGTCGGGTTAAGTTAACTAAGACACTTAACCAGGTCAACATGACTGATGGGTAGGGTTAGGTTCAGAATGACACTTAACACAGTTAAGCTAGAATGGGAGGGTAAGTCCATAGGAACACTTAACCAACTTAACACAGTTAAGCTAGAAAGGGAGGATTAAGTCCATAGGAACACTTAACCAACTTAATCACAGTTAAGCTAGAATGGGAGGGCTAAGTCCATAGATACACTTAACCAAACTCAAGGTAGCAAAACGAGACTTGTAGGGGTTAAGTAAAGTTAATACACTTAGCCAAATTAATATGTTAACTAGACTAGAGGTTGGGGTTAAGTAAAATCTAATACACCTAGCCAATTTTGATATGTTAGCTGGGCTAGACTGTAGGGTTAAGTAAACCTGAACACTTAACCATCAGGTTGTAATAAAGGAATGAGGTTAAGTCTAAAACATGAAAGGATAATACTTAACCATTAATAACATGTTAGTTAAGACAGAGGGGCAAGGTTAAGTTAAAAAGGAACACTTAACCAATACAGGGTGAATGGGTAGGGTTAAGTAATAAGAAATACTTAACCGATATAACTTGGTTTGTGGTGGGGTTAAGTCAACATGAATTACTGATAACACCTAACCAGTATAACAGGATGAATGAAGAGGGTTAAGTTGGCTTGAATTGTCTAATGACACTTAACCAATACAAATTGACAGGAAAGGGAACTAAGTAGTAAACTTTAGTTAAGAAAACAACGATTCTGGAAACTAAGTGGTAAATCTTAGTTAGTAAAACTAAGTAGTAATTCTTAGTATAACACGGGAAGGAGCGAATGTCCGTCTGAGTAGAAAGAAGGCTCCAACAAATTGGGTTACGAAGCCCGAGGCTTCGAGGGGACGTGAGGGTACTCTTGGTATCCCTCTATGAGGCTGCAGATGATCCGCCTGGGCCCACAGAGGTTAATGTCTGCGTAGAAGAACCAGGGGTATGCCTTGGTTGCAATACATGGAAACCTAAAGAATAGGATGGACCGGCGTGATTCGGCGAGCAAACGGTAGCCCTGTGATAGCGACTAGTCGTCTACCATCCATCTTGAGTCAATCGAGATACGTGAAGCGGAAAGACGGAGAACCCCAAAAGACCATATACTTTCTATCTGGTTATGGGTGAGGATAGCCATAGGATAGAGGGGTACCGGGGGCCGGCGTATAGTTCTCATTTTACAAGGTGTGCCTTTCATTAGTTGAGGGAGGGGTCAAGTGGGACCATAGCCACTGGAATAAAAACAGACCTTAGCATCTGCATCGGTAGATATCTGAAAGCTCTCGACCGAGTTCTGTATTCCTTGATTTTCCCTATCACAGGACTCGGACCGCACATTACAGGACATGTGCATCTAGACAAGCGATAACGATTCACGAATACATGCATGGGGAAGTATAGGAACATATACCACTCTAGGTAGTGTGTCCTAGACTTGGGGGCATCGTTCGACAGGTAGCATAATCCCTAGTTGGACAAGGTGGCATAAATCCTGAATCCGAGAAGCGTTCAGCCGACAGCGTAAACTCTAGTTGAATCTATAAGGCACTTGGTAGAAAACCCTAGATTAAATATAGGTAACTAATAAATAAATGGATGCCTGAACGCAATGGAAAATACAGGGATTGGGATCACGTTAGCGTTACCAGTTGGGACATTAGTTAGCTGGAGCAGTGTAACGACCCGCATTCTACGCATCATAGGATCGTAGAATATTTATTTCTTTCACATACGAAGTCGTATGGTCATGTAACTTTGGGAGACGACTATTGGGGTCATTTCCCATGTTCATGATTTTTCCCGATTTTTAAATGACCATTTTACCCCTAGTTGGCACTGTTTTGGCCATAACTTTTGACTGGAAATGAATTTTGACCTGAAACCACTTCCATTGGCTTTGAATGATAGTTTCTCTTTCCGTAGAGTGGTCACATTAGCCAAACGGACTCACCGTTTGGGAGATATGGCTGAAACAAGTTTCAGATGGTGAAAGACAGCTTAATTGGGCTTAACCGGGTGATTAGCAGTTAGGCCCAAGGGGAATTTCGGGTTTAGAGGTATAGGAGGACTGAATAGGGTTAGGTTATCACTTTCATTTCAGTTTTGAGCCGCCACAAACCTCCTTGAGACCTTAGTAATGGCTTCCTACATCTAAAACACCCCAAATCACTCTCTAATTGAAGATTAGGCTTAGCAACACCAAATTAAGGAGAAAAAGCACCAAAGCAAGGTTAGAGCTGCTGTTAGACATCAGTATTCGCCCCAAATCAGAGGAGTTTCAGTTCTGAGAATTTCATTTGTGGCCAAGGTGAGTGATTTGCATTGTTTTTCACTAATTACGGCTAATTAGGGTAATTAGCGAAGATTAGCGAAATTATGGCTCAGAAAAATTGTAACACCCCACTCCCGCTATGATCACTCACTAAGGGAATGCCATAGCATCGGTGGAGTATTTTAGTGAATATAGAACAGAAAAATTACAACAAGACAGATATAAATAGTACTTGAAATTTTAAAACATCATCTCATAACAGCGGAAGTAAAACATGTCTGGTTACATCATAAAACCACAATAAAGGTCAAGTACAATATCCATCAAAATAAAGAAGTACATAATCCCACTCTCATACAATAGCCAAACAAAACAAAAGATAACTGGATAACTGGAGCTTTACATCTATCCAAGCTCCTAAAGACTGGAACAGCAATCCGATCAAGCTCCACTACTGCTAGGATCCACCGTAGGACCTGAGGGTTGGGAAAAAGATAAAAACAACGGGGTCAGACATAAGTCTGAGCGAGTCCTATAACTTTAACAATACAATCGTTAAAGTAACCAGAGAAGACATAAACTGATATACGGTAACATATAGGGATGAATGGCTACCCTAAGCAGTCAACTAAACGAAGATAAAGGATAAAGACGCATCTACCCTCCCTAAGGTAAATTACTAAACTGCACCACACCAGTCGTTCCTAACTTAAAGGTTGATCCCACCCAAGGACTTATAAAATTTACTAATTAGTACTTGCGTACCCCTAGGTGACCAAGTAGGCGCCACGGGGCCCTACAATCCACTAGGTGTACACACTACTTCCCATTCGATCGGCTCCCTAACGTAGATACCCGTGCTGGCCCCACCGTGGGATGTATCATTCCCCAATGTGGCAACCTGATGAAACTAAAGGTGCACGGCTTATATCTACTCGATGCAACAACGGCTTACCTACCAGCCCGGGCCCACTCACGCATATGAAGCCCGTTGGACTTGTGTTGCCACCGCTAACCCGTTTGCCTCTTACAGTCAAGCCCAGTATGCGTGTCCCGTCCTCGACATGGGTCGAGCCCACAAAGATACGTATGGGTTACTGGTTGAAATGGGCCTCCACAAGCTACCCACCTAAGCTTGTCCCTTTTTCTAGTATATCCCACTTAACCCTTTAATCATGTTTTAATTACATGTTCCATTTTGGTTAAGTATTCTAATCGTATTTTCTATTGCCACCCAAGGCAACCACTAGATTTTCTCATGCCACCCGAGGCACCCACTTAACCCCTCATGTCCCTCTACATGCTAATGTGGTTAAGTGTTTCTTAATTAATTAATTAAGAACGTAACCTTTGTAAAGACCTCTCACATTAGACTGTCTTTTATGACCGCTGGTTAAGCCGGTTGGGTCCGGGCAGCCTTATGTCATAACAGAGTCTAACCTCGTGTCTTTACATTAATTACGTATTTAGTTTGTGCCTAAGACCTCTCACATTGGGCTAACATTTGTAGCAACTGGTTAAGCCGGTTGGGTCCGGGCAGTTTTACGCTACAACTGAGTCCAACCTCGTGTCTTAGTCAATTAATTACACCTAATTAATCACCCTCATAATTTTATATTAATTATCCCTAATTAATCAAGTTTTCTTAACATGGGTAGACCTAACTTAATAGGTAAATTCCCATGGGGTAGACCTAACTCAATAGGTAAATTCCCAACACATAGTATGGGTACACCTAACCAAATAGGCAAATTCCCATACTATGTTTATTTGTTTTGTGTTATGCATAATTATATTAATTTCACACAATCTTATTAACTTATGCATTTAATTACCCCATCGTTCCCACGTAATTTCGTTCATGATGTAACACATATAAAAGGTGTCAACTTGCATATGAATGAACATGTTTCAAAGGTGCCATCTTGCATATTAACAAACACATAACTTGCATATGAACTTGCATAACATGTCACATAACTTGCATATAATATGTCACATAACTTACATATTCATTTTGCATAACAAACTTGCATATTAGCTTATAGACTTGCATAATGTGTCATCCTGAACTTGCATATTAATAAACATGTAACTTGCATATTTACATACATGTAACTTGCATATTAACAAACATGTAACTTGCATATAAAGAAACATGTAACTTGCATATTTACATACATGTAACTTGCATATTAACAAACATGTAACTTGCATATTAACAAACATGTAACTTGCATATTTACATACATGTAACTTGCATATTAACAAACATGTAACTTGCATATTTACATACATGTAACTTGCATATTAACAAACATGTAACTTGCATATTTACATACATGTAACTTGCATAGCATATTACCATGAACTTGCATAACATGCATATGATTACATAGCCCACAACTTGCATATTTAGCATCATGCAAACATAACATACATCATATTAAACTTGCATAAGCTTACATACTCAACATGCATAAACATAAGATTAATGCTAACATCATATCATATGATTCAAAGCTCATTAACCCACATACAAAACCATAAATCTCATCACATCTCATCTAATTAGTTTACCAAAAGATCATCAAAGTGATAGAAACTCACAACTAGCAACTTTGAACACCAAATGAAGAAGATTAAGATGCTAAGAAGGGATTAGAAGTTGATTAGAGAGAGATTAGTATGCAACCCTCTTCATAAAATTAGTGGAGGCCATGAGAGCTAGCATTTTGCCATAGTTTAGTTACTAGGTTTAATTATGAATGAATTAGGGTAGGTTAGGGTCTTATTTATAGATTAGGCAAGTGTTTTAGGCCATAGGATTAACCCTAGATTCAATCCAAGCCATCAAAGCATGTCTTGGGGAAGAAGTCAAGTGTAGGAACCATCTAGGGCCTTTAGATTAAAGATGGACCATGAGAACCATTCAAATGCAAAATCTGCACTTGAGCGAATCGGCCCACGGGTTGACAGCCAAACACCCTGGATTAACCCCTAGTCGACCCAGCGGGCTCGGGTCGACTTCAAAAATCGGCCGGTTCGGTTATTCCCCTCTCCCAATTCGCTGTTTTGAGCATTTTTGCATATTTATTTATTAAATTTTCAATTATATATATATATATATATATATCAATATATATATATATATATATATCTACACAACCCATTTCACTTAATTAAGTATACTTTAATTTGGGAATTTTTCGTGAAACTTCGCGAGGCCATATCTTGGTCATACGGACTCCGATTTTCGAAAACTCGGACTCTATTTCGCGTATTTTTCCGAGACGAACGCAATGGCATAGCCCGTTTCCCTTGATTCCCATTTTAGAATTAAATTCTGCCTCGATTTATGTTATTACAGGTTATTGAAAATACGGGTTGTTACATTCTCCCCTCCTTAAAGGATTTCGTCCCCGAAATCTTCAAGTTAGGAAGAACGTATCCTACCATCCAATCATCCATCTACTCAAAGCATCATCCACGAGCAATCATTGTCCTTACAAGATTCTAAATGCTGGATGGATATATGCAAAAGTGTGTGTATATGTACTTACCTAATGCGAAAATCAGGCGGTTACTGATACAGTAAACCTCCTTAATGCAAACCATGATAGTGCCATGCATCCAATATGTATGCGAAACCCTATTGACACATACAAATTTCTACATGCGTGCACAACCATACACAAAAATGCATCATCCATATGATAACACAGCCATGATACATCCATCAATCTAACTACCACATCCATTTATGCAATATGCAACATGAAGTGACTGAGCCGATCTAGTGCCTAATGTGTGTGTATATGCATCCACGAGCAACCACTAGCAAACAATTGCATCCATATGCATCCATCAACCATAACATGTTTCAAACACATGTTTCAACCATAGGTTTTACCCTATCTAAAGGTCATAGGTATTAGCGAGAGGATATACTAAAGATAAGATAAGTACTAGACAAGCAATAAAGGAGAAGTTAAAAGACATACTCTCAAAAAGAAATGGATACAAAGAACGCATCTTCGCTTCCGTCTCCCAAGTAGCATTGCTTTCGTCATCTCCCCATTGCACTTTAACTAGCTGGACTTCTCTGTTCCTCAACTTCCTAGTTTCTGACCCAAGGATGCGAGTAGGAGCTCGTCGAATCGTCGCGTCACGCTCTACCTCTACATCTCTAAGCAAACTCGGCTCTACCACCTCTGCGGTCTCATGTAAGCACTTCCTCAAATGTGATACATGGAATACATCATGAACACCACTAAGTCTGTCGGGCAACTCCACCCTATATGCCATCCGTCCAATCCTTTCCTTAATAGGAAATGGCCCAACAAATCTCGGTGCTAACTTCCCAACGGACCCAAAGCGAACCACATTTCTCAATGGAGATACTTTGACAAAAACCATATCCTCAACCTCAAACTCAAGTTCCGTCCTTCTCCGATCCGCATAAGATTTCTGTCTATCTTGCGCTGCTTTCATCCTTCTTCGAATTAAATCAATCTTCTCTGAAGTCTCTCTAACCATATCCGGCCCAAGCAAGATCTTATTCGTAGATTCCCACCAACATGTAGGAGATCGACAAGGCCTTCCATAAAGAGCTTCGAAAGGAGCCATACCAATACTGGACTGAAAGCTGTTATTATATGCGAACTCCACCAAAGGAAGATGTTCTTCCCATGTACCTCCAAAATCCAAGATACAAAGCCTCAAGAGATCTTCTAAGATACGGTTCACCCTCTCGGTCTGACCGTCCGTCTGAGGATGATATGCGGTGCTCAAACACAACTGAGTCCCTACCGCCTCTTGCAAACTTCTCCAAAACTCACTAGTAAAGATAGGATCTCGATCACTCACAATGCTGGATGGTACGCCATGCAATCTAACAATCTCTCTAACATAGACTGAAGCAAGCCATGGAGCGGTCCTCTTACTCTTTACGGGTATAAAATGGGCACTCTTGGTAAGTCTGTCTACCACAACCCAAATTCCCGTATTGCCCTTCCTCGATCTCGGTAACCCGTCGATGAAATCCATCGAGACACTATCCCACTTCCACTGTGGAACTTCCAATGGGTGTAGCAACCCACCGGGTTTCCTTTGCTCCGCTTTAACTTGTTGGCACACTAAGCATCTAGCCACATACTCGGCCACATCTTTCTTCATACCAGCCCAGAAGAAAACTCTCTTCATGTCTTGGTACATTTTGTCTCCACCGGGATGAATAGTCATTCTTGAACGATGTGCATCATCCAAAATAGCCTTCTTCAAACCCTCATCTTGCGGTACACAAAGTCTACCGTCTCTATGCAACCATCCCTTATCATCTATGGTGTATCTACCCAAATGGCTGGACGACTCCCCTCTTATAAGCTTCTCTACCAACACAACCAACTGTGGGTCGTCTCGCTGAGCCTCGCCAATCCGTCTCAAAAGAGTAGGTCTAACCTCCAAGGATGCCAACAAACCAGGTACAAAATCAACAGAAGGTCTGAAGTCGAACAAAGAAAGAAACTCCAAGCTTCGCCGTTCTACGAACAATGGACTTAAAGATAGCCTTTTTCTACTCAAGGCGTCAGCCACCACGTTACCCTTGCCAGGGGTATATGCTATCTCGAAATCATAGGATGCTAAGAACTCCATCCACCTTTGCTGTCTTAAGTTTAAATCTTTCTGAGAGAATAAGTACTTCCATGATTTATGGTCAGTGAACAACTCGAATCTCTCACCAAGAAGATAATGGCGCCAAGACTTAAGTGCGAAAACAATCGCGGCCAACTCTAGATCATGGGTAGGGTAATTCTTCTCATGCACTCTCAATTGTCTCCCTCCATAGGCTATTACCCTTCCCTCCTGCATCAAGACTGCGCCTAATCCTGTTCCACAAGCATCGGTATAAACAACAAACGGCTTACTCCCATCTGGAAGCACTAAAACTGGAGCGGTGGTCAAAGCTCTCTTTAACCGTCGGAAAGCATCATCACAATCTACATCCCATGAGAAAACCAGATTCTTCTTCGTCAAGCGGGTTAATGGGGCTGATATCTTCGCGAAGTCTTTGATGAACTTCCTATAATATCCTGCCAACCCCAAGAAACTTCTTACTTCGGTAGCATTTTTAGGAACTTTCCAATCCTGGATAGATACTATCTTTGCGGGATCCACAGCTATCCCTTCCTTAGAGACCACATGCCCTAAGAATCGCACTTCTCTTCTCCAAAAATGACATTTAGAGAATTTAGCTTTAAGACCATGTGCTCGAAGAGTCTCCAACACTTCTCTGAGATGTAAGGCATGCTCTTCTTCACTCTTGGAAAAGACCAAGATGTCATCCACAAAAACTACTACAAACTTATTCAGATACTCTCTGAACACTCTACTCATGAGATCCACAAAGTATGCAGGGGCGTTTGTCAACCCAAATGGCATCACTAGCCACTCATAAAAACCATCCGGAGTCCGGAAAGCAGTCTTCTCTATACTGTCCTCCGCCACTCTCAACTGATGAAACCCTGTAGCTAAATCCATTTGCGAAAACACTGAGGCGCCAACCAACTGATCAAAGAGATCATCTATCCTCGGTAATGGGTGTCTATTCTTCTTTGTGAGCTTATTAAGTTCCCTATAATCCACACAAAGTCTGAGGGACCCATCCGCCTTCGTGGCAAACACTACTGGAGCTCCCCACTCCGATATACTTCGCCTTATAAACCCCTTCTCAAGCAACTCCCCTACTTGCTTATGAAGTTCCCTTCTCTCCCGAGGAGCCATGTGGCGCACTGGCAAAGACACTGGTTTGGCATTATCCACCAAATAAATTCGGAAATCTATCTCCCGCTTCGGAGGCAAACCCTTTACTTCTTCAAACACATCCGGATATTCCCGGACTACTCTGACAGAATGCAAACTCTCGACCGAAGCATCGAGCGATTCAAGATAACTTAGCAAAACAGATTCCATGGGATTGCAAGAGATCTCGAGAGTGTTACCCAAGCGGGTCATGAGCCTGACAACTCTCCTTTCGCAATCAAGAACGGCACCATTACTGGATAACCAGTCCATGCCCAAGATCAACCCATAGCCCGTGAAGCCCAATACAAAAGCATCACATCTAAACTCAACGCTAAGTATAGAAATCTTCAAACCCAAACATATCATAGACAGATATATGGAGCCCCCAATTGGGTTTGAGACAACCAAGGGATCATCAACTAGACTGGTGTCTAAGTGCAGTGACTCAACTAACGATGATGAGATAAAAGAATGCGATGCGCCAGAGTCAAACAAAGTACGAACTGGATGATCAAACAGAAAAACCAGACTTTCAACGGAAATAGTTCTACCTCTCTGCTGAATCGGTGGAACTGAGAGAACCTGAACTTGCCCCCCTGACTGAGGTGGTGCTATAAGAGCTTGCACCTGCCCTCCTGAGGTAGACCCCGTCTTCTGCCCCTTCTTTGGGCAGTTTTTCACAAGATGCCCTGCTTCACCACAATGAAAGCAACCGGTCTTCTTCTTTTTGCGACAATCCTTACTGAGGTGTCCTGGTGTTCCACAATTGAAGCACTTCTTCTTCGTCTTCTTTTTGTCACCATTGCCTTTTCCGCCCTTGCCTTGTTGTTGTTGTTGCGGTTTCTTCTGATCCCCCTTTTTCTCTGGTGCCTTAGAATTCTTATCATCCTCATGCATAAGTGCCATGTAGACAAGCTTCTCAAAAGTGGCCCCCATAGGAATGTGAGTCATAGCTATTCCTTGCAATGGTTCGTTCAAGCCTCTAACGAACCTCAAAGCCTTCTTCTCCGGTGTATTCACCAACTCTATGCCAAACCTTGCTAATTGATTGAATTTGTTGACATATTCTTTCACCGTGAGATTCCCTTGCTTCAAATTCAAGAACTTCTCCATAAACAGATTCTCTTCCGCCCTTGAGAGAAACTTAGCCCCAAACCTTTGCTTAAAATCTGCCCAAGAGTCAACAGGGCGCTCTCCATTAGTGACCTCCCACCAGAATGAGGCCTCTCCCTTCATTAACCAAGCCGCCAACTTGACTTTCTTTCCCTCTTCCACTTCAAAGATATCTAGCAACTCTTCCACTTCCTTAAGCCAATCTCTAGCCTCTACGAAAGTCTCTGAACCAAGAAAAGGTTTTCCTCCTATAGCCTTGAACTCCTTGCAAACCTTAGCAAAATTATCCACTCTAGGCTGAGGAGGAGGAGCGGTTGTCTCTGGTGTAGTAGCATTGGCCGGACCCGCAGCCGCGGCCCTAGCCTCTTGCAACCTCCTATACCATAGTGGTATAACTAAACCCTCCGGGATGTTAAGATCTTCAGCCATGCTGAAACGAAAGAGGAAAGATTCAAAAAGGAGATTCCGAAAGATAAAGATATGGCTATTGGGGATTATGCTTTTCTTTTTCAAAAACTTTTTCTCTTAGAAGACATGCTTTTGAAAATACTTTCTTCGAAAATACTCTTAGAAAATAGTTTTTCTCAAAAATTTTATCTGTTCTGGTAACCTTAAGCTCCGATACCACGTGTAACACCCCACTCCCGCTATGATCACTCACTAAGGGAATGCCATAGCATCGGTGGAGTATTTTAGTGAATATAGAACAGAAAAATTACAACAAGACAGATATAAATAGTACTTGAAATTTTAAAACATCATCTCATAACAGCGGAAGTAAAACATGTCTGGTTACATCATAAAACCACAATAAAGGTCAAGTACAATATCCATCAAAATAAAGAAGTACATAATCCCACTCTCATACAATAGCCAAACAAAACAAAAGATAACTGGATAACTGGAGCTTTACATCTATCCAAGCTCCTAAAGACTGGAACAGCAATCCGATCAAGCTCCACTACTGCTAGGATCCACCGTAGGACCTGAGGGTTGGGAAAAAGATAAAAACAACGGGGTCAGACATAAGTCTGAGCGAGTCCTATAACTTTAACAATACAATCGTTAAAGTAACCAGAGAAGACATAAACTGATATACGGTAACATATAGGGATGAATGGCTACCCTAAGCAGTCAACTAAACGAAGATAAAGGATAAAGACGCATCTACCCTCCCTAAGGTAAATTACTAAACTGCACCACACCAGTCGTTCCTAACTTAAAGGTTGATCCCACCCAAGGACTTATAAAATTTACTAATTAGTACTTGCGTACCCCTAGGTGACCAAGTAGGCGCCACGGGGCCCTACAATCCACTAGGTGTACACACTACTTCCCATTCGATCGGCTCCCTAACGTAGATACCCGTGCTGGCCCCACCGTGGGATGTATCATTCCCCAATGTGGCAACCTGATGAAACTAAAGGTGCACGGCTTATATCTACTCGATGCAACAACGGCTTACCTACCAGCCCGGGCCCACTCACGCATATGAAGCCCGTTGGACTTGTGTTGCCACCGCTAACCCGTTTGCCTCTTACAGTCAAGCCCAGTATGCGTGTCCCGTCCTCGACATGGGTCGAGCCCACAAAGATACGTATGGGTTACTGGTTGAAATGGGCCTCCACAAGCTACCCACCTAAGCTTGTCCCTTTTTCTAGTATATCCCACTTAACCCTTTAATCATGTTTTAATTACATGTTCCATTTTGGTTAAGTATTCTAATCGTATTTTCTATTGCCACCCAAGGCAACCACTAGATTTTCTCATGCCACCCGAGGCACCCACTTAACCCCTCATGTCCCTCTACATGCTAATGTGGTTAAGTGTTTCTTAATTAATTAATTAAGAACGTAACCTTTGTAAAGACCTCTCACATTAGACTGTCTTTTATGACCGCTGGTTAAGCCGGTTGGGTCCGGGCAGCCTTATGTCATAACAGAGTCTAACCTCGTGTCTTTACATTAATTACGTATTTAGTTTGTGCCTAAGACCTCTCACATTGGGCTAACATTTGTAGCAACTGGTTAAGCCGGTTGGGTCCGGGCAGTTTTACGCTACAACTGAGTCCAACCTCGTGTCTTAGTCAATTAATTACACCTAATTAATCACCCTCATAATTTTATATTAATTATCCCTAATTAATCAAGTTTTCTTAACATGGGTAGACCTAACTTAATAGGTAAATTCCCATGGGGTAGACCTAACTCAATAGGTAAATTCCCAACACATAGTATGGGTACACCTAACCAAATAGGCAAATTCCCATACTATGTTTATTTGTTTTGTGTTATGCATAATTATATTAATTTCACACAATCTTATTAACTTATGCATTTAATTACCCCATCGTTCCCACGTAATTTCGTTCATGATGTAACACATATAAAAGGTGTCAACTTGCATATGAATGAACATGTTTCAAAGGTGCCATCTTGCATATTAACAAACACATAACTTGCATATGAACTTGCATAACATGTCACATAACTTGCATATAATATGTCACATAACTTACATATTCATTTTGCATAACAAACTTGCATATTAGCTTATAGACTTGCATAATGTGTCATCATGAACTTGCATATTAATAAACATGTAACTTGCATATTTACATACATGTAACTTGCATATTAACAAACATGTAACTTGCATATAAAGAAACATGTAACTTGCATATTTACATACATGTAACTTGCATATTAACAAACATGTAACTTGCATATTAACAAACATGTAACTTGCATATTTACATACATGTAACTTGCATATTAACAAACATGTAACTTGCATATTTACATACATGTAACTTGCATATTAACAAACATGTAACTTGCATATTTACATACATGTAACTTGCATAGCATATTACCATGAACTTGCATAACATGCATATGATTACATAGCCCACAACTTGCATATTTAGCATCATGCAAACATAACATACATCATATTAAACTTGCATAAGCTTACATACTCAACATGCATAAACATAAGATTAATGCTAACATCATATCATATGATTCAAAGCTCATTAACCCACATACAAAACCATAAATCTCATCACATCTCATCTAATTAGTTTACCAAAAGATCATCAAAGTGATAGAAACTCACAACTAGCAACTTTGAACACCAAATGAAGAAGATTAAGATGCTAAGAAGGGATTAGAAGTTGATTAGAGAGAGATTAGTATGCAACCCTCTTCATAAAATTAGTGGAGGCCATGAGAGCTAGCATTTTGCCATAGTTTAGTTACTAGGTTTAATTATGAATGAATTAGGGTAGGTTAGGGTCTTATTTATAGATTAGGCAAGTGTTTTAGGCCATAGGATTAACCCTAGATTCAATCCAAGCCATCAAAGCATGTCTTGGGGAAGAAGTCAAGTGTAGGAACCATCTAGGGCCTTTAGATTAAAGATGGACCATGAGAACCATTCAAATGCAAAATCTGCACTTGAGCGAATCGGCCCACGGGTTGACAGCCAAACACCCTGGATTAACCCCTAGTCGACCCAGCGGGCTCGGGTCGACTTCAAAAATCGGCCGGTTCGGTTATTCCCCTCTCCCAATTCGCTGTTTTGAGCATTTTTGCATATTTATTTATTAAATTTTCAATTATATATATATATATATATATATCAATATATATATATATATATATCTACACAACCCATTTCACTTAATTAAGTATACTTTAATTTGGGAATTTTTCGTGAAACTTCGCGAGGCCATATCTTGGTCATACGGACTCCGATTTTCGAAAACTCGGACTCTATTTCGCGTATTTTTCCGAGACGAACGCAATGGCATAGCCCGTTTCCCTTGATTCCCATTTTAGAATTAAATTCTGCCTCGATTTATGTTATTACAGGTTATTGAAAATACGGGTTGTTACAAAAATCTAGAAAAATTCCTAAAATTCTAAAATAATAATTTACGGCTCTGATAAAAATTTGGGTTAATTTGGACATGTTTTGCTAATAGTATGGTTAGACCATGCTTTAGGGGATTAAGGGGTGATTAGTGTTAATTAGCGAAATTAAGCGTGACAAAATTCTGGAAAAATATTCAGAAATTCATAAACATTGTTTTAGACCTCTGTTAGAAAATCTGGCTAATTTGGTTAAGTTTTACTAATCCTATCAGTAGTTGTTCTTAAACATGCTTAAGGGGAAAATATGGATTTTTGGGTATGTTTGATCCGTTTTAACCTATCATATTGTTGTTTTGGTGTTTGTGGTTGATTATGCATGTTGCTATGACTGTATGAAATGCTTTGTGATTGATTTCAATAGTTAGAATGGTCGAAAACGTCGTCGAATGGCGTAAACACTCGCTGGAAAAAGTTGCAGAAAGCTGTGCAGAGCTTCGGATCGGATCGGATGGGGGGCTCGGATCGGACATGTGAACTGGGCAAGGTAATCCGAACCGAACTGGAGTTTGGCACATAAGAGACTTGGCAAAAAGGAAGGCCGTTTACTTAGAGTTGGAGTGGACAGGGGGATCGGATCGGAACTATGGAACAGGATCGGATCGGAACTATGGAGCAGGATCGGATCGGAGTAGGAGAGAGCGGATCGGATCGGAAGCATAATAGAGGCCAGACCGGATCGACTCACGAATGGGAGGCTACGACTGGAGCAAGACGAAGGGATCGGATCGGATCGGAGTAGATGGAAAACGAGGAAGCTGATCGAAGGAGGAGCGTGAACTCGAAGGAGGACAGCACCCCGACCCGACCCGGAGGAGGAGGACCCCGACCCGACCCGGAGTGAAGCACCCGACCCGAATCGAATGGAAGATGGCAAGGATGGAGGACCGACCCGAACCGACGCTACCGAACCGAACCGGGTTCTAGGACTGTTACTGCGCGACAACTTTTCTGAAGACCCACTCCAATTCGACCAAACCCGAGATGCAAAGGAAGTCCAAGTGAGAAGTTAGAGCTCAGGATTCGGATGGGAACCAATGAGTTCACTTCATGGTTGGGCTTTGCTGCGGGACGTGTGCTAAGGAGTTGTCAGTATTCATAACTTTGGTTCACCACTGAGAGATGGATAGTGGGCTTGTAGTGATAGTTACACGGGATTGGATTCCGCCATGGCCCAAAGTATTAGGTGACCAAAGTAGTGGATATCGTATGCTTTACGCACTGAGAGAGAGAAGTGAGGATGGTTGTTATGCTTGATTGTTTGACATCACTATGACATACACACCCCCACCCCCGTATTCTTTACACCATATGGTTAGCGGCACCTTAGAGTATTGTACGGTATGTAGTGTTAACTCTTTGGTTGCAGGTCCAGGTTCAGGTATGATTGGATTATACCTGTTATTGTTCTGTTTTGTTTAGCTGCTTATCGCTCACACCAGGCTTTATGTCTGACCCAGAGTTTTATGTCTCTTCTTATTACTCTGGGTGCTCACACGAGCAGACTAGAGACAGGTTAGCTGGTGATGCGCGGGTAGATGATCCGAAGACGAGTAGGAGGCTTCCACGTGATATATATATTTAGTATTCTCCCTGTGTTATTGAAGATCACTGCTTGGGCATTGTTGGTGTATCTTCTACTTCAGCTTTCTTTTGTTTAGAGACAGTAAATTTGGAAAATTGTAATAAGCTGTATTTGGATTTCCGCTGCTTTGATGATTGATGTTGATTTTAGTTATCAGCTTATGCACTGTCTCGCCTGTTTTGTGTCAAGTATGTTATTATTATATTTTATTCCATGCGCTGTGAGACATTCTGCAGGTTTCTTTGATTAGCTCATTCCCTTCTTTCCTTTCTTATGACGACCGTCTTATGCTAGTCGGGCATGTGTACAGCGCACTTTTGGAGGAAACGCAGGCTGGTGCGAGGCGGGCTGTCACACTTGGTATCAGAGCTCTAGGTTGCGTAGTTAACCTAGGGAAGTTATCAGGGAGAGATAGTATACGTACACGAGAGAGCGTATTTGTGATTATTTTGGTTTTCAAAAGATATATATACTATTAGTAGTACAGGGATGAAGTCGTACTGCACTAGCACCACTATGGAGTCGTTAATCATTTCCTTTTTCAGATTGACGATGAGCCGATATGTTAGAGGTACCGGTAGAGGGGCCAATAATGGGAATGCTACTGACATAAGGGCGATGTTTACTGACCTCATGAGAGAGATGCTTAGAGATGTTCAGAGGGCAGCTCCCAATGGTGGAAATGGTGGTGGTCCAATGGTGCAGGCGCCAAGAGTCGACTTCGCCAAGCTGAATAAGGATTATACTAGCCTTGGTGGGAAGCCGTTCCACGGAACGGAGTCGGCTACGGATGTTCAGGATTGGGTGGATAGTTGCGAACGTATCTTCGAGGATTTGGGTATCGAAGATGCCATGAAGAGGAAGCTAGCATCCCGTCAGCTTCAAGGACGAGCAATGAATTGGTGGAATGCTATTAAGGCAGCAACTCCAGAGGATCAGATTACATGGGATCAGTTTAAGGCTCGTTTTTGCGATAAGTTTATACCAGCTGCTCAGAAGTCAGAATTGTTTAGAAAGTTTCTGGAGCTTAAGCAGAACGGAAGGGCAGTTTCAGAGTATGTTGCTGAGTTCGATACTTTATCGAAATATGGGCTATCTCTTATCGACACTGCCGAGAAGAAGAACGAGAAGTTCATAACTGGTTTAGATGGGTACTTGGGGGAAAGGCTTATAAACCACATCGATGAGACGTTTGAATCGATTGTAGGAAAGGCATTAAGGTCAGAAAGTCTTTACCCTAAGCCTAAGACTGAGGTAGCTACTGCATCTACAATGGAGCCAAAGCCGCAAGCAGGCGGCGGAGGCAAGAATAATTCCCAAACTAAGAGGAAACAAGACCAAACCATGGATGGCCAAAGTAAGAAGAATAAGAAAGATGGCGAGTGCTTTAGCTGTGGCAAGAAGGGCCACTATGCCAGAGATTGTCGAGAAAAGCCTGGGGAAAGGAAGTGCTTTAATTGTGGCCAAGCAGGACATCACAAGAATGAATGTCCACAATCTCCTAGGGAGAAGCAAATCGTGAAAGCATATGCTATCAACGCTATTCCTTCTTCGTCGAATGCCCCAACTGCGGCGCAGAAGGAAAAAGGTGTCGTTATTCGAGGTATGCTTTCTATTTAAGATGTTTCTGTTCGAGTTTTGTTTAATAACAAGGTTTCCCATTCCTTCGTACCTAGTGACCTGGTAGATAGATTGGAATTGGAACCCAAGATAGTCGATAGACCTTTAGTAGTGACAAACCCGATAGGTGGTTTGACTAGCCTTTGTTGGATTTGTCGTAATTTGGTCTTATCGAGTCATGGATGTATGTTTGTTGTGATTGCATTATTTCGAGCTTTACTAGGTTTGGCTTGATTTTTAGGAGCCGATCAACTCCAAAGGTATAGAGCGATAGTAGGTTGCGAAGAGTCTTTGACGACCGTTAGAGTGGATGATGGACGAAAGGTGGTATTGGATCGCCTACTTTATGATGAAGATGATAACGGGAGTTAGAGAAGCAAATGTACATTGGATGTACAGTAGTTTGTTCAGGACTTGGTCATGCGATCGACGATAGTTTCAAGCAAGATTGGCGAGGATAGCCAAAGTCAGTTATGGATGCTTGAGTGTTCGGATGTTTTGCTCATATCATCTCACGTAGATTGTCTGAACTCGGAGGAGATGTTCCTTGGGTGCTTGTCTGATATTGGTTTAGGCCTTTGGGGCTTGTGCTTGGGGAATGTCGAGGTCGACTAGGATGGTTTGCGTGAGAGATAAGTGGTTGTTGTGATTCTCATTGGATGATATCTTGGTGCACTCGGGGAGTGATGTGCAGCTCATAACATGGTAGGAATGTTCGATGGTATAGATTTCCCGAGTTAGACTCAATAAGGGTATGTGATGACTCGAGTGGGACTCGAGAAAGATGCAAAGTAATGGATTGTTTAGGACCCTATGTTGATGTTCTTTCTGAAAGAATAGGATGTGTTCATTGGTCAAGGAATATGCAACGAAGGTTAGGACGATTCAAGTTGGACTTGAACTCGTAAAAGAAAATAGATGTTCGATTGATCTTAGAGATGCAACGAATAGGGAGACGACTCACGTTGGACTAGAGTTTGTAGGTAATGGATACTCAAGACTGGGTCTTAGTATGGATGTGTAATAGATTGACTCGAGTTAGACTTGAGGAGGCTGCGAGGAATTGGATTGGCTCGAGTTGGACTCGAGAGGGCAGCAAGATAATGGATAGACTTGGGTGGGACTCGAGTGTTTCAGGCGGACTAAAAGCAGGGGTATCTGGGGACGCCCGTTACCTTGGATCCGTTGGACGTGATCTAGTTATCCTTGGAGGATAAACGTGCGTTGGACGTACGGTAGTCCGTTTGGAGGCTGGGCTTCCATTAGTTATTGATGTTGGTTGGACCAGACATATAGGTGTTGATGTATTCATGGCTTTTAGCAGGTGATAGATGGGACTTGTTTGATGGATGCTATGGTTGTTATGTTTGTTCCTACCTTTCTTCTCTTGAGTAGGCTATCACCTGTAGGATTCTGTTGAATGGAAATGGGACGAGTTCGTTAGTCATGGTGATATAACGGATACGAAGATACTTTACGTTAGACTTGAAGTATGTTTGGGAATTGTGGAGCGTCCGTTGGTCTTGGAGATTCAGTGGATATAGGAGTTTCAAGTGGGACTTGGACTCATAGGTAGGGTACCTAGATTCATTGGATGAGTCTAGTTCACCTTTGGAAGGTGAATGTACGTTGGACGTACAGTACAGATATAGGTGGAGTACCTGGATTCATTGGATGGGTCTAGTTCACCTTTGGAAGGTGAATGTACGTTGGACGTACAGTACAGATATGGATGTAGTGCCTAGGGTCATTGGATGGATCCAGTTTGCCTCTAGGAGGTGAATATACGTTGGACATGCAGTATGGATGTAGGCAAGATTTGGGTTAGACTTGAAAGGACATTTGGAATGTAATTGGTAATTTGATGGATAGGGTTGGGTTACCTAAAAAGATGCCAAGAGAATATGACATATTTCATGTTTCTCAGTTAAGGAAGTTTATGCATGATTTTGATTTAGCTAGTTCGCCATACCGGTTGGACGATATCGAAATAGAACCCAAGGCGGTTGGGAACCGCGAGACCGATTCGCATTGTCGAGGACGATACGAAGAAATTACGAAGAGAGACGGCGAAATTAGTGAAAGTCCAAGGGGCGATGGTTCTTCCCTTGTTAGTTTTCCGCATGCTAGGATAGACTTGTTTACTTGCTTTGCATGTTTGATTTTTGTATGTGGGTGTTAGGCATGCGGGATCCTGTGTATGTTTTGGGGTTAAGGAATTTCGGGGACGAAATTTCTTAAGGGGGGGAGAGTGTAACGACCCACATTCTGCGCATCATAGGATCGTAGAATATTTATTTCTTTCACATACGAAGTCGTATGGTCATGTAACTTTGGGAGACGACTATTGGGGTCATTTCCCATGTTCATGATTTTTCCCGATTTTTAAATGACCATTTTACCCCTAGTTGGCACTGTTTTGGCCATAACTTTTGACTGGAAATGAATTTTGACCTGAAACCACTTCCATTGGCTTTGAATGATAGTTTCTCTTTCCGTAGAGTGGTCACATTAGCCAAACGGACTCACCGTTTGGGAGATATGGCTGAAACAAGTTTCAGATGGTGAAAGACAGCTTAATTGGGCTTAACCGGGTGATTAGCAGTTAGGCCCAAGGGGAATTTCGGGTTTAGAGGTATAGGAGGACTGAATAGGGTTAGGTTATCACTTTCATTTCAGTTTTGAGCCGCCACAAACCTCCTTGAGACCTTAGTAATGGCTTCCTACATCTAAAACACCCCAAATCACTCTCTAATTGAAGATTAGGCTTAGCAACACCAAATTAAGGAGAAAAAGCACCAAAGCAAGGTTAGAGCTGCTGTTAGACATCAGTATTCGCCCCAAATCAGAGGAGTTTCAGTTCTGAGAATTTCATTTGTGGCCAAGGTGAGTGATTTGCATTGTTTTTCACTAATTACGGCTAATTAGGGTAATTAGCGAAGATTAGCGAAATTATGGCTCAGAAAAATCTAGAAAAATTCCTAAAATTCTAAAATAATAATTTACGGCTCTGATAAAAATTTGGGTTAATTTGGACATGTTTTGCTAATAGTATGGTTAGACCATGCTTTAGGGGATTAAGGGGTGATTAGTGTTAATTAGCGAAATTAAGCGTGACAAAATTCTGGAAAAATATTCAGAAATTCATAAACATTGTTTTAGACCTCTGTTAGAAAATCTGGCTAATTTGGTTAAGTTTTACTAATCCTATCAGTAGTTGTTCTTAAACATGCTTAAGGGGAAAATATGGATTTTTGGGTATGTTTGATCCGTTTTAACCTATCATATTGTTGTTTTGGTGTTTGTGGTTGATTATGCATGTTGCTATGACTGTATGAAATGCTTTGTGATTGATTTCAATAGTTAGAATGGTCGAAAACGTCGTCGAATGGCGTAAACACTCGCTGGAAAAAGTTGCAGAAAGCTGTGCAGAGCTTCGGATCGGATCGGATGGGGGGCTCGGATCGGACATGTGAACTGGGCAAGGTAATCCGAACCGAACTGGAGTTTGGCACATAAGAGACTTGGCAAAAAGGAAGGCCGTTTACTTAGAGTTGGAGTGGACAGGGGGATCGGATCGGAACTATGGAACAGGATCGGATCGGAACTATGGAGCAGGATCGGATCGGAGTAGGAGAGAGCGGATCGGATCGGAAGCATAATAGAGGCCAGACCGGATCGACTCACGAATGGGAGGCTACGACTGGAGCAAGACGAAGGGATCGGATCGGATCGGAGTAGATGGAAAACGAGGAAGCTGATCGAAGGAGGAGCGTGAACTCGAAGGAGGACAGCACCCCGACCCGACCCGGAGGAGGAGGACCCCGACCCGACCCGGAGTGAAGCACCCGACCCGAATCGAATGGAAGATGGCAAGGATGGAGGACCGACCCGAACCGACGCTACCGAACCGAACCGGGTTCTAGGACTGTTACTGCGCGACAACTTTTCTGAAGACCCACTCCAATTCGACCAAACCCGAGATGCAAAGGAAGTCCAAGTGAGAAGTTAGAGCTCAGGATTCGGATGGGAACCAATGAGTTCACTTCATGGTTGGGCTTTGCTGCGGGACGTGTGCTAAGGAGTTGTCAGTATTCATAACTTTGGTTCACCACTGAGAGATGGATAGTGGGCTTGTAGTGATAGTTACACGGGATTGGATTCCGCCATGGCCCAAAGTATTAGGTGACCAAAGTAGTGGATATCGTATGCTTTACGCACTGAGAGAGAGAAGTGAGGATGGTTGTTATGCTTGATTGTTTGACATCACTATGACATACACACCCCCACCCCCGTATTCTTTACACCATATGGTTAGCGGCACCTTAGAGTATTGTACGGTATGTAGTGTTAACTCTTTGGTTGCAGGTCCAGGTTCAGGTATGATTGGATTATACCTGTTATTGTTCTGTTTTGTTTAGCTGCTTATCGCTCACACCAGGCTTTATGTCTGACCCAGAGTTTTATGTCTCTTCTTATTACTCTGGGTGCTCACACGAGCAGACTAGAGACAGGTTAGCTGGTGATGCGCGGGTAGATGATCCGAAGACGAGCAGGAGGCTTCCACGTGATATATATATTTAGTATTCTCCCTGTGTTATTGAAGATCACTGCTTGGGCATTGTTGGTGTATCTTCTACTTCAGCTTTCTTTTGTTTAGAGACAGTAAATTTGGAAAATTGTAATAAGCTGTATTTGGATTTCCGCTGCTTTGATGATTGATGTTGATTTTAGTTATCAGCTTATGCACTGTCTCGCCTGTTTTGTGTCAAGTATGTTATTATTATATTTTATTCCATGCGCTGTGAGACATTCTGCAGGTTTCTTTGATTAGCTCATTCCCTTCTTTCCTTTCTTATGACGACCGTCTTGTGCTAGTCGGGCATGTGTACAGCGCACTTTTGGAGGAAACGCAGGCTGGTGCGAGGCGGGCTGTCACAAGCAGAGATATAGAAACCAGTAAAATAAGGAAATAGCGAAGCGGCGAAAGTATTAGAGCATATCTAGTTCATCTTATCTTAGGATATCTTGTGTCAATCTTGTCTAATCTTGTTGACCCTATCATCATGGCGTTATCTTGTATTCAGTTAATTCATGTCGTTTTGGTTTTCCATGTTCACATGCTAGAAGTTACTGAACTTACTCAGGCTTTATGTCTGACTCCGTTATTCTTTCGTCTTCTTTTCTTCCATTCCCCCCCTCCCCCAGGTAGTAAAGGAGGGAATAGTTTAGGTCAGGTTAAATTGGACTGCCACTCTTTCCAGCTTGAAGAATTGTCGAAGTTTGCTTCGATTCTCTTTTTAGATGCCATGGCTGGCTTTTGCTAAAATCGGGGAATATAAATGTTGTTTTATGCTTCTTTATTTTATAAGACAGATGATACTCTGATATTGTAAAGAAATCATTGTACAAACTATTTTATCAATAAAGCAAAGTTTTATTTTCCGCTGTTTAATTTCTGTCTGTCTTGTAATTTATCTGCATCTTTTACCTTAAAATGCTCCACAGAACTTAGTGCATTCCCTTTATGAGTGACACTAACTGATGTGGGGTGTTACACGTGGTATCAAAGCTGAAGGTTACTGGATCAGATAAAAGACATGTAAAATTATTTTCAAAACGGTTTTAAAAGAAGCATTTTTAAAAGAAAAGATTGGTTTTAAAAGGCATATTCCCCAAAGCCATACGCACTGTCTTCTCTTCCTCTGTTTGAATTCTTGTCTCCTTCTTTCTTGAGTCTCTGGAGGCTCCGGGCTTTCTGGGAGGTAACCTCATCGAAGGGCAAAGTAGTGCCCGGCTTCCATCCATAGCTGTAGTTGTTTCATCTACGAGCAGTTTTCTTTCGAAGCTTATAGGGTTTTTCGGACGATGGAGGCAGTTTTCGAGAGATTTGTCAACATGACTACACACAGAAGGGGAGGAGGAGTTTGGCTAAAGAGCATAACCCTAGGATGAGGAATTCATGGATGTAGACTTAGCACACGAAGGAGGAAGAAATTATAAAACCTAAGACAAGAGGAAGTATCTTTACTAGGGTATGATAGGGCATATACTTAAGGACAAGGGCAAGAACGAGGACGAGATTTTCAGAAGGACAAGTACATGCTTTCACCACCAAGTGTACCTAGGAGAAAGGTAGTCTAGTTGGAAGAGTCTAGTTTTCTGTTCGTACTATTTCCTTAGGTTCTAGCGCTTCTCATTTGTTCATATCCACTTCCATAGTTGGGTCTCTGCACCATAGTACTTGTATAGTAGAAAGATCCCACTAGAGTCTCAAATCCAATTGGTGGTCCGACTAGTTTATTTTTGGTTAGTAGGGATTTGAAAATAGCTATCGAGTTTGCTTATATCATGTCATGTAGATCGTCTAAATTCGGGGGAGATATTCCTTAGGTGCTTGTCTGATATTGGTTTAGGCCTTTGGGGCTTGTACTTGAGGAATGTCGAGATCGGTTTGGATGGTTTGCGTGAGAGATGAATAGTTTTGGCAGGCACTCCAAAGAGCACATAATGACCTTTCGACTCTTATAGTTATGGCATGGCGGATAAGAGGGAAACCTCTAATCATCTTTGTACATATACCTGGTACCGTGATTGACATCTGTTTTGGAAATGGAGATCCGGAACTTCACAATCGTGAAGTTAAATTAGTTAAGATACAGTGGAGTAAAGCTCAAGAAGGCTAGATACTAGCATCGTACCCTTTTCCTTAAGGGTGCATCCTTGATTTCTGTGTTTAGGAGCTTTACGCATATTTGTTTCTCTCTTTCCAAAGTATATCCTCTAGGTTGTATCTTCGATCCTTAGGTAGAAACTCCTTTGGATGTAAACATGTATTCAAAACATGTTACGGTTGATGGTTGCAAGTGGTCGCTAATGGTTGCTTGTGAATGCATATGCATACGTATTAGGCACTAGATCAGTTCAGACGCTTTCATATTGCATTTACAGATATGTATTTGTTTGTAAGTTGAACTTGATATGTTAGCATATGGATGTTGCATATGGATGAATGGTTGTGAACACATGTAGTATTTACATAACTAGGGATGCTTGCATACATGATTGGACGCATGGCACTGACATGATTCGCATTAAGGAGGTCAACTGAATCAGTAGACCACCTGAATTTGCATTAGATAAAGACATATACACACAACATGCATATAAACATGAAAGCATTAAAAATCTTTTAAGGACAGTGGATGCCTGTGATTGGATGGTTGAGTAGATGGGTGATTGGAAGGTAGGACACATTCTTCCTAACTTGAAGATTTCGGGGATGAAATCCTTTTAAGTGGGGGAGAATGTAACACCCCGTAGTTCTGTAACACTAAGATTTACAAATCGAGGCATGATTAAAAGTTAAAATCAAAATCAAGGGGAACGGGCTTTTCCATTGCGTTCGTCTCGGAATTCTGCATGAAAACGAGTCCGAGTTTGCACAAATTGGAGTCCGTATGAGGGAGATATGGCCTCTGGAAGATTCAGCGAAGTTCAAAATTCAAAACAGGTCAAGTTCAAAATTCAAATCGGACCCAGATTGGGCTGGGCGGGAATTTTCCCGCCCAAGGCATCCAGGTCGACTGGGTAGTCGACCTGGGTCACCCAGGTCGACTGGGTAGTCGACCTGGGGGTCGACCCCCTGCTTTTTCCTGTTTTCTACACCTGGTTCGTTCTTCTGTATTCGGACACCATCCTGACCAGATTCGTTGACTTCTACACTATATAAACAGCCCTAGACTCCTTCTCTATTCACAATTCTTCTCTACCCTTATGCTGCAAAGATTCTTAGTGAACATGGCTTCCTCTCCTTCTCTTAATCAAATAATAAATAAAATAATATATATAAAATAAATCAAGATGAGGAGGTGCTGCTCAAAGACTTTCAAAGAGGAGATTCAAGCTAGAATTCAAGTGAAGATTCGAACGACTACTACGACTGTTTTTCTACGAATCATAGCAACGCCATCTTTCTATTCTAATCTAATCTCTGTAAGTCGGTTATTTTTTAGATTTGAACGTTTCTCTCTGTTCGGGACATGAATTAAAGGAACAAAAGAATATGCCAAATCTTTCTATTCAAATCTGTGCCTACATCTTTGGACTTAATTAAGAACTGTTACGATTCGATGACCGATAAGACTGTGACTATGAAACTATGGACCTTAAAACCTATGACTATGGACATTGCCTATGACCATGACCATTTGCCTATGACTATGAACATTGCATATGACTATGGACATTGCCTATGACTATGAACATTGCCTATGACTGTGACTATGACTATGTGGATTATTTCCTTGACTAAACCTATGCCTCTGATTAGAAAACATAAACTATTGCCTATGACATAACAAGGACATCTGTGATTAAACACTTATGATTCATAACTAGGAAAGTGTTGCTTAAGTTCTGTGATTATGAGATTGGGTCTAAACCGGATTATTTATTCTGCATGTCCTTTGTTTTCTTTGGTTTTAGACCATGGGAATTTACCTATTAAGTTAGGTCTACCCATGTTCTTGAACCTGCGTCTCTATTCTGTCTATCCTTGGTTTTAGACCTTGGGAATTTACCTATTAAGTTAGGTCTACCCATGTTCTTGAACCTAAGTCGTTATTTAAACATTTTATGCCAGTTATTATGTCCATCCTTTTTCATAGCATCTTTGGTTCATCCCCTATTTTCTACGAATCTAGATTTATCTATAATCTAGATTGAATTACGATTATACGAACGGTGGGAATACGATTTGGGGAAAATATGAAATTTACTAAAAATGTAGTTAAAAACTTGGAAATTGGCATAAATTGGTAACATGTATTATGTCATGTTCATAGAAATATAAATTGGATAAATTCGACATGAATTATAGGATGCGTAATTTGAACCTAGTATTGACTTGTAAAGCTAGCATTTACATGAATTGTAAACTAAAATAATAAGTCTAGTTGGGCATGATCTGTAATTAGAATGTTAAATCAGAATTGGATTGGCTAATTTGGAATAACAAGTATATTGGTATAAATTTGAATTTGGCCGTAATTGTGAGTAATTGTCAGGTTTAGCAAAATCATGGTTAGTGACACTTAGTTTGGTATAGTTTACATACCAAAAAGCATAAATATGATTTAGGAAGGGAAATGGGCCATAGAAATAAATGTAGACAATTTACATTAAAAGAGTAATTGGGAAATAAGTAAATTAGGAATAATTTACCTATAGAATCTGGCCTAAATGAGGAAATGTGAATTTAGACAAATTAAAGGTTTATTAACGACATCTCTTTTAATAATAAGCCAGAAAGTTCTAGGGTGACAGAGAGGATTGTGTCTAGGCTTGAGTTTGGAAAATACAAGTTTCCTGCTCTCCCTGGCTATCCCTAACTGATCCGACGGACGGGATGGTTACTTTCAAAACATGATTTGAAAACTAATCAAAACCCCTTTGAACTTAGAAAACACAAATATGCATAACCCGAGGTTAGACTGAGTTGCGATGTAAACCTGCCTGGAACCAACTGGCACATCCAGTATTCGCAACAATATCTGTCTAATGTGAGTGGTGGCGGCTTTAATTTATTTAGTTAAAGCTAGAACAAGAATGGTAGGGTTAAGTTAACTAAGACACTTAACCAGTTCAACATGACTGATAGGTGGGGTTAGGTTCAGACTGACACTTAACACAATTAAGCTAGAATGGGAGGGTTAAGTCCATAGGAACACTTAACCAACTTAACACAGTTAAGCTAGAATGGGAGGGTTAAGTCCATAGGAACACTTAACCAACTTAATCACAGTTAAGCTAGAATGGGAGGGCTAAGTCCATAGAGACACTTAACCAAACTCAAGGTAGTAAAACGAGACTTGTAGGGGTTAAGTAAAGTTAATACACTTAGCCAAATTAATATGTTAACTAGACTAGAGGTTGGTAATTAAAATCTAATACACCTAGCCAATTTTGATATGTTAGCTGGGCTAGACTGTAGGGTTAAGTAAACCTGAACACTTAACCATCAGTTTGTGATAATGGAATGAGGTTAAGTCTAAAACATGAAAGGATAATACTTAACCATTAATAACATGTTAGTTAAGACAGACGGGCAAGGTTAAGTTAAAAAGGAACACTTAACCAATACATGGTGAATGGGTAGGGTTAAGTAATAAGAAATACTTAACCAATATAACTTGGTTTGTGGTGGGGTTAAGTCAACATGAATTACTGATAACACTTAACCAGTATAACAGGATGAATGAAGAGGGTTAAGTTGGCTTAAATTAACTAACGACACTTAACCAATACAAATTGACGGGAAAGGGAACTAAGTAGTAAACTTTAGTTAAGAAAACAACGATTCTGGAAACTAAGTGGTAAATCTTAGTTAGTAAAACTAAGTAGTAATTCTTATGTATAACACGGGAAGGAGCGAATGTTCGTCTGAATAGAAAGAAGGCTCCAACGAATTTGGTTACGAAGCTCGAGGCTTCGAGGGGACGTGAGGGTACTCTTGGTATCCCTCTGTGAGGCTACAGATGATCCGCCTGGGCCCACAGAGGTTAAGTTCTGCGTAGAAGAACCAGGGGTATGCCTTGGTTACAATACATGGCAACCTAAAGACTAGGATGGACCGGCGTGATTCGACGAGCAAACGGTAGCCCTGTGATAGCGACTCTTCGTCTACATCCATCTTGAGTCAATCGAGATACGTGAAGCGGAAAGGCGGAGAACTCCAAAAGACCATATACTTGCTATCTAGTTATGGGTGAGGATGGCCATAGGATAGAGGGGCACTGGGGGCCGGCGTATAGTTCTCATTTTACAAGGTGTGCCTTTCATTAGTTGAGGGAGGGGTCAAGTGGGACCATAGCCACTGGAATAATAACAGACCTTAGCATCTGCATCGGCAGATATCTGAAAGCTCCCGACCGAGTTCTGTATTCCTTGATTTGCCCTGTCACAGGACTCGGACCGCACATTACAGGACATGTGCATCTAGAAAAGCGATAACGATTCGTGAATACATGCGTGGGGAAGTATAGGAACATATACCACTCTAGGTAGTGTGTCCTAGACTTGGGGGCATCATTCGACAGGTAGCATAATCCCTGGTTGGACTAGGTAGCATAAATCCTGAATCTGAGAAGCGTTCAGCCGACAGCGTAAACTCTATTTGAATCTAGAAGGCACTTGGTAGAAAACCCTAGATTAAATCTAGGTAACGAATAAATAAACGGATGCCTGAAGGCGATGGAAAATACAGGGATTGGGATCACGTTAGCGTTACCAGTTGGGACATTAGTTAGCTGGTGCAGAGATATAGAAACCAGTAAAATATGGAAACAGCGAAGCGGCGAAAGTATTAGAGTATATCCAGTTCATCTTGTCTTAGTATATCTTGTGTCAAACTTGTCTAATCCTGCTGACCCTATCATCATGGTGTTATCTTATATTCAGTTAATTCATGTCGTTTTGGTTTTCCATGTTCACATGCTAGAAGTTACTGAACTTGCTCAGGCTTTTTGTCTGACTCTGTTTTTCTTTCGTGTTCTTTTCTTCCGTTTCCCCCCCAGTTAGTAAAGGAGGGAATAGTTTAGCCCAGGTTAAATTGGACTGCCACTCTTTCCAGCTTGAAGAATTGTCAAAGTTTGCATGGATTCTCTTTTCAGATGCCATGGCTGGCTTTTGCTAAAATCGGGGAATATAAATGTTGTTTTATGCTTCTTTATTTTGTAAGACAGATGATACTCTGATATTGTAAAGAAATCATTGTACAAACTATTTTATCAATAAAGCAAAGTTTTATTTTCCGCTGTTTAATTTCTGTCTGTCTTATAATTTATCTGCATCTTTTACCTTAAAATGCTCCACAGAACTTAGTGCATTCCCTTTGTGTGTGGCACTAATGGATGTGGGGTGTTACACCGGTACATTCAATTGAAGTTTGAAATCGAATTATCGAACTACCACGCCATTTTCAATTCTATTTATAATTTAATGTAAATATTTATATTCTAACGACGACGTATATAATATATATGTTCGAATTCCATTTAAAATAAATTTCTCGTCGATATTATTTAAAATAATTCGTTTTAATCAAAATTCGCTAAAATCGCCAAAATAAAATTTTTAAACTGGCCCAGATTTTCGGGTTGTTACAATCTCCCCACTTAAAACTTTTCGTCCCCGAAAAGGAACAAAGTCGAAAGTGGTTTGATTAATCAACTCTACGTTCGATCTGACTTCCATTCTCCAACTTTTCAGTTTCTGAGAATTTTCTAATTCTTCAAAAACTTGGCTAACACCCAGAATTTTCGAAAAATTTCGCCATAACCTCCTTTGCACCGGGAGCAATGGGAAAATCCCGAAATTTCCATATAGGCCTTCTGATCTCTAAAAGAAAAGGAAAAAGCCAAGCGGCTAGCCAATCGGCTCATAAAATCATCATCACCCAAACAAAATAGTAAATTATAGTAAATATGTACCTATTTGTCGGGCAAACAAATTTTATTCTCTGCTCTAGCCTCCTTGCTATGACCTGTTCAAAGTAAGTACATGTATATGCAAGCAAATTGTAACACCCCACCTCCGCTAGGGTCACTCACAAAGGGAATGCACTAGGTTTGGTGAAGCATTATCGAGGTAAACATACACAGAAATATTACAAGACAGAACATATATAAAATAGCGGAAGTAAAACAAATTTCATTTACCTTATAAAACAAGGTCTAAAATCTTTTACATCAGAATACATCAAAACCTGTCTTGTAATAATAAAGAAGCATAAAACCTTTTCATAAATTGTTCCCCAAGTGAAATAGTAAAGTAGCCATAGCCAAGAAAAGTCCAAGCCATACAAGATGACCTTCAACAGAAGAAGTCCAAACTAACAACAGCATTTCCTCCCTGAAACCTGGGGGAAATGGAAGACAAAGAGGCGAAAGAAAACGGGGTCAGTCATAAAGACTGGTAAGTCCTATCTACTTCCGACATAAAAACAGGTAAAGGTAACATGACATGCATAAACTGAAAGTAAACATAAGGGTGACCACAAGATAGATAAGCTAAACCAAGATAACTGGATGAACAACTGTAGCAAGGTAAACTAAAGTATCATGATAAACTACGGTGTCAAGAATCAAGGTATCACATCGTTAGGTTTCTATCAAGTACACTATTGCAAGGTATCTGTCATGTATAACATCCCAAGGTATTTGTCACGTATATTTGCTCTGCACCTCTCGTACTAGTATCCCTACCCGCGTCATGTGTTAACTATGAATGTCCCTTGCCCAATGTCATGTAATGGTCCATGTCGACCTAATATATAGCATATGTAGGTTTCCCAACTCGTATGTTTCTTCCCATGTATAAGTCCAGTCCTTTGCCGTAGGCCATACGGGCTTTCCCATGTCAATCTATACAACCTCAAAGTAGTACCATTTTATTCTTGATGTTGTTTTGGACTGCTACTCTTGATCTGGTTATGTTTTCTTACCATGAACTATCGCGTGTTCACTTAGGATTTATGCCACCTAGGACCACTCGGGATTATGCTACCTAATGAACGTTTCCGTGTCTCGGTTTGGGTTCAAGCCACCTAGGGCCACTAGGGATTATGCCACCCGTCAAATGCGCCCTTTATCCCGCGTATGTATCGTGAATCGTTTTCCATGTCTAGACGCACATGTTCCTCAACGTGCCATCCGAGTTTCGTTCCAGGGCAAATCAAGAAATACGGAACTCGGTCGGGAGCTTTAAGTCATCTACTGATGCAGATATCAAGGTCTGTTTTTGTGTCCGTGGCTATGGTCCCACGTGACCCCTCCCTCAACTACTGAAAGGCAATCCAAGAAAAATCATGTATGAGAACCACATCCCGGCCCCATTATAGCCCTACTTTCCTATGGGCCAACCTCACCCATGACTCGATAGCAAGACCATGGTCTGTTGGGAGTTCTCTACCTTTCCGTACGTACACGATTGACTAAAGATGGTAGGTAGTCGATGACGTGCTATCCAGGGCAAAAATCAAGTATCGTCGACTCCACGCTAATCCATCCCCATCTTTAGGTCGCTCGCATAGCAACCAAGGCATACCCTTGGCTCTCCTACCGCAGACCTTAACCTCTGTGAGGCCGGCTTTCATGGACCATCTGCCACCTCACAGAGGGGTACCAAGAGTACCCTCACGTCCCCCGAAGCTACCGCTTCGTCACCCAGTTCGTTGGAGCTTTTTATCCAAGTCAGATAGGTTGCTCCTCCTCGTATACTAAGCGATGACCTACCGTATCAGGTTACTCATCTAATTATGAACTAGTCCCTTGTCCTTAGCTAAGAATTATTACTTAGTTATCCTTAACTAAGGTTTACCACTTAGCTTCTTTTCCCGTTATCCTTGTTAATCCCGGCTTTCCACCTAGCCCCCTGAACTAGCGTTTTGTCTAATGGGTTAAGTATTTCCATTTACGTTCATGACTTAATCTGCCTACAAATCATGTCAAGATTTGGCTAAGTACTCAAGTCCAAGACCTATCCCTACGAGTTGGTTAAGTATACCAAGAAGCTCATGGCTTAACCCTATTCAATTATCAAGTCAACTTGGTTAAGTATTTGTTTATCTTAACCCTATCAGGTTATTATGTTAGATTGGTTAAGCACAGATTATCTTAACCTCATCGGATTACCGAGTCGGATTAGTTAAGTATAGGTTAACTTAACCCCATCCACTAATCGTATTATAATGGTTAAGTATATTTAAACGGTCTCCTGACTTAACCCTATCAAGCTCTCATATTAGATTGGTTAAGTATGGTTGCTTAACCCCATCAAATCATCATGTATAATTGGTTAAGTATAAGTTACTTAACCTCATTGAATTACCAAGTTTAGATTGGTTAAGCGTTTAACCTAACCCCACCGAATTACTGTGTTTAGATTAGTTGAGTGTAGGCTACTTAACCCCATCTAATTACCGTTTTAGATTAGTTAAGTGTAGGTTACTTGACCCCATCTAATTACCGTGTTTAGATTAGTTAAGTCTAAGTTACTTAACCCCATCTAATTACCAAGTCGGATTAGTTAAGCATAAATTACTTAACCCCATCCCCTAATTGTCTTGTATGGTTAAGTGTCATTAAGAAATCGAGCCCGGTCCCACTTAACCTATCCACTCGTGTCATATCGGTTAAGTGTCATTAGTCAAATTTACTTAACCTTATCATGTGGCATTAATTTAATTAATGTACTCTCAACCTCTCACATTAGACCGTGTTGTGGTTATTAGTTAAGCCGGGCGGGTCCGGGTTGTTTTACACCTCATCCTGGTCTAACCTCGGGTCTTAAGCGCGACATGACCAACTTCTCACATTGGATCCTATTGTTTGTAGCCACTAGTTAAGCCTGGCGGGTCCGGGTAGATTTATGCTACAAACTCAACCCAACCTCGAGTTGGCCACTTTCATGTTCGGTCTAATTACACTTACAACCCATATGTGTTTAGTTTCAAGTCCCATGTTTACCCCACATGTCATGCCCATATTTAGGTGTATCATACGTGCCATATTTCCATGAAACCCCATGTTAAATTATTAAGTCGTAATCACGCACGTCTAACCTACCCCAAAGCGTGTTTCCAACCCAAGTAAAAACGAGCCAACATAGTAAGGGTACTATGCTACATATTGGCCTCACAACATGCACGATGTCAAAAAGGAATTGGCCACCAACATGCATGGTATCATTAGGGATTTGGCCTCAAAATATGCATAGCATCATAAGAGAATTTGGTCGGAATCATGCATGATAACATAAGGGGTTTGGGTTCATTTACATGCGTAAGCCCCAAAGTCAAGTCTTTGCCAATGCTTCACAAGTCAAATGGTTCCCAAAGGTTCATGCTAACATTCCATAGATAAAGATTCAAACTTGCAAGATAAACTAGGCTAAACATAACATGAGTGGCATGATTAAGTCGCTAAAACTTAACCCAAGGTCATGGATCATAGAAAAGTGGCAAAGTTAGGTTCACATAGGCTAGCATACTTGCATTTTATTCCATGTCATATTAGAACCACCGTTAGAATCTACAAGTAGCTAGAACTTACATAGCAAGGCTTAGGAAAGGATCATGCATCATCTTGACAAAGAAAGGTGGCTCCTTTGTCGAAGAATCGTCATGGAATTTGTGTAGCAACGTTGATCCCTCCTCGATTTGGGGTAGAAAGCTTGCACCTTTTGATTTGAACCCGATTTGAATGCATAGTCTCTAGGAATTGGAGATGGAGGCCATGATCACTTGGCATTTGGACAGCACTTCGTGGCATGAGTGATTTGTGAGGGTTTAGGGTAGGCTTAGGGGTCTTTTTATAGAGATTAGGAGTAGTTTAGGCCGTAGGATAAACCCTAGGACAGATCTGAATCGTCAAAATCCGTCACAAGCCTCCAAAGCCGAGCCAACATGATAAGCAGGTGCACCAGGTGGGAGTTCTACAGGAGGGGGGGGGGTCGACCCAGGGGTCGACACCCATGTCAACCCCCTGAAGGGGGGTCGACCCAGGGGGTCGACAACCTGTGTGTCTGGCGGGAATTTTCCCGCCTTCTCTTTTTGGGCTGAATTCAAATCTGTTTTCGGATTTGAATTTTCGCGAAACTTCGCGAGGCCATATCTCGATCATACGGACTCCGATTTACGAAATTTCGGACTCTATTTCGCGTATTTTTCCGAGACGAACGCAATGGCACAACCCGTTTATCCTGATTCAGATTTTATAATTTAATTCTGCCTTGATTCTTGTCTTAACACGTTGTTAAAAATTCGGGTTGTTACACAAATGCGACCAATTTTCAATACAATTCGATATTTGGTTCAATTAGGCTAAATGGTTCAAAATTATCCAACAAATAAACAAACAACACAAACATCAATCAATTAGTGAATTAACATTTTAGATTCATAACTGGATATATATACAAAAAATCATGTTTTGATGCCAATTCACAACAATGTATTCTAGCTATATTTGTTTTGGTTCTCACACCAGTCTAATGGAAATATATAGATATCACACCTTCGAAACACGAACATAAATATTGATAATGCGACCGCATTACTAGAATTATCTCCGGACGACTAGAGTGTGAATCTATATCTATCCAGTATATTAAAACTTCGAATATACGTTCATGACGCGTATATGCAAAACCTTTATATACTGGATTGTCCAAATTCAAAAAAAATAATTAATCAAATACGTATAAAATGATTTAAATTTTCAAAACAAAATTGTTTTCATTTTAAAAATATACTCTTCACACTCGTTCTAGGATATTACTGATCCTATCTATAACGAGTCATTCTAATTGGATATTCCTAATCCAATATCTGATGAATTCTTTCGTATGGTTCTAATTTGTCTTGTTCTCGAGCTCTGTAAACCAAAGCTCTAATACCAAACTGAGACGACCCGAACTTCCCCGGTAAGGAAAGCCCGGATAGAATTGAGGACAAGACAAAATAGAACGCAAACAGAAGAACCTTTCATTGTTATTACAACAATTCCATCAGATACAAGAATGTACAGAGTATAAATGAATAAATTACATTCAACAAATATCAGAGATTTAAATTTCATTTAAATACATCGCAGCGGAAAATAATACAAAACACAACTGAAAGTGATACATGGATACAGAGCTTTCCGAGCATCGTTCCAGTTGTAAATCAGGACCCTGTGAATATAAATCTGCAAAACCAAAACTACTAGCTGCCCGTGCAGAAAATAGGGGCACCCAGAGTTTAGGTTAAAACAATAAACTCCTGGTCAGTGATCCGACTGGTGTGAGAACTAAAACAGTTATTGATCTTTATTTTTAAAGTTAGGTAAATCAAGGGACCACACCGTATAACACGAAACGGGCTTCCTCCCAAGAATACCAGTGCATAAAACAAACAGCGCAATGTTAAATAGAGAAAAATGAAGCTGTTAAAAGACCCAGGTCCCATCACGTAATGCAACGCAAGCCGGAGGATATGGTTTTTACCTTATAACAGCCAAAGCATGCTTGATACGTTTAAAACACATTATTTGATACTATTATAAGTGTATAGTGTCAAAACAATTTCAATCATAAATATCAATCATAGGCGGCATGAAAGATCCATACCACTATGTCGCCATACTAGGTTCTACAAATAAAACCGAAATACACGTATTGGAAATTGGATTCCATCATGAGTCGAGGCAAGGGGCAAGCTCCTCTCCGCGTTCGAGACACTCTAGCAAATGTCCCAGGACCCCACTTTGATCCTTGGAATCGGCTGGGCCGGTCCTCTCTTACTTTTGAGGATTAGTTATTCCTGAACACACGTTTCCCGGTCCTTACATACCTATATCCGAGGCTCCTCGCATTCCAACAACCACACAGGTGAAAAGTATATAAACGTCAGGGCTGGTAGGTCACTGACACCACCCTAACTAGAAAGAAACGTCGTGCTCTTCCTGTAGTCACTATCCCGTTTTTGACTCATACCGAGGTGTGAGGCTCGCGAATTCACGTTATACACAAAGCTACGCCACACAGGTCGTGCTTTGATCATCAACCACAAGACTTTGCTTTTCAACAAAAGCCTTGATCAATTGCCACTTACTCATGCCACACTGGCAATTCACTCCATGCGACTGATGTCCATCGATATACAACCTCTGAGCTCGTACGTCTCAAAGAAGGGCGTTAAGCAAGAGAATAAATTCTCTGCCGACAAACAGATGTATATTTAATAGAGATCAATCAACACAAAATAAAATCCAATGTCAGACACATAATCCATTTACAAGTTCGTTCTGGGTCCGAACGAAACCGGAGGCACTTTCCTCGCATATCCATCCATCTCCAAGTACGTCTGGACGATCACCAACTGTTTCCCTCATCTTGGGTGTACAGCCCAATCGAGATCATCAGTAATCACCCAAACGATGTGAAGACTTCCGGTCTTCAACCACCGTCTTCATCTTCGACATCTCGTCGAATCGGTTATTCAGAATGGGTATAAACCCGGCCTTTCTGAATAACCCACATATATAATAAACGAATGTTACACAAACACAACAAACGCCTCATTCCAATTCAGAATATTCTTTTATTCACAAAATCACATTCTTAGGGAAAGGTTCCCATTAATTTTATCCAAGATAAATTCTTCTGAATTTATTCTTTAATCTTCCTTTGGATATCATTTCAAACTAGTCGGGATTAGCGAACCACATCGAAGTAATTATTTACTTTATTTCCCAATCCCAACCTATATATCCCATGGAGAAAAACTGGTAATACTCCATATCTAACACCACGGTGTTATCGGTAAAATTAATTACCATCCCACGTTCAAATCTAATTAAAGATTTAACTATCGCTTTGGAGCAAAACTGGTGGTACTCCATTCTCGATCACCTTTCAGATTTGATAATTTAAATTATCAATTCACTTTTTAATCTAATTAAAGATTCATTAAAACTCCATTTAGTTTCAATCTTTTCAAAAATCAATATCCTGCCTTTAACTGGGTTAAAGAACCAATGTCATCTAAAACACGATTCACGACAAACCCAAATCATATTTGATTGTTAATCGGGTTAAAGAACACAGGTTGTTCAAAACACCGCTCACGATAAACCCAAAAACCAATTCAAATTCAATTCCAATTAAATATTATTTAATTGATACACTTTATTAAATCTAAATAGAAAGATTTAATCTTTTTCTCTGTTGGGCTTAAGAACAGTGTCAATGAAGACACCATTCACGACAAACCCAAATCACATTTGATATTAAATACAAGGCTCTGAATAGAAAATATACCGGCTTATATTCAATATCAAATCCTGAAACCAACAAATATCGTATTGGAAATAATGATATAAAATATATCTTTAAATTCCCATAACAATATCTGTATTGTCACGAAATCCAACATCGAAATATTCCGAAGATAATTTCGATTCAACTCCAGTCCAATTCACGCATTGGGAATATTGATTATTTTTAAAATCACTTTCAAATTCAATTTATTTATTTCAAAAATAAATTGATTTTAATTCTAGTTCAAAACTAGTTCATTTCGATAAAAATCTATTTTTATCTTTTCAAATATGGGATTTTTCAGCCTAATTTTTTCCAAATCATTTCTTATGATTTTACACAAATTATAGATAATTTTAATAATTTTATCAAGGCCCGTAAAGTCGATTTCCATCAACAGCCATCGAACTGCACTTACATCGACCTTTTCCAAATTGGATTTGGACATAATTCCAAATCCAACCGTTAGATCTCAAATTTCTAATATTCATTGGAAAGCTCTTTTCGATACGAACCCAACGGTTCCAGTTTTAGGAGAATCCGACGGTCAGATCTCCCGCAACGTCAATTCAAAGTCAATGGTCGAAATTCACGAACTACCGTGGCGCGGCGCGTTCTATTCAGGCCATTATATAAATAACATATATATATATATATATATATATATATATTATATATTTCGTCTATTTCCTTTTAAAACGTATTTTATAAATCTTCTTAAATTCATTTTCAAAACCATTTCAATGCTACATTCAATTTCAAATCAATTTGAATTCAATTCAATTCGAATTCATTTCAAATTTATTTAATTCGAATTCAAATTCGTTTCAATTCAATTCAAATTCAAATTCGTTTCAATTCAATTCAATTTGAATTTACCTTCTATTTAATTCAATTCGAATTCATTTTAAATTGATTTCAATTCAATTTCAGTTCGTTTTAAATTTAATTCAAAACGGTTTCAATTCGTTTTAATTCAATTTCAATTTAATTCAATTTGAATTCATTTCTATTTAATTTGAATTCAAATTCACTTTCTATTCAATTCAAATCGAATTCATTTTCTATTGATTCGAATTCATTTCAAATTGATTCAATAAAATTTCAATTTCAATTTTAATCTAATTTAATTTGAATTTCATTTCAAAATATCAAATTTTGAAATCACTTTTCAATATTCATTATAAAACGAATAAAATCGATATAAATATCGTTCGCGTCAAAATAACGCATCTCTAATCAACACGGCTTTATATTTTTCAAAAACTACTTTATTCTATTCAACAAATGAATATTTATTCTATTCAACACATGGATCTATATTTCTTTCAACACTTGACTAATCTCAACAAATGAGTACTGTCAATACACGATTATTTTTGTTATGTAAAATATTTTATAAAACTGTGGTATCTATCGTTTGATTTTTAATTAGACTCCACCGTGAAGTAGATTCTAATTGTAAATATGATAAAGATGTAACTTTTATTATTTAAAATATTTTACTCAACACATGAATAGTTTTCAACACATGAACATCGTCAACACATGAATATTTTGTATTCAACACATGAATTTTCTTTTACAATATTCATTATTTTCCCGATTGGAATGAGGCCCAATCAATCACCATATAATGTTAATTATATGGATTCCATAAACACATGTATATAATAGCAATGATAAACTATCAACCATCATCCAAAGTGCACAACACAACTACATAAGCATCAGATATAAATAATCAATGCTTACACAGCCTGTCGACCAATCGATCGACATACAATGAAATAATTGGGATTAGTGTACGCCAAATATCATCCCAATACCCGTGTGGGGTTTCAAATCAACAAACACAGATTTTTATTTGTGCAATTGGTCGATGTGTAAAATTTATCGACCCAATCAATATCAGTCAAATCAGTGTATATAAACAAATCGGCCGATTTGTTTATAAATATTTATTTATTCACATTCACGTTAAAAATTATATTTTCAACGATAATTAATTTATTTCAACCATCTACATTTTATTATCGATTTCACATCAACATCACAAACAAATTTCACAACACATCAAACAAGCATACAAGCCGTCCATGGTCTGTGGACGACGGGTGTCGGGTGCTGCTAAGCTCCGTCTGCATCCTAGTATATATATATAACTAGAAAAAGAAATTGAAGAGTGAGAAATTCTCACCTATAGCTATCCCAACACCACGACACTTCTTGTCTAGGAAATCTTTGTTGTGCTCGCCCTTTGTCTATTTCGTCGTCCGTAGCCACTGCATATGTAAAAATCACATTTTCATTTGTTCACTTTCAATTCAAAAATCATATTTTTATAATCACTGCATATGGATAAAAATTCTATTTTTACATCTCTACTATATAGATAAAAATTATATTTTTACATCGTTACTATATAGATAAAAATTCTATTTTTACATCATTGTTCATATAATAAAGATTATATTTTTATCACGCTATTCTTCATATAAAGATTTCGCCTTTTCAAATATAATTATTTCACTTTTTCATTTCATCACTATAAAAATCACATTTTTATTTCAACCTATATATAATAAAAATCAGATTTTTATTTCGCTACATATACAAAGATGATATTTTTATTCTTCATACTATATAATAATCATATTTTTTTAATTCGCTACTTCTTATATGTAAAAATCGAATTTTTATTTAGCAATTCAATATATAAAAATCAAATTTTTATTTCTAATCCATTCATATAAAAATCGAATTTTTATACCGCTACCTTCACATTAAAAATCATAACTTTGGTCGAATAAAAATCTCATCTTTTACTGAATAAAAATCTTTTATAAAAATCCTATCTTTGTTTCGATAAAAACCATTTCTTTGTTTGTGTTAAAAATCAATATCCTCCACTTACAAAAACTGATTTCACAACAATGTATTTACTTCAAATAAAAACTGACTTAAAAACTATGTTTTTAACCTAGAATAAAATCAAATTTAAACATACTGTGAAAAGAAAAACTCACCTTTATTGGTGAAATTGAATCTTGCGTCGGAGGGGGGTGTCGACTGCGGCCGTGGGCCTTGCTGGCGAGGAGGAGGCGCAGGGGGGTGCCGACTGGTCATCGGCGGTGGGTTCAGGGGCTCGCGGGTGGTGCTGTAGGCTTTGAGGGTTCGAGCATTGAAAGCAAGAGGAGGGAGAGAGAAAAGAGGGGAGTGGTGTTCGTCGGCGTTGGAGGGAGGATCGGAGGTGGCTGCGCCCCCAGGCGGCGGCTTCGTCGATGCTAGGGCAGACGCGGTTTTTTTTTCTGTTTTGATTTCTAACGGGGGGTGGGGGGCTGAGAGTAGATAAGGGGGAAGAGGAGAGAGATTTTAATTTTATATTATTTAATTTACAAAAAGTTGACTTTTTATTTCGACCTCGAAACGAGGCCCACCGCCTGTCGTCCGTAGCATTTCATCCCCATTCTGAACACAATGGGATATGTATCATAAGCTGATTCGATCGTTTCGACCAGTTTTCGTCAAAATCAACATATAACTCTATATATTGAATTTGAACGCGCGTTTCAATTTACTGGGGCCATATACTAACCCTAAAAATTCCCGAAAAATATTTTCTAGCTTCGTATTGACGATACGGTCCTAACAAAACAAGTTTCATCGAATTCTGAGACCGTTGGAAGAATGGCCATTTTCCAGTCGATTAAAATTAACTGAAACTGGTCAAACACGTTTTCCTTTGCCTCGCTCACATATTGATTCGGAAAATTATGAAATTTAGAATCTAGCAATAATTTGACATCGCGGATCGAACAAAAGTTGTTTCGTCGAAATTCGAGGTCGTTTGCAAAATTTCCATTTTTAAGGGCCTGAATTCCATAGCGACTATTCAGAATTTTCAATTGGACATATCTTTTTGATTCTCGCTATGAAATCATGGTTTTATCGGATTCATTGGAAAGATATCCTCAAATAGATCCTATTATTTTTGGTTTCGCTAAAATCCGGTTTGTTTTGCACCCGGTACATTCAATTGAAGTTTGAAATCGAATTATCGAACTACCGCGCCATTTTCAATTCTATTTATAATTTAAAATAAATATTTAAATTCTAACGACGACGTATATAATATATACATTCGAATTCCATTCAAAATAAATTTCTCGTCGATATTATTTAAAGTAATTCATTTTAAATAATCAAAATTCGCTAAAATCGCCAAAATAAAAATTTTAAACTGGCCCAGATTTTTGGGTTGTTATAGTCACTGCCTCTTTGGAAAAGGAAAAGAAAAAACTATGGATGCTGATTGTATTGGTCTTAAAGTTGTAAATGTTGTATTCTCTAAAGTCGACTTGCCTTGATGCTTTTATTTATAATTGCATGGACGGATGTAATGATTGAACTTTAATCCTCAGTATCCTTCATCCACTGCTACTGATGCCCAAGCTTGTCATATTTGATCGCAGTGTACAAAAATACAAAAGGAAGATGATGGACATGTTGTTGGTATGGAGTATGTTAGGGATTTCAGAATGGATCGTTAAGGCAAAACAAACACTAGATGAGGGGGTGAATAGTGTTTTTGAGAATTTAACCAAAATCTAAACTTATATGAACTACTATATGAATCAAACACCACAGAAACAATCACAGACACAAAATCAAACACAAACGCAAAGATAAACAAAAATAAACTATGGAAAAGAAAGAACATACTGGATTTTATAGTAGTTTGGAATTGCTCCTATGTTCAGTGTCGCACAACGCTGGATTATACAAAGTTTTATTACTATATCAATATCCAATTACAACCTTCCTTGATTTCATGGCTACAAGGGATACCACCAATTCAACACACATGTGATCAAGTATACCTTCCTCGATTTCAGGGCTACAAGGGATACCACCGATCACCCATCCTTGATTTCACGGCTACAATGGATATCACCGATTAACTTACACAAACCAAACAATTACAAACAACCCTATAACTCTTCAATAGCACTTGATTCAGAGAGTAATGAGTAGAGAGTGTAGAGATAAGAAGATTAATTAAAACAAAATAGAATTCGCAGAGTATAGGTGTAGAGATCATAAAAATGATAAAGGATAATGGTGTTATGAAAGGGATTGAAGATGGAGAAGAAGAAGTTGTTAAAAAATAGAAATCATCCCCTTTTTATAATGTGTGAAAGGTTGCAACATCTCAAACCATCACAAATAGTGAAAAGACACTTCCTTTCAAAATTGAAAAAATGACATTTATATGTCGAAATGTGTATATATATATATATATTGACATAGATATGTACAAAATTTAAATTAGAATATTTTTCAAGTGTTTGGATATGTATACATATATTTAATTCTGTAAATTCTTGAATTAAAATATAGTGTTATAAATAAATATTATAAAGTAGAAAATCATATGAAAACATAAATATAAACTATATAAGAATATTTATAAAATTATAAAGTTCAAAACTATATAAATATAAAGTATATAAAATATAAATATATAAAACTTATAAAGTATAAATCTATAAAACTTAAGTTTAAAATCAAATAAAAATAGAAAGTTAAATAGAGTAAAAAGAGACTGAAGATAGAATTCGAAAACAGAATTTGAAAAACAGAATTTGAAATTATTTTGAATTTGAACCTGGAGTACTATTCAGAGTCGTACATAACATAGACTCCATAACTTTATTTATCTTGAAATCTTGAATACTCATGAGTCTTGAATCATCTCTGAATTATGAATCTCTAATATCTTTAAATTGTACAGTCTTCAGTAAAATTTCTTGTATATAAATCCTGCATATGTGTATATATATTCTATATAGAGGTGTTAGTATATATATCAGTTAGTATTGAAATAAGGTTGTTGCCATCAGAACTCCATTCTCCAACAATCTCAACCTTTTTGATGATGACAACCTTATTTTATAAAATATCATACCTGTATATACATGTTGATGATGATTCTTCAAATACTCCCTTGTCTATATGAATCCTATAAACTATGTCTATTCTTCCCCTTTGGAGTTATCAAAAAGAAATTCTAAAATTATGCCCCTTAAATCCTATCTAAATAATTCCTATACTAAAGTAAAATACTCCCCCTAAATTTAAGCCTATATAATATCCTAATTTTTTATATAACTTCCCTAAATCTACAATTCTTCCTTAGTTTATAATTCTTTATTAACTCCCCCTAAATCTATGACTACACTGGTCTAATAAACTAAATTGAAGGATAATAGACTAAGCAAACCAATCAATTCAAACAAGCAAATAAACCAAAACAAGCAATTCAAATAAACATTTCTAAACAATTAAATCTCAAAGAATTCTTGAACCTTCAACTAATCCTTAGAAACTCTAAAACTATCCCTTAATCTAATACAAGACAAAACCTATCCTATACTCTAATTCCCTTAAAACTGTAATAAGACATTAATCTAGAGTAAGAAATAACTCTAATATGATATCCTTAAAATTATGATATGAAAAGCAATTTAATCTAAACAATCAATCAATTCAAACGTGAAACCAAACATTTCTTGTATTTCTATTTATCCTAAAACTTATAAAGCTCCTATCAAACACTAATGAAATTTAACCATGTCAAGCAAGTCAATCAAGTTATTCAAGTCAAACAAATCAAACAAACCAAACAAGTCAATCAATCCAATCAATTTAATCAAGCCAAATAAGTAGATCAAATTAATCAATACAAAGTAAATATGTTATGTATACTTGTTATGTGTGGAGTTAAAGTTAACATGTAATGCAGTGTGTTGGTAATAACGCAGTATGACATATGCAGAACCATATGAAGAGATATATTAAATGAAATGCAATTTGTGATGTAAATGATTTTAATTTGAGATGCACTGTAATGATGTATGATACGAAATAAGATGTGTATACAAAATAAGATGTGTAATGATATTATGATAATAATATATAGAATGATTTGATGATGATATGTATATCTATAAAAGATATTTAAAGTAATATCTAACTATTATGCATATAATAAATTATTTGATTCAAACAAGGATAATGTTAATTTCTAGACTTAGGTTAATTATACTAATGAAAGTGATTGAAATAATAATAAAGATAAGAGTTTAATTTAAAAATATTCATGATAAGTAGTAAAACATTCAAAATAATTATGGATTTAAATAATATTAGTAGGGTAAGTAAAGAAAGAATTGAAGATCTTTTTAGAGAGAATATAAAATTATATAAAGTAGACTATAAATGTATATTTATAACAGTATATTAAAACTGATTTTAAATTCAAACTTTAGAAATCCAAACATATTTATTTGCTAAAAAACAATTTATATGTTTATATTTAAAAGAAATCTGTAGTTATAACAAAATTATTTTAATGAAAACTGAAAATCTGAAGTAATATATAAATCTATAATTTCTTATATTTAAACTTTATTTTTAAGACATAAAAATCATATATATATATACATTATATCAAAATATTATATTAAATATTCAAACTTTTATAAATCTTAACAAGAAGTCAAAATAAGTATTAAGTTACAAATAGTATTTATGAAATCATATGAACCATATATATGTTTAAACTATATATGGAAGATATGTAAAATTTTATTTTATTACAATAAAAAATTATTTTAACTCTTATACATATTAACATGTCTACATAATTTTTTTAATTCATATATACTTATAATATATATACATATATTGAAACAAGATATAAAAAAAATAAGTAGACAGATAAAGTTAATAACTAGAATATGAACTAGCATTTTCTAACTGAAAAGATGGAGGAAAATTTGAAAGTTTAAACCCATGAAATTCAAAATTTAAATTTCATTATATCGACATACATGTAGAAAATCAAAAGATATATTATTTTTACTTCTTGATTTTATATTATCGATATATATTTCAGGTTTAACTATTTCCTAAAATTACATTAATATTAACAAACATACAAAATTTATTTTATTAATTTTTTGAATTTCAAATTTCAAATTTGAATTTGAATTTTTATTTTCAAAGTTTTAAATTTCAAATTTTATTTTTAAAGTTTTAAATTTCAAATTTAAAGCAAATAAAGAAGCAAGGCAATCAAAGCATTCATTCAACCAAAAAAATTATAAATTAATTAAAGTGTAACTATTTTTGCAATCCTTCCTTTTGTTGTTCTTTCATTGTCATGAATCGCACATTCACATTTTTTAGAATTTGATGATGAAATCAGCTCTATTGCGACGAGCTCGTTTTTTTGGTCAGGATAGTATATTCATTTGCTGAATTTGAACACTGTATGAGAAAGATATCGAAGATTTAATAGTCCAACCAACTTGGCGTCAAAATTTGAATCTGAATTTTGAATGAATGGACACTTAAACTACTATATGAAGGCCCAAAAGTCATGTATCCTCACAATCTCTACTCTTCTTCTTCTTCTTCTTCTTCTTCTTCTCGTTTTTCACTTTCAATCAAACTTCCAGGAGGCACAACTTCTTCATTTCTTATCGGAATTGGAGGAAATCAGCAGCAATTCGAAGAGGAATTCAAGGACTACAATCTAGTGATAGTTTGGGGATAAATTTGGATGGTACTAGGGTTCAGCAAGCTGAAACAGTAAGAGATATGCATGAAATCCCGTAACAGTTTTTCGGTTTTGTATAACCAACTTCAAATAGTCATATCTCACTAATTTTGATCAGAATTTGATGATATACCCATCAAATCGACCAAGAGAATGAGAACTACAATCTGGCTAAGTATTTGAGACAAAATAGTCTAACCTTTGGACGCAATTTGAAGATAACCGTCGATAGTTTGGTTTCCTTCTTTCTTTATTCACCAAAACATCATTTGATCATTACTTTATCAATTTTTGATGGATTTACATGAAACCAGCGGTATTCCGAAGAAAATGAAGAGAAGTACAGGACTGGATCTACTTGTAGATAAGAATCGAAAGTTTCTACTGATCTGGTACCTGTTTCTTTGTTGATTTACATTGTATATTTCCATTTCTTCCTCTTGATGTCTTTTCAACAACCGGCATTACTCTTCTATAATTATCCTCCAGAATTTGAATTCTTAACACCTATGTACACCAATTCGGAATTTGAGTTTCCAACAGCCACTTTTTCAGAATTTGAATTTTCAAAATCCACCATTTTTGAATTTGAATCACCAACAGCCACATTACCCATATTTTCAATTTTTGAATTTTAAAAAGCCATTTAACACATCTTTTCCTGCAAAACAACAAAACTTTTCAAAGAATCAAGTGAATTTTCAAATTAAACAATTGTAATTTGAAATAATAACATCATGATGATTCTGTGATATATCCATTTAAAATTTTCAAGAAATCATATCATGATAACATGACTTTTCAATAAAATTTAATGTAGACTCATCTAATACCGATGCTGTACATGAATTAAGACTAGTGTTAACAAAAATTTCAAAGTTTGCCATTTAAAAAAAAAAATTCAAAAATCAGATTATGAACTTTTTGAAAGACCTTGCTCTGATACCAATTGTTAGGGATTGTGAAACGGATCGTTAAAGCAAAACAAACTTTATAGGGGGTGACTAGTGTTTTTGAGAATTTAACCAAAATCTAAACTAATACGAATCAATCATAGACACAGAATCAAACACAAATTCAAAGATAAACAAAAACAAAGTACAGAAAAGGAAAGAACACACCGGATTGTATACTGATTCGAAATTGCTCCTACGTCCAGTCCCGCACAATGCGGGATTGTGCAGAGTTTTATTTTCAATACCTAATTACAACCCTCCTTGATTTCATGGCTACAAGGGATACCACCGATTCCACACACACTTGATCAAGTATACCTTCCTTGATTTCAAAGCTACAAGGGATACCACCGATTACCCGTCCTTGATTATCTTACACAACCCAAATAATTACAAACGTCCCTATAACTCTTCAATAATGCAGCTTGATTCAGATAGTAATGGGTAGAAAGTGTAGAGAGAAGAAGATTAATGAAAATAGAATTGAATTCGGCAGAGTATAGATGTAGAAATCATAAAAATGATAAAGAATAATGGTGTAATGAAAGGGAATGAGGATGGAGAAGAAGTTATTAAAAATTAGAAATCATCCCCTTTTTATAATGTGTATAAGGTTGCAACATCTCAGAACTGTCGCAAATAATGAAAAGACACTTCCTTTCACAATTGAAAAAATGATAGTTATATGTCGACATGTGTGTGTGTGTGCATATATATATATATATATATATATATATATATATATATATATATCGACATACATATGTAAAAAATTGAAATTTGAATATTTTTCAAGTGTTTATATATATAATTCTGTAAATTCTTGAATTAAAATATAGTGTTATAAATAAATATTATAAAGTCGACAAATCGTAAGAAAATATAAATATAAACCATATAAACATATTTATAAAATTATAGAGTTCAAAACTATATAAATATAATGTATATAAAATATAAATACATAAAACTTATACAGTATAAATCTATGAAACTTAAGTTTAAAATCAAATAAAAATAGAAAGTAAAATAGGGAAGAAAGAGATTGAAGATAGAATTTGAAATGAAAATAGAATTTCAAAAACAGAATTTGAAATTATTTTGAATGTTGAACACGGAGTGCTATTCAGGGTCGTACATAATCTGGACTCTATAACTATATTTATCTTGAACTCTTGAAATCTTGAATACTCATGAATCTTGAATCATCTCTGAATTTTGAATCTCTAATATCTTTAAACTGTACAGTCTTCAGTTACATTTCCTATATATAAATCCTACGTATATGTATATATATTCTCGATAGAGATGTTAGTGTATACCAATTAATATTAAAATAAGGTTGTTGTCATCAAAACTACATTCTCCAACAGTGCATGTTGCTGGTGATAAAAATTTGGTATGATCCTTCTTTTCAAACCAAACTCTGCTCTGTTTAAGTTTTTTTAGTTCATCTAGTCAAAACACATGGGTTTCATTATGAAATTCTAACGATCCAGGGATTTTCAGCCCGAAAATTGACATAAATACCTTTACCGTAACTCATGCCGACCTTCCAAACACCGAAAACACTGGAACATTATTAGAAAGAATTCAGAGGGTGAGATAAGAAACAAAGAAATATTAGAATAGAAGAAGAACCAACATAACACAGAGTCTCACATCGCAGCGAAACAAAATATATTATGGAAATAATTATATTGAGAGCTTGAAATAACTTACAATCATCAAAGTACATCAATTTATCTGGACAGTTATAATAATCTGTCCTCATATACAACACACAGCGGCAAGATACTAGATCTTAACACCTTCAGCTCGTCTTTGAATCTTCACAGCATTCGATAACCTGAACCTGTACATCCCGGGCTAACCCGAGCATTTACAAAACACCGGGTCAGTCTGGTAAACCAGAGTGAGATAAACTCGCACAGTATTAGGGTATCACACAACTTGATTTTATGTTAAAATCCTTTCGAAAGAAAAGGACAATCGTAACATCAAATCCACACATAAATACAGACGGTTTTTACCTTACAATAACCCAAAACATTTTTGAAATCAATATCTTGTCTGATATTATAATAATGTCTAATTACAAGTAAATAGAATCTTGTAGAATGCTTGCATCTCACGCTCTACATATATAGTATACAAACAAAACCGCGGGCGCTTATTGGAGATTGGATTCCAACCATGACAAGATATGGGACCACATGCGGATAGTGTATCTCTAGAGACGAATACATTGGCTTTAACAAGAACGTCTTGCAACCCGGCCCACACATGACCGACCACTCATTTCGCTTGAGTGTATCGAATGTACATCACCAACGGTTGGGTGCGACCCACCGTTTCCCGAAAAGGGACAGCATCGAGATAGATTAAAGAAGCAAATAATATTTTTCTCTAGATAGGAGCGACCCACATAGCCATGTTGCCTGCCCGATTTTTGTCATTTAGCGGTTGTGAGGCTTGAGTCCCGAATTTCCTTTGAAACATCTGATCGCCATTCACTTTGAATGTCACATCGTCAAATCCACTAGATATCGCTAATTGACGTCCACAAAAATACTCTAGTTGGGAGCTAACCAACCATGGCACGTTGTAAGAAATCAACATACGCAATCCTTTTGGAAATACTCTGTCAGACATCCGTCCATACTAGTCATCCAGGAATAGGATGAACCGAAGGCACTCTCCTACTGCATCTCATATAGGAAGCACCCCATGGATCAGCAGCGAGTAGTCCTTGCAATCCACAGACTTCAACCACAACAGAACCCCAGTATATCTTTGGGTCGAATCAGAGATTTTAAGTGGTTCTTCCGTTTTATGAAGATCTATGGTCTTCAATGCTCCATCTTGATCGTCATCTGATGTCTTTTATATTTTCGTATTTATTGGTCGGAATGGTATTCGAATATAACTTCGATCCCTGTCTTCCCGTACCAACAAAGGTATAGGCCAGATTTAATAGTCGGTTATTTAACTATCAAATAAAACAGTCATTCAATTATAAAAGAAAAATAGATTTGTTAGTTCTGTATCGCTAGGCTTCTTTAATTAAATAATTAAGGAATGATTAACTTCAATACCCTAATATCGGAAAAAACATCTACTTGTTATTTTAGCATACTAAAATCGCAAAACCACTTCATTTAATATTTGGGAAATGTACTACAATAATCCAACACTCCATTTGGCTATCATTTTCAAAATATGTAACATAACATAGTCATTTCCTAAAACTGAGGAGTCAGTTTAACTTATTTTTCGTAAAACTACATTACGAAAACCTCTTTTTAAAATATACTTGATATTGCCTAATTCCTTGATTACTTAATTCCTTACCAAATCCCACTCTCATAAACTTCCAATTATTTAAATACTTTGTTCCCTAACTAGGTTATTATCACAAACCCTATTACCTAATTCTTTTCAAATCCCTTTTCTCATCCCCTTTCCTTTCTGGGAAATTCAATATCCAATTACTTACTTAATTCCACCCTCAAGTATTTCTAATTCAAAATCCACTTCTTTACTTCTTACTTGCTTTATAAACCTTGTTTTTACATCTCAGGTTTAATTATAACTCTTTTATACCTTCGCCTTTCTTTACTTAATCCCATCGTAAACTCTTCCATTTAAGCTATGAGTTCGCTTAAATCCCTTTATAAGTTCATTGAGTTCAAATATAAAACTCGTTCATAATCTCTTCTCAAAATTTAAATCAATCCCAGTTAATTCCTCCTTTTAACTAATAATATAATTAATTCAAAAATCTTCATATAATTGTTTCGAAGAAACAATAAATCGAATTCTTAATTGTTAGGTTATTTCCTGCTCATCTCCTTGTCCTTTCTATTAACATAAGCGTTTACTTTATCAAAAAAATTAATAATGACTTATAAACCTTTGAATAATAATAATAATACTTATTTTCTTTTTAAAATCGCTCTATTCAAAATAGTATATTTAAAACCTATTTTAGTTATACACTAAATTTATAACTTCAATACGGGTAGTTCACTTGACGACAAAAATCCATATTTGAATAATATTTGAATTACAGACCGTGTGATGCCAATTTACTCAACCAATATAACCACTGGTTAAAACAAATCACATGTTGAATTTTCAATCCAACAGCTATCGATCAAATCAACTGTCCAATCAGAACTTGTTCCATTTATCTGATAATAAATGACGACCATCAATCAATTCAAAAATCATTCTGAACAATTCAACAATTTCAAAAAAACATGACCAACCAAGGAAAATTACCTTTGTTTTGATTTAAACAACGATTTTGCATTTTCTGAAATAAAAAGACCGTTTAATTTAATTGGGTAAATCAACAATAAGTATATAACTAGCAAACGATCAACCACTAGCAATTATAGCACAGAAAATAAAAACCCAATTTATATAAAATATAAATGGGAAGAACTGAGTGAGTTTAACTCACCTTGATTTGGTTTGGTCATTTAACGCTGGTTTTTAATTAAATTAAACATCAATTTAATTTAATCAAAAATCCTCCTCGCTTCCAGTCCTGACTGACACTGCTCGATCTCGATCTTCTCATTTCTATGGTCCCAACGAGACCAACCATGCTTAAATCTGTCAACGTATGCACACGATATCGTATAAGAAAGATTATACTGTAATTTAGTTATTTAAATTTAGACTTTAAACAAAAATTGGGCCTTTACCATTTTGTATTGGGCCCGTAAATACCCAGCCCGCTTATCCTCATCAAAAACTCTTCCATGGCCGAAACCCTAGCTCATTTCCCCTTTTGATTCTCAACCGAATCAGTTTTTGTTGCCTTACGCCTCTTCTACGCCACCATCTTCTTTGATTCCCCTTCGCTCCCTTCTTCAATTGGTCGGCCACCTTAAATCAAAGCTCCCAACACCCAAAGCCACCACGCTTCGCTGATCAACCCTTAAACTTTCCAGATCAACTACCAACAATCAATAACTCAACTTGAAGCTTCCACTTGAAGAAATTACCGAACCCTAAGCCTCGGTTCAAACAAGTACCGCCGAAGATTCATCTTCTCGAGATGAAGAACATGGATCCCTGAATGCAGATAAGTATTTAACTAAATTTTTGTCCTGATTTTCTTTAAGTAGTTCGAACCATTTTTCTCTCCACCATATGGTTCATGTGGTTTTTCTTTGGATTGATGAAACATATGGCGTCCTGTGTTTATAATGTGGTAATTATAGATAGGATCAATGTCTAACATAGCTTGTCCTAGGTAGCTTCATCTACCATATCTTAAGGCCATTCCCCTTCTCCAATTTACTTGTACTGCTGATGTCTTTGAGTGATGGATATGGATTACTGTACACTAGTTTTAGCAGAGGTGAATTAAGTATTGTATTTCCAATACTATTTGGTTTGTTCAAAAAGACAGTGATTGATCCTCTATAGATTTTGTAGATTTCTGCTATGACCTGTTCATTTCAAATGCGGATATTTTAAATCTTCATCAAATCTTGTGTTCAGATCTACACATGTTTTTAAATACATCCTTGCCGTGTAGATTTGTTATATGATATATCTATATATATCAGTTCATTTAGATTTTGTGTCCCATTTAAAAATATGGCAGTAGTGCATTTGTACATGAAATCAACTGTTTACATATATAAATATATATGTTTTATCTATTTTCGATTCAGCTATAAATTTTGATGGTATAAAGTTTGATTTCTTCTTAGTTGTTTATTGAACTGTAGGATTGATATATGACTATATACATATACCTGTTTCCAATTTAGCTATGCATTGTCTTATCTTGTTAGCTGTTCGTCACTTTGTCTTAGCTGCTCCTACCCCTAACTCCTTAGTTGTTCATTGAGATACATAGGATCTGATGTATATATCTTTGTAGATTTAGTTTTCTTAGTTGTTCATTCACTTAGATGTATGAATATATTTGTTGTTTATTTAAATGTCAATACCCTTTAGCTGTTTGTTTGATTATGTATAGATTTGATTTTGCAAATGTACACCTATGCTTAACTGTTCATATATATATATATATATTCCCATCAAGATTTAGTGCAAATATATACATATTTTTTATTTTGCTATTTTCCACTTAAATTTCTCATAGTTGTTTATTGTTTTATTGTTCCAGGAAACGAACAAGACAGGATCAACACATGGAGGAGAAAAATTTGCTGAATGGTCACGTTCTTTTGATTTTACTAGGATGTAGTAGGATTGCTGGGAATTTCGATTAGTTAAATATGAAACAAATAACAATCAGCAAACATGGGAAACTCTTCCTTGTTTTCCATTTTTAAACTGTTCAGTTTTGTATTATATAGCTATGTACTTATATATGCATATATGGTTGAATGTGTTGAATGGTATATTTGCATCTTCATGTTTAATATATTTTAGTTTTTGTTCATGTTCACGTTCTGCTATTATATCAATTGATTCAGTTCAATACAATTTATTTATATGGCCGTGTTTATTCCCTTGTGTGGTTACATTAAGCCTGTGTGGCTCTAGTTACATGAATAGCATAAATAATACTTAAGGGTACGTTATTATACCATTTTTCTTGGATTAGTTACCGAAGATAAGTTGGTAAACAATTTCAGAATTCTAACGTAATACCCTATTTGTTAAGAGAATAATAACTGAAACTTTCCTTTCAATCTACTTTTGAACCACAGTGGTATAATAGCAGAAATTCCATTCCAGCATGTCGTTACGGTGGTAATATGAACAAGAACTGTAAAGGTAGTTGGTTCTTTATCTTGTCGAACTAAGCGATGTGTGAAATGGTCTGTGTTGTGCACAAGTTTTGGGTTATTAAATCTTATATAAATCTTGATATACTATGAATTAAATTTAAATAGCTAAATTAACGAAAATAAATTAATATCATTGTATTTTTATACAACAAATTACTTAAATTTCAAACGGTATGGAATCAATCTCAACAGTTAAAGTTTTGGTTTTTAAATGACATTCCATTTTTATAAAAATCCATCTATAACTATATATAAATTATATGTCCATATATATTAAATAAACGAATTATATATTGTAAATTCATTTAGAAATTCCAAATTGATATTCAAATAGTAAAAATATTTAACAACCAAAAATACGAATCGTTACATTCCTTCCCCCTTAAAAAAAATTCGTCCTCGAAATTGCTAATTAAGAGGAATGTTCCAATCCCAATTATTCTCAAAATAATTATTATGGAATTATTATCAAAATCCCAAGTTATAAATTCATGAAAATTCGTCAGTATTTCCACAACATTGCTCGATCGGACCAACTACATTCACCACCTTGGCCTCACGCATCTCAAAGAGAACAGAACCAAATGGCTATCTGGTTCAGGGGCATAAAGTCAATTATTAACCAACAACATTAAGGTGTACCTTTTTGTCAGCCCACCAACCCAAATTCCAAAGCAACTAGCAGCCCTTTTCATTTTCAACCCGCACTTAGCTCGATATACAATAACCATTTCAGGTTAAGTCCTCCAAGCTTTATTTCAAATCTGATTTTATTCAAAATTATTATATAGGATTATTATCTTCATTTTCAATTTTTATCTTCTCTTGTTCATGAAATCATTTGATGAAATTATTCAATTCATCTTACAAACAATAAGTCAACAATGCATAATCCAATCAACTAGATTAGACAAATTTTATTTCCAAAATCCAAATTTAAATTACAATATCCAACTATTAACCATGTTTAGTTTCAAACTCAAATTTATTTAACTATTTACTTTTCTAATTTATACACTGCCATTTCAAACTCAAGTTTTGATTTCTGTTTCAACATTATACATTTTCTCTTTCTAATTCCATATATGAAAAATTAGAGTTATATTTGACCATTTCAAATTCATAGTCTAATTCGAATCTGATTCAAATAAATCGACCAACTCTAAATCAATCATAAAATTTATCTATTCCTATACAAAAATATAATATGGCCAAAATTATTTCATTTGACCGTCATTATTGTGTCAGTTGCTAATTCCAAGTCGAACTGGTCAAATGACACAATATATAAAACATTTTTATATAGAATTTGCAAATACGCTCTCATATATATATACACTCAAACTAAATCTAGAGTGTTACTAGCCCCATCTCTATTGAGTTACACCACAGAGCCAAGGTTACTACTCAACCAAAAGCTCTAATACCACTGTAACGACCCAGGGATTTTCGGCCTAAAAATTGACATAAAAACCTTTACCGTAACTCATGCCGACCTTCCAAACACCGAAAAAACTGGAACATTATTAGAAAGAATTCAGAGGGCGAGATAAGTAAGAAAGAAATATTAGAATAGAAGAAGAAGAACCAACATAACACAGAGTCTCACATCGCAGCGAAACAAAATATATTATGGAAATAATTTTATTAAGAGCTTGAAATAACTTACAATCATCAGAGTACATCAATTTATCTGGACAGTTATAATAATCTGTCCTCATATACAACACACAGCGACAAGATACTAGATTTGAACACCTTCAGCTCGTCTTTGAATCTTCACAGCATTCGATAACCTGAACCTGTACATCCCGGGCTAACCCAAGCATTTACAAAACACCGGGTCAGTCCGGTGAATCAGAATGAGATAAACTCGCACAGTATTAAGGTATCACACAACTTGATTTTAAAGTTAAAATCCTTTCAAAAGAAAAGGATAATCATAAGACCAAATCCACACATAAATATGGACGGTTTTTACCTTAAAATAACCTAAAACATTTTTGAAATCGATATCTTGTCTGATATTATAATAATGTCTAATTACATGTTAATAAAATCTAGTAGAACGCTTGCATCTCATGCTCTACATATATAGTATACAAACAAAACATCGGGCACTTATTGGAGATTGGATTCCAACCATGTCAAGGTATGGGACCACCTGCCGATATTGTATCTCTAGAGACGAATACACTAGGTTAAACATGAACGTCTTGCAACCCGGCCCACACATGATCGACCACTCGTTTCGCTTGAGTGTATCGAATGTATATCACCAACGGTTGGGTGCGACCCACTGTTTCCCGAAAAGGGACAGCATCGAAATAGATTAAAGAAACAAATAAGATTTTCTCCAGATAGGTGATTATACACCCTAATGGGAGCGACCCACATAGCCATGATGTCTGCTCGATATTTGTCATTTACCGGTTGTGAGGCTTGAGGCCAGAATTTCCTTTGAAACATCTGATCGCCATTCACTTTGAATGCCACATCGTCAAATCCACTAGATATCGCTAATTGATGTCCACAAAAATACTCTAGTTGGGAGCTAACCAACTATGGCACGTTTGAAGAAATCAACGTACGCGATCCTTTTGGAAATACTCTGTCAGACATCCGTCCATACAAGTCATCCAGGAACAGGATGAATCGAAGGCACTTTCCTACTGCACCTCATATAGGAATCACCCCCATGGATCAGCAGCGAGTAGTCCTTGCAATCCACAGACTTCAACCACGACAAAACCCCAGTATATCTCCGGGTGGAATTAGTGATTTTAAGTGGTTCTTTCATTTTATGAAGATCTATGGTCCTCAATGCTCCATCTCGACGTCATCTGATGTCTTTTATATTTTCGTATTTATTGGTCGGAATGGTATTTGAACATAACTTCAATCACGTTCTTCCCGTACCAAGAAACGTATAGGCCAGATTTGATAGTCGGTTATTTAACGATCAAATAAAATAGTCATTCAATTATAAAAGAAAAATAAATTTGTTGGTTCAGTATCATTAGGCTTCTTTAATTAAATAATTAAAGAATGATTAACTTCAATACCCCAATATTGGAAAAAACATCTACTTGTTATTTTAGCATACTTAAATCGCAAAACCACTTCATTTAATATTTGGAAAATATACTATAATAATCCTACACTCCATTTGGCTATCATTTTCAAAATATGTAATATAACATATTCATTTCCTAAAACTGAGGAGCCAGCTTAACTTATTTTTCGTAAAACTACATTACGAAAACCTCTTGTTAAAATATAATTGATATTGCCTAATTCCTTGATTACTTAGTTCCTTACCAAATCCCACTCTCATTAACTTCCAATTATTTAAATACTTTGTTCCCTAACTGGGTTATTATCACAAACCCTATTACCTAATTCTTTTCAAATCCCTTTTCTCATCCCCTTTCCTTTCTGGGAAATTCAATATCCAATTACTTACTTAATTCCACCCTCAAGTATTTCTAATTCAAAATCCACTTCTTTACTTCTTACTTGCTTTATAAACCTTGTTTTTACATCTCAGGTTTAATTATAACTCTTTTATACCTTCGCCTTTCTTTACTTAATCCCATCGTAAACTCTTCCATTTAAGCTATGAGTTCGCTTAAATCCCTTTATAAGTTCATTGAGTTCAAATATAAAACTCGTTCATAATCTCTTCTCAAAGTTTAAATCAATCCCAGTTAATTCCTCCTTTTAACTAATAATATAATTAATTCAAATATCTTCATATAATTGTTTCTAAAAAACAATAAATCGAATTCTTAATCGTTAGGTTATTTCCTGCTCATCTGCTTACCCTTTCTATTAACATAAGCGTTTACTTTACCAAAAAAATTTAATACTGACTTATAAACCTTTGAATAATAATAATAATACTTATTTTCTTTTTAAAATCGCTCTTTTCAAAATAATATATTTAAAACCTATTTTTGTTATACACTAAATTTATAACTTGAATACGGTCAGTTCACTTGACGACAAAAATCCATATTTGAATAATGATTGACTTATAGACAGTGTGATGCCAATTTACTCAACCAATATAACCACTGGTTAAAACAAATCACATGTTGAATTTTCAATCCAACGGTTATCGATCAAACCAACTGTCCAATCAGAACTTGTTCCATTTTTCTGACAATAAATGATGACCATCAATCAATTAACAGATCATTCAGAACAATTCAACAATTTCAAAAAAACATGACCAACTAAGGGAAATTTCTTCTATTGGGTTTAAACAACGATTTTATATTTTCTAAAATTAAACGACCGTTTAATTTCATTGGGTAAATCAACAATAAGTATATAACTAGCGAATGATCAACCACTAGCAACTAGAGCACAAAAAATAAAAAGGCATGGTTTGGTCATTTAACGATGGTTTTTAATTAAATTAAACAACGGTTTAATTTAATTAAAAATCCTCCTCGCTTCCAGTCCTGGCTGACACTGCTCCATCTCGATCTTCTCGTTTCTATGGTCCCAACGACACCAACCATGCTTAAATCTGTCAACGTATGCGCATGATATCGTATAAGCAAGATTATAAAATAATTTAGTTATTTAAATTTAGATTTAAAAAAAAATGGACCTTTACCATTTTGTGTTGGACCCGTAAATACCCAGCCCTCTTATCCTCATCAGAACTTGATCCGATCCAACGTTTACTTCAAACCCTCAGTAAAAATCCAACGCCTCCACTAAAACTCTTCCATGGCCAAAACCATAGATCCTTTCCCCTTTTGATTCTCAACCGAATCAGTTTTTGTTGCCTCATGCCTCTTCTACGCCACCATCTTCTTTGATACCCCTTCGCTCCCTTCTTTAATTGATCGACCAACTTAAATCAAAGCTCCCAACACCCAAAGCCACCACGCTTCGCTAATCAACCCTTAAACTTTCCAGATCAACTACCAACAATCAATAACTCGACTTGAAGCTTCCACTTGAAGAAATTACGGAAACCTAAGCCTCGGTTCAAACAAATACATCTGAAGATTCATCATCTCAAGATGAAGAACATGGATCCTTGAACGTAGATAAGTATTTAACCAAATTTTTGTTTTGATTTTCTTTAAGTAGTTCGAACCATTTTTTATTCCACCGTATGGTTCATGTGGTTTTTATTTGGATTGATGAATCGTATGGCGTGGATACCTGTATTTATAGTGTGGTAATTATAGATAGGTTCAATATCTATCATAGCCTGTCCTTGGTAGCTTCAGCTACCATATCTTAAGGCCATTCCCTTTCTCCGATTTACTTGTACTGGTGATGTCTTTGTGTGATGGATATGGATTACTGCACACTGGTTTTAGCAATGATGAATTAAGTATTGTATTTCCAATACTATTGGGTTTGTTCAAAAAGACAGTGATTGATCCTCTATATATTTGGTAGATTTCAGCGATGACCTGTTCATTTCAAATGCGGATATTTTAAATCTTCATCAAATCTTGTGTTCAGATCTACACATGTTTTTAAATACATCCTTGCCGTGTAGATTTGTTATATGATATATATATATATATCAGTTCATTGTCTATAGATTTTGTGTCCAATTTAAAAATATGGCAGTAGTGCATTTGTACATGAAATCAACTGTTTATGTATATAAATATATATATTATCTGTTTTCGATTCAGTTGTAAATTTTGATGGTACAAAGTTTGATTTCTTCTTAGCTGTTTATTGAACTGTAGGATTAATGTATGACTCTATACATATACCTTTTCCAATTTAGCTATGCATTGTCATGTCTTGTTAGCTGTTCGTCATTTTTCTTAGCTGCTCCTACCCCTAAATCCTTAGTTGTTCATTGAGATACATAGGATCTGATGTATATATCTTTATAGATTTAGTTGTTCTTAGCTGTTCATTCACTTAGATGTATGAATATATTTGTTGTTTATTTAAATGTCAATATCCTTTAGTTGTTTGTTATATTCTGTATAGAATTGATTTTACAAATGTACACCTATGCTTAACTGCTCATATATATATATATATATATATATATATATATATATATATATATATATCCATCCAGATTTGGTGCAAATATATACATATTTTTGATTTTGCTGTTTTCCAATTAAATTTCTCATAGCTGTTTATTGTTTTACTGTTCCAGGAAAAGAACAAGACAGGATCAGCAAATGGAGGGGAAAAATTTGATGAACGGTCACGTTCTTTTGGTTTTACTAGGATGTAGTAGGATTGCTGGGAATTTTGATTAGTTAAATCTGAAACAAATAACAATCTGCAAACATGGGAAACTCTTACTTGTTTTCCATTTTTAAACTGTTCAATTTTGTATTATATAGCTATGTAATTATACATGCATATATGGTTGAATGTGTTGAATGGTATAGTTCCATCTTCATGTTGAATATATTTCAGTTTTTGTTCATGTTCATGTTCTGTTATTATATCAGTTGATTCAGTTCAATAAAATTTATTTATATGGCTGTGTTTATTCCCTTTTGTGGTTACATTAAGCCTGTGTGGTTCTAGTTACATGAATAGCACAAATAATACTTAAGGGTAGGTTATTATACCATTTTTCTTTGATTAGTTACCGAAGATAATTTGGTAAACAATTTCAGAATTCTAAAGTAATACCCTGGTTGTTAAGAGAATAATAACTGAAATTCTCCTTTCAGTCTACTTTTGAACCACAGTGTTATAATAGCAGAAATTCCATTGCAGCACGTCGTTACAGTGGTAATATGAACAAGATCTGTAAAGGTATTTGGTTCTGTATGTTGCCGAACTAAGCGATGTGTGAAATGGTCTATGTTGTGCACAAGTTTTGGGTTATTAAATCTCATATAAATCTTGATATACTATGAATTAAATTTAAATAGCTAAATTAATGAAAATAAATTAATATCATTGTATTTTTATAAAATAAACAACTTAAATTTCAAATGTTATGGAATAAAACTCAACAGTTAAAGTTTTGGTTTTTAAATGACATTCCATTTTTATAAAAATCCATTTATAACTATATATAAATTATACGTCCATATATAATAAATAAACGAATTATATATTGTAAATTCATTTAGAAATTCCAAATCGATATTTAAATAGTAAAATATACTAAATATTTAACAACCAAAAATATGGGTCGTTACAGAAATCATAGCGAGAAGTCCACTTAGATGTCATTTTTCATAACAAATAATTTTTTAGTAAATCCTTTTTACCTTAGATCTAGACCATCTATGAAGCACTTAGATACAGGGGCAACTCCAATTACTACAACCATGAGGATGGTCGAATGCTCAACTTCATCTAACAAAAGAGTGTATAAAAAATATACATTTGTTTTCCAGGCTGCTAACATTCGATCCCATTTTCTAGGCTTGCATAGCTTGATTGTAACGAAAAGGAATTTTGCTCGATCCGAATCAGTCGCTAAACCGATCAAGATCATTTGAAACACCTGATTGTTTTGAGAACACGACAAAATAGAACGCAGACAGAAGAACATTTCATTGTTAATTACAACAATTCATCAGAATACAAGAATATACAGAGTATAAACAAATAAATATACATCAGAAAAATATCAGAGATTACAATACATTACATCGTAGCGGCAAATAATACAATACACAACTAGAAGTAATACATGGATACAGAGCTTTCCGAGTATCATTCCAGCTATAAATCAGGATCCAGTGAATATAAATCTGCAAAACCAAAACTACTAGCTGCCCGTGTCAAAATAAGGGCACCCAGAGTTTAGGTCAAAACAATAAACTCCAGGTCAGTCATGGGACTGGTGTGAGAACTGAAACAGTTATTAATCTTTATTTTAAAGTTCGATAAATCAACGAACCACGCCGTATAACACGGAACGGGTTTCATTCCAAGAATACTTGTGCATAAACAAACATCGCAATGCTAAATAAAGAAAAATGAAGCTATTATAAGACCCAGGTCCCATCACACATTGCAACGCAAGCCGGAGGATAGTGTTTTTACCTTATAATAGCCAAAGCATGCTTGATACGTTTAACACAAATCATTTGATACTATTATAAGTGCATAGTGTATAAAATGACTTCAAATCATAAGTGTCAATCATAGACGGCATAAGCGCCCCATCCCACTATGTCGCCATACTAGGCTCTACAAATAAAACCGCAAAGTCACGTATTGGAAGTTGGATTTCCATATGTGAATCGAGGCAAAAGATAGTCCTCAACTGATTCGAGACTGTCTAGCCCGAGTCTCAAGAACAGCCGCAAGTGCACCTTGGATCGTCAGGGCCAGTCCACCGATGTGGATTATTATGCCTGAACACAACATTTCCCCGCCCTTTGAGGCGTAAATGAGCCAACGAATGATCCATCGGACCCGGATCGTCAGATATAACCGAGGCGCCTCGCAACAAAAACAACCACATAAGTCAAACTCGTCAGGGCGTGTAAAACCACTGACGCACTTCTAACTAGAAGGAAACACATGCCCTCCCCGAGGTCCTCTCCCGTTACTGGTTCACAACCTGGGTGTGAGGATCGCGGATCAACGTTACACAAAGCTATTCCACACAGGAGGTGCTTTGATCATCAACCACAAGACTTTGCTTTTCAACAGAAGCCTTGATCAATTGCCACTTAGGCATGCCACACGGGAAATTCACTCCATGCGATGGATATCCATCAATATATAACCCCTGAGCTCGTACGTCTCAGAGAAGGGCGTTAAGCAAGAGAATAAATTCTCCACCGCAAAACAGATATATATTTAATAGAAATCAATCACACAGACTGAAATCCAATGTCAGACACACATCCCATTTACATGTTCGTTTTGGGTCTGAATGAAACCGGAGGCACCTAGCACCTTGCATATCCATCGATCTCCAAGTACGTCTGGACAATCACTAACTGATTCCTTCCTCTTGGGTGTACGGCCCAATCAAGATCATTAGTAATTATCCAAACGACGTGAAGACCTTTGGTCTTCAACCACCGTCTTCATCTTCGACACCACGTCGAATTAGTTATTCAGAATGGGATAAACCCGGTCTTTCTGTATAACTCGCGTATATAATAAACAAGTGTTACACAAACACAAAATACGCCTCATTCCAATTCATCAGTCACTAACTGTAAATTAGTAAGGGAACAATTCCCCAAATATTAACCCCGAAGGCCGTAACCAACATCAGAACAATACCCAGGAAACAATTCTTCTTAACTAACCTCCAGTTAGTTTCTAAATTTCTCATTCTTAGGGAAAGGTTCCCATAAATTTTATCAAAGATAAAATATTTTAAATTTATTCTTTAATCTTCCTTTGAATATCACTTCAAACTAGTCGGGACTAACGAACCTTACTGGAGTAATCATTTGTTTTAATTTCCCAATCCCAACCTATTCATTCCATGAAGTAAAACTAGTAATACTTCATATCTAACACAACGGTGTTATCGGTAAATTCAATTACCATTTCACGTTCAAATCCAATTAAAGATTTAACTATCGCCAGGAGCAAAACTGGTGATACTCCATTCTCGATCTTTTCAATCTAATCAAAGATTCATTAAAACTCCACTTAGTTTTAATCTTTGACAGGGTTAAAGAATCAGTGTCATTTAAAACACGGTTCACGATAAACCCCAAAATCACATTCCATTAATAATCGGGTTAAAGAACAAGTGTTATTTAAAACACTGTTCACGATAAACCCAAAAATCAATACCAATTCAATTCCAATAAAATGTTATTTAATTGGTACAATTCATTAAGTCTAAATAAAAAGATTTAATCTTTTTCTCAACCGGGCTTAAGAACAGTGTTAATGAAGACACCATTCACAACAAACCCAAATCACATTTGATATAAAATACAAGGCTCTGAATAGAAAATATATCGGCTTATATTCAATATCAAATTCTACGACCAACAAAAATCGTATTGGAAATAACGATATGCATGTATCTTTCAAATTCGCATAACAATATCTGTATCATCACGAAATCCAACATCGAAATATTCCAAAGACAATTTCAATTCAAATCCATTCCAATTCAATTATTAGGAATCTTGGTTATTTTCAAAACCATTTCAAATCCGATTTATTTATTTTGAAAATAAATAGAATTATAATTCTAGTTCAAACTAGTTCATTTCGATAAAAATTTATTTTTATCTTTTCAAATATGGAGTTTTTCATCCTAATTCTTCCCAAATCATTTTTTATGATTTTGCACAAATTATTACTATTTTTAATAATTTTATCAAGGCCCGTACAGTCGATTTCCATCAACGGCCATCGAACTGCACTTACAGCGACCTTTTCCCAATTTGATTTGGACATAATTTCAAATCCAACCGTTCGATTTCTAATTTCTAATATTCGTTAAAAAGCTCTTTTCGATACGAACCCAACGGTTCCAGGTTTAGGAGAATCTGACGGTCGAATCTCCCGCAATATCCATTCGAAGTCATTGGTCGAAATTCACGAACTACCGCAGCGCGGCGCGTTCTATTCAGGCCATTATATTATATATATATATATATATATATATATATATATATAATATATACTTCATCGATTTCCTTTTAAAACGTGTTATATAAATCGTTTAAATTCGTTTTCAAAACGATTTCAACTTCTTTTCAAATTCAAATCAAAATTGAATTTTTCCTTATAAATTCGATTTAAATTCATTTCAAATTGATTTCAATTCAAATCAATTTTTAATTCAATTTCAGTTCGTTTTCAATTCAATTTGATTTCATTTCTATTCAATTTCAATTTGAATTCATTTCTATTCAATTTCGATTCGAATTCATTTCTATTCAGTTTAATTCGAATTTCAATTCTTTTCAAAATATCAGATTTTGAAATCACTTTCGATATTCATTATAAAATGAATAAAATCGATATAAATATCGTTCACGTCAAAATGGCGTCAATCTAATCAACACGGCTTCATATATTTCTATTTTTAAATATTCTATTTCAAATATTTCTTTTTCAAATATTTCTATTCAAAACTTGAATGAGGTCCAATCAATTACCATAGATTTTAGTTCTATGGATTTCCGTACAACGCATGTATATATCAACAATGACGAATAATCAACCATCATCCAAAGTGCATTCTACACTGTATAAGCATCAAATATAAATATTCAACACTTATAACAGTCTGTCAATCAATCGATCAACATACAACTAATTATTGGGATTAGTGTATGTCATACATCATCCCAATACCCGTGTGGGGTTTCAAATCAACAAACACATATTTTATTTGTGTAGTTGGGCAATGTGTAAAATTTAACGTCCCAATCAATATCAGTCAAATGTGTGTATATAAACAAATCGTTCGATTTGTTTATAATTATTTATTTATATACATGCTAAAAATTATATTTTTAACTATAAAATATTTTCCGCTATAAAATATTTTATTTCATTCCAAATAACACAATCAAATTTCACAACATAGCAACCAAACAAACAAGTCATCCATGGTCTGTGGACGACGGGTGTCGGGTGCTACTAAGCACCGTCTTCATCCTAGTATATATTTCAAACTAGAAATAAAAAGAAAAGTGTGGAGTTCTCACCGAGGGTTCCACTCCTCCAGTTATTTTTGAATTGTCCGGATTCTGTTTTGCTGCCAGTCAATTCCATCACACTTTCATTCACACTGTTCTTAGTAAAAATCACATTTTTATATCAACGCTGAAAGAAACCACATTTTTATTCCACTATATATAATAAAAATCAGATTTTTATTTATCTACATATATAAAAATCGTATTTTTATATTCTCTTCCTTATTTAAAATTATATTTTTATATTCTCTACTATATAAGAATCATATTTTTATTACTTCTATAATATAAAAATCATATATTTATTATCTCCACATTAGAAAAATTCTATTTTTATTACCTCTACTTTATAAAAATTCTATTTTTATTATCTACATCATATAAAAATTATATTTTTATCTCTATGAGAATCTCATAAAATTTTTAACATCAAAGAAAGCATCATAAAAATCATAATTATAACATCAAAGAAATCATCGTTAAAATCGTATTTTTAACATCAAAGAAATTCGGTCTTTAACATCAAAATAATTCAGTTTTTAACATCAAAGGAATTCAGTTTTTACATCAAAGATTTAAACAAATTATGAAATAAAATAAAATGGAAAAGCTCACATTTGCAAACGAAGAGGGAGGAGACTCGTTGGGTTGTAGTTGGGCAGTCGCCGGAGGTTGGGGGGATGCTCCTAACAGGCGGCAGTGGCTAAGGCTGGAGGCACGGCGGATTTTGGGTTCTAGGGTTTGGGTGGCTCGGTGGTAGAAAAGGAGGAAGGGAAGGGAGCGTCGGGGGCTAGAGAGGGGGCGGTCGGAGTCAGGTGCAGTGGGTGGAGGTGCGGTGGTGGCTGGTAGGGGCGACGGGCGGCGGTCGATTTTGAAGAGCGGATTTATTTTTTCTTTTCTGAAGAATGGACGGGGAGGGTTGGTGTTGACCGAGTAAGAGAAGGAAGGGGGCTCCTTTTATTATTGTTTAATTTATTTTATCCGTCCAAAGCAACTTTAAATTTCGATCTCAAAATAGGGCCCACCTCATGTCGTCCCTAGCTAATTACCCCCATTCCGAACACAATGGGATATGTTGCGTAAGCCAATTCGACCGTTTCGATCAGTTTTCTTCGAAATCCAAAAATAACTCTATATATTGAATTTGAACGCAAATTTCAATTTACTGGGTCACATACGGACCCTAAAAATTCCAGAAAAATTATTTCTTGCTTCGTATTAACGATACGATCCTAACGAAACTAATTTCGTCAGATTATGAGACCGTTTCAAAATTGGCCATTTTCCAGTCGATCAAAAACAACTAAAACTGGTCAAACGCGTTTTCCTTTACCACGCTCACATATTGATTCGAAAAATTACCAATTTTGGAATCTAGCAATAACTAGACATCACGGATCCAACAAAAGTGGTTTCATTGAAAACCGAGGTCGTTTGCAAAATTTCTATTTTTAAGGGCCAGAATTCCATAGCGACTATTCTGAATTTTCAACTGGACGTAAATTTTGATTCCCGCTATGAAATTTTGGTTTTTCGGATTCGTTGGAAAGATACTCTCAACTAGATTCAAATATTTTTGGTTCACCAAAATCCGGTTTATTTTGCACCTGGTATATTCATTTGAAATTTGAAATCGAATTATCAAACTACCGCGCCATTTTTAATTCCTTTTATAATTATAAATAAATATTTATATTCTAACGACGATGTATATAAATATATATGTTCTAATTTCATTCAAATTAAATTTCTCGTTGTTATTATTTAAAATAATTCATTCTAAATAATTAAAATTCGCTAAAATCACCAAAATAAAAAAAAAATTGGCTTGGATTTCCGGGTTATTACAATCTCCCCCACTTAAAACTTTTCATCCCCGAAAAGGAATGAAGCCGAAAGTTGTTTAACTAATCAACTCAAATTCCATTGTTTTAACTACGGCTTAATTTCTTCAACTTTTCAGTTTCTAAGAACTTCTCAAAAAAATTTAAAAATTTGGCTAACACCCTAAATTTTCGAAAATTTCGCCATAACCTCCCATGCACCAGGGACTTCGGGATATTTCATATAGCCACCCATGGCCTTCTTCAATCCAAAAGAAAAAGAAAAACCAAGCGGCTAGCCAATCGGCTCACAAAATCATCCAAAACCCAAGAAATACAATACACATGTACCTATTTGTCGGGCAAACAATTTTATTCCTCTTCTCTAGCCTTCTTGCTATGACCTGTTCAATGTAAGCACATGTACATATATGCAAATGCCACAAATTTTCAACATAATTCATATTTGGTTCAATTTGGTTAAAGGTTCAACTTTTTAATTATTCAACCAATAATCAAACAAAACAATTAGCAATCAATTAGTTGATTAGCTTTTCAAATTCATAAATTTGATACATAGTCTAAAATCAGATTTTTGATGCAAAATCACAAAAATAAGCCCTATCTAATTTTGGTTCTCACACCAGTCAATAGGAAATATATATAGATATCACACCTTCGAAACTCGAATACCAATTCTGATGAATGTTCGAACTATCATCAGAATCATCTCCGGGCGACTAGAGTGTGATTCTATATCTATCCAGTATATTAAAACTTCGAATACACGCTAGCTAGGCGCATATGCACAATCTTTATATATTGGATTGTCCAAATCAATATGAAATAAATTATCAAATACGAATAATTGATTTTAAATTTTCAAAACCAAATTTCGTTTCATTTTAAAAATATACTCTTTACACTCGTTCTAGGATACTAGTGATCCTATCTCTAATGAGTCATTCTCGTTAGATATTACTAATCCAATCTCTGATGAATTCTTTCGTATGGTTCTAAAGTTTCTTGTTCTATGAGCTTTGTAAACCAAAGCTCTGATACCAACTGTAACGAAAAGGAATTTCGCTCGATCCGAATCAGTTGCTAAACCGATCAAGACCGTTCGAAACGCCTGATTGTTTTGAGAACACGACAAAATAGAACACTGACATAAGAACATTTCATTGTTATTACAACAATTCATCAGAATACAAGAATATACAGAGTATAAACAAATAAATATACATCAGAAAAATATCAGAGATTACAATACATTACATCGCAACGGAAAATAATACAATACACAACTAGAAGTAATACACGGATACAGAGCTTTCCGAGTATCGTTCCATTTGTAAATCCGGATCCTGTGAATATAAATTTGCAAAACCAAAACTACTAGCTGCCCGTGTCAAAATAAGGCACCCAGAGTTTAGGTTAAAACAATAAACTCCAGGTTAGTCATGGGACTGGTGTGAGAACTAAAACAGATATAAATCTTTATTTTAAAGTTCGGTAAATCAAGGGACCACGCCGTATAACGCGGAACGGGTTTCCTCCCAAGAATACCAGTGCTTAAACAAACAACGCAATGCTAAATAAAGAAAAATGAAGCTATTAAAAGACCTAGGTCCTATCACACAATGCAATGCAAGCCGGAGGATTGGGTTTTTACCTTATAATAGCCAAAGCATGCTTGATACGTTTAAAACAAATCATTTGATACTACTATAAGTGCATAGTTTATAAAACGACTTCAAATCATAAGTATCAATCACAGACGGCATAAGCGCCCCATCCCACTATGTCGCCATACTAGGCTCTACAAATAAAACAGCAAAGTCATGTATTTGAAGTTGGATTTCCATCTGTGAACCGAGGCAAAAGATAGTCCTCAATCGATTCGAGACTGTCTAGCCCGAGACTTAGGAACAGCCGCAACTGCCCCTTGGATCGTCTGGGCCGGTCCACTGATGTGGATTATTATGCCTGAACACGACGTTTCCCCGCCATTTGGGGCATAAATGAGCCAACGAATGACTACATCGGACCCGGATCGTCCGATCTAACTGAGGCGCCTCGCAACAGCAACAACCCCATAAGTCAAACTCGTCAGGGCATGTAAAATCACCGACGACACTTCTAATTAGAAGGAAACGCATGCCCTCCCTGAGGTCCTCTCCCATTTCTGGTTCACAACCTAGGTGTGAGGCTCGCGAATCAGCGTTACACAAAGCTATGCAACACAGGCGGTGCTTTGATCATCAACCACAAGACTTTGCTTTTCAACAGAAGCCTTGATCAATTGCCACTTAGGCATCCCACACAGGCAATTCACTCCATGCGATGGATATCCATCAATATATAACCCCTGAGCTCGTACGTCTCAAAGAAGGGCGTTAAGCAAGAGAATAAATTCTCCGCCACGAAAAAGATATATATTTAATAGAAATCAATCGCACAGACTGAAATCCAATGTAAGACACACAGTCCATATACAAGTTCGTTCCGGGTCTGAACGAAACCAAAGGCACCTAGCACCTCGCATATCCATCAATCTCCAAGTATGTCTGGACGATCACTAACTGATTCCTTCCTCTTGGGTGTACGACCCAATCAAGATCATCAGTAATTATCCAAACGACATGAAGACCTCCGGTTTTCAACCACCGTCTACATCTTCAAAACCACGTCGAATTAGATATTCAGAATGGGATAAACCCGGTCTTTCTGAATAACTTGCGTATATAATAAACAAGTGTTACACAAACACAACATGTGCCTCATTCCAATTCATCGGTCACTAACCGTAAATTAGTAAGGGAACAATTCCCCAAATATTAACCCTAAAGGCCGAAACCAACATCAGATCAATACCCAGGAAACCATTCTTCTTAACTAACCTCTAGTTAGTTTCTAAATTTCACATTCTTAGTGAAAGGTTCCCGTAAATTTTCTCAAAGATAAATTCTTTTAATTTAATCTACCTTTGAATATCACTTCAACCTAGACGGGATTAACGAACCTTACCGGAGTAATCATTTGTTTTAATTTCCCAATCCCAACCTATTCATCCTATGAAGTAAAACTTGTAATACTTCATATCTAACACCACGGTGTTATCGGTAAATTCAATTACCATTTCACAGTCAAATCCAATTGAAGATTTAAATATCGCCTGGTGCAAAACTTGTGATACTCCATTCTCGATCTTTTCAATCTAATTAAAGATTCATTAAAACTCCACTTAGTTTTAATCTTTGACTAGGTTAAAGAATAAGTGTCATTTAAAACACGGTTCACGATAAACCCAAAATCACATTCCATTGATTATCGGGTTAAAGAACAAGTGTTATTTAAAAAACTGTTCACGATAAACCCAAAAATCAATACCAATTCAATTCCAATTAAATATAATTTAATTGGTACACTTCATTAAATCTAAATAAAAAGATTTAATCTTTTTCTCAATTGGGCTTAAGAACAGTGTTAATGAAGACACCATTCACGACAAACCCAAATCACATTTGATATTAAATACAAGGCTCTGAATAGAAAATATATCGGCTTATATTCAATATAAAATTCTACGACCAACAAATATCGTATTGGAAATAACGATATACATATATCTTTCAAATTCCCATAACAATATCTGTATCATCACGAAATCCAACATCGAAATATTCCAAAGACAATTCCGATTCAAATCCATTTCAATTCAATTATTGGGAATCTTGGTTATTTTCAAAACCATTTCAAATCCAATTTATATATTTTAAAAATAAATGAAATTATAATTATAGTTCAAAACTAGTTCATTTCGATAAAAATCTATTTTTATCTTTTCAAATATGGAGTTTTTCATCCCAATTCTTCCCAAATCATTTCTTATGATTTTACACAAATTATTACTATTTTTAATAATTTTATCAAGGCCCGTACTGTCGATTTCCATCAACTGCCATCGAACTGCACTTACATCGAGCTTTTCCAAATTTGATTTGGACATAATTCCTAATCCAACCATTAGATTCCTAATTTCTAATATTCGTTAGAAAGCTCTTTTCGGTACGAACCCAACGGTTCCGGTTTTAGGAGAATCTGACGGTCGGATCTCCCGCAATATCCATTCGAAGTCAATGGTCGAAATTCACGAACTACCGCAGCGCGGCGCGTTCTATTCAGGCCATTATATTATATATATAATATATATAATATATACTTCGTCGATTTCCTTTTAAAACGTATTATATAAATTGTTTTAAATTCGTTTTCAAAACGATTTCAACTTCTTTTCAAATTCAAATCAAAATTGAATTTTTGCTTATAAATTCGATTTAAATTCATTTCAAATTGATTTCAATTCAAATCAATTTTTAATTCGATTTTAGTTCATTTTCAATTCAATTCAATTTCAATTCGAATTCTTTTCTATTCAATTTCAATTTGAACTCCTTTCTATTCAGTTTTAATTCGAATTCATTTCTATTCAGTTTAATCTGAATTTCAATTCTTTTCAAAATATCAGATTTTGAAATCACTTTCGATATTCATTATAAAATGAATAAAATCGATATAAATATCGTTCACGTCAAAATGGCGTCAATCTAATCAACACAGCTTCATATATTTCTATTTTCAAATATTCTGTTTCAAATATTTCTTTTTCAAATATTTCTATTCAAAACTGGAATGAGGCCTAATCAATTAACATAGATTTTATTTCTATGGATTACCATACAACGCATGTATATATCAACAATGACGAATAATCAACCATCATCCAAAGTGCATTCTACACTGTATAAGCATCAAATATAAATATTCAACGCTTATAACAGTCTGTCAATCTATCGATCGACATACAACTAATTATTGGGATTAGTGTATGTCATACATCATCCCAATACCCGTGTGGGGTTTCAAATCAACAAACACATATTTTATTTGTGCAGTTGGGCGATGTGTAAAATTTATTGTCCTAATCAATATCAGTCAAATGTTTGTATATAAACAAATCGTCGATTTGTTTATAATTATTTATTTTATATACATGTGAAAAATTATATTTTTAACTATAAAATATTTTCCGCTATAAAATATATTATTTCATTCGAAATAACACAATCAAATTTCACACATAGCAACCAAAGAAACAAGTCATCCATGGTCTGTGGACGATGGGTGTCGGATGCTACTAAGCACCGTCTGCATCCTAGTATATAATTCAAACTAGAAATAAAAAGAAAAGTGAGGAGTTCTCACCGAGGGTTCCACTCCTCCAGTTATTTTTGAATTGTCTGGATTATGTTTTGCTTCCGGTCAATTCCATCGCACTTTTATTCACATTGTTCATAGTAAAAATCACATTTTTGTTTCAACGCTGAAAAAAACCACATTTTTATTCCACTATATACAATAAAAATCATATTTTTATTTCGCTACATATATACAAATCGTATTTTTATATTCTCTTCCTTATTTAAAATTTTATTTTTATAATCTCTACTATATAAAAATCATATTTTTATTACTTCTGTAATATAAAAATCATATCTTTATTATCTCCACATTATAAAAATTCTATTTTTATTACCTCTACTTTATAAAAATTCTATTTTTATTATCTACATCATATAAAAAATATATTTTTATCTCTATGAGAACCTTATAAAAATCGTATTTTTAGCATCAAAGAAAGCATCATGAAAATCATAATTTTAACATCAAAGAAATCATCGTAAAAATCGTATTTTTAACATCAAAGAAATTCAGTCTTTAACATCAAAGTAATTCAGTTTTTAACATCAAAGGAATTCAGTATTTACATCAAAGATTTAAACAAATTATGAAATAAAATAAAAAGCTCACATTTGCAAACGAAGAGGGAGGAGACTCGCTGGGGCAGAGTTGGGCAGTCGTCGGAGGTTGGACGGTGCTCCTGACAGGCGGCAGTGGCTAAGGCTGGAGGCGCGACGGATTTTGGGTTCTAGGGTTTGGGTGGCTCGGTGGTAGAAAAGGAGGAAGGGGAGAGAGCGTCGGGGGCTAGAGAGGGGGCGGTCGGAGTCAGGTGCGGTGGGTGGAGGTGCGGTGGTGGCTGGTAGGGGCGACGGGCGGCGGTCGATTTTGAAGAGCAGATTTTTTTTTCTTGAAGAATGGACGGGGAGGGTAGGTGTTGACCGAGTAAGAGAAGGAAGGGGGCTACTTTTGTTATTGTTTAATTTATTTCATCCTTCCAAAGCAACTTTAAATTTCGATCTCAAAACCTGTGATGGCCGGGAATTTCACTCGATCCGAATCAGTCGTTAAACCGATCTAGACCGTTCGAAATCCCTGATCGTTTTGAGAACACGACAAATAGAACGCAGACGGAAGAACATTTCATTGTTATTACAACAATTCCACCAGAATACAAGAATATACAGAGTATAAATGACTAAATTACATTCGATAAATATCAGAGATTACAATAAATTACATAGCAGCGGAAAATAATACAAAGCACAACTGAAGGTGATATACGGATACAGAGCTTTCCGGATATCATTCCAGCTGTAAACCAGGATCCTATGAATATAAATCTGCAAAACCAAAACTACTAGCTGCCCGTGTCGAACATAGGGGCACCCAAAGTTTAGGTTAAAATAATAAACTCCAGGTCAGTCATGTGACTGGTGTGAGAACTAAAACAGTTATTTAAAGCTTTACATTAAAAGAGAGTAATACAAAGGACCATGCCGTATAACACGAAACGGGTTTCCTCCCAAGAATACCAGTGCATAGAATAAACAACGCAATGCTTTTTCGAAAAATGAAGCTATTATAAGACCCAGGTCCCATCACATAATGCAATGCAAGCCGGAGGATATGGTTTTACCTTATGACAGCCAAACATGCTTGGTACGTTTAAAAACAAATCATTTGATACTATAATAAATGTATAGTGCCAAAACAATTTCAATCATAAATATCAATCATAGACGGCACAACATCCCATGCTACTATGTCGCCATACTAGGCTCTACAAATAAAGCCGAAATATCTCGTATTGGAAATTGGTTTTCCGTCATGAGTCGAGGCAAGGGGCAAGCTCCTCTCCGCTTCGAGACACTCTAGCAAATGCCTCGGGACTACACACTCTGGGTAACCCCTGGATGCTTCAGGGCGGGTCCTCTCTTACGTTTGAGGATTAGTATTCCTGAACACACATTTCCCGGTCCTTACAGACCTAAAATCGAGGCGCCTCATCCAACAACCACATAGGTGAAAAGTATATAAATGTCCGGGCTGGTAAGTCACTGACACCACCAAAGCTAGAAAGAATCATCGTGCTCTCCCTGCAGCCCTTATCCCGTTTTTAACTCATACCGAGGTGTGAGGCTCACGAATTTACGTTATACACAAAGCTATGCCACAAAGGCCGTGCTTTGATCATCAACCACAAGGCTCTGCTTTTCAACAGAAGGCTTGATCATTGCATCTCAGCGTGCCATACAGGCAATTCATGCTATGCGATTAATATCTATTGATATATAACCTCTAAGTTCGTACGTCTCAGAGAAGGGCGTTAAGCAAGAGAACAAATTCTCTGCCGCCAAACAAATATATATTTAACAGAAATTAATCAACATAGAATAAAATCCAATGTCAGACACACAATCCATTTACAAGTTCGTTCTGGGTCTGAACGAAACCGGAGGCACTTTCCTCGCATATCCATCAATCTCCAAGTACGTCTGGACGACCACTAACTGATTCCCTCATCTTGGGTGTACAGCCCAATCAAGATCATCGGTAATCACCCAGACGATGTGAAGACTTCCGGTCTTCAACCACCGTCTTCATCTTCGACATATCGTTGAATCGGTTATTCAGAATGGGAATAAACCCGGCCTTTCCGAACAACCCGCATATATTTAAAACAAATGTTACACAAACACAACATACGCCTCATACGAATTCATTAGTCACTAACTGTAAATTAGCAAGAGAACAATTCCCCAAATATGAACCCCGAAGGCCGAAACCAAAATCAGATCAATACCCAGGAAACCATTCTACTTAACTAACCTACAGCTAGTTTCTAAATTTCAATTCTTATGGAAAGGTTCCCATTAATTTTATCCAGGATAAATTCTTTAAAATTTATCCTTTAATCTCCCTTTGGATATCATTTCAAACCAGATTATGGTTTTCCAAACTAGTCGAGATTAGCGAACCGCTCCGAAGTAATTATTTATTTTATTTCCCAATCCCAACCTATTCATCCCATGAAGCAAAACTGGTAATACTCCGTATCTAATACCACGGTGTTATCGGTATAATTAATTACCATCCCACGTTCAAATCTAATTAAAGATTTAACTATCGCTTTGGAGCGAAACTGGTGATACTCCATTTTCGCTCATTTTTTCAATTTTGATAATTTAAATTATCAATTCACATTTCAATCTGATTGCAGATTCATTAAAACTCCTTTTACTGGGTTAAAGAACTAATGTCATTTAAAACACAGTTCACGATAAACCCAGATCACATTCTATTTATTATCGGGTTAAAGAACAAGTGTTATTTAAAACACCATTCACGATAAACCCACAAATCAATTCTGTTTAAAACCCATTTCAAATCCAATTTATTTATTTAAAAATAAATGGGTTTTAATTTTAGTTCAAAACTAGTTCATTTCGATAAAAATCTATTTTTATCTTTCCAAATATGGATTTTTTCATCCCAATTTTTCCCAAATCATTTCTTATGATTTTATACAAATTATTACTATTTTTAATAATTTTATCAAGGCCCGTATAGTCGATTTCCATCAACGGACATCGAACTGCACTTACAGCGACCTTTTCCAAATTTGATTTGGACGTATCACCTAATCCAACCGTTAGATTTCAAATTTCTAATATTCGTTAGAAAGCGCTTTTCGATACGAACCCAACGGTTCCGGTTTTAGGAGAATCCGACGGTCGGATCTCCCGTAATGTCCATTCGAAGTCAATGGTCGAAATTCGCGAACTGCCGCGGCGCGGTGCGTTCTATTCAGGCCATTATATTATATATATAATATATATTTCATTGATTTCTATTCAAAACGAACTTTATAAAAAAAATTAAATTCGTTTCAAAAACAATTTCAACTTCCATTTCAAATTCAAATCAAAATTGAATTTTTTTCTTTATAAATTCGTTTTAAATTCATTTCAATTCAATTCAAATTCCAATTCAATTTGAATTCATTTCAAATTGATTTTTATTCTATTTCAATTCGTTTTCAATTCAGTTCGAATTCGTTTTATATTCAATTCAATTCGAATTCGATTTATATTCAATTCAATTCAAATTAGTTTTATATTCAATTCAATTCAAATTCGTTTTATATTCAATTCAATTCAATTTCGTTATATATTCAATTCAATTATAAAAATGAATATAATTGATATAAATATCATTTGCGTCAAAATAGCTCATCTCTAATCAACACGGCTTTATATATTTCAATAATTCTATTATTCTATTCAGCAAATGAATCAATATTTTTGTCAACAGATGACTAATCTCAACGAATGAGTACTGTCCACGTGTGACTATTTTTGTTATTTAATATATTTTATAAAAATTATGGTATCTATCGTTTGATTTCAAATCAGACTACAACTGTAAATTAGTAAGAGAACGATTCCCTGAATATTAACCCCGAAGGCCGAAACCAACATCAGATCAATATCCAGAAGACCACTCATCTTATCTATTTTCCAGTTAGTTTCAAATTTTATATGTGATAAAGATGCAAATTTTATCTTTTAAATATTTCGTTCAACACAAGACTAATCTCAACGGATGAGTACGGTCAACACATGAACCTTTATTTTATAAAGATAAAGATGTAAATTTGATTGCTAAAATATTTCGTTCAACACATGACTAATCTCAACGGATAAGTATGGTCAACACATGAACCTTTATTTTATAATATTCTTTAATTTCCTAATTGGAATGAAGCCCAATCAATCACCATATAAAGTTAATTATATGGATTCCATACAACACATGTATATAATAGCAACGATAAATAATCAACCATCATCCAAAGTGCACTACACTGTATAAGCATCAAATATAGATATCTAACGCTTATAACAGCCTGGCAATCAATCGATCGACATACAACTAACTATTGGATTCGTGTATGCCGTATTTTATTCCAACACCCGTGTGGGGTTTCAAATAATCAAACACAGATTTTATTTGTGAAGTTGGGCGATGTGTAAAATTTATCGTCCCAATCAATATCAGTCAAATGTGTGTATATAAACAAATCGTTCGATTTTTTTATATTAATTTATTTCATTTCATATACACGTTAAAATTCTATTTTTAACTATAAAATATTTTCCACTATAAAAAATCTTATTTCAACTATATAAATGTTTTATTTCATTTCACATCACAACACTCAATCAACTACACATCAAAATCAAACAAACAAGCATACAAGCCGTCCATGGTCTGTGGACGACGGGTGTCGGGTGCTACTAAACACCGTTTGCATCCTAGCATATATAGTAATATAACTAGAAAAAGGAATTTTAAAAGGTGAGAAGTTCTCACAGAAAGCTAATCCAAACGCCTCGACTCTTCATATGTAGAACATCTTCTTTGTGCTCGCCTTCATCACTCTCGTCGCCCGTATCCACTACATATATAAAAATTATATTTTTATTTCTAATATAAAGATCGAATTTTTATCGCTACTTTATATATATAAAAATAACGTCTTTCCTTATGTAAAAATAAAGATTTCGCCTTTTCAATATTAAAGATTTCGCCTTTTCAATATTATTTAACCATCACATCATATAAAAATTATATTTTTAACCTTATGATAAAAATCATATTTTTATGCCGTTACTTTGCATGCAAAGATTATATTGCCACTTGTATATAAAAGACCATATTTTTATAATAATACTAGAAGGATAAAAATCGTATCTTTATCTTGATTTCATATGTATATATATATAAATCGAATTTTTCCTAATCTATATAGATAAAAATCATATTTTTACCTAACTACCTATATAAAAATCACATTTTTATATTCTCTAGTATATAAAAATTATATTTTTATTACTCTACCTTAATAAAAATCATATTTTTATTATTCTACATCAATAAAAATCCTATTTTTATTTCACCTTTCTTTATATATAAATATCGACTTTTATTGTTTTTAAAAATCAAACCTTTTATGTATTATATAAAATAAAAATCTATCCTTTACCATGAAAAAAAATCCAATATTTACCATCGAAAACCGTATTTTTATCAATGCTACCCATACATGAAAATCTTATTTAAATTAACATACATAGATAAAAATTATACTTTTACATAATTAAAAATCATATTTTCATACATAATTATATAAAAAGTGAAAAATCAGATTTTTATACTTTATTATATAATAAAAACTGAAAATAAATAAATGTAAATAAAATAAGGAAAAACTTACATTTCGAATCGGGAGTGGGGAAGATGGCGGCGACAGGTGGTCTGAGGGGAGGTACAGTGGCGATGGTGGGCCCTGCAGTCGGCGGTGGTGGTCAGGGCATGGGGTTGAGGGCTGAGTCGGGTTCAAATCGAGTTGGGGGGCTTGTGGTCTTTGCGTCGGGTTCGTACAGGTGAGGGAGGAGGGAGAAAATCGAGCGGAAGGAGGGGGCGGCGGCTCCCTGGACGCGGTGGCGGAGCTCCACCTGGGGCGGCGCGGTGAAGGTCACGATCGATCGTGGCTTTGTTGTTGTTTTCTTCTTTTTTTTCCTTTGATTTCATTCTGAAACGAACGGTGATTGGGGAGGTAATGGTAAAGAGGAGGAGAGAGAAAAGGAGTGGAGAGAATTTTATAATTTATTATTTTATTATTTTATTATTTTAACTTTAAAAAGTTGACTTTTCGTTTCGACCTCAAAATGAGGCCCACCGCCTGTCGTCCATAGCTAGTTAACCCCATTCCGAACACAATGGGATATGTATCGTAGGCAGATTTGATCATTCCAATCAGTTTCCGTCAAAATCAACATATAACTCTATATATTGAATTTGAACGCGCATTTCAATTTACTAGGGTCACATACTAACTCTAAAAATTCCAGAAAAATATTTTCCAGCTTCGTATTGACGATACGGTCCTAACAAAAATAATTTCGTCGTATTCTGAGACCGTTGGAAAAATAGCCATTTTCCAGTCGATCAACATCAACTGAAACTGGTCAAACGCGTTTTCCTTTGCCACGCACACATATTGATTCGAAAAATTATGAAATTTGGAATCTAGCAATAATTTGACATCGCGGATCCAACAAAAGTGGTTTCGTCGAAATCCGAGGTCGTTTGCAAAATTCTCATTTTTAAGGGCCTGAATTCCATAGCGACTATTCTGAAAATTCATTTGGCCATAACTTTTGATCACCCTTATGAAATTTTGATTTTTCGGTTCGTTGGAAAGATATTATCAAACAGATTTTATTATTTTTGGTTTCGTTAAATTCCGGTTTATTTTGCACCCGGTACATCCATTTGAAGTTTGAAATCGAATTATCTACCGCGCCATTTTCAATTTCTTTTATAATTTAAAATAAATATTTATATTCTAACGATGACGCGTATAAATATATTCGTTCGAATTATATTCAAAATAAATTTCTCATTGATATTATTTAAAATAATTCATTTTAAATGTTCAAACTTCGCTGAAATTGTCAAAATAAAAATTTTAAACTCGCTCAGAATTTCCGGGTTATTACAAAACGGGACCCACCGCCTATCGTCCCTAGCTAATTACCCCCATTCTGAATACAATGGGATATGTTGCGTAATCCAATTTGATCGTTTCGATTAGTTTTCTTCAAAATCCAAATATAACTCTATATATTGAATTTTAACGCAAATTTCAATTTACTGGGGTCACATACGGACCTTAAAAATTCCAGAAAAATTAATTCTAGCTTCGTATTGACGATATGGTCCTAACGAAACTAATTTCGTCAAATTTTGAGACCGTTTGAAAATTGGCCATTTTCCAGTCGATCAAAATCAACTAAAACTGGTCAAACGCATTTTCCTTTGCCACGCTCACATATTGATTCGAAAAATTACGAATTTTGGAATCTTGCAATAACTAGACATCACGGATCCAACAAAAGTGATTTCGTCGAAAACCGAGGTCGTTTGCAAAATTTCTATTTTTAAGGGCCAGAATTCCATAGCGACTATTCTGAATTTTCAACTGGACGTAACTTTTGAGTCCCGCTATGAAATTTTGTTTTTTAGATTCATTGGAAATATAATATCAATTAGATTCAAATATTTTTGGTTTCACTAAATCCGATTTATTTTGCACCCGGTATATTCATTTGAAATTTGAAATCGAATTATCGAACTACAGCGCCTTTTTCAATTCCTTTTATAATTATAAATAAATATTTATATTCTAACGACGATGTATATAAATATATACATTCTAATTTCATTCAAATTAAATTTGTCGTCGTTATTATTTAAAATAATTCATTTTAAATAATCAAAATTCGCTAAAATCACCAAAATAAAAATTTTAAATTGGCTCGGATTTCCGGGTTGTTACATTTATCATCCTATTTTTGGTTTACTAGCATTAGACGTTTGTTTATGGATGTCCAAAAAATATACTTTCGGCGTTACATGCTAGGTGTCCTAACTTGCTTTAGTTTCTTGAAGTGTAATAGCTCTATTCAATTGAATTTTAGCTGAATTGGGTTTGTTAGTCCATGTATATTATGTACATCAAATTTTAGCTGAATTGGAAAATTTAATTTTCCTTATTTATCTCAGCTTGGACAACAATAAAGGATTTAAAGAGATGCTTAAAGGTTCGCTAGTTTTTTCCTTTCCAAATGGTTCAAATTAAGATCTTAAAGGGGCGTAGTAAAACTATAGTATGTGTGGTATGCCCGGTGGTGCTTTGGAAAATATTATTCAACTCAAGAGTGTAGGATTTCGATGGGTTGAGGAAATATTCAACAAGGATATGTTCATAGGCTATGAAGACTTAATAACATTTAAAGAAGAGACGCTGAATGGTTTCAATTATATTATGATAGAAATAGTAATTTCCCGTTTCTGTCATCCAAAGGTCAGCTGGCATGTGTTTTATGAATAAGGCGTCATTAGGCTTTTTCTAATGGAGTAAATTATCTTTGGCACTATTATAATTCCAGATTCTTTTATTCCACGTATACTTAGGTATTATTACATGAATCGCAGCTTCATTTGGGTGTTATATTCTCTAAAGTCTTGGTGCGTCTCATCATTTTGAATCGCTTCTATATGGCATACTTTTTTCCCCTTAAACATCATTTGGAAACACTGCTATGTCTTTGAGATTTCTATTTCATGCTGTTTTTCAATTTTTGTAGGTGTTGGCTGTAGGATGAATCGTGGACTGTTGTTTGCGATTATGGAAGGGAGATGGACATAAGATTTGGGCAAAGGAGGACATAGCAACTTCAATAACTGTTTAATGAAACAGACAAATCATGATGAGTTCGGTTCAGTTATTATAATCGCTTGGCAAGAAGACGCTTCTTAATTTAGGTTGAGATAATTGTTGTTTGAAGATTGTTCTAAATTTTGTTAGAACAAGAAGCATTAAAACTAGCTCCAAACACGTATTCACGTGATGGAGTCTGTGTTTTATGGATCTTGGCCTACCATCCGCATCTTGGACTTGTATTTAGTTTTAGTATTTTGGCCGGACTTTTTAGTTTTTTGGGAAAAGGCAATTGTTATGGTAAGTTGATGAACGTTGTATTCATGCAAGTATGTTAGAAATTTGTAAATGTCATTCTGCTTGTTTTTGGTGGTTTTATGATAAAAAAATTAGTTATTGAATTGTTAAATATTTCCAAATTTGTATTATAGTATATAAGCTATAGTTGATTATTATTTTTATTTTTGAGTTTATTTTGGAATCATCAAAAATACTTGTAAAATATCAAATGATCACAACTGATATTAACAGTTATATGTGTCTTATAACAACTGTAAATAGCAATTGTGAAAAAACTTTTAACAAGCCCTAAAAACTGTTGTATAAAGGTCATTTACAACAGCAAAATTATTTTATAACTCTCATTAGCAATTGTAAAAGCAATCTTTTACAACCATCTAAAATAGTTGTAAAATATTATGCTCTATTACAACTGCGGATATAAAGACTGACGTATGCCAGTTGTAATAGGCCTATTAGAATTGTTTTTAACAGTTGCAAAGGGTATTTTTGTTGTAGTGAATAAAGATGTGCAATAATTAAGGTGTTAATGTATACCTAGAAAACCTGAAATCCATAAGCATCCATATTCGAAAAGTTTATCCATAAAAGAAGGTATCCGCATCTGGGAATTATTCATGTGGTTTTTATCAAGATTACAGTTTAAATATGTCTATTTCAATGCAATGAAAGATATTTTTATTGCACTATTAAGTTAGTGGTTTATATTATATGCACTTAAATGAATATTAACTATTCATAGTTATTTATTATTTTAATGTTTGCTTATTTTTAACATTTTATAGTAAATACGACTGAAAAAAATTACATTAAACAAAAATTACAATTCATGTTTCTTGGCTTTTCAGTAATCAACAGATGAAATAATTATCTGATATACATTCATATCCATGGATTTGAATTTCGATATCTGAAAATGATTTGGAATGCAAATATAAGTGTGACATTATGCGTACTCAAAAGTATCCGTTGACATGTCTTGTAATAATTTATTTAGTATAAACATCAGTTTTAATAATTTATTGTAAACAACTTAACATTATACCATGGTTTCATATAAATAATATATGTTTCATGAACTTTAACGGAATACACAATTGATCTAAAGTCACTATACAACTAATACAACAAGGTCATGAAACCAAATTGAAGCTGGATGACCTGACATCGGGTAAAAAGATGTATTTGAATTACTAACCCATGATTAAAGCATCACTATTATTTATATGCACTTTAGATGCTTAACTACTTCGTAAAACTAATAATATATTAGTAATTTATTGAAACATGTTTTCCTATCAATTCTTCTTGTCGTGGTTTACTAGAAAAATTTATAATTATTACCCTAAAAATTCCGAATGACTCTTTGTTTATGCATGGTTATTCATTGTATCTACTTATTAATTTTGATAACCTCTTATCAAAGCTATATATGTTTATGTGATACCTTATTTCCAACACATGGTAGGTTGAAGCTATTATGACCATTATTATCAAAAAGGAACACTTTGCTAGGTGCATGTCTATTTTTGTTGTGTATACCTTTGTATATACACGAATTCTATATAATTTAGTGTTACATTTGTAGACCATTGCTAATTGGTGAATTTGCAATTGCCTTAAGTTACCACCTTTTGGTTTACACTGGTAAATTATTGTACCATATTCTAGGAATGAAATTATTTGAATCTACGCACATGCCCACTGGGAAGACATGCATGTGTACTAGTACACATGAAGGTAAACCATCTTAATAAACTTCATTTACAAAAGAAGCACCAATGTAATAATTAATATGAAAATAAGTATAGCAAGAAAATTCATGCAACCGAAGTGAAGATGGCAATGGTTGAAACATGACTCAGCAATGCTCTAATATATCTAGTTCGGAAAAATAGAACAGTTTGAAAATTAACGTACCACAACTAGATTTAGGGTGATTTTGGGCAAAAAATACCACGGTAACGTCGCGAACGCGTCCTAGATGTTACTGGGCATTTTGCCTCGATTCTCCAACGGACCAAAATCGAGCTGGTGGGGTTCGACGCGCGTTTTTATAAACTAATTAATTTAATTAACTAATTTTTATTTTTAATTTTTTTTAAAATTAATAACTTGTGCAAATGAGATCCGTTTAATATGCGGTTTTTTGCATTGTGATTGTATCGAAGTGCTCTACGTGATGGAATTGTTTTGGACTGAATCAGAGTAACTTATAATTTTTCAGTTTATTTATTTATGTAATTAGTGATACATATTATTTATTATAAACAAATAATAAGTTAATTAACCATAATCTAATCAAATTAAAAAAAAATGGTCCACTTAAATAATCCATGTAAATGGTCCGCTTGAAGCCTCAAATGTATTTCCACCAGGGCCAGACTTTCCCTCAAGTGATAGAAGCAACTGCTTGGGCATCAAAATTTCAAAGGCACCAATTCATCATCCGCTTCTTCTACCCCAAAATAAAAAATATCATGATCCGCAGCTTTAGCAAAGCCATGAGTTAATCCAAATTAACCCATTGCGATTTGTGAAACTAAAAGCCCTTGTCGCTATTCCTCGACAACTTCTAATCTCGATTTTAATCTGAATTAAACAATTCGCTAAGCTCCTCCAACAGCGATGGAGATCCAAATCATGTTAAACCATTGGCGTACCGGTGCCACTGCCAGGTGAATAGGCAATCCAAACAGTGAAACAACAAACCTCAAAGAGTCTTCTTCTTCCTTCAAGTAATCGGTCATGGTTAGTAATTCAATAATCTAGATTTTGTTATAAATTTTACTTACTTTGTTTGAAACCAAATTACTTCAATTGAAATTGAATTGTTGTGTCGAAATCAATCTACTTTGTGTATAATCTAATTATTATTGTGCATCAGTCTATGTATATGATTGTTGGATAATCAAGTTACTACGTTTTTATTTATTGACTTCATAAAGTTTTGAACTAAGTTGTTGTAAAATTAAATTACTGTCTAAATTTAGTTCTGTAAACGAATTATTGTTCAAAAAAATCTGCTACTTTTTTTGTACAATCTGTAATCGAATTACTGTCTAACTTTACTTCTTCAATTATTGTTCAAAAGTTCAAAAAAATATGCTCAGTCTATACTCATCGTGTTGGATTGTGTTGATAACTATTTTGTACGAACAGTTCAAAAAAGAATTAATTATTAGATTACTCTCTATTTTTTTCCATAACCAATTAAAGATTTATCAAACAAAAATCAAATAGCATAAGTAATGTAAAACAAACAAATTTGACATCTCTTCACACTCACAGGTTTCAACTACATGCACATTTTCTTTCATGTCTCCATAGATTGTACAAAAATTGATAAAAACTCATTCACTTAGTTTAATCAAATAAATAATCTTTTTGCTAAAGAAAAACTATGTGTAAGAAATTCATATATAAGAGGGTTTTCAGACATAAAAGAAAATTGAGTTATAACAGAGTACTTCCTCAAATGTACTGGCCATCTCTAATTTATGAAGGGTAAAAACCATCATATTGCATTAAATAAAAATAATTGTTGTTAAATCCATAATTGTGAACAGAAGCTCCGAAATAAAAATTTGCATGTCAGATCACCATAATTTTTTCATCAAATTTCAAATTTACAAATCCATGATCTTAGGTTTATGTAGATACTACAAATGAGAGTGCCTAATAAGAATCTAATAGGTGACCTATCCAAAGATTGAATTTAAAATTATCTTAGCATAAAGGCTTGTGTATTTTGATATGCAATGTAGTCTTCATCTAAAAGTAAAATAGAAGTTAGTAAATTTATGCAGCTTAAAATTATCTAACACAAATCCTTGTGTATTATGATATGCAATGTAGCTTTTGTCAAAAAAAATTAGTAGTTTATGAATTTTTAATGGCTGGATAACATATAATTAGTCGATAAATAACTCTATTTTTTGTATAATAATCTTTAATATGTATTATTGTTCAACGTTAATTTGTTAGTGTTTAAAAATGTGTAAACAAGAATTTGGACACGCTAAAAGTGTTAGGAAAAGAAGGTTAGAGGAACTTAATAATTCACATAAAGCCGCTCTTAATAAAATTTTCACCAAAAGTAGTCTAGAATATGGTTCGAATTTGAATGTGGATAATACCCCTATTGCTAATGAGAATGATGATAACGACCATGATGATATTTTAATGCACAAACATGACAATGAAAGTATAAGCAAAGATGAAGCAAACATTGATTCATCAGCAGCTACAGAGAATGTTAGTGTGATTTTAAATGACCCTGATACATGGAAAAATATTGATCAAAATTTAACAAACTTGCTACTGAAAAGAGGTCCTTTCCGAGTAATAAAGAATAATCAATTCTGATTTTTGAAGAGATGTTGTTAATAGACATTTTTCTCCACATTAGTTGTCAGACATTTGCGTAACGAGGATAAACATGACAGAAAATGGTTGGTATATTCAAATTCACTTGATAAAGTATTTTTTTTTGTCGTAAGTTATTCACGAACCAAATGATGGCTAATTATCTTGCTACTGAAGGAATTAACGATTGGCGCAATATTAGTACTAAGTTGAAACAACATGAAAGTAGTAAAGATCATCTTTTGAATACGAGCAGTTGGATTGAGTTGATATTGAAAGTCAAAACAACCATATACCAGAGTGTATTAGATCAAATAAATAAAGAAAGAGAATGTTGGAAGAATGTATTAGTAAGAATAATTGCTATTGCAAAAACGCTTGCTACCAATAATTTAGCATTTGGTGGAACGAATGAAAGGATTTACAAAAAAAACTGGCCTTTTTGCAAATTAATTGAAATGATAGCATAATTTGATCCAGTAATGTAGGAACATGTTCGATGGGTTGAGAAAAAAGAAATTCACATACATTACCTTAGGTATAAAATTCAAAATGAGCTAATACTTACCTTAGTGAATGAAATTAAAAATTAAATTCTTTAGAAAATATAAAAAGCCAAGTATTTTTTAGTAATATTAGACTGCACTCCTAATATTAGTCGTGTTGAACAAATGTCTCTTGTAATAAGATGTGTTGCGATTTCAACTAATCCTGCAAAGGCGGAAGAATTTTTTCTTGAATTTTTGAAAGTAGATGATATCACGGGACTTGGACTTTTTAACAAGCTTAAAAATGTATTAGAAGATATTAATCTTGATATCTACGATATTAGAAGACAATTTATGATAATGGATCAAACATGAAAGAAAAAACAAAGGAATGCAACAAGGACTATTGGAGATCAATCCAAGAGATTTCTACACACCTTGTGGTTATCATAGTCTTAATCTTATGCTATGTGATATGGCTAAATCATGTCCGAAAGAACCAAACATTTTTGGAGTGATCTAATGGATATTTAGTATATTTTCTTCATTTACACAGAGATGGCAAGTTTTTAAAGATCATGTATCATGTTGTACGATTAAACCATTATCGGACACTCGTTGGGAAAGTCACAATGAAGCAATAAAATCTATATGATATCAAAGTGTGAAGTTATGAGATGCTCTAATTTTTTATCAAATAGCACCAAAGATTCTATAGCGAAGAGTGAAGTAAGAAGTCTTGTAACAAATGAGATTGAAAATTTTGAATTCTTATTCGGATTGTGCATTTAGTATGAAATTTTGGAAAATGTAAATGCTATTAGCAAAATTCTTCAAACTGAAGATATGCAAATTGATGTTGTTATTACCATATTACAATAGCTTATTGATTTTTTTTAAGATTTCAGAAACACGGGTTTTGATTCTACGATGGTTGATGCTAAAGAGATAGCCCAAAAGTTGGATGTAGAACCGATTTTTGTTCAAAAACAAATTATTCATAGAAAGAAACAATTCAATGAAGACTTAAATATTGAAGAACTAGTGCAAACACCAGAAAAATCTTTTCGAGTCAATTATGTTCTGCAAATTATGGATGAAGCTCATGTTTCGTTAATGGCCCGATTTGAACAATTTAAAGAATATGATGATAGATTCGGCTTTTAATTTGATTTAAAAAAAAATCACTTTTTTAGATGATGAGAAATTGAAGGGGAATTGTTTACAACTTGAGGAATCACTACACCATAGATTGCCTACTACAAAGAAAATCCAAGGTGTTGCCAACTAAAATATTGCCACAGCTATGCTAATTTTTGTGTATTGCAACGCACTCTCTAATGTGTTGCCATAGATATCAAATTGTGTTGTAGTAGCTATAGTTTTTTTTGGAAGCAAAAATGTGTGATCTTCAAAAAAGAAGAGAGCAAACATATATAATAAAAACAAGAATGTCACAAGATCCGACTACAGTACCAGAAAGAGACAATAACAAAAACACAACAAGGCTATACAAATGTAAAGGAAAGTAGATAGATGTGCTCCGGATAAACCACCGCATATCATACCTCAATATCGAGTTCCAGCAAGGCCACCACCCGATAGAGAATTATATCTACCCCAATACTAGCTAAACACAACAAAGTAGTAACAAACAAAATAAAAGAAAACAATCCCTAGAAACTCTTCAGAAAGAATACAAAAAAAACTCCAAAGCAAAAACTTCCACTAATCCAGACAGCTTCCAATAAGCTCCACAACTAAAATCTACAACCTGGAAAACAGAAAGAACCAAGGCAGATCATAAGTATCCAACACACATATATATGCAAAGGTATATGGGTATATACATAAAAAACAAAGAAGAAAAAAATGAAAAAAGAATTAACAACAAATGCGAAGCCTATTACATCTGAAATAACTATTGATTCTAATAAATAAACTTCTATTAAGTCTAACCTTGGTCAAAAAACTCTCCAAGCTTAATTTACCAAAAAACTTATAATGAGGGCATGACATCCAATCCAAGTAGAAATTAACAATCTTAATTATTAAATTATCAGAGGAAACCGAAATAGAATGAAAAAATCTCTGATTCCTCTCCAACCAAATGAACCAACTAATAATAGAAACTAAAGAATCTAACACATATCTCTGACTACAATCAACAACAGATCTACCACAAGACCAATAATCAACACAACTACTAAAAGAATTAAAACCACCAAAAGAAAAAATCCTCAAAACCATACTAAAAATATAATTGGCAATATTACAAGAGAAAAACAAGTGATCAACATCTTCATCCATAAGACTACAAAAAAAACAAATTACATCAAATAAAATAATATTCTTCTTCTTCAAAAGCACCACCGTATTAAGTTTCTTATGAGTAATCAACCACATAAGAAACTTAGCTTTAGGAGGAGAATTAGATTTCCAAAAGGGCTTAAAAGGGAACAAATAAATACCAGAGAAATTAATAAAATTATACATAGACTTAACAGTGAACACTAAACTCTTGTCAAAACCCCAACTAATGTCATCTCCATTCTCATCCAAATGATACAAATCTAATCTGACTTTAAGTAAGGCTAATTGCCTTAACATATCCCCTTCTGAAATATTATCAAAGGAAAACTCCTATGGGGGATCTAAATTCCATCTATAAACATCTCTAATTAAAGCATTCTTAAAGCAAAAATTGTTAAAAAGCTCACTAAATTCAAGTTTATGCGATAAACGAGAAATCCAAGTATCATGCCAAAAGAAAATAAGAATCCCCGAATGGATAGTCAACTTACAACCTAAATTAAAAAATCAAAACAATTCAAAACAGACTTCGAAAAATGAGATAATCTATTAAGCCAACTAAAACTAGAACTAATAAAAAACTCACCCCTAGAATATTAAAATTTGGACACAATAACCTTCCAGGTAGTCAACACTTCAGGGCATCTAAATCTCCATAACCATTTTGCTAACAAGGTAGAATTAAAGTTAAATAAATTAGTGATCCCCAGACCCCCATCCTTCTTGGGTTTACAACAAATCTCCCAATTGACTAAACATTTATAACCTCTACAAATAGGAATACCACTCCAAAGAAAATTACACCTAATTCTATCTATTTTCTCAATAACCCAATGAGGAAATCTGTAACACCGCACCTCCGCTAGGGTCACTCACAAAGGGAATGCACTAGGTTTGGTGAAGCATTATCGAGGTAAACATACACAGAAATATTACAAGACAGAACATATATAAAACAGCGGAAGTAGAACAAATTTCATTTACCTTATAAAACATGGTCTAAAAACTTTTACATCAGAATACATCAAAACCAGTCTTGTAATAATAAAGAAGCATAAAACCTTTTCATAAATTATTCCCCAAGCTAAATTGTAAAGTAGCCATAGCCAAGAAAAGTCCAAGCCATACAAGATGACCTTCAACAGAAGAAGTCCGAACTAACAACAGCATTTCCTCCCTAAAACCTGGGGGGGGACGGAAGACAAAGAGGCGAAAGAAAACGGGGTCAGTCATAAAGACTGGTAAGTCCTATCTACTTCCAACATAAAAACAGGTAATGGTAACATGACATGCATAAACTGAAAGTAAACATAAGGATGATGACAAGGTAGATAAGCTTTACCAAGATAACCGGATGAACTACTGTATCAAGACAAACTAAGGTATCATGATAAACTACGGTGTCAAGATAAATCAAGGTATCATGTCATCAGGTTTCTATCAAGTGAAGTATCTCAAGGTATCTATCATATATAATATCCCGAGGTTACTATCAAGTATATTTCTCATGGTTCTAACATGTATATTTGCTCTGCACCTCTCGTACTAGTATCCCTACCCGCGTCATGTGTTAACTATGAATGTCCCTTGCCCAAATGTCATGTAATGGTCCATGTCAACCTAATATATAGCATATGTAGGTTTCCCAACTCGAATGTTTCTTCCCATGTATAAGTTCCGTCCTTTGCCGTAGGCCGTACGGGCTTTCCCATGTCAATCTATACCACCTCAACGCAGTACCATTTTATCCTTGAAGTTGTTTTGGACTGCTACCCTTGATCTGATTATGTTTTCTTACTATGAGTTATCGCGTGTTCACTTAGGATTTATGCCACCTAGGACCACTAGGGATTATGCTACCTAATGAACGTTTCCGTGTCTTGGTTTGGGTTCAAGCCACCTAGGGCCACTAGGGATTATGCCACCCGTCAACCGCGCCCTTGATCCCGCATATGTATCGTGAATCGTTTTCCATGTTTAGACGCACATGTTCCTCAATGTGCCATCCGAGTTCCGTGCCAGGGCAAATCAAGAAATACGGAACTCGGTCGGGAGCTTTAAGTCGTCTGCTGATGCAGATATCAAGATCTGTTTTTGTACCCGTGGCTATGGTCCCACGTGACGCCTCCCTCAACTACTGAAAGGCAATCCAAGAAAAATCATGTATGAGAACCACATCTCGGCCCCACTATAGCCCCACTTCCCTATGGGCCAACCTCACCCATGACTCGATAGCAAGAACATGGTCTGTTGGGGGTTCTCTGCCTTTCCGTTCGTACACGTTTGACTAAAGATGGTAGGTAGTCGGCGACGTGCTATCCAGGTCAAAATCAAGTATCGTCGACAACACGCTAATCCATCCCAGACTTTAGGTCGCTCGCATAGCAACCAAGGCATACTCTTGGCTCTTCTACCGCAGACCTAAACAGTGTGAGGCCGGGTTTCATGGACCATCTGCCACCTCATAGAGGGATACCAAGAGTACCCTCACGTCCCCCGAAGCTACTGCTTCGTTACCCAGTTCGTTTGAGCCTTTATCTAAGTCAGATAATTTGCTCCTCCTCGTGTTTTAAGCGATGACCTACCGTACCGGGTTACTCATCTATTCACGAACTAGTCCCATGTCCTTGGCTAAGAATTATTACTTAGTTATACTTAACTAAGGTTTACCACTTAGCTTCATTTCCCCGTTACCCTTGATTAACTACGATTCTCTACCTAGTTCCTCTACTAGGGTTTTGCCTATTAGGTTAAGTGTTGTTATTCAGGTTCATGGCTTAGCCCGCCTATGAATCATGTCAAGATTGGCTAAGTATTCAAGTCCAAGACCTAGCCCTACAGTTTGGTTAAGTATTCCAAGAGGCTCATGACTTAACCCTATTCAATCATCAAGTCAATTTGGTTAAGTATTTTTTTATCTTAACCCTGTCAGGTTATCGTGTTAGATTGGTTAAGTACGGTTGCTTAACCTCATCAATCATCATGTAAAATTGATTAAGTATAAGTTATTTAACACCATTAAATTATCATGTTAAGTTGGTTAAGTATTGGTTACTTAACCACATTGAATTACCAAGTTTAGATTGGTTAAGTGTTTAACTTAACCCCATCGAATTACCGTGTTTAGATTGGTTAAGTGTAGGTTACCTAACCTCATCTAATTACCATGTTTAGATTAGCTAAGTGTAGGTTACTTAACCCCATCTAATTACCAAGTCAGATTAGTTAAGTGTAAATTACTTAACCCCATCCCCTAATCGTCTTATATGGATAAGTGTCATTAAGAAATCAAGCCCGGTCCCACTTAACCTACCCATTCGCGTCATATCGGTTAAGTGTCATTAGTCAAATTTACTTAACCTTATCATGTGGCATTAATTTAATTAATGCACTCTCAACCACTCACATTAGACCTAGTTGTGGTTACTAGTTAAGCCGGGCGGGTCCGAGTAGTTTTACACCACAACATAGTCTAACCTCGTGTCTTAAGCGCGACATGACCAACTTCTCACATTGGATCCTATTGTTTGTAGCCACTAGTTAAGCCGGGCGGGTACGGGTAGATTTATGCTACAAACTCAAACCAACCTCGAGTTGGCCACTTTCATGTTTGGTCTAGTGTCTTATTACACTTACAACCCACCCATGTCTAGTTCAAGTTCCATGTTCTCCCACGTGTCATGACCATATTTAAATGTATCATGAATGTCATGTTCTCATGTAAACCCCATGTCAAGTTTTCCCATGTCATACCCACGTTTTTCCTAAACTACCCAAACGTATTTCCAACCCAAGTGGAAGCGAGTCACATAGTAGGGTATTATGTCAACATATTGGCCACAAACATGCATAGTATCATAAGAGAATTTGGCCACAAACATGCATAGTTTCATAAGGGAATTTGGCCACAAACATGCATAGTATCATAAGTGAATTTGGCCACAAACATGCATGATACATAAGGGGTTTGGGTTCATTTACATGCATAAGCCCCAAAGTCAAGTCTTTGCCCATGTTTCACAAGTCAAGTGGTTCCCAAAGGTTCATGCTAACATTCCATAGATAAAGATTCAAACTTGCAAGGTATACTAGATTAAACATAACATGAATGGCATGATTAAGTAGCTACAACTTAGCCCAAGGTCATAGGATCAAGCAAAAGAGGCATGACAAGGTTCATATAGGCTAGCATACTTATATTTCATCTCATTTTATCCCATGTCACATTAGAACCACCGTTAGAATCTACAAGAAGCTAGAACTTACATAGCGAGGCTTAAAGGGTGCGCATGAATCGTTTTGACGATGAAAGGTGACTCCTTTGATGAAGAACCGTCATGAAATCGTCGTAGCAACGTTGATCGAGCCTCGATTTGGTGTAGCAAGCTCGCACCTTTCGATTCGGATCCGATTTGCATGCATAGTCTCTTGGAGTTGGAGATGGAGGCCATGATCACTTGGCATTGGGGCAGCACTTCATGGCATGAGTGATTTGTGAGGGCTTAGGGTAGGCTTAGGGGTCTTTTTATAGAGATTAGGAGTAGTTTAGGCTGTAGGATAAACCCTAGGATAGATCTGAACCCTCAAAAATCGTCACAAGCCTCCAAAACCGAGCCAAAACCAGAAGCAGGTGCACCAGGTCGCTGGTTCGACCAGGGGGGTCGACCCAGGGGTCGACACCCATGTCGACCCCTTGGAGAGGGGTCGACCCAGGGGTCGACACCCATGTCGACCCCCTGGAGGGGGGTCGACCCAGGGGTTGACACCCTGTGTGTCTTGCGGGAATTTTCCCGCCTTCTCGTTTTGGGCTGAATTCAAATCTGTTTTCAGATTTGAATTTTCGTGAAACTTCGCGAGGCCATATCTCGGTCATACGGACTCCGATTTACGAAATTTCGGACTCTATTTCACGTATTTTTCCAAGACGAACGCAATGGCGCAACCCGTTTATCCTGATTCAGAACTTATAATTTAATTCTGCCTTGATTCTTGTCTTAACACGTTGTTTAAAATTCGGGTTGTTACAAAATCGATGAACAGTCATCCAATAAATAGGAATAGCAGACAGTACTGAATTAACTAGAAGTAATATACCAGCCCTAGACAGAAATCTGTTATTCCAACTCGATAATCTATTATTGATCTTATCAATAATAACTAACCAATCATCCTTCTTAAGTTTCGAAGGCCTAATCTTAAAACCCAAATAAGCAAAAGGAAATTTCATAACAGAACAGTTCAAGGTCTCAGCAACCAGAGACTCAACATTATCACGATCATTAAGAACCATTAAAGAACTCTTATCAAAATTGATTCTGAGACCAGATAACACCTCAAAACAATAGAGAATGAACTTCAGAGCAATAATGTGCTTGGGTAAGTGAGAGGAAAATAATAATGTATCGTCTGCAAATTGGAGAATAAATAATTCATTATTAAATTCCTCATTCCCAATAGAACCTAAAACACCTAATCTAACAGCTCTCTTAATCATTCTAGTAAAAACATCAGCTGCTAAATTAAAGAGAAGAGGCGATAGGGGATCGCCTTGTCTAAGTCCTCTCTTAGATTGAATCTTCTTACCCACAACCCCATTAACAACAATATTAGAGCAACTAGACCTAAGCAAAAGCATGATCCAGTTAATCCAACGCATACTAAAACCCCTAGCAAGGCATAAATCACAAATAAAATCCCAATCAATAGAATCAAACGCCTTCTCGAAATCTGACTTCAAAATTGCACAGGTGAAATTATTCTTACAACAGACATTAATATACTCCTGAACAGAAGCCACTCCGTCCGTTATATTTCTACCCTTAATAAAGGCTATTTGGGAACAATCAATAAGATCGTTCATCTTACTACTTAGCCTATTAGCAAGGATTTTAGTAATAATCTTGATAGAACAATTAATTAAGGAAATAGGCCTAAAATCCTTATGAGAATTTGCACCCTCTCTCTTATGGATAAGGATAACATTAGCAAAATTAAAACTACCTAAGTATAAATCACCACTATAAAAATCATTAAAAAGGTTAATAATATCAAATTTCAGAACCTCCCAAAACTTCTTATAAAAAAGCACGGAAAAACCATTAGGACTAGGAGCTTTGTCACTAGGCATATCACAGATAGCGTTCCAGATCTCACGTTCAGAGAAAGGCCTGTCTAAATCTACTAACCCAACCCTAGAATCAGAAGGATAAATGTCATTCCATCTAACATCTATCCTTATTTTAACCCTCGCTCCAAAAATCTGCTTATAATATATAGTAAAAGCCTCATTTAATTCCCTCAAACAGTTACCTCCACATCATTTATAAAACAGAGTGAATAAAATTATCACGTCTCCTCTTATTAGCCACACTATGAAGGAACTTCGTGTTGTTATCCCCCTCCTTAATCCATTGAATTCTAGCTCTTTGCTTCCACATGATCTCTTCTTTTTCTGGAACCAACTTTAGATCATTCCTGAGGTTGCAAAGTCTATCTCTCTTATTAGAATTAAGAATCATGGACTCACTAATCTTATCTAAATCCAACAACTCACACATGATCTTATCTTTCCTAGTTCTAACACTACCAAAAATATAGTTATTCCAACGCTTAAGAAATTTTTTTGACTTACCAAGCTTCGCAGCAAAATTCTTCGCAGCATTGCGCCTATATAAATTATTAAAATAAAATAACGATTGCCACTTAACAGAAACAAGAATAATAAAACTAGAATCCAATAATCACATCTTCTCAAATTTGAAACTGTTACTAATAGAAAAATTCGAATCACATGAGAGGATGATGGGGCAATGATCAGAAAATAAAAAAGGCAAACCCACTCTACACATAGAAAATCTATCATCTACCTCTGAACTAATAAGAAATCTATCTAATAAAGCAAAAGAAGGATAATCTCTAACATTAGACCAAGTAAAAGACCTATTGCTGAGAGGAATCTCAATCAAATTATTGTCTAAAATGAAATCATTGAACTCCTCCATGTTAGAGAAATCACCTTCTCGAGGTGATCTCTCTCCCAAAAAAATAGTGACATTGAAATCACCCCGCACAATCCAAAGATTGGGGATAAGATCTCTGAACTCAGAACACTCAACCCACAAGAGCCTCCTGTATACTTTAGTATGAGGACCGCAAACATTAGAAATGTCTAACAAAGAATTATCAACAAGAGAGGCCAGAATGATGTGAAGAGAATATAATTTAGGAATTTCCTGAATGAGCCTAAACTGGTTATCCTTCCAACCAATCATAAGTCCCCCGGCACTACCATTGGCCGGAGGACAGGCCCAATTACAGTAAAGAGATCCACCTAACCTCAAATAAAAACTAAGGTCATGGTTCTCAATTTTAGTTTCCTGAAGTAAAACAATATCAACATGGTAATCTTTAAAAATGTCCTAACCTTAATACATTTTTTAGGGTCATTCAAACCCCTAATGTTCCAACTAACGATCCTCATCTACTTAACGAATGCACACACTCTAATTCCCTACTCCTAATATAATCAGCATCTAACTCAGCATCAGTAAAGATAAAAGCAGAATCATTAACCAGCTGGAATAACTGACTAGATGAAAGACTACTCAAAGCAAAAGGAGAATAATCGCTACCATAAATAGTAACCATACCTAAGCCCGAACTCGAAGTGCTACTACTAACATTCGAGTTCGGGAACTTACCATGTAAAGCTGAAGAATAGGATCTGATCCTAGCACTACGATGGACCAAACCTACATTAGGAGTATCTCTCTTGCGCCTTCCCCTCCTAGATGACGAAGAAGAAATAACCTCATCCGAAAACCTCTCACCACCAGCCTCTAGCGAATTATCATTAGCCAAACCATCTTGTTGGCCGCCAAGCATAAACAACGAAAGAGACCTTCCACTCTCCACTCTAAAGACACAAAACCTCGAAATCAGGCTCATAGAAAAAACTTCACTCCTGAAGCTTTATCAAACACCAGATTATGGTACCCATCAAACGAGACCGATACGCTGCAACCAACAGATCCTGAGAAATCCCCACCCACTAACACTTCAACAATACCCAATAAAGAATTCTCCAACTTGTTAAAACCACAACCACTAACAACTAAATCCGAACACACATCCCCAAGCCTACTATCATCCAACCCCAAACCAAGCTTAAGCCCCTTCTGACGCAATGAAACCGAATGAACAGAAGACGCCTTGCCTCGCTTCAGATCTCTACATCTCAATCTTTTCTTTAATCTCACCTGAAATCTACCTTTGTCGACACCGGAAGAAAAACCTACATCCCTCTTAGAATTCTCAGCCACAGCAAGCGGCAAGGAGTCCACCCCAAATGACAATGATTCCAACACCATATTAGAAGAAGCACAAAAATTCGTTGACCTTGAATCCTCACCATCCCCCAATACCCCCAGTAGACCAAGCTATTAGATAACCCCAAATCCTCAGCCACATTCCACACAATCCCTTCATCGTCAACAAAGGATGCAGAAGGAGATGTCTTAAAGTCATTAATAGAACCACAACCTCGCATATTCACCCAATCGATTCCGGTCATAACTTTTCTCTCACCGCCATTAACACCTAAATCTTCCTGCTTATCCAAACACAAACTAAAAAAGGATCTAATAACATAAGATCAAAAGCCTGCGAGTCCAAATTCTTCCCGGAAAAACCCATCAACTCATCTCCTAAATCCGTCTCCGACTGTAAGATAACCCCCAACTTTTCAGTACATTCCCATGCCCTCGAATGAATGACATCGCCTTTAGAACAAGACTGATACTCAAGAACAACATGATCAACATTAACCGCAAAATTTATAGCATTAAATGCAAGAGAATCTCATCCATCAACAGGAGACTCTTCCTCTTATACTTTGAGTACAATCCGGAGAATAACCTCATTAGCTTCAAGAAGTTCAAACAAAAGAAGAAAGCATGTTCTTTTCTCTCAAGAGGGCACGGTAACGGAGGGTAAACATTTTTTCTTGACTCCCTATCTTCCCTTTTATGCCATAACAAACCACCAACAACACCCTCGATGTGCCAACCCAACAACAATAATAGATATGCTCCCTCGCAATCCAGACCAGAAAAATCTGATTCATAAAAAGATATAAGGGAAATCAACTTCTGGCATATTCTCAAGCAGTTGAAGTGCATCAGTTCAAAAACGGATTTCCCTCTGAAAAAACAGGACAACCAATTTTCCGATGACCTAATCCTCCACAATAAAAACATCGTATCATGTTCAAGCACTCTCTCGCTTTGTGATTTGAATCCCCACAACTGAAACAATGAAGAACCCTAGAATTTCTCCTTCTAGAAAAGATAGGACACGAGAGAGAAATACCATTGGAAGCATATCTAGGGATTTGACGAGTTACTTAAGCAAAAGAACGCTGATTTACTAATCCTGATCTGGCTAGAGAGAAAGAATCAGACAAAGAAGGAAGATTGGGAGTCGCCACACGATTAAAGGAAGAAGAAGCATAAGAAACTGCCGCCATTTTCTTTAAAATGGCTCATTGTAGTAGCTATAGTTATAAACTAATAAGTTTAATTTTCCACGTCATCAATCTGCATCTATAAAAAGATGCATATCTATCCGTCAATTTACCTTTTAAAAACAACATCTGAAGTTGTCACTCACCAATCCGTTAAAATACTTCACCATCAATAGGAAGTCAACTTACGTTACTCATTGGAATCCTCATTCTCAATTTCTTTCATTCTCAACCCCAGATTTCCAATTCCAATCCAATTTTCCTTCACCTTGTAATCCCTAATTAAACCAACTTAAACCGTTCATAAAGACGGATAGTTATGGGTACTTACATATTTGCACAAAAAATAACAGAACTTTTCATTTCATTACCATAATATAACATCAGAGTTACAAGGAATACATCAAAGTACATTGATTTCACAGTGGAGGAGATACTAACTCAACGGAAGAATGCGAATGCTCCAAAACATATTACTCCAGCTAAAACCAGAATCCTGCTCTAACCAAATCCAAGGCTAACTCTGCAAACCAAACTACTAGGCTGCCCATATGAAATAATCGGCAACCAGAGTTTAGGTGTGGGAACAATAAACTCCAGGTCGGTCGTGGGACTGGTTGAGAACTCAAAACAATTGTTATTTAGGGTTCATTTTAAAGTTGGGTAAATCAACGGACCACGCCGCTAAAGCGGAATGGGTTTACTCCATATGAATTCCCATGCATAGAAATTCGTAATGACTTTTGAAAAATGAAACTACCATAAGGTCTCGTGGCACACACATAATGAAAATGCACACATGGATGAGGTTTCTCCTTATGATAGTTAAAAATGCTTGATACATGAAAATCCTTTGATATAATCATTAGTGCATAGTGTGAAAACAATTCCACAAATAAATGTTTTAATCCTAGCCAGCATAATGCCCCATCCCATTATGCTGACGTAATCCTGTCAGTAGCAGGCTGTACAACTAAAATCGTATGGTTTCACAGTGGAAAATGAATTTCCAATAAACGATCAGGCAAAGGAACTTCCTTACCGAACCGATGCGTATGCCTCTAGAGGGATGCCCCGAGAACCAAATCGGGCTCTCTGCCAACACCATGCCGGGTTACCCCTTAACTGGATAACTTAGAGCATGCCGGAGTATATCACTTCCTGGTCGTTACCAAACTTTAAATAGAGCGCTCGCAACATCAACATCCATATAAATAGAAGTTATCCACATAGGTTAATACCTGTGCTCCATACCATAGTACACCTTTTATCTAGAAGGAAATGACTACCTTTAACCTCGCTACATCTTTCCTGTTTTAGACATTTACCGGGTTGTGAGGCTTGTCGAGGTCACGATATACACAAAGCTACGCTTTAACAAGCCATGTTTCGATCGTCCATAGCACATCACATAACCTAAGTATGCCACATTGTTCATCCACAACGCATCACTGATTTACATCAATATATAACCTCTAATCTCATACATCTTAGAGAAGGGTCTTAAGAAAGAGAATAAATTCTCCGCCACCAATAGGATATATATTCAACAGAGATCAGTGCTATGCAGTCAATTACAATGTCAAACACATAATCCATATATGTCTGTTCCGGGTCTGAATGAAACAACAATCTGGAATTCTCCAAATATATTCAGACCTCATGCCACTTATAACCTCGTGTCGGGTGGCCTACTCGAGACATCAACAATCAGTCCAAACAATTCAAAGAATCTAGGTCTTCATTCGTCGATTTCCATGTCTTGAATTGCTCCATAACGTCATATTATTACTTGGAATGTTTTTCGAACATATATTCGATCCCATTGTTTCCAAATAATAAGCGCAATTAAAAACACAATTATGGAACATACAGGCTTTCTACCAATCTCATTCCATCTTGAATTTTGTTAAATTAAACAACTTCATTCTCAAATTATAACAAAATCCATTTTTAACCTTTCTCTTTAAAAACACATCCCTTAAATCAAAGATAATTTAGCCTCAAAGTCTTAATTAATTTTCCATTTGATAATTCATTATCAAAATCCCAGTTTTCTTTGAAAACCATTACCCCACATTTCAACCCGAGTTTCCAATTAAATTGGTTTTCCGAACATTCAATTTTGTAATCTATACTAAAGATTATACTTCCTTCCCAATTTCTTATTTTTACTTTCCTCAAATCAAAGATTTGGTTAAATCCCCAAACTACGATATGATTTTCCATAACTCATTCTCATTGGGTTTCAAGAATGATATTATTAAAGATATGATTCACGGTAAAACCCTAATCAATCGATATTGAACATAGGTTACATAGAAAATGTACCTACTTATATTAGATATCAATTTTCATAATCAACGAATACTATAAGTGGAATAATGATATAATAATAATATCCTCCAAATTCCTCAAATAGTATACGTTTACACCACAGAATTTCATACGAAATATATGAAGATTATTTCTATCCATCTTATCCCAATCAACTTAGGAAACTCGTATCTTAATTAAAAGATTTATTCAATTGTTTGACATTAGATCTGGATAGAAATTTCATCAACTTATCCTCAATATTGATCTCTGTATCCAACTCACACTATAAGCGAAATAATGGTGAACTTCCTTTTAAATTCCTCAAATAGTAAGAGTCATCTTCTACTGAATTAATATCAAACATCGGAAGATTTATCTCCAAGCACATCCAAAAACTGGAAACTCGTTTTAATATTAAATAAATCAATTTAAATTCCATATAAAATATTTTCAATACTTTTGAACCTTTGAAAACATTCCACAAATCATTCAAAAATGATTACTTATAGTTTGGAAATAGTTTGCGGATTAAAAACTTCAAAATAGAATGTTTCCGAAGAAAGCGTTACAAAAGTGTTTTCAAAAGAGTTACAAAACAGTTATCTTTATTACTTTGATCAAAGTATTGTTTATCTTAGTCAAAACTTAAACTTTACAATTCAAAACATTTTTACATAATTTATAATGATTTTACCATTTTTTCCATATTTTTAGAAACATTTAAAAATTGTTGTTTGTGGTTATGGTCGATAACTTCTCTTACAGCGACCATTACCCGAAATGGGTTTAAACATAACTCAAAAATTATAACCCGAAATTTAAATCCGTTTTCACTCATTTAAAAGCTCTTGTTAATATAAATCAATTGTTTTTCGTTTCTTGGAAATCCGATTTAGATTGCAAAAGTTATAAGCATTTAAAGTTTGTAACTAAAATACGCAAATTGCCATTGTGCGACAAGCTCTATTTTGACCAAAATAAAAATTATTCTTTAGTACTTCAAAATACCTTAAAAAACATTATATACTCATGTAATTCATTTAAAACCATTTAAAGTAATTTACATTGACTTTCCAAAATATTTTAGGTTCAAAATTCAACTTTTATTTTTTTACTCATCAAATTCCAATTCATTTCTAAATTCAAATAATTTCAAATTAACCATTTCATTCATCGGATCAGTTAGGGATAGCCAAGGAGAGCAGGAAACTATATTTTGCAAAGCCAAGCCTAGACACTATCCTCTCTGTCATCCTAGAATGTTCCGTTTAATCTTTATTCATTTAAAGAACTTTATCCACATATATGAATTCATACATATGGTCTTTCCTAATTATTAACCTTTAATTTCAATAATAATATTGTTTCTAATTACGAAGGAGATTTATTGATCACCAATGTGATACCATAATTTTTGTGTCATAGTGTGTGCAAAACAACATTAACAAACATTATAAACATCCACAGCAACCGTCATTAACATGATTAAATAATCATAATTGTGCACAAACGTTATAACACTAATGCTTAATAGTGTGTGTTCTAAACAATGCATCCATCATCCATCACAACAATCATCAAGCATCATTAACCACTAATAATCCATCACTATATTTAAATTAGTCTAACTACTAATTAAATATATTAACCGTGGTTAAAGAGTTCTCACCTAACAGCTTTCCAAATCTTCACGGTAGGCGAGCCTCGCTAAGCGAACCGTCAGACAGTATTTCGGCACAACGTCTTCTCCACCAAAATATATACTATATAATATACACTAATCTTTCTCTCTCTTTATATTATAAGAGGAGGAGGAGGAGGATGAATACGAACTTTGGCAAGATGGCGACGGAAAAGAGGAAGACTTATGCCATGGAAACCATCGCAATAAGCTTTAAGAAGAAGGTGGAAAGGAGGAAATGGAATGGAACGATAAGAAAATGGAGAAAAGGCCTCCTTATATAGGAACTGAGAGTTAAGGAGGTAATGACACCTAAAGGGGCAAGTGGAAGGCATACATGGAAGGAGGCATGCAAAAATACAAGTGTAAGGACACCTGTCTTAAGGAGAGAAGGTGAAAGGACATGTTACTTCCCTGTAAAGGAAAGATCAGATACTTTGAGAACAACACACAAATGAACACAGACGGAAGATCATTTCATTGCTATTACAACAATTCCATCAGATACAAGAATATACAGAGTATAAATGAATAAATTACATTCGATAAATATCAGAGATTACAATAAATTACATAGCAGCGGAAAAACAATATAAAACACAACTGAAAGTAATGCACGGATACAGACCTTTCCGAGCATCGTTCCAGCTGTAAATCAGGATCCTGTGAATATAAATCTGTAAAACCAAAACTACTAGCTGCCCATGTCGAAAATAGGGGCACCCAGAGTTTAGGTTAAAACAATAAACTCTAGGTCAGTCATGTGACTGGTGTGAGAACTAAAACAGGTATTTAAAACTTTACTTTAGAAGAGAGTAATTCAAGGGACTACGCCGTATAACACGGAACGAGTTTCCTCCCAAGAATACCAGTGCATAGAATAAACCGCGCAATGCTTTTTCTAAAAATGAAGCTATTATAAGACCCAGGTCCCATCACACAATGCAACGCAAGCCTGAGGATAGGGTTTACCCTTATAATAGCCAAACATGCTTGGTACATTTTAAAAACAAATCATTTGATACTATTTTAGGTGTATAGTGTCAAAACAATTTCAATCATAAATATCAATCATAGACGGCATGGGTACCATCTATCATGTTGCCATACTAGGCTCTACAAATAAAACCGAAGTATCTCGTATTGGAAATTGGTTTTCCGTCATGAGTCGAGGCAAGGGGAAAGCTCCTCTCCGCTTCGAGACACTCTAGCAAATGCCTCGGGACTACACACTCTGGGTAACCCCTGGATGCTTCAGGGTCGGTCCTCTCTTACGTTTGAGGATTACTTATTCCTGAACACACGTTTCCCGGTCCTTACAGACCTAAAATCGAGGCGCCTCATCCAACAACCACATAGGTGAAAAGTATATAAATGTCAGGGCTGGTAAGTCACTAACACCACCAAAGCTAGAAAGAAACGTCGTGCTCTCCCTGCAGCCCTTATCCCGTTTTTAACTCATACCGAGGTGTGAGACTCGCGAATTCACGTTATACACAAAGCTACGCCACAAAGCCAGTGCTTTGATCATCAACCACAAGACTTTGCATTTCAACAGAAGCCTTGATCCATGCAACACAGCGTGCCACACAGGCAGTTCATGCCATGCGATTGATATCTATCGATATATAACCTCTAAGCTCGTATGTCTCAGAGAAGGGCGTTAAGCAAGAGAATAAATTCTCCACCGCCAAATAGATATATATTTAACATAAATCAATCAACACAGAATAAAATCCAATGTTATACACACAATCCATTTACAACTTCGTTCTGGGTCTGAACGAAACCGGAGGCACATTCCTCGCATATCCATCGATCTCCAAGTACGTCTGGACAACCACCAACTGATTCCCTAATCTTGGGTGTACAGCCCAATCAAGATCATTAGTAATCACCCAAACGATGTGAAGACTTCCGGTGTTCAACCACCGTCATCATCTTCGACTTATCGTCGAATCGATTATTCAGAATGGGTATAAACCCGGCCTTTCCGAACAACCCGCGTATATTAAAAAACAAATGTTACACAAACACAACATACGCCTCATTCCAATTCATTAGTCATTAATCGTAAATCAGTAAGAAAGCAATTTCCCAAATATTAACCCCGAAGGCCGAAACCAACATCAGATCAATATCCAGGAAACCATTCTTCTGAACTAACCTACAGCTAGTTTCTAAATTTCATATTCTTAGGGAAAGGTTCCCATTAATTTTATCCAAGATAAATTCATTAAAATTTGTTCTTTAATCTTCCATTGGATGTCATATCAAACCAAATTTTGGTTTTCCAAACTAGTCTAGATTAGCAAACCACACTGAAGTAATTATTTATTTTATTTCCCAATCCCAACCTATTCCTCCCATGAAGCAAAATTGGTAATACTCCATATCTAATACCGCGGTGTTATCGGTAAAATTAATTACCATTTCACGTTCAAATCTAATTAAAGATTTGACTATCGTTTTGGAGCAAAACTTGTAATACTCCATTCTCGCTCCCTTTCCAAATTGGATAATTTGGATTATCAATTCTCATTTCAATCTAATTGCAGATTCATTAAAACTCCTTTTACTGGGTTAAAGAACTAATGTCATTTAAAACACAGTTCACTAGAAACCCAAATCACATTCTATTTATTATCGGGTTAAAGAACTAGTGTTATTTAAAACACAGTTCACGATAAACCCATGAATCAATTCTATTTAAACCCATTTCAAATCCAATTTATTTATTTAAAAATAAATGGGTTTTAATTTCAGTTCAAAACTAGTTCATTTCGATAAAAATCTATTTTTATCTTTTCAACTATGGAGTTTTTCATCCCAATTTTTCCCAAATCAATTCTTATGATTTTACACAAATTATTACTATTTTTAATAATTTTATCAAGGCCGGTACAGTCGATTTCCATCAACGGCCATCGAACTGCACTTACAACGACCTTTTCCAAATTTGATTTGGACGTATCTCCAAATCCAACCGTTAGATTTCAAATTTTTAATATTCGTTAGAACGCTCTTATCGATACGAACCCAACGATTCCGATTTTAGGAGAATCCGACGGTCGGATCTCCCGTAATGTCCATTCGAAGTCGATGGTCGAAATTCACGAACTGCCGCAGCGCGGCGCGTTCTATTCAGGCCATTATATATATATAATATATATATATATATATATATTATATATATTTCGTCGATTTCTATTTAAAATGAATTTTATAAATAGTTTTAAATTCATTTCAAAACAATTTCAACTTCCATTTCAAATTCAAATCAAAATTGATTTTTTTTCTTATAAATTTGTTTCAATTCAATTCAAATTTCAATTCAATTTGAATTCATTTCAAATCGATTTTTATTCTATTTCAATTCGTTCTCAATTCAAGTCGAATTCGTTTTATATTCAATTCAATTCGAATTTGTTTTCTATCCAATTCAATTCAAATTCGTTTTCTATTCGATTCAATTCAAATTGGTTTTCTATTCGATTCAATTCAAATTCGTTTTCTATTCGATTCAATTCAAATTGGTTTTCTATTCGATTCAATTCAAATTGGTTTTCTATTCGATTCAATTCAAATTGGTTGTCTATTCGATTCAATTCAAACTGGTTTTCTATTCGATTAAATTCAAATTGGTTTTCTATTCGATTCAATTCAAATTGGTTTTCTATTCGATTCAATTAAAATTGGTTTTCTATTCGATTCAATTCAAATTGGTTTTCTATTCGATTCAATTCAAATTCGTTTTCTATTCGATTCAATTCAAATTGGTTTCTATTCGATTCAATTCAAATTGGTTTTCTATTCGATCCAATTCAAATTGGATTTCTATTCGATTCAATTCAAATTGGTTTTCTGTTCGATTCAATTCAAATTTAAAAACGAATATAATCGATATAAATGTCGTTCGCATCAAAATAGCGCATCTCTAATCAATACGGCTTTATATATTTCAATAATTCCATTATTCTATTCAACAAATGAATCTATTTTTTTGTCAACGCATGACTAATCTCAACGAATGAGTACTGTCCACGTATGACTAATTTTGTTATTTAATATATTTTATAAAATTTATGGTATCTATCGTTTGATTTAAATCGGACTCCAACCGTAAATTAGTAAGAGAACGATTCCCTAAATATTAACCCCGAAGGCCGAAACCAACATCAGATCAATATCCAGGAGACCACTCATCTTATCTACTTTCCAGCTAATTTCTAATTTCATATATGATAAAGATGTAAATTTTATTGTTAAAATATTTCGTTCAACACATGACCAATCTCAATGGATGAGTACTGTCAACACATGAACCTTTATTTTATAACATTCTTTATTTTCTAAATTAGAATGAGGCCCAATCAATCACCATATAAAGCTAATTATATGGATTCCATACAACACATGTATATAATAGCAACGATAAATAATCAATCATCATCCAAAGTGCACTACACTGTATAAGCATCAAATATAGATATCTAACGCTTATAATAGCCTGTCAATCAATCGATCGACGTACAACTAATTATTGGGACTAGTGTATGTCGTATTTTATCCCAATACCCGTGTGGGGTTTCAAACAATCAAACACAGATTTTATCTGTGCAGTTGGGCGATGTGTAAAATTTATCGTCCCAATCAATGTCTTTCAAATAGGTGTACATAAACAAACCGTCTGGTTTGTAAATGAATATTTATTTATTCGCATTCACATTAAAAATTATATTTTTAACGACCAAACTTTTTTATTCGATCTATGAATATTATATTCGTTTCATTTATCAAATAAAATGATATCTTTATTTTTCTAACTTATTTTAGAAAATTTCGGCGGCATAACGGCACGATACTAGAAACGGGACAACGCCTAGCCTTATCCCCGGTCTAGTGATGGCCCACGCCATTCACATATCAATCAAATCCATTCCATTTCACCCACAATTCAAATCAAATAATCTAACCAACTACACAACCAAATAAACAAGTCCAGGGTCCGAGCCGATCCAATTTTGATTCCTGAGCTTCAAAGTTTTTCCAAGCCCAAGGCAAGGCTATGCCCCCGATCCGATCCCAATGAATGCGCCCGAACCGAACCGGAGCGCAGTCCATCTTAAGGCATAAAAACTCGTTTAACTGGCCCAATCAACTCTTGGCATAATCTTCAAATTAATGGACAGTTAGGATAGTGCCTCGCGAATATAATTGGACATCAGGAACTGCCTTGACCCTTATTACTTTGCCAAACTTTTGCGTCGCACTTTTAAATATTAACTTTATACATTTCGCATACACTCTCTACACTTTAGTTTGCACACATGCACGGGGGAATACAGGCTAATTTACTCTAACTTATGCTATTGCTTCTTCAATAGTTTTATGACCATGAGACCCAGACGCTCTTCTAGACTTGCTGAGAAGAAGGAGGCCCCGTAGACATCCAACAAAGTTGCTCTCGAGGACATATCCTCTCCCTCGGATCTAGAATGGAATGATGAGGGTTCAGATTACGATGTTGGAAATCGCGAAAGTGACAATGTGTCTTCGGAGAGTGGAGTTTCTGTAGGTTGTGAAGAAGAAGGAGGAATTGGTGACGACCGAGCTCCTGATGAATTTGAATATGCCGTCATATTGGAATCACCCCAAGATTCTGTTGAATCGACACTTGACAATGACAGACTTATACGAATTTGTTTAAAATACGGGATACTAAAAAGGGACACCCTGGTGCCTTCGAGAACTGACCGTCCCTACAGCCCTCCTGGAGGGTATATGGCAATTACACGGTTGATGTGCATGGTCGGCGCTATCCCTCCATTTTCTCCTTTCATCGTCGATTTTCTAAGACAAATGCGGATTGCCCCCATGCAGCTGCACCCCAATTCTTATGCTTACTTGTACACCTTATATGTTGCGTACCGTGAGATCTTAGGCTTAGAGCTCACTTTCGACGACGTTCATTTCTTCTACAACTTCAAGCATTGGACTCGAGAGACTCCTTCTTTCTGCTACTTTGAGTCTTTCCCTAAGAGGAAAATAATTCCAGCGTCATTCAGTAGTAAAGATGGAGATTCCAGGCTGGAATGGTTTTATGTGAAGCGAAAACCAGGGTGTGATAGGAGGTGGACGAAATCAAGTAAAGCAGTGGTTTTCTAAATCTCGACTCTATACATTCAAGTCATCGCCATAACTCGTTTTTCTTTTTGTTTGTAGTAGATAACCCAAAACAAATATCAGACAAAGTATTCTTTGACCGGAGGCACCAGCTCCTTAATGGCGATCAGAAGTTTTAGACTATTGATGAAGTCCTTAAGGACGAATATCTTCATTTTCATGGGTTGCTATCTGTTACTCGTAGCATTGGTCACGGGACGGCTCCATATGTTTATATTCCCCCCATGGACGTAATCCCTGAAACGGGCGAAAGTTCGAGAGCTCCTACAGTGCCTCTTCAAGCTTCACCCTCTCCTTCTTCTACCCAAGATGATGAATTGGCTAACATGGCCGAAAAGTATCGCGAAGGGTATACTGTTCCCGAGGCCGCCATTTCTCCGGAAAGGTCGACGTCTTCCCAAGAGTATCCAATTAAGTTTCTGAGGGAGATGTTCCTAGCACTGATGACCCATTGTTTCAGGGTTTGGGGGATCTCCCCTTACCTGAAACCATTTACACTTCAGAGGATTTTAGGAAGAATCCTTTAGTTTTCACTTCTTCCGAAGAAACCACTCCTGCTAAGGCCAAAGAGCCCGCCCGTACTAGTCTAGCTTCGGACTCGGGTTGGTTGGGGGGAGAAACACCACTTAGGACACACTTTTCACAATAGCATTACCACTCATTGCATCTTTCTATTTATGAAACTATTGATTCTAAATTTCGTTTGTCTTATTATGCAGGCATGATGTCCCGATCTTACTATGATATCAGGAAACTCCGCCGCAGTATGTCTAATCCACCTTACGATACTGAGTATGATCGCCGCGACGATCGCAGTAGGGAGGAGAGAAGGCCCTATGAACCCTATCGCTCTCAAACCTTGCATTCTCGCTCTCCTGTTCGGACGGACCCAGAGAAATATAAAGGTTACCAAGGTCGTCGGGAAGAGGGCAGGTCGCAATCGAAATACTCAACCTCTTCTCAAGAAAAGCGCAGCAGGGAGAGGAGTCCGCCAAAAGATACTGAGTCGCAAAGCAAACGCAAGGTCTCAGCTAAACGGCCTAGAACAGATAAAGAGGCTATTGAATCCTCCATGCACAGGCATACTGAGCTGACAATCCCCGCCCCTCCACCACTAGATGATGAAACTGCAGTTAAGCGGGCGTATCTGGAGGAGCAATTTCCCGAACATTACTTCAAAAATCTGACTTTTTTACCTGCTTTGGAGCCTATTTCTTCAAGGTGGGCAGATGAGGCCAAAGCGAAGATAGACGCGGTCGAGAGACAGTATTCTGAAATGTTCAAGTATTCACGCAACCTTTCCAGAATTATCCGCACTTTAATAACGAATGCTGACTCGATGCAAAAAACCGTTGAAGATGATGCGAAGGCCTTAAAGAATCTAGGTAAAGATTTGGAGGACACACAGGCCCAGCTTGCTGTTGCTCAAAGGGACGCTACTAACTTCAAACAATAATTTGAAGATATGCAAAAACGTTACCATGATTTGCTCGAATCCCATACCCAAGAGCGTTCTGAGTTAAAAAAGCAAGCTGAAGATGCTAAGTCAGATGCTGCTAAAACGCGCCTTGCTTATGCTGATCTTGAATAGAAAAATGCTGAGTTAGCACGGAGGAATGCTGAACTAGAAAAGAAAATTGCTGACTTGGCTTCTAAGCTAATGGAGGCGGAGAACAGAGCTGCCCTGGCGGAGTGTAACGTCGAATGTGCTATCAAATCCGCTGAGGAGGCCCGCAAACATTTGTCAGAGGCTGAGGGAGAGATTCAGGGTTTCAGCGAATTAATGATTGAATTCTTTGCGCATATCATCCGTCGCCGGAACATTTCTTGGATTGAAGATTATCCATCTACTCTAGTCCAAGTATGGAGTCAAATCGTTGAGTAGGAGAAAGTGGAGCTCAAAGTTGATGCCATTGACGAGGACAAGCTGATGGAGAAATATTTAAGGGATGATGAGCCAGAATGCCTAGCTGAAGGGCGCCGCCTCATTGCTGCTGCTATGGATGAAGAGAGGCAGAGGACTAAGCAAAAGAACATTCTCGAGGCTGGTTCCTCTCCTACTGCCCCCGCAACATCTGAAGTAGAGGGATATGATCCTGAAAACTCGGGGATCCCTTGAACAACTCTGTTATCCCCTATTCCCGAAACGGCATCGGAGACAGCAGTTACCCCAGCCGAGAAGTCTTCGGAAGGTATCTCTACATTTTCACCTCAATTCGTCAAGGCTATTTCTACCTTTCTCCACGTGATTGAGAAATCGATGAAAAACCCATTATTTTCTCCTGAGTTGATAAATGTTGCTTCTCACTCTGTAGGTATTGAGCCGTCCGGGAAGACAGATGTGTCCCAGGGAACCGCCTTTGAGGCGGAGCCTACGGAGAAGGCAAAAGGGGGAAAGGACAAGGCTGCTCCCATAGATTTGGGAGAAGGAAGCGAACCATCTAAGGATGACACTCCTCGTGATGACGAAATGATAGATGCCTTAAAGGATGATTACGGTGACGGAGGACATGAGGAAGATCCGGAGGTGGCAATAGTCGGGGAGTCGAAAAGCGCAGATGATGTTACTTTGGCTGCACTGAAAGCTGACCAAGATAAACGCTTGCAGTTAAAAGCTGAAGACTTAGACCCTGAAAGCCTCAAGCCCCTCACAGTTGTGGATGCGGGATCAAGGTTAGTTGTTAAGCTTTCAACTAGATCTATTACTGAGGAACTCGCTAAAAAGTCTTCTCTTGATTCCAGCGCTCCGCCCTCCGGGAAGAAGTCAACTGATTCCAGCACAACAACTTCAGGAAAGAAAAAATCAAAGCGCATCTTGACGGAGGCCGAGACAGAAGCGAAGGATGCGGAGAAAGCCGCCAATAAGTCCAAGCCTCCCTCGAAGTCTAAATAGTGGGTTGTCTTGCGTTATTTTAGCATTTGGTTGACCAATAATTGTTGCTATAAGGGTGGCCCTTGCACCTTCTTTTTGACTGTTTTCCTGTACAGATTCATTCATTTGTAAATAAAAAATAATTCATTTTCTGCAATATCTGTTAGTCATTAGTTTTGCACTTATGTAAGTGTTAGCCTACTTTGTGAACTAGGCAACACAAAGTCAAGATGTCAAGCATTGAAGAGCATTTCTAATTAGAAGACTTCGGTTCGGATCGGTAAGACCATCACTACTTAGATCGGAGAAGACAATACAGCCTAGATCGGACAGCTGCAATCATTCGGGTCGGGTCAAAACAACGTATCGGTCCGGATCAGATAAAGTCTTCTGTTCAGATCGGTGAACTATTGCTGTTGAAAACAGAGAGCACATGTTCGGATCGGAGGGATGTCTGCTTCAAGATGGATCGGAAAGCCACCCAATTGCTACAGAGATAGGTCGGAGCAGAGCAGAATAAGGAGAAGAGAGAACTGTCACCAAGTCAATCCGGGTCGGATCGGTTATCCCGATCCGAACCCCTTGTGCATATCCTTCCGACCCGAACCCATTTTCCATATCGTTCCCCTGCATAAGCGCCTGGTTATCCGAATCGGCTATGACCTGTTCCTGCCCATAACGTCCATTACTTTGATGCGTTGTCAACACAATAATCAATCCGAACCCGAGGCTAATGGGATGTATGACACGTGGCTCCGATCCGGATCGGGTTTTGAGCAAATTCACACCTATAAATACCCGGTCTGGAGACAAAGAAAAGGGTCTTTTTCTGGCATTTTGAGAATTCAACCACCTTCATAATCCGAACTCCAGCACTCCCGGAGAATCCAAATCTTTTTTCATTATTTGTTTTAGTCAATTGAGTGACTATAAGTGAGTTGTGAGAGGAATCAAGTGAATATTTCATTGTATTTGCAACTGAATCATCGAATATAGTAAAAGACAAGTGGACGTAGGCATTTCTTCGCCGAACCACTATAAATCTTGTGTGTTCATTTATATTTTTGATCTCGTTTCATTTTGCTTTTAATCAATTTGGGTGTTAGAACCACTTTTTGGTCTAACATTTTGGTGCTTTCACTGAGAACTCATCTGAATTCTTTGTTTTTCGGGATTATCGTTCTACTTTTTGGACCGTTGAGTTCAAAGAAGTTAATCCTCAAATCTCAACACCCTTGGATATTTGTTGAAGTGATTGTCGAAGAATTATGGCCAAAGGAAAAGGCAAAGAAATCCAATCTGTTCGAGGAAATGGAGCTGGCGAAGATCAGCAAAATACGGTTGTGACAAGGTCTCGTGGGCAGAGTTCAGCAGCGGGACGGACTGATGCAGGAAACCCGAACCGCCATCATGGGGAAAGCTCCGATCCGATCCGGGTAGGAGATTCTGAAGCAGTGCATTCCCCCAACCTGAACCGACCCGAGCAGCTTGCCACGTACCGACCCGACCAGGCTCCCCAGCTCCGAACCGACCCGACCTCCTATATCCGATCCGATCCGACTCTTGGTGATGTTGGAACTTCTACTCGAGTCCCTGCAAATGCTCCGATTCCAGCCGCCAGGGTCAATGATCAAGTCAATCCATCTACGCCCATTACTCAAGGAGATTTCTCGCGCCTACTTGATATGCTTGAAAGTACAAGGGAGACTATGAAAGTTCACGAGCGCACTAATCTCATGATGCAGGAGAATATAAGGCTCATGAGAAGGGAGATTAGCGAACTCCGTCGACAGAGAACTCCCTCACCGGTTCGTCACACACCAGTGGATCAGTCTTCATCTTCCGAGGAAGAGCGGCCCCGTGAGCGAAGGCCGCTCGAACGACCTCAGAATGTGGAACAGCTGACATTTGGATCTTTGGGATCTCGTGAGGATATTGCACGAGCATTAGGAAACAATGACCCCACTCGGGGGCAAAGGCTCCAGTCCCCTCCTCCCGAGATCGACCGGGAGCGCAGGGAACGGAATAGAGCAGAAGCAGCTCGAAGAAGAAGGGCATCTCCTGAACAAGAGCCCAGAAGGAACTCGGATACTAGGGCCGGGGAACCTGAGCGGCCCCTGACTAATGTTGATGTACAGGCAATGGTTCGCCAGATCATGTCCGAGAGCCGGAACTATTCAAATGAAGATTATGGCATTGAGCAAAGCCATACTCCTTTCACTGACGATATCCTCGACTTCCAGTTCCCCCGGCGCTTTAACTTGCCACAGATGGACAAGTACAACGGAAGGACTGATCCGGGACAGCATTTGATGCGATACTGGTGGCTCATGAATGCTGCTGCTGCTGCCCCTGATGAAGTGAAGTGCAAAGCATTCCCAATCTACTTAGAAGATGTGGCGCTGTTCTGGTTTACCCGACTTCCTCCTCGTTCGATTTCAAATTACAGGGAACTGACCGAACGCTTTATGAACCAGTTCCGACTCCATGCCCGAAAGTCCAAAAGTGTTATTGAATTATCGAGAATCAAGCAGGCACCAAGAGAGTCTTTGAGGGCATATCTTGACCGTTTTAACTTAGCTGTGACTGAAGTTAGTGACCTGCATGAGCCCACCATTCTGATGGCATTAAAGGAAGGAGTCGATCTCGAATCTGAGTTCGGGGATTACCTTTCTGGAAAGACACCCTCCACAAGAGAGATATTCTATGAAAAAGCCGATATTTATTTAAGGCGAGAGGAGGCCAGGGCAAACCAAAAGAGAAAGTCTGAGGCGGCTTCGAAAGAAAATGTGCAGAGTAATGTCGCCGTGAAGCGGTCTGGGGAAAGTTCTGGCAAGGTTGAAGTAAATGTGGGAAACAAGGGTGGAAACAACAATGCTGGAAGCGGGGGTAACAACAACAATAACCGTAATCCGAACAATAACAGAAGAAACAGAAATAGGGGAAGCAATCCTAACAAAAGACCCCGATTCCAGACCTACGAGAATTATACACCATTGAACGACACCCTGGAGAATATTTACTTGGATACGTACAATGTTTTGCAGTACAAACGACCGCCACCTCGTGATTCGACCGAGAAAGAAATGGCGACAGGGAAATTTTGTTTGTTTCATGGAACTCATGGGCACTCAACCAATGAATGTCGGCATTTGAGGGATGTGATTGAGAAGCTGCTGCGTGAAGGTAAGTTGGATGAATACAAGGTTGCCCCGAGGGATAGGGGGCAAGGAGAGCAGACTCCAAAACAGATTCTACCTGCTCCCAAGCCTACGGCGCAGCAGAAAGGTAAAGGAATTGTTATCAACTCCATAGTGGGCGGACCTTACCCGACAATTCGAAGTTTCAGATCAATGGATCAATATTTAAATGCTGCCAAGCACCTAGATGTGAATGAAGGTGATGATTTGTAAGATATCACCGCCATAAAACAACAGAAGACCATGTTTGACGACGTGGTATTCCGCAGCCGAGATAATACCGGGATCCAATCACCCACTGATGATCCGTTGGTTATTACTGCCACTATTGGGCCGGCTTTGGTTCATAAGGTATTAGTAGACAACGGAAGTTCCGTCAATATTTTGTTTAAAAAGTCATTTGATCAGATGAAGCTGGAATATGAAGACTTAAAGCGATGTGAAGGATGGATCAGAGGCTTTAACGGGGTGTCAACAGCTCCCATGGGATACATAGAATTGCCCGTGACCTTGGGGCAAGGAGAACGCAGAAGAGTACGGATGCTTCAGTTCGTAGTATTGGACGTAGATTCGCCTTATAATGCATTTTTGGGGAGGCCTGCCCTTGCTGAATTCAGAGTTTGTATCGCCCCTTGGTGTTTATTACTTAAGTTCCCAACTGAAGCCGGAACTGGAGTAATGAGAGGGGATCAAGTTTCCGGACGGGCCTGCTATGTGGCCGAATTAAAGATGTTGATGAAAGGACTTAACATCGAGAGTAAAGATGCCTCGTCTCCCTCAGAGGGGGGCTCGGCATATCAATTAGAGAGATTGGCCCCGAAGGAGTTGCCCAAAGGAACGCCTGAAGACCTGGATCCCAGAAAAGACGAGGAACCAGAGGCTAGGAATGCAACTCCTAATGAAGCGATAGTGGAAATTCCCATTGATAAAGCTGATCCGACAAAAGTTTTGAAGATTGGTTCTCAATTGGATCCACGTCGAGCCAAAGAACTAACGGAGTTCTTGAAGGCAAACTTAGACGTGTTTGCCTGGACCCACGCTGACATGTGTGGGATATCGTCATCCATTATAGGTCACAAATTGAATGTAAACCCGAAACATCTGCCTGTGAAGCAAAAGAGACGCATGCTGGGCCCAGAGAGGTCGGCTGCTCTCAAAGAGGAAGTGGTGAAGTTGAAGCAGAATGGATTTATTCGAGATTCGACATATCCCGACTGGATATCGAATCCCGTCCTGGTAAAGAAGCCGAATGGAAAGTGGCGGAATTGTATTGATTTTTCAGATTTGAACAAAGCCTGCCCTAAAGATAGTTTCCCACTTCCCAGAATTGACCAGCTTGTAGACTCGACAGCAGGTCATGAACTTCTCTCTTTCATGGATGCATATTCTGGGTACAACCAAATTCCTATGCACGTTCCAGACCAAGAGCATACGAGCTTCATTACAAATTTGGGATTGTATTGTTATATTGTAATGCCATTCGGATTGAAAAACGCTGGAGCCACTTATCAGCGCTTGGTGAACAGAATGTTTTATAATCAAATAGGAAAGACTATGGAAGTTTATGTGGATGATATGCTGGTCAAATCGACACGGTCCTCCAGCCATACGCAAGACTTGGTGGAAATGTTTGGTATCTTGCGAAAGTATCGGATGAAATTGAATCCTCTGAAATGCTCATTCGGAGTGGCATCGGGAAAGTTCCTAGGCTTCATTGCAAGCTCCCGAGGAAATGAAATCAATCCTAGCCAGATAGCAGCGATTAGAAACATTGAAGAACCGAGGAGAATTAAAGACGTCCAAAGTCTTGCAGGGAAAGTAGCGGCGCTGAGTAGATTCATCTCCAAAGCCACAGACAAATGCGTTCCGTTTTTTGATTTGATTAAAAGAGGAAAGAAGAACTTCGAGTGGACTCCGGACTGTGTTGAGGACTTTCGAAATTTATTGGAACTGCTAGAGAAACCGCCGATTTTATCAAAACCCGTAGATCACAAAGAATTGTTTGTTTACTTGGCAGTCTCGGCTCACGCCGTTAGCACAGCCCTGGTTCGAGAAGAAGACAAAGTACAAAGGCCAGTATATTATGTAAGCAAGAAATTAGCAGCGGCAGAGCGCAACTACCAAAAGATTGAGAAGCTCGCTTACAGCCTCCTAATCGCATCCCGAAAACTTCGTCACTATTTCCAAGCTCATCCAATAACCATATACACCGACCAGCCCTTGAGGCAGGTGCTGCAGAGACCCGAAGCATCGGGAAGGTTGATCAAATGGAACATAGAATTAAGTCAGTTTGATTTGAATTTTCAACCACGAAAGTCGATCAGGGGGCAAGCACTGGCAGACTTTATTGCGGAGTTCACTATCCCAGAGGAGGAAGTAATCGATGACAGAGTGGTTAAGTCCGAGGATGAGTTAAAGATAGATCCGTGGAAGCTATACACAGATGGAGCCAAGAACGACCGAAGGTCCGGAGCTGGAATCGTCTTAGTCACTCCTGAAGGACGGTCGTTATATTACGCTCTACGATTAGAATTTTCGGCGACCAACAATGACTCTGAATATGAAGCACTGATTGTTGGGCTGAAGCTTGCTAAAGACCTCGGAATAAAAACATAGGACATATTCTGTGATTCTAAAATCGTTGTTTGCCAAGTGCGAGAAGAATTTGTGGCTCGGGGACCTCGACTTATCGCCTACCTCAGGAAAGTGAGAGCTATTGAATAGCTTGGAGCGGTACAACATAACACATATTCCCAGAGCTGAAAACAAGAAAGCGGATAGGCTGGCAAAGCTGGCTAGTTCCGACAATCCAGAAGAGACTGAAATAATTCCAATTGAAACGTTGGAATCGCCAAGCTTTGAGTCAATGGAAATTGAATTCGTTTTTGAAGCGGAACCGGAGAAGGAGTCGTGGATGACTCCAATTAAGAATTTCCTTAAGAATGGGACACTCCCATCAAAGAAGAGTGAGAAAAGGGCTGTAGTTCGCAAGGCTACCAGATATGTCATACAAGATGATACTCTTTATAGGCAAGGATTTTCTATGCCCCTGTTACGATGTATAGCACACGACGACATCAAGCGTGTACTAAGAGAAGTACACGAAGGTGAGTGTGGAGATCATATAGGAGGTCAGACTTTAGCAAAGAAGATATTGCGATACGGATACTTCTGGCCTACAATTAATAAAGATGCAGCTGATTATTCACGACGCTGCGATAAGTGCCAGAGATTCGCCAAAATCCCCAGGGCACCGTCGGCCCAACTTAAATCAATGGTGAGTCCTTGGCCATTTGCCACGTGGGGAATTGATATCATTGGAGTTCTACCGATTGCCAAAGGAGGAGCTAAATATGCAATAGTGGCCGTGGACTATTTTACGAAGTGGGTGGAAGCTGAGCCCTTGACCAAGATCACGGCAAGAAAGGTGATAAGTTTTGTGGTCAGAAATATTATATGCCGATTCGGGATCCCAAGGACGATTATAACTGACAACGGAACCCAATTTGACAGTACTGAATTCAGAAATTTCTGCCAGAAGTATAAGATTGACAAGTGATATACTGCAGTTGCCTATCCGCAGTCAAACGGGCAAGTAGAGGCAATAAACGAAGTAATAAAATCCATCCTCAAGAAACGGTTAGAGCGTGCAAAGGCAAAATGGGTTGACGAATTGCCCCTAGCTTTGTGGCATATCGAACAACATTTAAGACGGCCACCGGCCACACCCCTTTCTCTCTCTCCTTTGGCTCAGAAGTAGTAATTCCAGTTGAACTGGAAGTTCCTTCCCACAGGGTGACATATTATGACCCGATGACGAATCGGGCGCTCTTACTTGAGTCTCTTGATGAAGTCGAAGAAAAAAGGGACGAAGCAGATTTGCGTGCGGCAAGACATCGACGTCAGATGGCACGCTATTACGACAGAAAAGTTCGCCTCAGGACTTTTGAACCAGGAGATTTGGTGCTAAAGAGAGTCTTTCCATCCCTTCCTCACCTCGGTCCAAAGTGGGAAGGGCCCTTTGTCATCCAACGGAAACTTGAAAAAGGAACCTTCAAGTTAACGACCGTAGATGGTGAAGAAGTCCCTCGAGCATGGAATGCCCAACACTTAATGCGATATTTGGATTAGAAACGTTGTACTCTTTGTTATTTTTCTAATGAACTCTGTAATATGGCGCGATTTTCCTTGGGAAAATCTGACGATATGAATAAAGGACTATAAAGTGGATGTAGGCTACGACTTAGCCGAACCACTATAAAAATATTGTGTGTTATTTACTTTTATGCATTACATATATACATTCATTAATTATTCTGTTGTAATTATGGAATACAGGATGATTCAAAACCTGAAAAGTTTGAAGACAGTTTAGACATAAGAAGAAGCACAACGACTATTTGTGCGGCAGGACATAAAGGAATGAGAAAACGACATTCTTAACTCTAACTCTCCAGAGAGAGAGAGAGTATAAAAGCGTCTCCGACTAAGCGATGAAAAAGAAATTCTTCCCCTAACTCTAACTCTCCAGAGAGAGAGAGAGTATAAAAGCGTCTCCGACTGAGCGCTGAAAAAGAAATTCTTCACCTAACTCTAACTCTCCAGAGAGAGAGAGAGAGAGTATGAAAGCGTCTTCGACTGAGCGCTGAGAAAGAGATTCTTCCCCGCTGAAAGACCGGGGAATGAATAGATTGCTGAGCTCAAACTCTAACTTTCCAGAGAGAGAGAGAGAGTATAAAAGGAATGCCAGAAAGAACGACAGGCACTGACGACACAGGAAATGCTATCTCGTCAGAAAATCGGGAGCATTAAGATTGCTTGATTAAGCATTAATAATTTATTAGAATTAACTGAGGGCATATATGTATACACATATTTCCTCCCTCTGTAACTTCATTTCGTAATTATAGTAAGACATGCATTTTTACATAAGTGCAAAACTACTGACAAACAGACATTGCAAAAAATGAGTTATTTTTTATTTACAAATGAATGAATTTGTACAGGGGAATAGTTAAAAAAAAGCGCAGGAGCCGCACTTGTAGCAGCAGTTGTTGGTTCATTAAATGCTAAAACAATACAAGGCTATCCACTATTTAGATTTCGAGTGAGCCTTGGACTTCTTGGCGGCTTTCTCCGCATCCTTTGCTTCTTTCTCAACCTCTGTCAAGATTCGTTTCGACTTCTTTTTTCCTGAAGATGCGGTGCTGGAGCCAGTAGACTTCTTCCCGGAGGGCGGAGCGCTGGAATCAAGAGAAGATTTTTTAGCGAGTTCCTCTGTAATAGATCTAGTTGAGAGCTTAACAACTAACCTTGATCCCGCATCCACAACTGCGAGGGGCTTGAGGGCTTCGGGGTCTAGTTCTTCGGCTTTTAATTGCAAGCGCTTGTCTTGATCAGCTTTCATTGCAGCCAAGGTAACATCATCAACATTTTTTGTCTCCCCGACTATAGTAACTTCTGGTTCCTCTTCGTGCCCCCCGTCACCGCTATCGTCCTTTAAAGCTGCTATCATTTCTTCATCATGGGGGGTGGCGACCTTAGTTGGCTCACTTCCTTCTCCCAAGTCTATAGGAGTAGCCTTATCCTCCCTTCTTTTGGCCTTTTCTGCGGGCTTTGCCCCGGCGGTGGCTCCCTGAGTCACATCTGTCTTTTCGGATGGCTCAACACATACAGAATGAGAAGCAACAGTTATCAACTCAGGCGAAAACAATGGGTTTTTCATCGATTGCTCAATCACGTGGCGAAAGGTAGAAACAGCCTTGACAAATTGAGGAGAAAAGGTAGGGATACCTTCCGAAGACTTCTCAGCAGGGGTGACTACTACCTCTGATGCTGTTTCAGAAATAGGAGATAGCAGAGTTGTTCGGGGAATTCCCGGATTTTCAGGATCATACCCCTCTACTTTAGAAGTCGTAGGGGCAGAAGAAGAGGAACCAACTTCAAAAACATTCTTCTGTTTAGACTTCCGTCTCTCTTCTTCCATGGCCTCAGCAATGAGACGGCGCCCTTCAGCTAGGCGCTCCGGCTCATCATCCCTCAAGTATTTTTCCATTAGCTTATCCTCATCGATAGAGTCGGTTTTGAGCTCCACTTTTTCCCACTCAACAATCTGATTCCATACTTGAACTAGAGTGGATGGGTAATCTTTGATCCAAGAAATGTTTCGGCGATGGATGATATGTGCGAAGAATTCAATCATTAATTCGTCAAAGCCTTGAATCTCAGCCACCGCCTTAGATAATTGTTTGCGGGCTTCCTCCGCGGATTTGATAGCACACTCCACATTGCCCTCGGCCAGGGCAGCTCTAATCTCTGCCTCCAACAGCTTTGAAGCCAAGTCAGCGTTCTTCTTTTCTAGTTCAGCACTCCTCTTTGCTAACTCAGCGTTTTTCCGTTCAAGCTCAGCATAAGCAAGGCGTGTCTTAGCAGCTTCTGACTTAGCCTCATCAGCTTGCTTTTTTAACTCAGAACGTTCTTGAGTGTGAGATTCAAGCAAGTCGTGATAACGTTTTTGCATGTCCTCAAATTGTTGTTTGAAGTTAGAAGCGTCCCTTTGAGCGACAGCTAGCTGAGCTTGAGTGTCTTCCAAATCTTTTCCTAGGGCTTTTAAAGCCTTGGTATCCTCCTCCGCGGTCTTTTGCATTGAGTCGGTATTTGTGATTAGAGTGCGGATGATTCTGGAGAGGTTGCGTGAATATTTAAACATCTCAGAATACTGCTTTTCCACCGCATCAATCTTTGCTTTGGCCTCATCTGCCCACTTAGAAGAAATAGGTTCAAGGGCAGGTAAAAAAGTCAAAGTCTCGAAGTAGTGTTCGGGAAATTGCTCCTCCAAATATGCCCTCTTTACTGCAGTTTCTGCATCTAGTGGGGGAGGAGCGGGGATTGTCAATTCGGTGTCCCTGTGTGAAGAGGATTCGGTAGTCTCTTTGTCTGTCCTAGGTCGTTTAGTGGCAGGGACTTTGTGCTTACTCCGAGACCCAGTTTCTTTCGGGGGACTTCTCTCTCTAATGCGCTTTTCATGGGAAGAAGTGGAGTCTTTAGATTGTGGTCTGTCCTCTTCCCTTCGACTTTGATAACCCTTGTATTTCTCTTCTTTCGGCCGAACTGGTGAGCGAGAACGTGAGGGTCGAGAACGATAGGGATCATAAGGCCTTCTCTCATCCCTTCCCCGATCATCACGACGATCATACTCGACATCCTGAGGAGGATTGGACATGCTGCGACGAAGCTTCCTGATATCGTAATAGGATCGAGACATCGTACCTGCATGATAAGACAAACGAAATTTAGAATTAATGGATTCACGGAGAAAGAGGTGCAATGAATGCTAATGTTGTTGTATAAAGTGTGTCCTAAGTGGTGTGTTTCCCCCCAACCAACCCGAATCTGAAGCTAGACTAGTACAGGCAGGCTCTTTAGCCTTAGCAGGAGTGGTCTCTTCAGAAGAGGTAAAGACTAAAGGATCCTTCCTGAAATCCTCTGAAGTGTATATAGTTTCAGGCAAGGGGAGATCCCCCAAACCCTGAAATATTTGGTCATCAGTACTAGGGATATTCCCCTCGGAAGCATTAAGTGGTGACTCTGTTGGGGATGTTGACTTTTCCAGAGAAGTAGCCTCCTCGGGGGCAGTATATCCTTCACGATGCTTTTCGGCCAGATTAGCCAATTCGTCATCTTGTGTAGAAGATGGAGAAGATGAAGTTCGAAGAGGCGCTATAGAAACTCCTGAGCCTTCCCCTGTCTCTGGGACTACCTCCACTGGAGGAATGTATGCGTATGGAACCGTCCCATGACCGATGCTACGAAAAACGGATAGCAGCCCATGAAAGTGAAGGTATTCGTCTTTAAGGACTTCGTCGATAGTCAAGAATTTCTGATCGCCATTAAGAAGTTGGTGCATCCGGCCAAAGAACACCTGATTTGATATCTGTTTGGGATTGTCGACTGCAAACAAAAAGGAAAACAAGCTAAGGTGATGATTCAAGTATATATAGCCCGGATTTATAAAATCAGTGCTTTACTTGATTTTGTGCATCTCCTGGCGCATCCAGGCTGTCGCTTCACGTAGAACCATTCTAGTCTGGAATCTCCAGCTTTACTGCTGAATGGTGCTGAGATTATCTTCCTTTTTGGAACTGACTCAAAGTAGCAGAAAGATGGAGTCTCTCGAGTCCGATGCTTGAAATTATAGAAGAAGTGAACGTCATCGAACGTGAGCTCTATGCCTAAGATTTCACGATATGCTATGTACAAAGTGTGCAAGTAGGCATATGAATTGGGATGCAGCTGCATGGGGGCAATCCGCATTTGTCTTAAAAAGTCAACGATGAAAGGAGAGAATGGAGGAGTGGTGCCGACCATGCACATCAATCGAGTGACCGCCATATATCCTTCTGGAGGGTTGCGGGGACGGTCAGAGCGTGAAGGCACTAGAGTGTCCCTTTTCATTATCCCGTACTTTAAGCAAATTCGGACAAGTCGATCATTGTCGATTGTTGATTCAACGGAATCTGGAGGTGATTCCAATATAACGGCCGATTCAAATTCATCAGGGGCTCGATCGTCACCAATCCCTCCTTCCTCCTCAAAACCCAGAGAAACTTCATTCTCTGAAGACACCTCGTTGCTTTCCCGATTTCCAACCCCGTAGTCTGGACCCTCACTGTCCCATTCTGGATCCGATGGAGAAGATACATCCTCGAGAGTGATTTTGTTAGAGGATTCCGGGGCTTCTTTCCTCTCAGCTAGTCTGGAAGATCGTCTGGGTCTCATGTTCATAGAACTATTGAAGAAGCAATAGCACGAATTAGAGTAAATTAGCCCGTACCCCCCTGTGCATGTGTGTGAACTAAAATGTGTGCAGTGAATGTGAAAAATGCAAAGTAAAGATGCAACAATGTAAGGCGAAACTTTGAAGAGAAAGTGATGGTCAGAGTAGTTCTTAATGGTCATTTATGTCCGCAAGGCACTATCCTAACTGTTCATGAAGTTGGAAGTAATATCTAGCAATGTTTTAAATAGTTGGACAAAATTTTGTGCTTTAGATTGAGTGGTTCTCGGTTTGGTTCGGGCAGGCATTATGGGATCGAACTGAGGAAAAGTTGTGTATTGGATGAAAAGTTATGTTCAACCGAATCGGCTCGGAGACATGTAATAGGAACGGATCAGATGACTTTGAGTAACGACGCCCCCTATTTATCTGTTTTCACCCTCCGATCCGATCCGATAGGCTATCCCTTGTTTTCCATTTCCACTCTTCTGACCCGAACCGGAAATATAAAATTTTGCTCTCCTCCTCCATCTTCCATGTTTCCTCGCCCAAACCGATTTCTCATGTCCTTCATCTTCTTCTTCTTCCTCAATCACCTCCGAACCCAATCCCATATCAACAGCTCCAATTAGGAGCAAGCGTACGCCTTCTTCAACCTATCAACGCCTCAAGGTGGTAGCAGAGATATCAGCGACGGTGGTAGAGGAGGGGATGACCGTGTCATTGAGATTAAACCGCAAATAACATTTGAAATCAGTTAAAGAGAAGCTTAATTGAAGTTATGACCTACCGATACAATTGATTTAAAGATGCGACGAGAAGTTTTGATTTTCTTTTTGGGAAGTTAGGGTTTTTGTTTTTCCTTTGGAGTAATTCCTGGAAGAACAGCGAAAATAAAAAGAAGAAAGAAAGAAGGAGATGGGGGCAGAGAATATATACAGGAGGGAGGTGGCCAATCGTATTCCCCTCCTATTTTTCCGCTCGGACCGGAGTACGAGCCCAACAGCCCACACTTTCTGGCCCATTAATCTGTTGCGAGGCATAGGAAATCCATTCGGATCGGAACTCAAATTATAAATCCGTTCGGGTCGGAACCCGAACCGAACAGGATGACGAACGACAACTTGACATGTGAATTCAAAAGGAAGGATGAAGGTATTGTGCAATAGCAATCAAAGCATGCTCCATTTACAACAGAAGCATCCTTAGAGGGGGCAAAATGTTAGCCTACTTTGTGAACTAGGCAACACAAAGTCAAGATGTCAAGCATTGAAGAGCATTTCTAATTAGAAGACTTCGGTTCGGATCGGTAAGACCATCACTACTCAGATCGGAGAAGACACTACAGCCTAGATCGGACAGCTGCAATCATTCGGGTCGGTTCAAAACAACGTATCGGTCCGGATCGGATAAAGTCTTCTGTTCGGATCGGTGAACCATTGCTGTTGAAAACAGAGAGCACATGTTCGGATCGGAGGGCAGTCTGCTTCAAGATGGATCGGAAAGCCACCCAATTGCTACAGAGATATGTCGGAGCGGAGCAGAATAAGGAGAAGAGAGAATTGCCACCAAGTCAATCCGGGTCGGATCGGTTATCCCGATCCGAACCCCTTGTACATATCCTTCCGACCCGAACCCATTTTCCATATCGTTCCCCTGCATAAGCGCCTGGATATCCGGATAGGCTATGACCTGTTCCTGCCCATAACGTCCATTACTTTGATGCGTTGTCAACACAGTATTCCATCCGAACCCGAGGCTAATGGGATGGATGACACGTGGCTCCGATCCGGATCGGGTTTTGAGCAAATTCACACCTCTAAATACCCCGTCTGGAGACAAAGAAAAGGATCTTTTTTCTGGCATTTTGAGAATTCAACCACCTTCATAATCCGAACTCCAGCACTCCCGGAGAATCCAAATCTTTTTTCATTATTTGTTTTAGTCAATTGAGTGATTATAAGTGAGTTGTGAGAGGAATCAAGTGAATATTTCATTGTATTTGCAACTGAATCATCGAATATAGTAAAAGACAAGTGGACGTAGGCATTTCTTCGCCGAACCACTATAAATCTTGTGTGTTCATTTATATTTTTGATCTCGTTTCATTTTGCTTTTAATCAATTTGGGTGTTAGAACCACTTTTTGGTCTAACAGTAAGAATGCATGTCTTACTATAGTTGTGTAATGAAGTTATGGTGGGGAAATATGTGTGTACATATATGCCCCCAGTCAATCTCAAAAAACTATTCAAGAGTTAATTAAATAGTCTGAATGTCCCCGATTTTTCGACGGGATTGCATTCTTTGTGTCGTCATTGCCTGTCGTTTTTTCTGGCATTTTTTATACTCTCCTGTCTTATACTCAGGTTAGAGTTCTTACTGAGGCGGTCTCTTGTCTGGGTGCACCTTCACGCCTCAGAGGACGTCGTCTTTCCGTCCTTTATACTCTCTCTCAATTCCCGAGAGTTAGAGTGAAGAATGTCATCTTCCCATTCTTTTATGTCTTATCGCACAAATAGTCGTTGTGCTTTTTCTTGCGTATAAACTGTTCTCAACCTTTCAGGTTTTAAATCATCTTATATTCCATAATCGCAACAGAATAGTAGATGAAGGTATATATATAATGCATGAAAGTAAATGACACACAATATTTTTATTGTGGTTCGGCTAAGTCGTAGCCTACATCCACTTTATATTTCTTTATTCATATCATCAGACTTTCCTAAGGCAAGTCGTGCCTTTTTACAGAATTCATAAGAAAAATAGCAATGAGTACAATATTCCTAAGGCAAGGGATGGAAAGGCTCTCTTTAGCACCAAATCTCCTGGTTCAAAAGTCCTAAGGCGAACTTTTTTGTCATAATAGCGTGCCATCTGGCGTCGATGTCTTGCCGCGCGCAAATATGCTTCGTCCCTTTTTTCTTCGATTTCATCAAGAGACTCAAGTAAGAGCACCCGATTCGTCATCGTTTCATAATACGTCACCCGGTGGGAAGGAACTTCAAGCTCTACTGGAATTACTGCTTCTGAACCAAAAGAGAGAGAGAAAGGGGTATGACCAGTAGTTGTTTTAAATGTTGTTCGATATGCCCACAATGCTAAGGGCAATTCGTCAACCCATTTTGCCTTTGCGTGCTCTAACCGTTTCTTGAGGATGGATTTTATAACTTTGTTTATTGCTTCTACTTGCCTGTTCTACTGCAGATAGGCAACTGTAGTGTACCGTTTGTCGATCTTATATTTCTGGCAGAAATTTCTGAATTCAACACCATCGAACTGGGTTCCGTTATCAGTTATAATGGTCCTTGGGATCCCTAATCGGCATATAATATTTCTAACCACAAAACTTATCACCTTTCTCGCCGTGATCTTGGTTAGGGGCTCAGCTTCCACCCACTTCGTAAAATAGTCCACAGCGACTATTGCATATTTCGCTCCTCCTTTAGCAATTGGTAGAACTCCGATGATATCAATTCCCCACATGGAAAAAGGCTAACGACTCACCATCGATTTGAGTTGGGTCGACGGTGCTCTGGGGACTTTGGCAAATCTCTGGCACTTATCGCAGCGTCGTGAATAATCAGCCGCATCTTTATTAATTGTAGGCCAGAAGTATCCATACCGCAATATCTTTTTCACTAAATTCTGACCTCCTGTATGATCTCCACACTCACCTTCATGTACTTCTCTTAGTACACGTTTGATGTCGTCGTGCGCTATACATCGTAACAGGGGCATTGGAAATCCTTGTCTATAAAGAGTATCATCTTGAAGGACGTATCTGGTAGCCTTGCGAACTGTAGCCCGTCTCTCACTCTTCTTTGATGGGAGCATTCCATTCTTAAGGAAGTTCTTAATTGGGGTCATCCACGACTCCTTTTCCGGTTCTGCTTCGATAGCGAACTCAATTTCCATCGACTCGAAGCTTGGCGATTCCAACGTTTCAATTGGAATTATTTTAGTTTCTTCCAGGTTGTCAGAACTAGCTAGCTTTGCCAACCTGTCTGCCTTCTGGTTCTCGGCTATTGGGATGTGCGTTATATTGTACCGTTCCAGGTTGCTCAACAGCTTTTCCACTTTCCCAAGGTAGGCGATAAGTCGAGGTCCCCGAGCCACAAACTCCTTTCGCACTTAGCAAACAACGATTTTGGAGTCGCAGAATATCTCCAATGTTTTTATTCCGAGGTCTTTAGCAAGCTTTAGCCCGGCAATCAGGACTTCATATTCAGAGTCATTGTTAGTCGCTGAAAATTCTAATCGTAGAGCATAATATAACGACCGTCCTTCAGGAGTGACTACGACGATTCCAGCTCCGGACCTTCGGTCATTCTTGGCTCCGTCAGTGTATAGCTTCCATGGATCTAATTTTAACTCATCTTCGAACTTGACCACCTTGTCATCGATTATTTCCTCCTCTGGGATTGTGAACTCTTTTATAAAGTCAGCCAGAGCTTGCCCCCTGATCGACCTCCGTGGCTGAAAATTTAAATCAAACTGACTTAATTCAATATTCTATTTGATCAATCGTCCCGATGCTTCGAGCCTCTGCAACACCTGGCTTAGGGGTTGGTCAGTGTATATGGTTATTGGGTGAGCTTGGAAATAGTGACGAAGTTTTCGGGAAGCGATTAGGAGGCTGTAAGCGAGCTTCTCAATCTTTGGGTAGTTACGTTCTTCCACTGCCAATTTCTTGCTCACATAATATACTGGCCTTTGCACTTTGTCTTCTTCTCGAACCAAGGCCGTGCTAACAGCGTGAGTCGAAACTGCTAAGTAAACAAATAACTCTTCGTGATCCACTGGCTTTGACAAAATCGGCAGTTTTTCTAGCAATTACAATAAATTTCGAAAGGCCTCAACACAGTCCGGAGTCCACTCGAAGTTCTTCTTTCCTCTTTTAATCAAATCAAAAAATGGGACGCATTTGTCCGTGGCTTTGGAGATGAACCTACTCAACGCGGCTACTTTCCCCGCAAGACTTTGGACATCTTTAATTCTCCTCGGTTCTTCAATGTTTCTTATCGCTGCTATTTGGTTGGGATTGATTTCAATCCCTCGGGATCTCACAATGAAGCCTAGAAACTTTCCCGATGCCACTCCAAATGAACATTTCAAAGGATTCAACTTCATCCGATACTTTCGCAGGATACCGAACATTTCGGCCAAGTCCTGCGTATGGCTGGAGGACTGTTTCGATTTGACAAGCTCATCATGCACATAAACTTCCATAGTCTTCCCTATTTGATTATAAAACATCCTTTTCACCAAGCGCTGGTAAGTGGCTCCAACGTTTTTCAATCCGAACGGCATGACCACGTAACAGTATAACCCCAAATTTGTTATGAAGCTCGTGTGTTCTTGATCTGGCACGTGCATAGGAATTTGGTTGTACCCGGAATATGCGTCCATGAAAGAAAGAAGTTCGTGTCCCGCTATCGAATCTACAAGCTGATCAATCCTGGGAAGTGGGAAACTATCTTTCGGGCAAGCTTTGTTTAAATCTGAAAAATCAATGCAAGTCCGCCACTTTCCATTCGGCTTCTTTACTAAGACGGGATTCGATATCCAGTCGGGATATGTCGAATCTCTAATAAATCCGTTCTGTTTCAACATCTCCACTTCTTCTTTCAGAGTGGCCGACCTCTCTGGGCCCAGCATACGTCTCTTTTGCTTTACAGGTGGGTGTTTCGGGTTTACATTTAGTGAATGACTTATGACGGATGGCGATATCCCACACATGTCGGCATGGGTCCAGGCAAACACGTCCAAGTTTGCCTTCAGGAAGTCGGTTAGTTCTTTGGCCCGACGTGGATCCAACTGGGATCCAATCTTCAAAACTCTTGTTGGATCAGCTTCATCAATGGGAATGTCCACTGTCGCTTCATTAGGAGTTTCATTTCTAGTCTCTGGTTCCTCGTCTTTTCTGGGATCCAGGTCTTCAGGCGTTCCTTTGGGCAACTTCTTCAGGGTCGACCCCTCTAATTGCTATGCCGAGCCCTCCTTTGGAGGAGGCGAGGCACCTTACTCTCGATGTTAAGTCCCTTCATCAACATCTTTAATTCGGCAACATAGCAGGCACGCCCGGAGACTTGATCTCCTCTTATTACTCCGGTTCCGGCTTCAGTTGGGGACTTAAGAAATAAACACCAAGGGGCGATGCAAGCCCTCAGCAAGGGCAGGTCTTCCCAAAAATGCATTATAAGGCGAATCTACATCCAATACTACGAACTGAAGCATCCGTACTCTTCGGCGTTCTCCTTGCCCTAAGGTTACGACAATTTTATGTACCCCATTGGAGCTGTCGATGCTCCGTTAAAGCCTCGGATCCAACCTTCGCATGGCTTCAAATCTTCAGATTCAAGCTTCATCTGATCGAATGACTTTTTAAATAAAATATTAACAGAACTTCCATTGTCTACTAACACCTTATGAACCAATGTCGGCCTAATGGTGGTGGTAATGACCAACGGATCGTCGGTGGGTGACTGGATCCCGGTATTATCTCTGCTACGGAATACCACGTCGTCAAACATTATCTTCTGTTGCTTCATGGGGGCGATGTCTTCCAAATCATCACATTCATCCACATCTACGTGCTTATCTGCTTTACATATTGATCCATTGCTCTAAAACAGTGGATCGCTGGGTGAGGTCCACCCACTATGGAGTTGATAACAATTCCCTTGCCTTTCTGCTGCGCTGTAGGCTTGGGAGCAGATTGGATCTGTTTTGGAGCATGTTCTCCTTGCCCCCTGTCTCTCAGGGCAACCTTATATTCATCCAATTTCACTTCGCGCAGCAGCTTCTCAATCACGTCTCTCAAATGTCGGCATTCATTGGTTGACTGCCAATGAGTTCCATGAAACAAACAAAACTTTCCAGTTGCCATTTCTTTCACCGTTGAGTCGCGAGGTGGCGGTCTTTTATATTGCAAAACATTGTATGTATCCAAGTAAATGTTCTCCAGAGTGTCGTTCAACGGTGTATAATTCTCATAAGTCCGGAACCGGTGTCTTTTATTAGGATTACTTCCCCTATTTCTATTTCTTCTGTTACCATTCGCGTTACGGTTGTCGTTGTTGCCCCTGTTTCCATTATTGTCGTTTCCACTCTTGTTTCCCACATTCACCTCAACTTTTCCGGAACTTTCTCCAGACTGCTTCACGGCGACATTACTTTGAATATTCTCTTTTGAAGCCGCTCCATACTTTCTCTTTCGGTTTTCCCTGGCCTCCTCTCGTCTCAACTGAATATCGGCCTTTCGTAAAATAACTCTCTCGTGGGAGGTGGCTTCCCAGAAAGGTAATCTCCAAACTCGGAGTCAGGATAGAACCCTTCCATCAAAGCCATCAAGATGGTGGGCTCGTGCGGGTCACTAACTTCAGTCACAGCTAAGTTGAAACGGTCGAGATATGACCTCAAAGATTCTCCCGGTGCCTGCTTAATTCTTGATAATTCAATAAAACTTTTAGACTTTCGGGTATGGAGTCGGAACTGATTCGTAAAACATTCGCTCAATTCCGTATAATTCGATATCGAACGAGGGGGAAGTCGAGTAAACCATAGCAGCGCCACATCCTCTAAATAGATCGGGAATGCTTTACACTTCACTGCGTCAGGGGCAGCAGCAGCATTCATGAGCCATGAGTATCGCATCAAATGCTGTCCCGGATCGGTTCTCCCATTGCACTTGTCCATCTGCGGCAGGTTAAAACGTCAGGGAAATTGAAAGTTGAGGATGTCATCAGTGAAAGGAGTATGGCTTCGCTCAATGCCATAACCTTCATTGGTGTAGTTCCGGCTTTCAGACATAATCTAGCGTACCATTGCCCATACGTCAGCATTAGTTAGGGGTCGTTCAGGCTCCCTAGCCCTGGTATCCGGGTTCCTTCGTGGCTCTTGTTCAGGAGATGCCCTTCTTCTTTGAGCTTCTTCTGCTCTGCTTCGTTCCCTACGCTCCTAGTCAATCTCGGGAGGAAGGGGCTGGAGCCTCTGCCCCTGAGTGTGATTGGTAAGGTTAGGGTCTCTCAAGTTTGGATCATTGAGTCCTAGTACTCGTGCAGCATCCTCGCGGGACCCCAAAGATCCGAACGTCAGCTGCTCCAAATTCCGACGTCGTTCGAGCGGCCTTCTTTCACGGGGCCGTTCTTCCTCGGAAGAAGAAGACTGATCCATTGGTGTGTGGCAAACCGGGGATGGGGTTCTCTGTCTACGGAGTTCGCTAATTTCCTTGCTCATGAGTCTCATGTTTTCTTGCATCATGAGATTAGTGCGCTCGTGGATTTTCATAGCCTCCCTAGTACTCTCAAGCATGTCAAGTAGGCACGAGAAATATCCTTGAGTAATAGGCGCGGATGGATTGACCTGATCATTGACCCTGGTGGCTGGAGTCGGAGCATTTGAAGGTGCTCGAGTAGAGGTTCCAACATCACCAAGCATCGGGTTGGTTCGGAGATTTGCAATCAGTTCGGGTCAGAGCTGGGAGACTGTTTCGGGCCGGAGCTGGGAAACCTGTTCGGGTTGGTGTAGTGCGAGTTGCTCGGGTCGGTTCAGGTTGGGGGAGTGCACTGCTTCAGATTCTCCTACCCGGATCGGATCGGAGCTCTCCCCTTGATTGCGTTTCGGATTTCCTGCATCAGTTCGTTCCACTGCCGAGCTCTGCCCACGAGACCTTGTCACAACCGCATTTTGTTGATCCTCACCAACTCCATTTCCTCGACTAGTTTGAACATCCTTGCCTTTTCCTTTAGCCATAGTTCTTCAACAATTAATCAACAAATATTCAAGCGCGTCGAAACTTGAGGATTAACTTCTTTGAACTCAACGGTCCAAAAAGTTGAACGATAATCCCGAAAAACAGAGAATCCAGATGATTTCTCAGTGAAAGCACCAAAATGTTAGACCAAAAAGTGGTTCTAACACCCAAATTGAATAAAATCATAATAAAATAAAATCAAAAATAAAATGGAGGCACAGAATTTATAGTGGTTCGGCATTGAAAAGCCTACGTCCACTTGTCAATCACTATTCTCGATGATATAGTTGCAATTACAATGAGATATTCACTCAACTTCACTCACAACTCACATACATTCGTTCAATTATCTCAAAACAAATGTTGAAAGACAATTTGGATTATATGGGAGTGCTGGAATTCGGTTTATGAAAGTGGTTGAACTCTCAAAGTGTCAAAAAGAAGATCCTTTAACTGTCTCCAAGCAAGGTATTTATAGGTGAAAATTTAGTCAGAACCCGATCCGGAGCCACATGTCCTCCATCCCATTGTCCTCGGGTTCGGATGGACTCTAGTGTTGGCAGCGCATCAGAACAGAGATTATCGTGGGTAGGAACTAGTCATAGCCGCTCTGCATCTTCAGGCAATTGTGGGGGAAAGGGACGTGGATTACAGGTTCGGTTCGGAGGAGCTTGCAGGGGGGTTCGGATCGGGGTAGCTGATCCGACCCGGATTAGCCTAGAACTAAGTCTTTATTCACTTTGCTCTGCTCCATTCCGATCCGGTAGTAAGCAGCCCTCCGATCCGACTGATAGTAGGTAGCCCTTCGATTCGAATAGCAGCGTCTCTTCGTTCTAAATAGTAGCAGCTCTCCGATCCGAACAGCAACACCTCTCCGATCCGATCCGCTACATTTCTCCGATCTGATTCGCTATGATGCTTTCTAAGTTCTTCAATGTTTTAAATCTCGACTTTGTGTTGCCCAATTCACAAAGTGGGCTAACAACAGTGTAGTGCACTTTGGATGATGGTCGATTATTTATCGTTGCTATTATATACATGTGTTGTATGGAATCCATATAATTAACTTTATATGGTGATTGATTGGGCCTCATTCCAATTTTGAAAATAAAGAATATTATAAAATAAAGGTTCATGTGTTGACAGTACTCATCAGTTGAGATTAGTCATGTGTTGAACGAAATATTTTAACAATAAAATTTACATCTTTATCATATATGAAATTAGAAATTAACTGGAAAGTAGATAAGATGAGTGGTCTCCTGGATATTGATCTGATGTTGGTTTCGGCCTTCGGGGTTAATATTTAGGGAATCGTTCCCTTACTAATTTACGGTTGGAGTTTGATTTAAATCAAACGATAGATACCATAATTTTTATAAAATATATTAAATAACAAAAATAGTCACACGTGGACAGTACTCATTCGTTGAGATTAGTCATGCATTGACAAAAATATAGATTCATTTGTTGAATAGAATAATGGAATTATTGAAATATATAAAGCTGTATTGATTAGAGATGCGCTATTTTGAAGCGAACGATATTTATATCGATTATATTCATTTTTAAATTTGAATTGAATCAAATAGAAAACCAATTTGAATTGAATCGAATAGAAAACCAATTTGAATTGAATCGAATAGAAAACGAATTTGAATTGAATCGAATAGAAAACGAATTTGGATTGAATCGAATAGAAAACCAATTTGAATTGAACCGAATAGAAAACGAATTTGAATTGAATCGAACAGAAAACGAATTTGAATTGAATCGAATAGAAAACCAATTTGAATTGAATCGAATAGGAAACCAATTTGAATTGAATCGAATAGGAAACGAATTTGAATTGAATCGTATAGAAAACCAATTTGAATTGAATCGAATAGAAAACCAATTTGAATTGAATCGAATAGAAAACCAACTTGAATTGAATCGAATAGAAAACCAATTTGAATTGAATCGAATAGAAAACCGATTTGAATTGAATCGAATAGAAAACCAATTTGAATTGAATCGAATAGAAAACCAATTTGAATTGAATCGAATAGAAAACCAATTTGAATTGAATCGAATAGAAAACGAATTTGAATTGAATTGGATAGAAAACAAATTCGAATTGAATTGAATATAAAACGAATTCGAATTGAATTGAGAACGAATTGAAATAGAATAAAATTCGAGTTGAAATGAATTCAAATTGAATTGAAATTTGAATTGAAACGAATTTATAAGAAAAAAATTCAATTTTGATTTGAATTTGAAATGGAAGTTGAAATTGTTTTGAAATGAATTTAAAACTATTTATAAAATTCGATTTAAATAGAAATCGACGAAATATATATTATATATAATGGCCTGAATAGAACGCGCCGTGCTGCGGCAGTTCACGAATTTCGGCCATTGACTTTGAATGGACATTATGGGAGATCCGACCGTCGAATTCTCCTAAAATCAAAACCGTTGGGTTCGTATCGAAATGAGCTTTCTAACGAATATTAGAAATTTGAAATCTAACGGTTGGATTTGGAGATACGCCCAAATCAAATTTAGAAAAGGTCGTTGTAAGTGCAGTTCGATGGCCGTTGATGGAAATCGACTGTACGGGCCTTGATAAAATTATTAAAAATAGTAATAATTTGTGTAAAATCATAAGAAATGATTTGGGAAAAATTGTGATGAAAAACTCCATATTTGAAAAGATAAAAATAGATTTTTATCAAAATGAACTAGTTTTGAACTGAAATTAAAACCCATTTATTATTAAATAAATAAATTGTATTTGAAATGGGTTTAAATAGAATTGATTCATGGGTTTATCGTGAACTGTGTTTTAAATAACACTAGTTCTTTAACCCGATAATAAATAGAATGTGATTTGGGTTTATAGTGAACTAAGTTTTAAATGACATTAGTTCTTCAACCCAGTAAAAGGAGTTTTAATGAATCTGCAATTAGATTGAAATGAGAATTGATAACCTAAATTATCCAATTTGGAAAGTGAGCGAGAATGGAATATTACTAGTTTTGCTCCAAAACGATAGTCAAATCTTTAATTAGATTTGAACATGAAATGGTAATTAATTTTACCGATAACACCACGGTATTAGATATGGAGTATTATCAATTTTGCTTCATGGGATGAATAGGTTGGGATTGGGAAATAAAATAAATAATTACTTCGGTGTGGTTTGCTAATCTCGACTAGTTTGGAAAACCAAAATTTGGTTTGATATGACATCCAATGGAAGATTAAAGAATAAATTTTAAAGAATTTATCTTGGATAAAATTAATGGGAACCTTTCCCTAAGAATATGAAATTTAGAAACTAGCTGTAGGTTAGTTAAGAAGAATGGTTTCCTGGATATTGATCTAATGTTGGTTTCAGCCTTTGGGGTTAATATTTGGGAAATTGCTCTCTTACTGATTTACGGTTAATGACTAATGAATTGGAATGAGGCGTATGTTGTGTTTGTGTAACATTTGTTTTTAATATACGTGGGTTGTTCGGAAAGGCCGGGTTTATACCCATTCTGAATAACCGATTCGACGATAAGTCGAAGATGATGACGGTGGTTGAAGACTGGAAGTCTTCACATCGTTTGGCTGATTACTAATGATCTTGACTGGGCTGTACACCCAAGATGAGGGAATCAGTTGGTGGTCTTCCAGACGTACTTCGAGATCGATGGATATGCGAGGAAAGTGCCTCCGGTTTCGTTCAGACCCAGAACGAACTTGTAAATGGATTGTGTGTCTGACATTGGATTTTATTCTGTGTTGATTGATTTCTGTTAAATATATATCTGTTTAGCGGCGGAGAATTTATTCTCTTGCTTAACGCCCTTCTCTGAGACATACGAGCTTAGAGGTTATATATCGATAGATATCAATCGCATGGCATGAACTGCATGTGTGGCACGCTGAGTTGCATGGATCAAGGCTTCTATTGAAAAGCAAAGTCTTGTGGTTGATGATCAAAGCACGGCCTTTGTGGCGTAGCTTTGTGTATAATGTGTATTCGCGAGCCTCACACCTCGGTATGAGTTAAAAACGGGATAAGGACTGCAGGGAGAGCACGACGTTTCTTTCTAGCTTTGGTGGTGTCAGTGACTTACCAGCCCTGACATTTATATACTTTTCACCTATGTGGTTGTTGTATGAGGCGCCTCGATTTTAGGTCTGTAAGGACCGGGAAACGTGTGTTCAGGAATAATTAATCCTCAAACGTAAGAGAGGACCGGCCCTGAATCATCCAGGGGTTACCCAGAGTGTGTAGTCCCGAGGCATTTGCTAGAGTGTCTCGAAGCGGAGAGGAGCTTGCCCCTTGCCTCGACTCATGACGGAAATCCAATTTCCAATACGAGATACTTCGGTTTTATTTGTAGAGCCTAGTATGGCGACATGATAGATGGTACCCATGCCGTCTATGATTGATATTTATGATTGAAATTGTTTTGACACTATACACCTATAATAGTATCAAATGATTTGTTTTTAAAATGTACCAAGCATGTTTGGCTATTATAAGGAAAAACCCTATCCTCCGGCTTGCGTTTCATTGTGTGATGGGACCTGGGTCTTATAATAGCTTCATTTTTAGAAAAAGCATTGCGTTGTTTATTCTATGTACTAGTATTCTTGGGAGGAAACCCATTCCGTGTTATACGGCGTGGCCCCTTGAATTACTCTCTTCTAAAGTAAAGTTTTAAATACCTGTTTTAGTTCTCACACCAGTCACATGACTGACCTGGAGTTTATTGTTTTAACCTAAACTCTGGGTGCCCCTATTTTCGACACGAGCATCTAGTAGTTTTGGTTTTACATATTTATATTCACAGGATCCTGATTTACAGCTGGAACGATGCTCGGAAAGCTCTGTATCCGTGCATTACTTTCAGTTGTGTTTTATATTGTTTTTCCGTTGCGATGTAATTTATTGTAATCTCTGATATTTATCGAATGTAATTTATTCAGTTATACTTTGTATATTCTTGTATCTGATGGAATTGTTGTAATAGCAATGAAATGTTCTTCCGTCTGTGTTCATTTGTGTGTTGTTCTCAAAGTATCCGCTCTTTCCTTTACGGGGAAGTAACGGGTCCTTCCATTGCTAAAATTGCCAAAATAAAAAATTTAAATTGGCTCGCATTTCCGGTTTATTACAGAAGGTGAACTTTTGGTAGCATTTTCCTTCAAATGCTATGAAAACTAAGGACAACACTTAATTCTAATGCTACTAATTCCTGTTATGGTTTGCCAAATCCGATCGAACGAAAATAGTATCAATAAATCCAAACTTATTAATAATCATCCTCATTTATAATTCAAATAAAATCTATCATCTAACTTATCAAAATTATCAAATATTCTTAACCATATATATTTATCAAATTCAAATTTAAATTCAAATTAAGTAATAAAAATTCCAATGTTAAAAATTCTAGATCGTTACACGCCTTCTTCTACTCCAACCTTCTCTTCATCCTCCACTTCTTCCATCGAGTCCTCGACTCCAAACGCACCCACTTCTCCCTTTCCCCATCATGAAACGGCGGTCAATCCAAGAAGAAAGGTGCTAGCTTTTTATCTTGTTTTTCTCATGTATGTTTCTGTTGGTTTTTTGATCATCGCTATTCATTAGTCTACCGAGAAACGGAAATTATTATCACCGTAAGTACAATTTTGTTTGGTTGATGGTGTTCTTTTGTGGTTCTATCGTATGTTGATTCACTGAAATGTTCTTTGAGCCGCTATTTGGTTGTTTATCAATTTAATAACACAGAACTTTAGTTCCTAATGAAGTGTGGTTGTGAACAATTCGACCATCGATCTTATATGAACTGCATGTTCTAAACAACTGCTCGGGTTTCCCAGATTGCTATTGCCTATGATGATTGAGACAAGATACACTGGTTTATGAAAATGGTTTCTTAAGTATGCTTACATATACATGATAGTTATCATTTCTTAAGTATTATCATGATTTGTATCCATGAGACCGTCTAATAAGTATACGCATTATTTCTTAAGTGTGTGTGTGAGAGAGAGAGATGGATAGCTCTATCAACTCCCCAATATTTGGCTTAAACACCCCATTATTTTACATAAAACTCTCCCGCCCCATCATATTCTCTTCCCGCCCAATCAATTCCAACAATGCCCTTTTTCTAGTTTTGAAAGAACTGGATCTAATCAAATTCTTCTTCTTTCCATTTCTTTTTGAGTTTCATTCATAAAGGAATTTTAAGTCTAAAATGCAAAAGAAAAATGTCAAAACCATGATCCTGTCTTTAAATTGTTTTCCTAATTAGCATAAGTTGTTAAATGCTACACAAATTGGATTGAAGAACCTAATACTTAGGATTTGCTGAGAACCTGAGACGATTCTCTTCTTTAGTATTGCTCGAATATGAATGGTAGAGTTACAGTATGATGTTAAAATTGGTAACTTCCTAGTTACATTTTCTATCCAGATTTTTAATATAGCTGCAGATAAATTATGTGCAATTATAAACTGATTCCAGAGAAGAAGGACTACTGTTTTTAGTTTTGATTTCCAATGTTTCGAAGTAAGTTTGAATTCTGATTTTTACAGAGGATATTTATGTCAAGAAGAAAATAATTTTTTGTATGGGGTGAGAAGAGAAAACTAAGGGGTGAGAATAGAGCTACCCATGTAAGAATGGCTAATAAATATGCATATGTCTTGTTTTGGTTATGCACAGAAATACTGAATATATGAAATACATGCCTGAAAGCCTATTGAATGATTTGAAGTTTGTGATATCACTTCAAATTCTTCCTTCAATTCGAGTACAATGACTGCTCAATCTATTTTTACTTCAAATTTATCAACAACGGCTGCGAGAAAGAACTGCCACCACAAAATCCCAGCGATGATGAGGACTGTGAAGGTAGGGTCGAATGCAGGGAGGAAGTTTTTTGGTTGCTCCATGTGGCCAATAAGTATAAATTAGGTTTCTTTTTGGTTGCTCCATGTCGATTACCATATCTTTCATTGATGTTTTAGTCGAGAATTTAAGATATGTGCAGAATGATGATTGCGGGTATTTTATGTGGCATGACGAAGTGTATGAAATAAACAGCAATGCTGAATTGGATGATACTAATGTTAAATTGATGGAAAAAGAAAAGACTATATTGCAATTGCTCATGGAAAAGAAGACAATTAAAGATATCCTGCTGAAGCAAAAGAAAAAGAGGGCAAAAGCCGATGAATTTGCGGTAGATATGAAGGAAGAGTTGGCCTAATGTGCATTGAATGTGGAAAACATGAGACAGGGGAAACATTCCTTGTAGAAGCTTTAGCTATGCCCTGGATCATGTTCGGAGTTCTTTTGTGTGTTGTTATGGCAATGTAGAGCAGTGAAGTAACATGAAATAGCAAGCATGGGCAGTTGTTCAGGTATAATTTTAATTTTTGTCACATTGTAGATTGGTGATAATTTTTGCCTTATTGCAGATTAGTGATAATTTTTGCCACATTGCCCATTAAACCTAAATTATTGATTACTGATAAATTTATCCACATTGTAATTGTCTAATTGTTTACTCAGTATACAATTGTATACACACCGTGCCTTTGTTATAGCACGTATACACATTGTTCAGATCGGTATACACCTGTATCCACATTGTGCCCCTGTTATGTTACTCAGTTATGTAAATGAAACGCAAATGAAAATGAAACTCAGTTATGTTTAGATTAGTGTACACTTGTATACACATTGTTTAGATCAGTTATGTAACTCAATTATGTTTAGATTAGTATATGCTTGTATCCACATTGTGCCTCTATTATGTAACTCGGTTACGTAAATGAAATGCAAATGCAAATGAAACTCAGTTATGTTTAGATTAGTATGCACTTGTATACACATTGTTTAGATCAGTTATGTTACTCACACATTGTTTAGATCAATACACTTGTATACACATTGTTTAGATCAATATACTATGTTATACTGAAATGCAAATGGAATTCAGTTATGAAACTCAGTTTGTGTTGAAAGGAAACTTAGTTATACTATGACCATAGTTTGTTCTAAAGTGCAATTGAGGCATGCATACCTCTTATTTTTTGTTGAAATGCAACTGATGTATGCAGGTGAACGAGGCAGTGATGAGGATTTTCAAGAACTTGTTACTAAAAGCACTAGAGGTACGATTGATGCAGTAGAGGCATTGAACGCATTGGAGGCTTGGGATATATTTTGAAACTGTTTTAGTTTTATGTTAACACGAATTTAGGACTGGCTGTGTTTGTAACAGAAATTTCTGTCAAATTGTATTTAGTGGCTATGTTTTGTTATTTTTTAGTTGACTATGTACTACTTGTGTTTGCTGGTTAATTAATTTGAAATAAAAAGTTCTTTGTTAATTTTAGTTTGATGTTATGTTATGTAATGTTGTCATATATATGATATAATGTTGCAGTATATGATGTTAAATGTTGTCATAGCTATGATATAGTGTAGCCATTGAGTGGTAAAATTGTTGCCATAGATTTATGCATGTGGGCCCCACAACTCGATTCCGTGAACCTGGACTACAGATTTTAGTGGCGATTTCGTATACCCGGGTTACAGATTTTAGTGGGTCCCACATTTTTGTAAATTTAGTACAAGCGGCAATACCTATGCTGATGTTGCCTTAGGGTCGCAAATTTGTTGCCTTTTACTCTATGGCAACGTGGCAAATGGCAACCCCAAGAAAGTATCGCCATAGATCATTTTTTGCCTATAGCAACACTTTTTTGCACCTACTGTGTTATTTCTCTTGTGTTGTCGTAGGCCATCTATGGCGTAGTGAATATTTGAGATATGAATTGCACTCGGATATTGATGGAAGAGAGATATTCTTAGAATTAAAAGTGTTTAAGGTTATCTTGTCAAAGGAAAAAGAAAAGCAACTGAATTATTGAATTAAATAAATTCTTGTTTGCGAGAGTTAAATTTTCCAAATGCTTGGATTGCATAAAGAATAATTTTGACTATACTAGTTACAGTTGCCTCGCCTGAAAAAAGTTTCTCAAAGCTAAAGTTGATATAGTCTTATCTTCATTCCACTATATCACAAGAAAGGCTAAATGTTTTGGCACTTTTTATCGGTTGAACAAGATATGGTCAATGAACTTGAATATGATAATATTGTTAGCAATTTTGCAAGTCAGAAGGCTAGGAAAATGTTCACAAGTAATTAGTATATTTTGGTTATATAACTTGGATTATTGTTATGAATAAAGTTATTTTCTATTTTTATCTTTTCGTTATTTTCGAACAGTATAAATTGTTTTGGTGTCATACATTAACATCTATAGAAGGACTTCTTTTTCGTTTTCCGCTTTAGGTACCAAATGTCCTAGGGTCGGCTCTATTCTTCGCTAACAAAAATACTCTGCTAAAATACCACGCAGCTATTCCACTCAAACACACCCGTATCACTAAAGGTTGAGAAGATGATATCTCGTAGGATTAGCAGTATGTTGAATATGGGCAGTAATTCTCAACAAACAAGAGTTTGTGATGCAGTAAAATGAGCATGAAACTAATGTTATTAACTTAACTTGTTTACTCTTAAGGCTTATATATTCACAATAAGGATTAAATATATGATCTCGTAGTACTTTTATGATAGGTAGTATGGCACAAAAATAATCCATATATTATACGTTATTTCAGCCGTGGTCAGAAAAAATTAAATTTAAACTCAAAGACTTCATGCAAATAACCGCTGCATATTAACAAAGGAGCTCTATTAATATATTTAATCAAAGGAGGAAGCAAAATATTTATTATGAAAAATCTAAGCTACGTATTATGTCGTACCATGTAAACATCCATAAATCTAAATCAACCAACAACTTTGATATTAACACTACTAGAAAATGTTAAAACGATGGTAACCCGAGCGATGGTTGGTGGTGGTTGATTTTAGCAGCTGACACAAGCCGTCAACAACGTGGTAAAACAAGGAACCATTGAACAAAATTTCATTTCCCCCTTTTGCCCATCAAAACCCTCATGTCAAAAAATTCGTTGCGTCTCCCACCTTCCCACCACCGTCATCGACCGCTGTCGCCCTGCTTCTGCAGCTTCCCTCTCCTACTCTTCCTCCAATTTGCAACTCCTCTCCTGTGTATTAGTTGATGTTTGTGTATATGTTTTAGATGATAATCATAGATTAGTATTAAGTTTAGTATATAGTTTAATCCTAGTTTTGAAAATTTGAAATTTAATTAGATGATTATCGACTAGAAACTGATCGATATATATTATGCTTTAGTCAATGATAATTCTAGAAAATTAACAATTTTGTAAATATGTGCTAAAATTTATATCGTGCTATTTTTTTTGTTAGAGCCGACAGGTTTTTAAAGTGATACGCAAACACTTTTTATTATAACAAATAATGAATACATTTTTACAGGAGATATACTGATTGTCTACCTACTATGGTTCTTAAGGTGGATCGTCAACCACACAAGCCCCGCACATGGTGAGACATTACATAACAGGTTTCGTAAGAATATCCAAGGAAAACAAAACATAACATGTTGACGAAACAATCACTTATCTCCACGCAGGGAGGTTACATGCTCAACATAACATACAAAATTGATCACTTACTCATTCACTAACTATTTGCTGCAAGAGTTAACTGCAACATCTAGCAAGCAACAAAGCCTTACCATAAAGACATAGACTGGCAGACTTGAATCAAAACTGCGCAACAACAGAGCGATCACACGGTTGATGTAACATCCCAGAAATTTCGACAACTAGAATTGGAATTAATGAAAGATTTAACCATTTATAATCAATTTTGTATTGATATTCGAGTTAAAAATCGAATATATGGTTTTGTATATGAAATAGAATTTAATATTTAATTCAGAATGGTTGGTTGGAAATCAAATATTTACTTTTGAATTGAATTTGACTAGATATTCGAATCAGAATTGGAATTCGGTTGGAAAATACGAACGGTTGAATTTAAAAATATACGTTAGTGATGCTAAATGAATTGGAAATTTGTAGAAGATTTTCTTGGATATGTGTGTATGTGGGTTGAATTTAACGTTTCAAATTTAGAAACGGACGGGGTTGATAAATAGAAAAAAAATTGGTGAAACGTTAAATAAATTGAAATTAAAATAATGTTGTATACAAACAATGTCGGACAACAACCAAATAAATTTTATTGGGTTCAGAATGTGAAAACATAGCAATACGTTAAGTTTTATAGCAGTTGGAGTTTGTTTGTGACGGAACAAAAAAATAAAATAAAAAATAAAATGTGTAACGTAAATTGCGATAAAATTAAATTACGAAGGGTTCACACTTTTATTTCCCTCGTCACCAAGAAAATTTTGTATTTCAATTTCTTGCTTTCCACGATCCTCAGAAACCACCCACCCCAATTCAGCCTATATCAATTCCTTGCTTCCCACGGTTCTCTTTCTATAAAAATCTTGTCCCTCATTCAATTCATTCAGCAACAAATTGTTTTCCTTTTTCAATTTTTAATGGCCGACCAAAAGGAACCCCAAAAATCAAAAAAATCAATTCTTTCTTCAAAATCTTAAATCCATGGCTAGCGAAATTGGATTAGACTCCACCGCCTCCATCGTTGCTCCTATCCACCAATCGTGTTTGCTCCAGCGTTCGCCGTACTCAGCTTCGAAGCCCTAGCTGTCAGTTCTTAGCAAATCAAAGCCAATCACCACCGTTTTCTTCTCTCCTGGTCGTAGTCTAAGGTGAGATTCTTCTCACGATTTTTCTTCCATTCAAGTAATCTAACTTCAGTTATTACTAAATATAATAGTTAAAACTTGCTGTTTGAAATTCCTTGTCCAAAATTTTCTTCATGTAGCTATAGTGTTGTTATTTTGCTGCTACATGGTTGTTGATTACAATGACTGCCATGATCTGTGTGTGACTTTTGCTTGATATAATCTTTGTGAACAACTTGAGGAACCTAAGAATGAATTATAACCAAGACAGTGAGCACAGTATAATGGTGAGTAATCAAACTAAAATCCCTTTTGTGTTTCATATAAATGACAATCCATTCAAATTATATATGTGCTATTATATATTATCACCTATATTTCAAATAATGATGTGTAGCCTTTTAAATGGAAAGACTGGGAGTTTTTGTTATTCAAGCTAAACATTTTTGAAGGCTCTGATTTTGAGCAACATACACTAGGAAATGTTGACATACAAATCATTTTCTTAGACATTTTTCCAAACTGTAAAAAAAAAAAGAGTGAAGCATAATAAGAAAGATAGTAAAAAAACAATATAGTGGTTGAACACTTAATTTACTTCTCTCAAATTTAATTTAATGTGGTATGTGTATTGAATTCAAATATATTTGCTCATTGATTTCGATTGAGTATATAACTGTTATTGTTTGGTTAAGTATATAACATCATACATAACTCTTATTGTTTGGTTGATTGATATTTGGGTTATAGATATAGACACCACAAAATTGATTTGTCGGAAACAAGTTGGATGATGTTATGGACTCCGACAATGTGCTACTAATATTGTATAGTTCAATTCCATAAAGCAGTAGTGATACTAAATGGATTATTGCCTAGTTAAAACAGTTATTATGGTCAGTATATGTAACCCATGAGGGAGGAACGATAGGATGAAGTAGTATGTAAGAGACTTAATTTTCATAGTAAGATAAGTGACTTGATTGTTTATCTATAACTATGTAGGTTGGTATTAAAAAAACCTAGTTTAAGATTGAAAATATGTCAATGTGTTCCAGCTTAAGTTGTTTAGGTCCCAGGAAAAAAAATGTTGAAGCTAGAGTTTTAAACCAAAAGTCAATGCTATAGATGTCCAGTAACTGAATCGTAGTTGGCGAGTTTTAGATTGATCTTTGATCAAATTATGTTTGCAGGGATTCGATGATTAAGTGTAGAATTTTAACTATTAAAACAGTGGTGATGTGTTAAACTATTAAAAAAATTTATATATATGCATTAATAGTTTTATATAATATACATATTTCACATAGGAGTAATGCATATTCCGCAAACAGTAGCATTGTCGAAGGGCACAAATACAATAATTACTATTAAGCTTTAATTTGGTGCCTTGTATAGATGGCCTTAAATGATAGAGCAGGCACCATAAATTTTAGGATAAAAGCATGGTCCAATTGTGTAAGGATCTTTGGTGCATCAGTGCATGTTATGACTATAGTTGAACTGCATTTGTGTCCTTTTAAGCACTACTTACCTTGCATACTTATTGCTGCTTTTTATGGTTGAGATTATGTCATGCATATGAATGATATTGGCTAATTGTAGTGCAATTTGGTTAAAAATAATTCACCTGAGTTCTCTACCATACGTTAGTTCGGGTTTTGTGCATGTATTAGCATTTAATCTCACATATCTGCTCTTTAATATATATACATATAGGCATTACATGCTTGTATGCCTGTATCAGTTGCACCGAAATGCCATTTGTTGCTTAAGTATATTGTAGTCACACTCAGTAGTCTGCGCATGAATATATTAACATGTATGTGTATATATGCTTAAATGTGGATAGGTTAAAAATATATATATTTCATCCCTTTTCATATTCATATGGTCTGTTAGCAACTTCCTTAAATTGGCATGCCATTGTAATTTATTTCCTGTCACCCAATTTGTTTGTTGACATGCCACTGTATGCGGTTTCCCATCAGTGTTGCTTTAATAGGATGCTGCACCTTACATGAACATGCACATAGGTTCTATGTTAAGATCACTAGTTCATACCTATTTTGCATTAATGCTTGGTTTCCAGACTAGGAACCTGAAACGCGGATATTAATGGTTTTTTTTCAATTGTTACCTAAATATGCCAAGGTACTATTTTCTATCGTTAACACATATTCATAGATTTTGGGTAATAGTCACATGTTATTTGAATATTTGGCTAAATGCACACATATTTTTCCACCTATGTAAAGGTTTGTTCTACATATTAGGTTGTTATTTCTTTGCATTGGACCATATAGATACATTCAGCATGCATTGTTTTGAATACGTTCAGCATGTACAGTTGGGAACTTTGAAACCATATTTATTCATTCATAGTTGGGTTTAAAGCAATTTTATACCTTGCCATAACATGAACCGTTCAACCCTTAAACATTAAATGGCACAAGTGTAACGAAACAGAAAATCTGAACCAATTTAAAAAAATTTAATTGGCTAAAATAATGGATTTTAAATATTTAAAATAAATATTTTAAATAATGGCAATGGAAAGTGAGTTTGAATCGACAATTGAAAACGAATATAATTAATTCTAATTATAAACAAGGCTTGAAAAGGCGCTGCAGTTTCAAAAATTGAATTCAAAATTTGTCGGACTGTACCGGGTGCAAAACAAAACGGGTTTTAGTCAAACCAAAAATATTTAAATCTTTTAGTGAATACCTTTCTAACGAATCTAAAAAATCGAATTTTCATAGCGGAAAGCAAAAGTTATGGCCGAATGAATTTTCAGAAAGGTCGCTATGGAATTTATATAGCCCCTGAAATTGGCCATTTTGCATACGACCTCGGAATTCGACGAAACCACTTTTGTTGGATCCGGGATGTGAAGTTATTGCTAGGTTTCAAATTTCATAATTTTTGAAGCTAATATGTGAGCGTGGCAAAGGAAAATGTGTTTTGGTCAATTATAGTTAAATTGGATCGACCAGAAATGGGCCTTTTTGCAAACGGTGTCAGAATTCGATGAAACTAGTTTTGTTGGGACCGTATCGTCAAAACATAGCTAGATTTATTTTTCTGGAATTTTTCGAATCAGTTTGTGGCCCTGGCAAATTGAAATGTACGTTCAAATTAAATATTGAATGTTTTATACTTCAATCTGAAGGAAAACTGACTGAAACAGTCGAATGGGCCTTCGAAACATATCCCATTGTGGTCGGAAGGGGGGGGGGGGTAAAACGCTAGGGACGACAGTCGTTGGCTTTGGATTGGGGTTCGTGGGCGAAAGGGGTATTTTGGAGATTTTAAAAATTATAAATTAAAATAAAAAAATATCATTGGTCCACATCATTTCTCTCTCCCCCGACATTCTCTCTCCCCGATCGACGCACGGCGGAAAAGAACACCCCGCTTCTCTCTCGATTTCTGGCCAATCCACTCAATAAAATTCAAGGCCGATGTTGAGCTTTTTGTAGATCTTCCCGAGCTCTTCAAATCCGTATAAGCTCGTCCCTTACCATCGCGTTTTCGTCGAGATACAAGCCCACAAAGTCGGCCACTTCGTTGCTCCGCCGTGTCTTCACCCGGCCGTCGATCTGAAGGTGGCCACCATCGATTGGAAGCTGACTCCAAGCACTTGGTCGTGGTACTAGCCGATCATCCCCTCGTGCCTCGTATTGCGTGCTAGGTTAAAACCTCTTTTCGAACCCAATCAGGAAGGTAACGGCTTTGAACTTATAAACTGATTTCAACTCTTTAAAACCATTGCAAACTTTGAAAAATCATATCTTTTTGCGGTTTTAACGAAATTCGATGAAACAGGAAACATCGTGACCGTGTGGACATCTTCTACATTTTAGACGAGACCGCATATTTTTCTGAGCCTTCTGCTATTTTTGGTGGAGTGGAACCCAAAGTGAGATTTCTAATTTATAAACGATATGGAAAACGACGATGTATAAATTATATATTTGATGTATGAGTTATATAAGCGTTGTACATCTCTTGTATAAGTCGTACGTTCGATGTGTAAGTTGTATATGCGTTGTAAAAATTATATATATGTTGAAATAGAAGTGAATTGCTATATATAAATATATATATACGCCCCTCGTCCGCAAACCATGGACGATATTTATTGATTGTGATTAGTGTGAAAATTGATTGATAGCGAATGGTTGTTTGGGATTGTTTGTGGTTGATATTGATTGATTGTGGTTGAAAAATACCCATTTGTGGTCGAGAAATATTTCGTTGAAACCACATAGGATTATTTTGTGGAAATGAAATAAATATATACATGTCGCCTGCGTGCGAACTAGATGCATGATCCCCATTGTCAAAAACTGCGAGGTTTTAAGGTAGAGCGAGGAGCCGTACTAGGGACGGTCCTGGTTTTAACTACCCTGTCGTTATGCTGCCGAAATTTTGAATAATATTCATGTGTTTGAATTATTTTCATTTGTTGAAACTATATTTATTCATTGAATAGAAAACCTTTATGTGTTGAATCGATATTCATTCGTTGATTAGAAATTCATGTGTTGAATGGTATTCATGTTTTAATATAAAAATCACATTTATATATATATATATATATATATATAGAAACTATAGAAAACCTTCGTGTGTTGAATCGATATTCATTCGTTGAATTGAAATTCATGTGTTGAATGGTATTCATATTTTGAAATAAATTGTTTCATAATAAAAATCACCTTTATATCAACTATATGGACTATGTAAAATAATCTCGTTTTAAAAGAAATTGTTTTATAAGAAAAAACCTATTTTTATTACCTATATAAACTATATAAAATAATAGTGTTTTGAAATGAATTGTTTTACAATAAAAATCACTTTTTTATTATATACATGAATTGTTGAAAAGCGAAGTGTTAAAAATAGCCACTCATTCAAATAAATATGCATGAGTTGAAATATTCATTAATTAGCTAATGATATGATTTTTGCCTATGCATAGAACATTAGAATGAATGGTGTTTTTGAACCAGATGGAATCAAATATGAAGTTGAGCGGAAAATGATAAATGATAAGAACTGTATATATGTACATGCATATTTATTGAACAGGTTATAGCAAAGGGGCTAGAGAAGAGGAATAAAATTTTGTGCCCGACAAATAGGTACACATTTACTGTTTTGTTTGGGTGATGATTTTATGAGCCTGTTGGCTAGCCGCTTGGCTTTTTCTTTTTCTTTTCGACATGAGACGCCCGTGTGGTTATTTGGGAATTTTCCCAGCCCCTCCCGTACAAAGGAGGTTATGGCGAATTTTTCCGAAATTTAAAAGCGTTAGTGAAATATTTGAAGTGAAAATGATATAGGAAGTTTTGAATGAACAATATTTATATAAATATATAAATATAAATAAAATTAAAATGAAACGTGGTCGTGCAGTTCGTGTTTTGAAACCGTGATTTCAAACGATTGGTACAGGAGATCCGACCATCGGAATTTCCTGAAACCGCAACCATTGGGTTCGCCTTGGAAATATCTTTCCAACGGCACCAACTTTGTAAAAATCCAACGGTTAGATTGTCTGAAATGTTTAATTCAAATATGAAGAAAAACAGCGCCAGAATATATATATATATATAATTATATTTAATCGAATAACGACGCTGCAGTTCGTATTTTGAAATCGAAACTTCAAACGATTGTACCGGGAGATCCGACCGTCGGATTTTCCCGAAACTGGAACCGTTGGATTTGTTTTGAAAAGACCTTTCTAATGATGTAAATTTTGTGAAGAACCAACGGTTACATTTTCAGATATGTGTAAATCAATTCTGAAGAAAAACAGCGCCACGGCCGCGTTATGGCCCGAAGCGTCGTTTTGAATAAATTGGCTATTTTAAAATAAATAAAAATAGCAATAAATCGTTATAAAATATCATAAATGATATGGAATGGAAATAAACTGAATTTGCTCAATTTATGTGGTATTTGATGGTTGAATGCGTTTGGTGTGAAAATTAAATTAAAGAACAAAATTGGTGTCGTCGAATGATTTAACCATTGAAATAAATTGATTTGAAATTCTAAATATATGTGAATTATTTGAAAAGGTCGAGTTAATTCTCATTTCAAATAATTGTCCGACGATTGAAAGTCGAAGATGAAGATGGTGGTCGAAGACCGGAGATCTTCACCTCGTTTGGATGGTAACCGAGGTCCTGATTGGGAGGCCTCCCGAAATATGGATAATGAGTGGTGGTCGTCCCGACGTACGTGGTGATCGATGGGTTTGCGAGGTATTTAATGCCTCCGGTTTCATTCAGACCCAGAACGGACTTGTAAATGGACTGTGTGTCTGACATTGGATTTTATTCTGTGTTGATTGATCTCTGTTAAATATACATCTGTTTTGGCGGCGGAGAATTTATTCTTTTGCTTAACGCCCTTCTCTGAAACGCATGAGCTCAAAGGTTGTATATCGATGGACATCAGTCGCATGGCATGAATCGCCTGTGTGGCATGCTAAGATGCAGTTATCAGGGCTTCTGTTGAAAAGCAAAGTCTTGTGGTGATGATCAAAGCACCGCCTGTGTGGCGTAGCTTTGTGTGTAACGTAAAATCGCGAGCCTCACACCCCGGTACGAACCAGAAACGGGAGAGGACATCAGGGAGGGCCTGCGTTTCTTTCTAGCTAGGGTAGTGTCAGTGACCTACCAGCCCTGACATTTATATACTTTTCACCTGTTTGGTTGTTGCTGTTGCGAGGTGCCTCGGTTAGATCGGATGATCCGGGTCCGATGGAGCCATTCGTTGGCTCATTTACACCCCAAAGGGTGGGGAAACGCAGTGTTCAGGAATTTTAATCCACATCGGTGGACCGGCCCTGACGATCCAAGGGTCACACGAGCTCTGATCCTGAGGGGCGGGCTAGAGCGTATCGAATTCGGTATTTTGCCTTGGTTCACGACGGAAATCCAATTTCCAAATACGTGACTGTGCGGTTTTGATTGTATGTATATATATATATATATATATATATATATATGGCGACATGATATATGGTACCCATGCCGCCTATGATTGATAGTTATGATTTGAAATTGTTTTCAAACATATAAACACTAGCAATAATATCGAATGCCTTTGTTGTATTCGTATCAAGCATATTTTGGCCGTTATAAGGTAAAAACTCTATCCTCCAGTTTGCGTTGCATTGTGTGATGGGAACTGAGTCTTATAATGGCTTCATTTTTATAAAAAGCATTGCGATGGTTAAAAGAATGATTTGTTTTAAAGCACCGGCAATCCAATGGAATAAACCCGTTCCACGAAAGTGGCATGGTCCTGTGATTAGCCATATTATATATGTGTTGAGTAGATTTCTCATACCAGTCCCATGACTGACTCGTAGTTTGTTTCACTTTCAAACACGGGTGCCCCTTTTTCTACACGGGCAGCCTTGTATTCAGGTTTAGCTGGCTTTCTCGGGATAACTGGAGCTGAAGATGGATTCTATCATTTATATCTTTTTATGCTGTTCAGCTCCTATTGTACATATTTTATTTGTTTTCCGCTGTAGACATCTATGTATAGCTTAACTATGTTTGTACTAAGTATGATCCTGTATACTGTGTAACTCTGATGATTACATTTATCCAGTATATTCTATTTTTCATTATCTGGTGTATTTATTTAATTCTGTTCTCCTATTACCTGTTTCTGTGTTATATTCCACAGATTACCCTTGTCGCCGTCAATATGGGGTTTGGGGTCGTCTCATTTGGTATCAGAGCCTTGGTTAAGCTTAGTTCTGGAATATAACATTGGAACGAACTCGTCAGAAATAGAACCAGTAGTGTTCTAGGACGGGTAACTCTATACAGATAGGATCAGCAATATCCTAGTATGAGTAAAGCAGAATGAAATTACACCTCGCAGACACATTTACATTTGAAGTAATTGTCTCTATATTTTAAAATACCTTTTCTGTGACCTGACACTTGATCTGCCATTTGCAGAAGTACTAGAAAAATGAGTGCCAGAAATAGAAGGAATACAGAACCCGATCTAGAGGCTCTATTAAGGAGATTTTATGTAACGACCCGCATTCTACGCATCAGAAGATCGTAGAATATTTATTTCTTTTTCTTAGTAAGTCGTATGGTCGTGTACTTTTGGGAAACGACTAGTAGGGTCATTTCCCATGTTCATGATTTTTGTCAATTTTTAAATGACCGTTTTGCCCCTAGTTGAACTTGTTTTGACCATAACTTTTGACTAGAAAGGAATTTTGACATGAAACCACTTTCACTGGATCTGGATGATGGTTTACAATTCCGTAGAGTGGTCATATTTGCCAAACGGACTCACCGTTGGGAGATATGGCTGAAACAAGTTTCAGATGGTGAAAAACAGCTTAATTGGGCTTAACCGGGTGATTAACATCTAGGCCCAAAGGGGAATTTCGGGATTCGGAGTTTAAAAGGGCTGTTAGGGTTTGGAGAATACCTTTTTCTCATTTTTCAGCCGTCACTATTCATTCCTCTTAACCTATCCATGGCCTCTACCCTCTAAATCTCTTCAAAACACCTCTTAATCACTTTCTAATTGAAGATTAGGCTTAGCAAACATCAAATCAAGGAGTATTAGCACGAGAACCGAGGTAGATTTGCTGTGTAAGATTGGGAACAGCGCCAAATCAGAGAATATTTCAGTTTTGGGGTTTTAGTTGTGGCAAAGGTGAGTGATTAGCTTGCTTTTACACTAACTACGGTTAATTATGGGTAATTAGTGAAGATTAGCGAATTTATACATTAATAAATTCTGGAAAAATTCCTAAAATTCTATAATGATGTTTTATGGCTCTAATAAAAATTTGGGCTAATTTGGATAAGTTTTGCTAATTGTATGCTTAATCATGGTTAAGAAGGATTAAGGGGAAAACATGGGTTTTTGGGTATGTTTGATCTAAAGTATTTCATGTAAATGATGTTTTAATGTTTTTGATTGATTCTATATGTTGTTACTACTTTTTGTAATGTCATAGGAAGTTTAGAATGGTTGAAAACGCCGTCGTTCGGCGAAAATAGCTTGCTGGAAAAAGTTGTAGATTTTCAGAACCGGTTAGTAAGAACACCCGATCCGAACCGGATAGGAGGAGGAGATCCGATCCGAACCGAATAGAAGGAGGAGATCCGAACCGAATCGAGTAGGAAGAACATCCGATCCGAACCGGATAGGAGGAGGAGATCCGATCCGAAACGGATAGAAGGAGGAGATCCGAACCGAACAGGATAGGAGGAGACACCCGAACCGAACCGGATAGGAGGAGGAGATCCGATCCGAACCGGATAGAAGGAGGAGATCCGAACCGAATCGAGTAGGAAGAACATCCGATCTGAACCGGATAGGAGGAGGAGATCCGATCCGAACCGGATAGAAGTAGGAGATCTGAACCGAACCGGATAAGAGGAGACACCCGAACCGAACCAGATAGGAGGAGGAGATCCGAACCGAACCGGATAGAGGAGGAGACCCGAACTGAACCGGATAGGAGGAGGATGCCCGAACCGAACCGAATAGGAGGAAGAGATCCGAACCGAACCGAAGAAGACCATAACCCGAGATGCAAAGGTATTCCAAATGGGAAGTTTGTACCAAGGATCCAGATGGGAACCAACGAGTTAACTTCATGATTGTGCTTTGCTGCGGGACGTGTGCTAAGGGGCTGTCGATGTCCGTAACTTTGGATCACTATGTATAGGGGGTACGTGAACGGAATCAGGGCCACAGTGGTCTAGGTACGACTAAAAGAGCTATAGACCAATGAAGTGGGGTCATTTGTAAAGGTTTAGTCATGACTCCATTGGGTAAGCTTGGTGGTAGCAGTAGTTGTACAAGCCGAACTCCGTCACTACTTCGATGGGTCTAGTGGTTGAAAGCGGTATACATCGTATTCTTTATGCACTGAGTGAGAGATGTGAGGATGGTTGCCATGATTGGATTTTTTGCTATCACTATGACATGCACACCCCCACCCCCGTATTTCTTTACACCATATGTTGATGGCACCTTAGAGTATTGTACAGTATGTAGTGCTAACTCTTTGGTTGCAGGTCCAGGTTCAGGTATGGTTTAGTATACCTGTTATTGTTCTGTTTAGCTGCTTATCGCTCATACCAGACTTTTTGTTTGACCCTGAGTTTTATGTCTCTTCTTATTACTATGGGTGCTCACACGAGCAGACTAGAGACAGGTTAGGAGGTATGCACGAGTAGCTGATCCGTAGACGAGCAGGAGGCTTCCACGTATGATATAGACATTCTCCCTGTGTTGTTGAAGATCACCGCTTGGGCATTAGCAGTGCAACTTCTACTGTTGCTTACTTTTGCTTTAGAGACAGTTTTAAAAGTTGTAATAAGCTGTATTTTGGATTTCCGCTACTCTGATGTTGTTTAGTTTTGGTTTCAGTTTATGCACTGTCTCGCCTGTTTTATGTTATGTATCTTGCTATTATATTTTATTCCATGCGCTGTGAGACATTCTACAGGTTATGTGTTAGTTCTTCACCTTCTTTCTTTTCTTATGACGACCGTTCCGTGCCAGTTGGACATGTGTACAGCGCACACTTGGAGGAAGTGTCGGTTGGTGCGGGGCGGGCCGTCACACTTGGTATTAGAGCTCTAGGTTGCGTAGTTAACCTAGGGACGTTATCAGGGAGAGATAGTATACGTATACGAGAGAGCGTATTTATGATTATTTTGGTTTTCAAAGGATATATATATATACTATTAGTAGTATAAGAATGAAGTCGTGCTGCACTAGCAGCACTATGGGGTCGTTAATCGTTTCCTTTTTCAGATTGACGATGAGCCGTTATGTTAGAGGTACCGGTAGAGGGGCCAATAATGGGAATGCTGTTGACATGAGGACGATGTTTACTGACCTCATGAGAGAGATGCTTAGAGATGTACAGAGGGCAGCTCCCAATGGTGGAAATGGTGGTGGTCCAATAGTGCAGGCGCCGAGGGTCGACTTCGCCAAGCTGAATAAGGATTATACTAGCCTTGGTGGGAAGCCATTTCACGGAACGAAGTCGGCCACGGATGTTCAAGATTGGTTGGATGGTTGCGAACGTATCTTCGAGGATTTGGGTATCGAGGATGCGATGAAGAGAAAGCTAGCGTCCTGTCAGCTGCAAGGGCGGGCAATGAATTGGTGGAATGCTATAAAGGCAGCTACTCCCGAAGATCAGATTACTTGGGAGCAGTTTAAGGCTCGCTTTAGCGAGAAGTTCATTCCAGCTGCTCAGAAGTTAGTGCTGTTTAAGAAATTCTTGGAGCTCAAGCAGAATGGCAGAGCTGTCTCGGAGTACATTGCTGAATTTGACACTTTGTCAAAATACGGGTTATCTCTTATTGATACTGCCGAGAAAAAGAATGAGAAATTCATAACTGGTTTGGATCAGTATTTGGGGGAAAGACTTATTAACCACATCGATGAGACGTTTGAATCGATTGTGGGGAAATCATTTAGATCAGAAAGTCTCTACCCTAAGCCGAAGACTGAGGTTGCATCCGCAGATGAGCCAAAGCCACAAGCGAGTGGTGGAGGCAAGGGTGGTTCCGAGAATAAAAGAAAGCAGAGTCAGACTAAGGATGGCCAGAAGAAAAAGAATAAGCAAGATGTTGAGTGCTTCAGCTGTGGTAAGAAGGGCCGTTATGCTAGTAATTGTCGGGCCAAGCCTGCGGATAGGAAGTGCTTCAACTGTGGCCAAATGGGACACCACAAGGACAAGTGTCCACTGCCCCCTAAAGAAAAGCAAATGGTGAAAGCATATGCTCTCAATGCTATTCCTTCTTCGTCGAATGCCCCAACTGCGGCGGAGAAGGGAAAGAATGTCGTCATTCAAGGTATGCTTTCTGTTTATGATGTTCCTGTTAGAGTTTTATTTGATACCGGAGCTTCCAGTTCTTTCATATCTAGTGACCTGGTAGATAGGTTGGGATTGGAGCCTAAGATTGACGATAGACCTTTAGTTGTGACGAACCCGATTGGTGGTTCGACTAGCCTTAACATGATTTGTCGTAATGTGGTCCTATCGAGTCATGGATGCACGTTTGTTTGTGATTGCTTTGTTTTGGGCTTTACTGGGTTTGGCATTATTTTGGGAGTAGATTGGCTCCAAAGATACGGGGTGGTGGTAGACTGTGAGGGCTTTTTAGTGACAGCTAGAGCGGATGATGGGCGGAGGATAGTGTTTGGTGGTCTACCCAGTAAGGGGGTATTGGCTAGTTTTCTAAACTCCCTCGACATTCCGCATAGTGAGTTGTCAGGTTTGCCCGTGGTTGGCCAGTATCCGGATGTTTTCGAAGAAGTGACCGGACTTCCACCACACCGAGAGATTGAGTTTCGTATTGATTTGGTAAAGGATGCCAGGCCTATAGTGATGCCACTTCGTCGTATGGCACCAAGGGAGCAGCGAGAGCTCGAGGTACAAGTCAGCGATCTTTTGAAGAAGGGATTTATCAGAAGGAGTGTTTCTGAATGGGGAGCACCAGTTGTGTTTGCTACCAAGGCGGATGGTTCCCTTCGTTTGTGTGTAGACTACCGCGAGTTGAATAAAGTGACGAGGAAGAACAAGTATCCTCTACCGCAGATAGATGATTTGTTCGATCAGTTGAGTGGCGCGAGAGTATTTTCTCAGTTGGATCTCGCGACAGGTTTTCATCAGCTTAGAGTGGAAGCTGAGAGTATAGCTAAAACGGCATTTCGAACGCCGTCTGGATTTTATGAGTGGTTGGTCATACCATTCGGACTGACAAATGCCCCAGCATATTTTGTGGATCTTATGAATAGGATATTCAGAGATCAGTTGAATAAGTTTGTCCGTATATTCATTGATGATATTTTGGTCTATTAGAGAACAGAGGAAGAACACAAGGAGCATTTAAGAGTAGTGATGGAGGTGTTGAGAAAACACCAATTGAAAGCAAAGTTTTCTAAGAGTCACTTCTAGAAGAGGGAAGTGACCTTCTTGGGCCATGTTGTATCAGAGAATGGTATTGCCGTGGACCCGGCGAAAATGGCTACGGTGCAGGATTGGCCTACGCCCAAGAGTGCAACAGATGTAAGAAGTTTCTTGGGGTTAGCTGGATATTATCGTAAGTTTATCCAAGGTTTCTCCAAGATAGCAGCACCATTGACCCAGTTGACCAAGAAGAATCAAGCTTTTGTCTGGGATGGAAGGTGCGAGAATGCATTTAAGAGTCTGAAGGACAAGTTGGCAAGCGCACCAGTGTTAGTCATTCCTAAGGGGAATGAAGAGACGACAGTCTACGCGGATGCCTGCGGTACCGGACTGGGTGTTGTATTGATGCAAGGCGGTAGGGTTGTAGCTTATGCAAGTCGGCAATTGAAACCGCATGAGAAAAGATACCCCACCCATGACTTGGAATTGGCAGCGATCGTGTTCGCGTTAAAGATGTGGAGACACTATCTCTTGGGAGAAAGATTTGAGCTATTTACAGATCATAAGTCGTTGAAGTATCTCTTCTCCCTGAAGGATCTAAATCTCCGGCAACAAAGGTGGTTAGAATTCTTGGCTTCCTATGATTTTGACATCGCATATACACCGGGAAAGGGCAATGCGGTGGCTGATGCATTGAGTAGAAGACATGCCAGCTTAGGGGTTGTGTTCCTTGAATGGAAGCAACTGGAGTATATCACGGAGTTTGATTTCAGACCAAAGTGCGAATTGGATCCAGAAATGTTAGCAAGTTTGATGATCAGACCCACTTTAATTGAGCGGATCGGCTCTAGTCAGAGGGACGATCCTAACCTATTGGAAATCATCTCCAAGTTAAAGATGGATATCGATGAGGAAATGAACAAGTATGGGCTTGATCGAGATGGATGGCTTAGAAAGAATGGAAAGCTTGTTGTACCCAATGTCAATGGATTGAGAGATGAAGTGCTTAGAGAATGTCATCACTCAAATCTGACTATACACCCCGGTGGTAACAAGATGTATCGAGATATGAAGCAGACATACTACTGGGAAGGGATGAAAAGAGACGTTGGGAAGTTTATATCCAAGTGCATGAATTGCCAGTTAGTTAAAGTCGAGCAAAAGAAGCCTAGTGGGTTGTTACAACCCTTAGAAATTCCCGAATGGAAGTGGGAGCAAGTCTCGATGGATTTCATTGATGGTTTACCAAGGACTAGATCGGGACATGATAGCATTTGGGTAGTTGTGGATCGACTGACTAAAAGTGCAAGATTTATACCAGTCAAGTCGACCAGAACGACAGCTAAGTTAGCAGAATTGTATATGAAGTGGGTAGTGAGATTTCATGGAATACCTAAAAGCATTGTGAGTGACCGAGACCCGTTGTTCACTAGTGGGTTTTGGAAGAGCTTACAAGAGGCTCTAGGGTCAGAGTTACATCTCAGTACCACATATCATCCTCAGACCGACGGTCAGACGAAGAGGGTGAATCGTATTTTGGAAGATCTCTTGAGAGCATGTATATTGGATTTTGGTGGATCATGGGATGACCATTTGCATCTAGTAGAGTTTGCATATAATAATAGCTACCAATCCAGTATCGGTATGGCTCCGTTTGAAGCTTTGTACGGAAGACCATGCAACTCACCATCATGTTGGATAGAGACTGGCGAGAAGTTTATGCTTGGACCAGATGTAGTGAGGGAAACTTCAGATAAAATCAAGACCATTCAACAACGAATGAAGGCTGCCCAAGATAGGCAGAAGAGTTATGCTGATAAGAGGAGAAGAGACTTAAAATTCTCCGTTGGTGACTTGGTGTTTGTCAAGATTTCTCCGTTGAAGAGCGTAATACGATTTGGCAGGAGAGGCAAGTTGGCACCAAGGTTTGTTGGCCCATTCCCAGTTCTCGAACTAGTTGGAAGTTTGGCATATAAAGTTGAATTACCGGACAAGATGGCGGGAGTTCACAACGTATTTCATGTTTCCCAGTTAAGGAAGTTTGTGCACGACCCTAATGTGGCTATTTCACATGATCAGTTGGACGATATCGAGGTTGAACCTTAGGCGGTTGGGAACCGTAGGCCTATGCGTATCGTTGGGAACGATACGAAGCAACTTCGAAGGAAGGCAGTGAAACTAGTCAAAGTCCAGTGGGGTGAGGATGAGAAAGACTGTACTTGGGAAACAGAGGAGGACATAAGGAAGAAGTATCCAGAACTCTTTGCCTGGTAAGATTTTATTAGCGATTTAGTTTTCCGCATACTAGGTTATGTTTGTTTTGCTTGTTTTGCATGTTTGATTGCTGTGAATGATTGTTAGGCATGCGGGATTCATTGTTTGTTTCTTTGTTAAGGAATTTCGGGGGCGAAATTTCTTAAGGGGGGAGAATGTAACGACCCGCATTCTACGCATTGGAAGATCATAGAATATTTATTTCTTTTTCTTAGTAAGTCGTATGGTCATGTACTTTTGGGAAACGACTAGTAGGGTCATTTCCCATGTTCATGATTTTTGTCGATTTTTAAATGACCGTTTTTCCCCTAGTTGAACTTGTTTTGACCATAACTTTTGACTGGAAAGGAATTTTGACATGAAACCAATTCCATTGGATTCGGATGATGGTTTACAATTCCGTAGAGTGGTCATATTAGCCAAACGGACTCACCGTTTGGGAGATATGGCTGAAACAAGTTTCAGATGGTGAAAAACAGCTTGATTGGGCTTAACCGGGTGATTAACAGCTAGGCCCAAAGGGGAATTTCGGGATTAGGAGTTTAAAAGGGCTGTTAGGGTTCGGAGAATAATTTTTTCTTACTTTTCAGCCGCCACTATTCATTCCTCTTAACCTAGCCATGGCCTCTACCCTCTAAATCTCTTCAAAACACCTCTTAATCACTTTCTAATTGAAGATTAGGCTTAGCACACATCAAATCAAGGAGTATTAGCACGAGAACCGAGGTAGAGCTGCTGTGTAAGATTGGGAACAACGCCAAATCAGAGAATATTTCAGCTTTGGGGTTTTAGATGTGGCAAAGGTGAGTGGTTAGCTTGCTTTTACACTAACTACGGTTAATTATGGGTAATTAGTGAAGATTAGCGAATTTATACATTAATAAATTCTGAAAAAATTCCTAAAATTCTATAATGATGTTTTATGGCTCTGATAAAAATTTGGGCTAATTTGGATAAGTTTTGCTAATTGTATGCTTAATCATGGTTAAGAAGGATTAAGGGGAAAACATGGGTTTTTGGGTATGTTTGATCTAAAGTATTTCATGTAAATGATGTTTTAATGTTTTTGATTGATTCTAAATGTTGTTACTGCTGTTTGGAATGTTTTGTAATGTCATAGGAAGTTTAGAATGGTTGAAAACGCCGTCGTTCGGCGAAAATAGCTTACTGGAAAAAGTTGTAGATTTTCAGAACCGGTTAGGAAGAACACCCGATCCGAACCGGATAGAAGGAGGAGATCCGATCCGAACCGGATAGAAGGAGGAGATCCGAACCGAATCGAGTAGGAAGAACATCCGATCCGAACCGGATAGGAGGAGGAGATCCGATCCGAACCGGATAGAAGGAGGAGATCCGAACCGAACCGGATAGGAGGAGACACCCGAACCGAACCGGATAGGAGGAGGAGATCCGATCTGAACCGGATAGAAGGAGGAGATCCGAACCAAATCGAGTAGGAAGAACATCCGATCCGAACCGGATAGGAAGAGGAGATCCGATCCGAACCGGATAGAAGTAGGAGATCTGAACCGAACCGGATAGGAGGAGACACCCGAACCGAACCGGATAGGAGGAGGAGATCCGAACCGAACCGGATAGAGGAGGAGACCCGAACTGAACCGGATAGGAGGAGGATGCCCGAACTGAACCGAATAGGAGGAAGAGATCCGAACCGAACCGAAGAAGACCATAACCCGAGATGCAAAGGTAGTCCAAATGGGAAGTTTGTACCAAGGATCCAGATGGGAACCAACGTGTTAACTTCATTATTGGGCTTTGCTGCGGGACGTGTGCTAAGGGGCTGTCGATGTCCGTAACTTTGGATCACTATGTATAGGGGGTACGTGAACGGATTCAGGGCCACAGTGGTCTAGGTACGAATAAAAGAGCTATAGACCAATGAAGTGGGGTCATTTGTAAAGTTTTAGTCATGACTCCATGGGGTAAGCTTGGTGGTAGCAGTAGTTGTACAAGCCGAACTCCATCACTACTTCGATGGGTCTAGTGGTTGAAAGCGGTATACATCGTATGCTTTATGCACTGAGTGAGAGATGTGAGGATGGTTGCCATGATTGGATTGTTTGCTATCACTATGAGATGCACACCCCCACCCCCGTATTTCTTTACACCATATGTTGATGGCACCTTAGAGTATTGTACAGTATGTAGTGCTAACTCTTTGGTTGCAGGTCCAGGTTCAGGTATGGTTTAGTATACCTGTTATTGTTCTGTTTAGCTGCTTATCGCTCATACCAGACTTTTTGTCTGACCCAGAGTTTTATGTCTCTTCTTATTACTCTGGGTGCTCACACGAGCAGACTAGAGACAGGTTAGGAGGTATGCACGAGTAGCTGATCCGGAGACAAGCAGGAGGCTTCCACGTATGATATAGATATTCTCCCTGTGTTGTTGAAGATCACCGCTTGGGCATTAGCAGTGCATCTTCTAATGTTGCTTTCTTTTGCTTTAGAGATAGTTTTAAAAGTTGTAATAAGCTGTATTTTGGATTTCCGCTACTCTGATGTTGTTTAGTTTTGGTTTCAGTTTATGCACTGTCTCGCCTGTTTTATGTCAAGTATCTTGCTATTATATTTTATTCCATGCGCTGTGAGACATTCTACAGGTTATGTGTTAGTTCTTCACCTTCTTTCTTTTCTTATGACGACCGTTCCGTGCCAGTTTAACATGTGTACAGCGCACACTTGGAGGAAGTGTCGGTTGGTGCCGGGTGGGCCGTCACATTTTAACTGTTTACAGATCACCAGTCGCTAAAGTATCTGTTTACTCAGAAAGACCTGAATCTGAGGCAGCAACGTTGGCTGGAGTTTCTTGCAGCATATGACTTTGAAATTATATACACTCCAGGAAAAGCCGATGTCGTGGCCGACGCGTTATGCCGAAAGAATGAAATTATTGCCAGTTTTATTATCACGACTTCACTGATAGATAAAATAGCTGCTCTTTAGGAGGATGATCAATTCATTCAAAAGATCAGAGAAATAATTCAGAAAGGCGAACCCTCGAGTTTTCAAGTTGATAATGATGGAATTCTAAGGCTCAAGGGTCGAATCTGTGTCCCTAACATTCCTGAGCTTCGAAAGGAAGTACTAGATGAATGCCACAAGTTAAAACTCAGTATCCATCCGGGAGTAAGCAAAATGTATAATGACATCAAACACACTTTCTGGTGGAAGTCGATGAAAAGGGACATTTCCTTATATGTTAGTCGATGCCCTACTTGCCAACTAGTCAAGAGCAACCAACAGAAATTGGCTGGATTGTTACAACCACTAGAAGTTCCTGGTTGGAAGTGGGAACATATTTCAATGGATTTCATTGATGGTCTGCCCAGAACCAGAAAAGGGAATGACAGTATTTGGATGATCGTAGATCGCTTCACGAAGACCGCCCATTTCATACCTGTCAGATCAAACAGAACTGCTTAGAGTCTGGCGCAGATATACTTCAGGGAAATAGTTAGACTACATGGAGTGCCGCTCAGTATAGTCAGTGATAGAGATACAATATTTACTAGTAAATTCTGGGGGGCATTTCAAGTCGAACTGGCAACGAAGTTGAATTTGAGCACCGCTTACCATCCTCAGACAGACGGTCAGACTGAGAGGGTGAATCGCATTTTAGAAGATCTGTTGCGGGCTTGTGTTATAGATATCGGTGGATCATGGGTAGACCATCTGCATTTGGCTGAATTCTCTTACTACAACAGCTACCAGGCGAGTCTGAAAATGTCGCCATTCGAAGCATTGTATGTTAGACCGTGCCGATCCCCTGCTTGTTGGGTCGAACCGGGTAATAGACTTGTGTTGGGTCCTGATATGATTCGAGAAGCTGCCGACAAAGTCGATTTTATTATGAAGCGAATACTTGCCGCTCAAAGCCAACAAAAGAGCTATGCCGATAGAAGAAGAAGAGATATATCCTTTGCTGTTGGCGACTATGTATATTTGAAAGTATAGCCGATGAGAGGAGTAATTCAGTTCGGTAAAACTGGAAAGTTGGCGCCCAAATTCATAGGCCCGTTTCCTATTCTGGAACGGATCGGGACTCTCGCTTATAGGGTTAAATTGCCTGACTGGTTGCCTGGAGTTCATGATGTATTTCACATATCTCAACTTCGGAAGCACGTTCATGATCCAGACTTGATCGTGGAAGAAGCAGCTTAGCAGGATATTGAAATTACTCCAGAATTAGCTGTGAGAAGAGAGCCGCTAAAGATTATCGGCAAGGAAACCAAAGAGCTGAGGAACAAGAAAGTTCACTTAGTCAAAGTGCAATGGAGTGGAGATCTGCGAGATTGTACTTGGGAAACAAAGGAGAGCGTTCAGAAAGCTTATCCTAGATGCCGTGTGGATATGTCTGATTGACTCTGGTGTAAGGTACATTTACCCTACTTTGCATTACCATTTAATTTTCTACTCTATTGTTAATTTCTTTCCATGGATGTGCACTTTTAAATTCTATAGTCTGAATGATTTTAAAAAGAGTATAGAAGTTGATCAGTATATTTTTGAAAGGGTAAAACGATTTGATTGTTGGTTATGTTGTGTGATTGTAGATTTATCAAACCACTTTTGACTTTGTTCCTTTTCAGGGACGAAAAGTTTTAAGTCGGGGAGAATATAACGACCCAGAAAATCTGAACCAATTTAAAATTTTAAAATTGGCTAAAATAATTGATTTTAAATATTTAAAATAAATATTTAAAATAAAGGCAATGGAAAGTGAGTTTGAATCGACAATTGAAAACGAATATAATTAATTCTAATTATAAACAAGGCTTGAAAAGGCGCTGCAGTTTCAAAAATTGAATTCAAACTTTGTCGGACTGTACCGGGTGCAAAACAAAACGGATTTTAGTGAAACCAAAAATATTTAAATCTGTTAGTGAATACCTTTCTAACGAATCTGAAAAATTGAATTTTCATAGTGGAAAGCAAAAGTTATGGCCGAATGAATTTCCAGAAAGGTCGCTATGGAATTTATATAGCCCCTGAAATTGGCCATTTTGCATACGACCTCGGAATTCGACGAAACCACTTTTGTTGGATCCGAGATGTGAAGTTATTGCTAGGTTTCGAATTTCATAATTTTTGAAGCTAATATGTGAGCGTGGCAAAGGAAAATGTGTTTTGGTCAATTACAGTTAAATTGGATCGACTAGAAATGGGCCTTTTTGCAAACGGTCTCAGAATTCGACGAAACTAGTTTTGTTGGGGCCGTATCGTCAAAACATAGCTAGATTTATTTTTCTGGAATTTTTCGAATCAGTTTGTGGCCCTGGCAAATTGAAATGTACGTTCAAATTAAATATTGAATGTTTTATACTTCAATCTGAAGGAAGACTGATTGAAACAGTCGAATGGGCCTTCGAAACATATCCCATTGTGTTCGGAAGGGGGTAAAATGCTAGGGACGACAGTCGTTGGGTTTGGATTAGGGTTCGTGGGCGAAAGGGGTATTTTGGAGATTTTAAAAATTATAAAATAAAATAAAAAATATCATTGGTCCACATCATTTCTCTCTCCCCCGACATTCTCTCTCCCCGATCGACGCACGGCGGAAAAGAACACGCCGCTTCTCTCTCTATTTCTGGCCAATCCACTCAATAAAATTCAAGGCCGATGTTGAGCTTTTTGTAGATCTTCCCGAGCTCTTCAAATCCGTATAAGCCTCGTCCCTTACCATCGCGTGTTCGTCGAGATACAAGCCCACAAAGTCGGCCACTTCGTTGCTCCGCCGTGTCTTCACCAGGCCGTCGATCTGAAGGTGGCCACCATCGATTGGAAGCTGACTCCAAGCACTTCGTCGTGGTACTAGCCGATCATCCCCTCGTGCCTCGTATTGCGTGCTAGGTTGAAACCTAGTTTCGAACCCAATCAGGAAGGTAACGGCTTTGAACTTCTAAACTGATTTCAACTCTTTAAAACCGTTGCAAACTTTGAAAAATCATATCTTTTTGCTGTGTTAACGAAATTCGATGAAACATGAAACATCGTGACCGTGTGGACGTCTTCTACATTTTAGAAGAGACCGCATATTTTTCTGAGCCTTCTGCTATTTTTAGTGGAGTGGAACCCAAAGTGAGATTTCTAATTTATAAACGATATGGAAAACGACGATGTATAAATTATATAGTCGATGTATGAGTTATATAAGCGTTGTACACCTCTTGTATAAGCATTGTATAAGTCGTACGTTCGATGTATATGTTGTATATGCATTGTAAAAATTGTATATGTGTTGAAATAGAAGTGAATTGCTATATATAAATATATATATATATACGCCCCTCGAACACAAACCATGGACGATATTTATTGATTGTGATTGGTGTGAAAATTGATTGATAGCGAATGGTTGTTTGGGATTGTTTGTGGTTGATATTGATTGATTGTGGTTGAAAAATACCCATTTGTGGTCGAGAAATATTTCGTTGAAACCACATAGGATTAGTTTGTGGAAATGAAATAAATATATACATGTCGTCAGCCTGCGAACTAGATGCATGATCCCCATTCTCAAAAACCGCGAGGTTTTAAGGTAGTGCGAGGAGCCGTACTAGGGACAGTCCCGGTTTTAACTACCCTGCTGTTATGCTGCCGAAATTTTGAATAATATTCATGTGTTTGAATTATTTTCATTTGCTGAAACTATATTTATTCATTGAATAGAAAACCTTCATGTGTTGAATCGATATTCATTCGTTGATTAGAAATTCATGTGATGAATGGTATTCGTGTTTTAAATATAAAAATCACATTTTATATATATATATATATAGAAACTATAGAAAACCTTTATGTGTTGAATCGATATTCATTCGTTGAATTGAAATTCATGTGTTGAATGGTATTCATATTTTGAAATAAATTGTTTCATAATAAAAATCACCTTTTATCAACTATATGGACTATATAAAATAATCTCGTTTTAAAAGAAATTGTTTTATAAGAAAAATCCTATTTTTATTACCTATATAAACTATATAAAATAATAGCGTTTTGAAATGAATTGTTTTACAATAAAAATCACATTTTTATTATATACATGAATTGTTGAAATGCGAAGTGTTAAAAATATTCACTCGTTCAAATAAATATGCATGAGTTGAAATATTCATTAATTAGTTAATGATATGACTTTTGCCTATGCATACAACATTAGAATGAATGGTGTTTTTGAATCAAATGGAATCAAATATGAAGTTGAGCGGAAAATGATAAATGATAAGAACTTTATATATGTACATGCATATTTATTGAACAGGTTATAGCAAAGGGGCTAGAGAAGAGGAATAAAATTTTGTGCCCGACAAATAGGTACACATTTACTGTTTTGTTTGGGTGGTGATTTTATGAGCCTGTTGGCTAGCCGCTTGGATTTTTCTTTTTCTTTTCGACATGAGACGCCCGTGTGGCTATTTGGGAATTTTCCCAGCCCCTCCCGTACAAAGGAGGTTATGGCGAATTTTTCCGAAATTTAAAAGCGTTTGTGAAATATTTGAAGTGAAAACGATATAGGAACTTTTGAATGAACTATATTTATATAAATATATAAATATAAATAAAATTAAAACGAAACGTGGCCATGCAGTTCGTGTTTTGAAACCGTGATTTCAAATGATTAGTACGGGAGATCCGACCATCGGAATTTCCTGAAATCGCAACCGTTGGGTTCGCCTTGGAAATATCTTTCCAACGGCACCAATTTTGTAAAAATCCAACGGTTGGATTGTCTGGAATGTTTAATTCAAATCTAAAGAAAAACAGTGCCAGAAACGATTATATTTATATTTATATATATATATATAATTATATTTAATCGAATAACGACGCTGTAGTTCGTATTTTGAAATCGAAACTTCAAACGATTGTACGGGGAGATCCGTCCATCGGATTTTCCCGAAACTGGAACCGATGGATTCGTTTTGAAAAGACCTTTCTAATGATGTAAATTTTGTGAAGATCCAACGGTGAGATTTTCAGATATGTGTAAGTCAAATCTAAAGAAAAACAGCGCAACGGCCGCGTTATGGCCCGAAGCGTCGTTTTGAATAAATTGGCTATTTTAAAATAAATAATAATAGCGATAAATCGTTATAAAATATCATAAATGATATGGAATGGAAATAAACTAAATTTGCTCAATTTATGTGGTATTTGATGGTTGAATGTGTTTGGTGTGAAAATTACATTAAAGAACAAAATTGGTGTCGTCGAATGATTTAACCATTTGAAAGAAATTGATTTGAAATTCTAAATATACGTGAATTATTTGAAAAGGCCGAGTTAATTCTCATTTCAAATAATTGACCGACGACTGAAAGTCGAAGATGAAGATGGTGGTCGAAGACCGGAGATCTTCGCCTCGTTTGGATGGTAACCGAGGTCCTGATTGGGAGGCATCCCAAAATATGGATAATGAGTGGTGGTCGTCCCGACGTACGTGGTGATCGAAGGGTTTGCGAGGTATTTAGTGCCTCCGGTTTCGTTCAGACCCAAAACGGACTTTTAAATGGACTGTGTGTCTGACATTGGATTTTATTCTGTGTTGATTGATCTCTGTTAAATATACATCGGTTTTGGCGGCGGAGAATTTATTCTTTTGCTTAACGCCCTTCTCTGAAATGCACGAGCTCAAAGGTTGTATATCGATGAACATCAGTCGCATGGCATGAATCGCCTGTGTGGCATGCTAAGATGCAGTGATCAGGGCTTCTGTTGAAAAGCAAAGTCTTGTGGTGATGATCAAAGCACCGCCTGTGTGGCGTAGCTTTGTGTATAACGTAAAATCGCGAGCCTCACACCCCGGTATGAACCACACAAGGGAGAGGACATCAGGGAGGGTCTGCGTTTCTTTCTAGCTAGGGTGGTGTCAGTGACCTACCAGCCCTGACATTTATATACTTTTCACCTGTGTGGTTGTTGCTGTTGCGAGGCTCCTCAGTTAGATCGGACGATCCGGGTCCGATGGAGCCATTCGTTGGCTCATTTACACCCCAAAGGGTGGGGAAATGCAGTGTTTAGGAATTTTAATCCACATCGGTGGACCGGCCCTGACGATCCAAGGGTCACTCGAGCTCTGATCCTGAGGGGCGGGCTAGAGCATCTCGAATTCGTTAAGGACTATCTTTGGCCTTGGTTCATGACGGAAATCCAATTTCCAAATACGTGACTGTGCGGTTTTGATTATGTGTATATATATATATATATGGCGACATGATATATGGTACCCGTGCTGCCTATGATTGATAGTTATGATTTGAAATTATTTTCAAATATATAAACACTAACAATAATATCAAATGCCGTTGTTTTATTCGTATCAAGCATATTTTGGCCGTTATAAGGTAAAAACTTTGTCCACCGGTTTGAGTTGCATTGTGTGATGGGAACTGAGTCTTATTATGGCTTCATTTTTATAAAAAGCATTGCGATGGTTAAAAGAATGATTTGCTTTAAAGCACTGGCAATCCGATGGAGTAAACCCGTTCCACGAAAGTGGCATGGTCCTGTGATTAGCCATATTATATATGTGTTGAGTAGATTTCTCATACCAGTCCCATGACTGACTCGTAGTTTGTTTCACTTTCAAACTCGGGTGCCCCTTTTTCTACACGGGCAGCCTTGTATTCAGGTTTAGCTGGCTTTTTCGGGATAGCTGGAGCTGAAGATGGATTCTATCATTTATATCTTTTTATGCTGTTCAGCTCCTATTGTACATATTTTATTTGTTTTCCACTGTAGACATCTATGTATAGCTGAACTGTGTTTGTACTAAGTATGATCCTGTATACTGTGTAACTCAGATGATTACTTTTATCTAGTATATTCTATTGTTCATTATCTGGTGTATTTATTTAATTCTGTTATGCTATTACCTGTTTCTGTGTTATATTCCACGGATTACCCTTGCCGCCGTCAGTACGGGGTTTGGGGTCGTCTCAACAAGTCACCGTGAAACCTAAATATACACATGACACCCTATAAAGCCTCTACTATTGCATCTGAACACATATCACTTGGTTACTTTATTAGCTATTTGTTATGTTCCATTTTATTTCAGTTCCCAGGTCATTTGCCATGTCCATTTGAACTTCAGTTCTTTGTAATGTCAAAATATTTATCATACCCCATTTGTATTTTAGTTATCTGCAACTCGGATATATTTTCTACACTCTGCTATTTGAAATATATACTTTGCATTGGAGGTTTGTCCCTCCCGGTGCCCTGATGCACTTGAACGTGTTGCCTGTCCCTGTTTGCTGCAATATTTGTGCATACCCTCTGAACTTCAGGATTTGCGGTAGCGGAATGCTGAGGCAGTGCACATGTGTACCTGTACACGTGTGTATATGCAGGCTTCTGTGACCATTTGTCCCTGGATATTATACATGATATTTAATATATACGATGTTAGGATTTACTGTTATATTTCATTTTATATTGAAGTTAATTTACTTGAACTATGATTAATCCTGACTCGAGTGTTTTATGTTTTTGCATGGAACGCTCGGGTCAGACCCGAGCATTTCAGATTTCAAGATCACAACTTGGGATTCAAAGATTGGCGAAGCTGGGGATTCCGAAGACAGCGCGCTCTAAAGTTCTAAACCAGTAAATATTTTTATTGTATTAAACTGCTTTTAAATTCCGCTGTATAGAAAAGTATTGTATCAAAAAAATCTAATTTATATATAAAAGTTTATTTCATTGTTCAATACTGTATTATTTATTTATTCTGTGTTCTGTATTGATTCTATTAGATTAAGCTTCGTAAGCTAAATAACGTTCCGTCGTTTTGGTCGTTTCAAGTTGGTTTAATTATCGATTTGAAGTGGTCAAAAAGGCGGGACGTTACAAGTGGTATCCGAGCTTTGGTTTATTCAAAGCGTAGCTTATCGGGTTTAAACGTGAAGAATCAACAGTAGAAAAATGGATTTTGAAAATGAAAAGAGTTTTGAAAAATAAATTTTGTAAGTGTTTTAAATAAAATTTTAAAGATGGATTATTTTGGGAATATTATATATTATTTTTTTAAATTGGTATTTTGAATTGATACAGCGAAAACAATAATTTTGAGGTTTCAAATTTTTGGAATCCCTAGTCTTCGGATCCATGTTGTGAGAGCTAATCTTCGATAGGTCCCCTTTGATTTGAACCTAGAATCCATCATCGGATGGTATCTAAAGTAGATAAGTAGGAGATAAACAACGAATTAACTTCGTTAAGCGTGAGTCTTAGAAATCAAAGATAACAGAAGTTGATTGTAAATAAAAATTCAATTTGAATAGAAAAGGAAAATTTGAAATCGCTTCGAAGAAGAAACGATGAATTTTATTTTGAAATTAAGAATATAAGTTGATGAAAATAAAATAAAAAGGGGTTAATTGAAGAGCGCTAATAAGTTCAACAATTAAGTGGGAAAACGATGTTGTATTTAACATCTGTTGAATCCAAATAACGAGTTTAGAATTTTTTTCATGAGAATAAAGTATATTTTCCTCATACATGAAGATTTGCGAATATGTTGAAATGTTTTCCCAATAATAATAAGAGATTTCGTAAAATTGTAAAAATATGAATATGATAATTGGAAATGTTTTCCAAAAGACCATGAGAGACTAATGAGTTTTGATAAATTAGAATGGTGAGGACTGAAGAGCAAAAAGCCACACGTCGAGAACGAAGAGCGGCAGAACGTAATTGAAGGGAAGAATTAATATTGGAATACGAGGAGAGGATTAAGCAGAAACAGATAGCTGGCCCCTATGACAATGTCGTTTGTTACAGATGTCAGAACAAGGGACATTATGCGGCTACGTGCGGATAGGGAGAGATAAGGGAAAGAAGAAAGAAGGAAAAATTTACCAATCCGAGATTTTCTATTTTAAATGTCGAGAGAGGGGACATTTCCCCAGCCGTTGTCTTAAGATGAAAAAAAAAAGCCTGCCATCTCTGAAAAGCCCGATGAACCAATCATTTGTTATCATTGTAAACAAGTTGGGCATATAGCTCAAAGTTGTTCCGAGAGACGACAGGGACGACAGGCAGTTTTGCGTTTCGCTAGAGAGAAAACTGTGAAGTATGTAGTTAAAATGGCTCAATCTCGTATTCTTCTAAGAACTGCAAGAAGTGGGGTCATGTGGATGAGGAATGCACTAATCCTTCAGGAGACTCCATAAAATTGAATATCGTGAAAGCAATTTACGAAGAGATGTGGATCATCGATCGAAAAGCAGACAAACATCGAAGATTGTAAATTCTAATTAAGTTAGGTCTATTTCGTAATACTATCGTTGTAATCCTAAATCTCCTATGTACGTGTTTTGAATAGATCGAAACTATGTATAATTATTTAAATAAAATAGGTATGAAAAATTTTGAACTCTATGAAATTGCTATGAATAAATTAATCTCATTTTTGTGATGTTATTTGAAATCTTGAAAGTGAAATATTCTAAGTGGAAATTATAATGATATCGTTATAATCAATGTTTTTCATAAAAGAAGTAGAGTCGTTAACTAAATTTGAGTACTGCATAAAAAATGATTTGGCAAGAAATTAAGTAATTCGGTCTAGAAAGTTGAAAACGGACTGGAGATTAGTTAAGCTGATTAATTTCTTGAGTGTTGATCTGATGTTGGTTTCGGTCTTCGGGGTTGATACTTGGGGAGTTATTCGCTTATTAATTTACAGTCGAAGGATGTGAATATGAGAGAGTAGTAATGCAGAGTGGTAATGCATGAATGAGAAGTTGTTGTAAGAACAAAAATTCTGGAATATAAGGGCGTAAAGATAAGAATTAAGTGATGAACTAACAATTGTAAATTTTGAAAGTAAATTTGGTTTTTAACGAGTAGATTCATAAATCCGAGTTTGAAAGGATATTAAATATCTTAATTGGATGAGAGATCAAAACCAAAAATTTGGAATTTTAATGGAAATTTAAGGATGTTCGATTTGAGATATTGGATATTGAAGTTTTTGAAAATATAAATATGAATATAGCGGATCCAGAAACCATTGATTTGGAAGGTGATGATTGAGATAAATTTTATATAACAGAATTTATATAAGAATGAGAAGAGATGTTTGAAATATAGTTTGAAAAGTAGATCTTATGTAAGTTGACATAAGTATGATTTAGGAGGATTTTGAAATAAAGTACTATATATATAGTATTATATGTTCAAAGCAAAATAAGGAAAGTACCTTCCTTCACCTTGAATTTCGAGCTTTGTCGAGATATGCTGGTGGTGGTAGTAGGTTGTCCGGACATAAAACTCATGAGTTGTTGTTGAGCACGACTACTAGTGTAATTCGCAGGGCTGCAGATAGCCTACGGCGGTCGGATGTTTCCTGAGGGAATCAAGCGTAACCATTGTGATCGCTGCGAACTAGAGTCGTTGAATTCGACCGTGTAGCGTAATTAGCAGGGCTGCAGATAGTCTACGCTGGACGGATGTTTCCTGGGGGAACCAAGCGTAACCATTGTGTCTGCTGCGATCTACAGTCATGATAAGGGCGTAATCCTTAGAGCTGTGAAAGCTTACGAGTATGGATGTTTCCTGGGGGGCCCAGGCGTAACCATTATTTACCTGCGGTCCACGCGGTAAATTGCCTACCCGTGAAAGAGATGTAACCACTAGAGTTACTAAAGGTAGTATGATGAGCTGTGCAAATATTTGAGATATCTTAGTGATAGTGAGCCACTTGTTTGATGTAGCAGATAGTCTTCGTGAATTGATTGGGCTTCGTGACATGATTTATCTTCGGGACTTGTTTTGCTCTCGTTACTTGAAGTATCTTCATAATTCCTTGATTTGTTTCCATGATTCTGAGACAGAGCAATCAACGCTCACTGACCTCAGAACGTCTTTTGATTCTTAAAATATATTTCGTTGATCTGTTTATGACGAAATTCGCAGGGAAGCGAATTCCTGTGGATACGGATGTTTTCTGGGTGACCCAGACGAAACCATTGTGTATCTGCGATTCATGAACAATCGACGTATCAATATCACATTGGTACTTTCTGTATCTATTTTTAAAAGAAGGATTTTTGAAATATTTTCACTAGGAGTTGAACCAAGGATATTTAGTACTTGAAGATTTTAGTCGTGCGCCTGGCCAGCGTATGTCTAACATCTGTGAGAACGACAATATACTTGTCAAACTTCGAGTTATCAAGTATTTTCGAAACCATAATTTAAATAAGTTAAGAAGAGAGGTTTTCGAGTTATTTTCAATTATATACAAATATTTTCTACATGAAATTCACATTATAAAAGATTTTGGATCTTGGAAAATTTTCAATTTGTAACTTGAAGAAGAAATGATAGTTACACTCTTCAATGAGGAGAAGATTAAATAGACTGAATATATGGAGATGTGGTTGAACTTGTGAAACGATGAATAAGTAAATATTGGGAGAAGAGATTAGTTTGGAATGAATTTGATTTTTTTCGAGTTATTTGAATATGATGATAAACGAAGATGATCGATAAGTTAAATATCAATACTTGTTGTGGGAGAATTGCAATAAATATGAAATTCAAAGTATACATGGGTAAAACTCTGACAATCTTTCCTTTTCGAGGACGAAAAGTTTTAAAGGGGGGAGAAATGTAACATCCCAGAAATTTCGACAACTGGAATTGGAATTAATGAAAGATTTAACCATTTATAATCAATTTTATATTGATATTCGAGTTAAAAATCGAATATATGGTTTTGTATATGAAATTGAATTTAACATTTAATTCAGAATGGTTGGTTGGAAATCAAATATTTATTGTTGAATTGAATTTGACTGGGTATTTGAATCAGAATTGGAATTCGATTGGAAAATATGAACGGTTGAATTTAAACATATACGTTAGTGACGTTAAACGAATTGGAAATTTGTAGAAGATTTGCTTGGATATGTGTGTATGTGGGTTGAATTTAACGTTTCAAATTTAGAAACGAATGTGGTTGATAAATAGAAAAAAATCGGTTAAACGTTAAATAAATTGAAATTAAAATAATGTTGCATACAAACAAAGTCGGGCAATAACCAAATAAATTTTATTGGGTTCAGAATGTGAAAACGTAGCAGTACGTTTTGTAGCGGCTGGAGTTTTTTTGTGATGGAACAAAAAATAAAAATAAAAAATAAAACGTGTAACGTAAATTGCGGTAGAATTAAATTACGAAGGGTTCACACTTTTATTTCCCTCGTCACCAAGAAAATTTCATATTTTAATTTCTTGCTTTCCACGATCCTCAGAAACCACCAACCCCAATTCAGCCTATATCAATTCCTTGCTTCCCACGATTCTCTTTCTATATAAATCTCATCCCTCATTCAATTCATTCAGTAACAAGTTGTTTTCCCCTTTCAATTTTTAATGGCTGACCGAAAGGAACCCCAAAAATAAAAAAAATCAATTCTTTCTTCAAAATCATAAATCCATGGCTAGCAAAATTGGATTAGACTCCACCAGCTCCATCGTTGCTCCCATCCACCAATCGTGTTTTCTCCAGCATTCATCGTCCTCAGCTTCGAAGCCCTAGCTGTCAGTGCTTAGCAAATCAAAGCCAATCATCACTGTTTTCTGCTCTCCTAGTCGTAGTCCAAGGTGAGATTCTTCTCATGATTTTTTTTTCATTCAAGTAATCTAACTTCAGTTATTACTAAATATAATAGTTAAAACTTGCTGTTTGAAATTCCTTGTCCAAAATTTTCTTCATGTAGCTATAGTGTTGTTATTTTGCTGCTACATGGTTGTTGATTACAATGACTGCCATGATCTGTGTGTGACTTTTGCTTGATATAATCTTTGTGAACAACTTGAGGAACCTAAGAATGAATTATAACCAAGACAGTGAGCACAGTATAATGGTGAGTAATCAAACTAAAATCCCTTTTGTGTTTCATATAAATGACAATCCATTCAAATTATATATGTGCTATTATATATTGTCACCTATATTTCAAATAATGATGTGTAGCCTTTTAAATGGAAAGACTGGGAGTTTTTGTTATTCAAGCTAAACATTTTTGAAGGCTCTGATTTTGAGCAACATACACTAGGAAATGTTGACATACAAATCATTTTCTTAGACATTTTTCCAAACTGTAAAAAAAAGAGAGTGAAGCATAATAAGAAAGATAGTAAAAAAACAATATAGTGGTTGAACACTTAATTTACTTCTCTCAAATTTAATTTAATGTGGTATGTGTATTGAATTCAAATATATTTGCTCATTGATTTCGATTGAGTATATAACTGTTATTGTTTGGTTAAGTATATAACATCATACATAACTCTTATTGTTTGGTTGATTGATATTTGGGTTATAGATATAGACACCACAAAATTGATTTGTCGGAAACAAGTTGGATGATGTTATGGACTCCGACAATGTGCTACTAATATTGTATAGTTCAATTCCATAAAGCAGTAGTGATACTAAATGGATTATTGCCTAGTTAAAACAGTTATTATGGTCAGTATATGTAACCCATGAGGGAGGAACGATAGGATGAAGTAGTATGTAAGAGACTTAATTTTCATAGTAAGATAAGTGACTTGATTGTTTATCTGTAACTATGTAGGTTGGTTTTTTTAAAAAAAAAACCTGGTCTAAGATTGAAAATATGTCAATGTGTTCCAGCTTAAGTTGTTCAAGTCCCAGGAAATTTTTTTTGTTGAAACCAGAGTTTTAAACCAAAAGTCAATGCTATAGATATCCGGTAATTGAATCATAGTTGGCGAGTTTTAGATTGATCTTTGATCAAATTATGTTTGCAGGGACTCAATGATTAAGTGTAGAATTTTAACTATTAAAACAGTGGTGATGTGTTAAACTACTAAAAAAATTATATATATGAATTAATATTCTTATATAATATACATTTTTCACATAGGTGTAACGTATATTCTGCAAAGAATAGCATTGTCGAAGGGCACAAATACAACAATTGCTATTAAGCTTTAAATTGTTGCCTTGTATAGATGGCCTAAAATGATAGAGCAGTCACCATAAATTTTTAGGATAAAAGCATGGTCCAATTGTGTAAGGATCTTTGGTGCATCAGTGCATGTTATGACTATAGTTGAACTGCATTTGTGTCTTTTTATGCACTGTTTACCTTGCATACTTATTGCTGCTTTTTATGGTTGAGATTATGTCATGCATATGAATGATATTGGCTAATTATTGTGCAACTTGGTTAAAAATAATTCACCTGAGTTCTCTACCATTCGTTAGTTCGGATTTTGTGCATGTATTAGCATTTAATCTCACATATCTGCTCTTTAATATATATAGGCATTGGACCATGACATACATGCTTGTGTGCCTGTATCAGTTGCACCAAAATGCCATTTGTTGCTTAAGTATATTGTAGTCACACTTAGTAGTATGCGCATGAATATATTAACATGTATGTGTATATATGCTTAAATGTGGATTGGTTAAATATATATATATATTTCATCCCTTTTCACATTCATATGGTCTGTTAGCAACTTCCTTAAATTGGCATGCCATTGTAATTTATTTCCAGTCACCCAATTTTTTTGTTGACATGCCACTTATGCGGATTCCCATCAGTGTTGCTTTAATAGGATGTTGCACCTTACACGAACATGCACATAGGTTCTATGTTAAGATCACTAGTTCACACCTATTTTGCATTAATGCTTGGTTTCCAGACTAGGAACCTGAAATGCGGATATTAATGTTTTTTTTCAATTGTTACCTGAATATGCCAAGGTACTATTATGTATTGTTAACACATATTCATAGATTTTGGGTAACAGTCACATGTTATTTGAATATTTGGCCAAATGCACACATATTTGTCCACCTATGTAAAGGTTTGTTCTACATATTAGGTTGTTATTTGTTTGCATTGGACCATATAGATACATTCAGCATGCATTGTTTTGAATACGTTCAGCATGTATAGTTGGGCACTTTGAAACCATATTTATTCAAGAACAGTTGGGTTTCAAGAGATTTTATACCTTGCCATAACATGAACCGTTCAGCCCTTAAACATTAAATGGCACAAGTCACCGTGAAACCTAAATATACACATGCCACCCTATAAAGCCTCTACTATTGCATCTGAACACATATCACTTGGTTACTTTATTAGCTATTTGTTATGTTCCATTTTATTTCAGTTCCCAAGTCATTTTCCATGTCCATTTGAACTTCAGTTCTTTGTAACTTCAATATATTTATCATGTCCCATTTGTATTTCAGTTATCTGCAACTCGAATATATTTGCTACACTCTTCTATTTGAAATGTATACTTTGCATTGGAGGTTTGTCCCTCCGTGTGCACTGATGCACTTGAACGTGTTGCTTGTCCCTGTTTGCTGCAATATTCGTGCATACCCTCTGAACTTCAGGATTTGCAGTAGCAGAATGCTGAGGCAGTGCACACGTGTACTTGTACACGTGTGTATATGCAGGCTTCTATGACCATTTGTCCCTGGACATTATACATGATATTTAATATATACGATGTTAGGATTTACTGTTATATTTCAGTTTATATTGAAGTTAATTTACTTGAACTATGATTAATCCTGACTCGAGTGTTTTATGTTTTTGCATGAAACGCTCGGGTCAGACCCGAGCATTTCAGATTTCAAGATCACAACTTGAGATTTGAAGATTGGTGAAGCTGGGGATTCCGAAGACAGCGCGCTCTGAAGTTTTAAGCCAGTAAATATTTTTATTGTATTAAACTGCTTCTAAATTCCGCTGTATAGAAAAGTAATGTATCAAAAAAAAAATCTAATTTATATATAAAAGTTTATTTCATTGTTCAATACCGTATTATTTATTTATTCTGTGTTCTGTGTTGATTCTATTAGTTTAAGCTTCATAAGCTAAATAACGATCCGTCGTTTTGGTCGTTTTAAGTTAGTTTAATTATCGATTTGAAGTGGTCAAAAAGGCGGGATGTTTCAGTTGACATCCAACACGCCGAAGGCTGGCGATCAACATACGGAAATTACATAGCTTTACCAAATAAAAGGAAGGTAGAAATCTAACCAAACCGTTGACAAAGCAGATAACAAGAGCTCAACAAAGCTTAGTGACTAACCCAAAACAAGCTACAACCAACTGAAAAGAACATATATTTCCTAAAGCTGCACAGCAGCCTACCAAACGCTAGTAAACCCTTCACACTAGCAATGAAAAGGCACTGTCTGAACATAGAATCAAGAACAATTGCAAAAGGGAGTTGTTATTCACACTCCCGTTTTGGTAAATGGGCTACCTATTTTTTTGTTTTTTAAAAATGGTTAAGGGGAGGACATTTGGAACTAATCCCCTTTAACATATAATTGTATTATGACTAAAATACCCCTAATATATTTTTAATATAATTGTAATTACTGTTGCAGCATATGCTACAGAAACCCAATACAACTTCTATTTGCCAATTTATTCAACTAAAAACAGTTTTAAATGACTATTTACAAGCCATATTACTACTTCATATTTTAAAACGATATACGGCAGGTGACAACCAAAAAGACAATATAAATTCGGTGGTGCATTACTGTTAAAATTGTTCTTTTCAATACATCGTCACTGTTTTTTCATCTTCCGCAAACAGTTCTGAAAACCCTAATGCTACCCAAATTCCAAACCAAAACCAATACACTAAACCACAAATATAGCACAGTCCAGATGCTATTCGAAAGCATCTCAAACCCTAACGTTGTAAAATCGAGGACCCATAGCATAGGAGATCACGCGTTTTTTTGCACAATCCAGATTCTATTCTCATCATCTTTATGGTCATGTACCGCATCATTTTGTTTGATTATACGCTGACCGTCGGTGTTGCCCGAAAGCGGAAACCTAAGTTTAGAACGAAGGAATTACATGCATAAGAGATGTTTAAATTTTTACTATCGGTTAATTCTTTTTCTTGGTGTGTTGAGCTAAGAGCAATGTGGTCACCCTATTTTAATGTATAAACATCCCTTAACAAATAAATTTTGTTTTTGAGTTCCCTAAAAATGAGCCACCCCTTAACCAAAACGGGATTGCGAATAACAATGTCCTTGCAAAAAATGACTCACCAACAAACCATGAAATAAGCATTTGACTAACAGGTAGCAAAGACACTAGCAATAGCCAAAGAATCACCAAGAAACTCAACATAAACCATGTAAAATAGATCGAAGCATTACCACACTTCACCCAACATAATAGGAAGGCACATACCTTCGCAAATCAAAACACACAAATAAAACCTGCGCTGAATGAAAATAGGCCAACCCAAAGCAAGAGCTATTGCCCCACATCAGTTATCTCCAGTCATGTTTGGAGGAGAAGGCAAAGCATGGATGGATAGAAGATCGATACAACCCCTGTCACTGCCTAGATCTGGGTGCGAAAGATCACGTGAAGCTTAAAAACGCAGGCAAGAAATAGGCGATTGAATCTCTAGAGTGAGTGTGTTTGCATGATAAATAGCTAGCAACGAAGCACAGGAAGGGGTAAAACTATGTCGATTTAAAACAAAGGATGATGGAGTGAAGAGGGATGGAAGCGAAGAGATGCGACAGAGAAATAGGTGGCGGCAAATTTAAAATGTTGACCTAGTCCCCGTTAACCATAGGTGATGAAGCTTTCTTGTGTTCTTGAATTTTGATTGTGATAATTTTTTAATGTACTAAAATTTATATTGTGCTAATTTATATCGTGTTAACAATTAAATCATTATTGATGTCCATAGTTTAGTTTCACGAACGATGAATATATAAATTAAATATGATTAAAATAAGCTCGTCGTGCAACACTAGTTTGTAATTTTACGATTTGAGCTATGAATGAGTGTACATAATACAATATAAGTCGAAATTCTTTGAAACAAGAATCTTCTGAATTATTAGACTATAATTTTCTCATGAAAAAGAAAAATTGGGATTTCATCTAGTAGACTTTGAATTACGCCAAAATTAAATTTAAAAAAATCATGGTGCGATTGGTTTTAAATTATAATGATTTATTCAATAAAATGGAAGGATTTTAAGAAAATAAAATAGAAAATGTTTTAAATCGGTTTTTTTATAGTCTAGCTAAGAAATATCGTACTTATATCGGTTTTCTTAAAAGAATAGGAACTCCTTGGATGCAACTAATGTGTAAATGACAAGTGTAGCGACGCACTGTCAAAATTTGATAGAATTGTGGTGAGTGTGAAGCCTTTAGTCCCAAAAGGCTTTATACTAATGTATGTATGTGTTATCAAAATCATAACATATACTTTTAAATTAGGAAAAATGTTCGATTATTATGCTGACCATAGTTGGAAGTATGAAGCTAGAACTGGAATGAAATGTTAGACGAAAGCACATTTCTATAATGGTGTAAACGAATTTATTAGTTTTGTAGTATCTAATAATGGAAATTACAAGGATCTTCATTGTCCTTGTAGTAAGTGCAAACTGATGAGGTTGAGGAAACAAGACACCGTTAAAGTACATTTGTATAAATATGGTTTTGCGCCAAATTATTATTTATGGGATCGTCATGGAGAACTTGTTGCACCTACAGTAAATCCTGTAGTGCTAGAGGTAGAATTAGTTAAGACGAATCCAATAGAAGATATAGTGGAAGATGAAGCACGGTCAATGTTCCCTACTGGTCAAGTTGATGAATGTTGCATAAATATTGAAAAGAACTGAATGTTGGTGTGAAAAAATATATGATTTATTGGCTTTAGCTAAGAGTCCATTGTGGAATGGTTGTACAAATGGAACTGAATTATCAGTAACTGCTGAATACATCACTATAAAATCAAAATTCAACCGTACATAAGTTGGATTTACAACGGTTTAATTAGCTGGAAAAAGACATACAACATCCAATAATTTTATTTGCGATACTCATTACAAAGTGAAAACAGTAATGTCGGCTTATGGTCCATTGTACCAGAAAATAGGTACATGTATAAAAGGTTGCATGTTGTATTAGAAAGATGATATTAATCGTAGGAGTATGTGGTGAGGAAAGGAACAAACCTAGAAAAAAGAAATGAAAGGAGGTTTCATACAAGCGACTGCATTATTTACCCATCACCTCTAGATTACAAAGGTTATATGCATACTCAGTCACTACATATCATATGCGATGACACAATGTGAGAACACCAAGAGATGGAACCTTGACACATCCATCAGATGGAGAAACATAGAAACATTTTGAAAGAGCGTGTTGACATCAAAAAGTGGCACAACGCCCAAAAAAGAGAGAAGTAGAAGAATAAATGAAGAATATAAATGAAAAATTAGGATCAACGCAGTCACACATGAATTTATAGTGGTTCGGTGTTAACGAGCCTATGTCCACATTATTATTTCTTAATTATTCACTAACTTTGATTACAAATGATAATATTAATGGCCAATCTCAAGTACAATGCTATAATAATGATAGAATAATAAGAGAATGACCAAAAGTCCTTTCTTTAAAGCTTTCGAGGACTAGTTATAGATGTTATAGTTCTAAAGTCGATTAGAACACATGACATACAACCCAAGATTGTAGGAACGACTGAAGATATGTAAAAAGGCCCATCCCGGCTAGATATGGACAAGTGGCAGCAGATAATATACCCTAGGAGTAGTAGAAGCAGTCATATCAGAGCTTGCATAGGTCAAAACAGAGATATTTTGGTGTAGGAACTGGCTCTACTCGACCTAATCGACTAGGAATTCTGTTCGACCCGGGATTAGTGTCAAGCCAATGCCTCTACATTCGCATGTACCCATTGTTGGTTGGGTCAACATGTACCTTAGTCGATTCGAATGTTAATCGAGCCTACTGCCTTTGTTTATGTGCAAGGTTTCCAAGTTGGGTCGAATTAACTTCTTATCAACTAGAAGGTACTCCGAGCCAAGCTTTCAAAGGTACTTGGTCTTTGCTTTCCAGGTAGGTTCAGGTTGATGATACTCTTGGTCGACTAAAGGCTTTTGGCGATATGTCTCCGAGTTTAGCCTACGGGAATGTATATGATTTTGATGGCCTTACCAAAAGGATAATCAACACTTTGCCTCCCAAAGTACGTTGCATTGTAGACAAGACATGCTTTGAAATGTTCTACGCAACAATTTCACAAAAGCTATTCGATATGTGAATAGTGATATTGAATTATCTTGTTTTTAAGAAATGCCATTGTACTTAGATCATCCTATCTGCAGAGAAAAATTATTAATTGTTATGTCGAAACGTTGGCTCCCGAATTTGATGACACACATACAGGTTGTTGCTGAACAATGTCGGTACTTTGTGCTAATTGTGCTCATGGTCAAGTCAGACTAGAAAATTTCATACACGTCAGTACGAAATGTTGAATCATGATCGTCCGAATAGCGTGAGACATATAAAATTTTGGTTTCCCAGGTCAACTTAACCTATAAAATTATATTTATATTTAGGTCGACCCGATTCAGATTGATGGTCCCCTGGGGTTATTGTTTATTTCGGATCGGTGTGCCTATCTGTCACTTCTTTATATTGTAACTTCAAGAGAACATGAAGAGTCACTTCGTTTCACTATATAAGCTGTCCCTCCCCCATTATTTTACTTTTACTGCCATTTGAGCCGAACTCATTTTTAAGAATTATGAATCACCCGAATTAATCAAAACTTATCAATCTTCTTCCAAATCCGAATGCAGGTAGGTCTCAATCCATCGCCTTACTTTTTAAGCTGTAATTTCATACGAATCAATTCAAGAAATCAATCTTCTTCCATTATTTCTTGTTCTCAAACCAATCCGATTCATTTTACGGATGGAATTATTGTAGGAGACCACACTAGAGAAGGTGGCAAGGCCATGAGGAGGCAATCAAGGGTCTTGTGTATGGAGGAGTAGTGTTGGGGCGATAACAACAATTCTACATTGTGAAATTCATGGTGGAGTTTGACTTTGGGAAGAAGAAGGCGAATCGATTCCTCTATATGTCTCCTCACAACTCAATAGGATAAGGAATGGACTCTCCAGGCTGTGAGGAAAGAGGTTGGAAGGAGTGAAAAATAAGTAGACATGGCACCGGTTGGGTGGGCCAGAAGATGAGGCCTAGAGTGGAGTTGGGTAGGCATTTAGGTCAGTCATGCATGACGGCCGATCTGAAGGCTATAGCGTTGAAGTAATGTTCATTGGTTGATGGAATGGCTAGTCGTGCCCAAGGGAAGTGTTGGAAATAAAGAGTAATTTCACACCAAATGCTGAATTTAATGTCTACTGAAAACCAAGAAAGCAATCGTTCGACCTAAGGGGAAGTGTAAAAGGAGGGATCTGTGATATGGAAGAAATTACGTTGCTGGTCACAACCAACTTATTCAAGATTATTTTGTTGACAATTCTTTGTATGGGGAAGTTGAATTTAGATGGAGGTTTCACATGTCTAAGAATGTCCTTAGAATAGGGCTTTCTCGACAAATTGGAAGAAACAAACATATTTTTCAAACGCAGAGTTAATGGGCTCAATGAACTAGGGCTTTCTCCACTTCAAAAAGCAACGGCTGCACTTCGTATACTTTCGTACAGTGCATCTGGAGAAACAGTAGATGACAAATTAAGGGTGGGGGACTCCATGGCAGTCTTGAGCATGAAAGAATTTTTCAAAACCATTGTTATGCAATTTGGTAAGGAGTATCTTCGATCTCCTATGCCTCATGATATTGATTGACAATTGGCAATGGGAGAACACCGTGGGTTTCCATGTATGCTAGGTAGCTTAGGCTGCATTCATTGGAGGTGGAAAAATTGTCTAATTGCATTGTAGAGTCAATACTCAGGACATCACCAAAATGCTACCCTTGTATCGGAAGTTGTTGCAACGTTTGATCTGTATATTTTACATGCTTTTCTTAGGGCACCATGCTCTCTAAGTGATATAAACGTTTTGCGTCAATCTTATTTATTCAATGACTTATGCAATGACGTAAAACATCCATGAAACTAAAAAATAGAAGGCGTGGATTATACTATGGGTTATTATTTGGTGGATGGCATTTATCCCAAGTGGAAGACTCTTGTGAAATCTTATAAAAGGACTAATAATGTAAAAGAGGCAATGTTCAAAAACAAAAGGAAATTTTGAGAAAGATGTTGAACGAGCTTTTGAAGTTCTTCATGGAGATTTCATATATTATGGAAGGAGGTACACTACCACGACCATGTAGTGATATCGGACATCATGTATTGTTGAATAATTTTACATAATATGATTGTCGAAGAAGAACGTGGTGTATATGAGCTACAACTTTGAAACTATCCTAATATTGTTGTTGCATTTCAAAATAAAAACTATATAAAGACCGTAATACTTTTGTCCAGTACATGCAGCGAGTTGCAGATATTCGAGACCCACTAGCTCATTCTGACCTTAGAGAAATTCTAATGGAGAAGTACTGGGAATATGTAGAAACTCGGTCGTAAACTAGATGTTCTATTTTATTTCTTATTTCAATTTTAGAATTGCTGTTATTTTTATATTGCACTAGGATAATGATGAAGTTCTTGTTTGTTTGTTTATCAAATATCATTTGAACCAAGTAGGAATTTGAATGTTTGTACGTAATTATAAGAACAACGAGTCATATACAACCCCTTACAAATACAACCATTAGTAAGTAACATATACATGCGTTGATAGTGGGATACATAGTACTAATACAGTTCCATACAAACAGAAGTAGCAATACACAAAAAAAAAGCAGCGAAACTAAGATACTTAGTGAGGACATATTTTCATCACATCTATTAAACTCGTCATTTAGTTTTTCCATGTGTTTTATTTGCAGTGGATTGAAGTTATTCAAGTTGCAGCTAATTAGCAGCAAATCATCTGCATTTAGTAGACGAGTCAATTCTTGTTTCATTAACTCTAGCTCTTCATAATGTTCTGTCTTTAATTCAACATGATCGCGTTGTCGTTCTAAATCTCTCTCAAGTTTCTCTCACGTCTCCTGGCTTCCTTTACTTCCTTTCCTTTCATGCATTTTTGCGTATTTTGATCAACAATAGCAAGACTTTTACTGATTTGTTCATAATGTCTAGTACAATCAGTGGATGCTTTTTTCTTCCTCTTGAACTTCCCGCACAGCTTGTCGTCGTAGTGAATGGGGTGTCTTTGTGTGCTTCCGAACTACTGGGGACTGAATCATCGCCCATCTTCCTAGGTTGGGACCTAAAAGCCGAGTGTTGTTATTGCACTTTTTTCAATTTTTCCTCCTTCAACAATATATCGTAGCAATGTTGCATGTTAAAATGTGTTGTTGTGCTCGGCCAAGTATAATGCATGTGCATGCTTAAGCTTGTATTTGACGTAATACATTACAACTAACTCAAAAAAATCAAGAATTAAATTAATAAATATAAGAGCGTTACCATATCAATGTCGTTAGCTCTACTTTGTTGTCTTGAATATAAATTGGCCTTTATTTCATTTTTATGTTAAAATGCAAAATTTATACTTTTCCAAGACTACTTCAAAAAAATCAATCGGTCTAGGAAGGAAATTTGAACAGTGTTAGTTGAACAAATTATAAACAGAATTCCAAAATTAACTTTCATTTTAGATGGTACTTTTCCTCTTGTACTTTGAACACTCAACCTAATAGCAAGAAAGCTCATCTTGCTCATTCAACGATCATTTACAGACTTTTGTAGAAGCACGTGCTTGTTTTCCAAATTCCTCAATATGAAATTTATTTATGTGGATTCCAGAATATGGTAGCAGACTGGGTCATATTGACAGCATATTTGTATTATTATTATCCTCTCATGTGGCTTCTACATTTTCAGACTGTGTTTATTCGATTCCAAGGTCGTTATGTCCAAATTCATTATTCAGTTTTCTATTTAAATTTTGAGGTGGGTAAGAAGCATGTCTTTGATGATGGCTATTAGGAGAGACATAATCTTGCTAAAAACTGTAATTTTGCTGAAATGAAGAATGATGAGAGTAATTTGAATTTTGAGTGTTTTAGTACTTGTTCAAATTCTATGAGGAATTGTAGTAATTTGAATTATGTGGAGGTTTGTATTAATTAATACCATTGATATTGTTTTGGATTTTGCTGCGACTGAAATAGGTTTTGATTGCGTTGGGTTAAGATTTGATTATCGGAACGGGGTTGTAAAACAATATTTCTATTCTGTTGTTTGGACATTATGGCTATTTGATGTTGTTTTATGTTAAAAGGAGTAGAAATACTTAAGAATATTGAGTAATTTATTGTAATATGAGGTGAAATATATATAGACAGAAGAGGACGAGGGAAGAGGCAACGATAATAAAAATAACTGTTGCTGGAGGTCCCCCTTAGCCGGCTTTTATAAAGCCGACTAAGGGCAATGGTCATTTTTATGACTACTGCCATTATGAGCCTCATAGCTGGCTTTTATAAAGTCATTTAATGGCAGCGGCATTCTTATGATCGTTGCATGATTGGCTTTATAAAAGCCAATTGTCTTAGCCGGCTTAGTAAAAGCCGGCTAAGGTCATGGTTACCCAACAACTGCCTGTTGGGGGTCAGTTGGCTACCAACCCAACCTCGGGTTGGGAATACTCTTAGTGATTTTTCTAGCAGTGAGGTAAGTATCAACGTTATTCATCTCATACTTATCGGTCTAAATTCAAATAATCCCCGGTGCCTGATCGGTGATGGAAATTTGTTTTGATCTTTCGTGCCCCATCTTCTAGCAAGATATAAAACTTTGTTTTCTAAAAATTCAATTAGAATGGGCTTACCAACAGATGATATAAGTACGTTGAGAAGGATAGCGAGATGATTGAATGCAAAAGAGTAGTCGATGTGAGAAGCTATGGATGGGACACCTAAAAAAAAAGAAAAAAAGGACCCTTCAATGTATTTTTTGCACCAAGTATTTTTACGCATTAAGGAATGAATTAAAACTTAAAAATTAGATAAATAGTATGAGTTGAAGTATGATGGGATATAGCTTCAGATGCCACTGTGGTAAGGTAAAAAAAATCTCAAAACCGTACCTTTGTTATTGATTATCCTGTTTCATCTCCAATCACATTAAATGGATATTGAATTCTAGGGTGGTTGTTTTATCTATTTGCAACTGCCAAAAGTTTGGTTAGAAGAAGGAAGTCAAGATTGGAAATAAGGGTTATTTATTTAACGTAATTTGCTATCCAAATTCAAAGAAAATAGCACATAATTCAAAATAAGAACAACAAGATATTTGTGAATTAATTTTAAGCATTTATGAATTGCTAGTTCCACAATATGTTGTCCCAAAATTTCTAATTTCTTATAGATTTACAATTACAAAAAAAAAACTTCTGTATGTTACTATAAATATGTAACAACCTGGATTTTTGGTTACCCGGGCTAAGCAGACCATTGTGTGTTTTCCATATTTAAATCTAACAAGAATAAAATACTAGTTTGGGAGTATAACTCTTACAGTACTTTAAACGGGGGAATAAGGAATTCGTGGTTTTCATAATCCATGTGTTCGTAATGAATTAAGTTTTTTTTAATATAATAAGTGATCTATTCAAATATGTGTTTGCAAATCATAATTTAATGATTAAAATCGAAGTTGGACATATATATATATATATATATATATATATATATTTACACACACATAAATATATATACATATATATATTATCGCTTACCAATCGATATTTAAGTGTTTCAAAATATATTTCCAATAAGTTGGTTAAGAGAAAATATATTTGCAATATTAATGATGATTTGTTGGTTGGAATAATTACTAAAATTTTGATTTGGGTTTTCTAGTATAATATGTATTCTTGTCAACGATAAAATAGAGGAATTGTGTTCTAATTACGTTAGTAGATTTAGAGTAATAACGCAAAGTTGGATTGTGCTAAAAGTGAGTATGTGACACTTATAAATGATTTTCAAAATGTTCTGAGTAAAAGAATATGGTTTCGAAAAGAAATATTGTTTTAACTAAGTATTTAAATTCATTAGTAATATTATTTATACAAGGATTTTCAAACCATTCGATTTTCAAATAATTTCCAATAAACTATGATTTCAAAAACTATTTTCTTAAAGTATGATTTTCATTATAAACCATACCTACGAGAAGTCGTGTTAGTGATCGGTACTGGATACTCCACTGTAACGTCCCGTATTTTTACGGTATAATAATTAATTAATTTAATAATTTAAATAGTGATTTTGAGATTTAAACGGTTTTTTAATTGAATAATATTGAATATTTCATTAATATTAATAATAGAATAATATATTTATTTCCAAAAGAGTCGAAAATAGCTGAATTCGCAATATTTTGTGAATTGGATTATTTATAAGATTTAATTCGGTTTAGAATTTAATTATGAAAATGAATTTATTATTTAAAACATAGTTAGAATGTATAATTATAATATAATTTAAATCAAGCTCGTAATGGCACAATATTTTGTAATATTAGTTTTGAACTACAACTGAATATACAGAAACCGTTTTAAGTCGGATTTCTGTGAAACATGAAACGTTCGGATCTGGTGAACTATATTTTTCTAATGGAATAGAAAAATCAAGATTTCGTCGTGTAGATTGTGAGATATGTCCAAATCAAATTTTAAAATAGTCGCTATGGAATTCATTTATAATTTATAACAATTTATTTATTTATAAAAGGATTTTTAATTTAAATTGAATATCAATTAACTTGGATTTTGAAATATCGTGTTATAAAATCAAGATATGTATATTTTGGATCTGTATGATATTTTATGTGAATATATACGATAATATTAATTTATTAAAATTAAATAAGATTTTTTTGAAATATACTTGTATTTAAAAGGGTTTATTTAGAACTTAGAAAATAGTCATTTTTGCAAACGAACTCTGTTTTCGATGAAACCAATTTTCTTGGATCCGGAATATAAATTTATTGTTAGATTTCAATTTTTGTGATATTTAGAATCAGTATGTAGATGTACGAGATTTTAATGTGAAAAACAGTCAATAATTTGACTTTAAAAATACGCTGTGGAAGCAAAGAGATTCAGAATTCGACGAAACAAGTTCCATTGGGTCTGCAACGTCAAACTCTAGTTGTATGTCAATTTTCGTTGAATTTGGGTATTGTATGTGATCATATGAATTTTTAAATGATAAACGGGATAACGATTGGTTATAAATTAATAAAATAACCAATATGAAAATAATAAAATTTTCCTATAAATATACCACTCACATTCTAAACCCTAAACAGAGTTTTCTCTGGTCAATACAATCATGCCGCCACCAGCAAAAAATTTAGAATGTGAACACTCCAACTTCTAAAATCCACGTAAAAAGAAATCAAATCCAATAAATCACTAAGCCTATATTTATGGATTCCTGCAATACTACTCTTCATTTCTCTATAAGTTTTATAATGTTCGACACCCTTTTCCTATCGCACGTTTCTTACAGTGTGCATTGTTAGAAGTTAGGACTAAGGTAAGTAAGAAATTGAAGCATCGATTGGAGTTTTCATTGTTGTATTTAAACTCGTACTGGAGAATGGAGTTTGTATCCAGTTTTTGGGTGAATTTAGTGCCAGAAAATGTCGGAACCTATACTGTTTGGTGCTATAGGGTATATCGACGGCTTTTGGTTGGAGAGCTCAAGTGTAGTTTGAAGGGTATGGTTTGAAAGAGGATGGAAGGAGATGAATATTGGCAATATTTATTCGAATTTAAATGTATTGAAGGAGGAGCAGTTTAGTGAAGAAATGATCGGTTATGGCCATTTGAAAGCAGCTGGACTAATGAGGATGGGGAAGAAGGAAACACGGTGTGGTTTAAATTTGTTTGGGTCGGTGGTGAATTGGGTATAGCCTAATAACTAAAGTCCTAAATTTAAAACTATTTAAATAGTTATATAACTTGTATTTTCAATATTTCAGTTATACTGTATTAGAATTTCGAACGGTTAGTCAAGTTGGGATCTTATGGACAAGAGCTGCACAATGGAACTAATTCGGAGTGAATTGGAGCTTGTTACAATTTATAGCGAAATAAATTTTCAGATCTGAATCAACGACAGTTTTTCGTTATTTATCGATAAACGTCCAATGTGAGTAAATCTCACTTATTCCGCCCAGTTATATTTTTATAATGTAATTTTAGAATTGTTAAATGATGGTTGATTGTCGTGTGTAGATTGTTTGATTTATTTGCTAATTAATTGGTTGAAATATAGATATAGATTTTTATATATCGTTAATCAAATATTGATTCTGTTTATCAGAATATTTCATACAGAAATGATATTTGATGTTAATTATATTGTTTAACATCCGTGGATGCAGGGAAACGGGTTAAAGGTATTCAACTGGAGTCCTCAATATTTATAATACTGTTTTTTTTTCATATATTGTGATATATAATTTGTAATTCATTATGATGACAATGGTCTTGTTATTTGGTATTTTAAATACCATAAGAAATACTGGAATGTAAAAAAGGAATTTTCAAAGTGTATACTGAAAATAGAAATATTTGGAAAACAAATAGAATTTATAAATATAAATATTTGGGAAAACAAATAGAATTATAAAAAGAAATATTTGGGAAATTAATAGAATTATAAAAAGGCAATTTGCGAGATATAAACGAATTATGAGAAAATTGATAAAGTAGATTTTTGTTAGAAATATGTTTCTAACAGATAAATTGAGATGATTAATTTATAATCGATATTTATAAATTAATTAAGATATTTATTTTTGGATAAATATAATATATATATAGTTATAGTTATATATATAAGCCTGAAATTATATAGAGAAGTAAAAATCGGTTTTAACACCGATATTTGAAATTGAAGCGAATGTTGTAACGATACGGATTTCGCTCGAACCTAATCGATCGCTAAATCGACCAAGACCGTTCAAAACCCGGATACGCTAACTCTGGGCATACAACACTTCAGAACAAATGACAGAAGACTTTTATAAACATCATAATAATGTTATATCAGAGTACTGAATATCAAAGTATATCGAAATATAATACAGTGTAAGATTAATTTACAATAAATGTAATACTATGCAGCGGAACAAATAAACTAACATAGCGGAAGACTATCAATGCTCTGGACACAGCTTTAAGCTTCTACCCAGAATCCTGCTTATATATCCGCAAAATAAACTACTCGCCTTCCCATGTGGAAAATTGAGACGACCCCAAACCCTGTACTGACGGCGGCAAGGGTAATCCTTGGAATATAACACAGAAAACAGATAATAGGAGAACAGAAATAAATAAATACACCGGATAATGTACAATAGAATACATTGGATAAATGTAATCATCAGAGTTACACGGTATACAGGATCATACTTAGTACAAATACAGTTCAGCTATACATAAATGTCTACAGCGGAAAACAAACATATTGTACAATAGGAGCTGAACAGCATAAAAAGAGATAAATGATAGAATCCATCTTCAGCTCCAGCTATCCGGATAAAGCCAGCTAAACCTGAATACAAGGCTGCCCATGTAGCAAAAGGGGCACCCGAGTTTGAAAGTGAAACAAACTACGAGTCAGTCATGGGACTGGTATGAGAAATCTACTCAACACATTCAAAATATGGCTAATCACAGGACCACGCCACTTTCTTGGAACGGGTTTGCTCCATTGGATTGCCAGTGCTTTAAAACAAATCATTCTTTTAAACATCGCAATGCTTTTTATAAAAATGAAGCCATTATAAGACTCAGTTCCCATCACACAATGCAATGCAAACCGGAGGATAGAGTTTTACCTTATTATAGACAAAAATATGCTTGATACGAATAAAACAAAAGAATTTGATATTATTACTAGTGTTTACATGTTTCAAAAACAATTTCGAATCATAACTATCAATCATAGACGGCATGGGTACCATATATCATGTCGCCATATATATATACAGTCAAAACCGCACGATGTCGTATTTGGAACTTGGATTTTCTTCATTAACAAAGGCAAAAGATGTCCTTACCGACTTCGAGACGCTCTAGCCCGCCACTTAGGCAAGTACTCAGTCAAGCCTTTGGATCGTCAGGGTCGGTCCACCGATGTGGATTAAAATTCCTGAACACTTCGTTTCCCCGCCCTATAAGGCGTGAGTAAGCCAACGAATGACTACACCATCGGTCCCGAATCGACCGATATATCCGAGGCGCCTCGCAATCCATCATCCATATAAGTAAAATGTCAGGCCATGTAAAAACACCGACACAACTCCTAGCTAGAAGGAAACGTAAGCCCTCCCTGGGGTCCTTCTCCCGTTTCAGGTTCATACCGGGGTGTGAGGCTCGCGAATTCACGTTATGCACAAAGCTACGCCACACAGGCGGTGCTTTGATCATCACCACAAGACTTTACTTTTCAACAGAAGCCCTGATCACTGCATCTTAGCATGCCACGAAGGCAATTCACACCACGCAACTGATGGTTATCAATCGCACAGAATGAATTCCAATGTCAGACACACGGTCCATTTGCAAGTCCGTTCTGGGTCTGAACGAAACCAGAGGCACTAAATACCTCGCATATTCATCGGTTCCCATGTACGTCTGGACGATTACCACTCATTATCCATATTTCAGGATGCCTCCCAATCAGGACCTCAGTTACCATCCAAACGAGGTGAAGATCGTTCTTCAACCCCCGTCTTCATCTTCGACTTCTTATCGTCGATTCAGTTATTCAGAATGGGATAAACCCAGACTTTCTGAGCAACTCGCGTATATAATAAACAGTGCAACACTAACATACATACGCATCATTTCAATTCATTAGTCACTAACCGTCAATCAGTAAGAGAACGATTTCCCAAATATTAACCCTGAAGGCCGAAACCAACATCAGATCAACACCCAGGAAACCAATCGACTTGGCCAACCTTCGGTTAGTTTCTAAATTTCACATCCATATCGTTTATAATATTTTATAGCGATTTATCGCTATTTTTATTTATTTTAATATAGCCAATTTATTCAAAACGACGCTTCGGGCCATAATGCGGCCGTGGCGCTGTTTTTCTTCAGATTTGATTTACACATATCTGAAAATCTAACCGTTGGATCTTCATAAAATTTACACAAATAGAAAGATCTTTTCAAAACGAATCCAACGGTTCCAGTTTCGGGAAAATCCGACGGTCGGATCTCCCGGTATAATCGTTTGAAGTTTCGATTTCAAAATACGAACTGCAGCGTCGTTATTCGATTTGATATAATTATATTTATATATATATATATAATCGATTCTGGCGTTGTTTTTCTTCAGATTTGAATTAAACATTCCAGACAATCCAACCGTTGGAATTTTACAAAGTTGATGCCGTTGGAAAGATATTTCCAAAGCGAACCCAACGGTTACGGTTTCGGGAAAATCCTATGTCGGATCTCCCACACTAATCATTTGAAATCACGGTTTCAAAATATGAACTGCAGCTTTGTTATTTGATATATTTCAATTCTATATATATATATATATATATATATATATATATATATATATATCGATTCTTCGATTTCAAAACTATATGAATTTCATACATTTGATAAAAATGATATTTTTATCTAACTATTTACTATTTCAACACTTCACTATTTTTAACAATTCATGTATATAATAAAAATGTGATTTTTAATGTAAAACAATTTATTTCAAAACTCGACTATTTTATATAGTTAATATATTTGATAAAAATAGGATTTTTATTATAAAACAATTTATTTCAAAACAAGATTATTTTATATAGTTCATATTGATGATAAAAGTAGGATTTTTATTATAAAACAATCTCTTTCAAAATATGAATACCACTCAACACATGAATATGATTCAACGAATGAATTTCTATTCAACACATGAAGGTTTTCTATTCAACAGACGAATATAGTTTCAACACAGGAAAATAATTCTAACACATGAATATTATTCAAAATTTCGGCAGCATAACGGCAGGGTAGTTAAAACCAGGATCGTCCCTAGTACGGCTCCTCGCTCTACCTTAAAGCCTCGCAGCTTTTGACAATGGGGAACCATGCATCTAGTTCGCACGCAGGCGGCATGTATATTTTTTTCATTTCCACAAATAAATCCTATGTGGTATCAACCAAATATTTCTCAACCACAAACGGGTATTTTTCAACCACAATCAATCAGTTTCAACCATAAACAATTTCAATCAACCATTCGCTATCAATCAATTTTCACACCAATCACAACCAATAAATATCGTCCATGGTTTGTGGACGAGGGGTATATATATATATACACACATGTATGTATATATATATAGCATTTCACTTCTATTTAAACACACATATAATTTTTACAATGCATATATAACTCATACATCGAACATACAACTTATACAACGCTTATACAAGAGGTGTACAACGCTTATATAACTCATACATCGACTATATACCTTATACATCGTCGTTTTCCATATCGTTTATAAATTTGAAATCTCACATTGGGTTCCACTCCACCAAAAATAGCAGAAGGCTCAGAAAAATATGCGGTCTCTTCTAGAATGTAGAAGACGTCCACACGAGTCCACTATCTCTTGTTTCGCTGAATTTCGTCAAGAAACGAAAAAGATATGATTTTTACAAGTTTGCAACACTTTAAAGGTGTTAAAATCAGTTCAAAGAAAATCAGCAGTTACCTCTCAGTGTTTGTTCCAAACTAGGTTTGGATTTAACTTCCGATCCACTGCGTTATGGGAGGATCGACCAATGCCACGTCGAAGAGGGAGGAGGGGTGCCTCCGCGCAGGGTGGTGCGGTGCAGTTCGGTGGTGGCGGCTGCTCACGGCGGCGCTGGGAAGACCGCAACTTCCCGGAGGTGATTCTCCTCCTACAGGCCACGAAAAAATCCAATACTTACATGGATTTAAAGATCATGAGAAGTACTACAAAAACCATAACTGTGGTGTTAGATTTCATTGAGCAGATCAAAAGAAAAAAGGAGAGACGGTCTGTAATTATTTCCACCGTCGGGTTTGTGAGAGGAGCGGGGACAGAGAAAGAGCATCGACCAATGAATTTTTTTATATTTATTTATAAACTTTAAAATCTCTAAAAATACCCTCTTCCACACATGAACACCAATTCAAACCCAACGACTATCATCCCTAGCGTTTTACCCCCATTCCGAACACAATGGGATATGTTTCGTAGGCCCATTCGAATGTTTCAGTCAGTTTTCATTCAATTTAAAATATATAACATTTAATATTTGATTTGAACATACATTTCAATTTGCCAGGGCCACAAACTGATTCGAAAAATTCCAGAAAAATAAATCTAGCTATGTTTTGACGATACGGTCCCAACAAAACTAGTTTCGTCGAATTCTGAGACCGTTTGCAAAAAGGCCCATTTCTGGTCGATCCAATTTAACTATAATTGACCAAAACACGTTTTCCTTTGCCACGCTCACATACTAGCTTCAAAAATTATGAAATTTGAAACCTAGCAATAACTTCACATCCCGGACCCAACAAAAGTGGTTTCGTCGAATTCCGAGGTCGTTTGCAAAATGGCCAATTTCACGGGCTATATAAATTCCATAGCGACCTTTCTGGAAATTCATTTGGCCATAACTTTTGCTTCCCGCTATGAAACTTCGATTTTTCATATTCGTTAGAAAGGTATTCACTAATAGATTTAAATATTTTTGGTTTCACTCAAATCCGTTTTGTTTTGCACCCAGTACGATCAGTCAAAGTTTGAATTCAAATTTTGAAATAACCGCGCCATTTCAGGCCTTGTTTATAATTAGAATTAATTATATTTGTTTCAAACGTCGATTCAAACTCACTTTTCATTGCTATTATTTAAAATATTTATTTTAAATATTTAAAATCCACTATTTTAGCCAATTTAAAAATTTTAAATTGGTTCAGATTTTCCGGGTCGTTACAAAAATAGGGGCACCCGAGTTTGCAAGAGAAAAGCAAACTATGAGTCAGTCATGGGAGTGTTGTAAGAAACTCTACAGTTAAAATTAATTTATATAAATGATAAGGCAAATCACAGGACCGCGCCGCTAAGAAGGAACGGATTTACCCCCATGAATTCCAGTGTATAAACAACAATCAGTAAAAGAGATATGGATCTATTATGCATCAATCAACATGCAATGTCCCAATCTACCCATTTAGATTAATCACCACACTTAGATTTTCCAAATCCAGTTCAATTTACAAAAATTATTCCTTTTGGACTTTATTTCCCAATTTCTATTTCAAATCATTTGAAATACATATCAAACTTTTATATCAAAGTAGATTTCACTTCGGTATCTCAAATCAAAATCTTTGGAAATATGAATTCCAAATCATCACAATGCATACAAACAAGTATGCAACCAAATATCGGGAATCTTCCCTCGGATAAGGTTGTACGCGCCTCTCCAACTCGATATATATATATGTGTGTGTGTGTGTGTGTGTGTGTGTGTGTGTGTGTGAGAGTGAGAGAGAGAGAGAGTGTGTGTGTGCACCCACACACGCATGGAGAAGGCTACACACTGACCACTCACCCTAAGGTCCTGGATCCAACCCATACTTTTAGTCGTCCAGGTCACCCGATCTTTAGCCACATACTTGCTAAATCATTTTATATCCCGAAGTGGGGAAAATCATTTCACAACATAATAATCACAAGTACTTTCAAACTATAGCACTTCACATCAGCAATTCACACATATGATCAGTCACAATTAATCACATAACCATTGAGCTCGTACATGTCAAAGAAGGGTGTTAAGTAAGAGAATAAATTCTCTGCCACCAAAAAGATATATTATCAATAGAAACTAATTGGATATGCGATGAACCACAATGTAAAACCGTAATACATTTCCAAATCATTTCGAATTTATCGGGTTTACCCCTCGAAATCCTTCCTATTTTATAAAACATTCCATGTCCAAAATTGGGAATACATTTCTTTTCACTTAAAAAAAATATCATTACAAAATCATTCATTAAATTTGAAATAAACGCAACAACATCGCTACACATCTCATAGTCAAATCGTGAAGTGTTTCACAAGATGTTAGCATACCAGTATTTCTAACCAACCCAATGCTAAATCTAAAAGCATATTTTGCTCATTAACTGGTCGAGCACAATCTAAACAATCAATCAACCACAATCAATATCAATTAACCATGTAAATTTGGTTTAATCACATCACGTGTTTTGGTAAATTCAATTACCATTTATTAATTCACAATATAATTAAAGATTTATTCAAACTCCAATTGGTTTCAATCCCAAAAATCATTTCTTATTGATTGTTCAACTTTCTAGAAATTAATCCTACTTTAACTGGGTTAAAAAACCAATGTCATTTAAACCCAGTTCACGACAAACCCAAAATCCAATTTTTATTCAATTCCAGTTAAATATTAATTGATTGGTAAACTTCATTTAATCTTAACTAAAAGATTTAATCTTTTCTCAATTGGTTTTAAGAATAGTGTTAATGAAGACACCATTCACAACAAACCCAAAATCTAATTCCATATTAAATATAAGGCTCAGAATAGAAATTGTATTGTCTTATATTCGATATCAAATTCTGAAACCAACAGATATCGTATTGGGATAACGATATCAATATCTTCCAAATTCCCACAACAATATCCGTATAATCACGGAATCCAATACCGAAATATTCCGAAAATCATTTCCATTCCAATTCATATAATGGGAATTTCTAGTTATATTAAAACCCTTTTCAAATCCAATTTATTTATTTAAAAATTATTGGATTATTAATCTAGTTAATAACTAATTCAATTTGACAAATATATTTTTATCTTTTCAAATATGGAATTTTTCATCTCAATTCTTTCCAAATCATTTATTATGATTTTACACAAATTATTAATATTTTTATTAATTTTATTAAGGACCTTTCAGTCGATTTCCATAAACGGTCATCGAACTGCACTTACAGCAACCTTTTCCCAATTTGATTTGGTCATAATTACAAATCCAACCATTAGATTTCAAATCTCTTATATTCTCTCGAAAGATCGTTTCGATATGAACCCAACGGTTCCAGTTTTAGGAAAATCCGACGGTCGAATCTCACATAATATCAATTCGTAGTCAATGGTCGAAATTCACAAACGGCCGCGGTGCGGCGCATTCTATTCAGGCCATTAAATATATATAATGTATATATAATATATACTTCATCGATTTCCATTTAAAACGTAATTTATAAATCGTTTTAAATTCATTTTAAAAAAGATTTCAACATCCATTTCAATTTTAAATCAAAATTGAATATTCCATGACATGACAATTTTATACATCTCATATATATGTTAAAAATAATGTTTTTAACCAATCAATATTTATTTCATTCACACTTCATATATATATATATATATATTATTCACATTTCATATATATATATATATGTGTGTGTGTGTGTATTATTCACTACGCATATATATATTTTTCACATTTCATATATATATATAAATATATATATATGTTATTTCCATTTCATATATATATATATATTATTTTCATTTCATATATAAATTATTTTCATTTCATATATATATATTATTTTCATTTCATACATATATTATTTCCATTTCATATATATATCATTTACATTTCATATATATATATATATTATTTTTGTTTCATATATATATATATACACATATATATATATGTTATTCACACTTCCTATATATATTTTTCACATTTCATATATAAATTATTCACATTTTATATATGTATATTATTTTCATTTCATATATATATTAATTTCATCATATATATATATATATATATATATTATTTTTCATTTCAAACATATATTATTCATTTCATATATATATTATTTTCATGCTTCATATATATATATTATTCACATTGTGTGTATATATATATATTTCACATCACAAATATATATTTTATTCACATCGTATATATGTAATTTTCACATCGTATATATATATATATATATAATTTTCACATCGTATATATATATATTTCACTTCACAAATATATATTTTATTCACACCGTACATATATATGTAACGACATGGATTTCATTCGGACCTAATCGATCGCTAAATCGACCAAGACCGTTCGTGTTAAGTAGTTAAACGCCATTTTAACACGAACCGTCTTGGTCGATTTATTTCCACCTTTCATATATATAATTTTTTCACTTTTCAATATATACCATATTTTTACTTTTCAATATATATGATATTTTCACTTTTCAATATATACAATGTTTTCGCTTTCAATATATACGATATTTTCACTTTTCAATATATACGATATTTTCACTTTTCAATATATACGATATTTTTGCTTTCAATATATACGATATTTTCACTTTTCATATATATATTTATATATATATATATAATCTGATGTTGGTTTCGGCCTTCGGGGTTAATATTTAGGAAATTATTCTCTTGCTAATTTACGGTTAGTGACTGATGAATTGGAATGAGGCGTATGATGTGTTTGTGTAACACTTGTTTAATATATACGGGAGTTATTTAGAAAGATCGAGTTTATCCCATTCTGAATAACTGATTCGACGATGAGTCGAAGATGAAGACGGTGGTTGAAGACCGGAGGCCTTCATCTCATTTGGATAATTACTGATGATCTTGATTGGGTCGTACACCCAAGAGGAGGGAAACAGTTGGTGATCGTCCAGACGTACTTGGAGATCGATGGATATGCGAGGTACAAGGTGCCTCCGGTTTCGTTCAGACCCAGAACGGACTTGTAGATGGACTGTGTGTCTGACATTGGATATCATTATGTGTGATTGATGGACATCGATTGCATAGAGTGGTTCACCTGTGTGGCATGCTAAGATGCGAATGATCAAGGCTTCTGTTGAAAAGCAGAGTTCTGTGGTAGATGATTAAAGCACAGCCTGTGTGGCACAGCTTTGTGTAGAATTAATTCGCGAGCCTCACACCCCGGTTGTGAACCAGAAATGGGAGAGGACCTCAGGGAGGACATGCGTTTCCTTCTAGCTAGAAGTGGCTTAGTGGTTTTACACGCCCTGATGAGTTTGACTTATGTGATTGTTGGTTTGCGAGGCGCATCGGATATATTGGAGACTATGTGAAGCCGATGGAGTCATTCGTTGGCTCATTTACGCCCCATTGGGCGGGGTGACGTATTGTTCAGGCACTATAATCCACTCCGTGTGGACCGGCCCTGACGATCCATAGTGCAGTTGCGGCTGTTCCTGAGACATGGGCTAGATTGTCTCGAATTAGCATAGGACGATTCCTTTGCCTTGGTTCATAGATGGAAATCCAACTTTCAAATACATGACATTTGCGGTTTTGATTGTAGTGCCTAGTATGGCGACATGATATATGGTACCCATGCCATCTATCATTGATATTTATGATTGTATATAAAATTAGAAACTAACTGGAAACGAGTTAAGATGGGTGGTTTCCTGGGTATTGGTCTGATGTTGGTTTCGGCCTTCGGGGTTAATACTTAGGGAATCGTTCTCTTACTAATTTGCGGTTGGAATTTGATTAAGAATCAAAAGATAAAATTTCACTTATCAAGCATTCTTTGGTTGTTATAAGGTAAAACCCTATCCTCCAGCTTGCGTTGCATTGTGTGATGGGACCTGGGTCTTATAACAGCTTCATTGTTCTTTATTTAGCATTGCGTTGTTGTTTTATACACTGGTATTCTTGGGAGGAAACCCGTTCCGTGTTAGTGGCATGGTCCCTTGATTTACCTGACTTTAAAATAAAGATTAATAACTGTTTTAGTTCTCACACCAGTCACATGACTGACCTGGAGTTTATTGTTTTAACCTAAACTCCGGGTGCCCTCATTTTGACATGGGCAGCTAGTAGTTTTGTTTTGCAGATTTATATTCACAGGATACTGGTTTACAGTTGGAATGATACCCGGAAAGATCAGTGTCCGTATATCTCCTTCAGTTGTGCTTTGTATTATTTTCCGCTGCAGTGATGTATTTAAATGTAATTTAAATCTTTGATATTTTCTGATGTATATTATTTGTTTATACTCTGTATATTCTTGTATTCTGATGGGATTGTTGTAATTAACAATGAAATGTTCTTCTATCTGCGTTCTTTTGTGTGTTGTTCTCAAAGTATCCGCTCTTTCCTTACTGGGGAAGTTACGGGTCCTTACAATATATATATAATTTTTACATCATGTATATATATATATATATATTTCACATCGCAAATATATATTTTATTCACATCGTATGTGTGTATATATATATCACATCACAAATATACATTTCATTCACACCACAATCATAACACAATACGGTCAATTATGTTTTGTACAATAAATAGTGTTGGGTGCTACTAAGCACTGTCTGTAACCTGGAATACTTTAGCTGTACAATAATTTCAGTGAGAGAGAGTTCTCACATTGATCGGATAGAAATTGTTTAATAACGATTATTTTTCCAAATTAAACTGGAGTTTAATTTTATCCAAATCTGTAACTAGCTCCAAATGTGTTTCAGTCGATTCCATCATGTAGATCTTGTCAACACGATTTCAATGGACCTGATTTCGTCAAATTCTATTTTGATTTGAAAAAGTTACGCCCATTCATATGTTAATTACTTCAATAATTTTAATTACATGGTTCAAACAATAATTAAATTAACAAAATTAATAACCACTGTTTGATTTTCAATCTGTCTTCCTTGTAATAACCTGGAACGAGACCGCAACAATACCCATCGTCATCTTTTCCTTGGGCTGGAAACCATGCCATCATCAGAGCGTCGGAATTTGATCAGACACTTCACCATCGATGGGTCTTGTGCCACCATCACACCCGTCGAACATCTCCCAGCTCATCGCCCCCATGGCATCGCAATTTGAACCCAAAAGCAGCCCCTTTAGGCGCTGATTCCTCCCACAACACATTACGAAATCAACCTATCCTAGTATGGATTAGAAGATATTAGAAAGTATTTCAATTTTCATAAAAGAATCAGGTTCTAATTTTCTATGAATTGGGCGTGATTTAGCGTTTTAGAATCGAACGATATGGACCTCTCATTACAAGTGGCGGCGGGTTCTTCTGAGATGAAGAATAGGGTTTCGTTGGGAAATTATATATATATATAAAATATTTTATATTATTATTTAATTCCAAAAATAACTGTTAATCGATACGAACTCCAAATCGAGTCCTCCGACTATCGCCCCTAGCTAAATACCCCCATTCCGGACACAATAGGATATATTTCGTATGATAATTCGCTTGTTACAATAAGTTTTTATCAAATTTAAAATATAAATCATTATATATTTAATTTAAACACACGTTTTGATTTACTAGGGCCCCATACTAACTCCAAAAATTCTAGAAAAATAAATCTAGCTATGTTTTGACGATACGGTCCTAACAAAACTAATTTCGTCAAATTTGGAGACTGTTTGTAAAATGGGCTTTTTCTGGTCGATCCAATTCAAATTTAAATTACCAAACACATTTAAATTTATTGCGCTCATATATTAAATCCAAAAATTATGAAATTTAAACCTAGCATTAATTTGACATTATGGATCCAACAAAAGTGGTGTCATCGAAATTGAGGTCATTTGCAAAACGGCTGTTTTTAAGGGCTATATATTATAATAAATTCCATAGCGACTATTCTAGATTTTAAACTGGACATAACTTTTTATTCCTGTTATGAAATCTAGATTTTCAACATTCATTAGAAAGATACTTTCAAACTGATTAAAATATTTTTAGTTTTACTGAAATCCGATTTATTTTGAATCATGTACGTTCATTTGAAATCTGAAATAGAATTTTCAAACTACCACGCCATTTCAGGCTCATTATATAATTAAAATAAATTTATTTGTTCTAACTTTGTTTAAAATAAATTTTTAGTCATTATTATTCAAAATAAATCATTTTAAATATCCAAAATTCATTAAAATAGCTAAAATAAAAAATTTAAATTGGTTCTGATTTTCTGGGTTGTTACAAACGTAGCAGTTATAAAGGAATTATAAAATGTGATTTAAGCATTAGAAGAAAAAGGAGATTTCATATGAACAATTCTTTAAATAAATGTATAAATAAAATTTAGAAATGGGATATTATTTTTAAATATGAAATTAAATTGAATGATTATATAAAAGATATGTTATTCACATTCAATGTGAAAAAAATGAATTAAAGTAAATGTTTTGAAAATAAAAACATTTGTAAATGAAATTGGGTTTTGAAACAGGAATTCAAATGGGAATATGAATGAGATAGGAAATTTGGTTTAATTAAAATAGTGAATTCTATTTCAGGAAAGTTAGATTGGTTGGGGATTTATAAAATAACTCGATAAGCAGAGATTGAACTTGTAATAATATTTATAAATTGAAATCTAATTTTGATTTGATAAAACAAGTCCAGATTTCTATAAAGGAATAATATTCATGTTTTAAAGTGAATAATATTTTTTAAAGCAAATGTTTTGCAAATTTGAATGGGCATTAAAAAGAGAGTAAATCGAATATAAGTTATTTGAAGAGAGTTAATTGAATATAAGTTATTTGAAGAAAGTTAATCGAATATAAGTTATTTGAAGAGACTTAATCGAATATAAGTTATTCAAGAGAGTTAATCGAATATAAGTTTTTCAAAGAGAGTTAATTGATTATAAGTTGTTCGAAGAGAGTTAATCAAATGTAAGTTATTTGAAGAGAGTTAATCGAATACAAGTTATTTGAAGAGAGTTAGTCGAATATAAGTTATTTGAACAAAGTTAATCGAATATAGTTTATTCCAAGAGAGTTAATCGAATACAGTTTACTCGAACAGAGTTAATCGAATATAAGTTATTCAAAGAGAGTTAATCGAATATAAGTTATTCGAAGGGAGTTAATCGAATAACGATTATTCGAAGGAGAGTTATCGAATAGAGATTATTCGAATGCAATAGATTTCGACTGTATCGAATGCAGGAAAGTACTATTTAATTTCCGATTTGTTTTAACCAAGATTTATTTATTTAATAAATATTTATTTATCATTTATTCAAATTAATGAATAAAAGTTATATTTGAAGTTAGATATTTCGAAAGTAGGGATTATATCGTTATCATTATAACTAATGTTTTATAAATGAAGTGGAATCGTAAACCGAATCCGAGAGTTGTGTAAGCAATGATTTGATAAGAAGTTAAGAAACAAAGTAAAGGAAATTAGAAACTAACTAGAAATTAGTTATGCTCGTTTCTACCTCCGAGGTTGATATTCATGGAATTGCTCTTTTACTAGTTTATAGTTGGAGACTGATAGATGTGGGAGGATAGTGATGCATGAATAAGAATTGGGAATGATTTCCAATGTTAATAACGTACATTTTCTAAATTTAGAAAATAAGAATTTATGAATAAATGGAAACGGGAAATGGGGAAATACTTAAATTAATGATAAATTAATTTAAAGGGAATAATGTTGATTGATGACTGATCGATAAAATTTCCATTTGGAAATAAGATTGTTGTGTGTATGGATGTTTTCCTTTGATAATTAAATAACCGACTATCAAAGTTTTGACCATTTTTCCGTCGTCAATACGGGGAGACCAAGATCAGATTTATTATCTGAAAACCACTCTGTATGGGCATTAGCGCTGCGAATAAAATATGATGAAGATAATTGAAGATGGAGTTTATGCAAGGACTGTTCCGGCAAATCCTAGATAGAAATTGCCTAAGATGGGTTTACGGAATAGAGCCTTCGGTTTGTCCAGTCCCAGGACAACCTGTATGGAAGAATGTCTGACAGAATATATTTAATAGATCGCGTAAGTGTATCTCTTCAAACGTATTTACGTTTGGTGGCGGGGGAATTCGTTTCCCTTTGCTGCCCGTGGTGTTTTTGGAGAAATCAATTTGTGATTTGGCGGGTGTGACGATTTGACATTCAAGTAAATAAAGGTGCGATCTTTACATTATGGTCTCTAGTCTCACAACCAGAAAATGGTATAAAATTGGGTAGGTCACAAGGCTAAGTGGTTAGCTGCCAATTAGGGTGTATTGTCACCTGATCTAGAGAAATTTCATTTACTTCTTTAACCTATTTCAATGTTGCCCCTTTCGAGAAATGGTTGCTGATCCTAACCGTTGGTGATAATACATTCGGTACACTCAAGCGAAATGAGTGACCGGTCATGTTTAGCCTGGGTTACAAGATGTTCTTGTTGAACCCAGTGTATTCCTCTCTAGAGATACACTGTCGAAGGTGGTCCTATACCTTGCCAGTTGGAATTCATTACCAAATAAGCGCCCACGGTTTTTGATTTTATATTATGTATGTGGAACGTGAGATGAAAGCGTTCTGCTAATGATTATTTAGTTGTTGTTAACAGCCACTATTATAATATCAAACGAGTTTCGATAAAAAGATTATCGTTTCTTTCAAAAGGATTTTGAAAGCTAAATCAAGTGTTTTGAATTCTCGTAAAAGAAAAACCCGTTCCGTGTTATACAGTGTGGTTTTATGAGATATCATTTATTTTCTCAAACTGTTTTAAATTATTTACTCACACCAGTCCAATGACTGACCCAGAGTTTATTTTTTTTTGTTTTACCCTAAACTGTTGGGTGCCCAAATTTGTAAAGGTAGTCAAGTAGTCGGGATTTTACATATACTTAGAGATCTGGAGCAGGAGGCTTTAGGATTATATAGTTATTGTTATATCCGCTATGTTGTAAGTGTTTACTCCGATAATGGTATTGTATACAGATACTGGTTTTATTCCAAAGTTATGTTATATATTATATTTATTCGTTCTGCTGTGAGATTCGTTTTTACTCTGATGTCATTGTTATGTTCTTTTTTCCACTTTTGTTCTAATTTTCTATCTTATCTATTTATCACCCTCTAAATTCTTTCTATTAATGATCTGGAATATTTGATGCCTGAATAATTGACATGGGTTTTATGTTGATTTTCTGGGTCAAAAAATCCAGTTCGTTACAGTGGTATCAGAGCTGAAGGTTAAGTGATTTCCTTGGCTCTGTGGTGTAACTCGATAGAGATGGGGTTAGTAATGCCCAAGTTTGAGTTTAGTGTATATATACACGAGAACATATTTGTAGATTTTATAAAATTTGTTTTATATTGTGGAGATTTATTGGTAGAGTTGTTTATGTGTTCTGGTCGCTCTGTTAGATCCACTGTATCGATAGGGATTTCTAAACACTTTAGTACCATGAACGGACATAGCATGTTTTGAAAAGAGGGTAAATGAAATAATTTTTCCTAAATTATATTTTGATATAAAGAAGTATATATATTAGAATTGTTATATTTGATGTGTTGGCCATTGTTATAATCAAGTAAGATTATAATTGAAATGATTATAAATAACCAATAAGAATTCATTACAAGTGTAATACATATGAAATCAGATGGATTAAATCTGAATTTAAAATCAGAATTGGAATAAAAAACTTTGGGTGTTTGTAAGTAGATTTGGATTAAATATATGCAAATTTTAAAATCCTAGGAGATTTTTGAATTATTTTCCAGCATTGTGAAAGGTATTTTGAAGGAATTTCAAAATGGAAGTGTTTAAATATGAGTTTGAAAAAGTGATACAGTATTGAACTCACTTTGATCACTGGGAAATAACCCTGATGATGCTCGCCACGTCATTAGTTTTCATTTCGAGTTCTAAGTGACGGATTACTACGAAAGATTTTATAGTTTGAATTGTTTGAGAAAACAAGTTGCTTTGAATTCAGGAAAAGGAATATTTGATTTTAGAAAAGTTAAGCTGCTTAAAACTCCTAGGGTGATTGTTTGAATTAAAACAAATTAGATAGAAATTTGGGAAAGAAAATTGGAATTAAAATAAAGCCAGTTAAGTGGTAATTGAAACTAAATTGGATTAGAATGATATCAAGACAAATTGGATTTGTGAGATAATGAGTTGAAATAGAATTGGTTTGGCAAATTAAGATTTGGAATCGAGAATTGAACTCGAGTTTGAAATAAGGCTTGATTTGGATATAAGCGAATAATCGTGTTGAGGATAAATCTATTGGGATGACACTAATATATGCAGAATTGATAACAGATGGAAAGGATACGATGACATGCCCGGCAATAAGGTACAAGTTTATTTTTATATGAGTTTGGAGATTTATGAGCATATTTGGCAAGCCGCTTGACTGTTTGATTTTCTTTTGGATTGGAGATGGCCCAGAGAGGCGAGTTGTAGTTGTACCGATTGAGCCATACAAAGGAGGTGCTGATGAAATTTTTCAGAAATTTAAGGTGTTAGAAAATTTTCAGGATTTTTGAAAATTTTCATTAATAAGAATGAATTAATACTTAATTGAAATTAATTGGTACAGTGAAATTGAAATTAAGAAGTAAACAAATAATTTTTAACCCAGTTAATTGGGTATGTTTTATACCTTAGCAATTTCGATGACTAAATTATTTTAATGGGGGGAGAATGTAACGTCTCGTTTTTTTACAGTATAATAATTAATTAATTTAATTATTTAAATAGTGATTTAGAGACTTAAATGGCTGATTAATTAAATAATATTGAATATTTAATTAATATTAATAATAGAATAATATATATATTTCCGAAATAGTCGGAAATAGCTGAATTTGCAATATTGTGTGAATTGGATTATTTATAAGATTTAATTCAGTTCAGAATTTAATTATAGTAACGAATTTATTATTTAAAATGAAGTATGAACATACAATTATAATATAATTTAAATCAAGCTCGTAATGGCGCATTAGTTCGTAATATTGAGTTTTGAACTTCAACTGAATATACAGAATCCGTTTTAAGTCAGATTTCTATGAAACAAGAAACGTTTGGATCTGGTGAACTATATTTTTCTAGTGGAATAGAAATAGATTTCATTGTGTAGATTGTGAGATATGTCCAAATCAAATTTTAAAATAGTCGCTATGGAATTTGTTTATAATTTATAACGATTTATTTATGTTATAAAAAGGATTTTTAAAATAAATGGAATATTGGTTAACTTGGATTTTAAAATATCGAGTTATACAATATGGATATGTATATTTTGGAGTTTTATTATATTCTATGTGAATATATACGATAATATTAATTTATTAATATTAAATTAAATTGTTTTTAAATATGATAATATTTAAATGGGTTTATTTAGACCTTAGAAAATATCCATTTTTGCTAATGAACTCCGTTTTCGACGAAACCAATTTTGTTGGATGGGGAATATTAATTTATTGCTAGATTTCAATTTTCGTGATTTCTGGAGTCAGCATGTGGTCGTACGGGATTTTAATGTGAAAAGTAGTCAATAATTTGACTTTAAAAATACACTGTGTGAGCAAACAGGTTCGGAATTCGACGAAACAAGTTTCTTTGGTTCTGTAATGTCATACTCTATTTGTATGTCCATTTTCGTCGAATTTGGGTATTGTATGTGATCATACGAATTTTTAAACGATAAATGGGATAATGATTGGTTATGAATTAATAAAATAATCAATATTAAAATAATAATATTTTCCTATAAATACACCACTCACATTCTAAACCCTAAACAAAATTTTCTCTTGTCAATACAACTATGCCGCCACCAGCAAAAAAAATCAGAACGTGAACACTCCAACTTCTAAAATCCGAATAAAAAGAAATCAAATCCACTAATTCACTAAACCTATATTTATAGATTCCTGCAACACTCCTCTTCATTTCTATATAAGTTTAATTATGTTTGACACCCTTTTCCTATCGCACGTTTCTTACAGTGTGTGTTATTAGAAGCTAGGGCAAAGTAAGAAATTGAAGCATCGATTGGATTTTTCATTGTTGTATTTGAACTCGTAGTGCAGAATGGAGTTTGTATGCAGTTTTTGGGTGAATTTGGTGCCAAAAAATGTTGGAACCTGTAATGATTCATGCGGGAGGGGCTGTCAATGGCTTCTGATTGGGCGGCTCGAGTGTAATTTGAAGGGTATGGTTTGAAAGAGCATGGAAGGAGACGAATATTGGCGATTTTTATTTGAATTTAAATTTATTGGAGGAGGAGCAGTTTGGTGAAGAAGTGATTGGCTATGGCCATTTGAAAGCAACTGGACTAATGTGGACGGGGAAGAAGGTAACACGGTGTGGTTTAAATCTGTTTCGGCTAGTGGTGAATTGGTAAAGCCCAATAACTAAAGTCCTAAATTTAAAACTATTTAAATAGTTATATAACTTGTAATTTCAATATTTCACTCATACTGTATCAGAATTTCGAACAGTCGGTCACGTTGGGATCGTATGGATGAGAACTATGCAATGGAATTGATTCGAAGCAAATTGGAGCTCATTACAATTTATAGCGAAATAAATTGTTTAGTCTGAATCAACGACACTTTATCGTTATTTAGCGATAAACGTCCAATGTGAGTAAATCTCACTAATTCGGCCCAGCTATATTTTTATAACGTATTTTTAGAATTGATAAATGATGGTTGATTTTTGTGTGTTGATTGTTTGACTTATTTGCTAATTAATTAGTTGAAATATCAAAATAGATTTATGTATATCATTATCAAATATTGATTTTGTTTCTTGGAATATTTCATATTGAAATGAAATTTGATGTTAATTATATTGTTTAGCATCTGTGGATGCAGGGAAACAGGATGGAGGGATCCAACTGGATTCCTCAATATCTATAATACTGTTTTTTTTCATATATGTGATATATGATGTGATGTATAATCTGTAATTGATTATGATGACACTGGCCATGTTATTTTGTATTTTAAATACCATAAGAAATACTTGAATGTAAAAAGGGAATTTTCAAAGTGTATATTGAAAATAGAAATATTTGAAAAAAAATAGAATTTGTAAATAGAAATATTTGGGAAAACAAATAGAATTATAAAAGGAAATATTTGGGAAATTAATAGAATTATAGAAAGGGAATTTGCGAGATATAAAAGAACAGTGAGAAAATTGATAAAAGTAGATTTTTGATAGAAATCTGTTTCTAACAGGTATATTAAGATGATTAATTTATAAGATATATTTAAAAATTAATTAAGATATTTATTTTTGGATAAATATAATATATATAGTTATAGTTATAGTTATATATAAGCCTAAAATTATATGAGATTTAAGTGTTAGAAGTAAAAAGGTCATTTTGTATGAACAATTCTTTAATAAAAGTATAAACAAAATTTGGAAATGGGATATTATTTTTAAATACTAAATCAAATTAATTGATTGTATAAAAGAAATGTTATTCACATTCATGTGAAAAAAATGAATTAAAGTAAATATTTTGCAAATAAAAACATTTATAAATGAAATTGGGCTTTGAAATAGGAATTAGAATGGGAGTACGAATGAGATAGGAAATTACGTTAAAATGAAATAGTGAATTCTATTTCAGGAAAGTTAGATCGGTTGGGGATTTATAAAATAACTCAATAAACAGAAATTGAACCTGTAATAATATTTATAAATTGAAATCAAGTTTTGATTTGATAAAACAAGTCCAGATTTCTGTAAAGGAATATTATTTATGTTTTAAAGTGAATAATGTTTTTAAAGCAAATGTTTTGCAAATTTGAATGGGTATTAAAAAGAGAGTTAATCGAATATATGTCATTCGAAGAGAGTTAATCGAATCTAAGTTATTTGAAGAGGGTTAACTGTATTTAAGTTATTTGAAGAGAGTTAATCGAATATAAGTTATTTGAAGAGAGTTAATCGAATATAAATCTTTTGAAGAGAGTTAATCATATATAAATCTTTCGAAGAGAGTTAATCGGATATAAGTTATTCGAAGAGAGTTAATCGAATATAAGTTATTTGAAGAGAGTTAATTGAATATAAGTTATTTAAAGAGAGTTAATCGAATGTAATTTATTCGAAGAGTGTTAATCGAATGTAGTTTATTCGAACAGGGTTAATCGAATACAGTTTATTCGAACAAGTTTAATCGAATATAAGTTATTCGAAGAGAGTTAATCAAATATAGTTTATTCGAAGATAGCTAATCGAATATAAGTTATTTGAAGAGAGTTAATCGAATATAATTTATTCGAAGAGTGTTAATCGAATAACGATTATTTGAAGGAGAGTTAACGAATAGAGATAATTCGACAGAGAATTATGCTTTGGATTTCGACTGTATTGAATGTAGGAAAGTACTATTTACTTCCCGGGTTTTTTTACCAAAATTTATTTATATAATAAATTTACTTATTTGGTAAATTTATTAATTATCATTTATTCAAATTAAGGAATAAAAATTATAGATATTTCGAAAGTAAGGATTATATCGTTATCATTATAACCAATGTTTTTATGAAGGAAGTGAAATCGTAAACCGAATCCGAGAGTTGTGTAAGCAATGATTCGATAGGAACTTAAGAAACAGAGTTAAGGAAATTAGAAACTGACTGGAAATTAGTTAAGTTGAATGACTTTTCTGGGTATCGATCTGATGCTGGTTCCAACCTTCGAGGTTGATATTCAGGGAATTGTTCTTTTACTAGTTTATAGTTAGAGACTAATAGATATGGGAGGATAGTGATGTGTGAGTAAGAATTGGAAATATTTTCCAACGTTAATAACCTATATTTTCTAAATTTAGAAAACAAGAATTTATGAATAAATGGAAACGAGAAATGGGGAAATAATTAAATTAATGATAAACTAATTTAAAGGGAAAAATGTTGATTGATGATTGATCGATAAAATTTCCATTTGGAAATAAGATGGTTGTGTGTATGGATGTTTTCCTTTGATAGTTAAATAACCAACTATCAAAGTTTTGACGATTTTTCCATCGTCAATACGGAGAGACCGGGATCAGATTTCTTATCTGAAAACCACTCCGTATGGGCATTAGCGCTGCGAATAAAATATGATGAAGATAATTAAAGACGGAGTTTATGCAAGGACTATTCTAGCAAATCCTACGTAGAAATTACCTAAGATGGGTTTATAGAATAGTTCCTTCGGTTTGTCCAGTCCAGGACAACCTTTATAGAAGAATGTCTGATAGAGTATATATAATTGACCGCGTAATTTGATCTCTTCAAACATATTTACGTTTGGTGGTAGAGGAATTTGTTTCTCTTAGCTGTAAACCTGTGGTGTTTTTGGAGAAATCAATTTGTGATTTGGTGGGAATGACGATGTGACATTAAACGTAAATAAAGGTGTGATCTTTACGTTATGGCCTCTAGCCTCACAACCTGGAAATGGTATAAAATCAGGTAGGTCACATGGCTAAGTGGTTTGCTGCCAATTAGGGTGTATTGTCACCTGATCTAGAGAAATTTCATTTACTTCTTTAACCTATTTTGATGTTGTTCCTTTCGGGAAATGGTTGATGATCCCAACCATTGGTGATAATACATTCGGTACAGTCAAGCGAAATGGGTGACCGGTCATGTTTAGCCTGGGTTACAAGATGTTCTTGTTGAACCTGGTGTATTCCTCTCTAGAGATACACTATCGGAAGGTGGTCCCATACCTTGCCAGTTGGAATTCATTACCCAATAAGCGCCCACGGTTTTTGATTATATATTATGTATGCAAAATGTAAGATGAAAACGTTTTGCTAATGATTATTTAGTTGTGGTTGATAGACGCTATTATAATATCAAAAGAGTTTTGATACAAAGATTATCATTTCTTTCAAAAGGATTTTGAAACTTAAATCAAGTGTTTTGAATTCTCATAAGGGAAAAACCCATTCCATGTTATACGGTGTGGTCTTATGAGATATTGTTTATTTTTTCAAACTGTTTTAAATTGTTTACTCACACCAGTCCCATGACTGACCCAGAGTATATTTTGTTTTGTTTTACCCTAAACACTTGGGTGCCCAAATTTGTACAGGTGGTCAAGTAGTCAGGATTTTACAAATACTTGGAGAGCTAGAGTAGGAGGCTTCAGGATTACATAGCTATTGTTATTTCCGCTGTGTTGTAAGTGTTGTACTTCGATAATGGTATCAGATACTGATTTTATTTCAAAGTTATGTTATATATGATATTTATTCGTTCCACTGTGAGATTTTTGTACATCTGATGTTGTTGTTATGTTCTTCTTCCTCTTCTATTCTAATTTTCTATCTTATCTATTTATCACCCTCTTACTTCTTTCTACTAACGATCTAGAATGTTCGATGCCTGAATAATTGACAAGGGTTTTATGTTGGTTTTCTGGGTTGAAAAATCCTGTCCTTTACGTCCACGTTATGGGACGTGGTGGAATACGGTATTATTCAATCCTAAATCCATCTAATCGAAGCAATGAATCTTAGTGTTTCTCAGTGTTCCAGTGATTTTCAAAATTTAATGAATCTCAATGATTCTCTATTTTTCAGTTATATTGTCTGATCCAAAGAGATATTAAGGTGTTTCGGTGGTTTCTTGTGAATTTTGTGTATTCCTATGTGGAGCTAACTTGCTTTGTGTAAACCATTAAGTCAAAACGTGTGGTATGGGACACACGATTATCAATTTTCGGATTACTATCTGAGGGTCTGTGACACATTACTATGTGATAGCCAGTACTAGGTCTTCGGATCAATACTATGTGAAATCTGTGTGGACCCTCGGGTCAATCCTGTGTGACTCTGTGGACATCCGAGCTATTCAGGTACCCTGTCTATGTCATATAGTACTGGCTATGGCTTCACGCCATCCTGTGTGATAGCACGTGCAGGCATAGCTTTGGCTAGCCATTTTGTGATGGATCCATAATCTGTGGTTTTGTGTTTTGTTTCTATTAAGATTTCATTTGTCATATTTAAATTCTTATCTAAGTTTTGTGATTTTGGGAATCTATGATTTAGTTATTTTAGTGAATTTGTGTTCTTGTGGTTCTTTGTCTTTATCTTGTGAACTTCAAAATTTATTTCTATAAATATTTTATAGGAATTTGACTTTGTGGTGTATTTTGTTATCTGATTACTTTGTGTCCTAAAGGAATATCATCCTTAGTGATTTATTTACTTAATTATCTTCTTTAACTTATAATGTTTCAAGTTAGACTGACCCGTATTTGTATTCCTCGGGTCAGACCGAGATGTTACAGGCTAGTTGTTATGCTTGGAGTTTAGCTGTGTTACTACTGGACTATCTCACATATTGTTGTTCCTGGTTATGTATATGACTTTAGAGTGTATTCTTCCATATGTGTCTTATTGTATGAGTAATGGTTTATGTATAACTATTTGTTTGTATCACTGTATTCGTTGTATTCTATTGTTGTAATAATATGTGAACTACTCTGTGAGCTGTAATTGTGTTTGCAATTGTACTGTGTTCTGAGCTGATCCTATAGCCATCGTAGAGTAGTATTACACAAGTATTAATTATGTCGATCCACGTAGAAAAATATTTAGAGAGTACATCACTGACGTACTTAAGACTTGTTAATGCAAATCTACGAATGGTCGCTCCTATCAAGCCCTATTCTCCGCTCTAATAGATATCATTACTTGTTAACGCTCTTTATTAGGGTGGGTCACGAGGTGGGTGTTACAGTTGGTATCAGAGCAAAGGTTCATAACAATTAGACATAAAAAAGAACCAGAGGAGTACATATGTTACAACGTGGAAAGATAGCAATCTTGTCTACATTGTCATTTCCTTTGTTAACCTTATCTTGAGAATCTTACCTGCAAGTCCTGAGGAATCTTATCATCGAGCAATACATCTAGGAATTAGAAGTTTATTCCATAGTATTCCATCGTTAATATCTCCTTTCATAGTGATATTTGATAAGAGAATCATTTCATCCTCTTAATCTTTCGAAGTTTGAACCTCTCGGGTTAAGTTTTAGGAAATTTTCTCCATATCTTTGATGTTTGAGTTGATTGTTGGGTTTAATTAGGGGATTTGATGATATTTGAGGCTTGAATTTTAAAAGTGGTTTTCACTCTAAGCGAAAGATGTTAAAGATGAAATAAGTTAAACTAGAGTTGGAAAATAAAGTAAAATGGGAGTTGCGCAGCAGAGGCGGCAGACCATTTCGGCTGTGCTAAATTTTGAGTAATTAATCATGGGGTAAGGGATGAAAATAAGGAAAATTGCAAACATTGCCAAGTTAACTATTTTGTAACCCGATGATTAAATTTAAATTTTGTGGAATATGGGTTGTTTATTTGTGAAAAACTGAGAATATTGATGATGAATACTAAAAAAACAACCCTTGTGTGAAAATTAAATTAGTGATCATTTATGTGTTGAATAGTTCAACGAGTGTCTTAAGGGTTTCGATCGATATGTTGGATCAACGATATCTATAGAAATTTCTTAAACACTTACGCGAGACTATTTTGCAGTTAAGATGAGTAATAAAATATGGGATTATCATGTTGGGATAGTGTTAAACTACTACGTGGGATATAGAGTACGGTGACTTTTGCAAGGCAATGGTGATGATATGTCAACTTCGCATCCTACCACTAAGGATAATTGTTGTAAAAAAATTACTCAATGCTATTATAACCTAATTGTAAACGAAAATTTTAAAATGTTTTGATTGTAAATGTGTTTTAAATACAAAACTATCTGAAGTGAGTGTGTTATTTTTAAAATACACTTTCATAATTGAGTTTACTTAATGGTTGCAACCATTGAATTTGATATAATTCTCGGGATATAGCAAGGCTATTTGATGATTAAAAAATTAAATTAGCAACCATTGTTAAGAGAATTTAAAAGGATGATGGCAAGGCAGCGTCGAAGGTTGATTGGAGATTGGAAATTTGTGAGTGTGTATTCCAAGATTTGCCTTGTGAATGGTAAGTTGTGCAGCTTCAACCTTGGGTTTTAATGAGATAATTAAAATAGTTAAACTTTTTATAAATTTATGTAAATTCAAGTTGGAAATTTTGGTGTATTAATTTATATGTGTTGGGAAGAATTTGAATTCCAAGTGATTGTTTCATAAATGGGAGGTTTTTTTAAGAAACAAAATTATGAGTTGATTATACATTAATCTACGTAAATTACGGGGATGCAATTTACTTAAGGGGGGAGTCTATAACAACACGGATTTTTGGTTACCTGGGCTAAGCAGACCATTGTGCGTTTTTAATATTTAAATCTAAAAAGAATAAAATACGACTTTGGGAGTATAACTCGTACGGTACTTTAAACGGGGAATAAGGAATTCATAGTTTTCATAATCCATGTATTCGTAATGAATTAAATTTTTTTAGTATAGTAAGTGATCTATTATAATCTGTGTTTGCAAATCATAATTTAATGATTAAAGTGGTGTTGGGTATATATATGTATGTATTATCGCTTAGCAATCGATATTTAAGTGTTTCAAAATAAATTTCTAATAATAAATGATAAGTTGTTTAAGAGAAAATATATTTGCAATATTAAGGATGGTTTGTCGGTTAGAATACTTACAAAATTGTTGATTTAGGTTTTCTACTGTAATATGTATTCTTGTCGACAATAAAATAGAGGAATTGTGTTCTAATTAAGTTGGAATGTTTAGAGTAATAACGCAAAATTGGATCACGTTAAAAATGTGATTTTTATAAACGATTTTCGAAATGTTTTGAATATAAGAATATGATTTTGAAAATAAATATTGTTTTAACTAATTATTTAAATTTATTAGTAATATTATTTATACAAGGATTTTCAAACCATTCGATTTTCAAAGAATTTCCAATAAACTATGATTTCAGAAACTACTTTCTTAAAGCATGTTTTTAATTATAAATCGTACACATTTGTACCCTTCAAGAAGGCATGTTGATGATCGAATGGTACTGGATACTCCACTGTATGGGACAAGGTGTAATACGGTATTATTCAATCACAAATCTGTCTAATCGAAGCAATGAATTTTAGTGTTTCTCAGTGTTCCAGTGATTTTTGTGATTAAACGAATCTCAGTTATTCTCTGTGTTTCAATGATATTGTGTGATCCTCTGAGATACTGAGGTGTTTTAGTGGTTTCTTGTGAATTTTTTGTTTTCCTATGTGGAGCTGACTTGATATGTTTAAACCATTAAGTCAGAACGCATGGTATGGGATGCACGATTATCACTTTTTGGATTACAATCTAAGGGTCTGTGATACATCACTGTGTGACCGCCAGTGCTAAACCTTCAGATCAATCCTGTGTGAATTCTGTGTGGACCTTCGGGTTAATCCTGTGTGGCTCTATGGACCTTCTGGTCATTCAGGTACCCCATCTGTGTGATATAGTACTAGCTATGGCTTCACGCCATCCTATGTGATAGCACGTGCATGCATAGCTTTGGCTAGCTATTTTGTGATAGATCCATAATCTGTTGTTTTATGTTTTGTGTCATTAAGTTTATTTATGATTTTCACTTATCAAAGTTTTGTGTTTTAAGGAATCTATGATTTAGTTATTTTAGTGAATTTGTGTTCATATGGTTCTTTGTTTTTATCTCGTGAACTTCAAAAATTATTCCTATAAATATTTTATAGGAATTTAACTTTGTGGTGTATTTTGCAATCTCATTACTTTGTGGCCTAAAGGAATATCCTCCTTAATTATTTATTTACTTAATTATCTTCTATAACTTATAATGTTTCAAGTTAGACTGACCCGTATGTGTATTCCTCGGATCAGACCGAGATGTTACAGGCTAGTTGCTATGCTTGGAGTTTAGCTGTGTCACTACTGGACTATCTTACATTTTGTCGTTCCTGGTTATGTACATGAGTTTAGAGTGTATTTTTCAATATGTATCTTACTGTATGAGTAATGGTTTATGTATAACCATTTGTTTGTATCACATGTATGTGTTGTATTCTTTAGTTGTATTAATATGTAAACTGTTCTGTGAGCTGCAATTGTGTATGTAAATGTACTGCGTTTTGAGCTGATCTTATAGCCATCGTAGAGTTGTATTATACAAGAATTAAGTATTTCTAGCCACATAGAAGAAAAAATGCAGAGAGTACATCACTGACGTACTTAAGTATTCTTAATGCAAACCTACGAATGGTCGCTCTTATCAAGCCCTATTCTCTGTTCTAATAGACAACATTACTTGTTAACGCTCTTTATTAGGGTGGGTAATGGGGTGGGCGTTACTGTTGGTATCAGAACAAAGGTTCATAACAAAGTACATTAGACACAAAATAGAACCAGAGGAGTACATATGTTACAATGTGGAAGGAAAACAATCTTCTATATCATCATTTCCTTTGTTATCCTTATCTTGAGAATCTTACCTGCAAGTCTTGAGCAATCTTGTTGTCGAGGAATACATCTAGGAATGAGAAGTTTATTCCATAGTATTCCATTTTCATATCTCCTTTCGTAGTGATATTTGATAAGAGAATCGTTTCATCCTCTTATTCTATCGAAGTTTGAACCTTTTAGGTTAAGTTTTAGGAAAATTTCCCCATATCTTTGATGTTTGAGTTGATTGTTGGGTTTAATAAGGGGATTTGATGATATCTGAGATTTGAATTTTTAAAAGAGGTTTTCACTCTAAGCAAAAGATGTTAAAGTCGAAATAAATTAAATCAGAATTGGAAAATAAAGTAAAATGGGAGTTGCGCAGCGAAAGCGGGTGGGTCGTTTCAACTGTACTAAATTTTGAGTAATTAATCATGGGGTAAGGGATAAAAATAAGGAAAACTACAAACATTGCCAAGTTAATTATTTTGTAAACCGATAATTAAATTTAAAATTTGGGGAATGTGGGTTGTTTGTTTGTGAAAAACTGAGAATATTTTTGATCAGCACTAATAAATACAACCCTTGTGTGAAAATTAAATTAGTGATCAATTATGTGTCGAGTGGTCCGACGATTATCTTAAGGGTTTTGATCGATATGTATAATCAACGATATTGATAGAAATTTCTTAAGCACTTATGCAAGACTATATAACACTTAAGATGAATAATAAAATATGGGATTATCACGTTGGGATAGTGTTAAACTACTATGTGGGATGTAGAGTACGGTGACTTTGGCAAGGTAGTGGTGATGATATGTCAACTTCGCATCCTACCATTAAGGATAATTGTTGTAAAAAAAAGTTGTTCAATGCTATTATAATATAATTGTAAATTAAAATTTTAAAATGTTTTGATTGTAAAGGTGTTTTAAATACAAAACTATATGAAGAGAGTGTGTTATTTTTGAAATACACTTTCACAGTTAAGTTTACTTAATGGTTGTAGCCATTGAATTTGATATAATTGTCGAGATATGGCGAGGCTATTTGATGATTAAAAATCCAAGTTGCAACCATTATTAAGGGAATTTATAAGAATAGATGGCATGGCAGCATCGAAGGTTGACTGGAGATCGGAAATTTGTGAGTGTGTATTCCAAGACTTGCCTTGTGAATGGTAAGTTGTGTAGCTTCAACCTTGGGTTTTAATGAGATAATTAAAATAGCAAAAACTTTTATAAATTTAGGTAAATTCAACTTGGAATTTTGGTGTATAAATTTATCTGTGTTGGGAAGAATTCTAATTCTAAGTGATTGTTTCATAAATGGGATGATTTTTAAGAAATAAATTAGGACTTGGCTATACATTAATCTAAGTAAATTGCGGGGAAGCAATTTATTTAAGGCGGGGGTCTGTAACAACCTAGATTTTTGGTTACCCGGGGTAAACAGACCATTAAAGGGGGGAGTATAACTCGTACCATACATTGAACGGGGGAATAAGGAATTCGCGGTTTTCATAATCCATGTGTTTGTAATGAATTAAGTTTTTTTTAATATTATAAGTGGTCTATTCTAATCTGTGTTTGTAAATCATAATTTAATGAATAAAGTGTATGATGGATATATATATATACACACACACATATGTATATATATTATCACTTAGTAATCGATATTTAAGTGTTTCAAAATATATTTCCAATAATAAATGATAAGTTGTTTAAGAGAAAATATGTTAGCAACATTAATGATGGTTTGTTGGTTGGAACACTTACTAAATTGTTGATTTGGGTTTTCTAATATAATATGTATTCTTGTCAACAATAAAATAAAGGAATTGTGTTCTAATTATGTTAGTAGATTTTGAGTAATAACGCAAAGTTGGATTGTGTTAAAAAGTGAGTATGTGACTTTTATAAACGATTTTCGAAATGTTTTGAATATAATAATATGGTTTTGAAAATAAATATTGCTTTAACTAAGAATTTAAATTTATTAGTAATATTATTTATACAAGGATTTTCAAATCATTCGATTTTCAAATAATTTCCAATAAACTATGATTTCAAAAATTATTTTATTAAAGCATGTTTTTAATTATAAAGCATACACATTTGCACACTTCGAGAAGGCATGTTGATGATCGAATGGTACTGGATACTCCACGGTATGGGACATGGCGGAATACGGTATTATTCAATCCCAATTTCGTCTCATCGAAGCAATGAATCTTAGTGTTTCTCAGTGTTCCAATGATTTTGTGATTAAGTGAATCTCTATGTTTCTCTTTGTGTCAATTATATTCTGTGATCCCCTGAGTATTAAGTTGTTTCGGTGGTTTCTTGTGAATTTTATGTTTTCCTATGTGGAGCTGACTTTCTATTTGTAAACCATTAAGTGAGAACATATGGTATAGGATGTATGATTATCACTTTTCGGATTACTATCTGAGTGTCCATGGCACATTCCTGTGTGACCTCCAGTATGTGAACTCTGTGTGAACCTTCGGGTCAATCCTGACTTTGTGGACCTTCAGGTCATTTAGTTAACCCGTCTGTATGATATAGTACTGGCTATGGCTTCACACCATCCTGTTTGATAGCACGTGAAGGCATAGTTTCGGCTAGCCATTTTATGATGGATCCATAATTTGTGGTTTTGTGTATTGTGTCTATTATGATTTCATTTGTGATATTCAAATTCTTATCAAAGTTTCGTGATTTCGGGAATCTATGATTTAGTGAATTTTTGTTCTTGTGGTTCTTTATCTCTATCTCGTGAACTTCAAAAATTATTCCTATTAATATTTATAAGAATTTAACCTTGTAGTGTATTTTGCTATCTCATTACTTTGTGGCCTAAAGGAATATCCTCCTTAGTTATTTATTTACTTATTATTCTTCTATAACTTATAATGTTTCAAGTTAGACTGGCACGTGTTTGTATTCCTCGGGTCAGACTGAGATGTTACACGCTAGTTTCTATGCTTGGTGATTAGCTGTGTCACTACTGAACCATCTCACCTGTTGTTGTTCCTGATTATGTATCTGAGTTTTGAGTGTATTCTTCAATATATATCTTATTGTATGAGTAATGTTTTATGTATTACCATTTGTTAATATCACATGTGTTCATTGTATTCAATTGTTGTAATAATATGTAAATTGTTCTGTGTGTTGTAATTAGAGATGTACACAAGTATTAAGTATGTCGAGCCACATAAAAAAATACAGAGAGAACATCACTGACGTTTCTTAATGCAAATCTATGAATGGTCACTCCTACTGTTGAAATCCATATTAGATCTCAACACCAAAGGTGCAAAAATTGCACTTCACCTAATGGTAAAAAAAGAGGCCACAATTCACAATAAAAATAAAGAGACGCAAATTTTATAGCGGTTCGAACTTAGGAAAGTTCTACATCCACTTTCTCAACAATTTCCATTATCACTTCAAAGGTTACAAGTCTAGGATCATTCAAAAATACATTCATATTGTTCATTACTCAATAACATCGCTTTAATCAACACAACTCAGCGGAGAAGTAGATGAATTTCACAATATGCAAGGTGAATAGTAGGAAATCTTCAATCTCTAAAATTCTTAGTAGGAAATCTTCAATCTCTAAAATTCTTGATTGCTTTTGGTTGATTTCATGATGAATTTCATGTTTGATCCTCCATTTGAGATGTTAGAAGAGATGGAAATCACTTAGAAATGCCTAGGAATCAATCGGGCAGCCCTTCGGGGTCATAAAATTCGTTCCTGTTCAATGAAGGAATAAGGGGGGTATTTATAAGTGAGATTCGGACCAGGTGGCAGAGTTGTTAATTATCTCCTACCTTCCTTAGGTCGTTGGAGCGACATAATTCAGTCTTGTCTTAAGACAGCACGAGTTAAAGCAAGGCGGGGCGAGCTAGAGCAGGGCGAAACGGGATATGACAAGGCGGAGCGATCTAAAGCTTTCTGATATAAGGCGGTATGTGCTAAGGCAATGTAGAGCGGGCTAAAGCTTTCAACCGGTCAAATGCTTGGCAGGTTAGAGATTTTGAAGTGTTAAGGACTTATCACGAGCTAAGAACAGGGCAACCCAAAATGCTCGGCAACCCCCGCGTGAACTGACTAGAGCACTGTAACAATCTAAATACTTGTAACGAGCTAAACCAATGAGAAACTTTTCTACGATCTAACGTCTTATAACGACACACATTTATTACCTTTGATCCATATTGTATGGATTAACATTTACCCCTCAAAGCTTGTATTTAGTGAAAATAATACAGGCTTCGATTTGAACAGTTCTAACATGTGTTAGGTCATGTTGATCCTTAGATCGCGCTACATTTTAGATCATTTTATGCTTTAGGTCATATAGTTTCACGGATTGCTATCAGGCTTTAACTTGAACTTGGCCCATCTACTTTTTTGCCCGTATATACTCTTTGAACGAGGCCGTCACTCCCTCTTACACTTCCCTTCTTTCTTCGATCTCACTAATGGCGGCTCTATGAGTTCAAATTTCAACCATCGTTCTGGAGCAATCTTCAATCTACAGTATCATTGATTCTTCCAGCAATTTCAACTTCAGCAAATTCGAACTCTTTAACGATTCTACCAACGATCAGGCTACTCAAATTCAGAGTTCCAAGATTCAGGTTTTATTTTGATTTTAATCTTCGAGTTGGTTTTAAGGATTGTTATATATTCGCGATGGTCTTGGCTTGAATTCCATGTGTGAATTCTTGTAATTTGATCATGGCTTTTGCTGATAAATGATGAGTACGCTGAAATGATGATTTTGTACGATTTCGTTGCTCGTTAACGACCTTAGTTTGCAAATCCATGCCTTGTCTTCTCTTTAAAATTTGAAGTGCCTTTGTTGATTGTTTCGAATTGTTGTACTTTAGTAGCTTATAGGGAATACTCTGAATTAGGTCGCTACAATCACTTTGGGCGTTAGATCGTGATCTCGCTTTAAATCGCTATAATAACTTAACAATTCATAGATTTGAGTCATTTTAATCTTGAGGCTTTAGGTCGTTCATGACCTAAAGACTTAGAAATAGAAAGATTATCCAAGGAACTGGACTATTATTGTGACCTAAAGCTTCCGGTTGTACAGAACGACCTAAAGCCTGAAGCTTTACAGAACGACCTAAATTCTTAAGGTTGGTGGGAACTAACTAAATGCCTTGAAAAAGTTGCTTTAAGCCTTTAAACTTTTTGTTTGTACTAAATGCACACTAGATGCTCATGACATGTAATCTCTGTTCATCCCGTTGTTTTGCTTTAATGTTACTTGACCATGCTTGAGCCCGTTGCATTCTGGCATGTTATTTACTTTCAAACACCACTATTTGTGTAGCATGTCTACTAGGATTGGGGGGACTTCGAGCGAGGATAATACTCGGAAATGCCGTAGGCCGGACAAGCTCCCCGCGCTTGATACTCAGACTACTTCTGATTCACCTTCTTTGGATACTTCCTTTGCTGCCCCGACTCTGGCTGAACTTAAAGCAATCATAGACAGGCCTTGTTATGCTCCTGAGCTGTGCAGATCTGAACTTGCTAAGCGATTCAAGGGTTGGTGTTTGAAGGGGTTGCACTTTGACCAATTTGACCTAGATATATACCCATCTGACAAACAGTTAGTCCCTAAGGTTCTGGATACTCTAAAAAATCACTCATTTGCACAACTCGAAGCTACTAGGAATTGGATGGAGAAGCATTTTAAAGATATTGGAAGGTATACTGCGTGCAAATGGGTTCCTGGAACACCTTTTCTTGTGAACTCCAAAGGCTAAATAGGGAGAACATTGAACGCATCACTACCTTGGATAAGGACAAAGTCGCGCTTCTTCAGGCTCTCAAGTCCCAGGATAAGATCATTGCAAAATTAGCATATCTTAGGAACAAAACGGAACTGGTCGGTACTACTCCTCCACCCCCTCCCCCCCTCCCCATGTTCGCGGCGGGAAATGACCAAGTGATGGAAAGAATAAACTCTCTGGTTTGACCTTTGTTATTTTATTTTATGCACTTATGCTCTAGACCAGTTGTATATGCGAGTTCCAGCACTCGCTTACTAATTTTGTGCTATTTTGCGTCTGAAACCTCTGTGTTGAACATGTGATGTGGTGATGGTAATGTATTCTGCTTGTTGTACCTTAAACTTTCATTTTAGCTTTGTCGTATTTTTTGCTTTACACTTAGATCCAACGATGGTTTTTTGTCTTGCAGGGACGAACCATACTTTGAGCTAACATGCTTCACACCACCTGTTTTACAGAAGAAGACGAGCAATTACACAGCATTGGACGTATACATCACCATTGATCGTCCATATCGATAGTGGATTAGTTAATCATTAATAACGACTTATAGCAAACTTTATTTTGAACTGAATAGAATGTTTGCATTAATCCAATGGTTTAGAGCTCACTGGAAGTTATTTACATGGACACGGTATTTTGATTCGAATTCGCATTAATGCTTTAAACTGACTAATCAATCTAAAGTCGGGTTTCAAGCGTTATCATTTTAATGACTCGCATTTGTGATTTACTCCCCACCCCCTTTTGAGTAGCCTCGAGATTCGTGTCCCTTGTCTGGGGGTTATTGTCAGGTTTCCTCATGGGAAGTATTTTGGATTTCATGCCCCCGCTTAGGCTAAAATTTAACACTTGTTATGTCTGAGATTTTTAGTTAATTGGTCTAATATGAACTTCGTCTACAATCTGGCTTGGTTAACTCATGTATTGGAGATTTTCATTACTCAATTACACTGACTAACCAAAGCGTAGGTAGATTGAGAAGGAGTGCCCCAGAGAAGACTTTGTTAGAACCCCAATGTTTGTAGTTATTGGATCAGGTGTTTCCTGACGCTAATGATCAATTGGGTGTCCCTGGAGAGGTTTTTGGTTTAAGCCCCAATGTTTGTCGTGATCGGATCAGGTACTTCCTGATGTTGACGATCAATTGGGTGCTCGAACCTCTTCCCACTTGAGGTTTAAAATGTTACGCAAACAGATTGATCATTCTTCACATCTGACTTTTTCAGATGCTACGCAAATGGATTATACTTTTCACATCTGTAGATTACAGATATTACGCAGGTGGATTGATCATCCTTCCAATCTGACTTTTTCAGATGCTATGCAAATGGATTATGCTTTTCACATCTGGGGATTCCAGATGTTACGCAAGTGGATTGATTATTCTTCACCTCTGACTTTTTCAGATGCTATGAAAATGGATTATACTTTTCACATTTGGAGATTCCAGATGTTACGCAAGTGGACTGATCATTCTTCACATCTGACTTTTTTAGATGCTATGCAAACTAGTTATACTTTTCACATCTGGAGATTCCAGATGTTACGCAAATGGATTGATCATTCTTCACATCTGACTTTTTCAGATGCTACGCAAATGGATTATACTTTTCACATCTGGAGATTCCAGATGTTACGCAAGTGGATTGATCATTCTTCACATATGAATTTTTTAGATGCTACGTAAATGGATTATACTTTTCACATCTGTAGATTCCAGATGTTACGCAAGTGAATTGAGTGGATGTATACTGTTTTGCGGGGCGGCTATCAGTTTCTTTGTCGAATTTTCGACTTGGCAAGCTCTTTCTGTTTAGAAACTGGTACTGTGAACTTCTCACTAAGGGAACTGCCCCTTCGATAAATACTACAGCTCTCATGTTTGTTTGTCGTAGCACTTGTTCGCTGTTTGGATCTTCGCGACTTTCCAATCCACTTTTCAAGGTGATGCTTTTCTATCTTTGTATTTGTGCACATCGATATTTATAGCATTTGGCTCTTGAACTAGCGTTGTTGGGGTCGCGATGTTATGGGAACAAGCGCTTGACAGATGGCCTGCAATATGAAATCATCTTTTAAGAAAGTTTTGATTTGACATATAATTTTGCAGGTAAGGAATTCATTCAGATCAATATGCAGTTAGTCGTAGAGCTAATGCCCAGTGCATCACTTGCAGATTATTATAGACTGTTTACAAGAAGTTTTAAATATAACAGAAAGTAAAACGCGAAGTAAAGCATGAACTAAAGTAGGAAATAGAGCATGTAACAACCCATATTTTCTCTATATTTAAATTTCTGAATTTAATAGAATAAATTCAATGATAAATGGTAACATTCAAATTTAAATGGTTTTTCTTATATGATAACTTACCTTAAGCATAAACCGGTAATCTAAATTTGATAATATTTATTTAGATTTGAAAATTTTGATTTAATATTAATGAATTTGAATAAATTGAGTTAGGATAGAAATGTTGTGATGTGAAATTTAATATTTTAATGACTAATTAGACTTAAGTTGTTTAAGATAAAAAGGGAATTTAAAATACCTGAAAACCCATTTATAAAGTCTATTAAAAGTTAATTTTAAAGACTTAGGATAAGTGAAATTTCATTTTTGTTATAGTGATAAAGAATTGAAAATTCAAATATAGTATCTACAATTTAACTGAAGTTAAATTGTTTAATGTATAATTGAAATACAAATTTAAATTGATAGATAATAAAATTTGGGAACTTAAAATATGTGAAATTTGATTTATAAATTTATTTAAGTTATAATTTGATTTAAATTGAATTTAATGAATATTCAAATTGAATTAAAACAGTTAAATGAATATTTGAATATTTTATTTATTTAATTAACAGTGAAATTTAACTGTTTTGGCGACGGTCTCAGAATTGACGAAACTGGCGCTATCAGAACCGGAACGGTGAGTTATGATAAGATTTCAATTTGCGCTACAATCCGACTTACCGTTTGATCGTACGAGAGAAAATGTGAACGAGATCAATGTAAATGGATAACTGGGTATTTCTTATATTTGGGCCTTATATATGCATATGACTTAGGTCCATGACCACCTTATCAACTCATTTCTATGATACGTATATTTCCATCAGCTCATTTCATTCTATAATGGCTGAATTTCAAAAGAAAACCCTAGAAAATAAAATACAACTTGAAAATCAAAACTCCTCAAAACCCAACATATTATATATCAAATCGAAGATCTCAATGATACGAAGCTGCTGGTGTGGTTAGTTTTGACATGCAGTGAACGGTGGTGCCGGAATTTCTAGTCAAAGTTTCGGAATTCGAAACCCTAGAACTCAATTTGGGGATTTCTGATTTATAAGTTAATCGAAGAAACCGTGATCTGGGTATGGTAGCTCTCGCCGATAGGAGTGAAACCATGGCGATTGTGTGATTTATTGTGCCTTGTGGAGGTTGGAATCCGCATTTTAGGGCTCAGAGGCTCGTCCGTTCATCTCGTCGACGGCGGTAGGCCAGACCACTGGACGCGTCGGGCTTTGGTCATGAGATGCGATTTTCGGTGGGCTTTCAATTGGAGGCGGTCTCGGGTGTCGAAGTGGCCGGAGCGAGGAGGAATCGGTGGTCAAAGTTAACTGCTGATGGGTTTCGTTTCACGTTGGGTTTACTGTAGCAAAAGAAGGAGGAGCAGGAGTCTAGAAGGTTGCTGACGTGGCATCCTTTAATTGGTGAGAGAAAATAGTTTATTTATTTTTTATATATTTAAATTTCGTATAGAAAAAACTGATAACTTCTTCATATTAACTCGGATTTGGACGCGGTTTGTTGCGTTGGGATCGTGACGGAATTGCGGACGTTTTGGCGCTAACCTGGCTGCGTTTGGTGACTGTCAAATTTTGGCCCTTAGTTAGACATTCGATCAACTATGGACGCAAAGGTGAGTGATTTTCTCACTCACAAAATACTGAATTTTCCCATATTTATTGAATTAAATTATGAAATAAGCTTGGTTGTGTTGGATTGTTGACGCGTTGTAAAATTTGACATGCAAGTGTGTTAATATTCAAATTTAGTCACTAATTAGTTATTTAATTTAATTTAAATTCTAGTTGAAATTTCGAACCCTTGCCCAACCATGGAATAGTTAGTGCTGATCAGTTGAATGAAATGGTCACGATTGATGCTGGTTGAAATTTTTTACTGAATTTATATTGATGTTGCTAATGCTCTTTATTCCAGTATATTTTATTTCCTGTTGATTTTAGCGATAAATCCCATTTACCCTTGATGTTACGGGCATCTAATGAACCCGGAATTTATCGATAAAATAAATTAAGAACACGGAGTGAAATGATAAATCTCTGTGACCCTGATTTGAATTGAAATGATAGATCCATCCCTAAAATATCGAGAAATTAAATTTATAATCACTTGGCCATGGGGTAGATAATTATATAAAGACATCGGTTGGGTAAATGATTTTAAATATTTGAAATTTTATTTGATAGAATTTTCCCATTAAAAGAGTGTACCGATACTCGATAATTCTATTCTTCAAAGGTTCTGAACTGGGATGTTGATTAAAAAGGGTTAAAGGAATTTTCCAAAACAAAATGGAAATATTTGAATTGGGATTTGAATATGATTTAAAAATCTTTTCAAATTAAGAGTTGGATTAGAAGGAAATAAATTCTTATGGAATCTAGTTTTTGGGAAATTTGGAAATCAAGGGTATCTGAGTTGTTTTAACTCAGTTTGAATATATGTTTTAACTCTTGAAATCAAATAGTTGTTTGGATGGGGTTGAAACGAAATATGGAATTAAAAGAACTCCGTTGAGACCGGAGAATAGATTCAAGTATTTGAAATTTGGAAGGAAGGAAAGATTTTGATTAGAGAAATTTATTTTAAATATATTTACGCATTTGATTCCAAATAATTATTATTGCTTTAAAATTTATTATTTACCTTTACTTATAACTATTGTATCTTAAATAATTTTTCCTTATAATTCATTTTTTCAAAATTTTCTAGTAAACCTTATTTTTTAGTGTATATATAATATTTAAATTACTGATTTATTTTAATTATTATATTCTATATATCTATATATTTTTTTATATTAAATTTATTATTATTATATAAACATTTAGTTTACAAGTATTTTGAAATTTTAAATTCCTTCCGAATGGAAATGCTTGAGTTTGAACCGCTGGTTCAAATGGAGTTGAGATAAGAATCCGTGATAATTTGAAATCTTTGAGATAAAGTCTATTCTATTTGGATATAAGTTGTTTTGAAATATTATATGATTATAATATAATGATATGAAATATATTCTAGTTTTAGAATATAAACGGTTTGGGTATGATTATGATATGTCAATATGAAAATTTTATTCATCTGAATATAAATTAGGTTCGAACAGAAGATGATATTTTGATATGAAAGCGAACCATTATCAAATATAAAAGAACCGACCGATATGAAATATGTAAGCATTGGTTGTTAAAGAGACCGGAGTCTACATAAGGCATACTCTCTGTCAGTGTCGATACCACTTTAACAACTGTGAACGTTATGACGTATCCAGATTGAGTATGATGACTTGGAGGCGGTTATTGAATCGAAGAAGATGATCGATGACGAAATAGCCCTGACCCTCGGGTCAGAATTGAATGACTAAAACAGGAGCTATACCATGACTAACTGAGGTAGCACCTTTGATCGGACACAATTCTTCGATATTATTTCTATGACTATGATGATGATGATGATTTAGGCCCATTTATGACTTTGGGAGTGTGTTCCGAGGTGGGCGGTAGTGGCTGCTATGCGTTACCACCGGTCCGGGAGTGCAAGGTAGAATCCTACCCTGGGCATTGCCTCGAGTGCCTTGTCATATTATCCTTATCGAGCCCCATACGATTTTGATTTGTATCGTACCTATGGAGTGCCCTCTAATGCCATTGTTTACGGTGGGTTTACGGTACAGTATAGACTACGGTATTATAAACGGTGTAAGGGTAAAAATGTAATCCCGCTTACGCTAATTTCAGTATTTATACTTTACTAAGTTGACACTATCATAATAGCGCATTATACCATCTATGTATTAGTTTAACGGATCCTTGAGAGATGGGAAAAATCCCGCAACATCTCTTGAGTTACTGCACCCATGACACTGATATTATTTCGTATTTTGATTTAACTAAAATGAGAATGATTTAGTGCTGATCCGAGTGTGTGTTGTGTTTTCTTTTTATGCAATATGCTCGGGTCAGCAGATGTTGCAGTTAGGGAAGATTCCCTTGCCTTGGAGGACGAAGACGAAGTTTGGCATATATATCTATTATGAGTATGGTTTAACCACTGCATTTATTTCCGCTGCTTATTATGTACATCCGTATGTATATGTAATTCTGATAATCGTTGAATGTTATAATCACAGTATACATTTCAACTGCTTTTTAATGCTATTTGTTTATTATATGTTGTCCTTCCGCTGTGAGATTCTGTTATTGTTTTTCTCTACTTTCATTCTTTCTTTTTCTTCTTTTCCCAATAACTACCTGCATTTACGATTTGTTTGGGTCAACATGTGTGGCTTATTGTCGATTTGAACGGTCAAAAATCTAGGTCGTTACAGTTGGTATTAGAGCGATGGTTAGCGATAACCCTGGCTCTGTTTGGGAATTAACTCATTAGAGATAGGGTAGTAGTGCCGTAGAATGGGTCTGAGTGATATGAGAGAGCGTACTTGTACTTTGATATAAATTGGTTTACATGGTGTTGACTTGTTCTGTTGAATATTTATGGATTCTGGTCGATATATGGGACGCCATAGAATCGATAGGAGTTTCTAAATAATCAAACAGAATGATCGACATAATATGGTTTTCGATTATATTTTTGAATATATCAAATATATTATTGGTTCAAGTATATATGTGTTCGTTGGTAGGTAATAATATTAATGTATTACCTATTACGGTTGATTCGATAATAAATTCCGTAAGAATTTTTTTTTTGAAATTTTCTATGAATATATTTGAAAATAAAATGATATCTTTAAGAATAGTTGGATGAGAAAGGTTGCGATAAAATAGAAATGAACTTGAAACTTGATTCTGGGATACTCTTGAAATACTTTTGTCGAATTTGAAATAATATCATATTATAAGTATTTTCGAAACGAATGGTTTAAAGGATTTTAAAAGAAATAATTGTGTAATCCCTCCTCGAATATCAGGAAATGGCTTCGATGATGAGTGCACGCATTATCGACGTTTATTCTGAAGTGTTTAAGTGGGGGAGACCACTCCGTACTTCCATAACTAGTTGAAAAGGGTTTTAAATTTCCTTATAGCATAAAATTTTTATATAGAGATATTAGTATAGTATTTAAGTTGAGTTTGAACTAAAGAGAAATCGGAGTTCTTATGCTCTTTGGTAACTAAGAATTTGGATTTGATATTTTATGGAATTGTTTTCTATAAAATTTAAAAACTTATGTTATTTAAGACTTGGTTTAAACCCAGAATTAAGATATTTAAGTTCGTTTTAATAAGTAATATGGATTTAAGTATTAAGGTAACTCGTGTTATTAGAAATTTTGGCTTAAAAACAGGAAAGGAGATTAAGTATTAAGGAAGGCGAAATGGTCATTGGAATACTTAAGTATAGGTAATAATAGAATTTAGAACCAAATTCAGTCAATGTAAGTGAGCGATAAAGTTGAAAATTGACTAAGTAACGAAATCCAACCAAGTAAATAAATGGGGAAGTCGTTGTACAAATAATATTGGCATAGCTTGTGACTCGGCAAGATTTCTGAATGTGGTAGGCTAGTCGAGGAAGGAATTGATAAGAAGTGAAGTTGTCGAAATATATGAATGGTTAATAAACTAAAACAAAGAATTAAATGGTGAATTAGAATGCACGTAGAATGAATATATATAAGTCTATATGGGTCGGACCTCACTTAGGCAATGCATCGATATTAAATCTAAGTAAAGCTGGGAAAGGAAAATGGAACGTAACTTGATTCGTAGAAAAAAAAAAGCAATCGAGTTAAACAAGTAACATAGAAATAGAATAATAATAATGGTTGAGAATTAATCATAAGATTTGAGTCATGAATGGTTCTAAATTCAATTCAGGATTTGTGAGTCAAGTAATAGATTTAGTTAAGTAAATGAATTTTTATTTGAACTATAGGAATGGAAAAAGAAATATATATATATATAACTTGAGTCGAGACGATGGATTGATTAAAGAAATCAACTTAGAGAATTTAATATGTCGATTTAGAATGCATGTTGATGGTTAGGTTTAGTGAGGGAAATGTGATTCGTACCAGCGATAAATGTTATGTAAATAAATGAAATTTAGTGAACGATAAAAGGGTAAGTAAGTAAAAGAATTCAATTAAACAAATTTAACATAGAATTCGAATAATGAGTAGACTAAATGATTTTTGGAGCTATATGGATAGTCTTCAACCCAATTCAGATTCGAGAACTCAATAGATAAATTTAAGTTAGTAGAATAAGTTTTACTAAAAAATGAATGGGTATATAAGTGGAAAGGAAAATGGAAATGAATGTAAAGTATGGAATGAATAATATTTGAACAATAATAAAATAAATAAATAAATAAATAAATGTAAACAAAGAAATGAAGTGTAATTCGATATGAATGGAAAATAGTAATAAATTGAAATCGAATTCAATGAAAAATCTATTTTGTGATTTAAGAAGTGATGACCATTGTAAATGTTAAAGTTTACTAGAATTACTGGATTAGAAACTTTAAACCTCAGAATAGGGGTAAAATCTTTGAAGTTTAAATAAATAAGAAATTGATGAATGAAAAGAAATTGACCAGAATTGATGAACAGATGATTTAATACAATCGAATAAAACTCAGAAAGTAAAATGAATTCGAGTTTGACTTAAATTTGCATTTAATATGAGGGAAATGAATATGTGTAAGCAATAGAAGGGTGAATCGTATTATGAACAAAACGAAGCGACAATCCATCTTTGATAATAAAGCCTTGTTTAAGTTTGAAATCCTAAAGGTTGAAAACTCCGAATATAAACCAATGTTGTGCAAAAATCTGAACTATTCGATAAGCTGAACTAAAATAAACATCGCTTTTGATGGGCTGATCGGAATGTGACAATTCCGGACTTTTCGGAAACCATAGAAACTGAGCTAAAACTTTCGCTTATAAAGCCATGTCTAATTCATATGTTTACTAAGCTGAAATGCAAGTTTTAGTCGTAGTTTTATACGCAGAAAATAAAAATCTGAACTGAATAGCGATATTGTTTTGACCATAACTCTCTAACGAAGCGTCGGATTTTAATGTGCGAGTGCAATTCGGAAAGCCCGGGATCTGAACTAAAACTTTTTCCAAATGTGCTAGGTAAAATTTTGTTGTTTAAAGGGTTAAAAACGGGGTAAAACATTTCAGATCTGCATTTTCAGTGTGCGGGCTGAAGTGTTCACCTCCACTAAAATGAGCATAACTTTTGAACGAATTATCCGAATTCAACGAGTCTGGACAATTCGGAAAGCCTGAAACGATTAGAACAACTTTTCCCTGCTTTAGCCAAATTCCAACTTTTAGCGAGTGATAAACCTTGTTTTGTTCGCTGACCTGTTATGAATATTTTGGATTTGTAGTTGAAATGTTGATTATATGTTGTGTAAATTGTGTACTCTTGCTATGTATTACATATATGTTTGATTCTTATGTGTATGTGAGTATGTAGCAGGTGTAAGGAAGTCGCGCTATGCTTTGGGGCTCGCTTGCGCTAAATGCTAAATGTTAAGGTAAATAAAAGTGCAAATAAACGCTGAACAAGGTACGTATGTGTGTTATATGGGTTGCTAGTTTGGTTTGTGTTTTCCCCTTGTACAGGGATGCCTCATCGATGATGAGATGTATATTTTGGGTTGATATATATATCGGGATTTTCCCGGAACTCTCCGTACAGGGGAAATGCTACCGAAATTTTCCGTAATTTCGGAAGTTAGAAAATTATGAGTTTTACAACTATAACTTATTTTATAAACACTATTTTAAGTATAGATTTGAAATAGATATGTGCTTAATATCGTTTCGTTCTCTTTTCGAGGACGAATAGTTTTCAAGTGGGGGAGAATGTAACAACCCATATTTTCTCTATATTTAAATTTCTGAATTTAATATAATAAATTCAATGATAAATGGTAACATTCAAATTTTTATGGTTTTTCTTATATGATAACTTACCTTAAGCATAAACCGGAAATTTAAATTTGATAATATTAATTTAGATTTGAAACTTTTTATTTAATATTAATGAATTTGAATAAATTGAGTTAGGATAGAAATGTTGTGATGTGAAATTTAATATTTTAATGACTAATTGGACTTAAGTTGTTTAAGATAAAAAGGGAATTTAAAATACCTGAAAACCCATTTATAAAGTCTATTAAAAGTTAATTTTAATGACTTAGGATAAGTGAAATTTCATTTTTGTTATAGTGGTAAAGAATTGAAAATTCAAATATCGTATCTACAATTTAACTGAAGTTAAATAGTTTAATGTATAATTGAAATACAAATTTAAATTGATAAATAATAAAATTTGGGAACTTAAGATATGTGAAATTTGATTTATAAATTTATTTAAGTTATAATTTGATTTAAATGGAATTTAATGGATATTCGAATTGAATTAAAACAGTTAAATGAATATTTGAATATTTTATTTATTTAATTAACAGTGAAATTTAACTATTTTGGCGACGGTCTCAGAATTCGACGAAACTGGCGCCATCAGAACCGGAACGGTGAATTATGATAAGATTTCAATTTGCGTTACAATCCGACTTACCGTTTGATCGTATGAGAGAAAATGTGAACGAGATCAATGTAAATGGATAACTGGGTATTTCTTATATTTGGGCCTTATATATGCATATGACTTAGGTCCATGACCACCTCATCAGCTCATTTCTATGATACGTATGTTTCCATCAGCTCATTTCATTCTATAATGGCTGAATTTCAAAAGAAAACCCTAGAAAATAAAATATAACTTGAAAATCAAAACTCCTCAAAACCCAACATATTATATATCAAATCGAAGATCTCAATAATACGAAGTTGTTGGTGTGGTTAGTTTTGACATGCAGTGAACGGTGGTGCCACAATTTCCAGTCAAAGTTTCGGAATTCGAAACCTAAGAACTAAATTTGGGGATTTCCGATTTATAAGTTAATCGAAGAAACCGTGATCTGGGTATGGTAGCTCTTGCCTATAGGAGTGAAACCATGGCGATTGGATGATTTATTGTGCCTTGTGAAGGTCGGAATCCACGTTTTAGGGCTCAAAGGCTCGTTCTTTCATCTCGTTGACGGCGGTAGACCGGACCACCGGACGCGTCGGGCTTTGGTCAGGAGATGCGATTTTCGGGGAGCTTTCAATTGGAGGCGGTCTCGAGTGTTGAAGTGACCGGAGCGAGGAGGAATCGGTGGTCAAAGTTCACTGCTAAAGGGTTTCGTTTCACGTTGGGTTTACTGTAGCAAAAGAAGGAGGAGCGGGAGTCTAGAAGGGTGCTGACGTGGCATGAGACGACCCCAAATCCCGTTCAGACGTAGACAAGGGTTATCTTTGGAATATAACACAGTAACAGATAATAGCAGAACATAAATAAATAAATACATCAAATAATGAACAATAGAATATACTGGATAAAAGTAATCATCAGAGTTACACAGTATATAGGATCTTACTTAGTACAAGTACAGTTCAGCTATACATAAATGGCTACAGCGGAAAACAAACAAAATATGTACAATAGGAGCTGAACAACATAAAAAGAGATAAATGATAGAATCCATCTTCAGCTCCAGCTATCCAGAAAGAACCAGCTAAACCTGAATACAAGGCTGCCCGTGTAGAAAAGGGGGCACCCGAGTTTGAAAGTGAAACAAACTACGAGTCAATCATGGGACTGGTGAGAAATCTACTCAACACATATATAATTTGGCTAATCACAGGACCACGCCACTTTCGTGGAACGGGTTTACTCCATTGGATTGCCAGTGCTTTAAAACAAATCTTTCTTTTAAACATCGCTATGCTTTTTATAAAAATGGAGCCGTTATAAGACTCAGTTCCCATCACACAATGCAACGCAAACCGGAGGATGGAGTTTTTACCTTATAACGGCCAAAATATGCTTGATACGAATAAAACAAAGGCATTTGATATTATTGCTAGTGTTTATATGTTTGAAAACAATTTCAAATCGTAACTATCAATCATAGACGGCATTAATGCCCCATACCACTATGTCGCCATATATAGGTATACAATCAAATTCGCACGATGTCGTATTTGGAAATTGGATTTCCATCGTGAACCAAGGCAAAAGATAGTCCTTACCGAATTCGAGACTGCCTAGCCCGAGCCTCAGGAACAGCCGCAACTGCCCCTTGGATCGTCAGGGCCGGTCCACCGATGTGGATTATTATGCCTGAACACTACGTCTCCCCGCCCTTTGGGGCGTAAACGAGCCAACGAATGACTCCATCGGACCCGGATCGTCCGATCAAACCGAGGCGCCTCGCAACAGCAACAACCACATAGGTGAAAAGTATATAAATGTCAGGGCTGGTAGGTCACTGACACCACCCTAGCTAGGAAGAAACGCAGGCCCTCCCTGGTGTCCTCTCCCGTTTTTGGTTCATACCGGGGTGTGAGGCTCGCGAATTCACGTTATACACAAAGCTACGCCACACAGGCGGTGCTTTGATCATCACCACAAGACTTTGCTTTTCAACAGAAGCCCTGATCACTGCATCTTAGCATGCCACACAGGCAATTCATGCCATGCGACTGATGTCTATCGATATACAACCTCTGAGCTCGTGCGTTTCAGAGAAGGGCGTTAAGCAAAATAATAAATTCTCCGCCGCCAAACAGATGTATATTTAATAGAGATCAATCAACACAGAATAAAATCCAATGTCAGACACACAGTCCATTTATAAGTCCGTTCTGGGTCTGAACGAAACCGGAGGCACTAAATACCTCGCAAACCCATCGATCACCACGTACGTTTGGACGATCACCACTCATTATCCATATTTCGGGATGCCTCCCAATCAGGACCTCGGTTACTGTGAAGACCCGTAACTTCCCCGTAAAGGAAAGCGACGGGTAGTTCGAGAACACGACACAACAGAACGCATACAGAAGAACGTTTCATTGTATATAACAACAATGCATCAGATTACAAGAATATACAGAGTAAAAATGAATAATACACAGAATTATCAGAGATTTAAATTACATTTAAATACATAGCAGCGGAAAATAATACAATACACAACTAGAAGAAGATATACGGATACAAAGCTTTCCGGATATCGTTCCAGCTGTAAACCAGGATCCTGTGAATATAAATCTGCAAAACCAAAACTACTAGCTGCCCGTGTCAAAATAAGGGCACCCAGAGTTTAGGTTAAAACAATAAACTCCAGGTCAGTCATGTGACTGGTGTGAGAACTAAAACAGTTATTAATCTTTATTTTAAATCATTAGGTAAATCAAGGGACCACGCCGTATAACACGGAACGGGTTTCCTCCCAAGAATACCAGTGCATAAAGCAAACAGCGCAATGCTAAATAAAGAAAAATGAAGCTGTTATAAGACCCAGGTCCTATCACACAATGCAACGCAAGCCGGGGGATAGGGTTTTCCCTTATAACAGCCAAAGAATGCTTGATACGTTTAAAACAAATCATTTGATACTATTATAAGTGTATAAAACAACTTCAAATCATAAGTATCAATCATAGGCGGCATAAGCGCCCCATCCCACTATGTCGCCATATATAGGATTACAATTAAAATCGCAAAGTCTCGTATTTGGAAATTGGATTTCCGTCTATGAACCGAGGCTAGGGGCAAGATCCTCAACCGATTCGAGACGCTCTAGCCCGCCCCTCAGGCACAGCCGCAACCGTACCTTGGATCGTCAGGGCCGGTCCACACGAAGTGGATTATAATGCCTGAACAATACGTTTCTCCGCCCTTTGGGGCGTAAATGAGCCAACTAAATGACTCCATCGGTTCGAGAACGACCGATCAATCCGAGGCGCCTCGCAACAGCAACAACCACATAAGTCAAACTCGTCAGGGCGTGTAAAACCACTGACGCCACTTCTAGCTAGAAAGAAAACGCATGTCCCCCCTGAGGTCCGTCTCCCGTTTTTGGTTCATACCTGGTGTGAAACACGCGAGGTAAACGTTACACAAAGCTACGCCACAAAGGCCGTGCTTTGATCATCACCACAAGACTTTGCTTTTCAACAGAAGCCTTGATCATTTGCATCTTAGCATGCCACACAGGCAAACCATCCTATGCAACCGATATCAGTCACACAGAATGAAATCCGATGTCAGACACACAGTCCATTTACAAGTCCGTTCTGGGTCTGAACGAAACCGGAGGCACCTAGTACCCCGCATATCCATCGATCTCCAAGTACGTCTGGACGATCACTAACTGTTTCCATCTTCTTGGGTGTACAGCCCAATCAAGATCATCAGTTATCACCCAAACGACGTGAAGACCTCCGGTCTTCGACCATCGTCTTCATCTTCGACTTATCGTCGTATCAGTTATTCAAAATGGGATAAACCCGGTCTTTTCGAATAACTCGCGTATATTTTAAATAAGTGTTACACAAACACAACATACGCCTCATTCCAATTCATTAGTCACTAACCGTAAATTAATCAAGAGAATAATTCCCCAAATATTAACCCCGAAGGCCGAAACCAACATCAGATCAATATCCAGAAAACCATTCTGCTTGGCTAACCGACAGTTAGTTTCTAAATTTCACGTTCAAATCTAATTAAAGATTTAACTATCGCCTGGAGCAAAACTGGTGATACTCCATTCTCGATCTTTTCAATCTAATTAAAGATTCATTAAAACTCCACTTAGTTTTAATCATTATCTGGGTTAAAGAATCAGTGTCATTTAAAACACGATTCACGATAAACCCAAAATCACATTCCATTAATTATCGGGTTAAAGAACAAGTGTTATTTAAAACACTGTTCACGATAAACCCAAAAATCAATACCAATTCAATTCCAATTAAATATCATTTAATTGGTACACTTCATTAAATCTAAATAAAAAGATTTAATCTTTTCTCAACTGGGTTCAAGAACAGTGTTAGTGAAGACACCATTCACGACAAACCCAAATCACATTCGATTAATTATCGGGTTAAAGAACAAGTGTTATTTAAAACACTGTTCACGATAAACCCAAAAATCAATACCAATTCAATTCCAATTAAATATCATTTAATTGGTACACTTCATTAAATCTAAATAAAAAGATTTAATCTTTTCTCAACTGGGTTCAAGAACAGTGTTAATGAAGACACCATTCACGACAAACCCAAATCCCATTTGATATTCAATATAAGGCTCTGAATAGAAAATATATCGACTTATATTCAATATCAAATTCTACGATTAACAAATGTCGTATTGGAAATAACGATATAAATATATATCTTTCAAATTCCCGTAACAACATCCGTATAATCACAAATTCCAACATCGAAATATTCCGAAGACAATTTCGATTCAAATCCACTCCAATGCAATCATTGGAAATTTTGGTTATTTTCAAAACCCTTTTCAAATTCAATTTATTTATTTAAAAATAAATAGAATTATATTTCTAGTTCAAAACTAGTTCATTTCGATAAAAATCTATTTTTATCTTTTCAAATATGGAGTTTTTCATCCCAAATCTTCACAAATCATTTCTTATGATTTTACATAAATTATTACTATTTTTAATAATTTTATCAAGGCCCGTACAGTCGATTTCCATCAATGGCCATCGAACTGCACTTACAGCGACCTTTTTCGAATTTGATTTGGACATAATTCCAAATCCAACCGTTAGATTTCAAATTTCTAACCTTCTTTAGAAAGCTCTTTTCGATACGAACCCAACGGTTCCGGTTTTAGGAGAATCCGACGGTCGGATCTCCCGTAATGTCCGTTTGAAATAAATGGTCGAAATTCGCGAACTGCCGCGGCGCGGCGCGTTCTATTCAGGCCATTATATTATATATATAATATATATAATATATATTTCGTCGATTTCTATTTAAAACGAATTATATAAATAGTTTTAAATTCGTTTCAAATTCTATTTCAACTTCTATTCCAATTCAAAGCAAAATTGAATTCTTCTTTATAAATTCGTTAAAAAAATTCATTTCTATTCAATTCGAATTTCAATTCAATTTGAATTCATTTTCAATTCGCTTTCTATTCCATTTGAATTCGTTTTCAATTCAATTCATTTCGAATTCGTTTTCAATTCAATTCATTTCGAAATCGTTTTCAATTCAATTCATTTCGAAATCGTTTTCAATTCATTTTGAATTCGTTTTCAATTCAATTCATTTCGAAATCGTTTACAATTCAATTCATTTCGAAATCGTTTTCAATTCATTTTGAATTCGTTTTCAATTCAATTCATTTCGAATTCGTTTTCAATTCAATTCATTTCGAAATCGTTTTCAATTCATTTTGAATTCGTTTTCAATTCAATTCATTTCGAAATCGTTTTCAATTCAATTCATTTCGAAATCGATAAAATCGATATAAATATCGTTCACGTCAAAATGGCGTCAATCTAATCAACACGGCTTCATAAAGTTCTATTTTCAAATATTCTATTTCAAATATTCTATTTCAAATATTTCTTTTTCAAATATTTCTATTTTAAAACTGGAATGAGGCCCAATCAATTACCATATAAAGTTAATTATATGGATTTTCATACAACACATGTATATCATAGCATTGAAAAATAATCAACCATCAACCAAAGTGCACTACACTGGATAAGCATCAAATATAGATATTCAACGCTTATAACAGCCTGTCAATCGATCGATCGACATATTTAATCAATCAGGATGAGTGAACTTCAAATTTCATCCCAACACCCGTGTGGGGTTTCAAACAACCAAACACAGAATTTTATTCGTGCAGTTGGGCGATGTGTAAAATTTATCGTCCCAATCAATGTCATTCAAATAGGTGTACATAAACAAACCGTCCGGTTTATAAATGAATATTTTATTTTATTCACTTCACGTTAAAAATTATATTTTTAACGACAAAACATTTTATTTCAACATATGAATTTCTATTCAATTCATTCTTTAAATAAAATGCTATTTTTATTTTTCTAACTTATTTTAGAAAATTTCGGCGGCATAACGGCACGATACTAGAAACGGGACAAGGCCTAGCCTTATCCCCGGTCTAGTGAAGGCCCACGCCATTCACACATCAATCAAATCAATTCGTTATGCAAACCACAAACTTTGGAGTAAGGGTCTAACCTAGCCTTACTCCTTCGCCTTATAACGGCGCACGTCTAATCCTAACCAATTTATCGATTCGATTTTTCACACCACAAACCACATTCAAACCAATATCGCAATCAATCACCAAACAGTCAAACAAACAAGTCCATGGTCTGTGGACGATTGTGTCGGGTGCTACTAAGCACCGTCTGCATCCTAGTATATATATATAACTAGAAAAATTAAATTGAAAGGTGAGAAATTCTCACTTATAGCTATCCTAGCTCCACGGCTCTTCATTTGCAGAAGTCTTCGTCGTTTCGCCTTTTTGTCGTTTTCGCCCGTATTCTCTACATATGTAAAAATAGAATTTTTACTATGCTATTCAATATATAAAAATCGAATTTTTATTTCAAAGTTCAATATATAAAAATCGAATTTTTATTTCAAAGTTCAATATATAAAAAATCGAATTTTTATTTCAAAGTTCAATATATAAAAATCGAATTTTTATTTCAAAGTTCAATATATAAAAATCGAATTTTTAGTTCAAAGTTCAATATATAAAAATCGAATTTTTAGTTCAAAGTTCAATATATAAAAATCGAATTTTTAGTTCAAAGTTCAATATATAAAAATCGAATTTTTAGTTCAAAGTTCAATATATAAAAATCGAATTTTTAGTTCAAAGTTCAATATATAAAAATCGAATTTTTAGTTCAAAGTTCAATATATAAAAATCGAATTTTTATTTCAAAGTTCAATATATAAAAATCGAATTTTTATTTCAAATAGATTCCGCCTTTTCCATTTCAAAGATCTAATCTTTTCTTTTACTTTTCAAAGTTTTAATCTTTTACCTTTTAAAATTCAAATCTTTTTCCTTTTAAAAATTCAAATCTTTTTAAAACCTTTTTTAAAAATTCAAATCTTTTTAAAACCTTTTTTTAAAATTCAAATCTTTTTAAAACCTTTTTAAAATAAAGAATCAGTTTTAAATCTTTATTAAAATTTCAGTTTTAAAATCCTAAACAAAATCAGTTTTAACTTTAAATAAAATCAGTTTTAAATTTTAACCTAAAATCAGTTTTTAAACTAAAAATAAAAAAAAACAGTTTTTATACTTAATATATAAATCAGTTTTTAAACTAAAATAAAAAAAACAGTTTTTATACTTAATATATAAATCAGTTTTTAAACTAAAATAAAAAAAACAGTTTTTATACTTAATATATAAATCAGTTTTTAAACTAAAATAAAAAAAAACAGTTTTTATACTCGAATAGAATACCTAACTAAAATTGAAAAATAAATAAAAATAAAAATAAATATAAATATAAAACTTACAGGTATCCGAGAGGAGGGGAGGGGGATTTCGAACTGTGGAGGAGGATGGGGCGCGCATCGCCTGAGGTGGAGGAAGGAGGTGGCGCGGCTTCCGGGGGGTGCGGGTTTCGTGCTCTGGGGGGGGAGAAATCCGATCGCGCGGCGGCGCGATTGTTGAGGAGGGGGGGGGGGGGGGGGTGGCCTCGCGGTGGTCGCCGCCTGGGGGGGGGGGGTTCTTCGATTTCCTCCGATTCGTTTTTTTTTCCTTTTTTTTTTTTTTTTTTTTACCTTCTGTGAAAATGAAATCGGGGGGGCCTGGAGGAGTTTAAGGGGAGAAGAGTTTCTCTTTTTTTTTTTTTTTTTTTTTTTATTATTTAATGATTTTATTTTCTAAAAAGTTGACTTTTACATACGACCTCTAAACGAGGCCCACCGCCTGTCGTCCATAGCGTTTTACCCCCATTCCGAACACAATGGGATATGTATCGCAAGCTGATTCGATCGTTTCGATTAGTTTCAGTTGAATTTACTTTTAAATCACTATATTGAATTTTAAACGTACATTTCAAATTACCGGGGTCACATACCAACTCTAAAAATTCAAAAAAAATATTTTCTAGCTTCGTATTGACGATACGGTCCTAACAAAACTAGTTTCGCCGAATTCTGAGACCGTTTGAAAAATGGCCAATTTCCAGTCGATTAAAATCAACTGAAATGGTCAAAACACGTTTTCCTTTGCCACGCTCACATATTGATTCGAAAAATTATGAAATTTGGAATCTAGCAATAATTTAACATCACGAACCCAACAAAACTGGTTTCGTCGAAATCCGAGGTCGTTTGCAAAATGTCCATTTTTAAGGGCCTGAATTCCATAGCGACTATTCAGAATTTTCAACTGGACATATCTTTTGATTCCCGCTATGAAATCTCAATTATTCGGATTCGTTGGAAAGATATTCACAATTAGATCCTATCATTTTTGGTTTCACTAAAATCCGGATTGTTTTGCACCCGGTACATTCAATTGAAGTTTGAAATCGAATTATCGAACTACCGCGCCATTTTCAATTCTATTTATAATTATATATAAATATTTATTTTCTAACGACGACGCGTTTAAATATATACGTTCGAATTATATTCAATATAAATTTCCCGTCGATATTATTTAAAATAATCTATTTTAAATATTCAAAATTCGCTAAAATTGCCAAAATAAAAATTTTAAACTGGCCCAGATTTTCGGGTTGTTACAATCTCCCCCACTTAAAACTTTTCGTCCCCGAAAAGGAACAAAGTCGAAAGTGGTTTGATTAATCAGCTCTACGATCGATCAGGCTTCCATTCTCCAACTCCTTAGTTTCTGAGAATTTTCAAAATTTCAAAAATTTGGCTAACACCCTAAATTTTTGAAAAATTTCGCCATAACCTCCCCTGCACCGGGAGCATCGGGGAATTTCAAATAGCTTCCCCGGTCCTTCAGATCTCAAAAAGAAAAAGAAAAAGCCAAGCGGCTAGCCAATAGGCTCACAAAATCATCATCACCCAAACAAAACAGGAAATTATGTAGTAAACATGTACCTATTTGTCGGGCAAACAAATTTTATTCTCTGCTCTAGCCTCCTTGCTATGACCTGTTCAATATAAGTATATGTATATGCAAGCAAATGCAACCAATTTTCAATACAATTCAATATTCGATTAAATTAGGCATAATGGTTCAAAATTAGCAAACAATTAAACAAGCAACACAAACATCAATCAATTAGTGAATTAGAATTTCAAATTGATAATTTTGATACATATACAAAAATCACGTTCTTGATGCCAAATCACAACAATAGGCCCTATCTAATTTTGGTTCTCACACCAGTCAATAGGAAATATATAGATATTACACGTTCGTCACTCGAATATAAATTCTGATGATGATATATCAATCATCAGAATCACTCCCGGGCGACTAAAGCGTAATTCCATATCTATCCAGTATATTAAAATTTCGAATACACGCGGATCAGACGTATACGCAAAATCTATATATACTGGATTGTCCACATCAATATAAATAAATAACCAAATACGAATAGTTGATTTAAATTTTCAAAACAAATTTTGTTTTCATTTTAAAAATATACTCTTCACACTCGTTCTAGGATACCACTGATCCCATCTCTAACGAGTCATTCTAATTGGATATTACTAATCCAATATCTGATGAATTCTTTCGTATGGTTCCAATGTGCTTTGTTCTCTAGCTTTGTAAACCAAAGCTCTGATACCAAATGTGAAGACCCGTAACTTCCCCGTAAAGGAAAGCGACGGGTAGTTCGAGAACACGACACAACAGAACGCATACAGAAGAACGTTTCATTGTATATAACAACAATGCATCAGATTACAAGAATATACAGAGTAAAAATGAATAATACACAGAATTATCAGAGATTTAAATTACATTTAAATACATAGCAGCGGAAAATAATACAATACACAACTAGAAGAAGATATACGGATACAAAGCTTTCCGGATATCGTTCCAGCTGTAAACCAGGATCCTGTGAATATAAATCTGCAAAACCAAAACTACTAGCTGCCCGTGTCAAAATAAGGGCACCCAGAGTTTAGGTTAAAACAATAAACTCCAGGTCAGTCATGTGACTGGTGTGAGAACTAAAACAGTTATTAATCTTTATTTTAAATCATTAGGTAAATCAAGGGACCACGCCGTATAACACGGAACGGGTTTCCTCCCAAGAATACCAGTGCATAAAGCAAACAGCGCAATGCTAAATAAAGAAAAATGAAGCTGTTATAAGACCCAGGTCCTATCACACAATGCAACGCAAGCCGGGGGATAGGGTTTTCCCTTATAACAGCCAAAGAATGCTTGATACGTTTAAAACAAATCATTTGATACTATTATAAGTGTATAAAACAACTTCAAATCATAAGTATCAATCATAGGCGGCATAAGCGCCCCATCCCACTATGTCGCCATATATAGGATTACAATTAAAATCGCAAAGTCTCGTATTTGGAAATTGGATTTCCGTCTATGAACCGAGGCTAGGGGCAAGATCCTCAACCGATTCGAGACGCTCTAGCCCGCCCCTCAGGCACAGCCGCAACCGTACCTTGGATCGTCAGGGCCGGTCCACACGAAGTGGATTATAATGCCTGAACAATACGTTTCTCCGCCCTTTGGGGCGTAAATGAGCCAACTAAATGACTCCATCGGTTCGAGAACGACCGATCAATCCGAGGCGCCTCGCAACAGCAACAACCACATAAGTCAAACTCGTCAGGGCGTGTAAAACCACTGACGCCACTTCTAGCTAGAAAGAAAACGCATGTCCCCCCTGAGGTCCGTCTCCCGTTTTTGGTTCATACCTGGTGTGAAACACGCGAGGTAAACGTTACACAAAGCTACGCCACAAAGGCCGTGCTTTGATCATCACCACAAGACTTTGCTTTTCAACAGAAGCCTTGATCATTTGCATCTTAGCATGCCACACAGGCAAACCATCCTATGCAACCGATATCAGTCACACAGAATGAAATCCGATGTCAGACACACAGTCCATTTACAAGTCCGTTCTGGGTCTGAACGAAACCGGAGGCACCTAGTACCCCGCATATCCATCGATCTCCAAGTACGTCTGGACGATCACTAACTGTTTCCATCTTCTTGGGTGTACAGCCCAATCAAGATCATCAGTTATCACCCAAACGACGTGAAGACCTCCGGTCTTCGACCATCGTCTTCATCTTCGACTTATCGTCGTATCAGTTATTCAAAATGGGATAAACCCGGTCTTTTCGAATAACTCGCGTATATTTTAAATAAGTGTTACACAAACACAACATACGCCTCATTCCAATTCATTAGTCACTAACCGTAAATTAATCAAGAGAATAATTCCCCAAATATTAACCCCGAAGGCCGAAACCAACATCAGATCAATATCCAGAAAACCATTCTGCTTGGCTAACCGACAGTTAGTTTCTAAATTTCACGTTCAAATCTAATTAAAGATTTAACTATCGCCTGGAGCAAAACTGGTGATACTCCATTCTCGATCTTTTCAATCTAATTAAAGATTCATTAAAACTCCACTTAGTTTTAATCATTATCTGGGTTAAAGAATCAGTGTCATTTAAAACACGATTCACGATAAACCCAAAATCACATTCCATTAATTATCGGGTTAAAGAACAAGTGTTATTTAAAACACTGTTCACGATAAACCCAAAAATCAATACCAATTCAATTCCAATTAAATATCATTTAATTGGTACACTTCATTAAATCTAAATAAAAAGATTTAATCTTTTCTCAACTGGGTTCAAGAACAGTGTTAGTGAAGACACCATTCACGACAAACCCAAATCACATTCGATTAATTATCGGGTTAAAGAACAAGTGTTATTTAAAACACTGTTCACGATAAACCCAAAAATCAATACCAATTCAATTCCAATTAAATATCATTTAATTGGTACACTTCATTAAATCTAAATAAAAAGATTTAATCTTTTCTCAACTGGGTTCAAGAACAGTGTTAATGAAGACACCATTCACGACAAACCCAAATCCCATTTGATATTCAATATAAGGCTCTGAATAGAAAATATATCGACTTATATTCAATATCAAATTCTACGATTAACAAATGTCGTATTGGAAATAACGATATAAATATATATCTTTCAAATTCCCGTAACAACATCCGTATAATCACAAATTCCAACATCGAAATATTCCGAAGACAATTTCGATTCAAATCCACTCCAATGCAATCATTGGAAATTTTGGTTATTTTCAAAACCCTTTTCAAATTCAATTTATTTATTTAAAAATAAATAGAATTATATTTCTAGTTCAAAACTAGTTCATTTCGATAAAAATCTATTTTTATCTTTTCAAATATGGAGTTTTTCATCCCAAATCTTCACAAATCATTTCTTATGATTTTACATAAATTATTACTATTTTTAATAATTTTATCAAGGCCCGTACAGTCGATTTCCATCAATGGCCATCGAACTGCACTTACAGCGACCTTTTTCGAATTTGATTTGGACATAATTCCAAATCCAACCGTTAGATTTCAAATTTCTAACCTTCTTTAGAAAGCTCTTTTCGATACGAACCCAACGGTTCCGGTTTTAGGAGAATCCGACGGTCGGATCTCCCGTAATGTCCGTTTGAAATAAATGGTCGAAATTCGCGAACTGCCGCGGCGCGGCGCGTTCTATTCAGGCCATTATATTATATATATAATATATATAATATATATTTCGTCGATTTCTATTTAAAACGAATTATATAAATAGTTTTAAATTCGTTTCAAATTCTATTTCAACTTCTATTCCAATTCAAAGCAAAATTGAATTCTTCTTTATAAATTCGTTAAAAAAATTCATTTCTATTCAATTCGAATTTCAATTCAATTTGAATTCATTTTCAATTCGCTTTCTATTCCATTTGAATTCGTTTTCAATTCAATTCATTTCGAATTCGTTTTCAATTCAATTCATTTCGAAATCGTTTTCAATTCAATTCATTTCGAAATCGTTTTCAATTCATTTTGAATTCGTTTTCAATTCAATTCATTTCGAAATCGTTTACAATTCAATTCATTTCGAAATCGTTTTCAATTCATTTTGAATTCGTTTTCAATTCAATTCATTTCGAATTCGTTTTCAATTCAATTCATTTCGAAATCGTTTTCAATTCATTTTGAATTCGTTTTCAATTCAATTCATTTCGAAATCGTTTTCAATTCAATTCATTTCGAAATCGATAAAATCGATATAAATATCGTTCACGTCAAAATGGCGTCAATCTAATCAACACGGCTTCATAAAGTTCTATTTTCAAATATTCTATTTCAAATATTCTATTTCAAATATTTCTTTTTCAAATATTTCTATTTTAAAACTGGAATGAGGCCCAATCAATTACCATATAAAGTTAATTATATGGATTTTCATACAACACATGTATATCATAGCATTGAAAAATAATCAACCATCAACCAAAGTGCACTACACTGGATAAGCATCAAATATAGATATTCAACGCTTATAACAGCCTGTCAATCGATCGATCGACATATTTAATCAATCAGGATGAGTGAACTTCAAATTTCATCCCAACACCCGTGTGGGGTTTCAAACAACCAAACACAGAATTTTATTCGTGCAGTTGGGCGATGTGTAAAATTTATCGTCCCAATCAATGTCATTCAAATAGGTGTACATAAACAAACCGTCCGGTTTATAAATGAATATTTTATTTTATTCACTTCACGTTAAAAATTATATTTTTAACGACAAAACATTTTATTTCAACATATGAATTTCTATTCAATTCATTCTTTAAATAAAATGCTATTTTTATTTTTCTAACTTATTTTAGAAAATTTCGGCGGCATAACGGCACGATACTAGAAACGGGACAAGGCCTAGCCTTATCCCCGGTCTAGTGAAGGCCCACGCCATTCACACATCAATCAAATCAATTCGTTATGCAAACCACAAACTTTGGAGTAAGGGTCTAACCTAGCCTTACTCCTTCGCCTTATAACGGCGCACGTCTAATCCTAACCAATTTATCGATTCGATTTTTCACACCACAAACCACATTCAAACCAATATCGCAATCAATCACCAAACAGTCAAACAAACAAGTCCATGGTCTGTGGACGATTGTGTCGGGTGCTACTAAGCACCGTCTGCATCCTAGTATATATATATAACTAGAAAAATTAAATTGAAAGGTGAGAAATTCTCACTTATAGCTATCCTAGCTCCACGGCTCTTCATTTGCAGAAGTCTTCGTCGTTTCGCCTTTTTGTCGTTTTCGCCCGTATTCTCTACATATGTAAAAATAGAATTTTTACTATGCTATTCAATATATAAAAATCGAATTTTTATTTCAAAGTTCAATATATAAAAATCGAATTTTTATTTCAAAGTTCAATATATAAAAAATCGAATTTTTATTTCAAAGTTCAATATATAAAAATCGAATTTTTATTTCAAAGTTCAATATATAAAAATCGAATTTTTAGTTCAAAGTTCAATATATAAAAATCGAATTTTTAGTTCAAAGTTCAATATATAAAAATCGAATTTTTAGTTCAAAGTTCAATATATAAAAATCGAATTTTTAGTTCAAAGTTCAATATATAAAAATCGAATTTTTAGTTCAAAGTTCAATATATAAAAATCGAATTTTTAGTTCAAAGTTCAATATATAAAAATCGAATTTTTATTTCAAAGTTCAATATATAAAAATCGAATTTTTATTTCAAATAGATTCCGCCTTTTCCATTTCAAAGATCTAATCTTTTCTTTTACTTTTCAAAGTTTTAATCTTTTACCTTTTAAAATTCAAATCTTTTTCCTTTTAAAAATTCAAATCTTTTTAAAACCTTTTTTAAAAATTCAAATCTTTTTAAAACCTTTTTTTAAAATTCAAATCTTTTTAAAACCTTTTTAAAATAAAGAATCAGTTTTAAATCTTTATTAAAATTTCAGTTTTAAAATCCTAAACAAAATCAGTTTTAACTTTAAATAAAATCAGTTTTAAATTTTAACCTAAAATCAGTTTTTAAACTAAAAATAAAAAAAAACAGTTTTTATACTTAATATATAAATCAGTTTTTAAACTAAAATAAAAAAAACAGTTTTTATACTTAATATATAAATCAGTTTTTAAACTAAAATAAAAAAAACAGTTTTTATACTTAATATATAAATCAGTTTTTAAACTAAAATAAAAAAAAACAGTTTTTATACTCGAATAGAATACCTAACTAAAATTGAAAAATAAATAAAAATAAAAATAAATATAAATATAAAACTTACAGGTATCCGAGAGGAGGGGAGGGGGATTTCGAACTGTGGAGGAGGATGGGGCGCGCATCGCCTGAGGTGGAGGAAGGAGGTGGCGCGGCTTCCGGGGGGTGCGGGTTTCGTGCTCTGGGGGGGGAGAAATCCGATCGCGCGGCGGCGCGATTGTTGAGGAGGGGGGGGGGGGGGTGGCCTCGCGGTGGTCGCCGCCTGGGGGGGGGGGGGTTCTTCGATTTCCTCCGATTCGTTTTTTTTTCCTTTTTTTTTTTTTTTTTTTTTACCTTCTGTGAAAATGAAATCGGGGGGGCCTGGAGGAGTTTAAGGGGAGAAGAGTTTCTCTTTTTTTTTTTTTTTTTTTTTTTATTATTTAATGATTTTATTTTCTAAAAAGTTGACTTTTACATACGACCTCTAAACGAGGCCCACCGCCTGTCGTCCATAGCGTTTTACCCCCATTCCGAACACAATGGGATATGTATCGCAAGCTGATTCGATCGTTTCGATTAGTTTCAGTTGAATTTACTTTTAAATCACTATATTGAATTTTAAACGTACATTTCAAATTACCGGGGTCACATACCAACTCTAAAAATTCAAAAAAAATATTTTCTAGCTTCGTATTGACGATACGGTCCTAACAAAACTAGTTTCGCCGAATTCTGAGACCGTTTGAAAAATGGCCAATTTCCAGTCGATTAAAATCAACTGAAATGGTCAAAACACGTTTTCCTTTGCCACGCTCACATATTGATTCGAAAAATTATGAAATTTGGAATCTAGCAATAATTTAACATCACGAACCCAACAAAACTGGTTTCGTCGAAATCCGAGGTCGTTTGCAAAATGTCCATTTTTAAGGGCCTGAATTCCATAGCGACTATTCAGAATTTTCAACTGGACATATCTTTTGATTCCCGCTATGAAATCTCAATTATTCGGATTCGTTGGAAAGATATTCACAATTAGATCCTATCATTTTTGGTTTCACTAAAATCCGGATTGTTTTGCACCCGGTACATTCAATTGAAGTTTGAAATCGAATTATCGAACTACCGCGCCATTTTCAATTCTATTTATAATTATATATAAATATTTATTTTCTAACGACGACGCGTTTAAATATATACGTTCGAATTATATTCAATATAAATTTCCCGTCGATATTATTTAAAATAATCTATTTTAAATATTCAAAATTCGCTAAAATTGCCAAAATAAAAATTTTAAACTGGCCCAGATTTTCGGGTTGTTACAGTTACCATCCAAACGAGGTGAAGATCTCCGGTCTTCGACCGCCGTCTTCATCTTTGATTTTCAATCGTCGGTCAATTATTTGAAATGAGAATCAACTCGGCCTTTTCAAACAATTCACGTATATTTAGAATTTTAAATCAATTTATTTCAAAGGTTAAATCATTCGACAACACCAATTTTGTTCTTTAATGTAATTTTCACACCAAACACATTCAACCATCAAATACAACATAAATCGAGCAAATTCAGTTTATTTCCATTCCATATTGTTTATGATATTTTATAACGATTTATCGCTATTTTTATTTATTTAAACATAGCCAATTTATTCAAAACGACACTTCGGGCCATAACGCGGCCGTGGCGCTGTTTTTCTTCAGATTTGATTTACACATATCTGAAAATCTAACCGTTGGATCTTCATAAAATTTACATCATTAGAAAGGTCTTTTCAAAACGAATCGAACGGTTCCAGTTTCGGGAAATTCCGACGGTCGGATCTCCCGGTACAATCGTTTGAAGTTTCGATTTCAAAATACAAACTGCAGCGTCGTTATTCGATTAAATATAATTATATTTATATATATAAATATAATCGTTTCTGGCGCTGTTTTTCTTCAGATTTGAATTAAACATTCCAGACAATCCAACCGTTGGATTTTTACAAGGTTGGTGCCGTTGGAAAGATATTTCCAAGGCGAACCCGACGGTTGCGGTTTCGGGAAAATCCAATGGTCGGATTTCCCGTACTAGTTGTTTGAAATCATGGTTTCAAAACGCGAACTGCACGGCCATGTTTCGTTTTAATTTTATTTATATTTATATATTTATATAAATATAGTTCATTCAACAATTTCAATGTCGTTTTTACTTCAAATATTTCGCTAACGCCTTAAAATTTTGGAAAATTTCGCCATAACCTCCTTTGTACGGGAGGGGCTGGGAAAATTTCCAAATAGCCACACGGGCGTCTCATGTCGAAAAGAAAAGGAAAAAGCCAAGCGGCTAGCCAACAGGCTCATAAAATCATCACCCAAACAAAGCAGTAAATGTGTACCTATTTGTCGAGCACAAAATTGTATTCCTCTTCTCTAGCCACTTTGCTATAACCTGTTCAATAAATATGCATGTACATATATACAGTTCTTATCGTTTATCATTTTCCATTCAACTTCATATTTGATTCTTTTTGGTTTAAAAACAACATTCATTCTAATGTTACATGTATAGGCAAAAATCATATCATTAGCTAATTAATGAATATTTCAACTCATATATATGTATATATATATATATATATATTTGAACGAGTGGCTATTTTTAACATTTCACATTTCAACAATTCGTGTATATAATAAAAATGTGATTTTTATTGTAAAACGGTTCATTTCAAAACACTATTATTTCATATAGTTTATATAGGTGATAAAAATAGGATTTTTATTATAAAACAATTTCTTTCAAAACGAGATTATTTTACATAGTCCATATAGTCGACAAAAGGTGATTTTTATTATCAAACAATTTATTTCAAAATATGAATACCATTCAACACATGAATTTCTAATCAACGAATGAATATCGATTCAACACATGAAGGTTTTCTATAGTTTCTATATATAGATAAAAATGTGATTTTTATCTTTGAAGCGAATACCATTCAACACATGAATTTCTAATCAACGAATGAATATCGATTCAACACATGAAGGTTTTCTATTTAATGAATAAATATAGTTTCAGCAAATGAAAATAATTCAAACACATGAATATTATTCAAAATTTAGGCAGCATAACGGCAGGGTAGTTAAAACGGGACCGTCCCTAGTACGGCTCCTCGCTCTACCTTAAAACCTCGCGGTTTTTGACAATGGGGATCATGCATCTAGTTCGCACGCAGGCGGCATGTATATATTTATTTCATTTCCACAAACTAATCCTATGTGGTTTCAACCAAATATTTCTCAACCACAAATGGGTATTTTTCAACCACAATCAATCAATATCAACCACAAACAATCCCAAACAACCATTCGCTATCGATCAATTTTCACATCAATTACAATCAACAAATATCGTCCATGGTTTGTGGACGAGGGGCGTGTATATGTATATATATATATATATATATATATATATATATATATATATCAATTCACTTTTATTTCAACACATATTTAATTTTTACAACGCATATACAACTTATACATCGAACGTACAACTTATACAACGCTTATACATGAGGTGTACAACGCTTACATAACTCATACATCGACTATATAATTTATACATCGTCGTTTTCCATATCGTTTATAAATTAGAAATCTCACATTGGGTTCCACTCCACCAAAAATCGCAGAAGGCTCAGAAAAATATGCGGTCTCTTCTAAAATGTAGAAGGCATCCACACGGTCACGATGTTTCCTGTTTCATCGAATTTCATTAGCACAGCAAAAAGATATGATTTTTTAAAGTTTGCAATGGTTTTAAACTGTTAAAATCAGTTTTAAATTAAAACAGCCGATACCTTTCAAAACTGTTCGAAATAGTTCCACTATCGGGTTGCGCAAGGTCGAAGAGCTACGTAAGGCGCACGTGCGCCAGGGAGGAGGGTCAACTCGGTGGCTTCTGGTGACGGCGGCGGCGAAGTGAAGGCGGTGACTTCTCGGCGTCCGTTCTCCCAAAATACACAATGAAAAAATCGAAACTAGGTATGGATTTGAAGATCTCGGGGAGCTCTACAAAATCTTCAATTGGAGGAGGGGCTAATTTTGCTTGTAGGAGGAGAAACGGAGAAGAGAAAGCACGGGCGGTTTTCCGCTGTAAATCGCGATCGGGGAGAGAGAAGCGGGGGGGGGGGGGGGTCTGACGTGGACAAATAGATTTTTTTTTTATTTATAAAGTTTTAAAATCCGAAAATACCCCTTGCCTCCTGCGAACCCCAATCCAAACCCAATGACAGTCGTCCCTAGCGTTTTACCCCCATTTCGAACACAATGGGATATGTTTCGTAGGCCCATTCGACTGTTTCAGTCAGTTTTCCTTCAAATTAAAATATAAAGCATTCAATATTTGATTTGAACGTGCATTTCAATTTGCCAGGGCCACAAACTGATTCGAAAAATTACAGAAAAATAAATCTAGCTATGTTTTGACGATACGGTCTCAACAAAACTAGTTTCGTCGAATTCTGAGACTGTTTGCAAAAAGGCCCATTTTTGGTCGATCCAATTTAACTTTAATTGACCAAAACACATTTTCCTTTGCCACGCTCACATACTAGCTTCAAAAATTATGAAATTTGAAACCTAGCAATAACTTCACATCCCGGATCCAACAAAAGTGGTTTCGTCGAATTCTGCGACCGTTTGCAAAATGGCCAATTTCACGGGCTATATAAATTCCATAGCGACCGTTCTGAAAATTCATTCAGCCATAACTTTTGCTTTCCGCTATGAGAATTCGATTTTTCAGATTCGTTAGAAAGGTATTCACTAACAAATTTAAATATTTTTAATTTCACTAAAATCCGTTTTGGTTTGCACCCGGTACAGTCCGACAAAGTTTGAATTCAATTTTTGAAACTACAGCGCCTTTTCAGGCCTTGTTCGTAATTATAATTAATTATATTCGTTTTCAATTGTCGATTCAAACTCACTTTTCATCTCACTTATTTAAAATATCTATTTTAAATATTTAAAATCCATTATTTTAGCCAATTTAAAAATTTTTAATTGGTTCAGATTTTCTGGGTCGTTACATGGCATCCTTTAATTGGTGAGAGAAAATAGTTTATTTATTTTTTATATATTTAAATTTCGTATAGAAAAACACTGATAACTTCTTTATATTAACTCGGATTTGGACGCGGTTGGTTGCGTTGGGATCGTGACGGAATTGCGGACGTTTTGGCACTAACCTTGCTGCGTTTGGTGACTGTCAAATTTTGGCCCTTAGTTAGACGTTCGATCAACTATGGACGCAAAGGTGAGTGATTTTCTCACTCACGAAATATTGATTTTTTTCCCATTTTTATTGAATAAAATTATGAAATAAGTTTGGTTGCATGGTTGTGTTGGATTGTTGACGTGTTGTTAAATTTGACATGCAAGTGTGTTAGTATTCAAATTTAGTCACTAATTAGTTATTTAATTTAATTTAAATTCTAGTTTAAATTTAGAACCCTTGCCCAACCCTGAAACAGTTAGTGTTGACCAGTTGAATGAAATGGTCGCGATGGATGTTGGTTGAAATTTATTACTGAATTTATATTGATGTTGCTAATGCTCTTTATTCCAGTATATTTTATTTCCTGTTGATTTTAGCGATAAATCCCATTTACCCTTGATGTTACGGGCATCTAATGAACCCGGGATTTATCGATAAAATAAATTAAGAACACAGAGTGAAATGATAAATCTCTGTGACCCTGATTTGAATTGAAATGATAGATCCATCCCTAAAATATCGAGAAATCAAATTTAAAATCACTTGGCCATGGGGTAGATAATTATATAAAGACATTAGTTGGGTAAATGATTTTAAATATTTGAAATTTTATTTGATAGAATTTTCCCTTTAAAAGAATGTACCGATACTCGATAATTCAATTCTTCAAAGGTTCTGAACTGGGATGTTGATTAAAAAGGGTTAAAGGAATTTTCCAAACCAAAAATGGAAATATTTAAATTGGAATTTGAATATGATTTAAAAATCTTTTCAAATTAAGAGTTGGATTAGAAGGAAATAAATTCTTATGGAATCTAGTTTTTGGGAAATTTGGAAATCAAGGGTATCTGAGTTGTTTTAACTCAGCTTGAATATATTTTTTAACTCTTGAAATCAAATAGTTGTTTGGATGGGGTTGAAACGAAATATGGAATTAAAAGAACTCCGTTGAGACTGGAGAATAGATTCAAGTATTTGAAATTTGGAAGGAAGGAAAGATTTTGATTATAGAAATTTATTTTAAATATATTTATGCATTTGATTCGAAATAATTATTATTGCTTTAAAATTTATTATTTACCTCTACTTATAACTATTGTATTTTAAATAATTTTTCCTTATAATTCATTTTTTCAAAAATTTCTAGTAAACCTTATTTTTAAGTATATATATAATATTTAAATTACTGATTTATTTTAATTATTATATTCTATATATATGTATAGTTTTTTATATAAAATTTATTATTATTATTATATAAACATTAAGTTTACAAGTATTTTGAAATTTTAAATTCCATCCGAATGGAAATGCTTGAGTTTGAACCGCTGGTTCAAATGGAGTTGAGATAAGAATCCGTGATAATTTGAAATCTTTGAGATAAAGTATATTTATAAGTTGTTTTGAAATATTATATGATTAAAATATAATGATATGAAATATATTCTAGTTTTAGAATATAAACGGTTTGGGTATGATTATGCTATGTCGATATGAAAATTTTATTCATCTGAATATAAATTGGGTTCGAACAGAAGATGATATTTTGATATGAAAGCGAAACTTTATCAAATATAAAAGAACCGACCGATGTGAAAGATGTAAGCGTTGGTTGTTAAAGAGACCAGAGTCGACATAAGGCATACTCTCTATCAGTGTCGATACCACTTTAGCAACTGTGAACGTTATGACGTATCCAGATTGAGTATGATGACTTGGAGGCGATTATTGAATCGAAGAAGATGATCGATGACGAAATAGCCCTGACCCTCGGGTCAGAATTGAATGACTAAAACAGGGGCTATGCCGTGACTAACTGAGGTAGCACCTTTGATCGGACACACTTCTTCGATATTATTTCTATGACTATGATGATGATGATGATTTAGGCCCATTTATGACTTTGGGAGTGTGTTCCGAGGTGGGCGGTAGTGGCTGCTATGCGCTGCCACCGGTCCGGGAGTGCAATTGGTAGAATCCTACCCTGGGCATTGCCTCGAGTGCCTTGTCATATTATCCTTATCGAGCCCCATACGATTTTTATTTGTATCGTACCTATGGAGTGCCCTCTGATGCCATTGTTTACGGTGGGTTTACGGTACTGTATAGACTACGGTATTATAAACGGTGTAAGGGTAAAAATGTAATCCCGCTTACGCTAATTTCAGTATTTATACTTTACTGAGTAGACACTATCATAATAGCGTATTATACCATCTATGTATTAGTTTAACGGATCCTTGAGAGACGGGAAAAATCCCGTAACATCTCTTGAGTTACTGCACCCATGACACTGATATTATTTCGTATTTTGATTTGACTAATATGAGAATGATTTAGTGCTGATCCGAGTGTTTGTTGTGTTTTTCTTTTTATGCAATACGCTCGGGTCAGCAGATGTTGCAGTTAGCGAAGATTCCCTTGCCTTGGAGGATGAAGACGAATATTATGAGTATGGTTTAACCACTGCATTTATTTCCGTTGCTTATTATGTACATCCGTATGTATATGTAACTCTGATAATCGTTAAATGTTATAATCACAGTATACATTTCAACTGCTTTTTAATTCTATTTGTTTATTATATGTTGTCTTTCCGCTGTGAGATTCTGTTATTGTTTTTCTCTTCTTTCTTTCTTTCTTTCTTTCTTTTTCTTCTTTTCCCAATAACTACCTGCATTTACGATTTGTTTGGGTCGACATGTGTGGCTTATTGTCGATTTGAACGGTCAAAAATCTAGGTCGTTACAGAGCATGAAGTAAAGATGTGGCGATGTTGATCGCTTATTCTGAGCCATTGTAACTGAAGCACCACCAAAATTTGTCAGTTGACGATTGGCCGTGGATTGGTTTAAGAAGAAGAAGCTCCATTGTCTGGCCCAGATTGATCATTTGATGCCCCTGCCCCTGAGAAGTTGCTGAAGGATTCATGGCCTGTGGATTCTTTACATACTGATGCAGCCTGTTTTTCCTGATCAACTCCTCGATAAGGTTCTATAGGTATCAACACTCATTAGTGTTATGACCGGGCTGGTTGAGAAATCTACAGAACTTTCCCGAGTTTGCTGCTTTATCACTTATCCTTATCGGATTTGGCTCATCGTACTCTTCAGAATTCTTTTTTGCAAGATAGATATTCTCAGGAGTGTCATTCAAAGGCGTCAGCTCTGATGAGTTGAAAAGGCAGGACTTCTTATTATCCTTGTTGTCGTTACCATCATTGGTGCACTTCTGCCCCTGAGTACTCTTCTGATTATATTGGGTAGCAACATTATTGGGAGCGTCAAGAAGCGGGTTAGCATCAATAATTTGTAGATGCACAAGATTAGTGCTGATTTTCATGTACTCCTTGGCCTTTTTATATAATTTCTCAAGCGTGTTTGGTTCTTTCGTTTTAATCCATCTACCAAATTCACTCTTTTCATCTATAATGTCGATTAAGGACATCAGAATTATGCGAGGTTCTGGATTTCTCACTCGGACAAAGCGACGTTGAAACGACTGAGAAAAGATTTAACATATTTCCTTGGATTTTGCTTCATTGCTGAAAGTGTTATAACATCCAAGACTTTGGTAGCTTACAAGCAGAACTGCTCCTTAAATTTTTTGGTCAAGTCGGAGAATTGGTCTATGGATTTAGGTGACAGCTTTGTAAACCATAATGATGCAGCACCTTCTAAGTAGAGAGGAAAGTATGTCCATATCATCTCATCAGTCGCCTTAGCTGCACTCATATGTCATTCATACTTGAACAGAAAATAGTTTGGATTAACAAGGCCATTGTACGAAGGCAAAGTTGAAGGATTAAATTTATTTGCACACTCTGTTTCAAGGATTCTTTCAGTGAATGGAGAAGTCCCATTCCCTTTCATCGCTATTGCTAGCTTGATTCTTCTTCATGATTTGTTCTATCATGTCCGAGATGTACTCTTCAGTATTATGATGCTCCGCAAAGCTGAGCTCTTTACCAAACGTTCGTCTAGGCATGCGATCCTGGTTAAAGAGTTCAGGTCTTTTACCTTCCCAACAAAGAGATTCCCCTATGACGAGATTGGCAACCTTTTGGCCTTTCATCTCGGAACAATTTTTAGCTTTTGGCTTCGATTTTTAAACTTTAGCCTCGTCCTTGTCACTCATCCGATCATTATCATTTTCCATGTTGTCGTGGCAGTTAAGATTAAAAGCAAACGAGCTTCCATTTTCTTCGAGATCAGCATGACTTTCGGAGGGGCCGGATTTGGTTGAGCATTAAGGATGGCATCAAGTTTCTTCATCATAGCTTTAGTGGAAGCACTCATTCGTTGATTCATGTTGGCAACAGTGGCATTCAGCTCACTTTTAGTCACACCGGCTCCATTTACCGAGTCTTCACCAACTTCAAAGCAGTTGGTAAGCGGAGTTTCTTCATTAGCAATGTTGTCAACATTTTCAACATTTTTTCTCATCTTCTTCTTAGATTTTTCCATGATTTTGGAAAAGGAGGTAGCTTAGAAGTTCAATGTGAATCTCTTAATCTTGTGAGAAGTGTGAGAGAAGGAAGTGCATACGCGACCCTACGGTGGGCGCCAAATGTTGAAATCCAAATTAGATCTCAACACCAAAGGTGCAAAAATTGCACTTCACCTATTGGTAAGAAAAGAGGCCACAATTCACAACAAAAATAAAGAGACACAAATTTTATAGTGGTTTGATCTTAGGAAAGATCTACGTCTACTTTCTCAACAATTTCCATTATCACTTCAAAGGTTACAAGTCTAGGATCATTCAAAAATACATTCATATTGTTCATTACTCAATAACATCGCTTTAATCAACACAACTCAGTGGACAAGTAGATGAATTCCACAATATGCAAGTAGAATTGTAGGAAATCTTCAATCTCTAAAATGCTTGATTGCTTCTAGTTGATTTCATGATCAATTTCATGTTTGACCTTCCATTGGAGATGTTAGAAGAGATGGAAATCACTTAGAAATGCCTAGGAATTAATCGGGCAGCCCTCGGTCCCCTTCAATGAAGGAATAAGGAGGGTATTTATACGTGAGATTCGGACCAGGTGGCAGAGTTATAATTATCTCCTACCTTCCTTAGACCATTGGAGCGACCTAATTCAGTCTGGTCTTAAGATGGCATGAGCTAAAGCAAGGCGGGGCGAGCTAGAGTAGGGTGGAATGGGCTAAGACAAGGTGGAGCGATCTAAAGCTTTCTGCTATGAGGCGGTATGTGCTAAGGCAATGCAGAGTAGGCTACAGCTTTCAGCGGGTCAAATGATTGGCGGGCTAGAGAATTTGAAGTGTCAAGGACTTATCACGAGCTAAGAACAGGGCGACCCAAAAAGCTCGGCGACCCAAACTGCATGAACTAACTAGAGCACTATAAAGATCTAAATACTTGTAATGAGCTAAACCAAGGAGAAGCTTTGCTGCGATCTAAGGGCTTATAACGACCCAAACACATTTATTACCTTTGATCCATATTGTATGGATTAACACCTATCAAGCCCTATACTCCGCTCTAATAGACGAAATTACTTGTTAATGCTCTTTATTTTGGTAGGTCTCGGGGTGGGGCGTTAGAAAACCACTTGAAGTTTGTATTTTAACATTTTAAAATAATGTTTTATAAAGGTAAAAATATCAAATTTATTCATTTTAGCGAGGGAGAAAACATTTTTTGTATGTCCCTTTATCATTTTTTTTTTCATGCAACTTTGACGAAAATAATTTCCCCTTTAGTGGTTATATAAATAAATATTTTCAAAATAAAAAAAATTCAAAGATGGATGGCTATGTAAATAATAGAAATGTGTTAATTAAGCAAAATTCATCAATCTAGCTATAAATCCAGAATCACTTTGCTGTCGACTTTGCTATAATCTTCAGATAAACATATCAAGGTGGAAGGTAGTGTCTACCATAACTGTAGTCCTCATACAAACATAAGGTATATAGTCGGCAAATCAATTGAAGATGATGAAGAGTATATTATGTGTAATAAGGTGGATTTCTTTGGCGACAAAGTATTTCCAAGGTAAAGTCAGATCAAATGTTTGTTGAAAGCTTGAAAATAGCAAGCGGAATGAGGTATAGTGCGGTTAATTCCATAAAGGGAGCAATTTGAGAGAAATTGGAAAAATTAGGAAATATGTTAGGATATGTTCGAATCTGCTATAATTTGGTATGAATAAAGAATGGGCTATATAGCAGTATTTTGAAATGGGAAATATGACCCTACCCATTTACCAAACCGGTTTTACCCTAATTAAAACCCTGTTGAGTCAACCCGTTTATATTTTTTATTAAATGGGTCATAAAAGGGTTGAATCATTTTAAAAAGGTTATAAGTGGGTAACCCACTTACCCATTTAACTCTACCTAAATATGAAGTCGTTATTTTTTCATTTAAAATGCAGTAATTTTTTCATACTGCCCCAAAACCGGATGATACTTTGATCGATAGATTTCCACATAAATTACAGACAGTGTGAAACACTCGGACGTTTTGCCGTATACCCGAACGTTGTAGTTCTTCAAGGGGACTGCCAGTTGTATTTAAAAAAACAGGCTAAATTTCCATATTTGAACTCTACCTACATACAGAGTCGCTATTTTTTTTTTTTTCTTTTTTTTTTGTAAAAACTGCAGTCATTTTTTATACTGCCTCGGAACCAGATGAGACTTCGACCGCTAGATTCCCACCTAAATTACAGACAGTGTGAAACACTCGCATGTTTTGCCATGTGACCGAACATTGTAGTTCTCCAAGGGAACTGCTAGTTGTACTTAGAAATAACAATTTATATTCTCATATTTGAACTCTGCCTACATACAAAGTCGTTATTTTTTTTGTAAAAATTACAGTAATTTCTTTATGCAGCCTCGAAATCGGATGAGACTTCGACCAATAGATTCTCACCTAAATTATGGACAGTGTGAAACACTCGGACGTTTTGCTCTATTATAGAACATTGTAGTTCTACAATGGAACAGCCATTTGTAATTAGAAAAAAAAAAAGTTAAATTCCTGTAATTGAACTCTACCTACATGCAAAGTAGCTATTTTTTTATAAAAACTGCAGTAATTTTTTCGTACTGCCTAGGAATCGAACGAGATTTCGACCGATAGATTTCCACCTAACATGTGTTAATTTTCCATAAGATAAGATGACTGTCATGTTAAATAACATGTGTTATTTTTCTGCTTATAAGCTATCTTAACTAACATGCGTTATTTTTCGATAAGATAAGATGACTGGCAGTCATGACCTTATGAAACTTATTTTTAAAACGCCAAACCACTAAGCATTTGAGTTAGATGGGCAACCCTCTTCTTCCAAGATTAAAATGAAAGAATAGACGGGTAGATAAACAAGTGCCGACGACTTAATGTAAAGGACATACCCAAATTCAAAATAAATATTTAGCTTGAAAATTCAGTATTGTAAAAACGTACCCAAATTCAGTATTGAAACAACACGTACCCAAATCAATGGTTACAACAATAGCCCTTTCCATGGCCATAGGGCATATTACTAGTGAAAAGTTGTACAGGCTAAGGTGTAGCAAAATTCGTATAAGTATTAAAATACAGGTTGATATTGTCAGATATGAAATGAAAGCTACGTCATTCAGTACATTTATATAGTATTCAGTCATGCTTGGGTTTGTGCTTGCATAAACCGACATATATTGAACATCATCACAGTAAATCTACAAAAATGTACCTACAGTAGAAGCAGAGGAAGTAATACTCATGCAGGTAATAAGTACCGGTAAAAGATGAAACTTGATGGAAGACTGAACTATATCAAGAGCAGAATAACTAATTTATGCTTTGCACATCAGGTCAGTCTTTGTGATGTTGCAACAAAAAAGTACTTGTATCAGTAAACACATAAATTATTTCCTATTTTTATACATATCATACGAGATACAACTTAATCTGCTCTTTTTTGAGAAAAAAAGAAAATCAGAAATAGAGGAAAAAATGGATTCTTTTGTTTATAAATAAAAATGGTTGTTATTTAAGTATAGTTAAATAGCTATAATTATTCATCATAAATTCCTTTTATAGCTTAAGTCTCTAAACTTTCCAACAAGCCCTTTGGAATCAAGATTACTGTATATGACTTCTAATGGTAATTTCAAGGGTTACATCCTTTTATCTGAAGGCTTAAACTGATCAATCCATCACTAGTTAATCAACAGGCAACAACATATATTCCACTTAAAGAAATTTCAGGGTAGGGAAAAAAGAAAGAAACGTCAACAAGATGCAACCCAATCTGTCATGGTTTAATTCCTATATATCTTTTAACAAAAATACTGCCATGTATATTTAATCAAGAACTCGTTCCAGAACACCATTTTTCATCTTAAATGTCAAGTAGCCAAACTTGACGATCTTCTCACCTGCGTTTTCCTCCATCTGTGATTCCATCAATGCTGCTTCTTCCTCTTGTAATTTTTTGTCAGCTCCTGTTTCCTGTGAATTCTTCTGGGTCTCCTCCTCTTGTATTTTCTTCAAAGCTTCTTCTTCCTCATGTAGTTTATTCTGAGTATCCTCTTCTTGTGAGTCCTTCAATGCTTCTTCCTTTGTTTGGTTCTTCATCTCTTCGTCTTTTTGAAGTTTTTCCTGGGTCTCCTCCACTAAATGCAATTCATTCAATGCTTCTTCCTCTTCTAGTTTCTGCGGTGCTTCCTCTTCTTGTATTTTCTTCAATACTTCATGCCCTTGGGATTTCTCCTGGGTTTCTGCTTCTTGTAATTTCTTGTTGATTTCCGCTTCCTGTGAATTCTTCTGAACTTCCTCTTTGTCTTGTATAATCTCTTGGCCCATCTCCTCTTCTTGCCTGTTCTTCTGTGACACTGAACATTGTTCTTGAAATCCCTTCATAATATCATCTTCTTGAGACTTCTCCAAGACTTCTTGTTCTCCTCCTCCTTCTTTTGGTGAACATTTCAGGTTTGATTCTGCTAACAGTTGCTGTTCCTTGTGTTTTATACCTTGAATAAGCTTAGCGTTCTCTTTGCATACTATGTCTCTATAGGTGTTTTCAAATGTCTCAAGAATCATCTCAGCATAAGTTTTTAAACTCTGATCATCATCGAACGCGGCCAGGAAATTATACAAACAAGCCAAAACTCCAGAAAATCCATGGAACATTCCATGAAATGCAAATGCATCAAACCAAGTAAGAAATTCCCTCGCGAATGCCTCCTTGATCAGCAACTCAATCTTGTCTATGTTTTTACCGCACTGCTTCTTCCACATCGGAACCTTCTTATAACCACCTGCAGCGTTGCTGGTTGAAGGAGGTGTCTGAACGACATTAGACAACATCACTCTGACTTGTTTGTTAACGTCACAAGCTTCCTTGCAACAGTTTGCAATATGTTCGGCCTCTGAAGATTGATTCATGGCATTGAATGTATCAACCATGGTATTGAGGGCCTCAAATGCAGTGTTTATTACCCGGGAGAAGAAAATTAGGGTTTGTAGGGTTTTGCAAGAATGCACTTCTTCCCTCAATTGTTTGGCTTCATTTAGTAGGAATTCAATGCCTTCCGCAACAGGCTTGCTAGTAGCAGGACGTGATGAACTAGAACTGGAGGCTTCGTTATGATCTTGACTCATAACTGGTGAAAAATTAGTGTGAAGTTGCTTTCTTTTTCTTGAGACTGAAATTTAGGATGGAAGAAATGGATGTTTAAGAAGAAATGATACAGAAATTTACAGGGTCTGTTCCTTTATATGAGAATCACTTGACTATACGTGTAGATAAATACCTTTTGGGCCCTTATCAGTATTACAACCCTTGGTACGGCCCAAAACAATCATAAATACAAATTTCCTTTTAAACGTAAATGCATGCGATATGAAAGGATTAGGCATGCTAGTTTTCTTTGCAAAATACAAATAGTAAAATTGAAATTTTCTGGTCTCATAGCCCAGTTGACTGACAGTTTCTGGATATTAAGGCAGACCGTAGACTACTTTTCAAACATTTGAATTATTTGTACACATTCCCGAATTATGATTCTGGAATGATAAAGAAAAAGAAAATAAAAGAATAATATGTATGGTGAATGCATTTACTAAAATTTTATAAATCATGGATTAACCACGGGGCATCGGATGACTATAGTTTAGTCAGAACTCAACAGATGCTTCTTAATATCACATAAACAAAACAAGCTAAATTTTGTATGTTTCATAATGTGTCTGGTTATACATAGCTTATGCATTTCTAGACTTCGCAAGCTATCCTTTTTTTAAAAGAAATATGCTTGTTCATTACATAAATGGGCAAAGGCAAAAAAAAATTTAATGCATTTTTGAAATGCGCGACACTACAAGAACAACAATGATTCCAACGGCTACCAGCCGTTAGCGGCCATTGGTAAGTGGTTCGAAACCCCGTTGCTTTGTAATTTAATTTCAAAGCCATTAACGAGTTTTTATTTCAAACAATCTGCAACCTCTAATGTGGACACATGTAAATAATTGTTGACTAAACAACCATTGAAAACCATCACAAATCGTTGTGATTTTCTGTTGGAAGTCGTTGGAGATCTCTTTTTTGCTTTTGTTTGGTTTTTTTTTTTTAAGATTTTAGTTTGCTTACTTCCATCCACTCACAATATCAAATATATCATGTAATGGCTTCATTTCGACCACACACACACACACACACACACACACACACACACACATATATATATATATATATATATATATATATATAATAGATCGATTTATATTAATGTATGTTTAACCAATTGGGAGAACTCATTAACGGTGACTGGTGAGATATCACCAGCTTTCGCCATGCGTGAGTGTCTTCCCCACTTTTCCTTATCTTCCTTCTTACAATCGTATTCCTCCAGAAAATTTTACTTCACATTTTACATCTGAAACCTTCAATGATGTCTATCGTTGATAATACTTATGTTTTACATCTATTTTTCACCTTTTTTATCATCAGATATGAAAATATCACTCCAGCTTTTAACCTTCATTTTAATCCACAATGTGATGCTGATAATTGTTTTACTCTAGTTTAATCTTGATTTTGAAGTCAGATCTGTTTTATTTTATCATTCGTGGATGGCTAAACTTCTCAGATCTGATCTAACCCTAACGCATCTATGCTTAAAAGCAGGTCCACAGCCGATCTGTACCTGTAAGAAGGCTAGTGAACAAGACTTTGAGAGAATTCTAGATCTTTAGAGCAATCCATTTGAGGTATAATATCTTTTTTCCATAAAAATCCAATTTTTACCTAAATCTATATTTGCTTAAATTAGTAAATTAGGGTTATCTATTGGTTTAAATAGCATTTTAGTGGGTTATAGCATCCTATTATGTGCGTATTTCATGTGATATAATGAAATTGAAAATTTTATGTGCAATGTTTGGTTATTTGTGCATATGTCCCGCTTAATTTGATTTTGACCATTGTATAATTGTGGTTATTTGTGTATATGTGCGCCGTTATGTACTTATTATTCTTGTATTTGTTGCAAAAGTGGAAAATCTTACAAATTGTTTGAGTACATTTAACAAAACAAAAACCCTTTTTGTGATTTTAGTTATTTATGAATCAGCGATGCAGATTTAAGAGAACACATCAAAATCGGATAATATGCATGAAATCGACGCTTTATATCTATGAATATTACAGTATGAATAAACTTGTGAAGTAACATACAAAGCTAACTATTTTCAGTGTTGGAACAACCGTATGGGAAGTATTTGTCAAGTATTGGAACAATGATGAGGCGAAGGTAAGTGCACAAAATTATTTGTAAATATCAAAAATATTTGATTGATAATGTCATTCTTTGCAGACCCGGCACGACAACCTCCATACTTGCGCACATATTGTCTGTGATGCTAGTGATAATATAATCATGACATATTAACTACATTACTTCATCTCTTGCTTAAAATAAACGAGCAATTAAATCATGTTCTACCAAATTTTATGATACCAGCTTGTCCGATTTTGTTTTCGCCAACTTCTTCATATAATCAACTAATGAACTCTTGGCAATGATTGCAGGGAGACAAATTGGACGAATTTGAACCTCTCTTCGATTACAGTGCAGTCACCCCCTTTATGTAGTCATCGAAGGTAAACTCTCTTACCTATATCTTGGTGTTTTTGTTGGAATCTCAATTCCTTTTTCTTTTTTGTTAGTATTAATGCATATATATTATAGATGACGACGACACAGTTTTTTTAACTATGTTGGATGGGCCTACGGGAAAGAGATGCTTAAATTCTGATTTTAAGGTATGTTTTTCTATTTTTTTGTGTTAATTATATTTTTAAGGTATGTTAATTCTGATTTGAAGGTATGCTTAAATTCTGTTTTTGGATGCGCGTATGCGAAAGCGATGCGAAACAAGCAGTGTGGATTTGGAAATCAACTGGTAAACAATTTTTTTCCTAATATAATTTTTAGTTTAGAAATAAAATCATGTACCTATAACAACCCGGATTTTTGGTGGATTTATTTTAAATATTTAATATGGTTTTAAATATTGTGTTGATAATATAAATGGATTTTTTTATTGAGGTATCGATTTAATAATCGATATACGATTTATTTTGAATATATATATATAGGTATATTTATATATCAAATCTAAAATAATTGAATTCGAAATTAGAAACTGAATCGAAATGATTCAGATGATCAATAGAAATAGTATTTGAGTATAAACAATAATAATACTAATATATTATCAAGGAATTGATTTGTTTCTGAATTCAAATTGTATTATATCGATTTAGCATGGTTATTTTATATATACGTTCAAATTTAATTTCAAAATATATTTTGTTGGGCTGAGAACACCGATATTACATTTGAATGTCGGTCTATAGGCTAAAATAGCGGTTTGTGATTTCAATTAATGGACTCCGAGATATTTGATTGTGGATAGGCTCAAAATCAAATCGATATCCAACTAAAAAGAATAAAAATCTCTTTATATTGCATCGTATTAATTTGAATGTCTAATCAAATTTAATTTTTGATGTACTTGAGCCTACCTACTTACATACTTTAGCCATGTACCTCGCACATCATTTTTTTTACTTCAAGCTGAAGCAACTACCTCCGTTCACATTATAAAACCACAATCCCCTCTCTCTTATTTTTTTCTTTCAGAAACGCAAATCAAAATCGAATTTTCCCCCATTTTCAAATCATTTTCGTTCGTATGTACATACATACATATATATATATATATATATATATATATATATATATATATATATATATATATAAAGGGGCATTCGAAATGAAATCAAAATCCACAAAGATCCTAGGGCACTTCGATTTCGTAAGGTTAATCGATGGGGTGTGTCGCGAGTTCAACATTTAGGAAGTCGCGATGATCTAGAAAGGGTTCGATAGGGTTGGCCTTGTCATGGGTTGATTTGCGATGGCGCGATGGACTCTGGGATGTTAAAAATGAAGCTGGCTTGAGGTGCCTCGATGTCAGGTAACATTTGAAATGAGGTCGCCGAGTGTAGAACTAGGGTGATTGGCGATTGTGGAAGAATGGGTTGGTGGCAGAAGTGACGCAAAATAGGAGGTGAATGCGTTGGTTTTTGATCGACACAGATGGGATGTTATTTGGTGATTTGCAATTGGAAATTTGTTCTGATGTTGGTCTTAATGGTGGTGCGATTTTACTAATGATGGACTAAAGGGGATTGACATGAGTTGAAATGAGGTTATAGATCTAGGATATGGAGGAGTTCGACTTGTTTTTATTTTTGGGTACAAATTGGAGTATGGTGATATACTGAGGATGGATGGGATAAAAATATGGAGTCACTGTACAAGAGGTTGCTGCAGGCTCAAAATAGAGATGTGGAGTCCACCGATAATATTTTTGGATTTTTCATGAAAGGGGGAAAATCTGGCAAGGTGGTTTAGATCAAGTGATATGTTTGAATTGTTATCGCAAGGAAGGAGTTGATTATTATATCGTATTAAGGTAAATAATTTTACTGTATTTTTTTATTTGATAAAATCTGAATTTTCACTATAAGGAAAATAAAATATATAACTTATATAATTTGCATGTTTAAAATACTGTATTTTATTTATACGAGGTCCAAATTGTAACGCAAGCCGAGTTGGACAAGTAACGGGGTATGGAATTTTCTTAGGAATTTTTGGAATCAACTGGAATCAGAATGAATCGAAAATTATAAGAGGGAAAAAATTAGGTAAGTAAATCTCACTCAATTTATTTATTTAGAATTATTTTTAGTCATTAAAAATAATTGATGGTTGTTTGGTTGCATTAAAATATTATTTGGCTGTTAAAAATATATTAGTTATGTAGGATTTGTGTTTGTTGCTATTATATATATATATATATATATATATATATATATTGGTGATTGGTTGGATTCCCGCAGTACCATTAGCGGATGCCCGCAACATCATCATCGAATGACCATATATGCCCCACGATATGATAGTGGATGACCTTCATACCGCAATATCCTACCTCGAAGCAGGATGGGTATTATTTATGTTGGCTAACGTCTGTGGATGCAGGAAAACAGGTTGGAGGAATCCAACTGGATTCCTCAAAATTTATCACTTGTTTGTTCTCATATATATATATATATATATATATATATATATATATATATATTATGACATATGACATGTTGATTGAATTGGTTGGTTTGATTGTTTAAATATCACTGAGGGCCAAAATGTTGATTTATAAAAATATCGTGAAAATGATATTCGAGTTTTGGAAAGGAAAATTCTGTGTTTTTCAAATAGAATTTGAATTTAGAATGGGCTAAAGATATTCCTTTTGAAAATAAATAAAACAAGTATTGAATTTATAAACGATGTTTATAAATTAAATAATACAAGAAATTGAAGTGAATTTATAAATGAAATAGAATGATTTTCATTGGATAATCAGGGAATTCAAGTGAATTTATAAACGGTGTTTATAAATGAAATGGAAAAATTATCATTTGGATAATTTAATATTTAAATTCAAATATGAATTAAAAGTGAGGATTGAGAATCATGTTCGGAAACGACGAAGTCTATTCCGATATTCAGAATGTAAAGTGAACTTAAAATAAATCCGTATGTATTTATGATTTGAATTCGATTAGATCGAATGTATTTAAATAAATATTTTCAGAAAAATATATTAGGATTATATTAAATTAAAGTATGAAAATATATTCTATATTTATATAGATAAGTTGAAATAAAGAAAATATTCCAAAATAAGATTTGGGTTTTAAATCGATTTCGAATTGGAACTTGTTTAAATATACAAAACAAGAAATTTTATAAACGGTATTTATAAATATCATGAATTAATTATCAAGAGGTAAATTTGAAATACTAAATTCAAATATGAATTTAAAAGTATAAATTGAAATCGTTTCAAAAAAAAGAAATGATAGTTTTTATTTCGGAATTTGGAATATAAAAGGGGTTGGGTTTCAAATAGGTATTTGAAAGGAAAGCTTGTTTTAATTTTTAAACAAGAAAACTAATTTATAAACAATGTTTATAAAAATAGGGAAATAAATTATCATTGGATAATTTAGATGTTTAAATTCAAGAAAGAATTTAAAAAGCGAAATTTGAAAACGTGTTGAAAATAGAATAATTGACTATATTCTGGGATTTAGAATATAAACTGAATTGAGAAAATCCAAACGAGTTACAATTGGAATTCGATTATACCGAATTTTTTAATTTATTTATAAAAAGGAATTGGGATTTAAAATAACAAATCGAGTATAAATAAATGTATAACCGAGTAAGGAAAATCAGCGATTATAGATAATCAGAATTATTGAGTTGAATTGGGAAAATTGGTTTGATATATATTAAAAATATATTAGAATGGAGTTCAATTTTATTTTAAACAGAGTTTAAAATTTTATATATATAAATATAATTAAAATGTACTCGCCACATCGCGGCAGTTCGTAAATTGGCGTTTCGAACTTCAATTGAGTATATGGAACTCAATTTAAGTCGGAATTCTTTGAAACAAGAATCATTGGGACCGGTTTGATAATAGTTTTCTAATGGAAGGGAAAATCTGGATTTCGTCTGATAGATTTTGAGTTATGTCAAAAATCAAATTTTCAAAAAAGCAGCACCAAAATCGCTTAAAAACCATAATGGTTTATATAAATGAATATAAGGATTTTAAGTAAATAAAAATCCGAATTTCCATTATAAAAATCCGGATTCGAGTTGTAAAATAAATATGAACTCAAGTTGTGTAAATAAAATTATTTTTGAAACATAAAAATCAGATTTTAAATTATTGAATAGAAATAACTAATTAGAAGAAAAATTAGTTAATGAACCTTTGGGTTGAATTGGACAATGGATAAGTGAATGGGGTTTGTAATTCATATTCGAAATCGAATATGGAAATTGAATTGTGTAACACCCCACCTCCGCTAGGGTTACTCACAAAGGGAATGCACTAGTTTTGGAGGAGCGTTATCGAGGTAAACAAACACAGAAATATTACAAGATAGAACATAGATAATACAGCGGAAGAATCAAAAGAAAATCTTCATTACTTTCAAGAAGAGTCAAAACCTTTTACATCAAATAGCCAAGGTCATTATTTTCCATTACAACAAATTCTGTCTTGCATAAATAAAGAAGCATAAACTTAAAACATCAAAAGTAGCTTAATTCCCCAAAGGTAGCAGAAAATGCAGCCACAGCATAGCCCAAGATCAAACCGTACATGAGCTAAATCAAAAGCAAGCGAAATCCAAGCTAAGTGCTAGAGTTTCCTCCCTGAGAACCTGGGGGGAAACAGAAGAAAAAGAGGCAAAATAAAACTGGTCAGTCATAAAGACTGGTAAGTACAAGTGACTTTCAGCATAAAAACAAATAAACGTAACATGACATGTATAAACTGAAAGTAAACATACGGATGATGGCAAGATAGGCAAGATAGACTAAGATAACATGATAAATCAAGTATAGCATCACGTATTCAAGGTTCGCTGCATCAACTGTACTTGGATCCCAAACCCAGGTCTTATATTAATCATGAAATGATCCCTTGGCCCAATATCACGAATGACCCATTACTGGGTCCAACGGAACGATCCACTACTCGATCGGCTCCCTAGAAGTTCTAGCTCGTCATGTGTCTCTGTGTCATACGGCCCTATCACGAATGTAGTCACCTGTGCTAGGTCCACCATAGGGTGTATCTAGCCCTATGGTGCCAACCACCGACATGAATCAAGAATGCACAGATAAACCTATTGATGCCCAATGCTTGGTTTTTCAACTCCGGACCACGTGCATGACCATAGCCCTCCTGGACCTACACTGGCGCACCAACACAGCCGTCGTTTTGGTCGCTTACAATCAGCCCAGTAATCGTGCCCCACCCTGCCTAGTCCCAGGGTACCATGATACATCTAGTGGGTTACTGCTGAAACGGACCGCGTAACTAGGGTTTCCGTCCAATAGGTTAAGTGTTGTCATTTAAATTCGTGACTTAACCCCTCTCAGTCTAGCATGTTAAGTTGGTTAAGTGTTGTCATTCAAGTTCGTGACTTAACCCACCTACGAATCATGCAAGTTGGTTAAGTGTTGTCTTACATGTTCATGACTTAACCCTATCATGTGGCATTAATTCATTAATGCACCCCAACCTCTCACATCAGACCTGTTGTTGTGGTCACTGGATATGCCGGGCGGTTCCGGGTAGAATTACACTACAACTCAGTCTGACCTCGGGTTTTCAAGTGCGACATGACCAACTACCCACATTGGATCCAATTGTTTGCAGTAACTAGATTTGCCGGGCGGTTCTGGGCAGAGTTACACTGCAAACTCAACCCAACCCCGAGTTAGCCATTTTCAAGTTCGTTCTAGTGTCATGTCCATGTTCAAGATTCATGTTAAGTTCGTGTCAAGTTTCAAGGATAAGTTTCATGCCCACATCCAGATTCAAGTTATAACAATGTTCATGTTTCAAGTTTTTCCTATTATCAAGTTCATAATTCATGTTCATAACCAATTCATGTTTTGTCTAATCTACCCAAATCATATTCCCATCGCACGTAAACGTGAATCGATCTATACTACAAATAAATCCAAATCCCGAAATAAAGGGAATAACATCAAAACTAAGTTAGGCAAAAGGGACAAGCATAAAGCGATAAAAGGGATTACAAGACTAGCATGATATAACTTGAGATAATTGGTTACAACATCACTAGCATATAGGAATTCAAATCTAGCAAGATAAGGTGATAGTCATAATAAAAGTTGAAATAAAAGAATAGGCATGCAAGAGCAAGCCAAATACAAGGATAATGGATCCAATGGCTTTGGTGGACATAATATCGAATAAACTAAGCAAGTCACACCCTAGGTGTGAGATCCAACAACTGCAAATTCGGTGTACAACATGGGATTCAACTATGGGCATGAATAATCAACTATAATAGTCTTAGGTGATTAACCCCAGTAGTCATAGTCATGGTCATAGGCAGAAATCTCATAATTATGAACCATAAGCGATTAATCACAATAGTCATGGATAATTATCCAAAATAGTTCTAGGCAAATAGTCATAGGCAATTAACTGTAATAGTTTCAAAGTCATGGTCATAGATAATAACCTTATGTTCATAATCATAGGTAATAATTCTCATAGTCAAGAGTCATAGGTGATTAGCCACCATTGTCCTTGTCATAGTCATAGGAAATAGTCTTATGTTCTCAGTCATAGGCACAGGCATAGTCTTATATTCACAGTCATAGTCCTTGGCCATTAACAATAGTTTCAACGTCATAGGCATGTTAAGGTTATAGACGTGAGAGAGTTTGGTTTACAACATGAATAGGCCCAAAGCAATATTCACGAAAGTCAAGATCCAAGATGAACAAGAATAGATATGAATCAATTACCATACGTAGATCCAATTCCAATTTACAACATGGATATTAAGTTTACAGCTTTGATCTAAAAGTAACTTAAACTTACAGATCGTGGTCTAAGAAATTTAGATGCAGAAGTCAAGTCTAGAAATTTGCCGTTGAATCGTTGAATCTTGCTTTGATTGTAGAAGCAAATCCCCAATTCCTAGCCGTAGTCTTCAAGAAATTATCTTCACGTTTTATTTTTAATTTAATTTAATTTAGAGAAAGGAGAAGAAGCCATGATCATCAAGAGTTTGAGCAGCACATGGTTAGAGAAGAATGGTGTAAAGAGAATGAGGCTAGGGGCTGTTTCTATAGAATTTAAATTTAATTATAGCCCTCGATGAAGCTAGAGTTAATCAAGGCCATCCATCTCAAGAAAATCCAATCAGAAAATGACAAGTCAGCCCTAATGACACATCAGAGCTCAGAAATTCAACCAGAACCCGAGCAGGCCAGCCAGGGCCTGACTAGTAGGTTTTCTGCTCGTCCTGGGCGCACCTGCAAAGTGCGCCAGGGCAATTTTGTTATGGCGCACTTCCCAAGTGCGCCAGTGCATTCTGGCCCGTTTCTGGTTTTTCTGCCTAATTTCGTTCGTCTATATCTTCCTCGTACGGTATCCGTTTTACGCAAACTCAGACTCTATATCAAGCAAAATTTCGAGACGAATGCAATGGCGTAACCCGTTTCCCTTGTTTCTTATTTTAAAAATTAATTCTGCCTTGATTTATAGTTTTAACATGTTATTCAAATTCGGGTTGTTACAAATTGAAAATGGAATTCAAATGGGTTTATAAGCAAGTAAATATTTGTATTTGGACTAATATGTTCGAACATAAAATGGGATAGGAAAAAAAGCTAATTTGAGAATTAATTATTGAATTGAGTTAAAATGACTAGATTCAGTTGGAATAAATTAGAAATGGACACATATGTGTTAAGATTATAATTTGTGTGCCCGACAAAAAGGTACACGTTTAAATTCCATATGAGATTTTATACGCCGAATCAGCAAGCCAGTTGGCTTTTTGATTTTATTTTTGAATGGAAAGGGTCTAGAGAGGAGAGTTGAGGTTTGAATTATCGACCGGTACAAAGGAGTTTACCGCGAAATTTTCTGAAAATTTAAGGAGTTAGAATATTTTTCAGATAATTGGATAATTAGAAATCTATATAGCAATATATATATAATACGATAAGGAAATGAACTTAAAAATAGAATATTATAAACAAAAAGGAAATCGAAAATCTGGAATATGAAGAGAAATATATTTATATATATCCGTTTTTAAAAATGGATAAGTGGTTTTTATGGTGTTGGTGATTTAAGATAAGTGGTCTTGTCTATTTTAAAGTTAAAGATGTTATTCAGTCAAGGTCTGAGAGGTAATTATACCCCAACTCGATTGATTTCATTATTAGCTGATAAATAGCTAGATTCTTTCTCGAAGAGAAATGTTTAAAGAAATTTAGTTGAATGCAGTATCTTGGGTTATTGTAACGATGTTTTACACAACATTCGTTTTAACCCAAGGAAGTGAAATTGTGGAAATATAATAAATAAATACTTTCTGAGTGTAGAAATAAATGGTTATGAAAGAGATAAGTAATTGGAATGTTTTCCAAATATAAATAGAATATATTTTCTAAGTATGGAGAATAAAAGAAGACGAAATATGGAAATGTTTTCCAAATAGTGTAAGAGGCCAAGAAGATGATTATCAAAAATATCATGTTAACGAATATGGATAAGGAAGTAGAGAAGTGTTTTAATTAATGAAATATCAATTAAATGGCCCAGTGATTTGTTTGATACTTTGAATGAATGTTTATTTGTTTTTCTTCGATAGTTAAATAACCGACTATCGAAGTATTTGCCTATATCTTTGTCAATATGAAGAGACTAGTTGGATTATTATCCAAGAACCACTATGTATTGGTAGTAGCATTGCGAATCAGATTTTATGAAGATAATTGAAGACAGAGTAATGTGAAAGGACTTTTTCTGTTAATGGAAATAGTGCGTTCGGTTTCGTTCAATCCCAGAACGAACGTATATGGATGAATGTCTGACAAAGTGTTTCCAATGATCGAATAGGTTGGTCTGTATAAATATATATGGTGGCGGAGGATTTATTCTCTTAGCATAATATCTAGAATATATTTGTGCAAATCAATTAGTGATTAAAGGATCTGAAAATGTGGCATTCAAAGTGATTATGCTATTAATGAATGATAAGTAATTGTAGCCTTAGGTCTCAACAACCGGGAAATGACAAAAATCGGGCAAGCAGCATGGCTATGTGGGGCCGCTTCCATTAGGGTGTATAATCACCTATATAGAGATATTCATTTCATTCTTTAATCTATTCGATGCTGTCCCATTCGGTAAACGGTTGCTGATCCCAACTGTTGGTGATATACATTCGATACACTCAAGCGAAATGAGTGGTCGGTCATGTGTGGGCCGGGTTGCAAGATGTTCTTGTTGAACACAGTGTATTCCCCTCTAGAGATACAATATCGGAAGGTGGTTCCATACCTTGTCATGTTGGAAAACCAACCTCCAATAAGCGCCATGAAGTTTTTGATTTTATATTATACATGGAGCGTGAGATGCAAGTGTTCCACTAGATTGTTATTTACTTGATTTAGACACTATTATAATATCACTGGATTTTCATATCAAAGTGTTTTGGGTTATAGTAAGGTAAAAACCGTCCATGTTTATGTGTGGGCTGGTCTTACTGTTATCCTTTCTTTCGAAAGGATTTTGAAAGCTAAACAAATGGTTGGAAGTTTACTCACACCAGTCCCATGACTGACCCAGAGTTTATTTTGTTTTTGTTTTCCCTCTCGGGTGCCCAAATTTGTACGGGCAGTCAAGTAGTTGGGATTTTTCAGTTTCACTTGGAAGAGCTGGAAGCAGGAGGCTTCACCAGTTAGCTATAGACTATCATATTTCCGCTATGTACTATGTTGTATCTGGAAACAAGTGTTTATAACTGTTACAGGAATAACTGTTGTGCTCTGATAACGGTATGTATATACAGTTACTGATTTGTATTTCAAAGGTTATGTTATTTAATATATTTTATTCGTTTCGCTTGAGATTTGTGTTCTTCGTTTTTCTTCTATTCTAAATTTTCTTTCTATTCCTCATCCTCTAACTCCTTTCTACTAATGATTCATATTTCTAAGTCATTTGGGTTGGACGTGTGGTGTTATTAGTCAACTCTGATAGTACGGATTTGCGGTCCATTACAGTTGGTATCATAGCTTAAGTTGAGCGAATACCTTGACTTTGGTGGGATGTGCTCATTAGAGATTGGGTCAGTAGTACCCTAAAATGAGTTGAATGTATATATATACTAGAGAGTATATTTGTAAATTGATATAAAATTGTTTTATATTGTGTTGGCTAGTCTATTGAGTGGTTTATGAATTCTGATCGAATAGTGGGATGCCACAAAGTCGTTAGGAATTTCTAAACACTTGAACAGATAAATTCGACATAATATTATTTTAAAGTGGGTAAATAAAATAATTTTACCCAAAATTCTATTTTGATATAGAAAAAATAATAATTTTATGGAATTATTATATTTTATGGATGTGTTGGATGTTATTATTATAATCCGATGAGATTATAAAATTGAAATGGTTAAATATAACCAAATAGAATTTGTATGCAAATGAAATATATACAAATGAGATGAATTAAAGTTGAATTCAAACCAAAATTTGGAATTTAAATCCTGGGAAGTTTGAAAATATTTTCTGAAGTATATTAAAACAACATAGCATTGTTTTGGAAGGATTTTAAATAAAAATCGTTTTGAATGGATTTTGAAAGTGATAAAGCATGAACTCACTTCAGTGGCTGGAAAATAATTCTGATGATGACTGCAGCATCATCAGCGTTCATTTTCAAGTTTCTAAGTGATGAATTACTACCTTAGAAAAGTTTTGATGGAAATTTGTTTGAAAGAAAACGAGTTGGTTTGAAAATTCAAATGTTTTGAATTAGAGACAATAATAAATATATGTATATATTTTTGCGATTTCAAAAGGATTGGAAATAGAAAACCCAAGAATTTGAATTCTAGAATTTAAAATTTGAATTCTGTAATTTAGAATTTGACTTAAGCAAGTTAAATGGATTGAAGTAAATAAATTGACTAGAAGAAATTTGAATATATTAAATGGAATGTGAGTTGGATGTAAATGTGTTGAGTGTAAATCATTCAAATTAAATGGTTGGAAACTAAAATTTTGGTGGAATTAAATTTGTTGAATTACGAATAGTTGAACTTTAAAGGGTTTTTTGAAAAGTTAATAAAGGATAGTAACATTTTTCCTACCTTAGTAATTTCGGGGACGAAATTCTTTTAAGGGGGGAAGAATATAACGATCCAGATTTTTGGTGGATTTATTTTAAATATTGTGTTGCTAATATAAATGAATTTTTTTATTGAGGTATCGATTTAATAATCAATATATGATTTATTTTGAATATATATATATATATATTTATTTATCAAATCTAGAATAATTGAACGCGAAATTAGAAACTAAATCGAAATGATTCAGATGATCAATAGAAATTGTATTTGAGTATAAATAATAATAATATATTATCAAGGAATTGATTTGTTCCTGAATTCAAATTATATTATATCGATTTATTATGGTTATTTTATATATACGTTCAAATTTAATTTCAAAATATATTTTGTTGAGCTGAGAACACCGTTATTACATTTGAATGTTGGTCTATAGGCTAAAATAGCAGTTTGTGATTTCAATTAATGGACTCCGAGATATTTGATTGTGGATAGGCTCAAACTCAAATTGATATTCATCTAAAAAGAATAAAAATATCTTTATATTCCCTCGTATTAATTTGAATGTTTAATCGAATTTAATTTTTGTTGTACTTGAGCCTACATACCTACATACTTTAGCCATGTACCTCGCACATCATTTTTTTTTTTACTTCAAGCTGAAGCAACTACCTCCGTTCACATTATAAAACCACGATCCCCTCTATCTTATTTTCTTTCTTTAGAAACGCAAATCAAAATCAAATTTTCCCACATTTTCAAATCATTTTCGTTCATATGTACATATATATATACACATAAAAAGGGGGCATTGGAAATGAAATCAAAATCCACAAAGATCCCGGGGTACTTCGATTTCGTATGGTTAATCAATGGGGTGTGTCGCGAGTTCAACATTTGGGAAGTCGCGATGATCTAGAAAGGGTTCGATAGGGTTGGCCTTGTCATGGGTTGACTTGCGATGGCACGATGGACCCTAGGATGTCAAAAATGAAGCTGGCTTGAGGTGCCTCGATGTCAGGTAACATTTGAAATGAGGTCACCAAGTGTAGAACTAGGGTGATTGGTATTTGTGGAAGAATGGGTTGGTGGCAGAAGTGACATAAAAGAGGAGGTGAATGCGTTGGTTTTCAATCGGCACAGATGGGATGTTATTTGATGATTTGCTTTTGGAAATTTGTTCTGATGTTGGTCTTTATGGTGGTGTGATTTTACTAATGATGGACTAAAGGGGATTGACATGAGTTGAAATGAGGTTGTAGATAGATCATATGAAGGAGTTGATTATTATATCGTGTTAAGGTAAATAATTTTATTGTATTTTTTTATTTGATAAAATCTGAATTTCGTTATAAGAAAAATAAAATATATAACTTATATAATTCGCATGTTTAAAATACTGTATTTTATTTATACGAGGTCCAAATTGTAACGCAAGCCGAGTTGGATTCGTAACAGGGTATGTAATTTGCTTAGGAATTTTTGAAATCAACTGGAATAGGAATGAATCGAAAATTATAAGAGGGAAAAAAATCAAGTGAGTAAATCTCACTCAATTTATTTATTTAGAATTATTTTTAGTCATTAAAAATAATTGATGGTTGTTTGGTTGCATTAAAATATTATTTGGCTGTTAGAAATATATTAGTTATGTAGGATTTGTGTTTGTGGCTATTATATATATATATATATATATATATATATATATATATATATTGGTGATTGGTTGGATTCCCGTAGTACCATTAGCGGATGCCCGCAGTATCATTAGCGGATGACCCTATACGTCCCATGCTATGATAGTGGATGACCTTCATACCACGATATCCTGCCTCGAAGCAGGATGGGTATTATAGGCAGGATGGGTATTATTTATGTTGGCTAACGTCTGTGGATGTAGGAAAACTGGTTGGAGGAATCCAATTGGATTCCTCAAAATTTATCACTTGTTTGTCCTCATACATATATTATCACATATGACATGTTAATTGAATTGGTTGGTTTGATATTTTAAATATCACCGAGGGCCAATATGTTGATTTATAAAAATATCGTGAAAATGATATTCGAGTTTTAAAAAGGAAAATTCTATTTTTTTTTTCAAATAGAATTTGAATTTAGAATAGCTAAAGATATTCACTTATTTTGAAAATAAATAAAACAAGTATTGAATTTATAAACGATGTTTATAAAATAAATAATATAAGACATTGAAGTGAATTTATAAACGGTGTTTATAAATGAAATTGATTGATTTTCACTGGATAATCAGGGAATTGAAGTGAATTTATAAACGGTGTTTATAAATAAAATGGAAAAATTATCATTTGGTTAATTTAATATTTAAATTCAAATATGAATTTAAAGTGAGGATTGAGAATTGTGTTAAGAAATGATGAAGTCTATTCTGATATTCAGAATGTAAAGTGAACTTAAAATGAATCCATATGGATTTATGATTTGAATTCGATTAGATCGAATGTATTTAATAAATATTTTCTGGAAAATATATTAGGATTATATTAAATTAAAATATGAAAATGGATTCTATATTTATATAGATAACTTGAAATAAAGAAGATATTCCAAAATGAGATTTTGGTTTTAAATAGATTTCGAATTGGAACTTGTTTAAATATATAAAACAAAAAATTTATAATTATTATTTATAAATATGATGAATTAATTATCAAGAGATAAATTTGAAATATTAAATTTAAATACGAATTTAAAAGTATAAATTGAAATCATTTCGAAAAAAAGAAATGATAGTATTTATTTCGAAATTCGGAATATAAAAGGGGTTGGGTTTCAAATAGGTATTTGAAAGGAAAGCTTGTTTTAATTTTTAAACAAGAAAATTAATTTATAAACAATGTTTATAAAAATAGGGAAATAAATTATCATTGGATAATTTAGAAGTTTAAATTCAAGAAAGAATTTAAAAAGTGAAATTGGAAAACGTGCTGAAAATAGAATAATTGATTATATTCTGGGATTTAGAATATAAACGGAATTGAGAAAATGCAAACGAGTTATAATTGGAATTCGATTATACCGAATTTTATAATTTATTTATAAAAAGGAATTGGGATTTAAAATAACAAATCGAGTATAGATAAATGTATAACCGAGTAAGGAAAAATCAGCAATTATAGATAATCAGAATTATTGAGTCGAATTGGGAAAATTGGTTTGATATATATTAAAAATATATTAGAATGGAGTTGAATTTTATTTTAAATGGAGTTTAAAAGTTTATATATAAATATAATTAAAATGAACTCGCCACAGCGCGGTAGTTCGTAAATTGGCATTTCGAACTTCAATTGAGTATATGGAACTCAATTTAAGTCAGAATTCTTTGAAATAAGAATCATCAGGACCGGTTTGATAATAGTTTTCTAATGGAAGAGAAAAATCTGGATTTCGTCAGATAGATTTTGAGTTATGTCAAAAATCAAATTTTCAGAAAAGTAGTGCCAAATCGTTTAAAAACCATAATGGTTTATATAAATGAATATAAGGATTTTAAGTAAATAAAAATCCGAATTTCCATTAGAAAAATCCGGATTTGAGTTGTAAAATAAATATGAACTCAAGTTGTGTAAATAAAATGATTTTTGAATCATAATATTAGATTTTAAATTATTGAATAGAATTAACTAATTAGAAGAAAAATTAGTTAATGAACTTTTGGGTTGAATTGGAAAATGGATTGGTGAATGGGGTTTGTAATTCATATTCGAAATCGAATATGGAAATTGAATTGAAAATGAAATTCAAATGGGTTTATAAGCAAGTAAATATTTGTATTTGAAATGATATGTTCGAACAAAAAATGGAATAGGCAAAAAAGCTAAATTGAGAATTAATTATTGAATTGAATTAAAATGACCAGATTAAGTTGGAATAAATTAGAAATGGACACATATGTGTTAAGCAGGTTTGGAATGAAGTGTATGAAGATTATAATTTGTGTGCCCAACAAACAGGTATACGTTTAAATTCCATATGAGATTTTATGCGCCGAATCGGCAAGCCACTTGGCTTTTTGATTTTCTTTTTGAATGGAAAGGGCCTAGAGAGGCGAGTTGAGGTTTGAACTATCGACCGGTACAAAGGAGGTTATGGTGAAATTTTCCGAAAATTTAAGGAGTTAGAATAGTTTTAAGATAATTGGATAATTAGAAATCTATATATCAATATATTTACAATCCGATAAGGAAATGAACTTAAAAATAGAATATTATAAACAAAAAGGAAATCGAAAATCTGGAATAGAAAGAGAAATATATATATATATATCCATTATTAAAAATGGATAAGTGGTTTTTATGGTGTTGGTGATTTGAGATAAGTGGTCTTGTCTGTTTTGAAGTTAAAGATGTTATTCAGTCAAGGTCTGAGAGGTAATTATACCCCAACTCGATTGATTTCATCATTAGCTGATAAATAGCAAGATTCTGTCTCGAAGAGAAATGTTTAAAGAAATTTAGTTAAATGCAGTATCTTGGGTTCTTGTAACGATGTTTTACACAACATTCGTTTTAACACAAGGAAGTGAAATTGTGGAAATGTAATAAATAAATACTTCCTGAGTGTAGAAATAAATCGTCATGAAAGAGATAAGTAATTGGAATGTTTTCCAAATATAAATAGAATATATTTTCTAAGTATGGAGAATAAAAGAAGACGATATATGGAAATGTTTTCCAAATAGTGTAAGAGGCCAAGAAGATGATTATCAAAAATATCATGTTAACAAATATAGATAAAGAAGTGGAGAAGTGTTTTAATTAATGAAATATCAATTAAATGGCCCAGTGATTTGTTTGATGCTTTGAATGAATGTTTATTTGTTTTTCTTTGATAGTTAAATAACCGACTATCGAAGTATTTGCCTATATCGTTGTCAATATGAAGAGACTGGTTGGATTATTATCCGAGAACCACTCTGTATTGGCAGTAGTGTTGCAAATCAGATTATATGATGATAATCGAAGACGGAGTAAAGTGCCAGGACTTTTTCTATTAATGGAAATAGTGCGTTCGGTTTCGTTCAATCCCGGAACGAACATATATGGACGAATGTCTGATAAAATATTTCCAATAATCGAATAGGTTGGTCTGTATAAATATATATGGTGACGGAGGATTTATTCTCTTAGCATAATATCCAGAATATATTTGCGCAAATCAATTAGTGATTAAAGGATCTAAAAATGTGGCATTCAAAGTGATTATGCTATCAATGAATGATAAGTAATTGTAGCCTTAGGCCTCAACAACTGGGAAATGACAATAATCGGGCAGGCAGCATGGCTATGTGGGTTGCTCCCACTAGGGTGTATAATCACCTATATAGAGATATTCATTTCATTCTTTAATCTATTCGATGCTGTCGCATTCGGGAAACGGTTGCTAATCCCAACTGTTGGTGATATACATTCGATACGCTCAAGCGAAATGAGTGGTCGGTCATGTGTGGGCCAGGGTGCAAGAAGTTTTTTTTGAACATAGTGTATTCCCCTCTAGAGATACACTATCGGAATGTGGTTCCATAAATTGTCATGTTGGAAATCTAACCTCCAATAAGCGCCATAAAGTTCTTGATTTTATATTATATATGGAGCGTGAGATGCAAGTGTTCCACTAGATTGTTATTCACTTGATTTAGACACTATTATAATATCAATGGATTTTCGTATCAAAGTGTTTTGGGTTATAGTAAGGTAAAAACCGTCCATGTTTATGTGTGGGTTGGTCTTACTATTATCCTTTCTTTCGACAGGATTTTGAAAGTTAAACAAATGGTTGGAAGTTTACTCACACCAGTCCCATGACTGACGCAAAGTTTATTTTGTTTTTGTTTTCCCTAAACTCTTGGGTGCCCAAATTTGTACGGGCAGTCAAGTAGTCGGGATATTTCAGATTCACTTGGAAGAGCTGGAAGCAGGAGGCTTCACCAGTTAGCTATAGACTATCATATTTCCGCTATGTACTATGTTGTATCTGGAAACGGGTGTTTATAACTGTTACAAGAAAAACTGTTGTGCTCTGATAACAATATGTATATATAGTTACTGATTTGTATTTCAAAGGCTATGTTATTTAATATATTTTATTAGTTTCGCTGTGAGATTTGTGTTCTTTGTTTTTCTTCTATCCTAACTTTTCTTTTTTCTATTCCTCATCCTCTAACTTCTTTCTATTAATGATTTGTATTTCTGTGTCATTTGGGTTGGACTTGTGGTGTTATTAGTCAACTCAGATAGTACGGATTTGCAGGCCATTACAGTTGGTATCAGAGCTTAGGTTGAGCGAATACCTAGGCTTTGGTGGGATGTGCTCATTAGAGATTGGGTCAGTAGTACCCTAAAATGAGTTGAGTGTATATATATACGAGAGAGTGTATTTGTAAATTGATATAAAAATTGTTTTATATTGTGTTGGCTAGTCTGTTGAGTGGTTTATGAATTCTGATCGAATAGTGGGATGCCACAAAGTCGATAGGAATTTCTAAAAACTTGAACAAATAAATTCGACATAATATTGTTCTAAAGTGGGTAAATAAAATAGTTCTACCCAAAATTCTATTTTGATATAGAAAAAATAATAATTTTCCGGAATTATTATATTATATGGATGTGTTGGATGTTATTATTATAATCCGATGAGATTATAAAATTGAAATGGTTAAATATAACCAAATAGAATTTGTATGCAAATGAAATATATACAAATGAGATGAATTAAAGTTGAATTCAAACCAAAATTTGGAATTTAAATCATGGGAAGTTTGAAAATATTTTATGAAGTATATTAAAACAATATAGCTTTGTTTTGGAAGTATTTTAGATAAAAATCATTTAGAATTAATTTTGAAAGTGATAAAGCAATGAAATCACTTCAGTGGCTGGAAAGTAATTCTAATGATGACTACAGCATCATCAGTGTTCATTTTCGAGTTTCTAAGTGATGAATTGCTACCTTAGAAAAGTTTTGATGGAAATTTGTTTGAAAGAAAACGGGTTGGTTTGAAAATTTCAAATGTTTTGAATTAGAGATAATAATAAATATATGTATATATTTTTGTGATTTCAAAAGGGTTGGAAATAGAAAACCCAGGAATTTGAATTCTGTAATTTAGAATTTGACTTAAGCAAGTTAAATGGATTGAAGTAAATAAATTGACTAGAAGAAATTTGAATAGATTAAATGGAATATGAGTTGGATGTAAATGTGTTGAGTATAAATCATTCGAATTAAATGGTTAGAAACTAAAATTTTTGGTGGAATTAAATTTGTTGAATTACGAATAGTTGAATTTCAAAGGGTTTTTGAAAAGTTAATAAAGGATAGTAACATTTTTCCAACCTCAGTAATTTCGGGGACGAAATTCTTTTAAGGGGGGAAGAATGTAACGACCCAGATTTTTGGTGGATTTATTTTAAATATTGTGTTGCTAATATAAATGGATTTTTTTTATTGAGGTATCAATTTAATAATCGATATATGATTTATTTTGAATATATATATTTATCACTTCTAAAATAATTGAATGCGAAATTAGAAACTGAATCGAAATGATTCAGATGATCAAAAGAAATTGTATTTTAGTATAAATAATAATAATAATATATTATCGAGGAATTGATTTGTTTCCGAATTCAAATTATATTATATCGATTTATTATGGTTATTTTATATATACGTTCAAATTTAATTTCAAAATATATTCTGTTGAGCTGAGAACACCGATATTACATTTGAATGTTGGTCTATAGGCTAGAATAGCGGTTTGTGATTTCAATTAATGGACTTCGAGATATTTGATTATTGTGGATACGCTCAAAATCAAATCGACAACCATCTAAAAAGAATAAAAATTTCTTTATATTGCATTTCATTAATTTGAATGACTAATCGAATTTAATTTTTGATGTACTTGAGCCTACCTACCTACATATTTAGCCATCTACCTTGCACATCATTTTTTTTTACTTCAAGCTGAAGCAACTACCTCCGTTCACATTATAAAACCACGATCCCCTCTCTCTTATTTTCTTTCTTCAGAAACGCAAATCAAAATCAAATTTTCCCCCATTTTCAAATCATTTTTGTTCGTATGTACATATATGTATATAAAAAGGGGGCATTCGAAATGAAATAAAAATCCATAAAGATCCCGGGGTACTTCGATTTCGTATGGTTAATCGATGGGGTGTGTCGCGAGTTCAACATTTGGGAAGTCGCGATGATCTAGAAAGGGTTCGATAGGGTTGGCCTTGTCATGGGTTGACTTGCGATGGCGCGATGGACCCCGGGATGTCAAAAATGAAGCTGGCTTGAGGTGCCTCGATGTCAAGTAACATTTGAAATGAGGTCGCCAAGTGTAGAATTAGGGTGACTGGCGATTGTGGAAGAATGGGTTGGTGGCAGAAGTGACGTAAAAGAGGAAGTTAATGTGTTGGTTTTTGATCGGCACAGGTGGGATGTTATTTGGTGATTTGCTGTTGGAAATTTGTTCTGATGTTGGTCTTAATGGTGGTGTGATTTTACTAATGATGGACTAAAGGGGATTGACATGAGTTGAAATGAGGTTGTAGATCTGGGATATGGAGGAGTTGATTATTACATCGTATTAAGGTAAATAATTTTACTGTATTTTTTATTTGATAAAATCTGAATTTTCGTTATAAGAAAAATAAAATATATAACTTACATAATTCGCATGTTTAAAATACTGTATTTTATTTATACGAGGTCCAAATTGTAACGCAAGCCGAGTTGGACTCGTAACGGGGTAGAATCAACTGGAATCAGAATGAATCGAAAATTATAAGAGGGAAAAAATCAAGTTAGTAAATCTTACTCAATTTATTTATTTAGAATTATTTTTAGTCATTAAAAATAATTGATGGTTGTTTGGTTGCATTAAAATATTATTTGGCTTTTAAAAATATATTAGTTATGTAGGATTTGTGTTTGTGGCTATTATATATATATTGGTGATTGGTTGGATTCCCGCAGTACCACTAGCGGATGCTCGCAGTATCATTAGCGGATGACCCTATACGCCCCACGCTATGATAGTGGATGACCTTCATACCGCGATATCCTGCCTCGAAGCAGGATTGGTATTATTTATGTTGGCTAACGTCTGTGGATGCAGGAAAACAGGTTGGAGGAATCCGATTGGATTCCTCAAAATTTATCACTTGTTTGTTCTCATGTATATATTATCACATATGACGTGCTGATTGAATTGGTTGGTTTGATTGTTTAAATATCACTGAGGGCCAAAATGTTGATTTATAAAAATATCGTGAAAATGATATTCGAGTTTTAAAAAGGAAAATTCAATTTTTTTTTCAAATAGAATTTGAATTTACAATGGATAAAGATATTTACTTGTTTTGAAAATAAATAAAACAAGTATTGAATTTATAAACGATGTTTATAAATTAAACAATACAAGAAATTGAAGTGAATTTATAAACGGTGTTTATAAATGAAATAGATTGATTTTCATTGGATAATCAGGGAATTGAAGTGAATTTATTAATGGTGTTTATAAATGAAATGGAAAAAAATATCATTTGGATAATTTAATATTTAAGTTCAAATGTGAATTTAAAGTGAGGATTGAGAATCGTGTTATGAAACGATGAAGTCTATTCTGATATTCAGAATGTAAAGTGAACTTAAAATGAATCCGTTTGGATTTATGATTTGAATTCGATTAGATCGAATGTATTTAAATAAATATTTTCAAAAAAATATATTAGGATTATGTTAAATTAAAATATGAAAATAGATTCTATATTTATATAGATAAGTTGAAATAAAGAAAATATTCCAAAATGAGATTTTGGTTTTAAATAGATTTCGAATTGGAACTTGTTTAAATATATAAAACAAGAAAATTTATAAATATGATGAATTAATTATCAAGAAATAAATTTGAAATATTAAATTCAAATACGAATTTAAAAGTAGAAATTGAAATCATTTCTGGAGAAAAGGAAATGATAGTTTTTATTCTGAAATTCGAAATATAAAAGGGGTTGGGTTTCAAATAGGTATTTAAAAGGAATGCTTGTTTTAATTTTTAAACAAGAAAATTAATTTATAAACAATGTTTATAAAAATAGGGAAATAAATTATCATTGGATAATTTAGAAGTTTAAATTCAAGAAAGAATTTAAAAAGTGAAATTGGAAAACGTGTTGAAAATAGAATAATTGAATATATTCCGGGATTTAGAATATAAACTGAATTGAGAAAATCCAAACGAGTTACAATTGGAATTCGATTATACCGAATTTTATAATTTATTTATAAAAAGGAATTGGGATTTAAAATAACAAATCGAGTATAAATAAATGTATAACCGAGTAAGGAAAAATCAACGATTATAGATAATCAGAATTATTGAGTTGAAATGGGAAAATTGGTTTGATATATATTAAAAATATATTAGAATGGAGTTGAATTTTATTTTAAACGGAGTTTAAAAGTTTATATAGACAAATATAATTAAAATGAACTCGCCGCAGCGCGGTAGTTCGTAAATTGGCGTTTCGAACTTCAATTGAGTAAATGAACTCAATTTAAATTGGAATTCTTTAAAACAAGAATCGTCGTGACCAGTTTGATAATAGTTTTCTAATATATTTTTGTTACAACAATAGCCCTTTCTATGAGCCATAGGACATATTACCAGTACTAGTGAAAAATTGTACAAGCTAAGATGTAGCAAAATTCGATTAAGTACTAAAATACAGGTTGATATTGTCAGATATGAAATGAAAGCTACATCATTCAGTACATTTATATAGTACTCAGTCATGCTTGGCTTTGTGCTTGCATAAACTGACATATATTGAACATCATCACAGAGTAAAGTGCATTTTTCTGTTTTGGCCCTGTTTTTTTTTATTCCACAAATAGCCTCATTTTGCGAAAAATTGCAAATATAGCTCACTTTTGGCCAGCTCAGCGCTGAGGTGGTCAGAGTTGGCCAAAATACATTGGCGCAATGTAGGATTGCGCAGGTACACGTGTACACTGGCGCAATCCTAAAGTGCGCCTGTCTACTAAAAAAAAAATTGCTATCTTCTGAGGTGCAATCAGGAATTGCGCCCCAAAAATGAAGAAGCTGTGTTTGAGACACTGTATATTTTCTCCTCCTATTAGCTTTGTTAAGTTCATACTGTCTCAGGCATGCGGAAGTTCTTACTGTCTGCACATACACTTTATGGGTGCTTCTCTATTTCACATGCTTGAACCCTTCCACCTAAATCTTTAGGTTCTCAAACTTTGCTCCGTCTGTTGATAAATGCAGCAACTTCCAAGGTTTGGTTTTGGGGCCAAGGAATCCATTGATAAATGCAGCAGCTGCCATGGAACTAGAGCCATTGATAAATGCTCAGCACAAAATACACCGGCATCACTAGAGTCATCGTCTACCAAGACCCTTCGGAATCTTCCCACGCAGAAGTAAAGAACTTCTGCATGCAACTTCTAAAGTGGAGCTTGAACGTCTGGCTTCACGAGTTCCTTTCCAAAAGCAGATCCGGAGCAGACACCATGACCTCTTAAGATATCCATGAAAATGGCCTCATCATGCTTGATACATGGCTTTCTTTGCAACTCCTCCCTACCGTAAAAATCGGCGCCATACCTCAACCTTTAGAAGAACTCTTCAATAGATAACTTCTAAGCTATTCGTACATGAAAAACAGTAAAAGTAAGAGCACGACCATCTTGCATTGCCTCTCTCATCTTCATTTATGTTTGAGCATCCCTCATATTCCAATCTCCACCATACAGGCACCAAGCCTGTATGGATGCATACAACATTCTTGCATTACCTCTCTCATCTTTATCTCTCTTATTTGATTCAACATTCTTGCACATGCCTCGTATACATCAGTATTTGCAAATATAAAAAATGAATTCCTCTTTATGCATGCCGATGTACATGCTCTTTTTCTGCCTCATATTCCAATCTACAAGCCTGTATGCATGCAGGCAACCTATGTTGCAATTTGCGGAGCACCTCGACTCGGAGCATCGGCTCGGTCCGGAACATCAGCTCGGCACGGAGCGCCTCGACGTGGAGCATCGGCTCGGCACGGAGCGCCTCGGAGCAGAGCATCGGCTCGGCACGGAGCGCCTCGGAGTGGAGCATCGGCTCAGCACGGAGCGCCTCGGAGCGGAGCATCGGCTCGGCACAGAGCGCCTCGACGTGGAGCCTCGGCTCGGCACGGAGCGCCTCGGAGCGGAGGATCGACTCGGCACGGAGCGCCTCGACGTGGAGCATCGGCTCGGCATGGAGCGCCTCGGAGCGGAGCGCCGATGGCTGCGGATTCATGCTATGATGATACTATGATGGGTTTTTAACCTTTTTTGGCATGCTTTGAGAAACAAATTCTTGTTTCTTGATACGAAAAGAGAATGGTTTACCTTGAAATGAAAAGGGAGACTTTTGGTGATGGTTAAATCTGATGTAGTTTGCTTGTGAGTTCTATTTGCAAACGGTAGTTGCCTAGACAATGAACACTGAAGATGATGAAGGTGAGCTGAAATCATTTAGCGTGAAGAATTGTCCCTATTGGAATTTCTGTTGGAGCGGAATACGTAATATTATTGTGGTTGGCGATGTTTTTTCGAAAAGGAGAAAGAGGTGGCGGCGAAGTGGGAGTTGCTTGCTTATGTTTGGAGAGTTGGGGGGTTAAAATGGGTTGAAAAATGAACCGAGCGTAGGAGGAAAAATAAAGAATTAAAGAGAAAAAGGAAGAAATATGAGAGATAAAGTATGCAAATTTTTGGGGCGCAATTTCGGATTGCGCCCCAGAAGATAGCAATATATATATATATATATATATATATATATATATATATTACTTTTTAGCTAAACTGGCACAATCGCGCCAGTATACACCTGTATCGGCGCAATTTCAGATTGCGCCAGTGTATTTTGGCTAATGCTGGCCAGTTCATTGCTGAGCTGGCCGAAACAGAAAAATGCTTTCACCTTCATCATCTTCATGCATGTAATAAGTACCGGTAAAAGACGAAACTTGATGGAAGACTGAACTATATCAAGAGTAGAATAACTAATTTATGCTTTGCACATCAAATCAGTCTTTGTGATGTTGCAACAAAAAAGTACTTGTATCAGTAAACACATAAATTATTTCCTATTTTTATACATATCATACGAGATACAACTTAATCTGCTCTTTTTTGAGAAAAAAAGAAAATCAGAAATAGAGGAAAAAATGGATTCTTTTGTTTATAAATAAAAATGGTTGTTATTTAAGTATAGTTAAATAGCTATAATTATTCATCATAAATTCCTTTTATAGCTTAAGTCTCTAAACTTTCCAACAAGCCCTTTGGAATCAAGATTACTGTATATGACTTCTAATGGTAATTTCAAGGGTTACATCCTTTTATCTGAAGGCTTAAACTGATCAATCCATCACTAATTAATCAACAGGGAACAACATATATTCCACTTAAAGAAATTTCAGGGTAGGGAAAAAAGAAAGAAACGTCAACAAGATGCAACCCAATCTATCATGGTTTAATTCCTATACATCTTTCAACAAAAATACTGCCATGTATATTTAATCAAGAACTCGTTCCAGAACACCATTTTTCATCTTAAATGTCAAGTAGCCAAACTTGACGATCTTTTCACCTTCGTTTTCCTCCATCTGTGATTCCATCAATGCTGCTTCTTCCTCTTGTACTTGTGAATTCTTCTGGGTCTCCTCCTATTGTATTTTCTTCAAAGCTTCTTCTTCCTCCTCCTCTTGTAATTTATTACGAGTATCCTCTTCTTGTAAGTTCTTCAGTGCTGATTCTTTTGTTAGGCTCTTCGTCTTTTTGTAGTTTTTCCTGGGTCTCCTCCACTAATTGCAATTTATTCGATGCTTCTTCCTCTTCTAATTTCTGCAGTGCTTCCTCTTCTTGTATTTTCTTCAACGCTTCATCCCCTTGGGATTTCTCGTGGGTTTCTGTTTCTTGTAATTTCTTGTTGATTCCCGCTTCCTGTGTATTCTTCTGAACTTCCTCTTCGTCTTGTATAATCTCCTGGCCCATCTCCTCTTTTTGCCTTCTTTTCTGTGACACTGAACATTGTTCTTGAAATCCCTTCACTATATCATCTTCTTGTGGCTTCTCCAAGACTTCTTGTCCTCCTTCTTCTTTTGGTGAACTTTTCAGGTTTAATTCTTCTAACAGTTGCTCTTCCTTGTGTTTTATACCTTGAATTAGCTTAGCGTTCTCTTTGCATACTAGGTCTCTATAGGTGTTTTCAAATGTCTCAAGAATCATCTCAGCATAAGTTTTTAAACTCTGATCATCATCGAACGCGGCCAGGAAATTATACAAACAAGCCAAAACTCCAGAAAATCCATGGAACATTCCATGAAATGCAAATGCATCAAACCAAGTAAGAAATTCCCTCGCGAATGCCTCCTTGATCAGCAACTCAATCTTGTCTATGTTTTTACCGCACTGCTTCTTCCACATCGGAACCTTCTTATAACCACCTGCAGCGTTGCTGGTTGAAGGAGGTGTCTGAACGACATTAGACAACATCACTCTGACTTGTTTGTTAACGTCACAAGCTTCCTTGCAACAGTTTGCAATATGTTCGGCCTCTGAAGATTGATTCATGGCATTGAATGTATCAACCATGGTATTGAGGGCCTCAAATGCAGTGTTTATTACTCGGGAGAAGAAAATTAGGGTTTGTAGGGTTTTGCAAGAATGCACTTCTTCCCTCAATTGTTTGGCTTCATTTAGTAGGAATTCTATGCCTTCGGCAACAGGCTTGCTAGTAGCAGGACGTGATGAACTAGAACTGGAGGCTTCGTTATGATCTTGACTCATAACTTGTGAAGAATTAGTGTGGAGTTGCTTTCTTTTTCTTGAGACTGAAGCTTAGGATGAAAGAAATAGACGTTTAACAAGAAATGATTCATAAATTTACAGAGTGTCTGTTCCTTTATGTAAGAATCACTTAACTATACGCATAGTTTTCATAACCGTGCCGCGATCCGAACCGTGACGACTGAAGGTTCAAGGTTATGATGGTTCAACCGGTCGAACCGTTAGAACCGTGCAATTTATTTTCTGAAAATTTACATATTTAAATATAAAATATATACAAAATTATTCAGATGAAAACAGTCCCTGCTTCCATGAAATGAATATCCTGTTGAATAAATGTCCCACATCGCCTAATTTACCCAACAATACCTTTGCTTACAGATATAAAATAATCTCTGCTACAGTGGGAAGTCCTGCAAGTTCCGCATGTGGGCTGACATCAGCAAGGACCGCATTTCTTATATTAAAACTTGATTAGGTTCCAAAATATTTTAGTAAACCGGGCCGTTTTTGGCGGTCTGACCTCTTTTTCCACGGTTGGGCCTGGGTTTAATCCCATTAACGGTTAAAACTGTTTCCGGGCCATTGTGGATTATGGCCCGCGGTTAACCGTGGTCCAACCGAAGGCCCGGTTCGGTTATTAAAACATGGACTATACGTGTAGATATTACCTTTTGGGCCATTACCAGTATTACAATAAAAGGATTGGTACGGCCCAAAACAGTCAATAAATACAAATTTCCTTTTAAAACTAAATGCATGCGATATGAAAGGATTTAGGCATGCTAGATTTCTCTGTAAAATAAAAATTGGAAAATTGAAATTTTCTGGTCTCATATCCCAGTTGACTGACAGTTTCTGGATATTATGGCAGACCATAGACTGCTTTTCAAACATTTGAATTATTTGTACAAATTCCGAATTATGATTCTAGAATGAAAAAAAAATGAAAAATGAAAATAAAAGAATAATATGTATGGTGAATGCATTTATTAGAATTTTATAAATCATTGATTAACTGCGGGGAATCGGATAACTATAGTTTAGTCAGCAACTCATCAGATGCTTCTTAATATCACAAAAACAAAACAAGCTAATTTTTGTAGGTTTCATAACGGGTCTGGTTTTACATAACTAATGCATTTTTAGACTGTGCAAGCTATCTTTTTTTTTAAGAAATATGCTTGTGCGTTGCATAAATGCTCAAATATATATATATATATATATAAAAATAAAAATGCAGTTTTAAAATGCGCAACACAGTAGTTCCACTGACTACCAGCCATTAGCGGTCATTGGTAAGCCGTTGAAAACCCATTGCTACATAGTTTAACGGCTATCAATGCTTTCTAACGGGTTTTTTTTACAACAACCTCCAACGTCTATTGTGGACACATGTAAGAAATTGTTGATCAAATAGCCGTTGGAAACCATCACAAATCATTGGAATTTTTCGTTGGAACCACTGGAAATTTGGTTATTTTTTTTTCTTTTCTAAATTTTAGATTGTTTACTTCCAACCACCCACAATCTCAAATATATCATAACTGCTCCATTACGCGTATATATATAACAATAACACTCACATATATATCCAAACATAATATCAAACCAAAATCACACACATACAATCCAATATACACAACATAAAGCAATATCCATAACATCCAACAAAATATAACCAATCAACATAAAGCATCATCCAAACCAACATCCAAAGCAACATTAAATACAATGTATCAATCAAATCCTCATTCATTCATAGTGTATATGCACATAACAACAAAACGTAATAAATCATACATCAAATCACTGTCCTTCGAAACCACCAGATGAAGGAACTGTTTTTACTGGATCACGAACTCCGCCCAACGCTGGTTAGCTGCTCGGCGGAGGTCACGCTCCTTAAGTGCAGCGATCTGGGCTCGTAGCTGAGCAATCTCCTATTTATCTTGAGCTCTTGTAGTGGCCCGCAAATCCATACTACCTGAGCTGGCTAATACAACACACGTCCAACTCAATTAATACAGAAATACGAGTCATTAGGGTTAAAGAAATAGAAATGGACAGAAGAAGAATAGAAATAACAACACAGAATCTCACAGCGGAACGAATAAAATATAATATCAAAAATTATAACTTTGTAATACAATTCTGCTTTGTATATACATACCATATCAGAGTACAACATAACATTTGATACAGCGGAAATAACTCTAAATAACTAACAGTGAAGCCTCCTGCTTCAAGCTCCTCCAAGTGTATCAGTAAAGCCCGAAACACTTGACTGCCATACAAATTTGGGCACCCAAGAGTTTAGGAAAAAAATAAACAAAATAAACTATGGGTCTGTTATGGGACTGGTGTGAGTAAACTCCAACCATATTGTTTAACTTTGAAAAAAAAAACTTTTGAAAGAAAAGGATAATAGTAAGACCGGGCCACACATAAACATGGACGGTTTTTACCATACTATAACTCAAAACATTTTTGATATCAAAATCCAGTGATATTATAATAATGTCCAATCAAATAAATAACCAAATAGTAGAGCGCTTGCATCTCACGCTCTACATATATAGTATAAAATCAAAAACCGCAGGGCGCTTATTGGAGATTGGATTCCTATTATGACAAGGTATGGGACCACCTGCTGATAGTGTATCTCTAGAGGGGAATACACTGGGTTCAACAAGAACGTCTTGCAACCCGGCCCACACATGACCGACCACTCATTCTGCTTGAGTGTATCGAATGTATATCACCAACGGTTGGGCTCAAACCACCGTTTCCCGAAAAGGGACAGCATCGAAATAGATTAAAGAAGTAAAAGGAATTTCTCTAGATTGGTGATTATACACCTTAATGGGAGCGACCCACATAGCCATGTTGCCTGCCCGGATTTTGTCATTTCCCGGTTGTAAAGCTTGAGGCTGCGTCTATCTTTTAGAACATCTGGCCATCATACACTTTGAATGCCACATCGTCAAACCCGTCAAATCACTAGTTGATCTTCCCAAAAATATTACGGGTATAAAAGCTAAGAGAAACGAATTTCTCCGCCACCAGACGTAATACCTTGAAAAGATCGTCTTATGTGACCGGTAGGAATACTCTGTCAGACATTCGTCCATACAAGTTGTCCTGGGACTGGACAAACATAACAGCTCTTGAATTTTACTCCGTCTTCGATTATCTTCAACAATATCTAATTCGCAACGCCTATGCATATACGGAGTGGTTTTCGGATATTAAATCCAACCGGTCTCTCCGTATTGACAAAGATGGTCAAAAATCTTTGATAGTCAATGATTTAACTATCAAAGGAAAAAAATAAACATCCATCAAACAATTTCACAATCACTGGCCCTTTCTAATATTTTATATTAAATTCATTTCTTAGCAAATTCTATATATATATATATATGTGTGTGTGTGCCATAATATCGATTTCTATTATCAAAATTTCTTAAAAATATTCTAACTCCTTAAATTTCAGGAAAATTTCGCTAGCACCTCCTTTGTACCGGTCAATAGTTCAAACCCCAACTCGCCTCTCTAGGCCCTTTCAACTCAAAAAGAAAATCAAAAAGCCAAGCGTCTTGCCGATTCGGCGCATAAAACCTCATATGAAAATTAAATATGTACCTTTTTGTCGGGCACTTAAATTATAACCTTCATACTCTCTTCATGTTCTTCATCCCATACCTGTCTAATATACGTACACCTGCACTCCCATTTATTTCAAAACCATACGACTATTTTGATTTCACCACATTCAATCTCACTAGTTAATTCTCTAAGTAATTCAGTCGCTCCAGTCACTTATAGTTTGAATCAATTCATTTATAGTTTGAATCAACCGTGTTTAATATATATAAGTTCATTCCCAATTTGTTTCGAAACAATTCCACACTTTTCACTTTAATCACTTTCCATTCGCTAATTAGTTAATTAGCTTCTTTACTTGGACCATTTTAAGTTTGAACCTATCACGTTCAAATTTACTTTTAACTCTCTTATGAATCTGTTAAATTCCCATTTTAGTTCGAGTTTCACATTCATTTTCGAATTTAAATTTACAAACTTGATTTGCTTAACTAAAGTTAAGTTCAACCGCAAAATTTCTTTAATTAACCATTTCTAATTAGTCAATTCCATTTAATAATTTAAAACCTGGTTTTGTTTCAAAATCCAATTCACTTGCTCTACTTGCGTACATATTTATTTTATAACCCAAGTCCAAATTTTACTAATGGAAATTCGGATTTTTATTCACTAAAATCCTTTTGTTTAATTAAATAAACACTTACGGTTTTAAAACGATTTTGGCGCTATTCTTCTAAAATTTTGATTTTTATATAACGCAAAATCTATAAGACGAAATTCAGGTTTTTCTCGTCCATTAGAAAACTATCATTCAGTAGGTCCAGGCATTTCTTATTTCATCGAATTCCGACTTATATAGAGTTCTATATGCTCAACTGAATTCCGACTTATCGAATTCCGACTTATATAAAAATCAAATTTTCAGAAAAGCAGCACCAAAATCGCTTAAAAACCATAATGGTTTATATAAATGAATATAAGGATTTTAAGTAAATAAAAATCCGAATTTCCATTATAAAAATCCGGATTCGAGTTGTAAAATAAATATGAACTCAAGTTGTGTAAATAAAATTATTTTTGAAACATAAAATCAGATTTTAAATTATTGAATAGAAATAACTAATTAGAAGAAAATTTAGTTAATGAACCTTTGGGTTGAATTGGACAATGGATAAGTGAATGGGGTTTGTAATTCATATTCGAAATCGAATATGGAAATTGAATTGTGTAACACCCCACCTCCGCTAGGGTTACTCACAAAGGGAATGCACTAGTTTTGGAGGAGCGTTATCGAGGTAAACAAACACAGAAATATTACAAGACAGAACATAGCTAATACAGCGGAAGAATCAAAAGAAAATCTTCATTACTTTCAAGAAGAGTCAAAACCTTTTACATCAAATAGCCAAGGTCATTATTTTCCATTACAACAAATTCTGTCTTGCATAAATAAAGAAGCATAAACTTAAAACATCAAAAGTAGCTTAATTCCCCAAAGGTAGCAGAAAATGCAGCCACAGCATAGCCCAAGATCAAACCGTACATGAGCTAAATCAAAAGCAAGCGAAATCCAAGCTAAGTGCTACAGTTTCCTCCCTGAGAACCTGGGGGGAAACGGAAGAAAAAGAGGCAAAAGAAAACTGGTCAGTCATAAAGACTGGTAAGTACAAGTGACTTTCAGCATAAAAACAAATAAACGTAACATAACATGTATAAACTGAAAGTAAACATACGGATGATAGCAAGATGGGCAAGATAGACTAAGATAACATGATAAATCAAGTATAGCATCACGTATTCAAGGTTCGCTGCATCAACTGTACTTGGATCCCAAACCCAGGTCTTATATTAATCATGAAATGATCCCTTGGCCCAATATCACGAATGACCCATTACTGGGTCCAACGGAACGATCCACTACTCGATCGGCTCCCTATAAGTTCTAGCTCGTCATGTGTCTCTGTGTCATACGGCCCTATCGCGAATGTAGTCACCTGTGCTAGGTCCACCATAGGGTGTATCAAGCCCTATGGTGCCAACCACCGACATGAATCAAGAATGCACAGATAAACCTATTGATGCCCAATGCCTGCTTTTTCAACTCCGGACCACGTGCATGACCATAGCCCGCCTGAACCTACACTGGCGCACCAACATAGCCGTCGTTTTGGTCGCTTACAATCAGCCCAGTAATCATGCCCCACCCTGCCTAGTCCGAGGGTACCATGATACATCTAGTGGGTTACTGCTGAAACGGACCGCGTAACTAGGGTTTCCGTCCAATAGGTTAAGTGTTGTCATTTAAATTCGTGACTTAACCCCTATCAGTCTAGCATGTCAAGTTGGTTAAGTGTTGTCATTCAAGTTCGTGACTTAACCCACCTACGAATCATGCAAGTTGGTTAAGTGTTGTCCTACATGTTCATGACTTAACCCTATCATGTGGCATTAATTCATTAATGCACCCCAACCTCTCACATCAGATCTGTTGTTGTGGTCACTGGATAAGCCGGGCGGTTCCGGGCAGAATTACACTACAACTCAGTCTGACCTCGGGTTTTCAAGTGCGACATGACCAACTACCCACATTAGATCCTATTGTTTGCAGTAACTAGATTTTCCGGGCGGTTCTGGGCAGAGTTACACTGCAAACTCAACCCAACCTCGAGTTAGCCATTTTCAAGTTCGTTCTAGTGTCATGTCCATGTTCAAGATTCATGTCAAGTTCGTGTCAAGTTTCAAGGATAAGTTTCATGCCCACATCCAGATTGAAGTTATAACAATGTTTATGTTTCAAGTTTTTCCTATTATCAAGTTCATAATTCATGTTCATAACCAATTCATGTTTTGTCTAATCTACCCAAATCATATTCCCATCGCACGTAAACGTGAATCGATCTATACTACAAATAAATCCAAATCCCGAAACAAAGGGAATAACATCAAAACTATGTTAGGCAAAAGGGACAAGCATAAAGCGATAAAAGGGATTACAAGACTAGCATGATATAACTTGAGAAAATTGGTTACAACATCACTAGCATATAGGATTTCAAATCTAGCAAGATAAGGTGATAGTCATGATAAAAGTTGAAATAAAAGAATAGGCATGCAAGAGCAAGCCAAATACAAGGATAATGGATCCAATGGCTTTGGTGGACATAATAGCGAATAAACTAAGCAAGTCACACCCTAGGTGTGAGATCCAACAACTGCAAATTCGGTGTACAACATGGGATTCAACTATGGGCATGAACAATCAACTATAATAGTCTTAGGTGATTAACCCCAGTAGTCATAGTCATGGTCATAGGCAGAAATCTCATAATTATGAACCATAAGCGATTAATCACAATAATCATGGATAATTATCCAAAATAGTTCTAGGCAAATAGTCATAGGCAATTAACAGTAATAGTTTCAAAGTCATGGTCATAGATAATAACCTTATGTTCATAATCATAGGTAATAATTCTCATAGTCAAGAGTCATAGGTGATTAGCCACCATTGTCCTTGTCATAGTCATAGGAAATAGTCTTATGTTCTCAGTCATAGGCACAAGCATAGTCTTATATTCACAGTCATAGTCCTTGGCCTTTAACAATAGTTTCAACGTCATAGGCATGTTAAGGTTATAGACATGAGAGAGTTTGATTTACAACATGAATAGGCCCAAAGCAATATTCACGAAAGTCAAGATCCATGATGAACAAGAATAGATATGAATCAATTACCATACGTAGATCCAATTCCAATCTACAACATGGATATTAAGTTTACAGCTTTTATCTAAAAGTAACTTAAACTTACAGATCGTGGTCTAAGAAATTTAGATGCAGAAGTGTAAAAACCCGTAACTTCCCCGTAAAGGAAAGCGTCAGATAGTTCGAGAACAAACCACAACAGAATCATATAAAAGAACGTTTCATTGTATATTACAACAATGCACCAGATTACAAGAATATACAGAGTATAAATGAATATTACACAGAAATATCAGAGATTTAAATTACATTTAAAAACATAGCAGCGGAAAATAATACAATACACAACTAGAAGGAGATATACGGATACAAAGCTTTCCGGATATCGTTCCAGCTGTAAACCAGGATCCTGTGAATATAAATCTGCAAAACCAAAACTACTAGCTGCCCGTGTCAAAATAGGGGCACCCAGAGTTTAGGTTAAAACAATAAACTCCAGGTCAGTCATGTGACTGGTGTGAGAACTGAAACAGTTAATCTTTATTTTAAAATTAGGTAAATCAAGGGACCACGCCGTATAACACGGAACGGGTTTCCTCCCAAGAATACCAGTGCATAAAACAATAGCGCAATGCTAAATAAAGAAGAATGAAGCTGTTATAAGACCCAGGTCCCATCACACAATGCAACGCAGTCGAGGATAGGGTTTTCCCTTATAACAGCCAAAGAATGCTTGATACGTTTAAAACAAATCATTTGATACTATTATAAGTGCATAGTGTATAAAACACTTCGAATCATAAGTATCAATCATAGGCGGCATGAATGGCCCATAACACTATGTCGCCATATATAAGTTTACAATCAAAACCGCAAATGTCGTATTGGAAGTTGGGTTATCATTTATGGTATGAACCGAGGCTAGGGGCAAGATCCTCACCGATTCGAGACTGTCTAGTCCGAGCCTCAGGCAAGTACTCTGTCAAGCCTTTGGATCGTCAGAGCTGGTCCACCGATGTGGATTAAAATGCCTGAACACTGCGTTTCCCCGCCCTTTGGGGCGTAAATCTGGCCCGTCTGAAACACCCCACCTCCGTTAGGGTCACTCTCAAAGGGAATGCCCTAATTTTGGTGGAGGTTTATAAGTACAAGTCACAGATATACAAGACAGATATAATAACACATATTTGTAAACCAGCGGAAGAACAACAAATCTTATTTCATAAAGTCAAATACGTGTTACAACAACATCCCTTCCAAAAACATAACATAATACTTCATAATCTGTCTTGAGTACATTATTTTTAAAGAAGCATAAATAAAACATAGATGAACTGCCAAAGCCCCATAGTGAATTGTCCAAAGCCATAGTTCAAAACAGGAAAGTCCAAGCAATACATTTCTCTTCTTCAAGCTGGATGTTGAGGTAGGTCAAGCTGCTGTGTTCCCTCCCTGAGGACCTGGGGGGGAAACGGAAGAAAGAAGACGAAAGAAAAATAGAGTCAGACATAAAGCCTGAGTAAGTCTAGTACTACTTTGTCTATGAATAAAGAACTGGGTATGATAAGTAAAACAGGAAGTGGGCAAACACTATGAACTTGGTTAAGTTATCTAGGGTCAAATATACTATCGTACCCCATGTTAATCTCTGAACCCATATAAACTAGTTTCCAATTTGCACCCCATAATCAGGGTAGTGTGATCCATTCTACGATGATCGGCTCCTATTCGCAAAGTTACATGTGTCTTACGGCCCCCGATGTCTGTAGTTACCTATGCTGGTCCCACCATGGGGTGTATCAAGTCCCATAGTGGCAACCCGACACAACCTTAGAGTGCAAAGGTATGCTACTGGTGTCCAGTGCTTTATTTTTCTGCGCCGGAGTGCGTGCACGCCCGCACACCGTTAGAACCTACACTGCTACACCACCGCCGTCGATTTGACCTCTTACAATCAGCCCAGTAATCGTGCCCCACCCTGCCTAGTTTCAGGGTATCCTGATACACCTTCTAGGGTTACTGCTGAAAAGGGTCCCCCCGTTACTAGGTTTTCTATCTCTAGCCAACATGCTAAGTTGGTTAAGTGTTTCCTAACCTAACCCCACCAGTCCGTTTAGTTTAGCATGTTCCATTTTGATTAAGTCTTTAGTTTACTTAATCCTAACAATCCTGACTCAGCCTTAATTGTCTTATTAAGGCCCTGACCTCTCACATTAGACAGGTATTGTTGTGGCTGCCTGTTGCCGGTTGGTTCCGGGCAGTCTTACGCCACAACTCAGTCTAACCTCGGGTCCTTGCTGGGCTCCATGTTTAACCTCCCACATTGGATAGGTATTGTTGTGACTACTGGACAGCCGGGCGGTTCCGGGCAGGTTTACATCACAACTCAATCCAACCTCGGGTTAAACACATCGTCTTTTCTACATTTACATATTTTGTCATTCTTCTTTATTTCTTATATGTAAATATTTGCGGCCCATTATTATGTTAATGGTGTAAAGGTTACACCAACCATGGGCCCAACCCATACTTGAATTTGGGCCCTTCTATTTCATATTTTCATTCATTAATTCATTTTAACCCAACGTTGTTTTCCCCCGTTTTACACGTCCGTTCATATATATTGGGCTTAGCCTTTTAAAGCCCAATTTAGCCATGCGAAAGGGGAGGCTTATGGCGTATACACAAAGAGGGGAAAGTGAGCGCATGAACTTGCATATGACGTTGGAAAATACATAATAGAAATTGATGTACTTGCATAGTGGTGACATATATTTTGGTCATACAACATAGGTGACATAAATCAAGGCATGTAAACTTGCATAGGTTTAACTACAACATGAACCTATATTCTTATTTAGGCATAATGTCAAACATAAGCATGGCCTAAATACTTCTAGCAATAACATGGCATATTGTCAAACATACGCATAGCATAAAATACTTCTAGCATAGGCATGGCATATTGTCAAACATAAGCATGGCATACATACTTCTAGCATGAACATAACATAATTCAACTTAATCATGATTTAAGCCTAATCACATAACGATGGTATAAACATACTTATGCATAAATATTCCTAATCAAGGTGTTTTGCTTTAAACTTGCAAAAAGGGGATTTTTGAGTCTAATCTAACCATGTCTCACATATGTCATCATGTAATTCTTTAAAACAAGATAAACTTAATCATAGATCTCAATTATGCCAAATATCATTCCTAGCCATATTCATAAGTTTGCAAAAGCATGACTAATACATGGTGTCAAAATTCCACATAGTTTCATATGAACTATAATAACCAAACTTGTTTCAATTATTTGCAAAATGATTTATACATAAAAACATACATCATAATGGCATAATAACAAAGCCTCAAATTTGCATGAATTTCAATTAACTACATACATGTAGCTTCAATATAGATTACACAATTTGCGCAATATCCCAAACGTTTATTTGTATAGAACTACCGCATGTAGTTCTTTATAATGAATAACATAATTTTGCACAAATATGAATTACTTCCATTGCCACAACTCAAGCATACACATCAACACAGTTGTTTATTAATACCAAAGTAATACTCTACTTACAATGGTTTGATGAATTCTCTAGTTTAGGGATTGAAGACGCAAATTCCTTTGTTGAATTGATTAGCTTTAGGTTGCTTGAATTGCTTTAGGCCTTAGAACTTCCTCCCTAATCCTCTCTTTAGTTGGCGGCTATGCTTTGTCGTTCCTCAGCAACATGGCGGCTATGTTCTTAATTTTTAATGAATAGATTAGGGTTTGGTCTAGGGTTGTTTATATAGAGGTTAGGAACTAATTAGGACCCTTGATGTTGCTAGGTTAGATCATAGCCATTCATTAGGAAGAGAGACCAATAAAAACCCGCCACCTAGCCCTAATGACAAAGCAGACCACTGAAATTCGACCACACACCGACCTGGCCAGCCAGGTTGACTGGGCTCGACCAGGTCGACACCCCTGTCGACAGGGCTGTCGACAGCCCTGTCGACATGGGTAGCCCAGGTCGACAGTCCAGTCGACCTGGGTGGCCCAGGCGGCGCTTTTCTGGCCCAATGGGCCCCACTTCGGAATATTTAATTATTTTAATCTGTTTGAATTTTAAATTTAATTCAAAACTTCCGAAGGCCATATCTTCTTCATACGGACTCCGTTTTTCGAAAACTCGGACTCTATTTCGCGTATTTTTCCGAGACGAACGCAATGGCGTATCCCGTTTCCCTTAGTTCTCTGATTTGAATTTGATTATACTTCAATTCATGAATTTCACAGTTATAGAATTTTCGGGGTGTTACATTCTCCCCCACTTAAAAGGATTTCGCCCCCGAAATCTTCAAGTTAGGAGGAATGTAAATCCTAACATCCAATCATCCATCTACTCATCCATCAAACACGAGCATCCATTGTCCTTAAAAGATTTCTAATGCTTCATGATCATATGCAAAGTGTGTGTACATGTACTTATCTAATGCAAAATCAGGCGGTCTACTGATTCAGTTGACCTCCTTAATGCGAATTATGTAAGTGCCATGCATCCATTATGTATGCAAAATTTTCCTATTCTTGATTCTACATGAGTGCACAACCATTCAATACAAATGCAACATCCACATGACAACACATTATAGTTCAACCACATACGAATACAAACATATATGCATATGCAATATGAAGTGACTGAGCCGATCTAAAACCTAGATTGTGTGTGTATATGCAACCACGAGCAACCACTAGCAATCACTTGCAACCACTTGCAACCATCATACATAACATGTTTCAACTACATGTTTTCATCCAAAGGTTTTCTACCTAAAAGATACGGTCGAGGGAATATACCTAAAAAGATAGATGGATAAAAGCGCAACTTAAGAAAAAAAAAAGATCAAGGATGTACCCTCGAACAGAAAAGGGTAGGCTGTACGGATTCTAGCTTCAGTTTCCCAAGTCGCGTCTCCCTCGGTGTCGCTCCACTGGACTTTGACGAGCTTGACTTCGCGGTTGCGTAGCTTCTTTATTTCCGTTCCTAAGATGCGGGTTGGAACTCTTCTTATGGTTGCTTCGCGTTCCACTTCAGCCTCTTTGAGGATATTTGGCTCTACCACTTCAGCAGACTCATGTAGACACTTTCGGAGATGTGAAACGTGAAAAACGTTGTGGACTCCAGCCAACTTCTCGGGTAGCTCTAATCTATAAGCCATTTTCCCAATTTTCTCGATAATAGGGAATGGCCCTACGAATCTTGGCGCTAGCTTTCCTGTGGTTCCAAAACGAACAACGTTTCTTAGTGGTGATACCTTGAGAAAAACTCTGTCTCCAACCTCGAATTCAAGGTCGGTCCTTCTCTTGTCGGCATAGGACTTTTGTCTGTCTTGGGCCGTCTTCATCCTTCTTCGTATTAAGTCTACTTTCTCTGAAGTCTCTCGGATCATATCTGGTCCAAGTATAAGCTTATCAGTAGACTCCCACCAACAAGTGGGCGATCGGCACGGTCTTCCATATAAAGCTTCGAAGGGCGCCATTCCTATGGTTGCTTGATAGCTGTTGTTGTAGGCAAATTCCACCAAAGGAAGGTGGTCTTCCCATGTCCCTCCGAAGTCGAGGACGCATAACCTTAAAAGGTCTTCCAAAACTCTGTTCACTCTCTCTGTTTGGCCGTCGGTTTGGGGATGATAGGCTGTGCTTAAGCATAACTGCGTTCCTACTGCTTCTTGCAGACTCCGCCAAAACACACTGGTGAAGATGGGGTCTCGGTCACTAACAATGCTAGATGGTATTCCATGGAGTCGAACGATTTCCTTAAGGTAAAGTGATGCTAGGGATGAGGCAGTTCTTTTACTTTAGACAGGTAAAAAGTGGGCGCTTTTAGTAAGCCTATCCACTATTACCCAAATACTAGTGTTGCCTCTCCTAGACCTAGGCAGCCCATCGATGAAGTCCATTGAGATGCTATCCCACATCCACTGCGGGACCTCCAAAGGATGTAGCAGTCCGCCAGGCTTTTTCTGTTCCGCCTTAACCTGTTGGCACACCATACACTTAGAAACGAACTCTGCCACGTCCTTTTTCATGCCGTTCCAGAAGAAAGTCCTTTTTACGTCTTTGTACATTTTATCTCCGCCTGGGTGTATCGTCATCTTGGAGTGATGTGCTTCCTCGAGAACCTTCTTTATTAAATCGTTTGTCTGTGGGACGCATAGTCTTCCATCTCGCCTTAGTACACCCTTATCGTCGATGGAGTATCTATTGAGGTGACTTGAAGTCTCACCCCTAATTAGCCTATCAATTATTTCCACAAGCTGAGGGTCTTCGCGTTGTGCTGTCCCTACTGAATCCACTAAAGTTGGGCGCACTTCGAGAGATGCAAGCAAGCCCGGTACGAAATCGGAGGAGGGCCTAAAGTCGAAGCTGGCTATAAACTCTAGGCTTTGTCTTTCAACAAACAACGGGCTTAGGGTCAATTTCTTTCGGCTCAACGCGTCTGCCACTACGTTGCCTTTGCCCGGAGTGTAGGAGATTTCGAAATCGTACGAGGCAAGAAACTCCATCCATCTTTGTTGCCTCAAGTTAAGATCTTTCTGCGAGAAAAGATATTTCAACGATTTATGGTCAGTGTAAAGTTCGAACTTCTCACCTAGGAGATAGTGTCGCCAAGACTTGAGTGCAAAGACGATGGCGGCTAACTCTAGATCGTGGGTTGGGTAGTTCTTTTCGTGCACCTTCAACTGCCTCCCGCCATAAGCTACTACCCTTCCTTCTTGCATTAAGACGGCGCCTAGCCCTGTCCCACATGCATCCGTATAAACAGTGAACATCTTACTCCCATCTGGCAGCGTCAAAACTGGGGCTGTTGTAAGAGCCCTTTTCAGCCGTTGGAAAGCAAACTCGCAATCCAAGTCCCAATTGAATACTAGATTCTTCTTGGTCAATTTCGTGAGCGGAGCTGAAATTTTCGCAAAATCCCTTATGAATTTTCGATAGAAACCTGCTAGTCCTAGAAAGCTTCGGACCTCAGTTGCATTCCTTGGTGTCTTCCAATCTTGTACCGCCACTACCTTAGCAGGGTCCACCGCCAACCCTTGTTTGGATACTATGTGCCCAAGGAACCTCACCTCTTCCCTCCAAAAGTGGCATTTGGAGAATTTGGCTTTTAGTTGATGGACTCGCAAAGTTTCCATGATTGCCCTTAAGTGCTGAGCATGTTCCTCTTCACTCTTTGAGAAGATAAGGATATCATCTACGAAGACCACTACGAATTTGTTGAGGAAATCTCTAAATACCCTACTCATCAGGTCCACGAAGTAAGCAGGTGCATTTGTCAAGCCGAAAGGCATGACAAGCCATTCAAAGAAACCGTCTGGGGTTCTGAAAGCCGTTTTATCGATGCTATCTTCAGCCACCCTTAGCTGATGAAAACCGGTTGCTAAATCGAGTTGGGAGAAAACAGACGCTCCTACAAGCTGGTCAAATAATTCGTCAATTCTAGGGAGAGAGTGCCTATTCTTTTTCGTTAGCTTGTTGAGCTCCCTATAGTCAACACATAGACGGAGTGAACCATCCGCCTTTGTAGCGAACACCACTGGAGCGCCCCACTCTGAAATGCTCCTCCTAATGAACCCCTTCTCTAGAAGCTCTTTAATCTGTTTACTGAGCTCTTTCCTTTCTCGTGGAGCCATATGTCTAACGGGCAACGCGACGGGCTTTGCATTATCTACAAGATATATGCGGAAGTCTATCTCCCGCTTCGGAGGCAAGCCCTTCACCTCTTCGAAGACATCCGGATATTCCCGGACCACTCTAACTGATTTCAAATTTTCAACAGAGGCATCTAGCGATTCAAGATAACTAAGCATAACCGAATACGAGGGATTACAAGAAATTTCCAAAGTATTACCGAGCTGGGTTAGGAGCCTAACAACCCTTTTCTCACAATCAAGGATGGCCCCATTACTGGATAGCCAATCCATACCCAAAATCAAACCATACCCCGAAAAGCCCAAAACAAAGGCACTACATTGAAATTCAACACTTAGGATAGAAATTTTCAATCCCACACAGATCATAGACAAATGAGCTGGGCCCCCAATTGGGTTTGAAACAATTAAGGGGTCCTCTACCATACTAGTTTTTAGGTGCAGAGATTCTACTAAAGCAGACGAGATAAAGGAGTGTGATGCGCCAGAATCAAACAAAGTGCGAACGGGGTGATCATAAAGATAAACTACACTTTCTACAGAAGTATTTATACCTCGCTGTTGCAGAGGTGGCGCTTCTAGCACATGAACCTGTGCCCCTGGGGTGGATCCAGCCCCCTGCCCCTGCCCTCGTTTCCTTGGGCAGTCCTTAGCCCTGTGGCCTGTCTGTCCGCATGAAAAGCACCCACCATTTTCCTTGGCCTTCTTTTTCCGGCAGTCCTTTACTAAGTGCCCCACTTTGCCACAGAAATTGCACTTCCTCTTCTCTTTGTTGCCTTTTCCGCCCTTCTTAAAGTCTGTCTTCTTAGGCTGCAAACCCTCTTTCTTCCCTTGAGAGCTTTCTGCCTTGGTCTCCCTCTTGCCCTTGTCCTCTTCGTTCAGCAATGCCATTTGCACCAATCTTTCATACGTGGCTCCCATGGGTATATGGGTCATGGCCAAACTATGTAATGGCTCATTTAACCCCTTGACGAAACGGAGAGCCTTCTTATGAGGGGTGTTGACTAGGTCAAGCCCAAACCTAGCCAGCTCATCAAACTGATTCACATACTCTCTAACAGTCTTGTCTCCTTGCTTAAGGAATAAGAATTTTTCCAACTGCAAACTTCTTTCTGCATCTGAGAGAAACTTAGTCTCAAATCTTGCCCTAAAGTCCTCCCATGTATCCACTGGTCTTTCAGCATTGGTGACTTCCCACCAGTAGGAAGCCTCGCCCTTCAATAGCCACACTGCCAACTGTACTTTTTGCCTATCTTCTACCTCAAAGATGATGAATAGGTCTTCGGTTTCTTTTAGCCAATTCCTAGCTGCTACGAAGGACTCAGTTCCATGGAAATCCCTTCCTCCCATAGCTTTAAAATCTTTACATATCTTAGCGAATGTGTTTCCCCGTGGAGGAGGAGGAGGAAAAGGTGCTGCTGCGGCTGGATGACTCCCTTCAGCTGGAGGAGGAGGAACGGTAGGACCTGGCTGAGTGGCCCTTGCCTCTAAGAAACGTCTAAACCAACCAGGTATGGGTACCCCTTCAGGCAAGTTAAGTTCTTGGGACATGCTGAAACAAAAAGGATAGATTCAAAACGAAGGATAAGAGATAATACCTATGGCTTTGGGGAGTGGACTTTGCCTTTTTTAAAATAAAATAATATTTTTCTTTTAAAAATGCTTCTTTAAATTTCCTTTTTGAAAATAAATTTTCAAAACTTTTTATCTTATCTGGTAAACCTATGCTCTGATACCAAGTGAAACACCCCACCTCCGTTAGGGTCACTCTCAAAGGGAATGCCCTAATTTTGGTGGAGGTTTATAAGTACAAGTCACAGATATACAAGACAGATATAATAACACATATTTGTAAACCAGCGGAAGAACAACAAATCTTATTTCATAAAGTCAAATACGTGTTACAACAACATCCCTTCCAAAAACATAACATAATACTTCATAATCTGTCTTGAGTACATTATTTTTAAAGAAGCATAAATAAAACATAGATGAACTGCCAAAGCCCCATAGTGAATTGTCCAAAGCCATAGTTCAAAACAGGAAAGTCCAAGCAATACATTTCTCTTCTTCAAGCTGGATGTTGAGGTAGGTAAAGCTGTTGTGTTCCCTCCCTGAGGACCTGGGGGGGGGGGGGGAAACGGAAGAAAGAAGACGAAAGAAAAATAGAGTCAGACATAAAGCCTGAGTAAGTCTAGTACTACTTTGTCTATGAATAAAGAACTGGGTATGATAAGTAAAACAGGAAATGGGCAAACACTATGAACTTGGTTAAGTTATCTAGGGTCAAATATACTATCGTACCCCATGTTAATCTCTGAACCCATATAAACTAGTTTCCAATTTGCACCCCATAATCAGGGTAGTGTGATCCATTCTACGATGATCGGCTCCTATTCGCAAAGTTACATGTGTCTTACGGCCCCCGATGTCTGTAGTTACCTATGCTGGTCCCACCATGGGGTGTATCAAGTCCCATAGTGGCAACCCGACACAACCTTAGAGTGCAAAGGTATGCTACTGGTGTCCAGTGCTTTATTTTTCTGCGCCGGAGTGCGTGCACGCCCGCACACCGTTAGAACCTACACTGCTACACCACCGCCGTCGATTTGACCTCTTACAATTAGCCCAGTAATCGTGCCCCACCCTGCCTAGTTTCAGGGTATCCTGATACACCTTCTAGGGTTACTGCTGAAAAGGGTCCCCCCGTTACTAGGTTTTCTATCTCTAGCCAACATGCTAAGTTGGTTAAGTGTTTCCTAACCTAACCCCACCAGTCCGTTTAGTTTAGCATGTTCCATTTTGATTAAGTCTTTAGTTTACTTAATCCTAACAATCCTGACTCAGCCTTAATTGTCTTATTAAGGCCCTGACCTCTCACATTAGACAGGTATTGTTGTGGCTGCCTGTTGCCGGTTGGTTCCGGGCAGTCTTACGCCACAACTCAGTCTAACCTCGGGTCCTTGCTGGGCTCCATGTTTAACCTCCTACATTGGATAGGTATTGTTGTGACTACTGGACAGCCGGGCGGTTCCGGGCAGGTTTACATCACAACTCAATCCAACCTCGGGTTAAACACATCGTCTTTTCTACATTTACATATTTTGTCATTCTTCTTTATTTCTTATATGTAAATATTTGCGGCCCATTATTATGTTAATGGTGTAAAGGTTACACCAACCATGGGCCCAACCCATACTTGAATTTGGGCCCTTCTATTTCATATTTTCATTCATTAATTCATTTTAACCCAACGTTGTTTTCCCCCGTTTTACACGTCCGTTCATATATATTGGGCTTAGCCTTTTAAAGCCCAATTTAGCCATGCGAAAGGGGAGGCTTATGGCGTATACACAAAGAGGGGAAAGTGAGCGCATGAACTTGCATATGACGTTGGAAAATACATAATAGAAATTGATGTACTTGCATAGTGGTGACATGTATTTTGGTCATACAACATAGGTGACATAAATCAAGGCATGTAAACTTGCATAGGTTTAACTACAACATGAACCTATATTCTTATTTAGGCATAATGTCAAACATAAGCATGGCCTAAATACTTCTAGCAATAACATGGCATATTGTCAAACATACGCATAGCATAAAATACTTCTAGCATAGGCATGGCATATTGTCAAACATAAGCATGGCATACATACTTCTAGCATGAACATAACATAATTCAACTTAATCATGATTTAAGCCTAATCACATAACGATGGTATAAACATACTTATGCATAAATATTCCTAATCATGGTGTTTTGCTTTAAACTTGCAAAAAGGGGATTTTTGAGTCTAATCTAACCATGTCTCACATATGTCATCATGTAATTCTTTAAAACAAGATAAACTTAATCATAGATCTCAATTATGCCAAATATCATTCCTAGCCATATTCATAAGTTTGCAAAAGCATGACTAATACATGGTGTCAAAATTCCACATAGTTTCATATGAACTATAATAACCAAACTTGTTTCAATTATTTGCAAAATGATTTATACATAAAAACATACATCATAATGGCATAATAACAAAGCCTCAAATTTGCATGAATTTCAATTAACTACATACATGTAGCTTCAATATAGATTACACAATTTGCGCAATATCCCAAACGTTTATTTGTATAGAACTACCGCATGTAGTTCTTTATAATGAATAACATAATTTTGCACAAATATGAATTACTTCCATTGCCACAACTCAAGCATACACATCAACACAGTTGTTTATTAATACCAAAGTAATACTCTACTTACAATGGTTTGATGAATTCTCTAGTTTAGGGATTGAAGACGCAAATTCCTTTGTTGAATTGATTAGCTTTAGGTTGCTTGAATTGCTTTAGGCCTTAGAACTTCCTCCCTAATCCTCTCTTTAGTTGGCGGCTATGCTTTGTCGTTCCTCAGCAACATGGCGGCTATGTTCTTAATTTTTAATGAATAGATTAGGGTTTGGTCTAGGGTTGTTTATATAGAGGTTAGGAACTAATTAGGACCCTTGATGTTGCTAGGTTAGATCATAGCCATTCATTAGGAAGAGAGACCAATAAAAACCCGCCACCTAGCCCTAATGACAAAGCAGACCACTGAAATTCGACCACACACCGACCTGGCCAGCCAGGTTGACTGGGCTCGACCAGGTCGACACCCCTGTCGACAGGGCTGTCGACAGCCCTGTCGACATGGGTAGCCCAGGTCGACAGTCCAGTCGACCTGGGTGGCCCAGGCGGCGCTTTTCTGGCCCAATGGGCCCCACTTCGGAATATTTAATTATTTTAATCTGTTTGAATTTTAAATTTAATTCAAAACTTCCGAAGGCCATATCTTCTTCATACGGACTCCGTTTTTCGAAAACTCGGACTCTATTTCGCGTATTTTTCCGAGACGAACGCAATGGCGTATCCCGTTTCCCTTATTTCTCTGATTTGAATTTGATTATACTTCAATTCATGAATTTCACAGTTATAGAATTTTCGGGGTGTTACACCGTCAGCCGACCAGAAGCATCGGCCGAAACCGATATCACGAGGCGCCTCGCTTTTCAGCAAGTAATAATAAGTAACATCCACATGAGTCAAACTCGTCAGCCAGTTCAAGCACTGACGCCACTCCTAACTAGAAAGAAACGCATGTCCTCCCTGAGGTCCGTCTCCCGTTTTTAGTTCATACCGGATGTGATACTCGCGAATCAACGTTACACAAAGCTACGCCACAAAGGCCGTGCTTCGATCATCAACCACAAGACTTTGCTTTTCAACAGAAGCCTTGATCATTTGCATCTTAGCATGCCACATAGGCAATTCACTCCATGCGATTGATATCCATCAATATATAACCCCTGAGCTCGTACGTCTCAGAGAAGGGCGTTAAGCAAGAGAATAAATTCTCCGCCACCAAACAGATATATATTTAATAGAGATCAATCACACGGACTAAAATCCAATGTCAGACACACAGTCCATTTACAAGTCCGTTCTGGGTCTGAACGAAACCGGAGGCACCTAGTACCGCGCAGATCCATCGATCTCCAAGTACGTCTGGACGATCCCTAACTGTTTCCATCTTCTTGGGTGTACAGCCCCATCAAGATCATCAGTAATTACCCAAACGACGTGAAGACCTCCGGTCTTCGACCATCGTCTTCATCTTCGACTTATCGTCATATCAGTTATTCAGAATGGGATAAACCCGGTCTTTCTGAATAACTCGCGTATATTTTGAATAAGTGTTACACAAACACGACATACGCCTCATTCCAATTCATCAGTCACTAACAGTAAATTAATCAAGAGAATAATTCCCCAAATATTAACCCCGAAGGCCGAAACCAACATCAGATCAATATCCAGAAAACCCTTCTGCTTGGCTAACCGACAGTTAGTTTCTAAATGTCACATTCATAGGGAAAGGTTCCCATTAATTTTATCCAAGATAAATTCCTTGAATTTATTCTTTATTCTATCTTTTGAATTTCGATTCAACTAGTCGGGATTAACGAAACTTACCGAAGTAATCATTTGTTTTAATTTCCCAATCCCAACCTATTTATCCCATGAAGTAAAACTGGTAATACTTCATATCTGACACCACGGTGTTATCGGTAAATTCAATTACCATTTCACGTTCAAATCTAATTAAAGATTTAACTATCGCCTGGAGTAAAACTGGTGATACTCCATTTCGATTATTTCAATCTAATTAAAGATTCATTAAAACTCCACTTAGTTTTAATCTGTGACTGGGTTAAAGAATCAGTGTCATTTAAAACACGGTTCACGACAAACCCAAAATCACATCACATTTCAATCAGTCCCTAATTGTAAATTAGCAAGTGAGCAATTCCCTAAGTATGAATCCCGAAGGCCGAAACCAACATCAGATCAATACCTCGGAAACTATTCAACTTAACTAATCTCCAGTTAGTTTCTGATTTTCTTAACTCCTTTAGGTCTAAGAACTGTATTATTGAAGATACCGTTCACGACAACCCAAAATCACATTTCATTAATGATCGGGTTAAAGAACGAGTGTTATTTAAAACATTGTCCACGATAAACCCAAAAATCAATATCGATTTAATTCCAATTAAATATTATTTAATTGGTACACTTCATTAAATCTAAATAAAAGATTTAATCTTTTCTCAACTGGGTTCAAGAACAGTGTTAGTGAAGACACCATTCACAACAAACCCAAATCACATTTGATATTCAATACAAGGCTCTGAATAGAAAATATATCGGCTTATATTCAATATCAAATTCTACGATTAACAAATGTTGTATTGGAAATAACGATATAAATATATATCTTTCAAATTTCCATAACAACATCTGTATAATCACGAATTTCAACATCGAAATATTCCGGAGACAATTTCGATTCAAATCCACTCCAATGCAATCATTGGAAATTTTGGTTATTTTTAAAACCCTTTTCAAATTCAATTTATTTATTTAAAAATAAATAGAATTATAATTCTAGTTCAAAACTAGTTCATTTCGATAAAAATCTATTTTTATCCTTTCAAATATGGAGTTTTTCATCCCAAATCTTTCTAAATCATTTCTTATGATTTTACATAAATTATTATTATTTTTAATAATTTTATCAAGGCCCGTACAGTCGATTTCCATCAATGGCCATCGAACTGCACTTACAGCGACCTTTTTCGAATTTGATTTGGACGTATCTCCAAATCCAACCGTTAGATTTCAAATTTCTAATATTCGTTAGAAAGCTCTTTTCGATACGAACCCAACGGTTCCGGTTTTAGGAGAATCCGACGGTCGGATCTCCCGTAATGTCCGTTTGAAATAAATGGTCGAAATTTACGAACTGCCGCGGCGCGACGCGTTTTATTCAGGCCATTATATTATATATATAATATATATTTCGTCGATTTCTATTTAAAACGAATTATTTGAATAGTTTTAAAATCGTTTCAAAAGCAATTTCAACTTCCATTTCAACTCAAATCAAAATTGAATTCTTCTTTATAAATTCGTTTTAAAATTCATTTCTATTCAATTCAAATTTCAATTCAATTTGAATTCATTTCAATTCGCTTTCAATTTAATTTGAAATCGTTTTCAATTCAATTCATTTCGAAATCGTTTTCAATTCAATTCATTTCGAAATCGTTTTCAATTCAATTCATTTCGAAATCGTTTTCAATTCATTCTTTAAATAAAATGATATTTTTATTTTTCTAACTTATTTTTAGAAAATTTCGGCGGCATAACGGCACGATACTAGAAACGGGACGAGGCCTAGCCTTATCCCCGGTCTAGTGAAGGCCCACGCCATTCAGACATCAATCAAAATCACCAAACAACCAAATTCAAATCAAATCATATAACTAAGCTATGCAACCAAACAAACAAGTCCATGGTCTGTGGACGATTGTGTCGGGTGCTACTAAGCACCGTCTGCATCCTAGTATATATATATATATAAATAGAAATGAAATTGAAAGGTGAGAAATTCTCACAGATAGCTATCCTAGCTCCACGGCACTTCATTGATAGAAATCTTCATCGCTATCGCATCTTCGTCATCTTCGTTGACCGCTTTCACTACATATATAAAAATCACACATTTTTATATTTTGATGTCTTTAAATAAAAATCACATTTTTATTTGTTCACTTTCAATTTAAAAATCATATTTTTATATTCACTTCATATATTTAAAAATCGAATTTTTTCTTCGCTATTCAATATGTAAAAATCGAATTTCAATAATATAGATTCCGCCTTTTCAAAAATAAAGATTATATTTTTAATATTCCTATGATGTAAAAATTATATTTTTAATACTTTAAAAATATAAAAAAAAATCATATCTTACTTCTTCTATTTAATAAAAATTCCGTCTTTTCTATTTTAAAAATAGGATCTTTTCCATTCTAAAAATCTGCTCTTTTCTATTTTAAAAATATGATCTTTATTTTTTTTTTCTAAAGTTCTAATCCTTTTCTATTTAAAGTTTAAAGTAAAATCAGTTTTAAACTCTTTCGAAAATCAGTTTTTAACATCCTATAAATCAGTTTTAACTTCCTATAAAAATCAGTTTTAACTTGCTTTTAAAATCAGTTTTTAACATCCTATAAAAATCAGTTTTAACTTCCTATAAAAATCAGTTTTAACTTGCTTTTAAAATCAGTTTTTAATTGCTAAAATTTATATTTCAAAAGCCATGTATATTTATGTTTCAAAAGAACACATTTTTATTTCAAAGTTTATATTTTAAAAAGAATTCCCTTTCTTTATAAAAAAACAATTCGTTTTCTATTTTCAAAAACAATTTGACATATATATTCAAAACTTTACGATATATATATTTCCAAAACTTTACGATATATATTTTCAAAACTATTTCTATATATTTTTAAAACTGCATTTCATATTTCAAAAATCATTTCATATTTCAAAAATCATTTCTATATTACATTTTAAAATCACTTCTATAGTAAATAAATTAAAATAAAACTACCTTTCACTGTTGAAATCGCTCCAGCATATTTGCCAGTAAAAACTTCAGACCGCCTTCCAACCCATTGATCGATCTCTAGGGCTCCAATTTTCTCCCCCCACGCTGCGTCTGAACTCGATCAGGCACCACCATGTCGTCGCCGTCCAGATCCCCCATCGCCGCCGAGGAGAACGTGCAACTCGCACGCCTATCGAGCCCCTAAATCTCATTCAAAACCCGCGAGTTCTGGCCCGAATTCCACTCAAATTACCTAACGAAAAAGGATCATACCCTAATCAATTTAAAGATCAAACTTTTCTCTTCGATCTTTGCTTTGAATGGATCTCCTGATTTGAAGTGTTTTTTCGCGAATTTGAGGGAGAAACGAGAGAGGTTTTCGTTCGTTTATTTCCTTGAGTGGCGGCTGCTGTTATGACTAGGGTTAGGTCATTCTATAGAAATTTATATTATATTTTAATATTCTTTAATTTTATTTAATTCCAATATAACTCGACTATCATTCTGAACTCCAAATCAAACCCAACGACTGTCGCCCTAGCTAAATACCCGCATTCCGAACACAATGGGATATGTTTCGTAAGCTGATTCGACTGTTTCGATTCGTTTCCGTTGAATTTACATTTAAATTACTATACTGAATTTTAAACGTACATTTCAAATTACCGGGGTCACATACTAACCAGAAAAATTCCAGAAAAATATTTTCTAGCTTCGTATTGACGATACGGTCCTAACAAAACTAGTTTCGTCGAATTCTGAGACCGTTTGAAAAATGGCCATTTTCCAGTCGATTAAAATCAACTAAAACCGGTCAAACGCGTTTTCCTTTGCCACGCTCACATATTGATTCGAAAAATTATGAAATTTGGAATCTAGCAATAATTTGACATCACGGACCCAACAAAACTGGTTTCGTCGAAATCCGAGGTCATTTGCAAAATGTCCATTTTTAAGGGCCTGAATTCCATAGCGACTATTCAGAATTTTCAACTGGACATATCTTTTGATTCCCGCTATGAAATCTCGATTATTCGGATTCGTTGGAAAGATATTATCAAATAGATTCTATGATTTTTGGTTTCACTAAAATCCGGATTGTTTTGCACCCGGTACATTCAATTGAAGTTTGAAATCGAATTATTGAACTACCGCGCCATTTTCAATTCTATTTATAATTATATATAAATATTTATATTCTAACGACGACGTATATAATATATACGTCGAATTATATTCAAAACAAATTTTTCGTCGATATTATTTAAAATAATCTATTTTAAATATTTAAAATTCGCTAAAATTGCCAAAATAAAAATTTCAAACTGGCTCGCATTTTACGGGTTGTTACAATCTCCCCCACTTAAAACTTTTCGTCCCCGAAAAGGAACAAGTCGAAAGTGGTTTGATTAATCAACTCTACGTTCGATCTGGCTTCCATTCTCCAACTTTTCAGTTTCTGAGAATTTTCTAAAATTTCAAAAATTTGGCTAACACCCTAAATTTTCTAAAAATTTCGCCATAACCTCCCCTGCACCGGGAGCATCGGGGAATTTCAAATAGCTTCCCCGGTCCTTCAGATCTCAAAAAGAAAAAGAAAAAGCCAAGCGGCTAGCCAATAGGCTCATAAAATCATCATCACCCAAACAAAACAGTAAATTATGTAGTAAACATGTACCTATTTGTCGGGCAAACAAATTTTATTCTCTGCTCTAGCCTCCTTGCTATGACCTGTTCAATATAAGTACAAGTATATGCAAGCAAATGCGACCAAATTTCAATACAATTCAATATTTGGTTATATTAGGCATATTGGTTCAAAATTTGCAAACAAATAAACAAACAACACAAACATCAATCAATTAGTGAACTAGAGTTTCAAATTCCTAATTTTGATACGTATACAAAAATCATGTTTTTGATGCCAAATCACAACAATGTATTCTAGCTATATTAGTTTTGGTTCTCACACCAGTCTAATGGAAATATATAGAAATCACACCTTCGAAACACGAATATAAATGTTGATGATGCGATCGCTATCATCAATATCATCTTCGGGCGACTAGAGTGTGTTGCTATATCTATCCAATATATTAAAATTTCAAATACACGTGGATCAGACGTATACTTAAAATCTATATATACTGGATTGTCCACATCAATATAAATAAATAACCAAATACGAATAATTGATTTAAATTTTCAAAACAAAAATTTGTTTTCACTTTCAAAATTATACTCTTCACACTCGTTCTAGGATACTACTGATCCTATCTCTAACGAGTCATTCCCATTGGATATTACTAATCCAATATCTGATGAATTCTTTCGTATAGTTCTAATGTGTCTTGTTCTCTAGCTTCGTAAACCAAAGCTCTGATACCAACTGTAAAAACCCGTAACTTCCCCGTAAAGGAAAGCGTCGGATAGTTCGAGAACAAACCACAACAGAACTCATATAAAAGAACGTTTCATTGTATATTACAACAATGCACCAGATTACAAGAATATACAGAGTATAAATGAATATTACACAGAAATATCAGAGATTTAAATTAATTTAAAAACATAGCAGCGGAAAATAATACAATACACAACTAGAAGGAGATATACGGATACAAAGCTTTCCGGATATCGTTCCAGCTGTAAACCAGGATCCTGTGAATATAAATCTGCAAAACCAAAACTACTAGCTGCCCGTGTCAAAATAGGGGCACACAGAGTTTAGGTTAAAACAATAAACTCCAGGTCAGTCATGTGACTGGTGTGAGAACTGAAACAGTTAATCTTTATTTTAAAATTAGGTAAATCAAGGGACCACGCCGTATAACACGGAACGGGTTTCCTCCCAAGAATACCAGTGCATAAAACAACAGCGCAATGCTAAATAAAGAAGAATGAAGCTGTTATAAGACCCAGGTCCCATCACACAATGCAACGCAGTCGAGGATAGGGTTTTCCCTTATAACAGCCAAAGAATGCTTGATACGTTTAAAACAAATCATTTGATACTATTATAAGTGCATAGTGCATAAAACACTTCGAATCATAAGTATCAATCATAGGCGGCATGAATGGCCCATAACACTATGTCGCCATATATAAGTTTACAATCAAAACCGCAAATGTCGTATTGGAAATTGTGTTATCATTTATGGTATGAACCGAGGCTAGGGGCAAGATCCTCACCGATTCGAGACTGTCTAGTCCGAGCCTCAGGCAAGTACTCTGTCAAGCCTTTGGATCGTCAGGGCCGGTCCACCGATGTGGATTAAAATGCCTGAACACTGCGTTTCCCCGCCCTTTGGGGCGTAAATCTGGCCCGTCAGCCGACCAGAAGCATCGGCCGAAACCGATATCACGAGGCGCCTCGCTTTTCAGCAAGTAATAATAAGTAACATCCACATGAGTCAAACTCGTCAGCCAGTTCAAGCACTGACGCCACTCCTAACTAGAAAGAAACGCATGTCCTCCCTGAGGTCCGTCTCTCGTTTTTTGTTCATACCGGATGTGATACTCGCGAATCAACGTTACACAAAGCTACGCCACAAAGGCCGTGCTTCGATCATCAACCACAAGACTTTGCTTTTCAACAGAAGCCTTGATCATTTGCATCTTAGCATGCCACATAGGCAATTCACTCCATGCGATTGATATCCATCAATATATAACCCCTGAGCTCGTACGTCTCAGAGAAGGGCGTTAAGCAAGAGAATAAATTCTCCGCCGCCAAACAGATATATATTTAATAGAGATCAATCACATGGACTAAAATCCAATGTCAGACACACAGTCCATTTACAAGTCCGTTCTGGGTCTGAACGAAACCGGAGGCACCTAGTACCCCGCAGATCCATCGATCTCCAAGTACGTCTGGACGATCCCTAACTGTTTCCATCTTCTTGGGTGTACAGCCCAATCAAGATCATCAGTAATTACCCAAACGACGTGAAGACCTCCGGTCTTCGACCATCGTCTTCATCTTCGACTTATCGTCGTATCAGTTATTCAGAATGGGATAAACCCGGTCTTTCCGAATAACTCGCGTATATTTTGAATAAGTGTTACACAAACATGACATACGCCTCATTCCAATTCATCAGTCACTAACAGTAAATTAATCAAGAGAATAATTCCCCAAATATTAACCCCGAAGGCCGAAACCAACATCAGATCAATATCCAGAAAACCCTTCTGCTTGGCTAACCGACAGTTAGTTTCTAAATGTCACATTCATAGGGAAAGGTTCCCATTAATTTTATCCAAGATAAATTCCTTGAATTTATTCTTTATTCTATCTTTTGAATTTCGATTCAACTAGTCGGGATTAACGAAACTTACCGAAGTAATCATTTGTTTTAATTTCCCAATCCCAACCTATTTATCCCATGAAGTAAAACTGGTAATACTTCATATCTAACACCACGGTGTTATCGGTAAATTCAATTACCATTTCACGTTCAAATCTAATTAAAGATTTAACTATCGCCTGGAGTAAAACTGTTGATACTCCATTTCGATTATTTCAATCTAATTAAAGATTCATTAAAACTCCACTTAGTTTTAATCTGTGACTGGGTTAAAGAATCAGTGTCATTTAAAACACGGTTCACGATAAACCCAAAATCACATCACATTTCAATCAGTCCCTAATTGTAAATTAGCAAGTGAGCAATTCCCTAAGTATGAATCCCGAAGGCCGAAACCAACATCAGATCAATACCTCGGAAACTATTCAACTTAACTAATCTCCAGTTAGTTTCTGATTTTCTTAACTCCTTTAGGTCTAAGAACTGTATTATTGAAGATACCGTTCACGACAACCCAAAATCACATTTCATTAATGATCGGGTTAAAGAACGAGTGTTATTTAAAACACTGTCCACGATAAACCCAAAAATCAATATCGATTTAATTCCAATTAAATATTATTTAATTGGTACACATCATTAAATCTAAATAAAAGATTTAATCTTTTCTCAACTGGGTTCAAGAACAGTGTTAGTGAAGACACCATTCACGACAAACCCAAATCACATTTGATATTCAATACAAGGCTCTGAATAGAAAATATATCGGCTTATATTCAATATCAAATTCTACGATTAACAAATGTCGTATTGGAAATAACGATATAAATATATATCTTTCAAATTTCCATAACAACATCTGTATAATCACGAATTTCAACATCGAAATATTCCGGAGACAATTTCGATTCAAATCCACTCCAATGCAATCATTGGAAATTTTGGTTATTTTTAAAACCCTTTTCAAATTCAATTTATTTATTTAAAAATAAATAGAATTATAATTCTAGTTCAAAACTAGTTCATTTCGATAAAAATCTATTTTTATCCCTTCAAATATGGAGTTTTTCATCCCAAATCTTTCTAAATCATTTCTTATGATTTTACATAAACTATTATTATTTTTAATAATTTTATCAAGGCCCGTACAGTCGATTTCCATCAATGGCCATCGAACTGCACTTACAGCGACCTTTTTGGAATTTGATTTGGACGTATCTCCAAATCCAACCGTTAGATTTCAGATTTCAAATATTCGTTAGAAATCTCTTTTCGATACGAACCCAACGGTTCTGGTTTTAGGAGAATCCGACGGTCGGATCTCCCGTAATGTCCGTTTGAAATAAATGGTCGAAATTTACGAACTGCCGCGGCGCGGCGCGTTCTATTCAGGCCATTATATTATATATATAATATATATAATATATATTTCGTCGATTTCTATTTAAAACGAATTATATGAATAGTTTTAAAATCGTTTCAAAAGCAATTTCAACTTCCATTTCAACTCAAATCAAAATTGAATTCTTCTTTATAAATTCGTTTTAAAATTCATTTCTATTCAATTCAAATTTCAATTCAATTTGAATTCATTTCAATTCGCTTTCAATTCAATTTGAAATCGTTTTCAATTCAATTCATTTCGAAATCGTTTTCAATTCAATTCATTTCGAAATCGTTTTCAATTCATTCTTTAAATAAAATGATATTTTTATTTTTCTAACTTATTTTTAGAAAATTTCGGCGGCATAACGGCATGATACTAGAAACGGGACGAGGCCTAGCCTTATCCCCGGTCTAGTGAAGGCCCACGCCATTCACACATCAATCAAAATCACCAAACAACCAAATTCAAATCAAATCATATAACTAAGCTATGCAACCAAACAAACAAGTCCATGGTCTGTGGACGATTGTGTCGGGTGCTACTAAGCACCGTCTGCATCCTAGTATATATATATATAAATAGAAATGAAATTGAAAGGTGAGAAATTCTCACAGATAGCTATCCTAGCTCCACGGCACTTCATTGATAGAAATCTTCATCGCTATCGCATCTTCGTCATCTTCGTTGACCGCTTTCACTACATATATAAAAATCACACATTTTTATATTTTGATGTCTTTAAATAAAAATCACATTTTTATTTGTTCACTTTCAATTTAAAAATCATATTTTTATATTCACTTCATATATTTAAAAATCGAATTTTTTCTTCGCTATTCAATATGTAAAAATCGAATTTCAATAATATAGATTCCGCCTTTTCAAAAATAAAGATTATATTTTTAATATTCCTATGATGTAAAAATTATATTTTTAATACTTTAAAAATATAAAAAAAATCATATCTTACTTCTTCTATTTAATAAAAATTTCGTCTTTTCTATTTTAAAAATAGGATCTTTTCCATTCTAAAAATCTGCTCTTTTCTATTTTAAAAATATGATCTTTATTTTTTTTCTAAAGTTCTAATTCTTTTCTATTTAAAGTTTAAAGTAAAATCAGTTTTAAACTCTTTCGAAAATCAGTTTTTAACATCCTATAAAAATCAATTTTAACTTCCTATAAAAATCAGTTTTAACTTGCTTTTAAAATCAGTTTTTAACATCCTATAAAAATCAGTTTTAACTTCCTATAAAAATCAGTTTTAACTTGCTTTTAAAATCAGTTTTTAATTGCTAAAATTTATATTTCAAAAGCCATGTATATTTATGTTTCAAAAGAACACATTTTTATTTCAAAGTTTATATTTTAAAAAGAATTCCCTTTCTTTATAAAAAAACAATTCGTTTTCTATTTTCAAAAACAATTTGACATATATATTCAAAACTTTACGATATATATATTTCCAAAACTTTACGATATATATTTTCAAAACTATTTCTATATATTTTTAAAACTGCATTTCATATTTCAAAAATCATTTCATATTTCAAAAATCATTTCTATATTACATTTTAAAATCACTTCTATAGTAAATAAATTAAAATAAAACTACCTTTCACTGTTGAAATCGCTCCAGCATATTTGCCAGTAAAAACTTCAGACCGCCTTCCAACCCATTGATCGATCTCTAGGGCTCCAATTTTCTCCCCCCACGCTGCGCCTGAACTCGATCAGGCACCACCATGTCGTCGCCGTCCAGATCCCCCATCGCCGCCGAGGAGAACGTGCAACTCGCACGCCTATCGAGCCCCTAAATCTCATTCAAAACCTGCGAGTTCTGGCCCGAATTCCACTCAAATTACCTAACGAAAAAGGATCATACCCTAATCAATTTAAAGATCAAACTTTTCTCTTCGATCTTTGCTTTGAATGGATCTCCTGATTTGAAGTGTTTTTTCGCGAATTTGAGGGAGAAACGAGAGAGGTTTTCGTTCGTTTATTTCCTTGAGTGGCGGCTGATGTTATGACTAGGGTTAGGTCATTCTATAGAAATTTATATTATATTTTAATATTCTTTAATTTTATTTAATTCCAATATAACTCGACTATCATTCTGAACTCCAAATCAAACCCAACTACTGTCGCCCTAGATAAATACCCACATTCCGAACACAATGGGATATGTTTCGTAAGCTGATTCGACTGTTTCGATTTGTTTCCGTTGAATTTACATTTAAATTACTATACTGAATTTTAAACGTACATTTCAAATTACCGGGGTCACATACTAACCAGAAAAATTCCAGAAAAATATTTTCTAGCTTCGTATTGACGATACGGTCCTAACAAAACTAGTTTCGTCGAATTCTGAGACCGTTTGAAAAATGGCCATTTTCCAGTCGATTAAAATCAACTGAAACTGGTCAAACGCGTTTTCCTTTGCCACGCTCACATATTGATTCGAAAAATTATGAAATTTGGAATCTAGCAATAATTTGACATCACGGACCCAACAAAACTGGTTTCGTCGAAATCCGAGGTCATTTGCAAAATGTCCATTTTTAAGGGCCTGAATTCCATAGCGACTATTCAGAATTTTCAACTGGACATATCTTTTGATTCCCGCTATGAAATATCGATTATTCGGATTCGTTGGAAAGATATTATCAAATAGATTCTATGATTTTTGGTTTCACTAAAATCCGGATTGTTTTGCACCCGGTACATTCAATTGAAGTTTGAAATCGAATTATTGAACTACCGCGCCATTTTCAATTCTATTTATAATTATATATAAATATTTATATTCTAACGACGACGTATATAATATATACGTCGAATTATATTCAAAACAAATTTTTCGTCGATATTATTTAAAATAATCTATTTTAAATATTAAAAATTCGCTAAAATTGCCAAAATAAAAATTTCAAACTGGCTCGCATTTTACGGGTTGTTACAAGAAGTCAAGTCTAGAAATTTGTCGTTGAATCGTTGAATCTTGCTTTGATTGTAGAAGCAAATCCCCAATTCCTAGACGTAGTCTTCAAGAAATTATCTTCGCGTTTTATTTTTAATTTAATTTAATTTAGAGAAAGGAGAAGAAGCCATGATCATCAAGAGTTTGAGCAGCACATGGTTAGAGAAGAATGGTGTAAAGAGAATGAGGCTAGGGGCTGTTTCTATAGAATTTAAATTTAATTATAGCCCTCGATGAAGCTAGAGTTAATCAAGGCCATCCATCTCAAGAAAATCCAATCAGAAAATGACAAGTCAGCCCTAATGACACATCAGAGCTCAGAAATTCAACCAGAACCCGAGCAGGCCAGCCAGGGCTTGACTAGCAGGTTTTCTGCTCGTCCTGGGCGCACCTGCAAAGTGCGCCAGGGCAATTTTGTTCTGGCGCACTTCCCAAGTGCGCCAGTGCATTCTGGCCCATTTCTGGTTTTTCTGCCTAATTTCGTTCGTCTATATCTTCCTCGTACGGTATCCGTTTTACGCAGACTCAGACTCTATATCAAGCAAAATTTCGAGACGAATGCAATGGCGTAACCCGTTTCCCTTGTTTCTTATTTTAAAAATTAATTCTGCCTTGATTTATAGTTTTAACATGTTATTCAAATTCGGGTTGTTACAAATTGAAAATGGAATTCAAATGGGTTTATAAGCAAGTAAATGTTTGTATTTGGACTAATATGTTCGAACATAAAATGGGATAGGCAAAAAAGCTAATTTGAGAATTAATTATTGAATTGAGTTAAAATGACTAGATTCAGTAGGAATAAATTAGAAATGGACACATATGTGTTAAGATTATAATTTGTGTGCCCGACAAAAAGGTACACGTTTAAATTCCATATGAGATTTTATACGCCGAATCGGCAAGCCACTTGGCTTTTTGATTTTATTTTTGAATGGAAAGGGTCTAGAGAGGCGAGTTGAGGTTTGAATTATCGACCGGTACAAAGGAGTTTATCGCGAAATTTTCTGAAAATTTAAGGAGTTAGAATATTTTTCAGATAATTGGATAATTAGAAATCTATATAGCAATATATATATAATACGATAAGGAAATGAACTTAAAAATAGAATATTATAAACAAAAAGGAAATCGAAAATCTGGAATATGAAGAGAAATATATTTATATATATCCGTTTTTAAAAATGGATAAGTGGTTTTTATGGTGTTGGTGATTTAAGATAAGTGGTCTTGTCTGTTTTAAAGTTAAAGATGTTATTCAGTCAAGGTCTGAGAGGTAATTATACCCCAACTCGATTGATTTCATTATTAGCTGATAAATAGCTAGATTCTTTCTCAAAGAGAAATGTTTAAAGAAATTTAGTTGAATGCAGTATCTTAGGTTATTGTAACGATGTTTTACACAACATTCGTTTTAACCCAAGGAAGTGAAATTGTGGAAATATAATAAATAAATACTTCCTGAGTGTAGAAATAAATGGTTATGAAAGAGATAAGTAATTGGAATGTTTTCCAAATATAAATAGAATATATTTTCTAAGTATGGAGAATAAAAGAAGACGAAATATGGAAATGTTTTCCAAATAGTGTAAGAGGCCAAGAAGATGATTATCAGAAATATCGTGTTAACGAATATGGATAAGGAAGTAGAGAAGTGTTTTAATTAATGAAATATCAATTAAATGGCCCAGTGATTTGTTTGATACTTTGAATGAATGTTTATTTGTTTTTCTTCGATAGTTAAATAACCGACTATCGAAGTATTTGCCTGTATCTTTGTCAATATGAAGAGACTGGTTGGATTATTATCCAAGAACCACTCTGTATTGGTAGTAGCATTGCGAATTAGATTTTATGAAGATAATCGAAGACAGAGTAATGTGCAAGGACTTTTTCTGTTAATGGAAATAGTGCGTTCGGTTTCGTTCAATCCCAGAACGAACGTATATGGATGAATGTCTGACAAAGTATTTCCAATGATCGAATAGGTTGGTCTGTATAAATATATATGGTGGCGGAGGATTTATTCTCTTAGCATAATATCTAGAATATATTTGTGCAAATCAATTAGTGATTAAAGGATCTGAAAATGTGGCATTCAAAGTGATTATGCTATCAATGAATGATAAGTAATTGTAGCCTTAGGTCTCAACAACCGGGAAATGACAAAAATCGGGCAAGCAGCATGGCTATGTGGGCCGCTTCCATTAGGGTGTATAATCACCTATATAGAGATATTCATTTCATTCTTTAATCTATTCGATGCTGTCCCATTCGGTAAACGGTTGCTGATCCCAACTGTTGGTGATATACATTCGATACACTCAAGCGAAATGAGTGGTCGGTCATGTGTGGGCCGGGTTGCAAGATGTTCTTGTTGAACACAGTGTATTCCCCTCTAGAGATACAATATCGGAAGGTGGTTCCATACCTTGTCATGTTGGAAAACCAACCTCCAATAAGCGCCATGAAGTTTTTGATTTTATATTATACATGGAGCGTGAGATGCAAGTGTTCCACTAGATTGTTATTTACTTGATTTAGACACTATTATAATATCACTGGATTTTCATATCAAAGTGTTTTGGGTTATAGTAAGGTAAAAACCGTCCATGTTTATGTGTGGGCTGGTCTTACTGTTATCCTTTCTTTCGAAAGGATTTTGAAAGCTAAACAAATGGTTGGAAGTTTACTCACACCAGTCCCATGACTGACCCAGAGTTTATTTTGTTTTTGTTTTCCCTCTCGGGTGCCCAAATTTGTACGGGCAGTCAAGTAGTTGGGATTTTTCAGTTTCACTTGGAAGAGCTGGAAGCAGGAGGCTTCACCAGTTAGCTATAGACTATCATATTTCCGCTATGTACTATGTTGTATCTGGAAACAAGTGTTTATAACTGTTACAGGAATAACTGTTGTGCTCTGATAACGGTATGTATATACAGTTACTGATTTGTATTTCAAAGGTTATGTTATTTAATATATTTTATTCGTTTCGCTTGAGATTTGTGTTCTTCGTTTTTCTTCTATTCTAAATTTTCTTTCTATTCCTCATCCTCTAACTCCTTTCTACTAATGATTCGTATTTCTATGTCATTTGGGTTGGACGTGTGGTGTTATTAGTCAACTCTGATAGTACGGATTTGCGGGCCATTACAGTTGGTATCATAGCTTAAGTTGAGCGAATACCATGGCTTTGGTGGGATGTGCTCATTAGAGATTGGGTCAGTAGTACCCAAAAATGAGTTGAATGTATATATATACTAGAGAGCAAATTTTTAAATTGATATAAAAATTGTTTTATATTGTGTTGGCTAGTCTATTGAGTGGTTTATGAATTCTGATCGAATAGTGGGATGCCACAAAGTCGATAGGAATTTCTAAACACTTGAACAGATAAATTCGACATAATATTATTTTAAAGTGGGTAAATAAAATAATTTTACCCAAAATTCTATTTTGATATAGAAAAAATAATAATTTTATGGAATTATTATATTATATGGATGTGTTGGATGTTATTATTATAATCCGATGAGATTATAAAATTGAAATGGTTAAATATAACCAAATAGAATTTGTATGCAAATGAAATATATACAAATGAGATGAATTAAAGTTGAATTCAAACCAAAATTTGGAATTTAAATCCTGGGAAGTTTGAAAATATTTTCTGAAGTATATTAAAACAACATAGCTTTGTTTTGGAAGGATTTTAAATAAAAATCATTTTGAATGGATTTTGAAAGTGATAAAGCATGAACTCACTTCAGTGGCTGGAAAATAATTCTGATGATGACTGCAGCATCATCAGCATTCATTTTCAAGTTTCTAAGTGATGAATTACTACCTTAGAAAAGTTTTGATGGAAATTTGTTTGAAAGAAAACGAGTTGGTTTGAAAATTCAAATGTTTTGAATTAGAGACAATAATAAATATATGTATATATTTTTGTGATTTCAAAAGGATTGGAAATAGAAAACCCAGGAATTTGAATTTTGGAATTTAAAATTTGAATTCTGTAATTTAGAATTTGACTTAAGCAAGTTAAATGGATTGAAGTAAATAAATTGACTAGAAGAAATTTGAATATATTAAATGGAATGTGAGTTGGATGTAAATGTGTTGAGTGTAAATCATTCAAATTAAATGGTTGAAAACTAAAATTTTGGAGGAATTAAATTTGTTGAATTACGAATAGTTGAACTTTAAAGGGTTTTTTGAAAAGTTAATAAAGGATAGTAACATTTTTCCTACCTTAGTAATTTCGGGGACGAAATTCTTTTAAGGGGGGAAGAATATAACGATCCAGATTTTTGGTGGATTTATTTTAAATATTGTGTTGCTAATATAAATGAATTTTTTTATTGAGGTATCGATTTAATAATCAATATACGATTTATTTTGAATATATATATATATATATATCAAATCTAAAATAATTGAACGCGAAATTAGAAACTGAATCGAAATGATTCAGATGATCAATAGAAATTGTATTTGAGTATAAATAATAATAATATATTATCAAGGAATTGATTTGTTTCTGAATTCAAAGTATATTATATCGATTTATTATGGTTATTTTATATATACATTCAAATTTAATTTCAAAATATATTTTGTTTTGCTGAGAACACCGTTATTACATTTGAATGTTGGTCTATAGGCTAAAATAGCAGTTTGTGATTTCAATTAATGGACCCCGAGATATTTGATTGTGGATAGGCTCAAACTCAAATTGATATTCATCTAAAAAGAATAAAAATATCTTTATATTCCCTCGTATTAATTTGAATGTTTAATCGAATTTAATTTTTGTTGTACTTGAGCCTACCTACCTACATACTTTAGCCATGTACCTCACACATCATTTTTTTTTACTTCAAGCTGAAGCAACTACCTCCGTTCACATTATAAAACCACGATCCCCTCTCTCTTATTTTCTTTCTTTAGAAACGCAAATCAAAATCAAATTTTCCCACATTTTCAAATCATTTTCGTTCATATGTACTTATATATATATACATAAAAAGGGGGCATTGGAAATGAAATCAAAATCCACAAAGATCCCGGGGTACTTCGATTTCGTATGGTTAATCAATGGGGTGTGTCGCGAGTTCAACATTTGGGAAGTCGCGATGATCTAGAAAGGCTTCGATAGGGTTGGCCTTGTCATGGGTTGACTTGCGATGGCGCGATGGACCCTGGGATGTCAAAAATGAAGCTGGCTTGAGGTGCCTCGATGTCAGGTAACATTTGAAATGAGGTCACCAAGTGTAGAACTAGGGTGATTGGTATTTGTGGAAGAATGGGTTGGTGGCAGAAGTGACATAAAAGAGGAGGTGAATGCGTTGGTTTTCAATCGGCACAGATGGGATGTTATTTGATGATTTTCTATTGGAAATTTGTTCTGATGTTGGCCTTTATGGTGGTGTGATTTTACTAATGATGGACTAAAGGGGATTGACATGAGTTGAAATGAGGTTGTAGATAGATCATATGAAGGATTTGATTATTATATCGTGTTAAGGTAAATAATTTTATTGTATTTTTTTATTTGATAAAATCTGAATTTCGTTATAAGAAAAATAAAATATATAACTTATATAATTCGCATGTTTAAAATATCGTATTTTATTTATACGAGGTCCAAATTGTAACGCAAGCCGAGTTGGATTCGTAACAGGGTATGTAATTTGCTTAGGAATTTTGGGAATCAACTGGAATCAGAATGAATCGAAAATTATAAGAGGGAAAAAATCAAGTGACTAAATCTCACTCAATTTATTTATTTAGAATTATTTTTAGTCATTAAAAATAATTGATGGTTGTTTGGTTGCATTAAAATATTATTTGGCTGTTAGAAATATATTAGTTATGTAGGATTTGTGTTTGTGGCTATTATATATATATATATATATATATTGGTGATTGGTTGGATTCCCGCAGTACCATTAGAGGATGCCCGCAGTATCATTAGCGGATGACCCTATACGTCCCATGCTATGATAGTGGATGACCTTCATACCGCGATATCCTGCCTCGAAGCAGGATGGGTATTATAGGCAGGATGGGTATTATTTATGTTGGCTAACGTCTGTGGATGTAGGAAAACTGGTTGGAGGAATCCAATTGGATTCCTCAAAATTTATCACTTGTTTGTTCTCATACATATATTATCACATATGACATGTTAATTGAATTGGTTGGTTTGATATTTTAAATATCACTGAGGGCCAATATGTTGATTTATAAAAATATCGTGAAAATGATATTCGAGTTTTAAAAAGGAAAATTCTATTTTTTTTTCAAATAGAATTTGAATTTAGATTAGCTAAAGATATTCACTTATTTTGAAAATAAATAAAACAAGTATTGAATTTATAAACGATGTTTATAAAATAAATAATATAAGACACCGAAGTGAATTTATAAACGGTGTTTATAAATGAAATTGATTGATTTTCACTGGATAATCAGGGAATTGAAGTGAATTTATAAACGGTGTTTATAAATGAAATGGAAAATTATCATTTGGTTAATTTAATATTTAAATTCAAATATGAATTTAAAGTGAGGATTGAGAATTGTGTTAAGAAATGATGAAGTCTATTCTGATATTCAGAATGTAAAGTGAACATAAAATGAATCCATATGGATTTATGATTTGAATTCGATTAGATCGAATGTACTTAATAAATATTTTCTGGAAATTATATTAGGATTATATTAAATTAAAATATGAAAATGGATTCTATATTTATATAGATAACTTGAAATAAAGAAGATATTCCAAAATGAGATTTTGGTTTTAAATAGACTTCGAATTGGAACTTGTTTAAATATATAAAACAAAAATTTTATAAATATTATTTATAAATATGATGAATTAATTATCAAGAGATAAATTTGAAATATTAAATTTAAATACGAATTTAAAAGTATAAATTGAAATCATTTCGAAAAAAAGAAATGATAGTATTTATTTCGAAATTCGGAATATAAAAGGGGTTGGGTTTCAAATAGGTATTTTAAAGGAAAGCTCGTTTTAATTTTTAAACAAGAAAATTAATTTATAAACAATGTTTATAAAGATAGGGAAATAAATTATCATTGGATAATTTAGAAGTTTAAATTCAAGAAAGAATTTAAAAAGTGAAATTGGAAAACGTGCTGAAAATAGAATAATTGATTATATTCTGGGATTTAGAATATAAACGGAATTGAGAAAATGAACACGAGTTATAATTGGAATTCGATTATACCGAATTTTATAATTTATTTATAAAAAGGAATTGGGATTTAAATTAACAAATCGAGTATAGATAAATGTATAACCGAGTAAGGAAAAATCAGCGATTATAGATAATTAGAATTATTGAGTCGAATTGGGAAAATTGGTTTGATATATATTAAAAATATATTAGAATCGAGTTGAATTTTATTTTAAATGGAGTTTAAGAGTTTATATATAAATATAATTAAAATGAACTCGCCACAGCGCGGTAGTTCGTAAATTGGCATTTCGAACTTCAATTGAATATATGGAACTCAATTTAAGTCGGAATTCTTTGAAATAAGAATCATCAGGACCGGTTTGATAATAGTTTTCTAATGGAAGAGAAAAATCTGGATTTCGTCAGATAGATTTTGAGTTATGTCAAAAATCAAATTTTCAGAAAAGTAGCGCCAAATCGTTTAAAAACCATAATGGTTTATATAAATGAATATAAGGATTTTAAGTAAATAAAAATCCGAATTTCCATTAGAAAAATCCGGATTTGAGTTGTAAAATAAATATGAACTCAAGTTGTGTAAATAAAATGATTTTTGAAACATAAAATTAGATTTTAAATTATTGAATAGAATTAACTAATTAGAAGAAAAATTAGTTAATGAACTTTTGGGTTGAATTGGAAAATTGATAGGTGAATGGGGTTTGTAATTCATATTCGAAATCGAATATGGAAATTGAATTGAAAATGAAATTCAAATGGGTTAATAAGCAAGTAAATATTTGTATTTGAAATGATATGTTCGAACAGAAAATGGAATAGGCAAAAAAGCTAAATTGAGAATTAATTATTGAATTGAGTTAAAATGACCAGATTAAGTTGGAATAAATTAGAAATGGACACATATGTGTTAAGCAGGTTTGGAATGAAGTGTATGAAGATTATAATTTGTGTGCCCGACAAACAGGTACACGTTTGAATTCCATATGAGATTTTATGCGCTGAATCGGCAAGCCACTTGGCTTTTTGATTTTCTTTTTGAATGGAAAGGGCCTAGAGAGGCGAGTTGAGGTTTGAACTATCGACCGATACAAAGGAGGTTATGGTGAAATTTTCCGAAAATTTAAGGAGTTAGAATATTTTTAAAATAATTGGATAATTAGAAATCTATATATCAATATATATACAATCCGATAAGGAAATGAACTTAAAAATAGAATATTATAAACAAAAAGAAAATCAAAATTCTGGAATAGAAAGAGAAATATATATATATCCATTATTAAAAATGGATAAGTGGTTTTTATGGTGTTGGTGATTTGAGATAAGTGGTCTTGTCTGTTTTGAAGTTAAAGATGTTATTCAGTCAAGGTCTGAGAGGTAATTATACCCCAACTCGATTGATTTCATCATTAGCTGATAAATAGCAAGATTCTGTCTCGAAGAGAAATGTTTAAAGAAATTTAGTTAAATGCAGTATCTTGGGTTATTATAACGATGTTTTACACAACATTCGTTTTAATACAAGGAAGTGAAATTGTGGAAATGTAATAAATAAATACTTCCTGAGTGTAGAAATAAATTGTCATGAAAGAGATAAGTAATTGGAATGTTTTCCAAATATAAATATAATATATTTTCTAAGTATGGAGAATAAAAGAAGACGATTTATGGAAATGTTTTCCAAATAGTGTAAGAGGCCAAGAAGATGATTATCAAAAATATCGTGTTAACAAATATGGATAAGGAAGTGGAGAAGTGTTTTAATTAATGAAATATCAATTAAATGGCCCAGTGATTTGTTTGATGCTTTGAATGAATGTTTATTTGTTTTTCTTTGATAGTTAAATAACCGACTATCGAAGTATTTTCCTATATCGTTGTCAATATGAAGAGACTGGTTGGATTATTATCCGAGATCCACTCTGTATTGGTAGTAGTGTTGCAAATCAGATTATATGATGATAATCGAAGACGGAGTAAAGTGCCAGGACTTTTTCTATTAATGGAAATAGTGCGTTCGGTTTCGTTCAATCCCGGAACGAACATATATGGACGAATGTCTGATAAAATATTTCCAATGATCGTATAGGTTGGACTGTATAAATATATATGGTGACGGAGGATTTATTCTCTTGGCATAATATCCAGAATATATTTGCGCAAATCAATTAGTGATTAAAGGATCTAAAAATGTGGCATTCAAAGTGATTATGCTATCAATGAATGATAAGTAATTGTAGCCTTAGGCCTCAACAACTGGGAAATGACAATAATCGGGCAGGCAGCATGGCTATGTGGGTTGCTCCCACTAGGGTGTATAATCACCTATATAGAGATATTCATTTCATTCTTTAATCTATTCGATGCTGTCCCATTCGGGAAACGGTTGCTAATCCCAACTGTTGGTGATATACATTCGATACGCACAAGCGAAATGAGTGATCGGTCATGTGTGGGCCAGGTTGCAAGATGTTTTTGTTGAACATAGTGTATTCCCCTCTAGAGATACACTATCGGAAGGTGGTTCCATAACTTGTCATGTTGGAAATCTAACCTCCAATAAGCGCCATAAAGTTCTTGATTTTATATTATATATGGAGCGTGAGATGCAAGTGTTCCACTAGATTGTTATTCACTTGATTTAGACACTATTATAATATCAATGGATTTTCGTATCAAAGTGTTTTGGGTTATAGTAAGGTAAAAACCGTCCATATTTATGTGTGGGCTGGTCTTACTATTATCCTTTCTTTCGACAGGATTTTGAAAGTTAAACAAATGGTTGGAAGTTTACTCGCACCAGTCCCATGACTGACCCAAAGTTTATTTTGTTTTTTTTTTCCCTAAACTCTTAGGTGCCCAAATTTGTACGGGCAGTCAAGTAGTCGGGATATTTCAAATTCACTTGGAAGAGCTGGAAGCAGGAGGCTTCACCAGTTAGCTATAGATTATCATATTTCCGCTATGTACTATGTTGTATCTGGAAACAGGTGTTTATAACTGTTACAAGAAAAACTGTTGTGCTCTGATAACAATATGTATATATAGTTACTGATTTGTATTTCAAAGGTTATGTTATTTAATATATTTTATTAGTTTCGCTGTGAGATTTGTGTTCTTCGTTTTTCTTCTATCCTAACTTTTCTTTCTTTCTATTCCTCATCCTCTAACTTCTTTCTACTAATGATTTGTATTTCTGTGTCATTTGGGTTGGACTTGTGGTGTTATTAGTCAACTCAGATAGTACGGATTTGCAGGCCATTACAGTTGGTATCAGAGCTTAGGTTGAGCGAATACCTGGGCTTTGGTGGGATGTGCTCATTAGAGATTGGGTCAGTAGTACCCTAAAATGAGTTGAGTGTATATATATATGAGAGAGTGTATTTGTAAATTGATATAAAAATTGTTTTATATTGTGTTGGCTAGTCTGTTGAGTGGTTTATGAATTCTGATCGAATAGTGGGATGCCACAAAGTCGATAGGAATTTCTAAAAACTTGAAAAAATAAATTCGACATAATATTGTTTTAAAGTGGGTAAATAAAATAGTTCTACCCAAAATTCTATTTTGATATAGAAAAAATAATAATTTTCTGGAATTATTATATTATATGGATGTGTTGGATGTTATTATTATAATCCGATGAGATTATAAAATTGAAATGGTTAAATATAACCAAATAGAATTTGTATGCAAATGAAATATATACAAATGAGATGAATTAAAGTTGAATTCAAACCAAAATTTGGAATTTAAATCATGGGAAGTTTGAAAATATTTTATGAAGTATATTAAAACAATATAGCTTTGTTTTGGAAGGATTTTAAATAAAAATCATTTAGAATTGATTTTGAAAGTGATAAAGCAGTGAAATCACTTCAGTGGCTGGAAAATAACTCTAATGATGACTACAGCATCATCAGTGTTCATTTTCAAGTTTCTAAGTGATGAATTGCTACCTTAGAAAAGTTTTGATGGAAATTTGTTTGAAAGAAAACGGGTTGGTTTGAAAATTTCAAATGTTTTGAATTAGAGATAATAATAAATATATGTATATATTTTTGTGATTTCAAAAGGGTTGGAAATAGAAAACCCAGGAATTTGAATTCTGTAATTTAGAATTTGACTTAAGCAAGTTAAATGGATTGAAGTAAATAAATTGACTAGAAGAAATTTGAATAGATTAAATGGAATATGAGTTGGATGTAAATGTGTTGAGTATAAATCATACGAATTAAATGGTTAGAAACTAAAATTTTTGGTGGAATTAAATTTGTTGAATTACGAATAGTTGAATTTCAAAGGGTTTTTGAAAAGTTAATAAAGGATAGTAACATTTTTCCAACCTCAGTAATTTCGGGGACGAAATTCTTTTAAGGGGGGAAGAATGTAACGACCCAGATTTTTGATGGATTTATTTTAAATATTGTGTTGCTAATATAAATGGATTTTTTTTATTGCGGTATCAATTTAATAATCGATATACGATTTATTTTCAATATATATATTTATCAATTCTAAAATAATTGAATGCGAAATTAGAAACTGAATCGAAATGATTCAGATGATCAATAGAAATTGTATTTTAGTATAAATAATAATAATAATATATTATCGAGGAATTGATTTGTTTCTGAATTCAAATTATATTATATCAATTTATTATGGTTATTTTAAATATACGTTCAAATTTAATTTCAAAATATATTCTGTTGAGCTGAGAACACCGATATTACATTTGAATGTTGGTCTATAGGCTAGAATAGCGGTTTGTGATTTCAATTAATGGACTTCGAGATATTTGATTATTGTGGATAGGCTCAAAATCAAATCGACAACCATCTAAAAAGAATAAAAATTTCTTTATATTGCATCGCATTAATTTGAATGACTAATCGAATTTAATTTTTGATGTACTTGAGCCTACCTACCTACATACTTTAGCCATGTACCTTGCACATCATTTTTTTTTACTTCAAGCTGAAGCAACTACCTCCGTTCACATTATAAAACCACGATCCCCTCTCTCTTATTTTCTTTCTTCAGAAACGCAAATCAAAATCAAATTTTCCCCCATTTTCAAATCATTTTTTTTCGTATGTACATACATGTATATAAAAAGGGGGCGTTCGAAATGAAATCAAAATCCACAAAGATCCCGGGGTACTTCGATTTCGTATGGTTAATCGATGGGGTGTGTCGCGAGTTCAACATTTGGGAAGTCGCGATGATCTAGAAAGGGTTCGATAGGGTTGGCCTTGTCATGGGTTGACTTGCGATGGCGCGATGGACCCCGAGATGTCAAAAATGAAGCTGGCTTGAGGTGCCTCGATGTCAAGTAACATTTGAAATGAGGTCGCCAAGTGTAGAATTAGGGTGATTGGCGATTGTGGAAGAATGGGTTGGTGGCAGAAGTGATGTAAAAGAGGAAGTTAATGTGTTGGTTTTTGATCGGCACAGATGGGATGTTATTTGGTGATTTGCTGTTGGAAATTTGTTCTGATGTTGGTCTTAATGGTGGTGTGATTTTACTAATGATGGACTAAAGGGGATTGACATGAGTTGAAATGAGGTTGTATATCTGGGATATGGAGGAGTTGATTATTACATCGTATTAAGGTAAATAATTTTACTGTATTTTTTATTTGATAAAATCTGAATTTTCGTTATAAGAAAAATAAAATATATAACTTACATAATTCGCATGTTTAAAATACTGTATTTTATTTATACGAGGTCCAAATTGTAACGCAAGCCGAGTTGGACAAGTAACGGGGTATGGAATTTTCTTAGGAATTTTTGGAATCAACTGGAATCAGAATGAATCGAAAATTATAAGAGGGAAAAAATCAGGTAAGTAAATCTCACTCAATTTATTTATTTAGAATTATTTTTAGTCATTAAAAATAATTGATGGTTGTTTGGTTGCATTAAAATATTATTTGGCTTTTAAAAATATATTAGTTATGTAGGATTTGTGTTTGTGGCTATTATATATATATTGGTGATTGGTTGGATTCCCGCAGTACCATTAGCGGATGCCCGCAGTATCATTAGCGGATGACCTTATACGCCCCACGCTATGATAGTGGATGACCTTTATACCGCGATATCCTGCCTCGAAGCAGGATTGGTATTATTTATGCTGGCTAACATCTGTGGATGCAGGAAAACAGGTTGGAGGAATCCGATTGGATTCCTCAAAATTTATCACTTGTTTGTTCTCATGTATATATTATCTCATATGACGTGCTGAATGAATTGGCTGGTTTGATTGTTTAAATATCACTGAGGGCCAAAATGTTGATTTATAAAAATATCGTGAAAATGATATTCGAGTTTTAAAAAGGAAAATTCTATTTTTTTTTCAAATAGAATTTGAATTTACAATGGATAAAGATATTTACTTGTTTTGAAAATAAATAAAACAAGTATTGAATTTATAAACGATGTTTATAAATTAAACAATACAAGAAATTGAAGTGAATTTATAAACGGTGTTTATAAATGAAATAGATTGATTTTCATTGGATAATCAGGGAATTGAAGTGAATTTATAAATGGTGTTTATAAATGAAATGGAAAAAATATCATTCGAATAATTTAATATTTAAATTCAAATATGAATTTAAAGTGAGGATTGAGAATCGTGTTATGAAACGATGAAGTCTATTCTGATATTCAGAACGTAAAGTTAACTTAAAATGAATCCGTTTGGATTTATGATTTGAATTCGATTAGATCGAATGTATTTAAATAAATATTTTCAGAAAAATATATTAGGATTATATTAAATTAAAATATGAAAATAGATTCTATATTTATATAGATAAGTTGAAATAAAGAAAATATTCCAAAATGAGATTTTGGTTTTAAATAGATTTCGAATTGGAACTTGTTTAAATATATAAAACAAGAAAATTTATAAATGGTATTTATAAATATGATGAATTAATTATCAAGAAATAAATTTGAAATATTAAATTCAAATACGAATTTAAAAGTAGAAATTGAAATCATTTCGGGAAAAAAGGAAATGATAGTTTTTATTCTGAAATTCGAAATATAAAAGGGGTTAGGTTTCAAATAGGTATTTGAAAGGAATGCTTGTTTTAATTTTTAAACAAGAAAATTAATTTATAAACAATGTTTATAAAAATAGGGAAATAAATTATCATTGGATAATTTAGAAGTTTAAATTCAAGAAAGAATTTAAAAAGTGAAATTGGAAAACGTGTTGAAAATAGAATAATTGAATATATTCCGGGATTTAGAATATAAACTGAATTGAGAAAATCCAAACGAGTTACAATTGGAATTCGATTATACCGAATTTTATAATTTATTTATAAAAAGGAATTGGGATTTAAAATAACAAATCGAGTATAAATAAATGTATAACCGAGTGAGGAAAAATCAACGATTATAGATAATCAGAATTATTGAGTTGAAATGGGAAAATTGGTTTGATATATATTTAAAATATATTAGAATGGAGTTGAATTTTATTTTAAACGGAGTTTAAAAGTTTATATATACAAATATAATTAAAATGAACTCGCCGCAGCGCGGTAGTTCGTAAATTGGCGTTTCGAACTTCAATTGAGTATATGAACTCAATTTAAATTGGAATTCTTTAAAACAAGAATCGTCGGGACCAGTTTGATAATAGTTTTCTAATATATTTTTGTTACAACAGTAGCCCTTTCTACGAGCCATAGGACATATTACCAGTACTAGTGAAAAATTGTACAAGCTAAGATGTAGCAAAATTCGATTAAGTACTAAAATACAGGTTGATATTGTCAGATATGAAATGAAAGCTACATCATTCAGTACATTTATATAGTACTCAGTCATGCTTGGCTTTGTGCTTGCATAAACTGACATATATTGAACATCATCACACAGTAAAGTGCATTTTTCTGTTTTGGCCCTGTTTTTTTTTTATTCCACAAATAGCCTCATTTTGCGAAAAATTGCAAATATAGCTCACTTTTGGCCAGCTCAGCGCTGAGGTGGTCAGAGTTGGCCAAAATACACTGGCGCAATCTAGGATTGCGCTGGTACACGTGTACACTGGCGCAATCCTAGAGTGCGTCAGTCTACTAAAAAAAATTGCTATCTTCTGAGGCGCAATCAGGAATTGCGCCCCAAAAATGAAGAAGCTGTGTTTGAGACACTGTATATTTTCTCCTCCTATTAGCTTTGTTATGTTCATACTGTCTCCGGCATGCGGAAGTTCTTACTGTCTGCACATACACTTTATGGGTGCTTCTCTATTTCACATGCTTGAACCCTTCCACCTAAATCTTTAGGTTCTCAAACTTTGCTCCGTCTGTTGATAAATGCAGCAACTTCCAAGGTTTGGTTTTGGGGCCAAGGAATCCATTGATAAATGCAGCAGCTGCCATGGAAATCGTAACTCCACTACCAATGGCACGGAACCCCTTTATAAGTTTCAATGGGGTAGATTCTTTATAAGTTCCACTACCGAATGGCCACCCTTAAAAGCACCGTTTTCCGAACAAACATGCCTCCAACTTTCCCATTCTTTGGAAACGTCGACCCTTGCTTGTCTGCCTTCTCGACTGCGTCTTCTTCTCCCACCTCTTCGACCTCTCCCTCGTCTCCAAAAAGAACATCCTGATCGATTCCTACATGCTCAGCACAAAATACACCGGCATCACTAGAGTCATCGTCTACCAAGACCCTTCGGAATCTTCCCACGCAGAAGTAAAGAACTTCTGCATGCAACTTCTAAAGTGGAGCTTGAACGTATGGCTTCACGAGTTCCTTTCCAAAAGCAGAGCCGGAGCAGACACCATGACCTCTTAAGATATCCATGAAAATGGCCACATCATGCTTGATACATGGCTTTCTTTGCAACTCCTCCCTACCGTAAAAATCGGCGCCATACCTCAACCTTTAGAAGAACTCTTCAATAGATAACTTCTAAGCTATTCGTACATGAAAAACAGTAAAAGTAAGAGCACGACCATCTTGCATTGCCTCTCTCATCTTCATTTATGTTTGAGCATCCCTCACATTCCAATCTCCACTATACAGGCACCAAGCCTGTATGGATGCATACAACATTCTTGCATTACCTCTCTCATCTTTATCTCTCTTATTTGATTCAACATTCTTGCACATGCCTCGTATACATCAGTATTTGCAAATAAAAAAATGAATTCCTCCTTATGCATGCCGATGTACATGCTCTGTTTCTGCCTCATATTCCAATCTACAAGCCTGTATGCATGCAGCAACCTATGTTGCAATTTGCGGAGCACCTCGACTCGGAGCATCGGCTCGGTCCGGAACATCAGCTCGGCACGGAGCGCCTCGACGTGGAGCATCGGCTCGGCACGGAGCGCCTCGGAGCAGAGCATCGGCTCGGCACGGAGCGCCTCGGAGTGGAGCATCGGCTCAGCACGGAGCGCCTCGGAGCGGAGCATCGGCTCGGCACAGAGCGCCTCGACGTGGAGCCTCGGCTCGGCACGGAGCGCCTCGGAGCGGAGCATGGACTCGGCACGGAGCGCCTCGACGTGGAGCATCGGCTCGGCATGGAGCGCCTCGGAGCGGAGCATCGGCTCGGCGCGGAGCGCCGATGGCTGCGGATTCATGCTATGATGATACTATGATGGGTTTTTAACCTTTTTTGGCATGCTTTGAGAAACAAATTCTTGTTTCTTGATACGAAAAGAGAATGGTTTACCTTGAAATGAAAAGGGAGACTTCTGGTGATGGATAAATCTGATGTAGTTTGCTTGTGAGTTCTATTTGCAAACGGTAGTTGCCTAGACAATGAACACTGAAGATGATGAAGGTGAGGGTGAGCTGAAATCATTTAGCGCGAAGAATTGTCCCTATTGGAATTTCTGTTGGAGCGGAGTAAGTAATATTATTGTGGTTGGCGATGTTTTTTCGAAAAGGAGAAAGAGGTGGCGGCGAAGTGGGAGTTGCTTGCTTATGTTTGGAGAGTTGGGGGGTTAAAATGGGTTGAAAAATGAACCGAGCGTAGGAGGAAAAATAAAGAATTAAAGAGAAAAAGGAAGAAATATGAGAGATAAAGTATGCAAATTTTTGGGGCGCAATTTCGGATTGCGCCCCAGAAGATAGCAATATATATATATATATATATATATATATATATTACTTTTTAGCTAAACTGGCACAATCGCGCCAGTATACACCTGTATCGGCGCAATTTCAGATTGCGCCAGTGTATTTTGGCTAATGCTGGCCAGTTCATTGCTGAGCTGGCCGAAACAGAAAAATGCTTTCACCTTCATCATCTTCATGCATGTAATAAGTACCGGTAAAAGACGAAACTTGATGGAAGACTGAACTATATCAAGAGTAGAATAACTAATTTATGCTTTGCACATCAAATCAGTCTTTGTGATGTTGCAACAAAAAAGTACTTGTATCAGTAAACACATAAATTATTTCCTATTTTTATACATATCATACGAGATACAACTTAATCTGCTCTTTTTTGAGAAAAAAAGAAAATCAGAAATAGAGGAAAAAATGGATTCTTTTGTTTATAAATAAAAATGGTTGTTATTTAAGTATAGTTAAATAGCTATAATTATTCATCATAAATTCCTTTTATAGCTTAAGTCTCTAAACTTTCCAACAAGCCCTTTGGAATCAAGATTACTGTATATGACTTCTAATGGTAATTTCAAGGGTTACATCCTTTTATCTGAAGGCTTAAACTGATCAATCCATCACTAATTAATCAACAGGGAACAACATATATTCCACTTAAAGAAATTTCAGGGTAGGGAAAAAAGAAAGAAACGTCAACAAGATGCAACCCAATCTATCATGGTTTAATTCCTATACATCTTTCAACAAAAATACTGCCATGTATATTTAATCAAGAACTCGTTCCAGAACACCATTTTTCATCTTAAATGTCAAGTAGCCAAACTTGACGATCTTTTCACCTTCGTTTTCCTCCATCTGTGATTCCATCAATGCTGCTTCTTCCTCTTGTACTTGTGAATTCTTCTGGGTCTCCTCCTATTGTATTTTCTTCAAAGCTTCTTCTTCCTCCTCCTCTTGTAATTTATTACGAGTATCCTCTTCTTGTAAGTTCTTCAGTGCTGCTTCTTTTGTTAGGCTCTTCGTCTTTTTGTAGTTTTTCCTGGTTCTCCTCCACTAATTGCAATTTATTCGATGCTTCTTCCTCTTCTAATTTCTGCAGTGCTTCCTCTTCTTGTATTTTCTTCAACGCTTCATCCCCTTGGGATTTCTCGTGGGTTTCTGTTTCTTGTAATTTCTTGTTGATTCCCGCTTCCTGTGTATTCTTCTGAACTTCCTCTTCGTCTTGTATAATCTCCTGGCCCATCTCCTCTTTTTGCCTTCTTTTCTGTGACACTGAACATTGTTCTTGAAATCCCTTCACTATATCATCTTCTTGTGGCTTCCCCAAGACTTCTTGTCCTCCTTCTTCTTTTGGTGAACTTTTCAGGTTTAATTCTTCTAACAGTTGCTCTTCCTTGTGTTTTATACCTTGAATTAGCTTAGCGTTCTCTTTGCATACTAGGTCTCTATAGGTGTTTTCAAATGTCTCAAGAATCATCTCAGCATAAGTTTTTAAACTCTGATCATCATCGAACGCGGCCAGGAAATTATACAAACAAGCCAAAACTCCAGAAAATCCATGGAACATTCCATGAAATGCAAATGCATCAAACCAAGTAAGAAATTCCCTCGCGAATGCCTCCTTGATCAGCAACTCAATCTTGTCTATGTTTTTACCGCACTGCTTCTTCCACATCGGAACCTTCTTATAACCACCTGCAGCGTTGCTGGTTGAAGGAGGTGTCTGAACGACATTAGACAACATCACTCTGACTTGTTTGTTAACGTCACAAGCTTCCTTGCAACAGTTTGCAATATGTTCGGCCTCTGAAGATTGATTCATGGCATTGAATGTATCAACCATGGTATTGAGGGCCTCAAATGCAGTGTTTATTACTCGGGAGAAGAAAATTAGGGTTTGTAGGGTTTTGCAAGAATGCACTTCTTCCCTCAATTGTTTGGCTTCATTTAGTAGGAATTCTATGCCTTCGGCAACAGGCTTGCTAGTAGCAGGACGTGATGAACTAGAACTGGAGGCTTCGTTATGATCTTGACTCATAACTGGTGAAGAATTAGTGTGGAGTTGCTTTCTTTTTCTTGAGACTGAAGCTTAGGATGAAAGAAATAGACGTTTAACAAGAAATGATTCATAAATTTACAGAGTTTCTGTTCCTTTATATAAGAATCACTTAACTATACGTGTAGATAATACCTTTTGGGCCATTACCAGTATTACAATAAAAGGATTGGTACGGCCCAAAACAGTCAATAAATACAAATTTCCTTTTAAAACTAAATGCATGTGATATGAAAGGATTTAGGCATGCTAGATTTCTCTGTAAAATAAAAATTGGAAAATTGAAATTTTCTGGTCTCATATCCCAGTTGACTGACAGTTTCTGGATATTATGGCAGACCATAGACTGCTTTTCAAACATTTGAATTATTTGTACAAATTCCGAATTATGATTCTAGAATGAAAAAGAAATGAAAAAAAAAATGAAAAATGAAAATAAAAGAATAATATGTATGGTGAATGCATTTATTAGAATTTTATAAATCATTGATTAACCGCGGGGAATCGGATAACTATAGTTTAGTCAGCAACTCATCAGATGCTTCTTAATATCACAAAAACAAAACAAGCTAATTTTTGTAGGTTTCATAACGGGTCTGGTTTTACATAACTAATGCATTTTTAGACTGTGCAAGCTATCTTTTTTTTTAAGAAATATGCTTGTGCGTTGCATAAATGCTCAAATATATATATATATATATATAAATGCAGTTTTAAAATGCGCAACACAGTAGTTCCACTGACTACCAGCCGTTAGCGGTCATTGGTAAGCCGTTGAAAACCCATTGCTACATAGTTTAACGGCTATCAATGCTTTCTAACGGGTTTTTTTAACAACAACCTCCAACGTCTATTGTGGACACATGTAAGAAATTGTTGATCAAATAGCCGTTGGAAACCATCACAAATCATTGGAATTTTTCGTTGGAACCACTGGAAATTTGGTTATTTTTTTTTTCTTTTCTAAATTTTAGATTGTTTACTTCCAACCACCCACAATCTCAAATATATCATAACTGCTCCATTACGCGTATATATATAACAATAACACTCACATATATATCCAAACATAATATCAAACCAAAATCACACACATACAATCCAATATACACAACATAAAGCAATATCCATAACATCCAAAAAAATATAACCAATCAACATAAAGCATCATCCAAACCAACATCCAAAGCAACAATAAATACAATGTATCAATCAAATCCTCATTCATTCATAGTGTATATGCACATAACAACAAAACGTAATAAATCATACATCAAATCACTGTCCTTCGAAACCACCAGATGAAGGAATTGTTTTTACTGGATCACGAACTCCGCCCAACGCTGGTTAGCTGCTCGGCGGAGGTCACGCTCCTTAAGTGCAGCGATCTGGGCTCGTAGCTGAGCAATCTCCTATTTATCTTGAGCTCTTGTAGTGGCCCGCAAATTCATACTACCTGAGCTGGCTAATACAACACACGTCCAACTCAAATAATACAGAAATACGAGTCATTAGGGTTAAAGAAATAGAAACGAACAGAAGAAGAATAGAAATAACAACACAGAATCTCACAGCGGAACGAATAAAATATAATATCAAAAATTATAACTTTGTAATACAATTCTGCTTTGTATATACATACCATATCAGAGTACAACATAACATTTGATACAGCGGAAATAACTCTAAATAACTAACAGTGAAGCCTCCTGCTTCAAGCTCCTCCAAGTGTATCAGTAAAGCCCGAAACACTTGACTGCCATACAAATTTGGGCACCCAAGAGTTTAGGAAAAAAATAAACAAAATAAACTATGGGTCTGTTATGGGACTGGTGTGAGTAAACATCAACCATATTGTTTAACTTTGAAAATAAAACTTTTGAAAGAAAAGGATAATAGTAAGACCGGGCCACACATAAACATGGACGGTTTTTACCATACTATAACTCAAAACATTTTTGATATCAAAATCCAGTGATATTATAATAATGTCCAATCAAATAAATAACCAAATAGTAGAGCGCTTGCATCTCACGCTCTACATATATAGTATAAAATCAAAAACCGCAGGGCGCTTATTGGAGATTGGATTCCTATTATGACAAGGTATGGGACCACCTGCTGATAGTGTATCTCTAGAGGGGAATACACTGGGTTCAACAAGAACGTCTTGCAACCCGGCCCACACATGACCGACCACTCATTCCGCTTGAGTGTATCGAATGTATATCACCAACGGTTGGGCTCAAACCACCGTTTCCCGAAAAGGGACAGCATCGAAATAGATTAAAGAAGTAAATGGAATTTCTCTAGATTGGTGATTATACACCTTAATGGGAGCGACCCACATAGCCATATTGCCTGCCCGGATTTTGTCATTTCCCGGTTGTAAAGCTTGAGGCTGCGTCTATCTTTTAGAACATCGGCCACCATACACTTTGAATGCCACATCGTCAAACCCGTCAAATCACTAGTTGATCTTCCCAAAAATATTACGGGTATAAAAGCTAAGAGAAACGAATTTCTCCGCCACTAGACGTAATACCTTGAAAAGATCGTCTTATGTGACCGGTAGGAATACTCTGTCAGACATTCGTCCATACAAGTTGTCCTGGGACTGGACAAACATAACAGCTCTTGAATTTTACTCCGTCTTCGATTATCTTCAACAATATCTAATTCGCAACGCCTATGCATATACGGAGTGGTTTTCGGATATTAAATCCAACCGGTCTCTCCGTATTGACAAAGATGGTCAAAAATCTTTGATAGTCAATGATTTAACTATCAAAGGAAAAAAATAAACATCCATCAAACAATTTCACAATCACTGGCCCTTTCTAATATTTTATATTAAATTCATTTCTTAGCAAATTCTATATATATATATATGTGTGTGTGTGTCATAATATCGATTTCTATTATCAAAATTTCTTAAAAATATTCTAACTCCTTAAATTTCAGGAAAATTTCGCTAGCACCTCCTTTGTACCGGTCAATAGTTCAAACCCCAACTCGCCTCTCTAGGCCCTTTCAACTCAAAAAGAAAATCAAAAAGCCAAGCGTCTTGCCGATTCGGCGCATAAAACCTCATATGAAAATTAAATATGTACCTTTTTGTCGGGCACTTAAATTATAACCTTCATACTCTCTTCATGTTCTTCATCCCATACCTGTCTAATATGCGTACACCTGCACTCCCATTTATTTCAAAACCATACGACTATTTTGATTTCACCACATTCAATCTCACTAGTTAATTCTCTAAGTAATTCAGTCGCTCCAGTCACTTATAGTTTGAATCAATTCATTTATAGTTTGAATCAACCGTGTTTAATATATATAAGTTCATTCCCAATTTGTTTCGAAACAATTCAACACTTTTCACTTTAATCACTTTCCATTCGCTAATTAGTTAATTAGCTTCTTTACTTGGACCATTTTAAGTTTGAACCTATCACGTTCAAATTTACTTTTAACTCTCTTATGAATCTGTTAAATTCCCATTTTAGTTCGAGTTTCACATTCATTTTCGAATTTAAATTTACAAACTTGATTTGCTTAACTAAAGTTAAGTTCAACCTCAAAATTTCTTTAATTAACCATTTCTAATTAGTCAATTCCATTTAATAATTTAAAACCTGGTTTTGTTTCAAAATCCAATTCACTTGCTCTACTTGGGTACATATTTATTTTATAACCCAAGTCCAAATTTTACTAATGGAAATTCAGATTTTTATTCACTAAAATCCTTTTGTTTAATTAAATAAACACTTACGGTTTTAAAACGATTTTGGCGCTATTCTTCTAAAATTTTGATTTTTATATAACGCAAAATCTATAAGACGAAATTCAGGTTTTTCTCGTCCATTAGAAAACTATCATTCAGTAGGTCCAAGCATTTCTTATTTCATCGAATTCCGACTTATATAGAGTTCTATATGCTCAATTGAAGTCTGAATCGCCAAATTACGAATTACCGCGCTGCGGCGAGTTCGTTTTAATTAAATTAAATATAAACGTTTAAAACTTCGTTTATAATTAAATTCCAACTCCATTTCCAGTAAATCGAACTCATTATCCAAACTACCTTAACAATTCGAATTATTTAAACTCGTTGATGATTCTATTCCATATTCATAACTCAGTTCAAAACCCCGATTCCTATATTCAAGTCTAATTCACTTGGAATTTGTTTATTTATGGAATATCGATATCATCAGAATATCGATATTGATGATTCTGTTCCATATTCATAACTAAGTTCAAAACCACGATTTCCGATTTCCCACAGAAGAATGAGTGACACCTGTGCTTGGAAACTGACCAAGATTTGGCAATCACCATGCCTTACGTCCTCACGGTCAGCGTCGACCTCAACTCCCATCACCAACACCTGCACCTTCGAATAACCAAAAACCCTAGTTCATGATGTCTTCCTGTCGGCTTCTAGAAATCGCACCTCCTCACCCCATCGAAATCCACACCATCGCACTACCCAGTTCATCGTCGTACATACATCGCACTCCCAAATCCAACTCAAAACCAATGCCTGACTCCTCCCCTAAATCGCGATGATCGCGGCACGCCCTTTTGTCCTAGAATCGATCGACGCTTGACCCTCCAATCACCATCACATGCGAAGAAACCCGAAGGAATGGAAAAGCATGGCTTCGGATAAGAACTCGAAATCGAATTTTATTACCTCTCCTTTTCTTATTGAAGTTCGTATTTCGATTTGAGATGCTGAAAGTGGAAATAGAATGGGAAGGGGGAACTCATGGTGTAAAGAAAGGCCATTTCTATTTCAATACTGAAGCTTCAATTATTGTCTGATGAAAGAAAGAATGGTTCGCGATTTTATTAAGGAACGACTATTTTTATTTTTGTTGTTGAAGATAAAACAGAAAGGGGAAAAAGTTGTGTATATATAATGGAAGAAGGGAGACAACCGTACTTAAACCATTAGAATTGTGTTTCCTTGATAAACAGGGTAGGAGGCATTTTGTATGCGCATTAAAGAAGGCACCGTGAGTTATCAAATCTGTAGGGTGGCACATCATTAAGTATTAGGTCTGCTGATATGGAAGTTGAATAGAATTTATTATATAAAATATTTTAAAATATCACCTGGCCCCTAATTTAAAATCCCGAACTGCTGTTTACTTGTAACGATAGACATTCACAATATTATTTTTTTATTCTGGATTCAACAGAACGGGTTCTAAAATTAAATTTGACTATATATATATAAAAGATAACAATTTAAATTAACAGCTTAAATTAAATTCAATTTAAAATATAATTGATTTCATACAATTTAACTTATTGGTAAATTATTATTATCCTTTTAATTCAATATGGAATTTATATTAACCGACTGAATTGTTTTGATCCAGTTTTTACTCAATGCTAAATTAATTCATTTTTCAATATCACGATATTTCAATATATTCAAAGCTAAATCATATATTGATTATTAAATAAATAAATTCAAATTAAAAATCCATTTATTATTTGAAATTAATATTTAAAATAAATTTAAATATTCAATATTAAATGGCTAAAAATCCAGGACGTTACATCTCCTTGACACGCTTTATGAGATGTCTTTACAGGCAAACAATTTTAAATTTTCGGTGTTTTATAATTGCAATTCAAGTAAATTCCAGTTTCCATTAAATTATCATAGGAGATATAACATATATTTACTATAATCTATTATAATGTGCAACAATTTTTAAAATGCAACAAAATAATTATTTTATAATTTAATTTTAAAATTACCGTTTGGATCCGAAATCCATAGCATCTGTTGCAGGACGGTGGATCTATGACAAACTCAAAAATGGTATCCTCCTCATTTGCAGTTAAGTTGGCTCATTTAGTGTACTCGAGGATCTAGGCCCATTGTAACAACCCGAAAATCTGGGCCAGTTTAAAATTTTTATTTTGGCGATTTTAGCGAATTTTGATTATTTAAAATAGATTATTTTAAATAAAATCAATGAGAAATTCATTTTGAATAGAATTCGAACGTATATAATATACGCGTCGTCGTTAGAATATAAATATTTATATATAATTATAAATAGAAGTGAAAATGGCGCGGTAGTTCGATAATTCGATTTCAAACTTCAATTGAATGTACCTGGTGCAAAACAATCCGGATTTTAGTGAAACCAAAAACATTAGGATCTAATTGATAATATCTTTCCAACGAATCCGAAAAATCGAAATTTCATAGCGGGAATCAAAAGATATGTCCAGTTGAAAATTCTGAATAGTCGCTATGGAATTCAGGCCCTTAAAAATAGACATTTTGCAAACGACCTCGGATTTCGACGAAACCACTTTTGTTGGATCCGTAGTGTCAAATTATTGTTAGATTCCAAATTTCATAATTTTTCGAATCAATATGTGAGCGTGGCAAAGGAATACGCGTTTGACTAGTTTTAGTTGATTTTAATCGACTGGAAAATGACCATTTTTCCAACGGTCTCAGAATTCGACGAAACTAGTTTTGTTAGGACCGTATCGTCAATACGAAGCTAGAAAATATTTTTCTGGAATTTTTCTAGTTAGTATGTGACCCCGGTAATTTGAAATGTACGTTTAAAATTCAATATAGTGATTTAAATATAAATTTAACGGAAACTGATTCAAACAGTCGAATCAGCCCACGTGGCATATCCCATTGTGTTAGGAATGGGGGTTAAACGCTATGGACGGCAGGCGGTGGGCCTCGTTTAGATGACATATGTAAAAGTCAACTTTTAAAAATAATTAAATAATAAAAAAATAATAATAAATAAATAAAAAAAAAACCTCTCCTTAAAACCCGTTGCCCCCCCTGATTAAAACAGAATCGATTTCAAAATAAAAAAAAAACAAAAGGAAGAGAGCGACGGGGGAGGAGCCGCCGCCCCTCCTCGATGAACCGCCGCCGCAGCCAGGGGTGGCGCAGCCCCTGCGCCGTCCTCCCTTCTTCTTCTTCCTTCTCCGCTTGCCTTCCTCGACACCGACGCAACCGAGCCCCCCCCCTCGCCTGCTCCGTCGCCACCCACCTCCCTCCAGCGCCTCGCGAAGCCCTCCCCCACCAGCGAGGCAACCGCCGACGCCCCCTCACCTCCTCTCCGATTCCTGTAAGTTTTTTTTATTTTTATTTTAATTTATTTTTCAATTTTAGTTAAGTGTTCTATTCGATTTTAAAACTGAATTTTTATAGTTAACAAGAACTGATTTTTATTAATTAAAAAGCATTGATTTTTAGTTTAGAAAAGAATAAATGTTTATTTAGGAAAAATAGTTATTTTTAAACTAGAAAGATGCGATTTTTATTAACTAGGTAAGATTAGTTTTTTTAAATCAAAATGATTTGATTTTGAAAAGTAAAGATTTGATTTTGAATTGTGGAAGTTAAAAATATAATCTTTACTATATAGAAATATTAAAAATATGATTTTTATATTTTTAAAGTATTAAAAATATAATCTTTATACGATAAAAATATCATCTTTGTATATGTAACGAAATAAAAATCTGATTTTTATTTTATATACGTTGAAATGAAGTGGTGATTTTCATAACGATGAAATCTATATTTTTGTAAGGGTGAAGTCTTTATAGTTGAAAAGGCGAGATCTTTATATAAAAAAAATAGAGAAGTAAAAATATGATTTTGATATATTGAACATCATAGTAAAAATTCGATTTTTATATATTGAATAGCATAGTAAAAATTCGATTTTTTTTAATATATGAAGAGATTATAAAAATATGATTTTTAAATTGAAAGTGAATAAATAAAAATGTGATTTTTATTTTAAAGACATCGAAATATAAAAATGTGTGATTTTTATATATATTGTGACTACGGGCAACGAAGATGACGAAGATGGGAAAACGAAGAAGATTTCTATAAATGAAGAGTCGTGGTATTGGATAGCTTTCGGTGAGAACTTCTCACCTTTCAATTTCATTTCTATTTATATATATATATATATATACTAGGATGCAGACGGTGCTTAGTAGCACCCGACACAATCGTCCACAGACCATGGACTTGTTTGTTTGGTTGCATAGATTAGTTATATGATTTGATTTGAATTTGGTTGTTTGGTGATTTTGATTGATGTGTGAATGGCGTGGGCCTTCACTAGACCGGGGATAAGGCTAGGCCTCGTCCCGTTTCTAGTATCGTGCCGTTATGCCGCCGAAATTTTCTAAAATATGTTAGAAAATAAAAATATCATTTTGTCGTGTAAATGAATAATAGAAATTCATATGTTGGAATAAAATGTTTTATCGTTAAAAATATAATTTTTAACGTGAATATGAATATAGTGAAAGTGAATAAAATAAAATATTCATTTACAAACCGGACGGTTTGTTTATGTACACCTATTTGAAGGACATTGATTGGGACGATAAATTTTACACATCCCCCAACAGCACAAATAAAATATGTGTTTGATTGTTTGAAACCCCACACGGGTGTTGGGATGAAATTTGAAGTTCACTCATCCTGATTGATTAAATATGTCGATCGATGGATTGACAGGCTGTTATAAGCGTTAGATACCTATATTTGACGCTTATACAGTGTAGTGCACTTTGGTTGATGGTTGATTATTTTTCGATGCTATTATACATGTGTTGTATAAAAATCCATATAATTAACTTTATATGGTAATTGATTGGGCCTCATTCCAGTTTTAAAATAGAAATATTTGAAATAGAAATATTCGAAATGGAATATTTGAAAATATCAATATATGAAGCCGTGTTGATTAGATTGACGCCATTTTGACGTGAACGATATTTATATCGATTTTATTCATTTTATAATGAATATCGAAAGTGATTTCAAAATCTGATATTTTGAAAAGAATTGAATGTAAATGAATTCGAATTGGAATTGAAATTAAATAGATTTGAAATTGAATAGATTTGAAATTGAATAGATTTGAAATTCGAACGATTTCGAAATGAATGAATTGAAAACGATTTCGAAATGAATTGAATTGATAACGATTTCGAAATGAATTGAATTGAAAACGAATTCAAATTGAATTGAAAGCGAATTGAAATGAATTCAAATTGAATTGAAATTTGAATTGAATAGAAATGAATTTTAAAAACGAATTTATAAAGAAGAATTCAATTTTGATTTGAATTGAAATGGAAGTTGAAATTGCTTTTGAAACGAATTTAAAACTATTTATATAATTCGTTTTAAATAGAAGTCGACGAAATATATATTATATATATAATATAATGGCCTGAATAGAACGCGCCGCGCCGCGGCAGTTCGTGAATTTCGACCATTTATTTCAAACAGATATTGCGGGAGATCCGACCGTCGGATTCCCCTAAAACCGGAACCGTTGGGTTCGTATCGAAAAGAGCTTTCTAACGAATGTTAGAAATTTGAAATCTAACGGTTGGATTTGGAGATACGTCCAAATCAAATTTGAAAAAGGTCGCTGTAAGTGCAGTTCGATGGCCGTTGATGGAAATCGACTGTACGGGCCTTGATAAAATTATTAAAAATAGTAATAATTTGTGTACAATCATAAGAAATGATTTAGAAAGAATTGGGATGAAAAACTCCATATTTGAAAAGATAAAAATAGATTTTTATCGAAATGAACTAGTTTTAAACTAGAACTATAATTCTATTTATTTTTAAATAAATAAATTGAATTTGAAAAAGGGTTTTAAAAATAACCAGAATTTCCAATGATTGCATTGGAGTGGATTTGAATCGAAATTGTCTTCGGAATATTTCGATGTTGGAATTCGTGATTATACAGATGTTGTTATGGAAATTTGAAAGATATATATTTATATCGTTATTTCCAATACGACATTTGTTAGTCATAGAATTTGATATTGAATATAAGCCGATATATTTTCTATTCAGAGTCTTATATTGAATATCAAATGTGATTTGGGTTTGTCGTGAATGGTGTCTTCACTAACACTGTTCTTGAACCTAGTTGAGAAAAGATTAAATCTTTTATTTAGATTTAATGAAGTGTACCAATTAAATGATATTTAATTGGAATGGGTATTGATTTTTGGGTTTATCGTGAACAGTGTTTTAAATAACACTTGTTCTTTAACCCGATAATTAATGGAATGTGATTTTGGGTTTATTGTGAACCGTGTTTTAAATGACACTGATTCTTTAACCCAGTCGAAGATTAAAACTAAGTGGAGTTTTAATGAATCTTTAACTAGATTGAAATGATTGAGAATGGAGTACCACTAGTTTTGCTCCAGGCGATAGTTAAATCTTTAATTAGATTTGAACGTGAAATGGTAATTGAATTTACCGATAACACTGTGGTGTTAGAGATGAAGTATTACCAGTTTTACTTCATGGGATAAATAGGTTGGGATTGGGAAATTAAAACAAATGATTACTTCGGTAAGTTTCGTTAATCCCGACTAGTTGAATCGAAATTCAAAAATACATTAAAGAATAAATTCAAGGAATTTATCTTTGATAAAATTAATGGGAACCTTTCCCTATGAACGTGAAATTTAGAAACTAACTGTCGGTTAGCCAAGCAGAATGGTTTTCTGGATATTGATCTGATGTTGGTTTCGGCCTACGGGGTTAATATTTGGGGAATTATTCTCTTGATTAATTTACGGTTAATGACTAATGAATTGGAATGAGGCGTATGTTGTGTTTGTGTAACACTTATTTAAAATATACGCGAGTTATTCGGAAAGACCGGGTTTATCCCATTCTGAATAACTGATACGACGATAAGTCGAAGATGAAGACGATGGTCGAAGACCGGAGGTCTTCACGTCGTTTGGGTGATAACTGATGATCTTGATTGGGCTGTACACCCAAGAAGACGGAAACAGTTGGTGATCGTCCAGACGTGCTTGGAGATCGATGGATATGCGGGGTACTAGGTGCCTCCGGTTTCGTTCAGACCCAGAACGGACTTGTAAATTGACTGTGTGTCTGACATTGGATCTTAGTCCGTGTGATTGATCTCTATTAAATATATATCTGTTTGGCGGCGGAGAATTTATTCTCTTGCTTAACGCCCTTCTCTGAGACGTACGAGCTCAGGGGTTATATATTGATGGATATCAAACGCATGGAGTGAATTGCCTGTGTGGCATGCTAAGTGGCAATTGATCGAGGCTTCTGTTGAAAAGCAAAGTCTTGTGGTGATGATCAAAGCACAGCCTGTGTGGCACCGCTTTGTGTAACGTAAATTCGCGAGCCTCACACCCCGGTTGTGAACCAAAAACGGGAGAGGACATCAGGGAGGGCATGCGTTTCTTTCTAGCTAGGGTGGTGTCAGTGACCTACCAGCCCTGACATTTATATACTTTTCACCTGTTTGGTTGTTGCTGTTGCGAGGCGCCTCGGTTTGATCGGACGATCCGGGTCCGATGGAGTCATTCGTTGGCTCATTTACGCCCCAAAGGGCGGGGAAACGCATGTTCAGGCATTTTAATCCACATCGGTGGACCGGCCCTGACGATCCAAAGGCTTGACTGAGTACTTGCCTGAGGGGCGGGCTAGAGCGTCTCGAATCGGTTGAGGACTATCTTTTGCCTCGGTTCATAGATGGAAACCCAATTTCCAAATACGTGACTTTGTGATTTTGATTGTATAACCTATATATGGCGACATAGTGTTATGGGGCATTCATGCCGCCTATGATTGATACTTATGATTTGAAGTTGTTTTATACACTATGCACTTATTATAGTATCAAAATGATTTCTTTTAAACGTATCAAGCATTCTTGGCTATTATAAGGTAAAAACCCTATCCCCCGGCTTGCGTTGCATTGTGTGATAGGACCTGGGTCTTATAATAGCTTCATTTTTCTTTAATTAGCATTGCGCTGTTTGTTTTATGCACTGGTATTCTTGGGAGGAAACCCGTTCCGCGTTAGCGGCGTGGTCCCTTGATTTACCTAACTTTAAAATAAAGATTAACTGTTTTAGTTCTCACACCAGTCACATGACTGACCTGGAGTTTATTGTTTTAACCTAAACTCTGGGTGCCCCTATTTGACACGGGCAGCTAGTAGTATTGGTTTTGCAGATTTATATTCACAGGATCCTGGTTTACAGCTGGAACGATATCCGGAAAGCTTTGTATCCGTATATCTACTTCTAGTTGTGTATTGTATTATTTTTCCGCTGCTATGTAATTTAAATGTAATTTAAATCTCTGTTATTTCTGTGTAATATTCATTTATACTCTGTATATTCTTGTATTCTGATGCATTGTGGTAATATACAATGAAATGTTCTTCTGTATGCGTTCTGTTTTGTCCTGTTCTCAAACGATAGGGCGTTTCGAACGGCCTGGATCGGTTTAGCGACTGGTTCGGACCGAGCGGAATTCCTTCTCGTCACAGTTGGTATCAGAGCTTTGGTTTACAGAGCTAGAGAACAAGACACATTAGAACCATACGAAAGAATTCATCAGATATTGGGTTAGTAATATCCAATGGGAATGACTCGTTAGAGATAGGATCAGTAGTATCCTAGAACGAGTGTGAAGAGTATAATTTTGAAAGTGAAAACAAATCTTGTTTTGAAATTTAAAACAATTATTCGTATTTGATTATCTATATATATTGAGTTGGACAGTCCAGTATATAAAGATTTTGCATATACGTCTGATCCACGTGTGTTTGAAATTTTAATATACTGGATAGATATAGAATCACACTCTAGTCGCCCGGAGATGATGTTGATAATGACCATGGCATCATCAATATTTACGTTCGTGCTCCGAAGGTGTGATTTCTATATATTTCCTATTGACTGGTGTGAGAACCAAAATTAGATAGGACCTATTGTTGTGATTTTGCATCAAAAACATGATTTTTGTATATGTATCAAAATTATCAATTTGAAACTCTAATCCACTAACTGATTGATGTCTGTGTTGTTTGTTTAATTGTTTGATAATTTTGAACCATTATGCCTAATTTGATCAAATAATGAATTGTATTGAAATTTGGTCGCATTTGCTTGCATATACATGTACTTACATTGAACAGGTCATAGCAAGGAGGCTAGAGCCGAAGAATAAAATTTGTTTGCCCGACAAATAGGTACATGTTTACTACATAATTTACTGTTTTGTTTGGGTGATGATGATTTTATGAGCCTATTGGCTAGCCGCTTGGCTTTTTCTTTTTCTTTTTGAGATCTGAAGGACCGGGGAAGCTATTTGAAATTCCCCGATGCTCCCGAAGCAGGGGAGGTTATGGCGAAATTTTTCAAAAATTTAGGGTGTTAGCCAAATTTTTGAAATTTAGGAAATTCTCAGAAACTAAAGAGTTGGAGAATGGAAGCCAGATCGAACGTAGTGTTGATTAATCAAACCACTTTCGACTTTGTTCCTTTTCGGGGACGAAAAGTTTTAAGTGGGGGAGATTGTAACAACCCGAAAATCTGGGCCAGTTTAAAATTTTTATTTTGGCGATTTTAGCGAATTTTGATTATTTAAAATAGATTATTTTAAATAAAATCAACGAGAAATTCATTTTGAATAGAATTCGAACGTATATAATATACGCGTCGTCGTTAGAATATAAATATTTATATATAATTATAAATAGAAGTGAAAATGGTGCGGTAGTTCGATAATTCGATTTCAAACTTCAATTGAATGTACCGGGTGCAAAACAATCCGGATTTTAGTGAAACCAAAAACATTAGGATCTAATTGATAATATCTTTCCAACGAATCCGAAAAATCGAAATTTCATAGCGGGAATCAAAAGATATGTCCAGTTGAAAATTCTGAATAGTCGCTATGGAATTCAGGCCCTTAAAAATAGACATTTTGCAAACGACCTCGGATTTCGACGAAACCACTTTTGTTGGATCCGTAGTGTCAAATTATTATTAGATTCCAAATTTCATAATTTTTCGAATCAATATGTGAGCGTGGCAAAGGAAAACGCATTTGACCAGTTTCAGTTGATTTTAATCGACTGGAAAATGGCCATTTTTCCAACGGTCTCAGAATTCGACGAAACTAGTTTTGTTAGGACCGTATCGTCAATACGAAGCTAGAAAATATTTTTCTGGAATTTTTCTAGTTAGTATGTGACCCCGGTAATTTGAAATGTACGTTTAAAATTCAATATAGTGATTTAAATGTAAATTTAACGGAAACTGATTCAAACAGTCGAATCAGCCCACGTGGCATATCCCATTGTGTTCGGAATGGGGGTTAAACGCTATGGATGGTAGGCGGTGGGCCTCGTTTAGATGACATATGTAAAAGTCAACTTTTAAAAATAATTAAATAATAATAAATAATAAAAAAAACCCTCTCCTTAAAACCCGTTAGCCCCCACTGATTAAAACAGAATCGATTTCAAAATAAAAAAAAAGGAAGAGAGCGACGGGGGAGGAGCCGCCGCCCCTCCCCGATGAACCGCCGCCGCAGCCAGGGGTGGCGCAGCCCCTGCGACGTCCTCCCTTCTTCTTCTTCCTTCTCCCCTTGCCTTCCTCGACACCGACGCAACCGAGTCCCCCCCTCGCCTGCTCCGTCGCCACCCACCTCCCTCCAGCGCCTCGAGAAGCCCTCCCCCACCAGCGAGGCAACCGCCGACGCCCCCTCCCCTCCTCTCCGATTCCAGTAAGTTTTTTTTATTTTTATTTTAATTTATTTTTCAATTTTAGTTAAGTGTTCTATTCGATTTTAAAACTGAATTTTTATATTTAACAAGAACTGATTTTTATTAATTAAAAAGCATTGATTTTTAGTTTAGAAAAGAATAAATGTTTATTTAGGAAAAATAGTTATTTTTAAACTAGAAAGATGCGATTTTTATTAACTAGGTAAGATTAGTTTTTTTAAATCAAAATGATTTGATTTTGAAAAGTAAAGATTTGATTTTGAATTGTGGAAGTTAAAAATATAATCTTTACAATATAGAAATATTAAAAATATGATTTTTATATTTTTAAAGTACTAAAAATATAATCTTTATAGGATAAAAATATCATCTTTGTATATGTAGCGAAATAAAAATCTGATTTTTATTTTATATACGTTGAAATAAAGTGGTGATTTTCATAATGATGAAATCTATATTTTTGTAAGGGTGAAGTCTTTATAGTTGAAAAGGCGAGATCTTTATATAAAAAAATAGAGAAGTAAAAATATGATTTTGATATATTGAACATCATAGTAAAAATTCAATTTTTATATATTGAATAGCATAGTAAAAATTCGATTTTTTTTAATATATGAAGTGATTATAAAAATATGATTTTTAAATTGAAAGTGAATAAATAAAAATGTGATTTTTATTTTAAAGACATCGAAATATAAAAATGTGTGATTTTTATATATATAGTGACTACGGGCAACGAAGATGACGAAGATGGGATAACGAAGAAGATTTCTATAAATGAAGAGTCGTGGTATTGGATAGCTTTCGGTGAGAACTTCTCACCTTTCAATTTCATTTCTATTTATATATATATACTAGGATGCAGACGGTGCTTAGTAGCACCCGACACAATCGTCCACAGACCATGGACTTGTTTGTTTGGTTGCATAGATTAGTTATATGATTTGATTTGAATTTGGTTGTTTGGTGATTTTGATTGATGTGTGAATGGCGTGGGCCTTCACTAGACCGGGGATAAGGCTAGGCCTCGTCCCGTTTCTAGTATCGTGCCGTTATGCCGCCGAAATTTTCTAAAATATGTTAGAAAATAAAAATATCATTTTATTGTGTAAATGAATAATAGAAATTCATATGTTGGAATAAAATGTTTTATCGTTAAAAATATAATTTTTAACGTGAATATGAATATAGTGAAAGTGAATAAAATAAAATATTCATTTACAAACCGGACGGTTTGTTTATGTACACCTATTTGAAGGACATTGATTGGGACGATAAATTTTACACATCCCCCAACAGCACAAATAAAATATGTGTTTGATTGTTTGAAACCCCACACGGGTGTTGGGATGAAATTTGAAGTTCACTCATCCTGATTGATTAAATATGTCGATCGATGGATTGACAGGCTGTTATAAGCGTTAGATACCTATATTTGACGCTTATACAGTGTCGTGCACTTTGGTTGATGGTTGATTATTTTTCGATGCTATTATACATGTGTTATAAAAAAATCCATATAATTAACTTTATATGGTAATTGATTAGGCCTCATTCCAGTTTTAAAATAGAAATATTTGAAATAGAAATATTCGAAATGGAATATTTGAAAATATCAATATATGAAGCCGTGTTGATTAGATTGACGCCATTTTGACGTGAACGATATTTATATCGATTTTATTCATTTTATAATGAATATCGAAAGTGATTTCAAAATCTGATATTTTGAAAAGAATTGAATGTAAATGAATTCGAATTGGATTTGAAATTGAATAGATTTGAAATTGAATAGATTTGAAATTGAATAGATTTGAAATTCGAACGATTTCGAAATGAATGAATTGAAAACGATTTCGAAATGAATTGAATTGATAACGATTTCGAAATGAATTGAATTGAAAACGAATTCAAATTGAATTGAAAGTGAATTGAAATGAATTCAAATTGAATTGAAATTTGAATTGAATAGAAATGAATTTTAAAAACGAATTTATAAAGAAGAATTCAATTTTGATTTGAATTGAAATGGAAGTTGAAATTGCTTTTGAAACGAATTTAAAACTATTTATATAATTCGTTTTAAATAGAAATCGACGAAATATATATTATATATATAATATAATGGCCTGAATAGAACGCGCCGCGCCGCGGCAATTCGTGAATTTCGACCATTTATTTCAAACAGATATTGCGGGAGTCCCGACCGTCGGATTCCCCTAAAACCGGAACCGTTGGGTTCGTATCGAAAAGAGCTTTCTAACGAATGTTAGAAATTTGAAATCTAACGGTTGGATTTGGAGATACGTCCAAATCAAATTTGAAAAAGGTCGTTGTAAGTGCAGTTCGATGGCCGTTGATGGAAATCGACTGTACGGGCCTTGATAAAATTATTAAAAATAGTAATAATTTGTGTAAAATCATAAGAAATGATTTAGAAAGAATTGGGATGAAAAACTCCATATTTGAAAAGATAAAAATAGATTTTTATCGAAATGAACTAGTTTTAAACTAGAACTATAATTCTATTTATTTTTAAATAAATAAATTGAATTTGAAAAAGGGTTTTAAAAATAACCAGAATTTCCAATGATTGCATTGGAGTGGATTTGAATCGAAATTGTCTTCGGAATATTTCGATGTTGGAATTCGTGATTATACAGATGTTGTTATGGAAATTTGAAAGATATATATTTATATCGTTATTTCCAATACGACATTTGTTAGTCGTAGAATTTGATATTGAATATAAGCCGATATATTTTCTATTCAGAGCCTTATATTGAATATCAAATGTGATTTGGGTTTGTCGTGAATGGTGTCTTCACTAACACTGTTCTTGAACCCAGTTGAGAAAAGATTAAATCTTTTATTTAGATTTAATGAAGTGTACCAATTAAATGATATTTAATTGGAATGGGTATTGATTTTTGGGTTTATCGTGAACAGTGTTTTAAATAACACTTGTTCTTTAACCCGATAATTAATGGAATGTGATTTTGGGTTTATCGTGAACCGTGTTTTAAATGACACTGATTCTTTAACCCAGTCGAAGATTAAAACTAAGTGGAGTTTTAATGAATCTTTAACTAGATTGAAATGATCGAGAATGGAGTACCACCAGTTTTGCTCCAGGCGATAGTTAAATCTTTAATTAGATTTGAACGTGAAATGGTAATTGAATTTACCGATAACACTGTGGTGTTAGAGATGAAGTATTACCAGTTTTACTTCATGGGATAAATAGGTTGGGATTGGGAAATTAAAACAAATGATTACTTCGGTAAGTTTCGTTAATCCCGACTAGTTGAATCGAAATTCAAAAATAGATTAAAGAATAAATTCAAGGAATTTATCTTTGATAAAATTAATGGGAACCTTTCCCTATGAACGTGAAATTTAGAAACTAACTGTCGGTTTGCCAAGCAGAATGGTTTTCTGGATATTGATCTGATGTTGGTTTCGGCCTTCGGGGTTAATATTTGGGGAATTATTCTCTTGATTAATTTACGGTTAATGACTAATGAATTGGAATGAGGCGTATGTTGTGTTTGTGTAACACTTATTTAAAATATACGCGAGTTATTCGGAAAGACCGGGTTTATCCCATTCTGAATAACTGATACGACGATAAGTCGAAGATGAAGACGATGGTCGAAGACCGGAGGTCTTCACGTCGTTTGGGTGATAACTGATGATCTTGATTGGGCTGTACACCCAAGAAGATGGAAACAGTTGGTGATCGTCCAGACGTGCTTGGAGATCGATGGATATGCGGGGTACTAGGTGCCTCCGGTTTCGTTCAGACCCAGAACGGACTTGTAAATGGACTGTGTGTCTGACATTGGATCTTAGTCCGTGTGATTGATCTCTATTAAATATATATCTGTTTGGCGGCGGAGAATTTATTCTCTTGCTTAACGCCCTTCTCTGAGACGTACGAGCTCAGGGGTTATATATTGATGGATATCAAACGCATGGAGTGAATTGCCTGTGTGGCATGCTAAGTGGCAATTGATCGAGGCTTCTGTTGAAAAGCAAAGTCTTATGGTGATGATCAAAGCACAGCCTGTGTGGCACCGCTTTGTGTAACGTAAATTCGCGAGCCTCACACCCCGGTTGTGAACCAAAAACGGGAGAGGACATCAGGGAGGGCATGCGTTTCTTTCTAGCTAGGGTGGTGTTAGTGACCTACCAGCCCTGACATTTATATACTTTTCACCTGTGTGGTTGTTGCTGTTGCGAGGCGCCTCGGTTTGATCGGACGATCCGGGTCCGATGGAGTCATTCGTTGGCTCATTTACGCCCCAAAGGGCGGGGAAACGCATGTTCAGGCATTTTAATCCACATCGGTGGACCGGCCCTGACGATCCAAAGGCTTGACTGAGTACTTGCCTGAGGGGCGGGCTAGAGCGTCTCGAATCGGTTGAGGACTATCTTTTGCCTCGGTTCATAGATGGAAACCCAATTTCCAAATACGTGACTTTGCGATTTTGATTGTATAACCTATATATGGCGACATAGTGTTATGGGGCATTCATGCCGCCTATGATTGATACTTATGATTTGAAGTTGTTTTATACACTATGCACTTATTATAGTATCAAAATGATTTCTTATAAACGTATCAAGCATTCTTGGCTATTATAAGGTAAAAACCCTATCCCCCGGCTTGCGTTGCATTGTGTGATAGGACCTGGGTCTTATAATAGCTTCATTTTTCTTTAATTAGCATTGCGCTGTTTGTTTTATGCACTGGTATTCTTGGGAGGAAACCCGTTCCGCGTTAGCGGCGTGGTCCCTTGATTTACCTAACTTTAAAATAAAGATTAACTGTTTTAGTTCTCACACCAGTCACATGACTGACCTGGAGTTTATTGTTTTAACCTAAACTCTGGGCGCCCCTATTTGACACGGGCAGCTAGTAGTTTTGGTTTTGCAGATTTATATTCACAGGATCCTGGTTTACCGCTGGAACGATATCCGGAAAGCTTTGTATCCGTATATCTACTTCTAGTTGTGTATTGTATTATTTTTCCGCTGCTATGTAATTTAAATGTAATTTAAATCTCTGTTATTTCTGTGTAATATTCATTTATACTCTGTATATTCTTGTATTTTGATGCATTGTGGTAATATACAATGAAATGTTCTTCTGTATGCGTTCTGTTTTGTCCTGTTCTCAAACGATAGGGCGTTTCGTACGGCCTGGATCGGTTTAGCGACTGGTTCGGACCGAGCGGAATTCCTTCTCGTCACACCCATGCTTGGTGGAACCTTTGATGTTATGCAAAATTGAATTTATATAACGTTATTTTAATTAACTTATACTTTTAATTAATTATGTTATATTTACGTATGCAGTATGTGCTTTCTCATCATGGTCTGATGAGTATGAAACTAAGTCTGGATCGTCAGTCTGACAAATTGCATGCGTGAAAATATCCCAATACGATATAGGAGCACAACGATGTTTCTCTTGAAATATGCACACATAAATATATATTATATATTATTATATTATCTATCTTTATACAAATTAGAACTTAAATCTGTAACTGTTTCTCTTAATTAATAAATATACGAAGTCCTCACGGTGATGCTAAAATGACTTGGAACCAGCACGATGAGTGATGGTGTTCTTACTCCTATTTGTTGAATTCCTCTGGGACTCCCTCAATAAATTTAAGTTGAAAAAAAATTACAGTTCTAATTTATATATTAATTTCCTAGAATAGTTTAAATGAAATATGTAGTAAATTTACTGAAACTCCTCGTTACTCAACCAAGTGGAAAAATCATCTCGCACATTAGCGCTCACCCAATTAGGCTTCTTTCCAGCTGTTTTTATGTTGTTTATCGTTTCTCTATGGTTTTTTGCAATTTTACTATTCTAATGACGTTGTACGAGGGAAATATCAGCATCCTGGAGGTCCACTGAACCCTACACGTTTGAGAAAATAGAAGTTATACATTTTTATAAATAGTATAAACATTAATTGATCATATCCTTATAAACACGACTACATGATGTAAGAATTGATATATCACTCATATAAAAAAATCCTGCTAAATAGTCTCCTTAACGTTATCTGGAATTAACGTCCTTTTAGGCCAACATGTCATCATGCTACTCATGTATGCTTGTCTCGATATCCCAAGAACAATATTGGGCGACTCTAGCTCAAATCCACTCACAGGAAAAACATTTAATAATTCATGACTAGTAGGTACATCTATATTGTATAGAAATGAATTTTAATTTTGAAACTTAATACTTACGCTCCATTTGCTTTAGCCAACAGTCACATCATAGGCCGCGCTTGCTCCTGTGATGGACCACTGCCATTACCACCTGTTGAAGGACATGTTCCCCTCTTAGAGGTAGAAGGAGACCCAGAATTTGAAGAGATGCATCTACAGGTCGACATATATATAGTATCGGTTACCTGTGCAGTTAATGCCCCAATATTACCTCGCTTTAGCCCCGTTATTGTTAAATTTGGTTATACAAAAACACAAATTGACTGGAACAAATTTGCAAAAAATGGAAAGTAAATATTTTTATAATGGGAATGCATTGATTGCATTTGATGAGATGGTAGAGAAATCAATGAAGGGATTAATTTCGTCCTTCTATACAAAAGAAACGGCTTGATTTACTTTCTATCTTTGAACATGTGTTGCTATGGTAATTTTCCTCCATTATATTATTACCATATGTTGGTTGGTAATGTAATTGATGACTCACATGGATTTGAACTGGCTATTTATTGAGGGGTATACTTTAGTGTAAACCCATCCTGGCATGGAGCCAGCGATCCCCAAATGGAGTGTCTCTTTTTGTTAAGCCTGTTTGAGGTTTTGATATGTAAACTCTTATTTTATAATCTCTTGTAGTTCTCTCATGTGGAATAAAATCTCTCTCTTTTGGACTGGACGTACACTATCTTATGGATGAAAAGTGGAACCAGTATAAATATTGTTTCTCTTTGTTTCTATGTTACAGTTATTTACTATTTGCTTAATGTAATAGAATAATTGTTATCAGGTTAGATTGATGTTCAATTAGCAAATCTAGATCCTGCTTATTGTGCTTCTGCATTCGCGCAATTTTTGCATAACAGATTGGTATCAGTGCAAGGCGATTTGTTTTAAATCGTGCATCAATTATTTCTACAAAAGTTTGTAGAATCAGTGGTAATTATGCTATTACTTTTTGGGAGAAACGGAAGACTCTGGTGGAAGAGATTATGTTGAGAGTGAAGAGCGTTCCAATCTGGGAACTTTGACGTGATATGGAGTTTACTACGCTGAAGGGACCGTTGGATTTAGGAACTTTTGATCATGTTTTAGTCAGGGGCATCATATTGATGATGCTCGAGAGATCCAAGATGATCAGGAAAGGAGCTTAAGTCAAGTGATAAACGGGTGTCGAGACAGAGATCATTGTGGTTGAGACAAGGATCTTCACGTTGATGATGCTCGAGGGATCCAGGGTGATCGAGGAAGGACCTCAGGTCAAGTGTTAGACGAGTGTCGATGTTATTACAAGCATTTTTAGACCGTTGGTTTATGCGCGGTGCAGCTCATGATGGTAGATGCATCTTTTGCAAGCGGTGGGTGAAGTTTGTAATAACTAAGGGGCATGAGAGAGATTTCTTATGCGTATAGAGATTTGAATTTTGGCCCTACATTTGAATTGGTGATTGAGAGAATTATTTTTGGCCTTGGCGGTGTTGAGATTATTTTGATGTCTGCCTTCTTTTTTGTTTTGGATATTTGCAACATTTTGTTGGCGGGCGGAGACGTATTCTGAGCTCATTAACATGGTGTGATGGGGGGTAGCTTTGCTAGAACCTATTAGGATATCCATTTTTGGTTTCTATCTCATGGTGAGATTTTGATTGAAAATGGAGTTCTTTTTGAAGAGTTTTATGTTGTGAAGATAATTTGACTCAAGGTGGGGTGTTGCAGATATGTGATTTTGCATCAATGTAGAGTGTTAAATTTGGTGATAAAAAATCACAAATTGATTAGAAAAAATTTGCAAAAAAAAAGAGTAAATATATTTATAATTGTAATGCATTGATTGAATTTGATGGGATGGTAGAGAAATAAATGAAGGGATTAATTTCTTCCATCTATGCAAAAGAAACAGATCAATTTACTTTCTATCTTTGAACATTTGTTGCAGGTAATTTTCCTCCATTATATTATTACCATATGTTGGTTGGTAATGTAATTGATGACTCACATGGATTTGCACTGGCTATATATTGATGGGTATTCTTTAGTGTAAAGTCATCCTGGCATGGAGCCAACGATCCCCAAATGGAGTGTCTCTTCTTGTTAAGCCTATTTGAGGTTTTGATATATAAACTCTTATTTTGTAATCTCTTTTAATTCTCTCATGTGGAATAAAATCTCTCTCTTTTGGACTGGACATACACTATCTTATGGAGGATAGTGGAACTAGTACAAATATCGTGTCTCTTTGTTTCTCTGTTATAGTTATTTACTATTTGCTTGATGTAATAGAATAATTGCTATTAGATTAGATTAATGTTCAATTGGCAAATCTAGGTCCTGCTTATTACGCTTCCGCATTCGTGCAATTTTTGCATTACAGATTGGTATCAGAGCAAATTTTCGCACAACATATTGGTATCGGAGTGATGCAATTTGTTTTAATCGTGCAACAATTATTTCTACAAAAGTTGGTAGATTCAGTGGTAATTATGCTATTACTTTTTGGAGAAACGGAAGACTCTGGTGGAAGAGATTATGTTGAGAGTGAAGAGCGTTCCAATCAAAGAACTTTGACGTAATATGGAGTTTACTGCGTTGAAGGGACCATTGGATTTGGGAACTTTTGATCATGTTTTAGACAGGGGTCTTCATGTTGATAATGCCCGAGGGATCCAAAATGATCAGGAAAGGAGCTCAGGTCAAGTGATAGACGGGTGTCGAGATAGAGATCATTGTGGTTTAGACAGGGGTCTTCACGTTGATGATGCTCAAGGGATCCGGGGTGATCAAGGAAGGAGCACAGGTCAAGTGTTAGACAGGTGTCGATATTATTGAAAGCATTTTTAGACCGTTGGTTTATGTGCGGTGCAGCTCATAGTGGTAGATGCATCTTTTGCAGGCAGTGGGTGAAGTTTGTAATAACTAAGTGGTAGGACAGAGATTTTTTGTGCGTACAGAGATTTGGATTTTGGCTCTGTATTTGAATCGGTGATTGAGAGAATTATTTTTGGCCTTGGCGGTGTTGAGATTACTTTGGTGTCTGCCTTCTTTTTTATTTTGGATATTTGCAACATTTTGTTGGCGGCCAGAGAAGTAATCTGAGCTCGTTAACATGCCGTGATGAGGGGTAGCTTTGCTAGAACCCATTAGGCAAATATTCATTTTTAGTTTCTAACTCATGGTGAGATTTTGATTGAAGGTGGAGTTCTTTTTGAAGAATTTTATGTTGTGAAGAGAATTTCACTCAAGGTGGGGTGATGGAGATATGTGATTTTGCACCAAGGTGGAGTGTTAAATTTGCTGATACAAAACCACAAATTGATTAGAACAAATTTGCAAAAAAAAAAGGAAAGTAAATATTTTTATAATGGTAATGCACTGATTGCATTTGATGAGATGTAGAGAAATAAATGAAGGGATTAATTTCTTCTATCTATGCAAAAGAAACAGATTGATTTACTTTCTATCTTTGCACATTTGTTGCTATGGTAATTTTCCTCCATTATATTATTACCATATGTTGGTTGGTAATGTAATTGATGATTCACATAGATTTGCACTGGCTATGTATTGAGGGGTGGACTTTAGTGTAAACCCATCCTGGCATGGAGCCAGCGATCCAAATGGAGTGTCTCTTCTTGTAAGCCTGTTTGAGGTTATGATATGTAAATTCTAATTTTGTAATCTCTTGTATTCTCTCATGTGGAATAAAATCTCCCTCTTATAGATGATAGTGAAACCAATATAAATATTGTGTCTCTTTGTTATAGTTATTTACTATTTGCTTGATGTAATAAAATAATTGCTATCAGATTAGATTGATGTTCAATTGGAAAATCTAGATCCTGCTTATTGCGCTTCCGCATTCGTGCGATTTTTGCATAACAGCTATATCCCGTAGTGGATTTCCACCACTACGCTTTTCCCAAATAGCCTTTGATATAGTATCTCTGCTTTAAGCCCTGCTATATTCCGCTATTCCCGATATATCCAGTTATTTCTGCTATATTACATTATTCTCGCTACATTTTTTATGAAAGAAACGAACTGAAAAATTACATCTATGGATTATAAAAATTATGAAGTTAGGTTTTTAATCGAATTTTTTTTAATATATATTTTTAGAAATAAAATACTATATATTCTATAAAATTTAGTAAAATTAAACAGTAATGTACATTTATGTATCGATATTTATACATGTTTTTGTTTAAAATTAAGAACGTACTAATTGTAGTTAAACTAAGTGCTAGTTTTTCATCCAATTATCCTTTTTTTACATTCGTAAAAACATTACGAACGAGTTACACGTGCTATTTTAGAGTCATCCGCTATATCCTGTTATTTCCTCGTTTTATCCCCACTATGACTTTTTGGACCTCCACCGTATTAGATCCGCTAAGCGCTTTGACTACACATCCTGTTACAGACAAACATAATAGCAGAACATAAATGGACTATGCAAAACATACATTATGGTATAACATAAGAAGACTATGCGATACATATCATATTAGTATAAGATATCATTTTTATTGAAAATAGTATAACATTAAAATAATTACCTTCTCAAAATGAGAATTATTGATCAGTCCTCATCACTTTCGGATTCAGACTTCCTTTCGTACTCAATATTTTATTTCTCTGTAGTCTCAAATGCTTCAAATAATGCATTTGATTCATCGTTTAGAGATCCAAAATTTGTTTAATCGTTGGTTATTGCTATTCCTCTATTTCTTCAATATTTGCTAAGTTAACTTGTTTGTTGGTAATATTCCATCCATCAAATGTAAACGTTGCCTTTGTTTTAAAAACAATCGGCCAATCAATTTTATCTCTTCTTAGAAATGTGTAAGAAGCATAATAAACTTAAAGAGCTTGTTTTGCATGTATAATATGATCATGTGAAATATGTCAATTGCAAAACTGGATTAGCATGCCATAAAAATCCTTTATATGATCATTTAGATCAGCACTACATTTAACTAATACACCGGTATAGTTAGTAAATTTTTCAGTACCGTATTTTTAGTATTAAATTTATATCCATTGACAAAGAATATTGGATAGGTGTTGACTTTCTTTTTTGGTCACATGGCTAAATGTTTCAATCCTTCGTCTATAATACAATTTGTTTATCAAAAACTTAATTAGAAAACCAAGTAGCGAATTCTTCGCCGATATCGCCATTTAGATGATGTGTTTCATAAATACTGCAATTATAGAACAAATGTTGCATTATGATTAAGATATACGCGCGCATATGCATGTATAGATAATATAAATGTACTACGACGAACATAAGTACATTACATAACAAATGGTGCAACTTCACAGCAGTTGAGAAGAATATATGCATGTGCTACATGATAATCTCTATCATCCAACCATACTTCCACGGATTTTACCAACAAGCCGACTATGTTTTTTTTTTAAAAATAGATAATGTCACTTGTCAATCATCTTGATCAATACCTTCATCGTTACGCATAGCACTTTCAAATGATATGTTCACATGGTCGCTAAATTAATGAAAGAAAAGAACGAAGCTTCTTCTTTGATGTTCGATTTGCAAGTCGAACTTTTAACTCAGGCTTTTTGTTTTACTTTTTTCATTAGATAATTTAAGTACCTATTAAGAATTATTTAAAAAAATGAAATCACATAAATAGTGGATTTCAATGGACAACCTTATGTGCATAGGAGAGAGGAAAACCAGTTCAAAGCAGTAAGTGTTGTGGATAGATTAACCTAGCCATGCTTCGTAACCATCAGTAGATAACATGTTATAGGCTCATTTTGTAGCTTTGCTTCACACAATTTTTATAATTGATCATATGATTAAATTTTGCAGCAACTTCATGAGCTATAGTTAATTGCAGTGCTAGTGAAATTTTTTGTTAGGACCATAAAATTTTCAACAACCAAGCTATCTATATGTGACCACCATAGAGGCATTCTCACATACACTAAGAGAAGCTCTCTTCAAACACCTCCTAACATGCCGCAACCGATGATGACTCATCAAAGACAGGCTGACGACCTGCTTGGAAGAAGGATTGTCAAGACAGGAAAGGTAGACACTGATATAGCCTAATTCATGAGTGCATGTGCACGCTTGTGCATATATGCAGCTTTAACCAGTAGAAGGAAGAAAGTGTTATTGGGCTTTTGCACTTAATTGGGCTGTACTGTTTCAGTCCACTCTTTATGTATTTTTTGACCTATAAATACCTGGGAATAGGCAACATGTAACGCGTGAAAAAGATTCATAATTTTCTTCCATAAAACTCTCTTAATTCTTCCTCTCAATCATCCCTATTCTCTCTTCTCAATCCCACAACTAATTATATTTTCTCTGATGTAAACTTTATCTTATTCCCTCATTACTGTCAAGTTCTCCTGGATTTACTTATCTTTGTTGTTAACAACCGTTTGAACCTCTAGTACTTAAGTCTTTGTAACCCATGATCACGTTCCCCAAGACGAAAGAATAGGACCCCAAAAAAATGGTATCAGAGCCAGGTCCTTAAGATTTATACTAAATCGATTCTGAAGAAGACAATGATAATGTGACCAATGTTCTGAATGGGGGTGACCCTTAAAGAGTTAGGAAAGATTTATGTATGCCAAGCATTCACTGGCTATCAGAGATCTTCAACTGGGTGTTAAATTGGATAGTATATGCGAGGATATCAATAGCTTAACAAGGATTTCAAGGAACATAAATCTCAACCGAAAACTCCGTATATTTCTCTCCAGCACAGAGGAATAATGTCAGACCAAATCATGAACCATCCTTGAATGATAATCATCAACAATACTGTGAGGACCGCTTCATACCGCCTGCACCGAACTAAGGAAAAGGTGCATTGTATTACGTTTCAGGATGATATGGGATGATCATCAAGGAAGAATTACATGTCGTATAACTCACATCGCTGGATAATATATAATAGTTAGATATTCAACAGGATATAGTAGTGAAACATAACTGAACAGTAAATCAAATATTCATAAAATCATTGTTGACATCTAAAGTTTTCGTTAACATCCGAGAGTTCCAAAAATTTGAATCTTGAATGTCCAGAGCGGAGAATTATAAGAGATGCAGTAATAACATGTGGGACAGTACAGGACACAGTTATTTATAGTGGTTCAGCCAGTCATGGCCTACGTCCACTTTGAAGTCTGTACTGATTTTATTCCATTACAACAAAGTACAGTAATACACTATTACAAGAAATTACAATGATTAACAATGTCCAATTAGTCCTAGTTGTCGAGCTTCCTTGCTGTCGAGCTTCCTTGCTGAGCGGGAGTAGTCGAGGAGTTGACAATGTTGTAGCATAGCCGAGGGCGAGGGATCCGAGGGAGTGGAGTTGAAGTCAAGAGATTCGAGGGAGTGGAGTCGAGGGATCCGAGGTTCGGGGTCAGGGGTTCGAGGTCCGAGGTGAGGGGCTGAGGTCTTCTTCTTTGTTGAGTGGAAGGGGTATTGACTTGATCAGCAATGTCCGAGGGATCCCGAAATATCCAAAGGTAATGTAAAGGTCCGAAAGCATGGCTAAACCTTCATGAGTATACTCATGAGTCTGAGCATATTCGTCTTCTTCCTTGTATAAAGAAGGACAGTGCCTAGGAGACTTTGCGGAAGAATATCTTCTTCCTAAGAAGCCATTTAAGCTTGGGACAACCCTTTTTATGTAGGAAGTGATGGATTATTTATAGTGGAGTGGTTAGTTGGGAGTAGGGAACCACAAAGCCAAATTTCGTATCTCGTTATGCAACCACCTCAGAAATTTGGACCCCTTCTTCCTTGTCCAAGAAATTTGTAATGTCCCGTATTTTTGGTAGCCAAATATTTTATTTTATTTATTATTTTTAATATTATATTTGGGATATAATGGATTTTAATATTGAATTCATCCTTTAACGCAGTTTTAACGTTAATTTTATTTATATAATTATAAATCGAGCTTGAAATGGCACGGTAGTTCGTAATATTGAATTTTGAACTTCAACTGAATATACAGGATCCAATATAAGTCGGATTTCTGTGAAAAAAGAAACATTGGAACCGTATCGATGATAATTTTCATATGAAAAAGAAAAATCCAGATTTCGTGTCGTAGAGTGTTAGTTATGGTTAAACCAAATTTTAAAATAGTCGCTATGGAAAATCGTTATTAAATTATAGGCCTTTAAAATAGCTGTATTGCAAACGGACTCTGTTTTCAACAAAATCAGTTTCATTGGAACCACACCGTTAAATTATTATACGGTGTTAAATTGTGTGGCAAACCAATGTCGTATGTGACCACGGCAGCCACAAACGCCCGTTCAATTTCTATAGCGCGTAATTAAATTTAGTAATGGGGTATTTGGGGATAACTTGATCAGACGATCAAATTTGGCAGCGAAACCAGTCCCGTTGAGTTCGTATCGTCGATTAGTGTCAGGATAGGTATATAGTTTGTTATTTTTAGAGACCGGGTAATTTGGCATTAAAAATGGTATTGCGGTGCGCGATAAAAATTGCCTACCGGGGAAAACAGTCTCAGAGTGCGACGAAACTGGTGCCGTTGGGTTCGTATTGAAAAATTATTGTAGGATTTCGAAGTTTCAAGTTGATTTATTTATCTAGTGATCGTGAAAAATTTAAACGCGCGTTGATTTCCGGTTTTATAAAGGAATTTTTTTCAAATGATGTCGGATTTCGACGAAACTTGTCCCATTGGGTCTGGAATACCTTTTTACACTAAGATTAGCCTTTTTATCAGAAAACAGATATCAGATATAGTGATTTTTAGCACGAAAACTCACGTGTAAGTTTCGTTATATTATTTTATTAATAAACCTTCCCACTTCACTCTGAGAATGTTATTTCTTACCTGTGTTCCTCATTTCTGTTACTTGCGCCCTTTTTTTTAATTTTTTTTCTTATGTCCGCACATTTATTTTCCTTGCGCCCAAAGTTTCAATTCCTTGCATCCCAAACTTTGGTGCCACTGTTCATTTCTTGGCTTGCAAACCATACATTTTCTTGACTGCCAATCCTCCTACCTTGACTACCACGTAATTCCCATTATAAATAGTCCTTCCCAGGACTTAAAACAAAAAAATAAGCATCTGCGCCTCCACATAAAAAAAAAGAAAAAAAAAAAGAAATGAAAACTGAAACAAAAACAAATGGGGAGTTAGTCGCAGTGATAAAATGGGAAGGGAAGGGGAAAATGATGAGGTGGCACGGTGTACAGGTTTTTGCGTGTAGCAGTACGGTGGGAAAGTGAAGATGGCAAGTTCAACGTGAATGAAGGGAGAAAGTTGTTGTAGCAGCTTGGGTTCCGGTTTTTAACGAAAAAGGAGGAAAAGAAGAAGAGAATTTGCGAGGGAGACTAAGGGAGGGGAAAACGTGGCCTTGCATGAATATGGGAGGGGATCAGTTGCAGGCGTTTTGTTTGGGGAGAATGAAGGGTAGAGGGTGCTGCATCCTGTACAGCAAGCAGGGATCAAAAAAAATATATTAAAATATGAAATGAAAGGAGGGTAAAAAGAGGTGGGAGAACGGGCCAGTGCTGAGATTGAAAAAACGGCAAGGGGGAGGTTTACCTGTAGGAGTGAAGTGTGCGATAGAGGAGGAAGCCACTCAGGGCGGTTTTGGAATGACGTGGTGAGCAGGGATGGAGTGGCGACATTGGGTAGGATGGGAGTGAGCATGGATGTAGCGAATTGGAAGGGATGTTTGAGAAGTGAAGAAATAAAGGGTACTGTGCAAGCATGGTAGAACAAAACAATTGAAGGAATGTATGGGATGGGGACGAGATGAATACTGCAACTTCGAAAATGAAGTGAAAGAGCAGGTATAAGGAGTAGTGGTTCGGCAGAGGAGAAGTAGTGGTAAGTTAATGGTGCCTTATCTTAATTATCGGTGCGTAATCAAGTACATAATCAATGTACACGTGGCCTTAATTTAGTTCTATCACCGTTTATACATATATGCCTCATTTATACATTAGCCTAGGGAGCCCAATTCGCAGGTGCGTGGCCATGTGACTTAGTATAGGTAGGGTATTTTTATATTATGCCAATCAAAGTTTAACTTTATATAATTAAATCACATTGCCAACTATTTCAGTAAATACCAGGTTTCAACCCAGTGTTTCGAACACAGGGAAAAATCCATTCAACAGATTTGGATCCACATAAATAAGCTGACGTCCATTTAATTAACGCAAAAATGCCCAGTCGAGCTAATATGCCTATATGTTGGTTTAACCTGGTTACGTTGTGCCTAAATAAGTTTTAGCATGACTATAGAATTTAAAATATTATTTTATTAATAATAATATTTAAATAAAGTAAATACCATATTAAATTTATTACTGCATCACACAGTAAAAGTATAGGATGAAACAGGTGGCTTTGGTTCTGTATCGACAGACGTAGCATTTTGAAGCTAGCTTTGGACGGAGTTGAGAGCATCCAGAACAAACCATTCTGACGAGATTGAAATTAAGGTGAGTTAAACTCACTCAGTTCTCCCCTCTTATATTTTATATAAGTAGGGTTTTGAAATTGTGTGCTATGGTTGTTTGTTTGTTTGTTCGTTGTTGATTTTATATTCATGTATGGACTGAACGGTTAAATTAAACGTTCGTTTAATTTAATTGAAACCAAATCGTTATTTTAACGATTAAATCCAACTGAGGTAACTTACCTCAGTGGTTACGTTTATAACACTATAAACATTATGATCAAATAGATGAATGCTTGAAATCTTGTTATTCTCTCAGAATTGATTGACCGTCATTATTAATCTGTTTTATTTCATCTGTCTAGATAAAAACGAATACTGAACTGAATGATTGAAATTGTGCTAACCATTGTTTTGCAGGGGATGACAGACTAGATAATATTGATAACGTTTATCAATATGGTAAAATTGTTTGTTACGAAATGTGAAATTAGTGTATATTTCATGGTTTGGTACTATAGTAGCCATTTGCCTCTTTAGTACCATAGACTAAAACGAATGACTTTCGAAATCAATAGTAAATAGATTTCAAAGATATAAATGTTTTCCTTTATATGGATTGAAATACAATTTTACTATAAAAATAAATAGTCGAGGTTAAGTTTACAATTTTTAAATATATATATAACTAATAGAAATGTAAGAGATTATTGTACCAATGTTTAAACAAGATAAATTTATCATATTGGCTATCTAAATGTCGAAATGATTTCGTAAAGACCTTAATGGTCGTAAAGGAAGTATAAATGAAATTTCAAGATATTGAAATGGAATAATCGAATCGTGGATTTACGCGAATGTATAAAAGAGAATGAGAGGTAATATTTTTGTAAGAAATGACCATTTAGCAAATGGTGTTTTTAAATGATACGAAGTGTGATTAATTAACACTTCGTAAATAAGATTTACATATCAACAGATTTGGAAATGAATAGTGATTTGGAAATAAGATTTCATATTTCAAATGAAGCCGGATTTGAGAATATGAATATGAAATTTAAAATTGAGATTTATAAATGCAGTTAAGGATGTGGAAATGAAAACAAATGGTGAGTTGTCGTACTTAATTTACAAAGGATTTTGTAAATGGAAAAATCAAGGTTTTGAAAATAGAACCAAATTAGTAAAGAAGACTAAGGGATTGGTAAATGTGTTTTGTAACATTTGTTACATACGAGATGAACTATATTTTTGACATATAATTTCAGAAAGGATTATTATATGTTTGCAAATGACGAATAAGTGGGCGAGTACAAACTAAGGAGAATGTGATAAGTAAAAGGGTTTTGAAATGAAGTTTGTAACGTTCGTTACAAATGATACATGGAATTGTTTTGGTAAATATAGATATAAGAAGTTGGAAAAATGATAACATAATGATTGATATAAGATTTACAAAGGCTTTGTTTATGAGATTTTGAACAAATGAATTTTAGTTGTCGAAATGATTTGCAATATAATGATAAAGAGATACCAAGGAATTCTCATAAAGATTCTATTTATAATAGAATCAAAAGTTCATATATATGATATTGTAAATGATTATTATTATAAATCGAAAGAGTTAATAAGAGTTACTTAATAATTAGATAAGTAAATGAGGCCGAGATTTAAATAGGTTTTCAAAAGGATGGTATTAGATTGTAAACGAGCGTAGTCGGGAAACATAAGTTATGATTTCCGTAAAATGAAATTATAATCTGTTTTCGAAAAGTTTATAAGTTAATTGACATAAATTTGGAGAATATTCTTATGTTAAAATAAGAAGTAAAAGCAATGGTTTAAATATTGGGAAATTTAAAGTATAAAATCAATGGACGGTTCCTTAAAGAGGCTAAAGGATACTGAGTAGTTAATCAGTGAATACATTTTAATATGGATGAATGGTTGTTTTATTTGATAGTTAAATAACAAACTATCAAATTTGGCCATACGATGGTTGGTACGGAAAGACCGGGATCGAATATATATTCAAAGCCCATTCCGTCCAGCAAATACGAATACGTTGAGATGTTGATTCGAGACGGAGCTATTGAAGACCGTGGATCTTCATAAGCATACGAATTACTTAAAATCTTTGACTTGCAAGCAGAGATAAATTGTGATTCTGTTGTGGTTGAAATCCACGGGTTGCGAGGAATTCTCGCTATTGATTCTCGGGGTGATACGTAGAATGCAGTAGGAGGGTGCCTTCAGTTCATCCTATTCCTAGATGACTTGTATGGATGAATGTCTGACAGAGTATTTCCAGCAAGGTCATGTACAATGATTTCTTCAACCGTACCAAGAGTGGAAGCAGAGAAGGAAACTTCTTTTAGCTAACACATAATGTATTGTTGTGGACGTCAATTAGTGATCCTTGATGGATCTGACTATGTGACATTCGAAGTAAATATGATGTGTTGATAAAGCGTAGCCTCAAGCCTCATCAACTGGGAAATGACAAAAATCGAGCAGGCAGCATGGTCTTGTGGGTCGCTCCCATTAGGGTGTATAATCACCTGTCTAGAGAAAATCTATTTCCTTCTTTAATCAATTTCGATGTTGTCCCTTATCGGGAAACGGTGGTTTGAGCCCTACCGTTGGTGATATACGTTCGATACACTTAAGCGAAATGAGTGGTCGGTCATGTGTAGGCCGGGTTGCAAGATTTTCTTGTTGAACCCAGTGTTTTCGTCTCTAGAGATACACTATTGGAGGTGGTCCTACACCTTGTCGTAGTCGGAATCCAATCTCCAATAAGTGCCCGTGGTTTTGATTGTATACTATATACGCAAATCGTGAGATGCAAGCGTTCTGCTATATTGTTATTTACTTGTATTTAGACACTATTATAATATCAGAAAAGATATTGATTTCAAAAACGTTTTGGGTTATCGTAAGGTAAAAACCATCCGTATTTATGTGTGGATTTGGTCTTATGATTATCCTTTTCTTTCGAAAAGATTTTAACTAAAAAATAAAGTCAGTTTGTGTGTTACCCTTGAAACTGTGCGAGTTTTACTCACTCTGGTTCACCAGACTAACCCGGTGTTTTGTAAATGCTCGGGTTAGCCTGGGTGTACAGGTCCAGGTTATCGAATGCAGCGAAAAGACGAGCTGGAAGAGTCCAGACGTATGATTATATATATAGCTACTATTTTGCTGTGTGATTGTATATGAGGACAGGTTATATAAATGTCCAGATGACCGATGTACTCTGATATTGTAAGTATTTTCAAAAGCTCTCAAGAAAGATTTATTTCTGTATTATATTCTGTTCCGCTGCGATGTGAGACTCTGTGTTGTGTTGGTTCTTCTTCCTCTTATTCTATTCTAATATTTCTTTCTTTCTTATCTCACCCTCTAACTTCTTTCTCATAACTATCTGGGGTTTCGATACTTGAGTTCTGACAAGTGATACAGGATTTTGTGTATTATTATCGGAATCCGGGCGCCGAATTCTACGGGTCGTTATAGTGGTATCAGAGCTATTGGTTTAGTAATAACCTTGGCTCTGTGGAGTAACTCGATAGAGATGGGGTTTGTAATACCCTAGATCGAGATTGAGCGTATATATATGAGAGCGTATTTGTAAATTTTATATACAAATGTTTTATGTTTTGTAAAGAGGGTAAATGAAATAATTTTACCCAACTATATTTTTGTATAGAAAAGAAACAATTTTATTATATTATTGAGGTATTGGGATAGTTGATTGATTTGAATGATATTCAAATGTTGATTAGGAATCTGAATTGAATTTAACATGGTTAAGTGAAATTAAATTGAGAAATGATGTTGAAATCAAATAAAATAAATTTAGATTTGAAATTTTGATGAATTATTATTGAAATATGTTAAGTCAAAGTAAATATAAATATTGAATACAAATTCAATTGTTTTGATTGAGTTGATGGTGCATTGGGTGTTGATTGATTACCGATTATTTGATTCGTTGAATTCATCGACGGTTTATATAAGAGCTGAATGAATTAAAATAAAATTTCAGTAATATAAATTGGAATGAAAGCATAGATGAATTGAAATTAATGATTTAAACCTATATTTACAAACGAGTTGATGCCCCTGTCTGATTTTTGGAATTTGTGAGGTTATACTTGTTGGTTAATGAGATATCATATATCATAAATTGTTACTCATATGTCAAACTGAGTTGAGTACAGGTGCCAGATGGCTTTGAGGACTAGATTTTGATTGAATAAATCACAATGAATTGAGAAGGTATGCCCAATAGCACTCGAAAAGGTATGCTTACGCAAAAATATAAATTTGGGTTTTGATTTTTGTTTTTCGACTGTGTGGGTCGATGTATATATTTTATTTGTTCCTGCGATACCGCAGATGTCACTTCGTACTAGGGAGACTCTACCGAAATTTTCCAGGAATTTAAAGTGCTAGAAAATTTTCGATATTTTTGAAAACTTTATTTTACGATATTGAATTGGTTTTTGATTTAAAATAAATTAGATTTGGAAATTAAGGGGTTGTAACGTTCTTTCTTACCTTAGCAATTTCGAGGACGAAATTATTTTAAGGGGGGAATAATGTAACATCCCATATTTTTTGGTAGCCAAATATTTTATTTAATTTATTATTTTTAATATTATATTAAGGATATAATGGATTTTAATATTGAATTCGTTATTTAAAACGAAGTTTTAACGTTAATTTTATTTATATAATTATAAATCGAGATCGAAATGGCATGGCAGTTCGTAAAATTGAATTTTGAATTTCAACTGAATATACAGGATCCGATATAAGTCGGATTTTTGTGAAACAAGAAACATTGGAACCGTATCGATGATAATTTTCATATGAAAAAGAAAAATCCAGATTTCGTGTCGTAGAGTGTTAGTTATGGCTAAATCAAATTTTAAAATAGTCGCTATGGAAAATCACTATTAAATTATAGGCCTTTAAAATAGCCGTTTTGCAAACAGACTCTGTTTTCGACAAAATTAGTTTCATTGGAACCATACCGTTAAATTATTATACGGTGTTGAATTGTGTGGCAAACCAATGTCGTATGTGACCACGACAGCCACAAACGCCCGTTCAATTTCTATAGCGTGTAATTAAATTTAATAAAGGGGTATTTAGGGATAACTTGAGCAGACGATCGAATTTGGGCGTGAAACCAGTCCCGTTGAGTTCGTATCGTCGATTAGAGTCAGGATAGGTATATAGTTTGTTATTTTTAGAGACCGGGTAATTTGGCGTTAAAAATGGTATTACGGTGCGCTGTAAAAATAGCCTACCAGGGAAAACAGTCTCAGAATGCGATGAAACTGGTACCGTTGGGTTCGTATTGACAAATTATTGTAGGATTTCGAAGTTTCAAATTGATTTGATTTATGTAGTGATCGTTAAAAATTTAAACGCGTGTTGATTTCCGGTTTTATAAAGGAATTTTTTTCAAACGATGTTGGATTTCGACGAAACTTGTCCCATTGGGTCTGGAATACCTTTTTACACTAAAATTAGCCTTTTTATCAGAAAACAGATATCATATATAGTGATTTTTAGCATGAAAACTCACGTGTAAGTTTCGTTGTATTATTTTATTAATAAACCTTCCCACTTCACTCTGAGAATGTTATTTCTTACTTGCGTTCTTCATTTTTGTTACTTGCGCCCATTTTTTTAATTTTTTTATTCTTATGTCCGCACATTTATTTTCCTTGCGCCCAAAGTTTGAATTTCTTGCGTCCCAAACTTTGGTGCCACTGTTCATTTCTTGGCTTGCAAACCATACATTTTCTTGACTGCCAATCCTCATACCTTGACCACCACGTAATTCCCATTATAAATAGTCCTTCCCAGGACTTAAAAAAAAGCTTCTGCGCCTCCACATAAAAAAAAGAAATGAAAACCGAAACAAAAACAAAGGGGGAGTTAGTCGCAGCGATAAAATGGGAAGGGAAGGGGAAAATGATGAGGTGGCACGGTGTATGTGTTTTTGCATGTAGCAGTATGGTGGGAAAGTGGAGATGGTATGTTCAACGTGAATGAAGGGAGAAAGCTGCTGTAGCAGCTTAGGTTCCGGTTTTTAAAGAAAAAGGAGGAAAGAAAGAGAATTTGCGAGGGAGACTATGGGAGGGGAAAACGTGGCCTTGCATGAATATGGGAGGGGATCAGTTGCAGGCATTTTGTTTGGGGAGAATGAAGGGTAGAGGGTGCGACATCCTGTACAGCAAGCAGGGATCGAAAAAAATAAAATAAATAAAATAAAATATGAAACAAAAGGAGGGCAGAAAGAGGTGGGAGAACGGGCCAGTGATGAGATTGGAAAAACGGCAAGGGGGAGGTTTACCTGTAGGAGTTAAGTGTGCGATAGGGGAGGAAGCCACTCAGGGCGGTTTTGGAGTGACGTGGTCAGCAGGGATGGAGTGGCGACATTGGGTAGGATGGAAGTGAGCACGGATGTAGCAAATTGGAAGGGATGGTTAAGAAGTGAAGAAATAAAGGGTACTGTGCATGCATGGTAGAACAAAACAATTGAAGGAATGTATGGGATGGGGACGGGATGAATACTGCAGCTTCGAAAATGAAGTGAAAGAGCAGGTATAAGGAGTAGTGGTTCGACAGAGGAGAAGTAGTGGTAAGTTAATGGTGCCTAATCTTAATTATCGGTGCGTAATCAAGTACATAATCAATGTGACGTGGCCTTAATTTAGTTCAGTCACTGTTTATATATATTTATACAGTAGCCTAAGGAACCCAATTCGCAGGTGCGTGGCCATGTGACTTAGTACAAGTAGGTTATTTTTATATTATGCCAATCAAAGTTTAACTTTATATAATTAACTCACGTTGCCAACTATTTCAGTATATACCAGGTTTCAACCCAGTGTTTCGAACACAGGGAAAAATCCATTCAACATATTTGGATCCACACAAATAAGCTGACATCCATTTAATTAACGCAAAAATGCCCAGTCGAGCTAATATGCCTATATGTTGGTTTAACCTGGTTACGTTGTGCCTAAATAAGTTTTAGCGTGACTACAGAATTTAAAATATTATTTTATTAATAATAATATTTAAATAAAGTAAATACCATATTAAATTTATTACTGCATCACACGGTAAAAGTATATGATGAAACAGGTGGCTTTGGTTCTGTATCGACAGACGTAGCATTTTGAAGCTAGCTTTGGACGGAGTTGAGAGCATCCAGAACAAACCATTCTGACGAGATTGAAATTAAGGTGAGTTAAACTCACTCAGTTCTCCCCTCTTATATTTTATATAAGTAGGGTTTTGAAATTGTGTGCTATGGTTGTTTGTTTGTTTGTTCGTTGTTGATTTTATATTCATGTATGGACTGAACGGTTAAATTAAACGTTCGTTTAATTTAATTGAAACCAAATCGTTATTTTAACGATTAAATACAACTGAGGTAACTTACCTCAGTGGTTACGTTTATAACACTATAAACATTATGATCAAATAGATGAATGCTTGAAATGTTGTTATTCTCTCAGAATTGATTGACCGTCATTATTAATTTGTTTTATTTCATCTGTCTAGATAAAAACGAATACTGAACTGAATGATTGAAATTGTGCTAACCATTGTTTTGCAGGGGATGACAGACTAGATAATATTGATAACGTTTATCAATATGGTAAAATTGTTTGTTACGAAATGTGAAATTAGTGTATATTTCACGGTTTGGTACTATAGTAGCCATTTGCCTCTTTAGTACCGTCGACTAAAAGGAAGGACTTTTCGAAATCAATGGTAAATAGATTTCAAAGATATAAATGTTATCCTTTATATGGATTGAAATACAATTTTACAATAAAAATAAATAGTCGATGTTAAGTTTACAATTTTTAAATATATATATAACTAATAGAAATGTAAGAGATTATTGTAACAATGTTTAAATGAGATAAATTTGTCATATTGGCTATTTAAATGTCGAAATGATTTTGTAAAGAACTTAACGGTCGTAAAGGAAGTATAAATGAAATTTCAAGATATTGAAATGGAATAATCAAATCGTTGATTTACGCGAATGTATAAAAGAGAATGAGAGGTAATATTTTTGTAAGAAATGACCGTTTAGCAAACGGTGTTTTTAAATGATACGAAGTGTGATTAATTAACACTTCGTAAATAAGATTTACATATCAACAGATTTGGAAATGAATAGTGATTTGGAAATGAGATTTCATATTTCAAATGAAGTCGGATTTGAGAATATGAATATGAAATTTAAAATTGAGATTTATAAATGCAGTTAAGGATGTGGAAATGAAAAAAAATGGTGAGTTATCGTACTTAATTTACAAAGGATTTTGTAAATGGAAAAATCAAAGTTTTGAAAATAGAACCAAATTAGTAAAGAAGACTAAGGGATTGGTAAATGTGTTTTGTAACATTTGTTACATACGAGATGAACTATATTTTTGACATAAGAATTCATAAAGGATTATTATATGTTTGCAAATGACGAATAAGTGGGCGAGTACAAAATAAGGAGAAAGTGATAAGTAAAAGGGTTTTGAAATGAAGTTTGTAACGTTCGTTACAAATGATACATGGAACTATTTTGATAAATATAGATATAAGAAGTTGGAAAAATACTAATAAAATGATTGATATAAGATTTACAAAGGTTTTGTTTATGACATTTTGAACAAATGAATTTGAGTTGTGGAAATGATTTGCAATATAATGATAAAGAGATACCAAGGAATTCTCATAAAGATTCTATTTATAATAGAATCAAAAGTTCATATATATGATATTGTAAATGATTATTAATACAAATCGAAAGAGTTAATAAGAGTTACTTAATAATTAGATAAGTAAATGAGGTCGAGATTTAAATAGGTTTTCAAAAGGATGGTATTAGATTATAAACAAGCCTAGTCGGGAAACATAAGTAATGATTTCCATAAAATGATATTATAAACTGTTTTCGAAAAGTTTACAAGTTAAATGACATAAATTTGGAGTATATTCTTCTGTTACGATAAGAAGTAAAAGGGATGTTTTAAATATTGGGAAATTTAAAGTATAAAATCAAAGGGCGGTTCCTTAAAGTGGCTAAAGGATACCGAGTAGTGAATCAGTGAATACATTTTAATATGAATGAATGGTTGTTTTATTTGATAGTTAAATAACCAACTATCAAATTTGTCCATACGATGGTTGGTACGGAAAGACCGGGATCGAATATATATTCAAAGCCCATTCCGTCCAGCAAATACGAATACGTTGAGATGTTGATTCGAGACGGAGCTATTGAAGACCGTGGATCTTCATAAGCGGACGAATTACTTAAAATCTCTGACTTGCAAGCAGAGATAAACTGTGATTCTGTCGTGGTTGAAATCCACGGGTTGTAAGGACTTCTCGCTACTGATTCTCGGGGTGATTCCTATAATGCAGTAGGAGGGTGCCTTCGGTTCATCCTGTTCCTGGATGACTTGTATGGATGAATGTCTTACAGATATTTCTAGCAAGGTCACGTACATTGATTTCTTCAACCGTACTAAGAGTGGAAGCGGAGAAGGAAACTTCTTTTAGCTAACACATAATGTATTGTTGTGGACGTTAATTAGTGATCCTTGATGGATCTGACGATGTGACATTCGAAGTAAATATGATGTGTTGATAAAGCGTAGCCTCAAGCCTCATCAACCGGGAAATGACAAAAATAGGGCAGGCAGCATGGCTATGTGGGTCGCTCCCATTAGGGTGTATTATCACCTATCTAGAGAAAATCTATTTCCTTCTTTAATCTATTTCGATGTTGTCCCTTACCGGGAAACGGTGGTTTGAGCCCAACCGTTGGTGATATACATTCGATACACTCAAGCGAAATGAGTGGTAGGTCATATGTGGGCTGGGTTGCAAGATGTTCTTGTTGAACCCAGTGTATTCGTCTCTGGAGATACACTATCGGCAGGTGGTCCCATACCTTGTCATAGTCGGAATCCAATCTCCAATAAGTGCCCGCGATTTTGATTGTATACTATATACGTAGAGCATGAGATGCAAGCGTTCTGCTAGATTGTTATTTACTTGTATTTAGACACTATTATAATATCAGAAAAGATATTGATTTCAAAAACGTTTTGGGTTATCGTAAGGTAAAAACCATCCGTATTTATGTGTGGATTTTGTCTTACGATTATCCTTTTCTTTCGAAAAGATTTCAACTAAAACAAAAGTCAGGTTGTGTGTTACCCTTTAAATTGTGCAAGTTTTACTCACTCTGGTTCACCAGACTGACCCGGTGTTTTGTAAATGCTCGGGTTAGCCCGGGTGTACAGGTCCAGTTATCGAATGTTGTGAAGAGACGAGCTGGAAGAGTCCAGACTTATGATTATATATATAGCTACTATTCCGCTGTGTGTTTGTATATGAGGACAGGTTATATAACTGTCCAGATGACCGATGTACTCTGATATTGTAAGTATTTTCAAAAGCTCTCAGTAAAGATTTATTTCTATATTATATTTTGTTCCGCTGCGATGTGAGACTCTGTGTTGGTTTGGTTCTTCTTCCTCTTCTTCTATTTTAATATTTCTTTCTTTCTTATCTCGCCCTCTAACTTCTTTCTCATAACTATCTGGGGTTTCGATACTTGAGTTCTGACAAGTGATACAGGATTTGTGTATTATTGTCGGAATCCGGGCGCCGAATTCTCTGGGTCGTTACAAAATTCATACCCTAATCTAGAGGTAGGAAATTCTTACCCGGTAGGGTACAAAATTCATATCCCGTAGGGTACGACTTTTGTATTAGACACGATGAATTCTAGTATGAAGTTTGTGGGACTCGAAGGTGAATATATGGTTCGAGGAAGAGGGATCCGAGCTTCTGGAGAGGTTCGAACTGGAGGGATACGAGCTTCAAGCTTAGGTTGATCGCCGCGGGACCATGGGTCTCTGGACCACCACCGGCGCTGCGCCCAGATCCGCTGACGGCTTGCCTTAGGCTCGGCGTGTGGAGCACGGTGATGCGAAGTGCGGAGGCGAAGCATGGGTGGAGCCTAGGATGGATTCTTGAACCGACTAGCACATGTTACGCATGCTTTTGGAGGTGGTCAACATGTGCCGGGTAAGCGGTCTTCAATGCTGATGGATGTCGCATCCAAGGGATGTGACATTCTGCCAGTGCACTGACTCGAGTCTTTTGGTGCTAGATCCCTGATTTGCTTGATACAATCACATAGCCCTGAGTGCGTTCGCTTGATGCGTGACTTGTGTTGTTCGAGAGCAGTCCGGCGGGACGTGATGACTATTCTTGTGTGATCTTGTCTTAGCTTGATTCCTGAAGAGGTTGGCAATACTCCTGGGCTGTTGATCGACACGATGGGTCGAGTCGTGTAGGCCTTGACTGCTTCTGGTAGTCAGACCAGAATGCCGGTTAACAACCATAAAGTCACAAGTACAATACATCATAATGCATAAATCTATGAATAAAGTATGCCTGACTACATCTCTTAGAGTATCATTTACCATCGAAATACAGCAGAAATAGAAATATCTAAATAGTAGGCAGTAATAGTATGCCAGCCTCATTCTCGTTACTGCCCAACATCAATGGCACCAAATCTACTACCTGCTACTCAGTCTGCTCATCAACAACATTGATAAAAAACCCAAGGTAATAAGAGGAAACATAAAACCTTGAGTTAGACAACAATCTTAGTGAGCAAAAAAATAAATAACAACAGTTACGTAGGATGATATGAGCATAGGCGAATCAACCATAAGATCTGCCCAACAACCAGCAAGTTAACACATGAAATCCGTCCATTACATGCCATTACAGAATAGGAAAGGGAAACCTTAATCCCTCTTCTCTCCGACATCCTACAATAATAGTTACCCAAAGAAAATAGAGAAGAAATCATACAATCAACCAAAGAATCCATAGCATCTGATATCCCAACTATCACCGTCTACAACCTTGAATCCATTGGTAATCAAACTTGCTTTCAACGATCAAAATGTATAATTGAAAACCTCAATTCTAGCCAAACTACCATATGCCACCGTGACTTGTATGTTTGCGTTACTCGACGAAGACAACTAGGCCCATCTTGACTTCCCAGGGTACACGATCTATCCATTCTAATCCTAATGGGCGTCCCCATAATACCCCTGCTTTAAGTCTGCTGGAACACTTCGATTACCAATGATTCCTTGGCACTTCAAATCTATCGAGCCTTTCTTTCGTGCGATATATCTCTAGTTTGAGCAAATTCTCAAACCAATTCCATTATCATCCTTGTTCAACTCCCACCCGAGTCAATCCATCGTCTTACTGGATCGAATATCACATCTTGACCAGCATCACATTAATCCAGCTCTGACCACTCTAACTTGAGTTCACAATTGAAGCACTATCCATTATTGAGTTGCACATCATCCATACGAAGTCCATTACTTACCAAACTTCACCAGCAACTTATAGAAGCCATCACCATCAATTCCACAAAGTTTTGACCCCCATCTCGACATTCTTATGGATCTGTACCAGTCCACGAGAGATCGGTACCGGTCCATACATTTAGCGTAAATTTGCCAAATTTTTGGCTCTGGTCCATCCTTGCCTCAAGAACATCCTACCGGTCAATTTTCCATCCATTTCGACCTTCTTTTAGAAACTTCTACTGATCCATCCATGTCTTAATTAATCAACCTTCGACCCATCCCAAAACAACTCTAATTAACTTAAAAATATGCGTGCAGCCTCAACTTACCATCGCGATGCAATCCACAAAGTTTCACTGCCGTCCAACCCATCCTGATGGATAGGTACCTGTCCTTGATGGACCGAATTGGTCTATGATGAATCAGTACCAGCCCATATACTTAGCGAACTTTGGCACCCAATTTTCTATGTGCCTTGACTCATCATCCTTAGCCTCTTTGCCAAGTTTCATCTGAATACGATCATTCAAACCTCTGATTTGCTATGTTCTTCAATCCTAAAATCTACGATAACCAATTATAAACAACTCAAACAACACAATAAATTCATCCAATATTGATCATACAAACATGACATATCATAATTATGACATAAACATACCATAAACATAAGATCTAGCTTGATTTGGATCTAAAATATGAATAAATATAATTAATCTAGCAATTATCCGGTTAACATGATCAAACTAGGTTTTCCTAAGACGTCTAAATCTGAGATTGATATGTGTAATCAGATTTAGGGTGAATTTAGCATGGAACACGTGAGTATTATCCTAATTTACTCATAAAATACGTATTTTCCATGTGAGAGATATCTATCACACACCTAACCCCCAACTCAATGTAAATGTGACGAGATCAGATCTGGACATCACAGATAATCTTCGAGTTTGATGCAATATGATGTGATCAATCCGCCCTTGGTGATGATTTTTCTTCTAGATGCAATCTACAATGAATATTAATGAAAAGAATGGAGGATTAGAGTTTTAGGTTGAACCGGAGATTCATAAACACCCAAACTAAAGTTAGAATGAAGAGAGTAACCCTAGTTATCTCCCCAAACCACCTATTTATGTAACAACCCAAAATTTCGGAAGGGAGTTGTAATAGCTTAGAAATTTTTGGCGTTTAGCAAATGAATTAAATTAAGATTTAGATAGAACTTATATTTTAAATCCAAATTAAAAATTTGGAATTTATCCCTTGAATGTAGTTTGGATATGTTTCAAATAATTTCTTTCACAAATACGAGTGTTTTATCGAAAACAATTAACCGAGAAGTTAATATTTGATTTGTATTCACTTGAATGTTCGAAATGTAACTTTGAAAATAAATCCAAAGTTTGGAATATATATTTGTATGATGATTTGAGGAAAAAAATCGAATATATGCGGTATAATTTATTTTAATTAGAAGTTGAGATTTATTTATAATTTTATCCTAGATTTGAATGGGATTTAAATAATTGATTTAGGTTTGAATTTACAGTGTATTTTTAATTTGTGTTGAAATAAAATAAAAATAGCTTTGTTTACACTTGTTAAATTCATACAAGCACCGTACTACACATGCTCCTTTGGTTCTGAAGATTTATACCTTGTGTCTCCGTTTGTTCCTTTTGATTTTTCCCTTCTGCACTCTTTTATTTTTCCACTTAGCATACTTTTATTTCACCAGAAAAAAAATACTTTTATCCCCAAAAATCGAAACCAATGAAATCCATGGCCTCCATCGAAAATAAGCTACGCCTCCTCCTCCAGTGTCTACCGACCCTCCTTTGCTCTAAACCTTGAAGCAACCACCCACCACTTGGCATTGATTCGTGCTTGCATCTCTTCGCACAGCCGGACGAAGATACCACTAGCATCACTACTGTTTTTAAACAAACCAGTCCACCTTGGAGTACCCGACTTTGTTGTGCCTAACTATGCTTGACCCACCTTCGCCGTTCTTTACCACCACTTGCTGCCCGTAACCATCTTCCGTCGACCATAGGTAAGCTTGCTTACGATTAGACTGATTTCAGGTCTTTACTTCGGTTTACACGGATATAATAAGTTGTCGACGGTACTGCTTTCATATTGTTTTGGGGATGTCCTGGATTCAATCCGGTTTTAACCTACTATCTTTTATCTTAGACCGCGACAATGCTTTCCCTTGGAACTGAAGATATACATTGCTTTACCATGAGTGTTTCCTTTGAAATTCATAGTTGTTATGCAGATATTGCCTTGGAATATATGCCAAACTGAGTGTTAGCACACTGTTTTATTTGTTACTTTGGCAGGATGTTTACCAATGTTCCATATTTGTCTTAACACTTCCAAATCAGCCTAATGTTGGCCATTAATAGGTTAGAAACTTTGTAGTAATTAAGAATTTATGGATCAACATTTATTCCTATTTATATTTAGCATAAGCCTTATACAGCCATATTACTGGTTTCCTTTATTCACTATGATTTAGTTACTGCATGCATCAAACCTAAGTAATGACAAAAATATGTAGGCTTTTTGTAACTTGCACCCATTCCTACCTTGCATGCAAAGTATTAGTTTAAGTTACCATATTTACTCTCCATTAAAATCCCTAAGTACCTAAGTCCACGCATATGCTCTTCCAGCTGCAAGTTATTCAACTATTCCTTATTTTTTCTTTGCTTCATGTTTTATGCATAAATTGCTTCATTACTGGTTATGTATAAGTTGTCCGAGATTTTTAATACATGCAATTTCATATGCATGCTTGTTGTGACGTGATAGTATATGTGTGGTGTGCGTGTATATGTGGATGTATGCATAGTGTGCTGAGTGTGTATGGTCAGTACAAATAATTATACACGTAAAATTTCAGAAGTGTTCCAGCTACTTACGCCGATTCATGCTATTCGCATGTAGCTATAGTTTACTTCTGGAGGGTTTCTTTCTCTTATATGATTCAGCATGCCTTTTTACTATTCTGTAAGATCTATGCATGTAACAATGCCTAGCATTGAGTCACATACTTTAGCCATTCTGTGATTTATATGTTTGAGCTACATGCATGGGTATTTTACCTTGCCGTCTACCCTTCATGTCTAAATCTAAAATTTGAATGCTTAACTTCCCTTAGGTTCTGTTCGGGCGCAATGCCTCAATGCTTCATACATTTGGTATTTATCTACACTACGCAAACATTGAAGTCCAGCTATCATAAATACTTTAATGTTGCCATGTCGCCCAGTTCTTATGATTACCTGTTATGTCATTTTTAACGGGTTAAACCACACCTACATGTTTCTTTGGTTGTTTGAAATTTTTGAAAGCTCATGAGTAATATACTTGAACCATTTAATATTTCGTTAGGATTAAACTAATTATATTTATGTGTTTTACGAAGTTTAATCATGACTCGGGCGTTTTGTGTTATTACATGGAGCGCTCGTGTTAGGTCCTAACTATTCCAGATTTAAAGATTTCAGCTCGCAAAAATTGAGGAGGAACGTAAAGACACAGACGCTTTTGCGCGCACAAGGCCCGACAAAACTGTAAACTTTATTTTTAAAACTTATGTTTACATTTGTATTGAATCTTCCGCTGTATAGAAAATTTTATTTTTGTAAAACTCTGATATCTTATATAAAATTTTACTCTGCTACAGTTATTGTGTACTGTGATTTTGTGTGCTAATTTTGTTCAAATCCTGTAAGCCAACAACAATCTGTCTTTTTGAACGCTTCGAGTTGGTTTTAATCACCGACTTGGGGCGGTCAAAATGGCGGGTTGTTACAGTTGGTATTAGAGCTATATTTTATATAAAACTTGGCTTACTGGGTTTAAAAACTCATTAGAGATAGGGTGGAAATACCCTAGATGGAGCGGAATTGAAACTAGAATTGTTCTAGTGAGAGCGCATTTTGGGAACAATAAAATATTTCAACAATATTTTGGAGAAACATAAATAAATATAAATTATTATTTTAAGAAATTTTGAAGATAAATATACATTGGAGGAAATATTTTCAAAATATAAGTTTCTTTATTGGAATTTGGAAGCCTTTGCGAGAATTTCCGAAGTTTACTGTTAAGGAAAAATATATAAGTGATTTTAAAAAGGGAGTTTTGATTGAAAATCGAGATAAACTAGTATGTGTTTTTGAAGAAATAGAAATTTGACAAAGCGGAACTCGAACGAGGTTCGATTTGAGAATGATAGTTGAAACCAGAACAGAACCAGTTTTGAAATTGACTCGGACAGGCATTTGAAATAAGTACAAATACCGGTGAAAGATAAGAACAATCAAGAATAAATTAATTGCTTTTCTTTTATGGATATATAGTTTAAATTGAACATAATATTCACTGAGATTTATGCGAAATTCTGTATGATAAGGATTTTGAGTAAATAAATTAGTAATGCCAAATGGTATAGGACATTTGGTAATACTTTTCTGGTTACTCTCTTGACTTTTCATATGGAACGGTTGTTTGTTTTGTATTTTCAGTTGGTGCGATTGGCTTCCTTACCATAAATATTTAAGTAGCACAATGTGATATACGAAGATTACGTTATATTTAAATAATTACTACGGGAAGTATGCATTTATTTTTTTATTAAAATATTTTGGGGCATTTTTAGTTGAAATGTATTTACATCATTTGTATGATGATACTTTTATTCTACATCACAACTAGTGTGACTTGATTTAAGAAGTTAAACCACCACATTTTATGAATGGGCCTATTATAGGATTGTCATTATTTACTATTTAATAATTAGATTAGTGTTTAAATATTGGTTTTGTTTTTTTAAATTGGCTTTTATGTATTTAGTGATGAGTTTTGAGCACACATTGCACGATTTAAACTAGTTTTCGGTTATACGTATAATTAAGTTTTTGTTATAGTTTTGAGCTTAAAAGAGTTTTATAATTTTAGTTTTCACGCTAAATGGCCTCAAAAAATTAGTACAAAGTTATTTTCATAAATATATGGATTTTATTTGTTCCATAAATTATTTCATAACTTGTTTCGAAATCATGTATTTTCTCATATATATAAACTACACAATCTTGCACCCTTCAAGATAACGTATTGGATTTTAAACAACATTGTACACTCTGTGGTATGGGACATGGAAGTCTACGAAGTCGGTTAATTCCAGTATATTTAGGTTGAAGCTGATGTTTTAATAATGATGATTCAGTGATTTCAATGTTTTCCATTGTGAAGTTGATAAGCAGCTAGTGAACCAGTAGTTGGAACGTGTGGTATGGGATAACTATTACCACTACTTGGGTTACTGACCATGAGTCAGTGACGCATATTGTATTTGTTGAGTCAGTACTTTGCTTTGGGGGGAGTTGCGTATACGTATTCACTTGACCAAGGGTGAGGGGGTCAACATGCACTCTGTCAGGAGGGTCGCAGTGGAAGCCGGGACTCGGGGGGAGTCACATATTCACTTGACCAGGGGAAGTCAAGATATACTCGACTGGGGGGGGGAGGGGGGGGGGGAAGGGGGTCGCAGTGACAGGCACCTAACTTGAATATGTATAAGTAATGAGCTAAGCTCGGGGGAGCTATATTATTATGTGGTTGCACATGCAAAATAATTTCTAATGGATCCATATTGTGATGATATTTTATGATTTGATCTTTATGATCATACATTGAAGATTATTGGGTTTTAAATTTGCATAAACATTTTGTGATTTTATATGTTGGAGTGTGATTCTCCTTTTGTGATATTTGACTAATTCGAGTTACTCGGGATGAGCAATACTATAGCTCGGGGTAGGCTGTAATTTACTTAATAACACGTGCACATTATTTATGATGATTTTTATGTTATGATTTGGTGATTTTCATTTGCTAATACTTGGTTATTGCTCGCGATGAGCAACACTATAGCTCGGGATGGGCTTTATTATTATTGCATGTGCACATTTATTATGATTTCTTTTATAAGTTGGGTTTGATGACTTTAACTCGATCGAGATGATCGTACATTCGCAAAAGTGTATTTGGACTTCAAATCCATTATATTTTAAGATTTAGACGGTTTAGAGTGAGGCACTCCCTTTATTGATCATATTGTTTTATATAAGAAGAGTGTGATGAGTATCTTGTTGATTTATATATGATAATCTGATTTGATTTATACTGTCATATTATTTATATGATAAATGCAGCAAGGATTTTTTTGAGTTATGATGCTCTGACTTGATTTATTATGAGTATCATATTGATTAAGAAATGATATTTGTAATGAGTAACATGTTGGTTTATACATAGTACTCTTTGTTGATTCATTTTATCAGATTATTTTATAGATGATGAATGCCACAAAGATTTTATTGGCACCTCTTTAATTAATTTTATCATATTGTTCTTATATATGATAAATGTATAAAGTCTTTATTGGCTTGACTCAAATTGTTATCATATTGTATGTGATATTTGCTAGGAGTATCATATTGGTTTATATATGATATCTTGTCTAACTTTATCATATTTTCTGAAGTTATTATTAATGGAATCATATTGATTTATATACGATACCTTTGTATCGAAAACGAGGATTGGGTATCCTAATATATGTATTTTATTTGGGAGGAGAGCTGAGATTTTTACGAAGTTGAGTAAGAAAAGTTGAAATTTACTATAGTTATAATGTAAACAAGTTGGGGAAGATTATAGAAGTTTCAAATTCTATATGTTAGACATTTAAATTAAAAGGAAGAAGTTGAGATGCGACGTTGGAATTCGGTAATGATGTATATTAACCCACGTAAATTGCGAGGATGCAATTTTATTAAGGGGGGGAGTCTGTTAAAACCCGGATTTTTGGAAGGGGGTTGTAATATCTTAGAAAATTTTGGCATTTAGAAAATGAATTAAATTAAGATTTAGTGTAACAACCCGTATTTTAAACAACACGTTATAACTTAAAACAGGGCAGAATTAAATGTTAAAATCTGAATCAGCGAAAACGGGTTGCGCCATTGCGTTCGTCTCGGAAAAATACGCGTAATAGAGTCCGAAATTTCGTAAATCGGAGTCCGTATGATCAAGATATGGCCTCGCAAAGTTTCACGAAAAATTCAAATTCAAAAACAAATTCAAAATTTCAGAATTCAAGGTAGGCGGAAAAAATCCCGCCCAGACAGGTCGACAGGGGGGTCGACACTAGGGTCGACCTCCCCCCCAACCAGGTCGACACTATAGTCGACATGGGGGTCGACCTAGGTGTCGACCTCCCCCCAGGTCGACTGGGGAGTCGACCTAGGTGTCGATCTGGGGGTCGACCTCCCTGGTCGGCCAGGTCGGCCTGATGCACCTGTTTTGGCTCCTGGGTCTTGTTTTGGGGGCTTGTGACGATTTTAGATGGCTCAGATCTATCCTAGGGTTTATCCTATGGCTAAAACTAATCCTAAACACTATAAAAAGACCATAAGACCTAGCTTAAATCATACTATTTCATTTTAGCCTCATGCAGCCGCCATTAAACCTATAACTCTAAATTAAAAATACAAAGAACAAAATTAAAGAAGGCGAAGGATGATTCTTGAAGGCTACAACTACGACGCTTTAGACAACGGATTTGGGGATATTTGATTTAAAGTTTTGATTTGGATTGCTTGCTTCATATTGTAAGTTCTATGTCACTTTTTAGGCAAAAACGCTGAAATAACATGAACATGCTATGAATTGAAACCGGATTTAGGAACTATTATTAATCCATGTTTATATTGTTTAACTTTGAATCAAAATTTGGGAATATTGCTATGTTAATGTTGCAAGTTAAACTTATCATGATGTTGATGTTGTTATGAATCACTTGGGCTTAATTTTATTGCAAGTTGAACAAATACATGTCCATGGAATCATTATGTTCATTGAAATCCTCATGTTGATTAAACCATGCTTATGATGCTAATTAAACCATGTCTATGATATTAATGAAACTATGCATGTGATGTTAATATACCTATCATGCTAATGACAAATTGGGAATTGCTAGGTCATGATGAAAAGTTGGAATCATTATGTTTATAATGCTAGATGAGAATCATTATGTTAAAAATACTAAATTGGAATCCACTATGCCTATTAGAATTACCATGCCTTTAATGTTTCATGTTTGTAATAAAATTATTACTATGCCCGCAATGATTATTATGCCTAGGATGTAAAGTTGAATTCATCATGTTGAACTAAGTTGGAACCATTACTATGCCAAGTTATCATCATGCTAGTATTGAAACCATGTGATATGTTATAGCCTGTTTATTATGCAAGTGATGTTGGAATTGTCATGTATGCCTATCACATGTTTGGTGTTATTCCCCTTTATCTCTTGAATTTATTATGCTTGTGAACGAAGTACGTTTATATGCGTTGGGGATACGATTGGGTAGAATAGGCAAAACTTGAATTGATTATAATCATAAACCGTGAAATTTGGCATAAGTCGAACATGAAATATGGCACGAATACTCGACTTGAACATGCCATAACTTGACTTGAAACATGCCTTAGTTGGGCACGAAATTGACATATGAACATGCTATGAAAATAGCACGAATCTGATAAGAACATGGGCATGACTTTAGAAAACAAGAAAGTGGCCAACCCGAGGTTGGGTTGAGTTTGTAGTGTAAACCTTCCCGGAACCGCCCGGCAAATCCAGTTGCTACAAACAATAGGATCCAATGTGGGTAGTTGGTCACATCGCGCTTGAAACCCGAGGTTGGGTTGAGTTCGTAGCGTAAACCTGCCCGGAACCGCCTGACAAATCCAGTGGCTACGAACAATAGGATCCAATGTGAGTGGTTCGGTGCATTAACGAATCAATTAATGCCAATTAGGGTTAAGTCATGAACATGAAAAGACAACTTAACCAACTTGAACACGATTTGTAAGGCTAAGTCATGAACTTGAAACGACAACACTTAGCCAACTTGACATGACACGTAGGCGGGTTAAGTCACGAATTTAAATGACATACTTAACCATCTTGACATGACTAGACTGGAAAAGGATTAAGTCACGAATTACATGACTTAATCGGTTAGGCGGGTTAGGTCACGAATTACATGACCTAATCTGTTAGGCGAAACCCTTGACACGACCCTTTTCAGCAGTAACCCTCTAGATGTATCAAGGTACCCTGGGGCTAGGCCGGATGGGGCACGATTACTGGGCTGATTGTAAGAGGTGAACGACGGTAGTGGGGTATGCCAGTTTAGGTTCGGTGGACTACGGTCGTGCACGTATTCCGGGGCAGGCACTGGGTATCCGTAGATTTATCTGTGCATCTTGAATCGTGTCAAGGGTTGACACCCTAGGGCTGATACACCCGAAGGTGGACCCAACACAGGTGACTACATTCGTGATTAGCCATATGACACGGACACGTGACGAGCTAGAACTTGTAGGGAGCCGATCGACTAGATAATCGCTCCGTAGGACCCCGTACGTGGGTCAAACCCCGTTCCAGGGTCATTTCATGATATTGGGCCGTGGGATTTATTTCGTGATTATCTTGTTATATGGGCTTAGTATACTAGTACAGTCGATGCAACGAATCTCGAACATGTGATGCTTTACTTGACTTGTCTTGACTTATCCTGATCACCTTAGTCTATCTTGTTCACCTTGACACCATTCTTAAGTTTAGTTCCAGTTCATACATGACAGGTTGTTTTAACCGTTTTTACACTAAAAGTCACTAGGACTTACTCAGTCTTTATGACTGACCCTTTTCCTTTCGCCTCTTTTTCTTTCATTTCCCCCCTCCAGGTTCTCAGGGAGGAAACACTAGCTTTTAGCTTGGATATCACTTGCTTTGGCTCAGCATGTACGGTTTGCTATGGCTGCTTCTTTTTACTGCACTTGGGGAATAAGCTGTTTTTCTGTTTTTAAGTTATTGCTTCTTTGGCTATTATTACAAGACAGTTGTAATGAAGTTATTTGAAATGTTTGTAAGAGACATGGTTTATTTTGGAATAAAATGAAGTTCTGTTTTGCTCATAAATTCTTCCGCTGTTTACTTAAATTTTTTTTATTAATGTTCTGTCTTGTGATAATTCTGTGATGTTATCTCGATAATACCACTCCAAAACTAGTGCATTCCCTTTGTGAGTGACCCTAGCGGAGGTGGGGTGTTACATTTAGATAGAAGTTATATTTTAAATCCAAATAAAAATTTGGAATTTATCCCTTGAATGTAGTTTGGATATGTTTCAAATGATTTCTTTCATAAATACGAGCATTTTGTCTAAAATAATTAACCGGGAAGTTACTAGTTGATTTGGATTCACATGAACGTTCGAAATGTAACTTTGAAAATAAATCCAAAGTTTGGAATATATATTTGTATGTTGATTTGAGGGGAAAAAATCGAATATATGTGGTATGATTTTATTTAATTAGAAGTTGTGATTTGTTTATAATTTATCCGAGATTTGAATGGGGTTTTAAATAATTGAGTTAGTTACATTGTATTTTTAATTTGTGTTCAAATAAAATAAAAATAGCTTTGCCTTACACTGGTTAAATTCATACAAGCACTGTACTACATGTGTTCCATTGGTTCTAAAGATTTATACCACGCGTCTCCGTTTGTGCCTTTTGATTTTTTCCCTTCCAATCTCTTTTATTTTTCCACTTAGCACATTTTCATTTTGCCGGAATTTTTTTCCTTTTATCCCCAAAAATTGAAACCAATGAAATCCATGGCCTCCGTCGAAAATTCGCTGCGCTTCATCCTCCAATGACTACCAACCCTCCTTTACTCGAAACTGTGAACCACTGACCGGCCGCTTAGCGTTGATTCGTGCCTACATCTCTTCGCACCGCCGGACTAAGCTACCACCAACGTCATTGTTATTTCTAAACAAACCAGTCCGCCTTGAAGTACCCGACTTTGCTGCGCCTAACTGTGCTCGAGCCACCTTTGTCATTCTTTGCCACCACTTGCTGCTCGTAACCATCTTCCGTCGACCAGAGGTAAGCTTGCTTACGATTAGACTGATTTCAAGCCTTTACTTTAGTTTACACGGATATAATAAGTTGTCGATGGTACTGCTTTCATATTGTTTTGGGGTTGTCTTGGATTTAATCCGGTTTTAACCTGCTGTCATTTATCTTAGACCGTGACAACCCTTTTCCTTGAAACTAAAGATACATGTTGCTTTACCATGAGTGTTTTCCTTTGAAATACACAGTTGTTATGTGGATGTTTCCTTGGAATATAGGTCAACCTGAGTGTTGGCACAATGTTTTATTTGTTACTTTGGCAGAATGTTTACCAATATTCCATACTTGTCTTAACAATTCCAAATCAGCCTAATGTTTGCCATTAATAGGTTGGCAACTTTGTAGTAATTAAGCGTTTATGGATCAACATTTATTCCTATTTATATTTATCATAGGCCTTATACAGCCATATGTCTGGTTTCCTTTATTCACTATGATTTAGTTGTCGCATGCATCAAACCAAAGTAATGACAAATATATGTAGGCTTTTTGTAACCTGCACCCATTCCTACCTTGCATACAAAGTATTAGTTTAATTTACCATATTTACTCTTCATTAAAATCCCTAAGTACCTAAGTCCATGCAGATGCTCTTCCAGCTGGAAGTTATCCGATTGTTTCCTTATTTGTCTTTGCACCATTTTTATGCATAAATTGCTTCATTACTGGTCATGCATAAGCTGTCCGAGAATTTTAATACATGCAGTTTCATATGCATGCCTGTTGTGACGTAAGAGTATATGTGTGGTGTGCGTGTATATGTGGATTTATATGAATATATGTGTGTTGACTGTGTATGACCAGTACAAATAATTATACACGTAAAATTTCATAAGTGTTCCAGCTACTTAAGCCAATTCATGTTATTCGTATGTAGCTACAATTTACTTCTGGAAGGTCTCACTCTCTTATATGATTCAGCATGCCTTTTTACTATTCTGTAAGATTTGCACATGTAACATTGCCTAGTATTCAGTCATTTGCTTTAGCCATTCCGTGATTTATATGTTTGAGCTACATGCATGGAAATTTTACCTTACCGTCTACCCTTCATGTCTAAATTTGAAATCTGAATGCTTAACTTTCCCCTAAGTTTTGTTCGGGCTCAATGCATCATACATTTGGCATTTATCTATACCATGCGAACATTGAAGTCCAGCTATCATAAATACTTTAACATTGCCATGTCACCCAGTTCTTATGATTACCTACTATGTCATTTCTAACATGTAAAACCACACCTAAATGTTTCTTTGGTTGTTTGATATTTTTGAAAGTTCATGGTTAATATACTTGAACCATTTAATATTTTTCATTAGGATTAAACTAATTATATTTATGTGCTTTACGAAGTGACCCACTTGAAATAAGTTTAATCCTGACTCAGGCGTTTTGTGTTTTTGCATGGAACGCTCGAGTCAGGTCCTAAATGTTCCAAATTTAAAGTTTTCTGCTCACAAAAATTGGAGAGGAACATGAAGACGCAGATGCTTTTGTGTGCACAAGCCCCGATAAAACTGTAAACTTTATTTTTAAAACTTATGCATACATTTATAATGAATCTTTCACTGTATAGAAACTTCTATTTTTGTAAAACTCTGATATTTTATATAAAATTTTACTCCGCTGCAATTATTGTGCATTATGATTTTGTGTGATAATTCTATTTAAACCCTGTATGCTAATAACAATCCGTCTTTTTGAATGCTTCGAGTTGGTTTAGTCACTGACTTAGGGCAGTAAAAATGGCGGGTTGTTACAATTTATATCTGTATGTCATTAGTCTAATGGACTTGGCTAGTTAGTCCATGAGCTGCTAACCAGTCTACCCAAATAGCAGTTGAAACTTAAAACAACGATTCCTCCAAACTGCTAAACCAAACTGTTCATGTGACCAGCCTACGAAATTGTAGACTTCCATTCCGACCCAATGAGACCAATCACAACACCTGATTTGATCCCTATCAAAAGTTAAAGCCCAACCAATAAACTCAAGGGAAAAATGGTCATACTTGAATTCGGTGACATGTCTCACATCCCCATGAACAATATACTAAAGTATGAGAATGATCCGACTATTGGGGGATACATTATAATTATTTTAGGATTAGTCAATACTTAAAACATGGGTCGTTACGTTCTCCTCCCTTTAGAATTTCGCCCTCGAAATTCCAAGCAAACACGAGCAAACATAACATCCTGCATGCCTACCATTCACGAGTATCCAATCTACTATCCAATCTATCATCCAACAATCATCCATTCAAGGCCCCATCCTAGCATGTAGAATTCTAATAACACAAGTCACAGTGGTGCTAGTAAGATATGCTATATGGGAGATACCACTCAAAGAGTTCTGGATTGCTCGACATCATACTTTCCTTCGTTTCACATATGCAATCATTATCATCCTCTCTCCTTTGTACCCTGACTAGCTTAACAACCTTCCTCCTAAGCTGTTTGGTATCACTCCCCATGATGCAAAGCGGCTTACGAGGCCTAAAGACTTCGGGTCTGATCAACATATACCACAGCATTCGAGTCGTGCTCAAACTTCTGTAGAAGCAATACATGAAATACGTTATGCACACTCGTTATCTTCTCAGGTAAATCCAATCTGTAAGCGAGCAACCCAATACTCTCGATAATCTGGAATGGCCCAACAAACCTTGCCGCTAACTTTACTTTCAGAACGAACAATATTCTGTAGAGGTGAAACTTAACAAATACCAAATTTCCAATTGAAAAATTCAAAACTTTTAATTGTTTGTCAGCGTAACTTTTCTGACGATCTTGGGCTTCCTTTATTCGTTGTCGAATGATCTCAATATTATCCATCATTTCTCTTATCATTTCAGGCCCAAGTACCAAATTCTTATCAGTTTCTAACCAATAAGATGGAGAACTACACGGTCTACTACACAACGCCTTATATAGTGTCATTCCAATACTCGACTAGTAACCATTATTATAAGAAAACTCGACTAAACACAGATGGTCTTCCAAAATCCAATACACAGGCCCTGAGAAGGTCTTCCAGTACTCGATTAACCCTCTCAATATGACCATCTGTCTGGGGATGATAAGTCATACTCATACACGGCTCGGTTCCTAACGTCTCGTGCAAACTTTTCCAAAATCCACTTGTAAACAACAGATTTCGATCACTAACTATGCTCTTTGGAATCGTATGGAATCGAACTATCCACTTAAGATATAGCTCAGCTTACTTCAATGTGGACCTGGTTGGTCTGACAAGAATAAATCTTGTGCTTTTTTCAAACGATCTACGATGAATCATACACTATCATTTCCCGCTCTTGTGCTAGGTAATCCATCGATAAAATCTACCGACACCTGCTCCTACTTCTACGTAGGAACTTCCATTGTTTGTAAAAATCCACTCGGCTTCTTCTACTCAGCTTCAACCAACTGGCAGCTCATACACTTCAAGATAAATTTCTCATTGTCCCTTTTCATACATTTCTATTTGTAAACACGCTTCATATCTCAATACATCTTATTATTACTAGGATAAAAAGTCAGTATGGGGCAATGACATTCTCTAGGAACCTCATATCTCAATCGATCTATATCATGAATAATTAGTCGTCCATTCCTATAAAGCCAACCATCTCGATCGACTTTGAAATCCCTAATTTCTTCAGGGTTTACCCTCATGTCTAATCTTTGAATGGTTTCCAAAAGCTTCTCGTTTTACTTCTGGCCTTCGTCAATCCTTTCGATGAGACTCGGTCTGATTGATAAGCTTGCAAACATCTCACGTCCTAAATCACAATGATGTCTAAATCAAATCCAGTAAAATACCCGAGATGCTTCCACTCCGAGAACATAACTCTCAAACATTCATGTCTTCGACTTAATGCATAAGCCACTATGCTAACTTTTTCACGAGCGTAGGCTATTCCAAAATCATATGATGCCAAAAACTCTAACCATCGCTGCTACCGAAGATTCAAATCCTTTTGGGAGAAAAGGTACTTCAATGACTTATGATCTGTAAACAACTCAAATCTATCTCCTAACTAGTAATGTCTCCAGTTCTTCAGAGCAAACACAATTGCCGCTAAATCTAAATCATGAGTCGGGTAATTCCTTTTGTGCAGCTTTAGTTGTCAACTCGCATAGGCTACAAAACTGTCCTTTTCATTTGCATCGCTCCCAGTCCAGTGCCACATGCATCGGTACATACCACCATTCTTCATTCCCGCTTGGAATAGTCAATACAGGAGCAGTTGTCGATCTTTCTTTCAAAATTCCAAATGCTTGATTCCACGCGAAGACTTGATTCTTCTTCGTCAATCCGGTTAATAGTGTGGCCATCTTATAGAAATCCATAATAAATCATCGATATTGTCCAGCCAAACCAAGGAAACTCCTAACATCCATTGCATTCTTTGGTCGATCCCAATCTTAGGTTGCTGCCTTATTCAACCGATCTATGAAAACACGATTCATAAGATCCACAAAACATGCTTGCATGTTTGTCAATCGAAACGACATCACCAGCCACTCATAAAATTTGAATATTGTCCTAAAAGCAGTCTTCAACATACTATCCTTAATCACTCTCGATTGGTGAAATCCTATCGCCAAATCCATTTAGGAAAACACCTTGGCCTCATAAAGATGGCCAAGTAAGTCATCGATTCTTTGTAACTGATACTAGTTCTTTTTGGTCACATTATTCAGCTCACGATAATCCACACATAATCATAATGATCCATCGTCCTTAGTTGCAAATAAAACTGGTGCAGCCCATTCGGATATGCTCTTTCGAATGAACCCCTTACTCAAAAGATTGTTCACTTGCATCTCTAACTCTCGATGTTCCTTAGGTGTCATCTGCCAAAGAGGCATAGCGATAGGTATGGCTTCGTCCACTAAATCAATCTGAAAATCATTGTGGCGGCAATCCCCTGACCTCATCAAACACGTCAGAAAACTCTCGTACAATAAGCACCTATGAGAACCATCCCGTGGAATCACAAAATAATATAAAAAGCTTACCAGAAATCCATCCCTTGGTAAACAATGTATCACAATCGTTCTCCCTTCCACATTTCTGATCGTCACCTCGAGCCTCTTGCAAACCACAATAGCTAGATACTTCTTGAGCCAGTCCGTACCTAAAATAATCCCAAACCCAGCGATATTCAAAACAACACAATCACACACAAAAGAGAAACCATGACTCGATAAACTAGACCACGGTAAAGCATACAAAGACCAGACGAACCCCCTATTGAATTAGTAACAACTAATGGTCTATCAACAATCTAAACCTAACTTGCAAACATGCTCATTACAAATAAAAGAATGCGATGATCCAGTATCAAAGAAAACTTGAACAAATATATATCTGATGGAAAGCATACCATGCATAAAAAGACTCTTCTCCTCTGTAGTTGGACCCATCGAGGAAGACGACGCAACATCCAAAGCATATGACCTTACAACCTGCTTATCTTTCGGTGATTCTAGAAAATTCTTCTTTATATGCCCAGGTTTATCACAGTTAAATTACTTCCTTTACACCTTGGTGTTCCTACAATCCTTGAAGAGATGGCCCTTCTATTGGCAGTTATAGCAAGTAATCTCGCCTTTCGGTCTCCTCTGGCCACTACTCCCTTATTGTTGTTGTTTACGTTTATACTATTCCACTTTTTCTTATTACCACTACCTTACTATGGTTTCGACTCCTCCTTATCCTCAACAACAGCCTCCACCTTCTTTGGAAACAAACTCTCCTTCCTCAAAGCTTTCTCGACCAATTTCTCATAGGATTCATCAATATGGTCGATCAATTGTTTTCTAGGCCCCTCATATAGACCTAAGATAAACTTCTCGTTCTTGTGATAAGGAGTCTTAATATATGAATGATCATACTTTGATAAAGCTTCGAATTCTGCCACATACTCAAATATTGGTCTACCTCCTTGCTTAAGATCAACAAACTTTTTGAAGTGTATCGACTTTTAGACGGTAGAAATGAACTTCTCTTCAAACTTAGTTCAAAACTGATCACAAGTGATCTGGTCCTCTGGAGTCTCCAAAGTAATAGAGTTCCACCAATCCATCGCTCGTCCTTGTAGCTGCCTTGATGCGAGTTTCCTCTTAGTTGCATCGCCAATTCCCAAGTGCCCAAAAATTCGAACACAAGTATCCAACCAATTTTGAATCTCGACAGTAGGTTCTAAACCAATAAACGGCTTGCCACACAAAGAAGCATAGTCCTTGCACAACATAGCTAAATCAACTTCCCTAGGTTCCTGCACCGGAACACCATGTCCTACCACTGCTTATGGAGTTGGCATCCCCCTCATAATCATTGCTATCATGGGCTCGAACATAGCAAGGTAATCGGGTATAGCAACTGCAGCTCCTGACTGGCTACCCTCGCTTACCGTTATATTTGCAGGCTCATCCCTAGCGGTGTGTCTCAAAGTACGTCGACTCATTCTCAATCGGAAACGAGAATGATCAATTAACATCATAGAAAGCTGCATTGGTGTTCCAATTCTTACTAACCTACTATACCATATTATATATATATGATATTGTTATCATCCATTAAAAATTACAAGTACGTCTCTCGAATGCTTTTACGCTCGTGAACTTTGGGGAAAATCGATTAACCAAAGCTCTGATACCAAATGTGAGGACCGCCTCATACCTCCTGCACCAAACTAAGGAAAACGTGTGTTGTATTATGTGCCATGCTGATCTGGGACAATCATCAAGGGAGAATAACTTGAAATAAAACGTGTCGTGTAACTTACAGCACATAAGTAATATATAATAATTAGATATACAATAGGATATAGTAGTGAAACTTAACTAAACATGAAGTCAAATTTTCATTAAATCATAGAATCTCAAGTATAATACATCTCAGTACATGAATCTTTTAATACGATATACCTCACCACATCCCTTAGAGTATTAATAACCGTCGACATACAACGGAAATAGAAAAGAAATATCTAAATAATAGGTAGTAAGTAATAGTATGCCAACCTCTTGCTCGTCACCGCACAACATCAACGACACCAAACCTGCTACTCAGTCTTCTCATCAACAACATTGATGAACAACCCAAGGTAATAAAAGGAAAACATAGAACCTCGAGTCAGACAATAGTCTTAATGAGCAATAAAATAACTAACAATGGTTACATAGGATAATATGAGTATAGGCGGATCAACCATCCGATTTCCCCCAGCAACCGATAAGTTAACACATGGAATCTGTCCGTCACATGCAATTATAGAATAAGAAAGGAAAACACCCAATTCCGCTTCTCTTAGAAATCCTACAGTGATAGCCTACCTACAAAAAATAGAGAAGAAATCAATCAATCAACTATAGCATCCATAGCATCTAATATCCTAGCTATCACTGTCTACAACCTTGAATCCATTGATAATCGAATTCGCTTTCAACGATGAAAATGGCTAATGTAAACCCTGGTTCTATCCAAACTTCTATACACCATCATGACTCGTATGTTTTCCTTACTCGACGAAGACAACTAGGCCCATCATGACTGGCCAGGGCAGATGATCTATCCATTCTGATCCTAATGGTCGTCCCTACAATACCCCTACTTTGAGTATGCTAGAACACTTTGATTGCCGACAATTCCTTGGCACTTCAAATCTGCCGAGCCTCTCTTCTTGGTGATATATCTTTAGTTCGAGCGACTTCCTAAACCAATTCCATTATCATACTTGATCAACTCCCACTTAAGTCAATCCATCGTCTTATTAGATCGCATATGTAACACCCCACCTCCGTTGAGGTCACTCTCAAAGGGAATGCCTTAACTTCGGTGGAGCATTTTAAGGTACAAGATACTAATAAATTACATGACAGAAAATTTATGCAGCAGAAAAAGATCAAAATTATTTCATAAATACTTGTTCAACACAACAATTCAACAACTATTTCAACCTTCCAAATTATTACAACTTTTCATCTGTCTTGAAAACATAAAGAAGCAATACTGAAAATAAAATGACATAAATCCCCAATAAGTGCTTGACCATAGCTATAGCCCAAAAAGGAAAGTCCAAGCCTTACATCTACGGTGTTCAAGCTTTGGCTAACTTGGACTAAGCAAAAGTGTTTCCTCCCTGCGGACCTTGGGGGGAAGGGGAGGGAACGGAAGAAAAGAAGCGAAAGGAAAATGGGTCAGACATAAGTTTGGTAAGCCCATTGATTTAATAGCATGTAAACAAGTAAAAGACTATGACATGAATAAACTGAACTTAGAATGATACCACAAGGATAGGGTAGTTCTAAAACGAGGTAAAGTAAGATTTAACTAGATGTGGCTATAGCACCCACTTTTACTTCTCTGCACCCACTAAGAGCTGTTTAACTAGCAATGTATGTTCACGATAAAGTGATCCCATTCATGTATTGATCGGATCCTACTCGCATTCATGTATTCCCGGTATCATGCGGCCCCAGTTGATTTTTAAGTACTTGTGCTGGTTCTAGTATAGGGTGTATCAATTCCTATAGTGGCAACCCTGACACGATTCAAAGATGCACAAGTGTACGACTTGTACCCAGTGCTTGCTTTTTCCACTCTGGAGCTCGTGTACGCCCATACTCCGTCAGAACCTACACCAACGCACCTAACCGCCACCCTTTTGACTGCTTATATTCAGCCCAGTAATCGTGCCCCACCCTACCTATTTCAGGGTACTTTGATACATCCATGTGGGTTACTGCTGAAACGGGTCCCCGTTACTAGGGTTTTTCTAGTCAACATGCTAAATTGGTTAAGTGTCCTTGGTTTGACTTAACTCCTATCAATCTTGTCTAGTTAACATGCTCAGTTGGTTAAGTGTTTCCTCAATTACTTAAACCCATTAATCTTGTCTTGTTAACATGTTAAGTTGGTTAAATGTTCCATTAATTACTTAATCTCACCATTTCTAGCTTGGTTATTCATGAGCTTTAATTAATTAATTAATTAAAGCACCAACCACTCAATTTAGACGGGTATTGTTGTGGTTACTGGATGTGCCGGTCGGTTCCGGGCAGTTTTACACCACAACTCAGTCTAACATCAGGTCTTTCTGGGCTTGATGCACTAACCTCTCACATTAGACAGGTATTGTTGTGGTTACTGGATGTGCCGGTCGGTTCTGGGCGGATTTACACCACAACTCAGTCTAACCTCGGGTTAGGCATATTCATCTTTTACGTTTTATATGTGTGAATTTTCTACAAGTGTTTCATGTCACATATTTTAATTTTTTTTCAAGACTAATGGTATAAATTATACCATTCATGGCCTTAACCGTTTACATGGTTTTGGGCCCACCTATATTATTAACATGTTTTGATTTAATAACTATCCCAACGTTACCCCCGTTTGTTCGTTTGTATTAATGACATAAAGTCATTGGGCCCGCATATTAGCCCAATTTATAAAGAAGAGGTAAAGAAGGGGACATGCATAATATAGATTCAACCAAACATGTAAATTTTGCATAAAACTTTATTCATATAATTTAACATGTCACATGAACTTGCATATAATTTAGACTTAGATAATCATAAGCCTAAAACATGTTAATATGTAGATCTAGGCATGTGTAAACATAACCTCAATTATAAAATAGCATATGACATAATCATGACATGTCCAATCCCAAAGCATGTATATTTTAACATTAACATACATGTGTGAACTAGATCTAACAAGGTGAACTTGCATAAGTCCACTTTACAAACATGCATATAAATATAGATCTAGTTTTGGATCTAACATGTAACTTGCATATGAACATATGTATAATTAGATCGTGACTTGGATCTATCATAAAACATATAACTTGCATTAATCATATGAACCTAGATAGATCTTGACATGGATCCAACATAAAACTTGTAACTTGCATATGAACATATATATAGGCATATGGAACTAACATAAAGCATATGAATATATATATATATATATATATATATATATATGTAGATCTTGACTTGGATTTAATATAATACATACAACTTGCATTAATCATGTAAACATATATATGTAGATCTTAACATGAAACATATAACTTGCATATGATATTGATAGTTTCATTCTCAATCTTTAATAGATCCAACACCAAGTCCAATAAGCCATTCCAAGACAATTCATGATAAAATCATCACAAGAAACAAACATGAACTAGCATCGTCAATATTATACAACATGGTATAATTCTATTTTTCACTTTATATCAAATCACGTCTTAAATTTATTTACATCTAAAAGATAACTACACTTACAAAAGACAATCTTGATTTCTGGAATCTGTATTTTGAAGTTGAAACGCTCTCCTTTGATGTAGGCAATCGTTGTTTTAGTTTAATTTTGATTTGATTTGGTTTGTCTCTTTTAATTTGCTTTAAGTTGAACGGCGGCTACTCGAGGTTTTCCAACGGCAGCATGACGGCTCTTGGTTTGATTTTTAATATGATTTAGGGTTGAGGTATTAGGTTGCTTATATAGAAGTTTGATTTAATAGGAACCGTCAGGTTAACCTAGAGCAAATCAAAGCCATTCAGGCAAGATAGAGTAGCCACATCAGCCCTAATGACTCAGCAAGGAGTCCATCAGAACCAATCAGATGCCACATCTTCCGTAGAGCGAATCGGCCCACGGTTTGACAGCCAAACACCCTGAATCAACCCCTAGTCGACCCAACGGGGCTTGGGTCGACCTCGAAAATGGGCCGGTTCGGTTATTCCCCCTCCCGATTCCTTGTTTTGAACTTTTTTGCATATTTGTTTATTTAATTTATATATATATATATATATATATATATATATATATATATATCTCATACGCATACAAACTTCAAGGCTTAATAACTTCTTCATAAGGTATCCGTTTTATGTAAACCAAATGTTTATCTTAACCAAAATTTTGAGACGAACATATTAGCGCAACCCATTTCACTTAATTCTTCTAAAAATTAAGTGTTATTGAATTTATTAATTTTAATATTCTCAGAAAATTCGGGGTGTTACATTCTCCCCTCCTTAAAGGATTTCATCCCCGAAATCTTCAGGTTAAGAAAAATGCATCTTAACATCCACTCATCCATCCACTCATCCATCATCCACAAGCATCCATTGTACTTAAAAGACTTCTAATGCCATATGAACATATGCAAAGTGTGTGTATATGTCTCTTATCTAGTGCAAAACTAGGCGGTCTACTGATCTAGTTGAACTCCTTAATGCGAATCATGAGAGTGCCATGAGTCCATTATGTATGCAATTTTTCCTATTCATAATTCTACATGAGTGCACAATCATTCATACAAATGCAACGTCCATATAATAACACATCAAGTTTCAATCTACATACAATTTCATGCGTTCATATGGAAATGCAATATGAAAGTGATTGAGCCGATCTAGAACCTAATATGTATGTGCATATGCATCCACGAGCAATTACTAGCAACCACTTGCAACCACTTTGCAACCATCAACCATAACATGTTTCAAATACATGTTTACATCCATTGATTTCTACTAAGGATCAAGAAATAGGATCGAGAAGATAACTAAGCATGAATAAACTTATGATAAAGGAGAGATCAAAGATGTACCCTCAAAAAGATAAGGGTAGGCTGCGCGTATCTTGCTTTCAGTCTCCCAAGTCGCACCTTCTTCATTGTCACTCCATTGTACTTTAAAAAGCTTGACTTCGTGATTGCGTAGCTTTTTGACTTCCGTTCCCAAGATACGAGTTGGGATTCTTCTCACCATTGCTTCTCGTTCCACTTCTACCTCATCTAGTATCTTTGGTTCCACCACTTCCGCAGACTCATGTAGGCACTTCCGTATGTGAGAAACATGAAAGACATTGTGAACTCCAGCCAACTTTTCAGGTAGCTCTGATCTATAGGTAATCGTCCCAATTCTTTCAATGATAGGAAAGGGCCCTATGAATCTAGGTGCCAATTTCCCTTTGGATAAAGCGAACAAAATTCCTCAAAGAAATACTTTAAGGAACACTCTGTCTCCAACCTCAAACTCAAGGTCGGTCCTTCTTTTATCTGCATAGGACTTCTTTCTATCTTGAGCAGTCTACATTTGTCTTTTTATTAGGTCCACCTTTTCTGAGGATTCCCTTATCATGTCGGGCCCAAGTATAAGCTTATCTGGGGATTCCCACCAACAGGTTGGTGATTGACACGGTCTCTCGTATAAGGCTTCGAAGGGTGCCATGCCTATTGTAGCTTGGTAGCTTTTCTTGTAGGAGAACTCCACCAGAGGAAGATGATCTTCCCATGTCCCTCCAAAGTCAAGAACATACAATCTCAAGAGGTCTTCTAAGATTCTTTTCACCCTTTCCGTCTGTCCATCGGTTTGGGGGTTGTAGGCCATGCTTAAACATAGTTGTGTGTCTATATCCTCTTGCAAACTCTTCCAGAACTCGCTTGTAAAGATAGGGTCTCGATCGCTTACTAGTCTGGAAGGTATCCCATGCATTCGAACAATCTCTTTAAGATATAGGGATGCTAGAGATGAGGAAGTCCTTCTACTTTTGACAGGTATAAAGTGAGCGCTTTTTGTGAGCCAGTCCACTATTACCCAAATACTGGTATTGCCCCTTCTTGACCTAGGCAACCCATCAATAAAGTCCGTCGAAATGCTATCTGATTTCCACTGTGGGACCTCTAGAGGATGAAGTAAACCACCAGGCTTCTTCGCTCTGCCTTAACCTGCTGGCATATCATGCACTTAGAAACGAATTCAGCTACATCCCTCTTTATGCCATTCCAAAAGAAAACTCTTTTGATGTCTTTATACATTTTGTCTCCACCTGGGTGTATGGTCAGCTTTGAATGGTGTGCTTCGTCTAGAACCATTTTCACTAAATCTCTTACTTGTGGGACGCATAGCCTTCCATCCCGTTTCAACCATCCCTTATCATTGATAGAGTGTCTATTGAGGTGACTCGAAGTCTCACCCCTAATTAGCTTATCTATCACATCTACTAGCTGAAGTCTTCACGTTGTGCGGTTCCTATTGAGTCAAAAAGTGTAGGCCGCACTTCCAGTGTTGCTAACAAGCCAGGTACAAATTCATAGGAGGGTCCGAAGTCAAAGTTGGCTATGTACTCCAATCTTTGTCTTTCTACAAAGAGAGGGCTTAAGATCATCTTGTTTCTACTCAGAGCGTCTGCTACCACATTGCCCTTGCCAGGAGTATAAGAAATCTCAAAATCATATGAGGCAAGAAACTCCATCCATCTTTGCTACCTCAAGTTGAGATCTTTCTGTGAGAAAAGGTACTTCAACGACTTATGGTCAGTAAACAATTCAAACTTCCCACTTAGGAGATAATGACGCCAATACTTAAGAGCGAAAACGATGGTCGCCAATTCTAGGTCGTGGGTTGGGTAGTTTTTTCCATGTACTTTAAACTGCCTTCCACCATAATCTACTACCTTCCCTTCTTGCATCAAGACAGCGCCTAATCCTGTACCGCATGCATCCATGTATACAGTAAACATCTTGCTCCCATCAGGCAATGTCAGAACTGGGGCTGTTGTTAGAGCAGTTTTCAAGCATTAGAAAGCAATATCGCAATCCAAATCCCAAGCGAAAACTAGGTTCTTCTTCGTCAACCTTATAAGTGGAACTGAGATTTTCGCAAAGTCTTTGATGAACTTCCGGTAAAAGCCTGCTAGCCTGAGAAAGCTTCGGACTTCAGTTGCGTTTTGTGGAATCTTCCAATCTTGCACAGCAACCACTTTTCCGGGGTCCACGGCTAACCCCTCTTTGGACACCACATGTCCAAGGAATCTAACTTCTTCTCTCCAGAAATGGCATTTGGAGAATTTGGCTTTCAACTGATGTGCACGGAGAGTATCCATGACTTCCTTTAAGTGCTGAGCATGCTCTTCCTCAATCTTCGAGAAGATCAAAATATCATCCATGAAGACCACCACAAACTTATTGAGGAACTCCTGGAACACCTGCTCATCAAGTCCACGAAATAGGCAGGAGCGTTTGTCAAGCCAAAAGGCATGACAAGCCACTCGAAGAAACTATCCGGGGTCCTAAATGCGGTCTTGTAAATGCTATCCTCAGCCAATCTTAGCTAATGAAACCCGGTAGCCAGATCTAGTTGGGAGAAAACAGATGCACTATGAGCTGATCAAACAGATCGTCGATTCTTGGGAGTGGGTGCCTATTCTTCTTGGTCAGCTTGTTCAGCTCTCTATAATCCACGCATAGGCGGAGTGAACCATCGACTGTCGTTGCGAACACTATTAGAGCACCCCATTCAGAAATACTCCGTCTTGTGAACCGCTTTTCAAGCAGATCTTTAACTTGCTTGCTGAGTTCTTTTCTCTCCCTTGGAACCATGTGCCTAACGGGTAAAGCAACGGGTTTTGCATTGTCAACGAGGTATGTGCGGAAGTCAATCTCCCGCTTCGGAGGTAAGCCCTTTACCTCTTCAAACACATCCGAGTATTCACGGACCACTCTAACAGACTGCAAATTCTCAATAGATGCATCAAGAGATTCTAGATAACTTAGCATAACAGAATTCATAGGATTACAAGAGATTTCGAGAGTGTTACCGAGGCAAGTCATGAGTCTAACCACTCTCTTTTCACAATCGAGGACGGCACCATTACTGGATAGCCAGTCCATGCCTAGAATCAACCCATAGCCGTGAAGCCCAAAAGATAAGCATTACATTTAAACCCAACGCTTAAAATAGAGATTTCCAAATCCAAACAAATCATTGGCAAATAAACTGAGCCCCCAATTTGATTTGAAACAACCAAGGGATCCTCTACTATACGGGTGTCTAGGTGCAGAGATTCAACTAAAGCAGTAGATATAAAAAGTGCGATGCGCCAGAATCAAAGAGAGTACGAACAAGATTATGAAACAGATAAACTAAACTCTCAACAAAAATATGTCTACCTCATTCCTGTAGAGGTGCAACGAGAGCATGAACCTACCCTCCAGAAGATGATCCAGTCCTCTGTCCCTGCCCTTGCCTTTTTGGGTAGTCCTTAGACAAGTGTCCAGTATGCCCGCACTAGAAACAAGCACCCAATTTCCTCTTTTTCCTTCTACAGTCCCTAGCCAAGTGTCCAGGAATCCAACAGAAATTGCACTTCATCTTCTTACGGGATGTATTATCCTTCCCGCCTTTCTTGGGGTCCGTTTTCTTGTTCTAAGATCCATCTCCTTTCTTATTTTGAGGCTCTTCCTTCTTCACCTCCTTCTTGCCATTTTGTTCTCCTCTTGCAACAGAGCCATGTCCACCAGTCTCTCGTAAGTCGCTCCCATAGGTATATGGGACATTGCCAAACCTTGCAGTGGCTCATTCAGTCCTTTGGCAAAGCGGAGAGCCTTCTTGTGTGGAGTGTTTATTAACTCCAGTCCAAATCAAGCAAGATGGTTGAATTTATTGACGTATTTTTTGACCGACAAGCTTCCCTGTTTAAGTGATAGGAACTTCTCCATTTGCAGACTCTACTCAGCTTGCGAGAGGAACTTCATTTCAAATCTCGCCCTGAAGTCCTCCCAAGTCTCTATCGGTCTTTCAGCATTGGTGACTTCCCATCAGAAGGGGCATCGTCTTTGAGCAACCACACCACCAACTGTAGTTTCTGCCTCTCATCTACTTCAAAGATAACGAATAAGTCCCCAGTCTCCTTGAGCTAGTTTCTGGCTTCCACGAATGATTCGCTCCCCTTAAAGTCTTTTCCACCCATGGATCTAAAGTCTCTATTGATCTTTGAGAAAGCATTTCCTCTCGGTGGAGGAGGAGGAGGAGCAGCAGCTGGGGGAGGAGGAATGTCTGTTGGGGCCGCGTCATTGGCCCTAGCTTCTAGGTATCTCCTGAACCAGCCAGGTACCGGTACACCCTCTGGAAGGTTAAGATCCCCAGACGTTGCTGAAACAAAAAGGAAAGATTCAAAATTAAGGATAGAAAGATAGTGCACATGGCTTTGGGGATTATGCCTTTTTAAAATTAACACTTTTTCTTGAAAATGCTTCTTTATGACTTCTTTTTGAAAAATAGTTTTAAAATTTTTATCCGATCTGGTAACCTTTAGCTCTGATACCACCTCCGTTAAGGTCACTCTCAAAGGGAATGCCTTAACTTCGGTGGAGCGTTTTAAGTTACAAGATACTAATAAATTACAAGATAGAAAATTTATGCAGTGGAAAAAGATCAATATTATTTCATAAATACTTGTTCAACACAACAATTCAACAACTGCTTCAACCTTCTAAATTATTACAACTTTTCATTTGTCTTGAAAATATAAAGAAGCAATACTGAAAATAAAATGACATAAATCCCCAATAAGAGTTTGACCATAGCCATAGCTCAAAAAGGAAAGTCCAAGCCTTACATCTACGTTCTTCAAGCTTTGGTTAACCTGGACTAAGCAGAAGTGTTTCCCCCCTGCGGACCTGAGGGGAGGGCGAACGGAAGAAAAGAAGCGAAAGGAAAATGGGTCAAACATAAGTCTGGTAAGCCCAGTTATTTAATAGCATGCAAACAAGAAAAAGACTATGACATGAATAAACTCAACTTAGAATGATACCATAAGGATAGAGTAGCCCTAAAATGAGGTAAATTGAGATTTAACTAGATTTGGCTATTGCACCCACTTTTACTACTCTGCATCCACTAAGAGCTGTTTAACTAGCATTGTATATTCATGATAAAGTGATCCCATTCATGTATTGATCGGCTCCTACTCGCATTCATGTATTCCCGGTGTCATCGGACCCTACGTGATTTTTAAGTACTTGTGTTGGTTCCAGTATAGGGTGTATCAAGTCCTATAATGGAAATCCTGACACGATTCAAAGATGCACAAGTGTACGCCTGGTGCCCAGTGCCTGCTTTTTCCACTTCGGAGCCCGTGCACGCCCGTACTCCGTCGGAACCTGTACTAACGCACCTAACCGCCGCCCTTTTGACCGCTTATATTCAGCCCAGTAATCGTGCCCCACCCCGCCTAGTTCAGGGTACCTTGATATATCCATGTGGGTTATTGCTGAAACGGGTCCCCATTACTAGGGTTTTTCTAGTCAACATGCTAAATTGGTTAATTGTCCTTAGTTTGACTTAATCCCTATCAATCTTGTCTAGTTAACATGTTAAGTTGGTTAAGTGGTTCCTCAATTACTTAACCTCACCAATCTTGTCTTGTTAACATGTTAAGTTGGTTAAGTGTTCCCTTAATTACTTAATCTCACCATTTCTAGCTTGATTGTTCATGAGCTTTAATTAATTAATTAATTAAAGCACCAACCACTCACATTAGACAGGTATTGTTGTGGTTACTGGATGTGCCGGTCGGTTCCGGGCAGTTTTACACCACAACTCTGTCTAACCTCGGGTCTTTCTAGGCTTGATGTATTAACCTCTCACATTAGACAGGTATTTTTGTGGTTACTGGATGTGCCGTTCGGTTTCGGGCAGGATTACACCACAACTCAGTCTAACCTCGGGTTAGGCGTATTCATCTTTTACATTTTATATATGTGAATTTTGTACAAGTGTTTCATGTCACATATTTTAATTATGTTCAAGACTAAAGGTATATATTATACCATTCATGGCCTTAACCATTTACATGGTTTTGAGCCCACCTACATCATTAACATGTTATGATTTAATAACTATCCCAATGGTACACCCGTTTGTTCATTCGTATTTATCACATAAAGTCATTGGGCCTGCATTTTAGCCTAATTTATAAACAAGAGGTAAAGAAAGGACATGCATAATATAGATTCAACCAAACATGTAAATTTTGCATAAAACTTTATTCATATAATTTAACATGTCACTGAACTTGCATATAATTTAGACTTAGATAATCATAAGCATAAAACATGTTAATATGTAGATCTAGGCATGTGTGAACATAACCTCAATTATAAACTAGCATATGACATAATCATTACATGTCCAATCCCAAGGCATGTATAATTTTAACATTTTGGTGTGAACTAGATCTAACAAGGTGAACTTGCATAAGTCCACTTTACAAACATGCATATAAATATAGATCTAGTTTTGGATCTAACATTTGCACATGAACATATGTATAATTAGATCGTGACTTGGATCTATCATAAAACATATAACTTGCATTAATCATATGAACCTAGATAGATCTTGACATGGATCCAATATAAAACTTGTAACTTGCATATGAACATATTAACATATATATAGGCATATGGATACAACATATAGCATATGAATATATATATATATATATATATATAGATCTTGACTTGGATCTAACATAATACATACAACTTGCATTAATCATGTAAACATATATATGTAGATCTTAACATGAAACATATAACTTGCATATGATATTGATATTTTCATTCTCAATCTTTAATAGATCCAACACCAAGTCCAATAAGCCACAAACATTCCAAGAAAATTCATGATAAAATCATCACAAGAAACAAACATGAATTAGCATCGTCAATATTATACAACATGGTATAATTCTATTTTTCACTTTATATCAAATCACGTCTTAAATTTATTTACATCTAAAAGATAACTACACTTACAAAAGACAATCTTGATTTCTGGAATCTGTATTTTGAAGTTGAAACGCTCGCCTTTGATGTAGGCAATCGTTGTTTTAGTTTAATTTTGATTTGATTTGGTTTGTCTCTTTTAATTTGCTTCAAGTTGAACGGCGGCTACTCGAGGTTGTCCAACGGCAGCATGACGGCTCTTGGTTTGATTTTTAATATGATTTAGGGTTGAGGTATTAGGTTGCTTATATAGAAGTTTGATTTAACAGGAACCGTCAGGTTAACCTAGAGCAAATCAAAGCCATTCAAGCAAGATAGAGTAGCCACATCAGCCTTAATGACTCAGCAAGGAGTCCATCAGAACCAATCAGATGCCACATCTTCCTTAGAGCGAATCGGCCCACGGTTTGATAGCCAAACACCCTGAATCAACCCCTAGTCGACCCAGCGCGGCTCGGGTCGACCTCAAAAATGGGCCGATTCGGTTATTTAACCTCCCGATTCGCAGTTTTGAACCTTGTTGCATATTTATTTATTTAATTTATATATATATATCTATATATATTTTTCTCATATGCATACAAACTTCAAGGCTTAATAACTTCTTTATAAGGTATCCTTTTTATGCAAACCAAATGTCTATCTTGACCAAAATTTTGAGACGAACGTAATAGCGCAACCCATTTCATTTAATTCTTCTTCTACAAATCAAGTGTTCTTGAATTTGTTAATTTTAATATTCTCAGAAAATTCGGGTTGTTAAAACATATCGCATCACGACCAGCATCACATCAATCCAGCTCTAACCACTCCAACTTAAGTTCACAATCGAAGCACTAACCATCATTGAGTTGCACATCATCCGTATGAATTCTATTACTTACAAAACTTCACCAACAACCCATAAAAGCCATCACCATCAAATCTATAAAGTTTTGACCCCGATCTTGACATTCGTATGGATCGGTACCGATACATGATGGAACGGTACCGGTCCATATATTTAACGAAATTTGCTATGCTTTTGGCTTCGGTCCATCCTTTGCTCAAGAACATCCTACCAGTCCATTTTCCATCCATTTCGACCTCTCTATAGGAACTTCTGCTAGACTATCCATGTCATAAGTAATCAACCTTCGATCCATCCCAAAACAACTCTAAACGACTTGAATATTTGCAAGTAGCCTTGACTTACCATCTCGATGCACCTCACAAAGTTTCACTGCCATCCGACCCATCTTGATAGATCGGTACCGGTCCATGATGGATCGATACCAGCCTATATATTTTCGAACATTGGCACCAAATTTTTTGTGTTGCCTCGACTGGTCATCTAGAGCTTCTCTGCCAAGTTTCATCTGAATCTGACCATCTAAAGCTCTGATTTGATCTGTTGTTCAATCCTAAGATCCATGGCAAACAATTCTAATAACTCAAACAATAAAATCAAATCAATCAAAACAAGCATCAATTCATATGATGTTGATCATAAAAAAATGAACATATCACAATTATGGCATAAACATACCATAAACATGAGATCTAGCATGATTTGGATCTAAACATATGAATAAACATAATTAATCTAACAATTATTTGGTTAACATGATCATACTAGGTTATCCTAAGATGTTTACATCTTAGATAAACATGTTTAATCAAATATAGGTTGGAATTAGCATATAACATATGAATATAATCTTAATTTACCCATACAATCTGTAGTTTCCATGTGAGAGATAACTATCACCCGCCTAACCCCCAATCTGATGCAAATCCAAGTAGATAAGATCTGGACAACACTAATAATATTCGAATTTGATGCAATATTACATGATCTATCCTCCCCTTGATGTTGATCTATCCCCTAGATGCAATCTATGATGAATATAAATAAAAAGAATGGAGGATTAGGGTTTTAGATTGAACAGGAGATTCACAGATGCCCAATCTAAAGTTAGAATGAAGAGAGTAACCCTGGTTCTCTTCCCAAACCCCCTATTTATATATGCATGTCATTAGCCTAATGGGCTTGGCTAATCAACCCATTAGCTGCTAACAGTTCTGCCTAAACATCAACTGAAACTTAAAACAGTGATTCCCAAATAGTTGAACCAAACTCTTCATGTTACCCTCTATGGAATTGTAAACCACCATTCCGATCCAATGAGTCCATTCTCACCTCCTTATTTGATCCCTACCAAATAATATAACCCAAAAAGTAAAATCAAGGGTAAAATGGTCATACTTGAATTTGGTGAAAATCGTGGATATGTCTCACATCCCCATGAAAAACATACTAAATCTGAGAATGATCTGACCACTAGGGAATAAAATATAATTATTTTACAATCGAGCGATATGTAAAAAACGGATCGTTTCACAAACCTGTCCCAATTTTCAAGAAATACCCAGATCTCCCCTATTAATGTATCATGAAATTCTACAAGAATTTTGTCCAGTGCACCTGGTGGTGTGAATGTTAGTACTCAAATTGTTAATTAACCCAAACTTTTGCAAAATACTATCATTAAATTAGAATTTACCACTTACATTAATGAAGCAGCATTACCGAATGGATCAGTCAAGTGGAGCATCTGTTTCATTACCATAGGACCCATGAAACAAAATGGGTACCTAATTGTTCCTTCTATTTAAAAGGAGAAGCACATCTCTGGTATGGTTGGCTAGAGAAGAAGGTCAAGAACTTTGAACAATGGGTTATTTTTAAAGAAGAAATGTTGATCAGGTTTGCTACAGAAGGTTTACAAAGACCTTATGGTGCAATTCCTGATCTAAAGCATATGACTACTATGAGACCCTATCTCACTAAACTGAAGAACTGCAAGAGCTATGTCATGCCTTGCCTGATCAATTTTTACTAGAATATTTTTATTGATAGTCTCAAGGAAGATATTAAATTCGATGTGTTATCACTTCATCCTATTGACTTTAAAGAGGCTATAAATTAGGAAAAAGTATTTGAGTGCAAGAATGCATGCAAGAAGAAGACTAAAGTCACACATCAACAAGAAACAACTACCAGAATAATGCTACCAAAACAAATACAAGTAAGGGTATTAAGGAGACAAATGCAAAGATTAAGGGACTGAACCCACAAGAAATCATTGACATAAGGAGAAAAAATCTGTGCTATGGATGTAAGGAAAAATGGCATCCATGCCATGTGTGTAAGATTAAGCAGGTTTATTTCAATGAGGAAATAATGATGCTTCAAGACATTGAAGATATGGAACCAGAGGGTGATGAAGATAAAGAACCAACAGATACTGTAACTACTCAAGATTCAACAAAAAAAGACATTGAGGAAACCTATGCCATTACCTTAAATGCTATGTGTAGTATTCCTACTTTATATACCATCAGGGTACAAAGACAAATCTTGGGCAAAAATATTATTGTATTCATTGACTTGGGCTCCACCCACAGTTTCATCAATATAGAATTAGCTAAAAGATTATAGCTGAAGGTACAAGATTCCCTAAGTTACTCAGTCCAAGTAGCTAATGGTGATAAAATACAAGGAACATGCATATGTAAGGGGGTTATTTTAAATGCCAAGGATGTACTATGCCAATAGACTTACTGTTGATACCTCTTGAAGGCTGCCAAATGGTACTGGGTGCAGAATGGATGAAAGAGCTAGGTGATATATCCTTCAATTTTTCTAATTTACAAATTAAATTAAATTTTCATGGATAATACTATGTTTGGCAGAGAGTTCAGAGTGAAAGCAAGGTAGTAAGAGAAAAAGACATTACTAAAAAGGGAGCACAAGGTCAGTTATCACTTATAATGTTCTCAAAGGGGACTGCAAACGTTGGTTACTCCTCCTATAACTATACACCTAGAAGTATAAACAATACTGTAGCAATACCCTTTGTCACAACAACAACCCCTTCCTTACCCCATTAAGAATTCACCCATAAAATAACCAAAATTTCAAATGAAAAACAGGTATGCGTCAGACCCTATAAGCACTCACAACACATCAAGACCGAATTGGAAAAGATCATCAAGGAGATGCTGGAAACAGGGGTCATCAAACCAAGCACAAGAGAATATTCCTTCCCAGTGGTTATGGTAAGGAAAAAAGATGGAGCATGGAGGATGTGCATTGACAACATAGCACTTAATAACCAAACAATAAAGGATAAGTTTCCTATCCCCTTAATTGATGATCTACTTAGCGAGTTACATAGGTCTAAATATTTTTCTAAGCTAGATTTCAGGCCAGGTTATAATCAAATTAGGATGCACACTACAGGTATACATAACTCAACATTTAGAACACACGAAGGTCACTATGAATTTAATGTGATGCCTTTTGGTCTTTGAAATGCTCCTTCAACATTTCAAGCTTTAATGAACCATATATTAAACCATATTTAAGGAAATTTATACTTGTATTTTTTGATGATATCCTAATCTATAGTCAGACTTGGTCTGAGCATATGTTGCATTTAGATATCACCTTACAGGTCTTAAAGAAGAATCAGCTGGTCATCAAGCTATCAAAGTGTTCTTTTGCAGTTAATAAAGTTGCTTACCTTGGGAAAGTCATTTTAGAGGAAGGAATAGCCATAGATACTGATAAAATGCAATCTATAAAAGACCAAGCTCAACCAAAATGCATTAAAGAACTCAGGTGTTTCTTAGGCCTAACAGAGCACTACAGAAAATTTGTAAACGATTATGGAAGTATAGCTAAACATATGACAGACTTTGTAATAACCCACATTTTATGTATCGAAGGATCGTAAAATATTTCTAATTATTTCCCTGGGGGTTGGATCATTCTCATATTTTATATGTTGTTTATGGGGATGTAAGACATGTCCATAATTTTTACCAATTTTATTTGTGACCATTTCACCCCTATCAGTCTTATACATGGGATAACTTTTGAATGGGATCGAATTAGGTGCTGATGTTGGTTTCATTGGAAAGGAAATGGTGTTGCCAATTCCGTAGAGTGGTTACATTAAAGATTTGGTTCAGTGATTTGGGAGGAATCGCTGTTTTTGTGTTTCACAATTTCAGTTCAGGTTTTGTAAGCCATAATGGGCTGATTTGGATTGGCCCATTAATGGGCTAGTGGAAGGCTATAAATAGGGGGTTAGAGGCATGGAGAGAGGGTTACTTTTCTTCATTCTCTCATTTGATTGAGCTCGTGATCTTCCTTGCTCAATCAAATACACCTTTTCACCATTAAAAATCTAGATCTAAGTAGGAGAATCGAAGATCTACATCGTCTGAAACTAGATCAACGTCAAGGGAAGAGAGACCTTATCAAATTGGAAGGTTTGAAGAGGTTTCTTCACTGTTCGAATTCGTAGTTAATCGTTTTTAAGCTTGTTTGGAGAATTTGTGAGTGATATGCATCTCTCACGCGGATTCAATCAAGTATATGAGTTGTTTGGTCATAATTTCATCAATTTCAAGTCGTTTTCACCAAGACCTACATCATGATAAGTATATTTTCATATGATCACCATAGGATTTAATCTAGCAACTTAAATTGGTAATTTCCATGTTCACTCATATGTTTATGCAAGTTAGATCCATCATTTTAGTTCAATTATTGATTTATCATGATTTGGAACATTTTATATGGTTAACTGATGAATAATTGCTATTTTTATGTTGTTCACGATTTCGTGAAATGTTTGGTTGAATTGGATGATCTAGGTGAGTTGATTTCATCGATATTGTCGTTTGGCGAAGATTTGGTTAAGATTAGAGTTATTTTGGTAAGATTTTGAGTCAGGTCATTTTTCCTTAGGCCGGTGCTGATTTGGAGGAGTTAGGTCATTGCTTGTTCTTCAAGAAATAGGGGTCAAATTGGAGAAGGGGATCCACGTCGTGGTGCTTAGGTCAGGGAGGCTAGAGCGTAGTGGCAAGGAGAATGGCACGTGCTAGAGCATAATCAGGCCGGGCCGTAGAGCTTGGTGGTTAGGTCATGAAAACGACCTAGTAATTCAAGTCGTTGGACTCCACTTGGAGGTTGGATCGGGGTTGATCTGAGGACGTTGGGTCATGGAGTGGAGGCCAGGTCGTTCGGCTCTGGTGAGAGGCCGGTCATCGGATTGTGGTTTGGCTGGGTCATGGGTCAACCTATGGAGTTAGGTCATGAAAATGACCTAAGGAGGACAACGTTATAAACGTTGTAAATGGAGATTAAGTGTTGTGGTTTGTTTTTCATAGCGTGATGTCTGGAAATGTTATAAAAAGGAGTATCGACCAAATGGTGTATATTTTGGGTCGACGATGGTTGTGACTTCGAAGTGAATTCAATAGTGAAGGTTTGAAGTGCTGTGATGGGTTCGTTGATCGTCGTAATGCAACGAATGTGAAGACAACTCAAGGGTGTTTTTGAGTTCGTGTACAATGGTTGGATGGTCACCGATGATGACTAAAGATATGGAGACTGAGGAATTATCGTTGTCTTAGGTTCTAGCGGACTCAAAGCAGGGTCACATGATTTCGTTGTATGATCGAGTACCCTGGGCAGTTATGTTTCATTGTATGGCATATGGAGTTTTGCTAGAATTGGGATTTACCGTTAACCATTGATAGTTGATGGCAAAGTGTTTAGCCGATCATACGATTAACGATGGTTTCAAAATAGGATTGGTGGTGATAGCTAGAGTCAGTGATGAATGTTGGTTTTTTTGTTTGTACGTCTTAAGTAAATTGTCTGACATTGAATGAGATGCTTCCTGGGTGCTTGTCTGAAGTTGGTTTAGGCCTTCAAGGATTGTGCTTGGGAAGTGTCGACCTTGATTAGGATGGTTTACGTGAGGTATAACTAGTTGCTTTGTTTGTTATTGCTTGGTTATTTATGATTGCCATGAATGAATGTTTGTTCCGATTGCCATGGATGTATGGTTGAAATGCTTGCTTGTAAAGGCTAACGTTGTCCGATATGAGGATGATAGGCTTGAGTTCTTCTCTGGTGTTTTGGTAGATTGGTTTGTTGATCTACCTATTCTCATATGCTTTATTGATGGTGTTAGTTAGTTGTTTTAACTAAGACTATTGTCTGACTCAAGGTTTTATGTTTCCCTCTTATTAACTTGGGCTATTTATCTTATTTTTGGATGGGCAGACATAGTAGCAGGTGATAGCTTGGTGAGGACGGTGCTGCTGCGCGATGAAGAGCAGGAGGCTAGCGTATTATTTTTCAACTATATAGCATGTGTTATTTTCGTTGTTTGATGTTTGACTCTGAGTGATGTAGTGAGACAAATTTGTACAGATATTTATGTTGTAGTCCTGGTGTATGGATATTTTCTCTTATTGTTATGAGAATTCAAGTTTCTGCTTAAATATGCTTCACTATTATTGCCTGCGATACATGTCCTATTAAATTTTACCCTTGCACTGTGAGTCATATGACAAGTTCCGCATGTGTTTATTAACTCGATGATCATCTATAACTGCCTGACATGACTTTCAGTTCATTATTTTCCTTATTAAGTGTAGGAGTTATGGGCGGTCGTCTTTGGTATCAGAGCTCTGGTTATCGATTTTAGCCAAAGTCCAAAGATGTAGTAACATATGAGAGATGTACTTGTAGATTTCTGATGGATGTATACTATATAGTAGTATATAGCATAAGAGCATTTGAACTCCATCAGCAGTTTTTCTCGTAAGTAGCTAATCATTCTATACTGTAGATTTAGAATGAGTCGATGAATACTACTACGGAGGGGACTGTGCCTGGAGGGGGAAATGTTGGTACACCAGATTACCTAGCCATGTTTGAAGCCGTGATGGAGACATTTACGAGAAGGGTACTCGCTCCTGTGGCAGGCATGGTAGATGTAGGGGTGCAGGTGCCTAGGGTTGTGGAATTTGCGAAGCTGTGTAAAAACTTCAAATCTCTAGGAGGAAAGCAGTTCAAGGGGACAGAGCCAGCTGAAGAGGTTCAAAGATGGTTAGATTCTTGTATTCTTATTTTTAGAGACTTGAGTATAAACGATGCAACCAGGAGAAAGCTTGCGTCAAGGCAGCTGTAGAGCAGGGCTATGGAGTGGTGGAATTCTATTATGCTTGAGACTCCAGAAGATGAGATAACATGGGAATAGTTCAAAGTCAAGTTCGAGACAAAGTTTATCTCTACAGCTCATAAGTCAATTCTGTTCAAGTAGTTTGTGGAGTTGAAACAGAATGGTAGACCAGTACTTGATTATGTTTCTGATTTTGAGGCATTATTATCCAGATATGCTCATTCATATATTGACACAACCTATCAAAAGAACCAGAAGTTTCTTATGGGTTTGGAAACCTATATAGGAAGGCCATTGGTGGGACATCTTGATGATCCATATGAGAAGATTACGGAAAAAGTTGTGATACATGAAAGCTTGTTTCTAAAACAAGAAACTATTGTTGTTGCAGCTGAGGAAGCTCCAAAACCATAGCAACAACAAGAAGATAAAGCATCAACAACAGAAAGGAAAGGATGTCTAGAAGAGGTAGAAAGGTGAAGTGATTTGCTACAATAATTGAAAAAAGGCCATTATTCCAAGGATTGTAAGAGTCCAAAAGTTGAGAAGAAGTGCTTCAAGTGTGGAAATCCTGGGCATGATAAGAAAGATTGTCCGGAGCTAGCAAAAGGGAAGCTGATAGTGAAGACTTATGCTTTTGAGGTCATACCATCTTCCCTCAAGAGCTCCTACTGCAGAGTAGAAAGGGAAGAGTGGCATTGTCCAAGGTACTCTTTCAGTTATAGGTGTTTCAATTCTTGTGTTGTTTGATACTAGGGCAACGCATTCATTTGTTTGTAATGAGCTTGTGTGCCACTTGGGTTTGGAACCTGAGATTTGTGATAGACCTTTGGTTGTGACTAATCCAGTCGGGGGTTTATCCATCCTTTGTATGCTTTGTCATGGTCTTGTGTTATTGAGTCATGGTTGCTCATTTGTGTGTGATAGTTTTTTTTTTTTTTTTGAACTTTTTGGGTTCGGGATCAGCTTGGGCATGGATTGACTCAAGAGGTATGCAGCAAGAGTGGATTGAGAGAAGCTTGAGGTGATAGTCGGGGATGTGGAAGGGAGAAAGGTTTTGATTCGATGTAAGCCTGAAGATGGTGTCTTCGTGAGTTTTTAATATCCGTTTGTGATTCCACATGAAGAGTTGTCATCTATGTTGATCGCTAAGAGTTTGAGGATGTCTTTGAGGAAGTCAAAGGTTTGCCGCCACATCGTGACATTGAGTTCAGAATCGATTTGATTGAGGGATCCACACCTATCGTTATGCCTTTAAGGCGGATGGCGCCTAAGGAACAATGAGAGTTAGAGGTGCAAATTCGCGACCTTTTAGGAAAAGGATTCATTTAGAGAAGTGTGTCCGAATGGGGAGCACCAGTTGTGTTTGCAACCAAGGCTGATGGCTTTTTAAGATTGTGTTTGGATTATCGTGAGCTGAACAAGGTGACCAAGAAGAACAAGTATCTGTTGCCACGGATAGACGACTTGTCTGATCTAATTCATGAAGCCATCAACTAAAGGCTAAGTTTTCGAAGTGTCACTTCTGAAAGAGAGAAGTGAGGTTCTTAGGACATGTAGTTTCTGGTAACGAAATAGCGGTTGACCCCGCTAATGTGGCAGCAATCCAAGATTGGGATTGACCTAAGAATGCAATGGATGTGAGAAGTTTCCTTGGATTGGCAGGATTTTATCGATGTTTTATCAGGGATTTCTCCAAGATAGCTGCTCCATTAATAGGATTGACGAAGAAGAACCAAGTATTCACATGGGATGTAAAGTGGGAGCAATCTTTCGGAATCAAGAAAGAGAGAATGACAAGTGCTCCTATTTTGACGATTCCGAGTGGGAATGAAGAGATGGTGCTATACACTGATGCATGTGGTATTGGACATGGAGCAATGCTGATGCAAAAGGATAAGTTTGTGGCCTACGCAAGTCGACAGCCAAAGTCGCACGAAAGGAATTATCCGACTTATGATTTGGAGTTGGCAGCGATCGTGTTTGCTCTGAAGATGTGGAGACATTACCCGTTGGGGGTTCGATTCGAGTTTTTTATAGATTACAAGTGGTTAAATTATCTTTTCTCCCAAAAGGATTTGAATCTTCGGCAGTAACAATGGTTAGAGTTGTGGCGTCATATGATTTTGGTTTAGTCTACGATCCTGGTAAAGGTAACGCAGTTGTAGATGTGTTAAGTCGAAAACACGCAAGTTTGGGAGTGACATTTTCATAATGGAAGAGCCTCGAGTAATTAGCAGGATTTGATTTCAAACCACAGTGTGAGTTGGAACTAGAAATATTGGCAAGCTTATCGATAAGACCTACTCTCGCCGAAAGGATTGGCGAGGGCCAAAAGAGAAATGCAAATCTTGTCGAGTTTATCTAGAAATTGGAAACAGGTTCGAGGTTGATGGAGAAGGTTGGCTTCGAAAGCAAGGACGATTGGTTGTTCCTGATATGGAAAGATTGAGAGATGAGGTTCAGAAGGAATGTCAACACTCGAAGTTGATGATTAATCCTGGTGGTAATAAGATGTATCAGGACATGAAGCGATCTTACCACTGGGAAGGGATGAAAAGGGGTATTGGAATTTTTTTTTCCAAATGTATGAACTGTCAATTGGTGAAAGCTGAACAAAAGAAGCCGAGTGGATTTCTTCAGCCATTGGAAGTTCCTACATGGAAGTGGGAGCAGATATCGATGAATTTTATTGATGGACTACCTAGAACTAGGGTAGGAAACAAAGGAATTTGGGTCATCGTGGATCGCTTGACCAAAAGTGCAAGTTTTATTACTGTCAAATTGACTAGGACAACATCGAAGTTGGCTGAGCTTTACATAAAATGTATAGTTCGGTTTCATGGTATCCCAAATATTATAGTGAGTGGTCGAGATCCATGGTTTTCGAGTGGATTTTGAAAGAGTTGGCAAGAGATTGTAGGAACCGAGTTGTATTTGAGTACGGCTTATCATCCTCAAAACAATGGTCAAACCGAGAGAGTTAACCGAGTTTTGGAACATCTCCTAAGAGCTTGTGCATTGGACTTCAGAGGATCGTGGGAAGACCATCTATATCTAGTTGAATTCTCATATAATAACAACCATCAGTCGAGCACAAGGCGTTGTATGGTAGACTGTTTAATTCTACAGCTTGTTGGCTAGAAACTGGAGATAAGTTGATACTTGGGCCTGAGATGATTAGATAGACCTCAGATTGTATCGAGATTGTTTGGCAACGAATGAAGGTAGCCCAGGATCATTAGAAGAGTTATGCTGATAAACGGCAAAAAGATTTGAAATTCGACCTTGGTTACATGGTTTTCATGAAGATTTCACCATTAAAGCACGTTGTTCGGTTCGAAAGTAAAGGAAAGTTAGCTCCAAGTTTTGTTGGACCATTTCCGATAATCGAGAGGATTGGGAAACTCACATATAGGTTGGAGTTACTAGAGAAGATGTCAAGTGTGCATAATGTTTTCCATGTGTCCTTTCTGCGGAAGTATATGCATGATTCAAATGTGGTGTATTTCCAGAGCAGTACGAAGACCTAGAAGTCGAGACCGTAGTTACGAAATCTTGTAAGCTGCTTCACATTGTGGGAAATCACATGAAACAGCTTAAGAGGAAGATGGTTAATCTAGTCAGGGTACAATGGAGTGAGGATGATGACGATTGTACGTGGGAGATGGAAGAGAAGATGAAGCCGACCCATCCAGAACTCTTCGTCGGTATAACCCATAAGTGACATGTCATTCTTACCCCGTTGTAACTTGTACTATTTTTGTTGTTATTATTAGCATTCTGCGTTCTAGGATAAGGCCATTGATGCATTGTCTGACGCATGCTAGTTTGGATGATAGAATTGGCTGCTTGTGGATAATAGGCATGCAGAATTGTTTTAGTTACTTGTGTTGTTGGGATTTTAGGGACGAAATTCCAAAAGGGGGGGAGGAGGGGAGAAAGTAACAGCCCGCACTTTACGTATTAGAGAATCATAAAATATTTCTATTTATTTCCCTGAGGGTTGGATCATTCTCATATTTTTATATGTTGGTTATAGGTATGTAGACATATCCATAATTTTTACCAATTTTATTTGTGAACATTTTGCCCCAGTCAATCTTATATAGGGATAACTTTTCAATAGGATCGAATCAGGTACTGAGGTCGATTTCATTGGAAAGGAAATGGTGTTGCCAATTCTGTAGAATGGTCACATTAAAGATTTGGTTCAGTGGTTTGGGAGGAACCGCTGTTTTAGTGTTTCACAATTTCAGTTCAGGTTTTATAAGCCATAATTGGCTGATTTGGAGTGGCCCATTAGTGGGGTGGTGGAAGGCTATAAAAAGGGAGTTAGAGGCAGAGAGAGTTACTTTTCTTCATTCTCTCATTTGTTTGATCTTGTGATCCTCCTTGCTCAATCAAATACATCTTTTCACCATTAAAAATCTAGATCTAAATAGGAGAATCAAAAATCTGCATCGTTTGAAGCTAGATCAACATCAAATGAAGAGAGATCTCATCAAATTGGAAGGTTTGAAGAGTGTTCTTCATTGTTCGTCCACAACACCATATCAGCCAATTTGCAACACTTACTACTTTAAAAATTGTAACAACTATAACTATTATAAGATAGCAATGATTATTATTGTTAGAGTTTTCTTTTATAACAATTAAAACCGTTACAACACTAATTGATAATGCAAATAGGACGAACTAAAGAGGATCGATTAATAGTCTTTACCTTGTGACCTTTCTAACGCATCTCAGTGCGTTCGGATCCACGCTTTTCCATTCTCATCTCCTCTTGCAAATATCAAAATCGATTTAAGTTTCTTTTCCAAAATCAAACGGATTAACTTATTAGTTTTGCTTTTTTTATTCGGAGAAACCATCTTGTGCATCAACGAGCACCCTCTTCTCCTTTGATTATCAGATGAAGTTTCTATTGCTTTTAGGTTTCGTCAGGTTTTGGTGCAGCTTTTCTTCATGCAGTTTAATTTGTTTTTCCTAATTTTAAGTCAGCTAATATATGAAGTTTCAGAAATAAATTAGAAATCGATAGATTTATGAAAATTATCTATTAAACATTCAGGTGTCAAGTTCAAAAGTATTGTTGTTTGAAAATACCTAACTAGAAAGGAAAAATTTTCATATATAACTCAACTTGTTTTCTAGTTGGTTTGATTTTTCTGTTATTTTTTGTTTTTGCTTTTGTTTTATAGATGTCATGTTTTAAGGCTACTCCATGTTAGTTACTGGAATAGGACAAAAAAAATTCAAACTACCTACGAAAATATTTGGGCAAAGTGCATTTTATCTTCTTTTGTAATTTTCAATTAACATATGGAATGTGTGAAAAAAATCTTAAACAAGTTAGGAAATAAAGTTGTAGTAAAAAAATACTTGGGTAAAGTACTTTAACCTGTTTTCTAACTTTAAACCAAACGTTAATTTTTCTTAACAAATATTTGTGGTAAGATTTATTGCTTGAACTTCCAACGAAAAATTATATGGTGTTATATCAAAATTTGAATTTAGAAAAATGACCTACTTTAAGTTTTCCATGTATTGAAATTTATTTGTTTTATTTCAAATTTGTTTTCTTGACTTTTTTGGAACTTTTTAATTCACTTAAGAATGCTAGGATTTTCCAGCAGTAGAAAAAGACATTTTTTTTTTAAATATGAATTTTGATGCTATCTTTTATTGCTAATATTTTTCTGTAATAGTAATGAATTTTTTCTATAGTGCTCTACATATTCTTCATTGGAAGGGACAAAATAATTTTGCGTACCAAATTTTGTTTGAAACTACATTATAGTTTTCCATTTTTTGGATTTTACTATTTTTCTTCATTTTTATAAGAAATTTTCATTTTGTACTTCACTTAAGAACATCAAAACTTCTAAGCGTTCTAAAATAAACAACTAAGAGTAGACACTTCATATAATAAGGATAACATACATCCGAAGAGACTGACCAATGATCAAAATGGAACTTGGAACTACCTACTTGTTGAAGATTGCGATATTATATATTAGAATGAAGAGGATGAAGATAGCTTCGCATCGGAGAAGACGGTTCACAATCGGAGCTTGTAAAAGTTAGAGTTGAGAAGGTATTTGGTGTCAGCTAGTTTCCGCGACAGACGTCTGTCAGGGTTCATGACATACGTCTATTTACATGGACTTTTCTCGAGAGCTTCTACAGATGTCTGTCACTTGAGGGACAGACGTCTAAACTGAGAGATGAAGCAAAAATAATTCCCTGGGAGGGACAGGCGTCTATTACCTCCCATGACAGACGTCTGACGATACTTTTGGGCTTTTCGGGCTGGAAAATTGGCAAGATGATTTGTGAAGGCTTGAGGGCAATTTCGGGAATTGGCCCATCTCTATATAAGTTATTTTTTGTTTTTAAATGAGAGATTTTGGAGACTTGATAAGATCAAGGGTTTTATTCTCAAGGGTTAATTAGGGTTTATAACCTAATTGCAATTCTTCAATTCTATTCTCCACAAACTCTTTTCTATATTGAAATATAGTGATCATTGGATCAGTCTCTTGTATTCCTTTCATTGTGGTAATAAAATACCCTATCCAAAGTGGAATGTACACTAACAAGTTGTTATTGGAACCACAATAAATATGTGTGTGATTAATTTTTGCTGCTATTTTCATTAGTTTCTTGCTTGTGATTGAGATTTGGACTGTTCGTGATTGGTTGATCATTGTTTGGTGACTAGAGTTATTGATTTGGTTGTTTTTGTAAGCCTAACAGCCATCTCGTCTTCTGCGAGGCGCTTGTGGTTTAGATATTCGATTTGAGTGGCCTTGAATTGGATTAATCACATCGATTACAACAGTTGGTATTAGAGCAAATGGCGCTTGTTATGTGTTTGTGAAATAGTCGGATGCATATAATAGCTCGGTAAGTCCTTCAACCGGAAGTCCGAATAGTGTGGCGCCTTAGTATGAGGTTCGTATGCAGCGTTGGGCTTCAGTTGATAATTGAAAAATGGAATGGTGATAATAACTTTGAGAAGTGGCAATGAATAATGAAAGCGGTTCTTAAGGGGAATCGGGTGCACAAAGTGGTATTTGATACTCATTTATTGCCAAGCGATATCTCGGATGTTGAAAGAGAGGAGATGGAGGAGTGGCTTACGCTATTCTTCAACTTTCTATGAGGGAGAATGTGATCTCAAGATTAGTGGTGAGACGACTGCTAAAGGTATTTGGGACAAGTTGGAGGAATTGTATATGAAGAAGTCGCTCACTAACTGTTTGATCTTATTGCGAACATTTTTTTATCTTCAAGATGAAGGAGGGTAATTCTCTTAAGGCACACTTGAGTGCCTTTGATGACTTGCTTATGAAGATGAAGGCTATTGATTTGAAGATTGAGGAAGAGAAAAAGGGGATGATATTATTGTGTTCGTTGCCAAACCGCTATACGGATTTCTCAAATAGTTTGATCGATGGTCGGGATACTTTGACTCTTGATGATGTCAAGACAGGTCTTCTTAGTGAGGAGTCGAGAGATTAAATGAAGGAGACGAGTGAGGGTAGTTGTGGAGCTAGTAGTGGCCACAGGTTGTTTCTGGAGAAAGAAAAGAATGTGAAGAAAGGAAACTGGGGGCATTTTAAATCAAGGAAACCTGGTGGAAGAGATAAATAAAAAGAAAGAAATGGCATGTGCTTTATTAGCAAGAAACCGGAACATTGGTAGAATGAATGTATGGACAAAGATAAGAAGGAAGTAGCATCTTCATTTGTAGCGATGGAAAGTGGGGTTGATGAGATAGATGAGAATATGTTGACAGCAGTAGCATCGGGTGTTTCGGGTAGCAATTGGGTACTCGATTTAGGTGCATCGTATCATATGAATCTAAATAGAAATTGTTTTTCATCTTATGAAGTCAAAGAGGGAAATGCAATTGCTATGAGAAATGCTTTATTTGCAAGTCAATGGGTATTGGGTTCGTGCAAATAAGGATGTTTGATGGAGTAGTTCGCACGCTCACCAATGTTCGCTATGTTCCGGGACTTAGGAAGTCTCTTATATCTTTGGGGAAATTGGATTCTCTAGGATGCAAGATCACTATCGAGAAGGAATGCTTGAGGGTTTCTAAGGGGGCGCTTGTGGTTATGAAGGATGCTAAGACTTATGGTATATAATTGCTTCAAGGTGTGACCGTAGAAGGTGAGACTTGTGTGGATGTTGATATTTCTCGTGACTTGGATGTGATACGGTTGCGGGATTTGAGATTGGGTCATGTCTCGGAGAGGAATTTGGATATTCTTTGGAAGTGGGAGATGATCAAGGGAGAGGGTTTCAACAAACTAGAGTTTTGCAAGGAATGTGTCATAGGGAAGAAAACAAGGGTACCATTCGATGATGGAAAGCATGACTCAAAGGAGGTTCTTGAGTATGTTCATTCAGATGTTTGGGGACCGACACTGGTTGCTTCTTTGGGTGGAGCACGTTATTTTATTTCTTTCATTGATGATTTGTCTCGGAAGGTATGGGTGTATGTAATGAAGGCCAAGTCGGAGGCATTTTCTAAGTTCAAAGTGTGGAAGGCTCTTGTTGAGGATGAGAGTGGTAAGACTTTGAAGATTCTATGGACTGACAATGACGGAGAATATGTTTCCCGGGAATTCTTGAAGTATTGTAAGCATTATGAAATCCAGAGATATTTTACTACATCGGGAGATCCGCAATCTAATGGAGTAGTAGAGAGAATGAACCAAACTCTACTTGAGAAAGCTTGATGCTTGAGATTGACATTGGGTTTGTCAGGATTTCGGGTCAAAGCTTTGTCAACCGTGGTGCATATTATGAATCGAATTCCATACTCGACAACTGATAACAAAATTCCAGAGGAAGTGTGGAAAGGGAAGAGTGTCGATTTGAGATATCTTCATGTGTTTGGAAGTCTGGTTTATATGCCTGATCCGAGGAGTGATAAGCTTGAAGCTAGAGCCTTCAAGAGGGTCTTGCTTGGTTTCACGGACGGCATGAAAGGATATTGGATTTGGAATCCGGAAACGAAGAAGGTTGTTAATTCTCGTCATGTCACTTTGATGAGTCGTCTTTATTCAAGGAGAATGAGAGCTCATCGGATGTTCTGGATTTGGTTCATGGTGAATCAAAGGCGAAGGAATTCGTTACCACATTCTATTCAAGTGGTTATAGAGTTGAAGAAGAAGCTCATGGGATTGAAGCAGTTGATGAAACATCACATAGTCCACATAGTTCCTCTAGTTATGTTGGTGATGTACATGATACTAGAGAAGTTTCGACTCAAGGTGGAGCCAAAAAGGGATTGGTTGGTAGTATTGCAACTCGAGTTTGTCAACATGCAATAAGGCCTCCCGAAAGACATGGTTATTAGAACTACCTTAGCTTTTGTGATCATGTGGACTATGATCTCAATTTAGTCCAAGATGAGCCGATGGACCTTGACGATGTCATGGATTCGAGTGATAGCTCAAAGTGGATTTTCGCCATGGAGGAAGAGATGCAATCATTGATGAAGATCCAAACTTGGGATTTGGTTCCATTTCCTAATTGAAATCGTGCTATAGGGTGTAAGTGGATTTACAAGGTGAAGGATGATGGAAGGTACAAAGCAAGGTTAGTGGCAAAGGGGCTTGCACAAACAAAAGGAAAGGAGTATGATGAAATATTTGCACCAGTGGTATGCCATACTTCTATCCGGGTTTTACTAGCTATAGTTGTTATCCATGACTTGGAATTGGAGCAACTTGGTGTGAAAACCACCTTCTTGTATGGAGACTTGCATGAAAACATCTATAGGAGCAACCGGAAGGGTTTCTTGTAGATGGTAAGTCTAAAATGGTTTGCAAGTTCAAAAAAATAACTATATGGGTTAAAGAAATCACCCAGACAATGGTACAAGAGATTCGATCATTTCATGCTTGAAAGTGGCTTCCATCGAAGCATCAAAGATGCTTGCATATATTTAAAGAGGTTGGAAAATGATTGTTGGTTGTATTTTCTCCTGTATGTGGATGGTATGCTCATTTGTTCCAAAGATAAAAATGAAATCAACAAGTTGAAGATGCTTTTGAAATCGGAATTCGAAATGAAAGATCCTGGAGAAGCAAGGAAAATCTTGGGCATGGAAATCGAAACAAACCGAAAGCGTTTTGAGTTGAGATCGACTCAAAAGGAGTACTTTAAGAAAGTGCTTTTTCGGTTTAGCATGGAGAATGCAAAGGCGTTACGTACGCCTTTACCTTTGCATATGAAGATTTCAGATAAGGGATCACCTATCGGGGAGAAAAACAAGGCTTATATGAAAAAATGCCATATGAAAGTGCGGTTAGTAGTTTGATGTACACTATGATGTGTATAAGGCACAATATTGCAAATGTCTTCGAGGTGGTTAGTAGGTACATGGCTAATCCGGGGAAATCACATTGGGAAGCCGTGAAGGCCGTATTGAGATACTTGAAAGGCACAGTATCTCATGGACTTGTTTTTGGCAGTAATGATGAGAGGAGTTGCAAGTTGGTTGGTTATTGTGACTCGAACCACGATAGTGATAAGTATCAGAGGAAATCAACTTCCGTTTATGTCTTCACACTTGGCGGGACAACCATTAGTTAGAGAACGAGGTTGCAAACCATATTTGCTTTATCCACTACGAAGGCGGAGTTGATTACCACGGTGGAAGCGGCAAAGGAAGCACTCTACTTGAAGCGATTGTTGTGTGACTTGGGTTTTGAACATGAGAGTATTGATGTTCGATGAGATAGCCGAAGTGCTATACATTTGGCGAAGAATTTGTCGTTTAGCTCTCGGACGAAGCATATTGAGGTGAGAGAGTCATTTTTGTAGCCATGGATGAGGGTAAGCTAGTATACATTCGGAAAGTGCACATAAAGGATAATGCGGTGGATATGTTCACTAAAGCATTGCCATTTGGAAGTTCGAGCATTGCTCGAACTTAATTCGCTTGTTGAGTTGCTAGGTGCCACGATGTGGCATGGTTGGAGAGAGTGATTTTATTTGTTTTTGATGAATAGGAATAGCAGTGAGAGATTGGATATCTATCTTCACGGTAAGTACTCGCTTCACTCCCAAATACATTGTCTTTTTGTGAGACTCGTTTAGGAGTTGGATGTTTTCAACACTTCATTGGCGGGCGAGAGCTTTTCCTGAACTCGTTGATGTAGTGCAATGGGCAGTGGCCATGCCGGAGCTCACTAAGGAAACATTCAAGCTTGTTTGGTTGAAGGTAGAAGGAAATGCTTGGGTGCATTGGAGTTTGGTGTATGGAGGTGGTTATAGTATCGAGATGGAGTGTTAAGTTTACAATATTATATATTTAATTTAGGAGGATGAAGATAGCTTCGCATCTGAGAAGACGGTTCACAAATCAGAGCTCATGCGCAAAAGTTAGAGCTGAAAAGGTATTTGGTGTCAACTGGCTTCAGCGATTGACGTCTGTCGGGGTTTATGATAGACGTATGTTTACAGGGTGAAGTTTTCCCGATAGCTCCTACAGACATCTGTTACTTGAGGGACAGACTTCTGAGCTGAGAGCTGAAGCAGAAATAATTCCCTAGGAGGGACAAACGTCTGTTGCCTCCCACGACAGACATCTGACGAGACCTTTGGGCTGTTTCGGGCTGGAAATTAAATTGGCAAGCTGATTTCTGAAGGCTTGACGGCAATTTTGGGAATTGGCCCATCTCTATATAAGCTATTTTTCTGTTTTCAAATGAGAGAGCTTGGAGACTTGATATGATCAAGGGTTTTATTCTCAAGGGTTAATTAGGATTTATAACCTAATTGCAATTCTTTAATTCTATTCTCCACAAACTCTTTTCTATATTGAAATTTAGTGATCATTGGATCAATCTCTTGTATTCCTTTCGTTGTGGTAATAAAATACTCTCTCCAAAGGGAATGTACACTAACAAGTTGTTAGTGGAACCACTATAAATCTATGTACGATTAATTTTTGCTGTTGTTGTCATTAGTTTCTTGCTTGTTATTGAGATTTGGATTGTTAGTGATTGTTTGATAATTGTTTGGTGACTAGAGTTATTGATTTGGTTGTTTTTGCAAGTCTAACAGCGATCCCGTCTTCCGCGAGGCGCTTATGGTGTAGATATTCTATTTGAGTGGTCTTGAATCGGACTAATAACATTGGTTACAACACTACTCTTGTGTAGCAGTATAAAAGCACGTTTGTGCTGAAATCATTGCCAATGATCAACAAAATTGCATCACACCTCCCTATGTGACATTTGTTGTAAAAGGAAGATTGGTGATGTTACAAAGAAACAGGTTGCTATGAACCCAACCAACTCTATTTTTAAGAGCTTCTATTATTTCAGTCAATTAGTATACAATTCTATAGTCGTTAGGTAGTTCTATAGAAATAATGATGATCGGTTTGATCTAATAAGCTATTAATTTGATTTGTTCTTTAGATTTGAAGTCAACAGTATAATTATGCTGATGGTGTCTAGTCTAGTCGGAATCTCTTATATTATAAGCTCTATGTGTATCGGTTCTAGTTTGATGGTTTATTATTTTTATTTGATAACAATAATCTTTAGCTTGAAACATTAACATTTATTATTTGTTTATGATTGTTGCAATATTAGGTAACAGAACAAGACATGGAAGATAAATATCAATCTCCATTCCATAGATGCATTAAAGAATGTCAAGCAGATTGTTTGATGTGTTCTTATAATCAAGTTAATGGCATTCTTGCTTCTTCAAGATATAATCTACTTTAGAAAGCTAGAGGCTAATAGGGATATAATTGGTGTTCAATTGCTGGTTTCATAACAACTCTTTGGTTTGTATTTTGAACATAACTTCTTAATTATAGGTGCATTACCTTTGATTGTGATGCTTTTAGCAATAATTCAGGAATATCATAACTTCACCAATTCTGTCGATGGTTCAGCTGCACTTATTCTAAAATCTAGCGTATTTTCTAACCTTCAAAACTACTTGTGTGTTTCCCTAACTGATATTTCATAACATAAAGGAATGGGTTTATTAATATTTGCATGTATAAATTTTGTCATGTTATTAATCTAAAATTGTATAGCATATTTCTCTAGCTTTCTCAAAGCTTATGTGCAAGAGTATAGGTGTTTAGCCTGCTTGTGAACGAACAATCCAAGTGTTTGATTAACAAAGTACAAATATTAATATCATTTTTTATTAGATCCAAATGAAAAACTAGGAGATATCATAACAAGACTATAGGGCTAGAAGTGATACCATATATTGAAATTTATTATGGTAGCAACCACGTAGGTTGTGAAACATAGTTATCCTAAATTATGAATACCTAACAAATTTCCAAACATTCATAGTAGCACAAATGTGCACACAATTTTATCTTAATATCATAGAGTGAAACAGTATCATTAAATCTTTAGCTCGAAACAGTCCTTTCATAGTTCAAATTAAATACAAAGATAGTGCAACTCTGATAATATATGTCTTGTATTACATATTGGCTCTGCATTTATATATTAGTTAAGTTTTCTATTTATTTGTATGTACATTCACTTTTGTGTTTATAGGGGTTAGTTTTTTATATGAAGCACAACATAGTACAATTAAAATAAATTAATTTTTCCTACAAATTTACAGTGTGTGTTTATTATTGATAGGTGAGCAACATATTTAATGTTGATATATATTAAGAAGATTTGTATTATTTTTTAAATCTGGTAAAATGCATTGTCCAATTAAACAGACATAAGAGGAATCCTCAGTATTTTTATAGGCTCAAATGTCCGTGTCCCAGGTTACGTGCGTGCATTTCTGGAGTCTTTGGCTATGCTCTGTGTTGATGTCAAAAGTTGGTCACAAGTGATAGTCAACCCCCAATTGTGCTAATGACACATGAATAATGATTATAAAGTGCAGAAAAGATAAAAAGAACAAGGGACACGCAGAGCTTTTTATAGTGGTTCGACAAAAGACTGTGCCTACGTCCACTTTATACGTATTGATTTTCTTTTGACTACAAGTACAATGCTATTTATCTTTGAAGAAAGATGGGAGATGAGAAATTTTGAAAGGAATGGGAGTTGGCTATTTGAGGAATAAGTCAGAAATCTTCCTTTTCCAGAGCCTGGAGTACCAAAAATTACACCATACCTTTTTTCTTTGGGGAAGAAGGTATTTATAGATGGAGAAATCGACTACGGCAGATGTGTCGTGGCCTGACCTTTTTGGGAAAGCTGGGACACATGGAGATCAATCCTTGGGCATAGTTGTGGCTGAAAGATTGGTTCTACTATTCATAAATAGTATCTTGGGAAACGTGGCTTATATGGCATTCAAGGTGAGGTGTATCAAAAGTAGAGCTTTCTCTGGACATGGTTGACCGCCTTTACTGCCTTGAAAGTCGGGTTGATCACCTGAATGACCCATTCGAATATTTCCATACTGATCTGAGATATTCGGCCGATGCGCTTTTTATGGGATCGAGATATTCGGTCGACAGGGGAGAGCGATTCTTTCGGAGTGAACGAATTATTGGTGGGAAGGAATTGGCCTGGGCTGGCGCCTGAAGAAGGCCCGTTTGGGACAAGCTTTGGTTGTTCGTCCATTTTGGACATTGGGCTTCAATCTGATTCATGGTAGCCTTTTGCCAAAAAGATGGTTAACACATTGCCCCTTAGAATACATCTTCTTCGGGAGGTGTGTTTTGAAATGTGATCCGAAGCTCAATTATTCAAGTAGCTATGGTCATACCGAATCATATTAAGGCAGGAGTCCGACGGCCATGATGATTGTATGAAGACCAAAAAATTGATGACCGAAGGAGGTCGTATTAAGGCTAAAAGGGCGACAATCATCAGAGACCATATTAAGGTCGGGGAGGTAGTTATAAGCTCTAGTTGATAATTTTAGTACCTTTAGAAATTGCGTGAGCCGTTCTCGGTCTAGGGAAGGCTTTTAGTTTCGAGCATATATTCGATTTGAAGATAAGTCGGGTTATTTGGGCGAGCAATAGTTACACTTGTCTTAGAGAGGCGGCGAGCATTAACCATACTCGGCTTACGGAGATGACGAGTACTAACCATACTTGGCTTGCAGAGGTGGCGAGTATTAAGCATACTTGGCTTATAGAGTTGGCGAGTATTAACCATACTCGGCTTGTGGAAGTATTTTTCATGCTTGACCTATGTAAAATCATTTTGCAAGGTTTTAGGAAGGGCGAGTGTAGTCCATACTGGCTTATGGAGATCTAACCGTACTCAGCTCAAGGAGTAGGTTTTCAAAGATGATAGTAGGCTTTTGCGCTGACCATATTCAGGAAGGGCGAGCATTAGTCATGCTCGACTTAAATTACTCAAACATAATCACGTTTGAAAAAGAAATCTCATAATTGCTAAAGAACTATTACAGAGATAGTGAAAATAATTTCTAAGAGAACAACTTTTGATTCCAGAGCATGCCTAGGAGCTAAATCCTAACCCCTTATATGTGTATATCATAGTGTCATTTTTATTGAAAATAGAAATACATAGAAAAAAGAAATTTAAACCCAATTAATGATAATGCCGCGAGTGCTGGTCTCAGGGTCCTTTCCGTTTCTAGAAGCTCGAGAACGGCCCTAAGGAGCTTGGGCAGTAGATTGTAGCGACATGGCCTGTGGGTTCTTCACATATTTGGGAAGCTCCTCTTGCCTGAAGCTGTCCTCGATGAGATCATGCAAGTTCCTGCATTCATTGGTGTTGTGTCGAGTGCTGTTAGGGGACATGCAGTGATTTCCAGATTCGAGTTCTATCTGGGTTGGTTCTCTTCGAGGAGGTCTTGGGAAAGGTAGGGACCCTCGTACATCAAGGTAGATGTCGAGCAAGGAAGAATTGAGCTCGGTATATATCATACTTACTTTCCCTTCGAGGTCGTATGTTGCGCTCGTTCTTTTCCGGGGCCTTTCCTCTACCTTTATTCTGGTCGTTATTGCTGCATGGACCTCCATACTTGGTGGCTAAGAACTCGAGGCTCTCCATCTCAATGCTGCCATCTTCTTGTCGGAGGAAACGTTCGGCCTTGGCATAGAAGCCCTCTATGTCTTTGGGAGTATCTCGGGTTAAAGAGGTTGAGAATTCTGATCGGTTCTGAACTCCTGCAATGGTGGCCATAAGTACCATTGATGGCTCGGGTCGATCGACTGATGCCGTGGCTGCGCTTAATCTTTCGAGAAACGATAGAAGTGTTTCTCCCGGGCGTTGCTTGGTGGTGGTCAGGAACATGACAATTTTTGGCTGAGAAATATGAACTTTGAATTACTTAATGAAACGGGTGACCAGCGTATCCCAGCTACAGATCGACTCCGTTGTTAGCTGCTAAACCACATGCTGGCTATATATGTGAGGAAGAGTGGGAAGCACTTAGCCATGAGTTTGGTCGATGCACCGAGCACTTCAATATGTCGCATGTATCGCATGAGATGGATGGTCGGGTCAGTGCGATCATTATACAGTTTGATAGCTGGGAACTTGACGTCTAGAGGATTTTTGGGAGTTCCTGATCTCCCTAGTAAAGGGGCAATGGTGGATATTATCTACATCCAGCTGAGAGGAATTTCCCCGGGTGAAACATCGGAGGATGCTTCCAAGCTAGCTTCCATCTCCGAGGAGTCGCTGCTATGAGTCCAGCATTGTATTTGGGAGATTTCCAGTATTGGGATCCAACGAAAGCATGCTCGGAAGGGTGGATGCTGGTTGGGCTAGACCTCCAAGAGTTGAGTAAAGGCGAGGGCTAGGGTCCATCGCAGTTGTTGGTTCCGAGGAGAATGGCCCCTCTTGAACCTGATGAGAGCTAATTCGGGTTATTCCTGCGATGGAAGGTCCAGGTTGATCCAGCGTAACATATGATGTTTGGGGTTCATCAGTGCCCCCGCCCGAGTCCATATTAGGGAGATCTATGGTAACATTTCCCGCCATCGGTCTGGGAACCGATATAGTAGAGTGGTTTCCCTGGTTCGAAGGGAAGGCTTCTCCAGCTTTCGTGATGGAGAGATTACATAAGACGAGTTTGCGGTAAAATACTGGGTTGTAATGGGAATGGCATTGATCCTAGCTGATCTAGTTGTTGCTCGATTGATCCAGGGGTTGAGCTATCCCCAAGAGTGAAGACAAAGCGGCCGTATGACCTGGATCTTGATCGCGGGCCTCTTGAGAATCAGCAGTTGCTCCAGTCACTGGTAGCGATACTCCTGGCTATGATTGGTCGGGAGGTGGAGACGAGCCAGGATGAAATAAAGGTGGAATTTGATTAGTGGTCTGATTCGGCCCAGACCGAAGATCAGTTTTTGCCCCAATCCCAGTTGGTGTAGAATTGATGTCGAAGCGTTTAGTCCGATCTACACTCGACCGAGAAGGTAATCCATCAACTGCTGCTGACGTTCGAGGAGTTTACCCTGAGATGTCATATGGTTTCGACACTCGACCATGAATTTGTCCATGTCATCCCGGGTAAGATATCGGGACACGTCTTCATGAGAGGAGGCTTCCACGGTTGCTTCCGCAGCGTTTGTATCGGCAGCATCGGCATTTGTGGGGAGAAAAAACATTGTAGCTTTCTTCCATTTGTTTTCCATGGACTGAAACTAGCAGAAGGTCGTAGGGTACGTAGGTTTCCCCTCCTTCCTGGCGCGCCAAAGTGTTGACGTCAAAAGTTGGTCATAATTGACAGTCAACCCCCAATCGTGCTAATGACACACGAATAATGATTATAAAGTGCAGAAAAGATAAAAAGAACAAGGGACACACAGGGCTTTTTATAGTGGTTCGGCAAAAGGTTGTTGTGCATACGTCCACTTTATATACATTGATTTTCTTTTGATTACAAGTACAATGCTATATATCTTTGGAGAAAGATGGGAGATGAGAAATTTTTAGAGGAATGGGAGTTGGCTATTTGAGGAATAAGCCGTAAATCTTCCTTTTCTAGATCTTGGAGTACCAAAAATTACATCATACCTTTCTTCTTTGGGGAAGAAGGTATTTATAGATGGAGAAATCGGCTAGGGATGCTGTGTCGTTGCCCGACCTTTTTATGAAAGCTTGGACAAATGGTGTAATAACCCGGAAATTCTGAGCCAGTTTAAATTTTTTTTTTTTGGCAATTTTAGCGAATTTTGAACATTTAAAATAGATTATTTTAAATAAAAATCGACGAAATATATATTATATATATATATATATATATAGTATAATGGCCTGAATAGAACGCGCCGCGCCGCGGCAGTTCGTGAATTTCGACCATTTATTTCAAACGGACATTACGGGAGATCCGACCGTCGGATTCTCCTAAAACCGGAACCGTTGGGTTCGTATCGAAAAGAGCTTTCTAACGAATATTAGAAGTTTGAAATCTAACGGTTGGATTTGGAGATACGTCCAAATCAAATTCGAAAAAGGTCGGTGTAAGTGCAGTTCGATGGCCGTTGTTGGAAATCGACTGTACATGCCTAGATAAAATTATTAAAAATAGTAATAATTTGTGTAAAATCATAAGAAATGATTTGGGAAAATTTGGGACGAAAACTCCATATTTGAAAAGATAAAAATAGATTTTTATCGAAATGAACTAGTTTGAACTCAATTTAAAACCCGGGTTTTTATTTTTAAATAAATAAATTAGATTTAAAAAGGGGTTTTAAATAATCGGAATTCCTAATATATTTGATTTGAATTGAACTAGAATTGATTTGTGGGTTTATCATGAGCTGTGTTTTAAACAACACTAGTTCTTTAACCCGATAATAAATAGAATGTTATTTGGGTTTGTCGTGAACTGTGTCTTAGATAACACTAGTCCTTTAACCCAGTAAAAGGAGTTTTAATGAATCTGCAACTAGATTGAAATGTGAATGGATAATATAAATTATCAAATTTAGGAAATAAGCGAGAATGGAGTATCACCAGTTTTGCTCCGTAGCGATAGTTAAATCTTTAATTAGATTTGAACGTGAAATGGTAATTAATTTTACCGATAACACCGTGGTGTTAAATATGGAGTATTACCAGTTTTGCTTCATGGGATGAATAGGTTGGGATTGGGAAATAAAATAAATAATTACTTCGGTGTGGTTCGCTAATCTCGACTAGTTCAGAAAACCATAATTTGGTTTGAAATGACATCCAAAGGAAGATTAAAGGATAAATTCTAAAGAATTTATCTTGGATAAAATTAATGGGAACCTTTCCCTAAGAATATTCTGAATTGGAATGAGGCGTTCGTTGTGTTTGTGTAACATTTGTTTTTAATATACGCGGGTTGTTCGGAAAGTCCGGGTTTATACCCATTCTGAATAACCGATTCGACGATAAGTCGAAGATGAAGACGGTGGTTGAAGACCGGAAGTCTTCACATCGTTTGGATAACTACTGACTATCCTGATTGGGCAGTACACCCAAGAGGATGGAAATAGTTGGTGGTCATCCAGACGTACCTGGAGATGGATGGATATGCGAGGAAAGTGCCTCTGGTTTCGTTCAGACCCAGAACGGACTTGTAAATTGATTGTGTGTCTGACATTGGATTTTATTCTGTGTTGATTGATTTCTATTAAATATACATCTTTTTGGCAGCGGAGAATTTATTCTTTTGCTTAACGCCCTTCTCTGAGACGTACGAGCTCAGAGGTTGTATATCGATGGACATCAGTCGCATGGCATGAATTGCCTGTGTGGCACGCTAAGATGCAATGATCAGGGCTTCTGTTGAAAAGCAGAGTCTTGTGGTTGATGATCAAAGCACGGCCTACGTGGCAGCTTTGTGTATAACGTGAATTCGCGAGCCTCACACCTCGATATGAGTTAAAAACGGGATACGGACTACAGGGAGAGCACGACGTTTCTTTCTAGCTTTGGTGGTGTCAGTGACTTACCAGCCCTGACATTTATATACTTTTCACCTTTGTGGTTATTGGAATGCGAGGCGCCTCGATTATAGGTCTATAAGGACCAGGAAACATGTGTTCAGGAATTGCCAATCCTCTAACGTAAGTGAGGACCGACCCTGAAGAATCTAGGGGTTGCCCAGAGTGCGTAGCCCCGGGATATTTGCTAGAGTGTCTCGAACGCGGAGAGGAGCTTGCCCCTTGCCTCGACTCATGACGGAAATCCAATTTTCAATACTTGTATTTCGGCTTTATTTGTAGAGCCTAGTATGGCGACATAGTGGGATGGGGCACTCATGCCGTCTATGATTTATATTTATGATTGAAATTGTTTTGACACTAAACACTTATTATAGTATCAAATGATTTGTTTTCAACGTATCAAGCATGTTTGGCTATTATAAGGGAAAACCCTATCCTCCGGCTTGCGTTGCATTGTGTGATGGGAACTGGGTCTTATAATAGCTTCATTTTTCGAAAAAGCATTGCGCTGTTTATTCTATGCACTGGTATTCTTGGGAGGAAACCCGTTCCGTGTTATACGGCGTGGTCCCTTGAATTACTCTCTTTTAAAGTAAAGTTTTAAATACCTGTTTTAGTTCTCACACCAGTCACATGACTGACCTGGAGTTTATTGTTTTAACGTAAACTCTGGGTGCCCCTATTTTATGCCCGGGCAGCTAGTAGTTTCGGTTTTGCAGATTTATATTCACAGGATCCTGGTTTACAGCTGGAATGATATCCGGAAAGCTCTGTATCCGTATATCACCTTCAGTTGTGCTTTGTATTATTTTCCGCTGCTATGTAATTTATTGTAATCTCTGATATTTATCGAATGTAATTTATTCATTTATACTCTGTATATTCTTGTATCTGATGGAATTGTTGTAATAGCAATGAAATGTTCTTCCGTCTGCGTTCTGATTTGTCTTGTCCTCACAGTAATTCGTTCTTTCTCATCTCTTCGGAGACCGGGGAAGTTCGGGTCGCTACACATGGAGATCGATTCTTGGGCATAGTTGAGGCTGAAAGACTGGTTCTACTATTCATTAATAATATCTTCGGAAATTGTGGCTTATGTTGCATTCAAGGTGAGGTGTATCAAAAGTAGAGCTTTGTCCGGATATGTTTGACCGCCTTTACTGCCTTGAAAGGCGGGTTGATCATCCGAGTGACCCAAACGAATATTCCATGCTGATCTGAGATATTTGGCCGATGCACTTTTTATGGGAGCGAGATATTCGGTCGACTGGGGAGAGAAATTCTTTCGAAGTGAATGAATTATTGATGGGAAGGAACTGGCTCGGGCTGGCGCCTGAAGAAGGCCTGTTTGGGTCGAGCTTTGGTTGTTTGCGCGTTTCTGGACATTGGGCATCGATCTGATTCATGGTAGCCTTTTGCCAAAAAGATGGTTAACACTCTGGTATGAGTTTGGATATTAGTGAGTGTAGTAACCCGCATTTTAGCTATTGAACAATTTATTTATTTAATTATTAAATATCGATTTATCGATATCGAGAACGTGAATTAAATAATATTGAATATTTAATTAATAATTATAATATAATAAAATATATTATAATGTCGAAATAATCAAAAATATTGGAAATCACAATATTCTGTGAACGGGGTCATCCCTAAGATGTAATTCAGCTTAGAGTTGAATTATAATGACGAATATATTCAATCGACGACAGTTTGAACGTATAGTTTATAATATATTTATAAACGAGCTCGAAATGGCGCTGCAGTTCGCTATTTGGCGATTTGAACTTCAACTGAATATACAAGATTCGTTTTAAGCCGGATTTCTGTGAAACAAGAAACGTGTGGAGCTGGTGGAGTATATCTTTCTGGTGGAAGAGAAAAATCTGGATTTCGTCGTGTAGATTTTGAGATATGTCCAAATCAAATTTCAGAAAAATCGCTATGGAATTCCTTTATAATTTGCGACGCTTTATATACGTCATAAAAGGATTTTTCAATGTAAAGTGAATATCGATTCAATCTGGACTTGGAATAGAGAGTATATAATTTTCCTGGAGCTGTATGGTATTCCACTGTGAATATATACGATAATATAAATTTATTTATATTTAATTTTCTTTATTTAAATATATTTATATATTTAAATGGATTATTCAAGGGTCTAAAAATAGCCAGTTTTGCAAACGAAGTCAAATTCGACGAAACCAGTTTTGTTGGATCCGCAATGTCAAATTATTACTAGATGTCAAGTTTCGTGATTTTTAGAGTTAGTGTGTGGCCGTACGGATTTTTAGAGTGAGAAACAGTCAGTATTTTGACAGTTAAAAATACGCTGTGTGAGCAAACGGAGTCGGAATTCGACGAAACCAGTTTCATTAGGACCGTAATGTCGAGCTATAACTGCATGTCCAGTTTCGTGATTTTTAGGTACCGTATGTGATCAGAGGAATTTTAGAGGACGAACAAAATCAACGGTTGCTTAAAAATAAATATAAAATGTGAGTTAAAAATTAATATAAAAGCCTATAAATAACCCTAAGTTTCTTTAAACCCTAAACGACCTTCTCCATTTGGTCATACATCTCAAATTTCCGCCGCTTACCACTTCTTTCAGCAAAAAGAATTTTTATGAGGAATAAAATCAAAAAGAATTCGAAATAAAAAACCTATAAATCGAGTTGAATATATATTCACACTCCTTATCAGTTGTTCTTCGATTTGGTGCCTCTTTTGAATGGTGCGATTCCGTTTTGGGGCGAGCTCGAAGTTGGACCGCGTGTGTTCCTAGCGTTCTAGGGTTCATGATTTCATGGTTTTGAGAGTTCGATTCTTGGTTTGAGCGTTGTATTTGGTTGGGTGATGGAAATCCGCAAGTAGTGGTGGTGGTTTCAAGATGTTTGTTGGTTAGGGATGGCGCGAGTTGTACTGTTCGGCGTGGGATGGTCTGAAGTCGCACCGAGGATGGCAGAGTCGGGTTTGATGAAAGTAGGACGGAGGAAAAGCTTATTCGAAGAAGAGAACAATGGTGTTGTCTGTTTGATCTTCGGTGGAGTAAACATGGAATGGTAATGGGAGGAAGATTTGGGAAATGGCTCGATATACAGGAGCGACGGGTCTGTGTATTTGGGGAGGAAGAGGGGTATTTGGGCTGAACCGGTTTGGGCCAGAAGAATGGGTTTGGGCCGAGGAAATTGTGGTGAGGCCAAATGATGAGTTTAATTGATTTAATTCTCTTTTAAATAAATGTATAACTTGTAAACCAAATATCTTTGCCGTACGAGGTCAGAAATTCGAACCGTAATTTGCGTTGGGATCGTATGGATGGGAGCAACACAATGGGACTGACCGCGAGTCAATCCGAGCTCGTTACAATTTATGGAGAAATAAATTGTTCGACTGAATCAATGAACGCAAACCGATATTTATCGGTTAACGCGCAAAAGTGAGTAAAAACTCACTAACTCTCCTCAATTTATATTTTAAGATAAATTGTATTTTATTTCTATATTTGACTGCTAGTTATGTACTGTTAATTTGGACTGTTAAGTTGTATTGTTAAATTGGACTGTAGATTTGACTGTTAAATAATTGATTGAAAACAGTATGGATATATATATATATATATATCTACATATATATATATATCGTTATTAAACGGTGATTTTGTTATCAGTGTATTTCATTAAAAATGCAAGTAATGTTATATACATTGTTTAACATCGGTGGATGCAGGGAAACAGGTTGGGGGAATCCGACTGGATTCCTCAACATTTATTTTACTGTTATTCGTATATTGTGATATATACTGTGATATATAATCTGTTGTTGGTTGTATATGTTTGGATGATATTGATCATTGACAGTTGGTTGTTTAAAAACAATAGAAAACACTGAAAATGTAGAAAAGGGGATTTTCAATATTTATATTGAAAATGAATCTATTTATAAAATCGAAGGATTTTATAAAAGGATATTATTTAGAATAAATAAATAAAATAAAGGAATGTTTATTTAGATTAAATAAATAGAATAAAGGATATTTAATTAGGGATTAAATAATTAGAGTTATAAAGGAAAATCTATTTAGGAAAATAAATAGATTATACAAAAGGAAATCTATTTAGGAAATAAAGAGAAGTTAAAATAAATAGAAATAAAAGGAAAGTTAGTTAGTCGGATATAAATATTCGAATCAAGTTAGTTAAGTGGTCAAACCAAGCTAGTCGAACCAAACTAGTCAAGCTAGTCGAACCCAACCGAGTCGAAATGGTCGAGTCGAACCAATCGAGCCCAAATGGTCGAGTCGAACCAATCAAGTCAAGATGGTCGAGTCAAACCAACCGAGTCGAGCTGGTCGAGTCGAATCAATCGAGTCAAGATGGTCGAGTCAAACCAACCGAGTCGAGCTGGTCGAGTCGAACCAACCGAGTCGAGCTGGTCGAGTCGAACCAATTGAGTCAAGATGGTCGAGTCGAACCAATCGAGTCGAGCTGGTCAAGTTAGTCGAACCTGGTCAGTCGAGTCGAGTAAATCAAACTTAGTTAATCGAAAGGAGTTTATCGATTTAGTTAATCGATAGGAGTTAATTGATTTAGTCAATCGAGATGAGTTAATCGGTTTTAATGAATCGAGAGGAGTTAGTCGAATATGGTATTCGAACCAAATGGGTCAGGTTAGCCAAACATGGTCAGTCAAACCAAATGGGTCAGGTTAGCCAAACATGGTCAGTCAAACCAAATGGGTCAGGTTAGCCAAACCTGGTCAGTCAAACCAAATGGGTCAGGTTAGTCAAACCTGGTCGGTCGAACCAAGTAAGTCGAGTTAAGTTAGTCGAGCTTAGTTAATCGAATCAAATTGGTCGAACCAAGTAAGTCGAGTTAGTCGAGTCAAGTTAAGTTAGTCGAGTTAAGTTCGTCGAGTTAAAGTTATCGATGTTAGTTTCATCGAAAGAAGTTATCGATGTTAGTTTCATCGAAAGGAGTTATCGATGTTAGTTTCATCGAAAGGAGTTATCGATGTTAGTGTCATCGAAAGGTGTTATCAATGTTAGTTTCATCGAAAGGAGTTATCGATGTTAGTTTCATCGAGGGGGTTATCGATTATAGTTTAATCGAAGTGAGATTTTCAAATATGAGATATTTGAAAAGGAAGAGTTATCGAATATTAGTTATTCGAAGAGAGATTATCGAATATCGTTTATTCGAGAAGGAGTTAATCGAATATAGGTTATTCGAAGAAGAGTTAATCAAATAGAGATTTCTCGAAGAGAGTTAATCGGCAAATTCGATTATATCGAATTCGGGAAAGTACTTATACTTTCCAGTGTCTAAATAGAGATTTATTTATTTATAAATAAATAAGTGTTAGGTTAATTATTCACTAATCAGAATAGAAGTTATAATTAAAGTTAGATAATTCGAAAGGAGGAATTATAACATTATCGTTATAACCAATGTTTTAAATATAGAAGTGGATTAGTAAAATTGGATCCGAGAAAGGCGTAAAGAAGTTGTTAAAGATTAAAAGATAAACTTTGACCATTTCAAAGTTATAACGTTGTTCAGTTAAGGTCTAAGAGGTAATTATACCCCAACTTGAGTGACTTCCTTCTTAACTAAGAAATGGTAAGGTTTGATCGTAAAGGAGAATTGGAAATGTTTTCCAAACGAGAATCAGAAATGTTTTCTGATAAAAGAAAAATAAGAATTTAGAATATAGGGAAACAGGAGATAAGTAAATAAATGAACTAAAGAGATTAATGTTAAATGATGTTTATTCGATATAATTTCCATCTGGGAATAGTATCGTTGTTTGCACACTTGTTTTTCTTTGATGGTTAAATCACAGACTATCGAAGTTTTGACCATTTTAACGTTGTTAATATGGAGAGACCGGTTGGATTTTTATCCAAAGAACCACTCTGTATTGGCATAAGCGTCGCGAATCATATATGCCAAACATAATTGAAGACGGAGTAAAATGCAAGGGCTATCCTGTTTACAGAATAGTGCCTTCGGTTTGTCCAGTCCCAGGACAACTTGTATGTACGAAGGTCTGACAGAGTATATCCAATGGATCGTGTAAGTTGATCTGTTCAAACGTATTCACGTTTGATGGCGGAGGAATTCGTTTCTCTTAGCTGTATACCCGTGTTATTTTTGGATAAGTCAATTTGTGATTTAGCGGGTATGACGATGTGACATTTCTAAGTGAATGAAGATGGATGTCTGACATAGTATTTCCAGACGGTCACGTACATTGATTTCTTCAACTATACCAAGAGTGGAAGCAGAGAAGGAAACTTCTTTTAGCTGACACGTAATGTATGGTTGTAGACGTCAATTAGTGATTCTGATGGATCTGACAATGTGGCATTCGAAGTGAATCTGATGTGATGATAAAGCGTAGCTTCTAGCCTCATCAACCGGTAAATGACAGAAATCGGGCAGGCAGCATGGCTAAGTCGGTCGCACCGAAGTAGGGTGTATAATCACCTATCTAGTGAATATTCATTTGTTTCTTAAATCTATCAATGCTGTCCCATATATATACGGGAACGGTTGCTGATCCCAACCGTTGGTGATGTACATTCGATACACTCAAGCGAAATGAGTGGTCGGTCATGTGTGGCTAAGTTACAAGATGTTCTTGTTGAACACCAGTGTATCGTTCCTAGAGTACACTGATCGGAAGGTGGTTCCATACCTTGTCATAGTTGGAAATCCATTACCCAATACGTGCTTGCATTTTTGATTGTATACTATATATGTAGTAACGTGAGATGCAAGCGTTTCTGCTAGTTGATATCTATTTGTAGATAGACATTATTATAATATCAAAAGGTTTTTGATATAAAGATATTTTGGATTCTCATAAGGGAAAAAACCCGTTCCGTTCTGCGGCGTGGTCTTATGAGATATCGTTTACTTGTTCATATACATGTTTAAACTGTTTTACTCATACCAGTCCCATGACTGACCCAGAGTTTATTTGTTTTGTTTTCCCTAAACTCTTGGGTGCCTAATTTTGTAAGGGCAGTCAAGTAGTCAGGAATTTACAGATATACTTGAAGAGCTGGAGCAGGAGGCTTCTGGATCATATAGCTATAGTTATTTCCGCTGTGTTGTAAGTGCTGTACTCTGATAAGTGCTATTGTATACATAACTGTTATATTTCAAAGTTATGTTATCTATTATATGTTATTCGTTCCGCTGTGAGGTTCGTGTTACTCTGATGTTGTGTTCTTCTTCTTCTTCTATTCTAAGTTTCTATCTTATCTATTCTTACCTTCTAATTTCTTTCATTAATTACCGGGATTTTTCGATGTTTTGGTTATCGACGTCGGGCTTACGTCGATAACCAAAGCTGCTCAAAATCCGGGTCACTACAGTTGGTATCAGAGCATTGGTTTAGTTATTACCTTGGCTTTGTGGCGTGATTCAGTAGAGATGGGATTAGTAATATCCTAGACTGAGTTTGAGTGTATATATACGAGTGAACGTATGTAACAACCCGCAAAATCTGGGCCAGTTTAAAATTTTTATTTTGGCAATTTTAGCGAATTTCGATTATTGAAAATGAATTATTTTAAATAGTATCGACGAGAAATTTATTTTGAATATAATTCGAACGTATATATTATACGCGTCGTCGTTAGAATATAAATATTTATATATAATTATAAATAGAATTGAAAAGGGCGCGGTAGTTCGATAATTCGATTTCAAACTTCAATTGAATGTACCGGGTGCAAAACAATCCGGATTTTAGGGAAACCAAAAACATTAGGATCTAATTGATGATATCTTTCCAACGAATCCGAATAATCAAAATTTCATAGCGGGAATCAAAAGATATGTCCAGTTGAAAATTCTGAATAGTCGCTATGGAATTCAGGCCCTTAAAAAAATGGACATTTTGCAAACGACCTCGGATTTCGATGAAACCAGTTTTTTTGGGTCCGTGATGTCAAGTTATTGCTAGATTCCAAATTTCATCATTTTTCGAATCAATATGTGAGCGTGGCAAAGGAAAACGCGTTTGACCAGTTTCAGTTGATTTTAATCGACTGGAAATTGGACATTTTTCTAACGGTCTCTGAATTCGACGAAACTAGTTTTGTTAGGACCGTATCGTCAATGCGAAGCTAGAAAATATTTTTCTGGAATTTTTCTAGTTAGTATGTGGCCCCGGTAATTTGAAATGTACGTTTAAAATTCAATATAGAGATTTAAGTGAAAATTCAAAAGGAAACTGATTGTAACAATCGAATCAGCTTGCGATACATATCCCATTGTGTTCGGAATGGGGGTAATACGCTATGGACGACAGGCGGTGGGCCTCGTTTCGAGGTCATATGTAAAAGTCAACCCTTTTGCAAATTTAAATAATAAAATAATAAAAAAATAATAATTTTTAATTTCTTCTTCCCCCCTCCTTTATCTTCATTGCCCCCCCCCCCCCGACTTCATTATTCAGAAAAAAATCAGGAAAAAAAAAAAAAAAAGAGAAAACCTAACTTAGGAATCGACGCCTCCACCAACCTCCCACCGCCGACCGCACCACCGCTCCTCCCAGTCTATCGACGCCTGCCTCCCGTTCGAGCCTCGAAGACATCGACGCCTTCCTCCTCGTTCGAGCCCCGAAGCCCCTCCATCGATCGAAGCATCGCCGCCACCTCCCCCGTTCGCAGCCACAACGCCACCCTCGAGAACACCGCCTCCGACGTCTGCGAAAAACACCCCCCCCCCCGCTTATCTGTAAGTTTTTAATTTTATTTCGTTTTTATTTATTTTATTTTTATTTTATATATAAACTGATTTTTATAATAAAGTTTTATAAACTGAATTTTTAAAACGATTTTAAAACTGAAATGATTTTTTTTTTAAAAAAAGTATAAAACTGAAATGAATTTTTTTAAAAAAAGTATTTTAAAACAAAACTGAATATTTTTAAAAAGTAAAAAAAAAAAAACTGAATTTTATAAAAGATAAAAATTGATTTTGTAAAAGAATAAAACTGATTTCTTTTAGCAAAAGTAAAAATCATATTTTTATATGTTGAAAGCAAAAGTAAAAATCATATTTTTATATGTTGAAAGCAAAAGTAAAAATCATATTTTTATATGTTGAAAGCAAAAGTAAAAATCATATTTTTATATATTGAATAGCGAAGTCAAAATTCTATTTTTATATATTGAATAGCATAGTAAAAATTCTATTTTTACATGTGTAGAGGATACGGGCGAAAGCAACAAAAGGCGAAGATTTCTATTAGGAAGAGCCGTGGAGCTAGGATAGCTATATGTGAGAATTTCTCACCTTTCAATTTATTTTTCTAGTTATATATATATATATACTAGGATGCAGACGGTGCTTAGTAGCACCCGACACAATCGTCCACAGACCATGGACTTGTTTGTTTGACTGTTTGGTGATTGATTGCAATATTGGTTTGAATGTGGTTTGTGGTGTGAAAAATCGAATCGATAAATTGGTTAGGATTAGACGTGCGCCGTTATAAGGCGAAGGAGTAAGGCTAGGTTAGACTCTTACTCCAAATTTTGTGGTTTGCATAATGAATTGATTTGATTGATGTGTGAATGGCGTGGGCCTTCACTAGTCCGGGGATAAGGCTAGGCCTTGTCCCGTTTCTAGTATCGTGCCGTTATGCCGCCGAAATTTTCAAAAAATATGTTAGAAAATAAAAATATCATTTTATTGTGTAGATGAATTGAATAGAGATTCATAGGTTGAAATAAAATGTTTTATCGTTAAAAATATAATTTTTAACGTGAATGTGAATAAATAAATATTCATTTACAAACCAGACGGTTTGTTTATGTACACTTATTTGAATGACATTGATTGGGAAGATAAATTTTACACATCGCCCAACTGCACAAATAAAATATGTGTTTGATTTTTTGAAACCCCACACGGGTGTTGGGATGAAATTTGAAGTTCACTCATCCTGATTGATTAAATATGTCGATCGATTGATTGACAGGCTGTTATAAGCGTTGAATATCTATATTTGATGCTTATACAGTGTAGTGCACTTTGGTTGATGGTTGATTTTTTTCAATGCTATTATATACATGTGTTGTATGCAAATCCATATAATTAATTTTATATGGTAATTGATTGGGCCTCATTCCAGTTTTGAAAAAAAGAAATATTTGAAAAAGAAAAATTTGAAATAGAATATTTGAAAATAGAAATTTATGAAGCCGTGTTGATTAGATTGACGCCATTTTGACGTGAACGATATTTATATGAATTTTAAACGAATTCAAAATGAATTGAATTGAAAACGATTTCGAAATGAATTGAATTGAAAACGAATTCAAAATGAATTGAATTGAAAACGATTTCGAAATGAATTGAATTGAAAACGATTTCGAAATGAATTGAATTGAAAACGATTTCGAAATGAATTGAATTGAAAACGATTTCGAAATGAATTGAATATAAAACGATTTCGAAATGAATTGAATATGAAACGAATTCAAATTGAATTGAAAGTGAATTGAAATGAATTCAAATCGAATTGAAATTTGAATTGAATAGAAATGAATTTTAAAACGAATTTATAAAGAAGAATTCAATTTTGATTTGAATTGAAAAGAAAGTTGAAATAGCTTTTGAAATGATTTTAAAACTATTTATATAATTCGTTTTAAATAGAAATCGACGAAATATATATTATATATATTATATATAATATAATGGCCTGAATAGAACGCGCCGCGCCGCGGCAGTTCGCGAATTTCGACCATTTATTTCAAACGGACATTACGGGAGATCCGACCGTCGGATTCTCCTAAAACCGGAACCGTTGGGTTCGTATCGAAAAGAGCTTTCTAACGAATATTAGAAATTTAAAATCTAACGGTTGGATTTGGAATTATGTCCAAATCAAATTCGAAAAAGGTCGCTGTAAGTGCAGTTCGATGGCCGTTGATGGAAATCGACTGTACGGGCCTTGATAAAATTATTAAAAATAGTAATAATTTATGTAAAATCATAAGAAATGATTTAGGAAGAATTGGGATGAAAAACTCCATATTTGAAAAGATAAAAATAGATTTTTATCGAAATGAACTAGTTTTGAACTAGAATTATAATTCTATTTATTTTTAAATAAATAAATTGAAATTGAAAAGGGTTTTAAAAATAACCAAAATTTCCAATGATTGCATTGGAGTGGATTTGAATCGAAATTGTCTTCGGAATATTTCGATGTTGGAGTTCGTGATTATACAGGTGTTGTTATGGAAATTTGAAAGATATATATATTTATATCGTTATTTCAAATACGACATTTGTTAATCGTGGAGTTTGATATTGAATATAAGCCGATATATTTTCTATTCAGAGCCTTATATTGAATATCAAATGGGATTTGGGTTTGTCGTGAATGGTGTCTTCACTAACACTGTTCTTGAACCCAGTTGAGAAGAGATTAAATCTTTTTATTTAGATTTAATGAAGTGTACCAATTGAATAATATTTGATTGGAATTGAATTGATATTGATTTTTGGGTCTATCGTGAACAGTGTTTTAAATAACACTTGTTCTTTAACCCGATAATTAATGAATGTGATTTGGGTTTGTCGTGAATGGTGTCTTCACTAACACTGTTCTTGAACCCAGTTGAGAAAAGATTAAATCTTTTTATTTAGATTTAATGAAGTGTACCAATTAAATAATATTTAATTGGAATTGAATCGATATTGATTTTTGGGTTTATCGTGGACAGTGTTTTAAATAACACTCGTTCTTTAACCCGATCATTAATGAAATGTGATTTTAGGTTGTCGTGAACGGTATCTTTAATAATACAGTTCTTAGACCTAAAGGAGTTAAGAAAATCAGAAACTAACTGGAGATTAGTTAAGTTGAATAGTTTCCGAGGTATTGATCTGATGTTGGTTTCGGCCTTCGGGATTCATACTTAGGGAATTGCTCACTTGCTAATTTACAATTAGGGACTGATTGAAATGTGATGTGATTTTGGGTTTATCGTGAACCGTGTTTTAAATGACACTGATTCTTTAACCCAGTCACAGATTAAAACTAAGTGGAGTTTTAATGAATCTTTAATTAGATTGAAATATTCGAAATGGAGTATCGCCAGTTTTGCTCCAGGCGATAGTTAAATCTTTAATTAGATTTGAACGTGAAATGGTAATTGAATTTACCGATAACACTGTGGTGTTAGATATGAAGTATTACCAGTTTTACTTCATGGGATAAATAGGTTGGGATTGGGAAATTAAAACCAATGATTACTTCGGTAAGGTTCGTTAATCTCGACTAGTTGAATCGAAATTCAAAAGAAGAATAAATTCAAGAAATTTATCTTGGATAAAATTAATGGGAACTTTTCCCTATGAATGTGAAATTTAGAAACTAACTGTCGGTTGGCCAAGCAGAATGGTTTTCTGGATATTGATCTGATGTTGGTTTCGGCCTTCGGGGTTAATATTTGGGGAATTATTCTCTTGATTAATTTACGGTTAGTGACTAATGAATTGGAATGAGGCGTATGTTGTGTTTGTGTAACACTTATTTAAAATATACGCGAGTTATTCGGAAAGACCGGGTTTATCCCATTCTGAATAACTAATACGACGATAAGTCGAAGATGAAGACGATGGTCGAAGACCGGAGGTCTTCACGTCGTTTGGGTAATTACTGATGATCTTGATTGGGCTGTACACCCAAGAAGATGGAAACAGTTAGTGATCGTCCAGACGTACTTGGAGATCGATGGATATGCGGGGTACTAGGTGCCTCCGGTTTCGTTCAGGCCCAGAACGGACTTGTAAATGGACTGTGTGTCTGACATTGGATTTCATTCTGTGTGACTGATATCGGTTGCATAGAGTGGTTTGCCTGTGTGGCATGCTAAGATGCAAATGATCAAGGCTTCTGTTGAAAAGCAAAGTCTTGTGGTGATGATCAAAGCACGGCCTTTGTGGCGTAGCTTTGTGTAACGTTTACTTCGCGAGTTTCACACCCGGTATGAACCAAAAACGGGAGGGACATCAGGGAGGACTTGCGTTTCTTTCTAGCTAGAAGTGGCGTCAGTGGTTTTACACGCCCTGACGAGTTTGACTTATGTGGTTGTTGCAGTTGCGAGGCGCCTCGGTTATATCGGTTTCGGCCGAATGCATTCTGGTCGGCTGACGGACCAGACTTACACCCCATAGGGTGGGGAGACGTATTGTTCAGGCATAATAATCCACTCCGTGTGGACTGGCCCTGACGATCTAAAGGCTTGCCTGCGCGCTTGCCTGTGGCTCGGGCTAGAGAGTCACGAATCGGTTGAGGACTATCTTTTGCCTCGGTTCATAGATGGAAATCCAATTTCCAAATACGTGACATTTGCGGTTTTATTTGTAAACCTATATATGGCGACATAGTGGCATGGGACGCTCATGTCGCCTATGATTGATACTTATGATTTGAAGTTGTTTTATACACTATGCACTTATAATAGTATCAAACGATTTGTTTTAAACGTATCAAGCATTCTTTGGCTGTTATAAGGGAAAACCCTATCCTCGACTGCGTTGCATTGTGTGATGGGACCTGGGTCTTATAACAGCTTCATTTTTCTTTATTTAGCATTGCGCTATTTGTTTTATGCACTGGTATTCTTGGGAGGAAACCCGTTCCGTGTTATACGGCGTGGTCCCTTGATTTACCTTTAAAAATAAAGATTAATAACTGTTTTAGTTCTCACACCAGTCCCATGACTGACCTGGAGTTTATTGTTTTAACCTAAACTCTGGGTGCCCTTATTTTGACACGGGCAGCTAGTAGTTTTGGTTTTGCAGATTTATATTCACAGGATCCTGGTTTACAGCTGGAACGATATCCGGAAAGCTTTGTATCCGTATATCTACTTCTAGTTGTGCATTGTATTATTTTCCGCTGCTATGTATTTAATTGTAATTTAAATCTCTGATATTTCTGTGTAATATTCATTTTTACTCTGTATATTCTTGTAATCTGATGCATTGTTGTAATATACAATGAAAAGTTCTTCTGTACGCGTTCTGTTTTGTCCTGTTCTCAAACGATAGGGCGTTTCGAACGGCCTGGATCAGTTTAGCGACTGGTTCGGACCGGGCGAAATTCCTTGCCGTCACAGTTGGTATCAGAGCTTTGGTTTACAAAGCTAGAGAACAAGACACATTAGAAACATACGAAAGAATTCATCAGATATTGGATTAGCGATATCCAATGGGAATGACTCGTTAGAGATAGGATCAGTAGTATCCTAGAACGAGTGTGAAGAGTATATTTTTTAAAATGAAAACAAAATTTTGTTTTGAGAATTTAAATCAATTATTCGTAGTTGATTATTTATTTATATTGATTTGGACAATCCAGTATATATAGATTTTGCGTATACGTCTGATCCGCGTATATTCAAAGTTTTAATATACCGGGTAGATATGGAACCGCACTCTAGTAGCCCGACAATGTTCTGATGGTGGTTCGAAACATCATCAGCATTTATTTTCGAGTGATGAAGGTGTGATTTCTATATATTTCCATTAGACTGGTGTGAGAACCAAAACTTATATAGTTAGGAACACATTGTTGTGATTTAGCACCAAAAATCTGATTTTTGTATATGTATCAAAATTATGAATTTGAAACTCTAATTCACTAATTGATTGATGTTTGTGTTGTTTGTTTATTTGGTTGCTAATTTTGAACCATTATGACTAATTAAATCAAATATTGACTTGTATTGAAATTTGGTCGCATTTGCTTGCATATGCATATATATCTTTGAACAGGTCATAGCAAGGAGGCTAGAGCAGAGAATAAAATCTGTTTGCCCGACAAATAGGTACATGTTTACTACATAATTTCCTGTTTTGTTTGGGTGATGATGATTTTATGAGCCTATTGGCTAGCCGCTTGGCTTTTTCTTTTTCTTTTTGAGATCTGAAGGACCGGGGAAGCTATTTGAAATTCCCCGATGCTCCCGGTGCAGGGGAGGTTATGGCGAAATTTTTCGAAAATTTAGGGTGTTAGCCAAATTTTTGAAGTTTTGAAAATTCTCAGAAACTAAAGAGTTGGAGAATGGAAGCCAGATCGGATATAGAGCTGAATAATCAAACCACTTTCGACTTTGTTCCTTTTCGGGGACGAAAAGTTTTAAGTGGGGGAGATTGTAACAACCCGCAAAATCTGGGCCAGTTTAAAATTTTTATTTTGGCAATTTTAGCGAATTTCGATTATTGAAAATGAATTATTTTAAATAGTATCGACGAGAAATTTATTTTGAATATAATTCGAACGTATATATTATACGCGTCGTCGTTAGAATATAAATATTTATATATAATTATAAACAGAATTGAAAAGGGCGCGGTAGTTCGATAATTCGATTTCAAACTTCAATTGAATGTACCGGGTGCAAAACAATCCGGATTTTAGGGAAACCAAAAACATTAGGATCTAATTGATGATATCTTTCCAACGAATCCGAATAATCAAAATTTCATAGCGGGAATCAAAAGATATGTCCAGTTGAAAATTCTGGATAGTCGCTATGGAATTCAGGCCCTTAAAAAAATGGACATTTTGCAAACGACCTCGGATTTCGACGAAACCAGTTTTGTTGGGTCCGTGATGTCAAGTTATTGCTAGATTCCAAATTTCATCATTTTTCGAATCAATATGTGAGCGTGGCAAAGGAAAACGCGTTTGACCAGTTTCAGTTGATTTTAATCGACTGGAAATTGGCCATTTTTCTAACGGTCTCTGAATTCGACGAAACTAGTTTTGTTAGGACCGTATCGTCAATGCGAAGCTAGAAAATATTTTTCTGGAATTTTTCTAGTTAGTATGTGGCCCCGGTAATTTGAAATGTACGTTTAAAATTCAATATAGAGATTTAAGTGAAAATTCAAAAGGAAACTGATTGTAACAATTGAATCAGCTTGCGATACATATCCCATTGTGTTCGGAATGGGGGTAATACGCTATGGACGACAGGCGGTGGGCCTCGTTTCGAGGTCATATGTAAAAGTCAACCCTTTTGCAAATTTAAATAATAAAATAATAAAAAAATAATAATTTTTAATTTCTTCTTCCCCCCTCCTTTATCTTCATTGCCCCCCCCCCCCCCCCCGACTTCATTATTCAGAAAAAAATCAGGAAAAAAAAAAGAAGAGAAAACCTAACTTAGGAATCGACGCCTCCACCAACCTCCCACCGCCGACCGCACCACCGCTCCTCCCAGTCTATCGACGCCTGCCTCCCGTTCGAGCCTCGAAGACATCGACGCCTTCCTCCTCGTTCGAGCCCCGAAGCCCCTCCATCGATCGAAGCATCGCCGCCACCTCCCCCGTTCGCAGCCACAACGCCACCCTCGAGAACACCGCCTCCGACGTCTGCGAAAAACACCCCCCCCCCCCCCGCTTATCTGTAAGTTTTTAATTTTATTTCGTTTTTATTTATTTTATTTTTATTTTATATATAAACTGATTTTTATAATAAAGTTTTATAAACTGAATTTTTAAAACGATTTTAAAACTGAAATGATTTTTTTTTTAAAAAAGTATAAAACTGAAATGAATTTTTTTTAAAAAAGTATTTTAAAACAAAACTGAATATTTTTAAAAAGTAAAAAAAAAAACTGAATTTTATAAAAGATAAAAATTGATTTTGTAAAAGAATAAAACTGATTTCTTTTAGCAAAAGTAAAAATCATATTTTTATATGTTGAAAGCAAAAGTAAAAATCATATTTTTATATGTTGAAAGCAAAAGTAAAAATCATATTTTTATATATTGAATAGCGAAGTCAAAATTCTATTTTTATATATTGAATAGCATAGTAAAAATTCTATTTTTACATGTGTAGAGGATACGGGCGAAAGCAACAAAAGGCGAAGATTTCTATTAGGAAGAGCCGTGGAGCTAGGATAGCTATATGTGAGAATTTCTCACCTTTCAATTTATTTTTCTAGTTATATATATATATACTAGGATGCAGACGGTGCTTAGTAGCACCCGACACAATCGTCCACAGACCATGGACTTGTTTTTTTGACTGTTTGGTGATTGATTGCAATATTGGTTTGAATGTGGTTTGTGGTGTGAAAAATCGAATCGATAAATTGGTTAGGATTAGACGTGCGCCGTTATAAGGCGAAGGAGTAAGGCTAGGTTAGACTCTTACTCCAAATTTTGTGGTTTGCATAATGAATTGATTTGATTGATGTGTGAACGGCGTGGGCCTTCACTAGTCCGGGGATAAGGCTAGGCCTTGTCCCGTTTCTAGTATCGTGCCGTTATGCCGCCGAAATTTTCAAAAAATATGTTAGAAAATAAAAATATCATTTTATTGTGTAGATGAATTGAATAGAGATTCATAGGTTGAAATAAAATGTTTTATCGTTAAAAATATAATTTTTAACGTGAATGTGAATAAATAAATATTCATTTACAAACCAGACGGTTTGTTTATGTACACTTATTTGAATGACATTGATTGGGAAGATAAATTTTACACATCGCCCAACTGCACAAATAAAATATGTGTTTGATTGTTTGAAACCCCACACGGGTGTTGGGATGAAATTTGAAGTTCACTCATCCTGATTGATTAAATATGTCGATCGATTGATTGACAGGCTGTTATAAGCGTTGAATATCTATATTTGATGCTTATACAGTGTAGTGCACTTTGGTTGATGGTTGATTTTTTTCAATGCTATTATATACATGTGTTGTATGCAAATCCATATAATTAATTTTATATGGTAATTGATTGGGCCTCATTCCAGTTTTGAAAAAAAGAAATATTTGAAAAAGAAAAATTTGAAATAGAATATTTGAAAATAGAAATTTATGAAGCCGTGTTGATTAGATTGACGCCATTTTGACGTGAACGATATTTATATGAATTTTAAACGAATTCAAAATGAATTGAATTGAAAACGATTTCGAAATGAATTGAATTGAAAACGAATTCAAAATGAATTGAATTGAAAACGATTTCGAAATGAATTGAATTGAAAACGATTTCGAAATGAATTGAATTGAAAACGATTTCGAAATGAATTGAATTGAAAACGATTTCGAAATGAATTGAATATAAAACGATTTCGAAATGAATTGAATATGAAATGAATTCAAATTGAATTGAAAGTGAATTGAAATGAATTCAAATCGAATTGAAATTTGAATTGAATAGAAATGAATTTTAAAACGAATTTATAAAGAAGAATTCAATTTTGATTTGAATTGAAAAGAAAGTTGAAATAGCTTTTGAAATGATTTTAAAACTATTTATATAATTCGTTTTAAATAGAAATCGACGAAATATATATTATATATATTATATATAATATAATGGCCTGAATAGAACGCGCCGCGCCGCGGCAGTTCGCGAATTTCGACCATTTATTTCAAACGGACATTACGGGAGATCCGACCGTCGGATTCTCCTAAAACCGGAACCGTTGGGTTCGTATCGAAAAGAGCTTTCTAACGAATATTAGAAATTTGAAATCTAACGGTTGGATTTGGAATTATGTCCAAATCAAATTCGAAAAAGGTCGCTGTAAGTGCAGTTCGATGGCCGTTGATGGAAATCGACTGTACGGGCCTTGATAAAATTATTAAAAATAGTAATAATTTATGTAAAATCATAAGAAATGATTTAGGAAGAATTGGAATGAAAAACTCCATATTTGAAAAGATAAAAATAGATTTTTATCGAAATGAACTAGTTTTGAACTAGAATTATAATTCTATTTATTTTTAAATAAATAAATTGAAATTGAAAAGGGTTTTAAAAATAACCAAAATTTCCAATGATTGCATTGGAGTGGATTTGAATCGAAATTGTCTTCGGAATATTTCGATGTTGGAGTTCGTGATTATACAGGTGTTGTTATGGAAATTTGAAAGATATATATATTTATATCGTTATTTCAAATACGACATTTGTTAATCGTGGAGTTTGATATTGAATATAAGCCGATATATTTTCTATTCAGAGCCTTATATTGAATATCAAATGGGATTTGGGTTTGTCGTGAATGGTGTCTTCACTAACACTGTTCTTGAACCCAGTTGAGAAGAGATTAAATCTTTTTATTTAGATTTAATGAAGTGTACCAATTGAATAATATTTGATTGGAATTGAATTGATATTGATTTTTGGGTCTATCGTGAACAGTGTTTTAAATAACACTTGTTCTTTAACCCGATAATTAATGAATGTGATTTGGGTTTGTCGTGAATGGTGTCTTCACTAACACTGTTCTTGAACCCAGTTGAGAAAAGATTAAATCTTTTTATTTAGATTTAATGAAGTGTACCAATTAAATAATATTTAATTGGAATTGAATCGATATTGATTTTTGGGTTTATCGTGGACAGTGTTTTAAATAACACTCGTTCTTTAACCCGATCATTAATGAAATGTGATTTTGGGTTGTCATGAACGGTATCTTTAATAATACAGTTCTTAGACCTAAAGGAGTTAAGAAAATCAGAAACTAACTGGAGATTAGTTAAGTTGAATAGTTTCCGAGGTATTGATCTGATGTTGGTTTCGGCCTTCGGGATTCATACTTAGGGAATTGCTCACTTGCTAATTTACAATTAGGGACTGATTGAAATGTGATGTGATTTTGGGTTTATCGTGAACCGTGTTTTAAATGACACTGATTCTTTAACCCAGTCACAGATTAAAACTAAGTGGAGTTTTAATGAATCTTTAATTAGATTGAAATATTCGAAATGGAGTATCGCCAGTTTTGCTCCAGGCGATAGTTAAATCTTTAATTAGATTTGAACGTGAAATGGTAATTGAATTTACCGATAACACTGTGGTGTTAGATATGAAGTATTACCAGTTTTACTTCATGGGATAAATAGGTTGGGATTGGGAAATTAAAACCAATGATTACTTCGGTAAGGTTCGTTAATCTCGACTAGTTGAATCGAAATTCAAAAGAAGAATAAATTCAAGAAATTTATCTTGGATAAAATTAATGGGAACTTTTCCCTATGAATGTGAAATTTAGAAACTAACTGTCGGTTGGCCAAGCAGAATGGTTTTCTAGATATTGATCTGATGTTGGTTTCGGCCTTCGGGGTTAATATTTGGGGAATTATTCTCTTGATTAATTTACGGTTAGTGACTAATGAATTGGAATGAGGCGTATGTTGTGTTTGTGTAACACTTATTTAAAATATACGCGAGTTATTCGGAAAGACCGGGTTTATCCCATTCTGAATAACTAATACGACGATAAGTCGAAGATGAAGACGATGGTCGAAGACCGGAGGTCTTCACGTCGTTTGGGTAATTACTGATGATCTTGATTGGGCTGTACACCCAAGAAGATGGAAACAGTTAGTGATCGTCCAGACGTACTTGGAGATCGATGGATATGCGGGGTACTAGGTGCCTCCGGTTTCGTTCAGGCCCAGAACGGACTTGTAAATGGACTGTGTGTCTGACATTGGATTTCATTCTGTGTGACTGATATCGGTTGCATAGAGTGGTTTGCCTGTGTGGCATGCTAAGATGCAAATGATCAAGGCTTCTGTTGAAAAGCAAAGTCTTGTGGTGATGATCAAAGCACGGCCTTTGTGGCGTAGCTTTGTGTAACGTTTACTTCGCGAGTTTCACACCCGGTATGAACCAAAAACGGGAGGGACATCAGGGAGGACTTGCGTTTCTTTCTAGCTAGAAGTGGCGTCAGTGGTTTTACACGCCCTGACGAGTTTGACTTATGTGGTTGTTGCAGTTGCGAGGCGCCTCGGTTATATCGGTTTCGGCCGAATGCATTCTGGTCGGCTGACGGACCAGACTTACACCCCATAGAGTGGGGAGACGTATTGTTCAGGCATAATAATCCACTCCGTGTGGACCGGCCCTGACGATCTAAAGGCTTGCCTGCGCGCTTGCCTATGGCTCGGGCTAGAGAGTCACGAATCGGTTGAGGACTATCTTTTGCCTCGGTTCATAGATGGAAATCCAATTTCCAAATACGTGACATTTGCGGTTTTATTTGTAAACCTATATATGGCGACATAGTGGCATGGGACGCTCATGTCGCCTATGATTGATACTTATGATTTGAAGTTGTTTTATACACTATGCACTTATAATAGTATCAAACGATTTGTTTTAAACGTATCAAGCATTCTTTGGCTGTTATAAGGGAAAACCCTATCCTCGACTGCGTTGCATTGTGTGATGGGACCTGGGTCTTATAACAGCTTCATTTTTCTTTATTTAGCATTGCGCTGTTTGTTTTATGCACTGGTATTCTTGGGAGGAAACCCGTTCCGTGTTATACGGCGTGGTCCCTTGATTTACCTTTAAAAATAAAGATTAATAACTGTTTTAGTTCTCACACCAGTCCCATGACTGACCTGGAGTTTATTGTTTTAACCTAAACTCTGGGTGCCCTTATTTTGACACGGGCAGCTAGTAGTTTTGGTTTTGCAGATTTATATTCACAGGATCCTGGTTTACAGCTGGAACGATATCCGGAAAGCTTTGTATCCGTATATCTACTTCTAGTTGTGCATTGTATTATTTTCCGCTGCTATGTATTTAATTGTAATTTAAATCTCTGATATTTCTGTGTAATATTCATTTTTACTCTGTATATTCTTGTAATCTGATGCATTGTTGTAATATACAATGAAAAGTTCTTCTGTACGCGTTCTGTTTTGTCCTGTTCTCAAACGATAGGGCGTTTCGAACGGCCTGGATCAGTTTAGCGACTGGTTCGGACCGGGCGAAATTCCTTGCCGTCACAACGTATTTGTTAGTTAATATAAAATGATTTTATATTGTGGAGTTTTATTGGTTGAGTTGTTTGTAAATTCTGGTCGATCGGTTTGATCCACTGTATCGATAGGGGTTACTAAACACTCGAATACGATGAACCGCCATGGTATGTTTTGAAAGAGGGTAAACGGAATAATTTTACCTGAATATATTTGATATAGTATATTGGTTGTGTTGGTTGTTATTATAATCGAGTAAGATTATAAAAAACTAAAATGATTATAAATGACTAATCAGATTTCATATAAGTAAAGTATATGAAATAAAATGAAGAAAAAAAATCTGAATTTAAATCAGATTGGAATTAAAATAAGGAAATTTTAAGTTCCTGGGAGATGTTGAAAACGTTTTTCAAACTGATGGTGATATATTATTGAACTCACTTCGATAGCTGGAAAATAGATTATGATGATGAATCGCGACATCATCAGTGTTCATTTTCAAGTTCTAAGTGACGGACTACTACCAAAAGTTTTGTTTTTGAATTGTTTTGAGAAAACAAGTTGTTTAGAAATTCAAAGGTTTTGAATTGGCGTTGTAATTTCAAATTGATTTGAAATAGACCCAGGAAATTAAGTTTCGGAATTTAATTTTAACTTATGAAATTAAATAGAATAAGATAAGTAGAAATAAATTGTAAATTTAACTTGAACTAAGTTAAATAAGACAGATTTGATTGGAAAATAATCTGGAATGGAATTTCATTGATGAGTTAAGAATTTGAAATTGATATTGGAGTTTGAATGGAATTTGGTTTAATATAACCGAATGATTGGATTTGAGAATAAATCGATTTGAGTTGATTGGAATGGCATTGGTATATGTTGAAGTGATAACAGATTAAAGGGATATAATGATATGCCCGACAAAAGGTACCAGTTTATATTATATATGGATATGAGTTTTATGAGCCGAGTTGGCAAGCCGCTTGGCTGTTTGATTTTCTTTTGGGTTAAAGAAGGCCCAGAGAGGCGAGTTGGAGTTTGAGATATTGACCAGTACAAAGGAGGTGCTGGCAAAAATTTTCGAAAAGTTAAGGTGTTAGAAAATTTTCAAAATTTTTGAAAATTTAGTCAGTCGGAATAAATTAATATTTTAGTCGATATTAATTGGTTCAGTTGAAACTGGAGACAAGAGGTAAACAGATAAATTTTTACCCAGAAGATAGGGTCATCCCCTAGCTTAGCAATTTCGAGGACGAAATTTTATTAAGGTGGGAAGATTGTAGTAACCCGCATTTTAGCTATTGAACAATTTATTTATTTAATTATTAAATATCGATTTATCGATATCGAGAACGTGAATTAAATAATATTGAATATTTAATTAATAATTATAATATAATAAAATATATTATAATGTCGAAATAATCAAAAATATTGGAAATCACAATATTCTGTGAACGGGGTCATCCCTAAGATGTAATTCAGCTTAGAGTTGAATTATAATGACGAATATATTCAATCGACGACAGTTTGAACGTATAGTTTATAATATATTTATAAACGAGCTCGAAATGGCGCTGTAGTTCGCTATTTGGCGATTTGAACTTCAACTGAATATACAAGATTCGTTTTAAGCCGGATTTCTGTGAAACAAGAAACGTGTGGAGCTGGTGGAGTATATCTTTCTGGTGGAAGAGAAAAATCGGGATTTTGTCGTGTAGATTTTGAGATATGTCCAAATCAAATTTCAGAAAAATCGCTATGGAATTCCTTTATAATTTGCGACGCTTTATATACGTTATAAAAGGATTTTTCAATGTAAAGTGAATATCGATTCAATCTGGACTTGGAATAGAGAGTATATAATTTTCCTGGAGCTGTATGGTATTCCACTGTGAATATATACGATAATATAAATTTATTTATATTTAAATTTCTTTATTTAAATATATTTATATATTTAAATGGATTATTCAAGGGTCTAAAAATAGCCAGTTTTGCAAACGAAGTCAGAATTCGACGAAACCAATTTTGTTGGATCCGCAATGTCAAATTATTGCTAGATGTCAAGTTTCGTGATTTTTCGAGTCAGTGTGTGGCCGTACGGATTTTTAGAGTGAGAAACAGTCAGTATTTTGACAGTTAAAAATACGCTGTGTGAGCAAACGGAGTCGGATTCGACGAAACCAGTTTCATTGGGGCCGTAATGTCGAGCTATAACTGCATGTCCAGTTTCGTGATTTTAAGGTACCGTATGTGATCAGAGGAATTTTAGAGGACGAACAAAATCAATGGTTGCTTAAAAATAAATATAAAATGTGAATTAAAAATTAATATAAAAGCCTATAAATAACCCTAAGTTTCTTTAAACCCTAAACGACTTTCTCCATTTGGTCATACATCTCAAATTTCCGCCGCTTACCACTTCTTTCAGCAAAAAGAATTTTTGTGAGGAATAAAATCAAAAATAATTCGAAATTAAAAACCTATAAATCGAGTTGAATATATATTCACACTCCTTATCAGTTGTTCTTCGATTTGGTGCCTCTTTTGAATGGTGCGATTCCGTTTTGGGGCGAGCTCGAAGTTGGACCGCGTGTGTTCCTGGCGTTCTAGGGTTCATGATTTCATGGTTTTGAGAGTTCGATTCTTGGTTTGAGTGTTGTATTTGGTTGGGTGATGGAAATCCGCAAGTAGTGGTGGTGGTTTCAAGATGTTCGATGGTTAGGGATGGCGCGAGTTGTACTGTTCGGCGTGGGATGGTCTGAAGTCGCACCGAGGATGGCAGAGTCGGGTTTGATGAAAGTAGGACGGAGGAAAAGCTTATTCGAAGAAGAGAACAATGGTGTTGTCTGTTTGATCTTCGGTAGAGTAAACATGGAATGGTAATGGGAGGAAGATTTGGGAAATGGCTCGATATACAGGAGCAACGAGTCTGTGTATTTGGGGAGGAAGAGGGGTATTTGGGCTGAGCCGGTTTGGGCCAGAAGAATGGGTTTGGGCCGAGGAAATTGTGGTGAGGCCAAATGATGAGTTTAATTGATTTAATTCTCTTTTAAATAAATGTATAACTTGTAAACCAAATATCTTTGCCGTACGAGGTCAGAAATTCGAACCGTAAGTTGCGTTGGGATCGTATGGACGGGAGCAACACAATGGGACTGACCGCGAGTCAATCCGAGCTCGTTACAATTTATGGAGAAATAAATTGTTCGACTGAATCAATGAACGCAAATCGATATTTATCGGTTAACGCGCAAAAGTGAGTAAAAACTCACTAACTCTCCTCAATTTATATTTTAAGATAAATTGTATTTTATTTCTGTATTTGACTGCTAGTTATGTACTGTTAATTTGGACTGTTAAGTTGTATTGTTAAATTGGACTGTAGATTTGACTGTTAAATAATTGATTGAAAACAGTATGGATATATATATATATATATATATATATCTACATATATATCATTATTAAACGGTGATTTTGTTATTAGTGTATTTCATTAAAAATGCAAGTAATGATATATACGTTGTTTAACATCGGTGGATGCAGGGAAACAGGTTGGGGGAATCCGACTGGATTCCTCAACATTTATTTTACTATTATTCGTATATTGTGATATATACTGTGATATATAATCTGTTGTTGGTCGTATATGTTTGGATGATATTGATCATTGACAGTTGGTTGTTTAAAAACAATAGAAAACACTGAAAATGTAGAAAAGGGGATTTTCAATATTTATATTGAAAATGAATCTATTTATAAAATCGAAGGATTTTATAAAAGGATATTTATTTAGAATAAATAAATAAAATAAAGGAATGTTTATTTAGATTAAATAAATAGAATAAAGGATATTTAATTAGGGATTAAATAATTAGAGTTATAAAGGAAAAACTATTTAGGAAAATAAATAGATTATACAAAAGGAAATCTATTTAGGAAATAAAGAGAAGTTAAAATAAATAGAAATAAAAGGAAAGTTAGTTAGTCGGATATAAATATTCGAATCAAGTTAGTTAAGTGGTCAAACCAAGCTAGTCGAACCAAACTAGTCAAGCTAGTCGAACCCAACCGAGTCAAAATGGTCGAGTCGAACCAATCGAGCCCAAATGGTCGAGTCGAACCAATCAAGTCAAGATGGTCGAGTCAAACCAACCGAGTCGAGCTGGTCGATTCGAACCAATCGAGTCAAGATTGTCGAGTCAAACCAACCGAGTCGAGCTGGTCGAGTCGAACCAATTGAGTCAAGATGGTCGAGTCAAACCAATCGAGTCGAGCTGGTCGAGTCGAACCAATCGAGTCAAGCTGGTCAAGTTAGTCAAACCTGGTCAGTCGAGTCGAGTAAATCAAACTTAGTTAATCGAAAGGAGTTTATCGATTTAGTTAATCGATAGGAGTTAATTGATTTAATCAATCGAGATGAGTTAATCGGTTTTAATGAATCGAGAGGAGTTAGTCGAATATGGTATTCGAACCAAATGGGTCAGGTTAGCCAAACATGGTCAGTCAAACCAAATGGGTCAGGTTAGCCAAACATGGTCAGTCAAACCAAATGGGTCAGGTTAGCCAAACCTGGTCAGTCAAACCAAATGGGTCAGGTTAGTCAAACCTGGTCGGTCGAACCAAGTAAGCCGAGTTAAGTTAGTCAAGTTAGTTGAGCCTAGTTAATCGAATCGAATTGGTCGAACCAAGTAAGTCGAGTTAGTCGAGTCAAGTTAAGTTAGTCGAGTTAAGTTCGTCGAGTTAAAGTTATCGATGTTAGTTTCATCGAAAGAAGTTATCGATGTTAGTTTCATCGAAAGGAGTTATCGATGTTAGTTTCATCGAAAGGAGTTATCGATGTTAGTTTCATCGAAAGGAGTTATCAATGTTAGTTTCATCGAAAGGAGTTATCGATGTTAGTTTCATCGAAGGGGGTTATCGATTATAGTTTAATCGAAGTGAGATTTTCAAATATGAGATATTTGAAAAGGAAGAGTTATTGAATATTAGTTATTCGAAGAGAGATTATCGAATATCGTTTATTCGAGAAGGAGTTAATCGAATATAGGTTATTCGAAGAAGAGTTAATCAAATAGAGATTTCTCGAAGAGAGTTAATCGGCAAATACGATTATATCGAATTCGGGAAAGTACTTATACTTTCCAGTGTCTAAATAGAGATTTATTTATTTATAAATAAATAAGTGTTAGGTTAATTATTCACTAATAAGAATAGAAGTTATAATTAAAGTTAGATAATTCGAAAGGAGGAATTATAACATTATCGTTATAACCAATGTTTTAAATATAGAAGTGGATTAGTAAAATTGGATCCGAGAAAGGCGTAAAGAAGTTGTTAAAGATTAAAAGATAAACTTTGACCATTTCGAAGTTATAACGTTGTTCAGTTAAGGTCTGAGAGGTAATTATACCCCAACTTGAGTGACTTCCTTCTTAACTAAGAAATGGTAAGGTTTGATCGTAAAGGAGTTTTAGAAATGTTTTCCAAACGAGAATCAGAAATGTTTTCTGATAAAAGAAAAATAAGAATTTAGAATATATAGAAACAGGAGATAAGTAAATAAATGAACTAAAGAGATTAATGTTAAATGATGTTTATTCGATATAATTTCCGTCTGGGAATAGTATCGTTGTTTGCACACTTGTTTTTCTTTGATGGTTAAATCACAGACTATCGAAGTTTTGACCATTTTAACGTTGTTAATATGGAGAGAACGGTTGGATTTTTATCCAAAGAACCACTCTGTATTGGCATAAGCGTCGCGAATCATATATGCCAAAGATAATTGAAGACGGAGTAAAATGCAAGGGCTATCCTGTTTACAGAATAGTGCCTTCGGTTTGTCCAGTCCCAGGACAACTTGTATGGACGAAGTTCTGACAGAGTATATGTAACACCCCGTGTATTCTATAACCGTGAAAGTCATAAATTAAAGTATAATTAATTTCAAATCAAAGAATTAAGGGAAACGGGATACGCCATTGTGTTCATCTCGGAAAAATACGTGAAATAGAGTCCGAGTTTTCGAAAAACGGATAACGTGTGAAGAAGATATCTTTAATTTAAATATCGCAGCAAAACATGAAAAAAAAGAATGGGAAACGAATAATGTTTAGCATTTTTCTAGGGTTTGTAAGCAAAAGACTTAGTAGCTCATTTGGTTGGAACACATGACTTGCATACAAGAGGTACAGAGTTCGATCCCCGCCAGCGCCCTATTTTTGTTTTAGGGGAATGGCTTAAAATAGCCTAGTGTGAACGTAGTTCAAAAAGTGGTTTAGTGTGAAAATGGGTAATTGGGAAGATAGAGAAAAAAATGAATATATATATGATATATATATATATATATATACATATACGCATATATATATATATATATATATATATATATATATGACGTGTACGCATCATGTAGCGTACGTTGCGCATTTTTGGTTGTCAAGGATGGTTTTTTTTATTTTGGCCTTCTCCAATTTTTAATTATGAAAAATTAAAGGTAAGAAAATATTTATTCATATATAAATAAATATTTATATACGGGTAATTAATACGGTAAAGGGGAAAATGTATCTGTTAAATACGTATTTACGTTTGAATTGGTGAACATTTAATACGCTGAGTCATTTCTGACTCATCGCTGAGTCAATGCTGAGTCATTTCTGACTCATGGCTGATTCAATAGGATAACTCTATCCTGACTGAACGGCTATTGTTGAATCAAGCTCCATCGACGGTCTAAAACAACTCCCAAACATTATAAAAAGGACCTAAGACCTAGCCTAAATCATACTATTTCATTTTAGCCTCAGGCCGCCGCCATTAAACCTAGAGCTCTGAATTAAAAATATAAAGAATAAAATTATAGAAGATGGAGGACGATTCTTGAAGGCTACAACTAGAAGCTACAACAACTACGACGCTTTAGACAACGAATTCGAGACTAATTGATTTGGGATTTTTATTTGCTTCATATTGTAAGTTCTATGTTACTTTTTAGGCAAAAACGCTAAAACAATATGGACATGCGATGAATTGAAACCGAAATTATGAACTATTGCTAATCCATTGTTTATATTATTTATCGTTGAATTATAATTTGGGGATATTGCTATGGCGACGTTGCAAGTTAAACTTGTCATGATTTTGATGTTGTTATGAATCACTTGGGCTTAATTGTTTGGCAAGTTGGACTAATACATGTCCATGAAATCGCTTTGTTTATTTATGTTGATTAAACCATGCCTATGATGCTAATTAGACCATGGCTATGAATATTGATGGAATTATGCCTGTGGTGTTATTATACCCATCATGATTTATGAAAAATAGGGTATTGCTAGGCTATGATGAAAAGTTGAAATTGTTATAATGTTAGATATGTTAAAAACGCTAAGTTGGAATCATTATGTCTATCATGTTAATTATGTTAAAAACGCTAAGTTGGAATCATTATGTCTATCATGTTAATTATGTTAAAAACGCTAAATTGGAATCATTATGTCTATCATGTTAATTATGTTAAAAACGCCAAATTGGAATCATTATGTCTATCATGTTAATTATGTTAAAAACGCTAAATTGGAATCATTATGTCTATCATGTTAATTATGTTAAAAACGCTAAATTGGGATCATTATGTCTATCATGTTAGTCGAGAATCATTATGTTAATAATGCTAAGTTGGAACCATTATGTTTATAATATTAGATGAGAATCATTATGATAAATTGGAATTATTATGTCTATGAGAATCATTATGTTAAAAATGCTAAATTTGAATCCACTATGCCCATTAGGATTACTATGCCTTTAATGTTTCATGTTTATAATAAAATTTTTATGATGCCGCAATGATTATTATGCCTATGATGCAAAGTTGAAAACATCATTAAGTTGGAATCATCACTATGCCAAGTTATCACTATACTAGTATTGCAACTATGTGATATGTTATAGCCTGTTTATTATGCAAGTAATGTTATAACTGTCACATATGCCTATCACATGTTTGGTATTATTCCCCTTTATCTCTTGAACTGTTTATACTTGTGAACGATGTACGTTTATATACGTTGGGGATACGATTGGGTAGAATAGGCAAAACTTGAATCAATTATAAGCATAAACCATGAAATTTGGCATAAGTAGAACATGAAATATGGCACGAAAAACTTGACTTGAACATGCCATAACTTGACTTTAAACATGCCTTAGTTGGGAACGAAGTTGACATATGAACATGATATCAAAATTCTGATAAGAACATGGGCATGACTTTAGAAAACAAGAAAGTGGCCAACTCGAGGTTGGGTTGAGTTTGTAGTGTAAATCTGCCCGGAACCGCCCGGCAAATCCAGTTGCTACAAACAATAGGATCCAATGTGGGTAGTTGGTCACATAGCGCTTGAAACCCGAGGTTGGGTTGAGTTCGTAGTGTAAACCTGCCCGGAACCGCCCGGCAAATCCAGTGGCTACGAACAACAGGATCCAATGTGAGTGGTTCGGTGCATTAACGAATCAATTAATGCCAAGTAGGGTTAAGTCATGAACATGAAAAGACAACTTAACCAACTTGAACACGATTTGAAGGGCTAAGTCATGAACTTGAAAACGACGACACTTAGCCAATTTGACATGACACGTAGGCGGGTTAAGTCGCGAACTGAAATGACATGCTTAACCATCTTGACATGACTAGACTAGAAAAGGATTGAGTCACGAATTACATGACTTAATCTGTTAGGCGGGTTGGGTCACGAATTACATGACCTAATCTATTAGGCGAAACCCTAGACACGACCCCTTTCAACAGTAACCCTCTAGATGTATCAAGGTACCCTGGGGCTAGGCCGGGTGGGGGCACGATTACTGGGCTGATTGTAAGAGGTGAACGGCGGCAGTGGGGTACGCCAGTGTAGGTTCGGCGGACTACGATCGTGCACGTATCCGGGGCAGACACTGGGTATCCGTAGATTTATCTGTGCATCTTGAATCGTGTCAGGGGTTGACACCTTAGGGCTGATACACCCGAAGGTGGACCCAGCACAGGTAACTACATTCGTGATTAGCCGTATGACACGGACACTTGACGAGCTAGAACTTATAGGGAGCCGATCGACTAGATAATCGCTCCGTAGGACCCCGTACTTGGGTCAGACCCCGTTTCAGGGTCATTTCATGATATTGGGCCGTGGGATTTATTTCGTGATTAACTTGTGACACGGGCTTAGTATACTAGTGAAGTCGATGCAACGGATCTCGAACATGTGATGCTTTACTTGACTTGTCTTGACTTACCCTGATCACCTTAGTCTATCTTGTTCACCTTGACACTATTCTTAAGTCTAGTTCCAGTTCATACATGACAGGTTGTTTTAACCGTTTTTACACTGAAAGTCACTAGAACTTACTCAGTCTTTATGACTGACCCTTTTCCTTTTGCCTCTTTTTCTTTCGTTCCCCCCCAGGTTCTCAGGGAGGAATAACTAGCTCTTAGCTTGGATATCACTTGCTTTGGCTCAGCATGTACGGTTTGCTATGGCTGCTTCTTTTAACTGCACTTGGGGAATAAGCTGTTTTACTGTTTTTAAATTACTGCTTCTTTGGCTATTATTACAAGACAGTTGTAATGAGGTTACTTGAAATGTTTGTAAAAGACATGGTTTAATTTGGAATGAAATGAAGTTTTGCTTTGCTCAGAAATTCTTCCGCTGTTTACTTAATTATTTATTTATGTTCTATCTTGTGATAATTCTGTGATGTTATCTCGATAATACCTCTCCAAAACTAGGGCATTCCCTTTGTGAGTGACCATAGCGGAGGTGGGGTGTTACACCTGGTATCAGAGCAGAAGGTTACCAAGACTGGGCAAAAGTTTTGAAAACCTTTTGAATTTTTTTTCAAAACCATTTACAAAGAAGCATTTTCCAAGAAAAAGTTTTTAAAGGCTATTCCCCAAAAGCCATTAGCACTATCCTTTGTTTCCTTGTTTGAATCTCTTTCCCTTTCTTTTCTCCATCTGTAGTCACTGTAGCTTTACCTGCGGCTAATCTTCTTTCTAGCTTCGTAGAGGGTTTTCGCGTATGATGGAGATAGTTTTCGTGAGGCTTGTTAACATGTTATATAGGATAGGTATGAGTGATAAGGATAAAGATAAGGCGGATGAGTCTTCCGGAGTGATTGAGCCAAGCATCCTTGAAGGCGTAAAAGTGGAAACATTGAGGCGAGTTCTGATTCGTGTCTTAGGAACGGAGATCTAGGAGCTAAGGAATCAAGAAGTCAAGCTAGTTAAAATACAGTGGGGTGAAGCCCTAGAAGATGCAACTTGGGAAATTTAAGAAAAGCTAAGCGCGCTATACCCATTTCTTTTTAGGGTACATTCTAGATCTATTTTTCCTATAGGTTTACATACATTTATCTTGCTATCCATGTTTGTTTTGTTATCTCTTTGATCCTATCTTGAGAACCATAGGTAGAATCTTTTTGGATGTAAACATGTAATTGAAACATGTTATGATTGCGAAATGGTTGCAAGTGGTCGCAAGTGGTTGCTCGTGGATGCATGAATACACATTAGGCACTAGATCGGCTCAGGCACATTTACATATTGCATATGCATGAGTGTTTATTTTGGAAACTTGGTTGTGCTATCATTTGGTTGTTGCATATGATTGAATGTTTGAGCACTCATGTAGAAATTGTGAATTATAGTAGGAAAAATTTGCATACATATTGGATTCATTTCACTAAACATATTTTGCATTTAGAAGATCAATCAGGCCTGATCATTAGCTGTAATAACCCAGAAAATCTGGGCCAGTTTAAAATTTTTATTTTGGCAATTTTAGCGAATTTTGATTATTTAAAATAGATTATTTTAAATAAAATCGACGAGAAATTTATTTTGAATATAATTCGAACGTATATATTATACGCGTCATCGTTATAATATCGTGTGACGAACAGGAACTTCGCTCGGCCCGAACCAGTCGCTAAACCGATCTAGGCCGTTCGAAATGCCCTATCGTTTGAGAACAGGACAAAACAGAACGCATACAGAAGAACATTTCATTGTATATTACAACAATGCATCAGATTACAAGAATATACAGAGTATCAATGAATAAATATTACACAGAAATATCAGAGATTTAAATTACATTTAAATACATAGCAGCGGAAAATAATACAATACACAACTAGAAGTAGATATACGGATACAAAGCTTTCCGGATATCGTTCCAGCTGTAAACCAGGATCCTGTGAATATAAATCTGCAAAACCAAAACTACTAGCTGCCCGTGTCAAAATAGGGGCACCCAGAGTTTAGGTTAAAACAATAAACTCCAGGTCAGTCATGGGACTGGTGTGAGAACTAAAACAGTTATTAATCTTTATTTCAAAAGTTCGGTAAATCAAGGGACCACGCCGTATAACACGGAACGGGTTTCCTCCCAAGAATACCAGTGCATAAAACAAACAGCGCAATGCTAAATAAAGAAAAATGAAGCTGTTATAAGACCCAGGTCCCATCACACAATGCAACGCAGCCGAGGATAGGGTTTTCCCTTATAATAGCCAAAGAATGCTTGATACGTTTAAAACAAATCATTTGATACTATTATAAGTGCATAGTGTATAAAACAACTTCAAATCATAAGTATCAATCATAGGCGGCATGAGCGCCCCATCCCACTATGTCACCATACTAGGTTCTACAATTAAAACCGCAAATGTCACGTATTTGGAAATTGGATTTCCGTCTATGAACCGAGGAAAAAGATAGTCCTCAACCGATTCGAGACAATCTAGCCTACCATGTCTCAGGATCAGAGCTCGAGTGACCCTAGGAGCGACAGGGCCGGTCCACCGATGTGGATTAAAATGCCTGAACACTATGTTTCCCCGCCCTTTGGGGCGCAAACGAGCCAACGAATGACTCCATCGGACCCGGATCATCCGATCTAACCGAGGCGCCTCGCAACAGCAACAACCACACAGGTGAAAAGTATATAAATGTCAGGGCTGGTAGGTCACTGACACCACCCCAGCTAGAAAGAAACGCATGTCCCCCCTGAGGTCCTTCCTCCCGTTTTTGGTTCACAACCGGGGTGCGAGGCTCGCGAATTCACGTTACACAAAGCTGTGCCACACAGGCTGTGCTTTGATCATCACCACAAGACTTTGCTTTTCAACAGAAGCCTTGATCACTTGCCACTTAGGCATGCCACACAGGCAATTCACTCCATGCGATTGATATCCATCAATATATAACCCCTGAGCTCGTACGTCTCAGAGAAGGGCGTTAAGCAAGAGAATAAATTCTCTGCCGCCAAACAGATATATATATTTAATAGAGATCAATCACACAGACTAAAATCCAATGTCAGACACACAGTCCATTTACAAGTCCGTTCTGGGTCTGAACGGAGCCGGAGGCACCTAGTACCCCGCATATCCATCGATCTCCAAGTACGTCTGGACGATCACCAACTGTTTCCATCTTCTTGGGTGTACAGCCCAATCAAGATCATCAGTTATCACCCAAACGACGTGAAGACTTCCGGTCTTCGACCACCGTCTTCATCTTGGACACCACGTCGAATCAGTTATTCAGAATGGGATAAACCCGGTCTTTCTGAATAACTCGCGTATATATTATAAAAGTGTTACACAAACACAACATACGCCTCATTCCAATTCAGAATATTCTTTTATTCAAATATTCCCATACTTTGGGAAAAGTTCCCATTAATTTTATCCAAGATAAATTCTTTAAATTTATTCTTTAATCTCCTTTGAATATCAATTCAAACTAGTCGGGATTAGCGAACCACACCGAAGTAATCATTTATTTTATTTCCCAATCCCAACCTATTCATCCCATGAAGTAAAACTGGTAATACTTCATATCTAACACCACAGTGTTATCGGTAAATTCAATTACCATTTCACGTTCAAATCTAATTAAAGATTTAACCATCGCCTGGAGCAAAACTGGTGATACTCCATTTTCGATCAATTCAATCTAATTAAAGATTCATTAAAACTCCACTTAGTTTTAATCTTTAACTGGGTTAAAGAATCTGTGTCATTTAAAACACGGTTCACGATAAACCCAAAACCACATTCATTGATTATCGGGTTAAAGAACGAGTGTTGTTTAAAACACTGTTCACGATAAACCCAAAAATCAATATCAATTCAATTCCAATTAAATATTATTTAATTGGTACACTTCATTAAATCTAAATAAAAAGATTTAATCTTTTCTCAACTGGGTTCAAGAACAGTGTTAGTGAAGACACCATTCACGACAAACCCAAATCACATTTGATATTCAATACAAGACTCTGAATAGAAAATATATCGGCTTATATTCAATATCAAATTCTACGACTAACAAATGTCATATTGGAAATAACGATATAAATATATATCTTTCAAATTCCCATAACAACACCTGTATAATCACGAATTCCAACATCGAAATATTCCGAAGACAATTTCGATTCAAATCCACTCCAACGCAATCATTGGAAAATTTTGGTTATTTTCAAAACCCTTTTCAAATTCAATTTATTTTTTTAAAAATAAATAGAATTATATTTCTAGTTCAAAACTAGTTCATTTCGATAAAAATCTATTTTTATCTTTTCAAATATGGAGTTTTTCATCCCAAATCTTCACAAATCATTTCTTATGATTTTACACAAATTATTACTATTTTTAATAATTTTATCAAGGCCCGTACAGTCGATTTCCATCAACGGCCATCGAACTGCACTTACAGCGACCTTTTTCGAATTTGATTTGGACATAATTCCAAATCCAACAGTTAGATTTCAAATTTCTAATATTCGTTAGAAAGCTCTTTTCGATACGAACCCAACGGTTCCGGTTTTAGGAGAATCCGACGGTCGGATCTCCCGCAATGTCCGTTCGAAATAAATGGTCGAAATTCACGAACTACCGCGGCGCGGCGCGTTCTATTCAGGCCATTATATTATATATATAATATATATAATATATACTTCGTCGATTTCTATTTAAAACGAATTATAAATCGTTTCAAAAGCAATTTCAACTTCCTTTTCAATTCGTTTTCAATTCAATTCATTTCGAAATCGTTTTCAATTCATTTCGAAATCGTTTTCAATTCAATTCATTTCGAAATCGTTTTCAATTCAATTCATTTCGAAATCGTTTTCAATTCAATTCACTTCGAAATCGTTTTCAATTCAATTCACTTCGAAATCGTTTTCAATTCAATTCATTTCGAAATCGTTTTCAATTCAATTCACTTCGAAATCGTTTTCAATTCAATTCATTTCGAAATCGTTTTCAATTCAATTCATTTTGAAATCGTTTTCAATTCAATTCATTTTGAAGTCGTTTTCAATTCAATTCATTTTGAAGTCGTTTTCAATTCAATTCATTTTGAAATCGATAAAATCGATATAAATGTCGTTCACATCAAAATGGCGTCAATCTAATCAACACGGCTTCATATATTGATATTTTCAAATATTCCATTTTGAATATTCCTATTTCACACATTTCCATTTTAAAACTGGAATGAGGCCCAATCAATTACCATATAAAGTTAATTAAACGGATTTTCATACAACACATGTATAGAATAGCATGGAAAAATAATCAACCATCAACCAAAGTGCACTACACTGTATAAGCATCAAATATAGATATATAATGCTTATAACAGCCTGTCAATCAATCGATCGACATATTTGATCAATCAGGATGAGTGAACTTCAAATTTCATCCTAACACCCGTGTGGGGTTTCAAACAATCAAACACATATTTTATTTGTGCAGTTGGGCGATGTGTAAAATTTATCGACCCAATCAATGTCAGTCAAATCAGTGTATATAAACAAATCGGCCGATTTGTTTATAAATATTTATTTATTCACTTTCACGTTAAAAATTATATTTTTAACGTCAAAAATATTTATTTCAACACTTGAATTTCTATTCAGTTTATTTATTCAATAAAATGATCTTTTTATTTTTCTAACATATTTTAGAAAATTTCGGCGGCATAACGGCACGATACTAGAAACGGGACGAGGCCTAGCCTTATCCCCGGTCTAGTGAAGGCCCACGCCATTCACACATAAATCAAATCAATTCATTTCACCAAACAATTCAATTCAAATCAAATCATCAACTAATCTATGCAACCAAACAAACAAGTCCATGGTCTGTGGACGATTGTGTCGGGTGCTACTAAGCACCGTCTGCATCCTAGTATATATATATAAATAGAAATGAAATTGAAAGGTGAGAAATTCTCACAGAAAGCTATCCAAGCTCCACGGCACTTCATTTGCAGAAGTCTTCGTCGTTTCGCCTTTTTGCCAACATCGTTGCCCGTAGTCACTATATATATAAAAATCACATTTTTATATTTTGATGTCTTTAAAATAAAAGCCACATTTTATTTCGCTATTCAATATATAAAAATCTACTCTTTTATTACTATGTTACATAGATAAAAATTATATTTTCATCACGCTATTTTCCATATAAAGTTTTCGCCTTTATAAAAACAATAGACTTCGCCTTTTCAAATTTAAAGATTTCATCTTTATAAAAATCTCATCTTTATTCTTCTACACATATAAAGATGCTATTTTTAATATTTCTATCATGTAAAAATTATATTTTTAATCCTCTACATAAACAAAAATCATATTTTTACATCATATATATAGTAAAGATTATATTTTTAATACTTTAAAAATATAAAAATCATATTTTTAATCCTTTAAAAATCTAAAAATCATATCTTTTCAATTAAAAATCATATCTTTTCAATTAAAAATCATATCTTTTCAAATTTTAAAATCTTAAAATAAAATCAGTTTTAATATCTAAAACAAAATCAGTTTTTATTTTAAAAACAAATCAGTTTTATACTTTTTAAAAACAAATCAGTTTTATACTTTTAAAAACAAATCAGTTTTATACTTTTTAAAAACAAATCAGTTTTATACTTTTAAAAACAAATCAGTTTTATACTTTTAAAAACAAATCAGTTTTATACTTTTAAAAACAAATCAGTTTTTTTTTTTTAATTATAAAACCAGTTTTAAAATTCTTTTCTGTTTATATAAAATACAAATAAAATAAAAAAAAACTTACGGCGAGGGGAGGGGGTTTTCCACAGATCAACGGAGGTGGCTTCGAACTGGGCGGAGCGATGGTGCTGTCTGGTGGCGTCGCGATGGGTTCGAGGTGGAGGCGGTAGGGTTCAGGGCTTCGGGGTCTTCGTCGGTTTCGAGGGGTCTGGGTCTTCGATCGAGGGAGGCGGTGGCTTCGGGGCGAGGCGGTGGCTTTGGGGTGAGGCGACGGCAATGTCTGGAGGGGGGCGGCGCCTTGATTCGATTTAGGTTTTTTTTTTCCGTTTCTGAAATTATAATTAACGGGGGGGGCAATGAAGAAAAGGAGGGAAGAATATTTTTTTTATTATTATTATTTAATTATTTAATTTTTGCAAAAAGGTTGACTTTTACATACAACCTCGAAACGAGGCCTACCGCCTGCAGTCCATAGCGTTTTACCCCCATTTCGAACACAATGGGATATTTATCGCAAGTTGATTTAATCGTTTCGATTAGTTTCCGTTAAATTTACATTTAAATCACTATATTGAATTTTAAACGTACATTTCAAATTACCGGGGTCGCATACGAACTTTAAAAATTCCAGAAAAATATTTTCTAGCTTCGTATTGACGATACGGTCCTAATAAAACTAGTTTCGTCAAATTCTGAGATCGTTTGAAAAATGGCCAATTTCCAGTCGATTAGAATCAACTGAAACTTGTCAAACGCGTTTTCCTTTGCCACGCTCACATATTGATTCAGAAAATTATGAAATTTGGAACCTAGCAATAACTTTACATCACGGACCCAACAAAACTGGTTTCGTCGAGATCCGAGGTCGTTTGCAAAATTCCCATTTTTCAGGGCCTGAATTCCATAGCGACTATTCAGAATTTTCAACTGGACATATCTTTTGATTCCCGCTATGAAATCTCGATTGGTCGGATTCGTTGGAAAGATATCATCAATTAGATCCTATCATTTTTGGTTTCACTAAAATCCGGATTGTTTTGCACCCGGTACATTCAATTGAAGTTTGAAATCGAATTATCGAACTACCGCGCCATTTTCAATTCTATTTATAATTATATATAATTATTTATATTATAACGACGACGCGTATAATATATACGTTCGAATTATATTCAAAATAAATTTCTCGTCGATTTTATTTAAAATAATCTATTTTAAATAATCAAAATTCGCTAAAATTGCCAAAATAAAAATTTTAAACTGGCCCAGATTTTCCGGGTTATTACAATCTCCCTCACTTAAAACTTTTCGTCCCCGAAAAGGAACAAAGTCGAAAGTGGTTTGATTATTCAGCCCTACGCTCAATCTGGCTTCCATTCTCCAACTTTTCAGTTTCTGAGAATTTTCAAAATTTCAAAAATTTGGCTAACACCCTAAATTTTCGAAAAATTTCGCCATAACCTCCCATGCAATGGGAGCATCGGGGAATTTCAAATAACTTCCCCGGTCCTTCAGATCTCAAAAAGAAAAAGAAAAGGCCAAGCGGCTAGCCAATAGGCTCACAAAATCATCATCACCCAAACAAAACAGGAAATTATGTAGTAAACATGTACCTATTTGTCGGGAAAACAAATTTTATTCTCTGCTCTAGCCTCCTTGCTATGACCTGTTCAATGCAAGTATATGTATATGCAAGCAAATGCGACCAAATTTCAATACACGTCAATATTTGATTCAATTAGGCATAATGGTTCAAAATTTGCAAACAAATAAACAAACAACACAAACATCAATCAATTCGTGAATTAGAGTTTCAAATTCATAATTTTGATACATATACAAAAATCGTATTTTTGATGCCAAATCACAACAATAGGCCCTATCTAATTTTTTTGGATCTCACACCAGTCAATAGGAAATATATAGATATCACATCTTCAAAACACGAACATAAATTCTGATGATGATCGATCAATCATCAGAACCATCTCCGGGTGTCTAGAATGTGATTCTATATCTATCCAGCATATTAAAATTTCAAATATACGTTTGCAAGGCGTATATGCAAAATCTTTATATACTGGACTGTCCAAATCAATATAAACTAAATAATCAAATACGATTTAGTGATTTAGATTTTTAAAACTAAATTTGTTTTCATTTTAAAAATATACTCTTCACACTCGTTCTAGGATACTACTGATCCCATCTCTAACGAGTCATTCCCATTGGATATTACTAATGCAATATCTGATGAATTCTTTCGTATGGTTCTAATGCGCCTTGTTCTCTGCTTTGTAAACCAAAGCTCTGATACCACATGTGACGAACAAGAACTTCGCTCGGCCCGAACCAGTCGCTAAACCGATCTAGGCCGTTCGAAACGCCCTATCGTTTGAGAACAGGACAAAACAGAACGCATACAGAAGAACATTTCATTGTATATTACAACAATGCATCAGATTACAAGAATATACAGAGTATCAATGAATAAATATTACACAGAAATATCAGAGATTTAAATTACATTTAAATACATAGCAGCGGAAAATAATACAATACACAACTAGAAGTAGATATCCGGAAAGCTTTGTATCCGTATATCTACTTCTAGTTGTGTATTGTATTATTTTCCGCTGCCATGTATTTAAATGTAATTTAAATCTCTGATATTTCTGTGTAATATTTATTCATTGATACTCTGTATATTCTTGTAATCTGATGCATTGTTGTAATATACAATGAAATGTTCTTCTGTATGCGTTCTGTTTTGTCCTGTTCTCAAACGATAGGGCGTTTCGAACGGCCTAGATCGGTTTAGCGACTGGTTCGGGCCGAGCGAAGTTCTTGTTCGTCACATTAGCATTAGCTAAGGAACATATACACACACTTCGCATATGATCATAAAGCATTAGAAGTCTTTTAAGGACAATGGATACTCGTGTTTGATGGATGAGTAGATGGATGTTTGGATGTAAGGATATACATTCCTCCTAACTTGAAGATTTTGGGGACGAAATCCCTTTAAGTGGGGGAGAATGTAACACCCCGTGTATTCTATAACCGTGAAAGTCATAAATTAAAGTATAATTAATTTCAAATCAAAGAATTAAGGGAAACGGGATACGCCATTGTGTTCATCTCGGAAAAATACGCGAAATAGAGTCCGAGTTTTCGAAAAAGGATAACGTGTGAAGAAGATATCTTTAATTTAAATATCGCAGCAAAACATGAAAAAAAAAAGAATGGGAAACGAATAATGTTTAGCATTGTTCTAGGGTTTGTAAGCAAAAGACTTAGTAGCTCATTTGGTTGGAACACATGACTTGCATACAAGAGGTAGAGAGTTCGATCCCCGCCAGCGCCCTATTTTTGTTTTAGGGGAATGGCTTAAAATAGCCTAGTGTGAACACAGTTCAAAAAGTGGTTTAGTGTGAAAATGGGTAATTAGGAAGATAGAGAAAAAATGAATATATATATGATATATATATACATATACGCATATATATATATATATGACGTGTACACATCATGTAGCGTACGTTGCGCATTTTTGGTTGTCAAGGATGGTTTTTTTTATTTTGGCCTTCTCCAATTTTTAATTACGAAAAATTAAAGGTAAGAAAATATTTGTTCATATATAAATAGATATTTATATATGGGTAATTAATACGGTAAAGGGGAAAATGTATCTATTAAATACGTATTTACGTTTGAATTGGTGAACATTTAATACGCTGAGTCATTTCTGACTCATCGCTGAGTCAATGCTGAGTCATTTCTGACTCATGGCTGAGTCAATAGGATAACTCTATCCTGACTGAACGGCTATTGTTGAATCAAGCTCCATCGACGGTCTAAAACAACTCCCAAACATTATAAAAAGGACCTAAGACCTAGCCTAAATCATACTATTTCATTTTAGCCTCAGGTCGCCGCCATTAAACCTAGAGCTCTAAATTAAAAATATAAAGAATAAAATTATAGAAGATGGAGGACGATTCTTGAAGGCTACAACTAGAAGCTACAACAACTACGACGCTTTAGACAACGAATTCGAGACTAATTGATTTGGGATTTTTAATTGCTTCATATTGTAAGTTCTATGTTACTTTTTAGGCAAAAACGCTAAAACAATATGGACATGCGATGAATTGAAACCGAATTTATGAACTATTGCTAATCCATTGTTTATATTATTTATCGTTGAATTATAATTTGGGGATATTGCTATGGCAACGTTGCAAGTTAAACTTGTCATGATTTTGATGTTGTTATGAATCACTTGGGCTTAATTGTTTGGCAAGTTGGACTAATACATGTCCATGAAATCGCTATGTTTATTTATGTTGATTAAACCATGCCTATGATGCTAATTAGACCATGGCTATGAATATTGATGGAATTATGCCTGTGGTGTTATTATACCCATCATGATTTATGAAAAATAGGGTATTGCTAGGCTATGATGAAAAGTTGAAATTGTTATAATGTTAGATATGTTAAAAACGCTAAGTTGGAATCATTATGTCTATCATGTTAGTTATGTTAAAAACACTAAGTTGGAATCATTATGCCTATCATGTTAATTATGTTAAAAACGCTAAATTGGAATCATTATGTCTATCATGTTAATTATGTTAAAAACGCCAAATTGGAATCATTATGTCTATCATGTTAATTATGTTAAAAACGCTAAATTGGAATCATTATGTCTATCATGTTAATTATGTTAAAAACGCTAAATTGGGATCATTATGTCTATCATGTTAGTTGAGAATCATTATGTTAATAATGCTAAGTTGGAACCATTATGTTTATAATATTAGATGAGAATCATTATGATAAATTGGAATTATTATGTCTATGAGAATCATTATGTTAAAAATGCTAAATTTGAATCCACTGTGCCTATTACGATTACTATGCCTTTAATGTTTCATGTTTATAATAAAATTTTTATGATGCCGCAATGATTATTATGCCTATGATGCAAAGTTGAAAACATCATTAAGTTGGAATCATCACTATGCCAATTTATCACTATACTAGTATTGCAACTATGTGATATGTTATAGCCTGTTTATTATGCAAGTAATGTTATAACTGTCACATATGCCTATCACATGTTTGGTATTATTCCCCTTTATCTCTTGAACTGTTTATACTTGTGAACGAAGTACGTTTATATACGTTGGGGATACGATTGGGTAGAATAGGCAAAACTTGAATTAATTATAAGCATAAACCATGAAATTTGGCATAAGTAGAACATGAAATATGGCACGAAAAACTTGACTTGAACATGCCATAACTTGACTTTAAACATGCCTTAGTTGGGCACGAAGTTGACATATGAACATGATATCAAAATTCTGATAAGAACATGGGCATGACTTTAGAAAACAAGAAAGTGGCCAACTCGAGGTTGGGTTGAGTTTGTAGTGTAAATCTGCCCGGAACCGCCCGACAAATCCAGTTGCTACAAACAATAGGATCCAATGTGGGTAGTTGGTCACATCGCGCTTGAAACCCGAGGTTGGGTTGAGTTCGTAGTGTAAACCTGCCCGGAACCGCCCGGCAAATCCAGTGGCTACGAACAACAGGATCCAATGTGAGTGGTTCGGTGCATTAACGAATCAATTAATGCCAAGTAGGGTTAAGTCATGAACATGAAAAGACAACTTAACCAACTTGAACACGATTTGAAGGGCTAAGTCATGAACTTGAAAACGACGACACTTAGCCAATTTGACATGACACGTAGGCGGGTTAAGTCGCGAACTGAAATGACATGCTTAACCATCTTGACATGACTAGACTAGAAAAGGATTGAGTCACGAATTACATGACTTAATCTGTTAGGCGGGTTGGGTCACGAATTACATGACCTAATCTATTAGGCGAAACCCTAGACACGACCCCTTTCAGCAGTAACCCTCTAGATGTATCAAGGTACCCTGGGGCTAGGCCGGGTGGGGGCACGATTACTGGGCTGATTGTAAGAGGTGAACGGCGGCAGTGGGGTACGCCAGTGTAGGTTCGGCGGACTACGATCGTGCACGTATCCGGGGCAGACACTGGGTATCCGTAGATTTATCTGTGCATCTTGAATCGTGTCAGGGGTTGACACCTTAGGGCTGATACACCCGAAGGTGGAACCAGCACAGGTAACTACATTCGTGATTAGCCGTATGACACGGACACTTGACGAGCTAGAACTTGTAGGGAGACGATCGACTAGATAATCGCTCCGTAGGACCCCGTACTTGGGTCAGAGCCCGTTTCAGGGTCATTTCATGATATTGGGCCGTGGGATTTATTTCGTGATTAACTTGTGACACGGGCTTAGTATACTAGTGAAGTCGATGCAACGGATCTCGAACATGTGATGCTTTACTTGACTTGTCTTGACTTATCCTGATCACCTTAGTCTATCTTGTTCACCTTGACACTATTCTTAAGTCTAGTTCCAATTCATACATGACAGGTTGTTTTAACCGTTTTTACACTGAAAGTCACTAGAACTTACTCAGTCTTTATGACTGACCCTTTTCCTTTCGCCTCTTTTTCTTTCGTTCCCCCCCCCCCCCCAGGTTCTCAGGGAGGAATAACTAGCTCTTAGCTTGGATATCACTTGCTTTGGCTCAGCATGTACAGTTTGCTATGGCTGCTTCTTTTAACTGCACTTGGGGAATAAGCTGTTTTACTGTTTTTAAATTACTGCTTCTTTGGCTATTATTACAAGACAGTTGTAATGAGGTTACTTGAAATGTTTGTAAAAGACATGGTTTAATTTGGAATGAAATGAAGTTCTGCTTTGCTCAGAAATTCTTCCGCTGTTTACTTAATTATTTATTTATGTTCTGTCTTGTGATAATTCTGTGATGTTATCTCAATAATACCTCTCCAAAACTAGGGCATTCCCTTTGTGAGTGACCCTAGCGGAGGTGGGGTGTTACAGTATATCCAATGGATCGCGTAAGTTGATCTGTTCAAACGTATTCACGTTTGGTGGCGGAGGAATTCGTTTCTCTTAGCTGTATACCCGTGTTATTTTTGGATAAGTCAATTTGTGATTTTGCGGGTATGACGATGTGACATTTCTAAGTGAATGAAGATGGATGTCTGACAAAGTATTTCCAGACGGTCACGTACATTGATTTCTTCAACTATACCAAGAGTGGAACCAGAGAAGGAAACTTCTTTTAGCTGACACATAATGTATGGTTGTAGACGTCAATTAGTGATTCTGATGGATCTGACAATGTGGCATTCGAAGTGAATCTGATGTGATGATAAAGCGTAGCTTCTAGCCTCATCAACCGGTAAATGACAGAAATCGGGCAGGCAGCATGGCTAAGTCGGTCGCACCGAAGTAGGGTGTATAATCACCTATCTAGTGAATATTCATTTGTTTCTTAAATCTATCAATGCTATCCCATATATATACGGGAACGGCTGCTGATCCCAACCGTTGGTGATGTACATTCGATACACTCAAGCGAAATGAGTGGTCGGTCATGTGTGGCTGAGTTACAAGATGTTCTTGTTGAACTCCAGTGTATAGTTCCTAGAGTACACTGATCGGAAGGTGGTTCCATACCTTGTTATAGTTGGAAATCCATTACCCACTACGTGCTTGCGTTTTTGATTGTATACTATATATGTAGTAACGTGAGATGCAAGCGTTTCTGCTAGTTGATATCTATTTGTAGATATACATTATTATAATATCAAAAGGTTTTTGATATTAAGATATTTTGGATTCTCATAAGGGAAAAAACCCGTTCCGTTCTGCGGCGTGGTCTTATGAGATATCGTTTACTTGTTCATATACCTGTTTAAACTGTTTTACTCATACCAGTCCCATGACTGACCCAGAGTTTATTTGTTTTGTTTTCCCTAAACTCTTGGGTGCCTAATTTTGTAAGGGCAGTCAAGTAGTCAGGAATTTACAGATATACTTGAAGAGCTGGAGCAGGAGGCTTCTGGATCATATAGCTATAGTTATTTCCGCTGTGTTGTAAGTGCTGTACTCTGATAAGTGCTATTGTATACATAACTGTTATATTTCAAAGTTATGTTATCTATTATATGTTATTCGTTCCGCTGTGAGGTTCGTGTTAATCTGATGTTGTGTTCTTCTTCTTCTTCTATTCTAAGTTTCTATCTTATCTATTCTCACCTTCTAATTTCTTTCATTAATTACCGGGATTTTTCGATGTTTTGGTTATCGACATCGGGCTTACGTCGATGACCAAAGTCGCTCAAAATCCGGGTCACTACAGTGAGCATGGATGTTATGGACTAGAGCATGCATGCATGTGTAGGCATATATATACAATTATATGCTTGGATGTTTTTAAATAACATGTGTGATATATATGTGTATGTCCATGATTTATAATCTAAATTCACAATACAAAATGATTAGACATTAGAGCATGCACAAGCAAAGAATTTTGGGTCCAAAATATGGAGAGAGAGAAATTTATAAGAAATATTTCTGATAACTTTATACAATATGAATTATAGAAGAGGATTTACAAAGGAGTGGACAACCAAAGTTGCAAGTCAATTCTATTTCTGAGTATGTATGTTTGTGTTCTTGGATGATTAGGAGGTTGAATCAATGATGGAAGCAAGTAGATTGTATAATCGTGATAAAAACGAGAGAATTGGTGCTTAGAAATTCACATATGCTTTGTCAGAAGAGTTTACAAAAGTTGAACAAGACAGAAAATGCCTCAGTGACTGTGTAACACATTTAGTTACTTTGTAAAGATTTGACTTATATTGTTATGTATTATATAGGATAATAATAAATTACTATTGTTCATAGACTGAGACAATAAAAAAAGGTTGTAGGAGTATAATAGAAAGATTTTGTAAAAAGTTGTATTTTGATGTTTGCAAGAAGACTGTAAATGAGAGAATGCAAATTTGTTATTCCAGAACTAAGTGATATGATCTATACATTATTGTAATATAAATAGCAGTGAACATGGTCTTAGATAGTTACAACCCATATCTGAAGTAAGGAAATGGGTTATAATTTTACACACTTTTAACCCTTTATATTACATAACGAAATATATTCAGCCATCACGCTTTACATTTTACATTACACTTCATTTCCCCCTTTCAAATTAGGGTTAGGGTAAATGGCGAACTCTAATTTTCTTACGAGAGAAAGATGACTGCTTTCTACAGTCTTTAAACTCTCAAGTCAATAGTAGTAATGTAAGCTTTCAGATCTATCCTTCTTGGAAGCAAAGCGAGACAAGTCCTAGTTTTCCGAGAGAAAGGTCGATGCTTTCTGATGTTTTCGACCTCCTGAAGCAGTAGGAATAAAGGGGGCTTTCGGATCTATCCTTTTGGAAGTAAATCGAGAGCAGCAACTAACCGGGTTGTATCACTCTTTTATTTTTAATTCGTCTCTGAGTCGATTAAAGTTCTTAGCTGATAATGACTTTGTGAAGATGTCTGCTATCTGATAGTATGTTGGTATGTGAATGATCTGTAAATTTCCTTTCTGCACTTGTTCACGAACAAATTATAGGTCGATTTCAATGTGCTTCATCCTTGCGTGTTTTATTAAATATGCTGACATGTAGTTAGTACACTGATTATCACACCACACCGTAGGTTTTCTCTCTGTTGTTAGGTTTAATTCTTCGAGTATTGACTGTAGCCAAATAATTTCTGCTGTAGCGTTAGCTAAGCTTCTATATTCTGCCTCTGCACTTGATATTGAAATAGTGGGTTGTTTCTTAGAACACCATGAAATTAAGTTGTCACCAATGTAGATACAGTAGCCTGTAATAGATCTTCTATCATCAATGTTAGATGCCCAGTCGGAGTCTGTGTATGCTATGATGTTAAACTGCTTGTTGTCCTTTTGTGTTAAGCCATAATTAATTATGCCTTTTAGATATCTGAGAATCCTCTTCACAGCCTTCCAGTGTTCGTCAAGTGGATTCTACATGAATTGTGAAAATTTGTTAACGCTAAATGAAATATCAGGTCATGTTATAGTTGCATATTGCAATGCACCAACAACACTTCTGTATTGTTTAACATTAATTATGGCTTCTCCCCTTTTCTTAGAGTAATATTGATTGGAAACTATTTGTGTAGGTTGTGAATTAGCACAGTCCATTTTAGTCTTGATCAACAGTTCTGAAATATACTTCTTTTGACAGAGGTGTATTTCAGAATTTGGTTTCCTCTTTACTTCAATTCCAAGAAAATATGAGATGTCACCCAAGCCCTTAATTGAAAATTGCTTATCCAAGTATGTTGCAAGTTGTCTGATTTCATCCTCATTTCTCCCTATAATAATTAGATCATCAACATATATTAGTATATATGATGTTGAAAAATTATTAATTTTAATAAAAAGTGAGGGATCAGATTTTATTGATTGATATCCCATGTTGCCCAGAGTAGTCTTTAGTCTTTCAAACCAGACTTTAGGAGCCTGTTTTAACGCATAAATGGCCTTGTTAAGTTTGCAAACTTGATTTGATTTTTGCATAAACCCTTGTGGCTGTTGCATATATATTTCCTCTTGCAAAGTTTCATTTAACAATGCATTATTGATGTCAAGATGCTTCATTTTCCACCCTTTGGTTAGTGCCATCGTGAATATAAGTCTGATAGTTGTTTACTTGACCGCTGGTGAAAATGTTTCATTGAATTCGAATCCATATTCTTGAGTGAAGCCTTTGGTCACTAGTCTGGCTTTCTGTCTGTTAATAGTAGCATCTGAATTCTTTTTCAGTTTGTATGTCCATTTACAGCCAATAATATTTTTATTTGAAGGTAGGTAAACCAGCTCCCATGTATTGTTTTTGATTAATGCGGTATATTCTTCCTGCATGGCCTTTACCCTTTCACTGTCTTTGGCTGCTTGAATGTAACTCATTGGTTCCTCAGTGGTGACAACAGCTGAATATGTTTTGGGTTTAAAAGGCCACTCTTGGCTCTTGTCATCATTGGGTGTCCAGCTCGAGGTTGAGTGGGATTGGATGGTAAGTTATCAGCATCACTTTGATGTGAAGTATTTGCTGAAGCACTTTCTTCATTTCTCTTACTCGTTACAGAGTTGTTATTATCATCTTCTGACATTTCATGATTATTGTTATTTGATGTAGGTGATTCGCGATGCTAGATGTCTCTCTGTGGCCTGGACATAGTTGCAGATCACTTGGAGCATCGGCAGCCATGGTCATATCATCCTTGTTCCCATTAGGGTCGAGATTTGGCATTTCAGGTACTGCTATCTTTGGATTCAGTACCATATTTGTTGTTTTCATACAAGATTCTTTATATGGAAAAACATTTTCGTTGAACAAAATATGTCTACTTATATAGATCCTACCATTAAAATCAATGCATCAATAATCTTTTTGATTGGAACAGTAGCCAATAAACGTACATGATTTTGATCTAAAATCTAGCTTATTAGAGTTGTATAGCCTTAAATAAGGGAAGCATAGACGACCATACATTTTAAGTTTAGTGCAATATGGTTTAGTATTGTAAAGTTTCTCTAATGGACTTATTCCACCAAGTACATTGGTAGGCATTCTATTTATTAAATAAATAGACAAATTAAATGCCTTTGTCCAAAATTTTAAATGTATAGAAGCTTTTGCAAGCAATGTTAGACCAGATTCCATTATATATCTATGTTTCCTCTCAGTTAACCCATTTTGTTTAGATGTATAAGGACAAGTTGTTCTATGACTTGTGCCCTTATTCTGAAAGAAACTTGTGATTGGCTTGAATTCAACTCCACCATCTGACTAAAAGGTCTTGATGGTGCAACTGAATTGATTTTCGATCTTCTTAACAAAGTTAACGACTATGTTGTAAGTTTCATCCTTTGACTTTAATAAATACAACCATGTATATCTGGTACATTCGTGAATGAATGACATATAATATCGAAATCCAAAATCTGCGGTTCTTGGAGATGGATACCACAAGTCAGCTGTGATAAGTTCAAATGGCTTGTAACATGTTAGGGATTTAGGAAAAGGTAGCTTGTGACTTTTTCCCATTTGGCAATAGGTGCATATATGAGGTAATTTGACATCAGAATATGAGATTTTATTATCAAGAAGAATTTTCTTTACTATATCTAAACTAGGATGTCTATAACAACCCGGAGAATCAGAACCAATTTGAAATTTTTATTTTGGCAATTTTAATGAATTTTGAATATTTAAAATGATTTATTTTAAATAATAACGACTAGAAATGTATTTTGAATAGAATTAGAACGCATATATTTTTTAAATCGAAATTAGAATATAAATATTTATTTTAATTCTAACAGGAATTGGAAATGGCGCGGTAGTTTGAAAATTCGATTTCAAATTTCAAATGAATGTACAGGATTCAAAAGAAACCGAATTTTAGTGAAACCAAAAATATTAGAATATATTTGAAAATATCTTTCAAAGAATCCAAAAAATTGAAATTTCATAGCGGGAATAAAAAGTTATGTCCAGTTGAAAATTCAGAATAGTCGCTACGGAAATATAGCCCTTGAAAATAGGAATTTTGCAAACGACCTCCGTTTTCGACAATACTACTTTTGTTGAATCCGAAATGTCAAATTATTGTTATATTCCAATTTCCATAATTTTTGGAATTAATATGTGAGCTTAGAGGATTTAAACGTGTTTGGTAATTTCAGTTTGAATTTAATTGACTGAAAAATGACCGTTTTTCAAACGGTCTTCAAATTCGACGAAATTAATTTTGGTAGGACCGTATCGTCAAAACATAGCCAGATTTATTTTTCTAGATTTTTTTTGGAGTCAGTATGTGGCCCCGGTTAATTAAAATGTGCAATTGAATTTAAAATATAATGATTTATATTTTAAATTTAGCGGAAACTGATCATAACAGTCGAATTGGCTTACGGGACATATCCTATTGTGTCCAGAATAGGGTTTTACGCTAGGGTTGATAGTCGTCGGGTTTGATTTGGAGTCTTAACGAAAAAGTAACTTTATGGAAATTAAAATAATTAAATAAAAATATATATTTTTTGGCCCACTCATTTATTCCCTTGGCCCCCTCTTCCTCGTCGATTTCATTTTAGAAAGAAGATAAAAAACCGCTGAAGCCGTCGCTCTTCCCCTTGGCGCCACCGCGCCTCGCTTGACGCCGCCCCCACCTACCGTCGATCATCCCAACCACCAGCTCCCCTACCACGTTGCCACTCTCTCCTCCTCTCCCCAATTTGAAACCCTAGGCCGCCATCCGCCCCAAATCAGGCCGCTCCGACCCCAACGTCCACCTCCGGCGATCCACGCCTCCCTTACCACCTGCACACACACCCCAACGCCAACCCCCTCATCCCAAATCCGACGGTGATCCCCTTCTCCATTAAAAAGAAATGAATTTCTACAATAAAAAGGTGCATTTTTTTTAATTAAGATAATTATTTTAAATAAAAATCAGTTTTATTTCTATATATTAGCGTAAGATAAAGAGTGATCATTATTATACATAACATTATGTAAAGATTAGATTTTTGATTACGTAAAGATTATATTTTTAATAATGTAAAGATTATATTTTTAATAATGAAAAGCTTATATTTTTATATATGAAAAGATAGGATTTTTATTATGGAAAAATATGATTTTTAATTACAAAAAGTTATGATTTTTATATATTATAACATTAGATTAAAAATGCGACTTTATATATATGGAACAAATTAAAAATATGATTTTTAGTGAAGTAAAAATATGATTTTCATTACATCAATAGCGATATAAAATATGATTTTTATATGCATAGTAGAGATACAAAAATATGAATTTTATATACATAAAGATTAGATTTTTAAAATGAAAAAAACTTAGATTTTTAAAATAGAAAAGATTGGATTTTTATTAATCTAAAATTTGCATTTTTATTTATATGAATGGAATATATAAAAATATGATTTTTATATAATAGGGAATATCAAAATATTATTTTTATATAGGTAGCGAATTAAAAATATGATTTTTGTATAATAGAGAATATAAAAATATTATTTTTATATAGGTAGCGAATTAAAAATATGATTTTTTAATATAAACTATGTGAAACAGATTTCGTTGAAAACACGGTGAAGGACACAACGTGCGGGAAACAAATCCAAACCGTTCATAGATAAAGAATGACGGAGTGGATCCCAAAGGTGAGAACTTCTCACTTTAATTTTAATTTCTAGTTAAAATATATAATAGGATGCAGATGGTGCTTAGCAGCACCCGACACCGTCGTCCATAGACCATGGACAACTTGTTTGATTTTGATGTGTTCTGAAAATTGTTTGTGATGTGGGATGGGTTATAAAGTATTCATGTGTTGAATAAATATTTTATTGTTAAAATAATAATTTTTAACGTGTATATGAATAAAATAAACATTCATTTACAAATTGGACGATTTGCTTATGTACACACATTTGACTGATATGGATTAGGACGATATTTTTTACATGTCGCCCCACTGCACAAATAATAATCAGTGTTTGTTGTTTGATAACCCCACACGGGTATTGGGATGATATTGGACATACACTAATCCCAATATTTAGTTGTATGTCAATCGAATGGTTGACAGGCTGTTGTAAGCGTTAATTATTCATATTTGATGCTTATGCAGTTGTGTAATGCACTCTGGACGATGGTTGACTGTGTTGGATTATTGTTGTGTACATGTGTGTATGAAATCTATATAAATAAAATTATATGGTAATTAGTTGTGTCTGATTCCAATTCAGAAAGAACGAATATTTTAAATTAAGGAATGTTTTAAATTGACGAACATAGAATATTTTAAAATAATGAATATTTTAAAGTAATATTCAGTAATGGATAAAAATGTAACGACCCGTATTTTCTTCCTAGTTATTTGGATTATTTTAATTATTTTATTTATTTAAAATATTGGTTTGAATTTAAATAATCGAATTTAACGATTTTTTTTGAATATATTATTTAAATAAATAATAAAATAATATTTTAATTTCAAAAATATTTGGCGAAATATAGAATTTGAAATATATTGTGACCGGGCAGTTTAAAGTGGTCAAATATTGGTTATATTAAAAATATAGTGATGATTTCGATTTGAAAACGATGGTTGAGCGATATGGTTTATAATTTAATTAAATAACGAGCTGCAGCGGCGTGGCAGTTCGCGATTTGGCGTTTTGAACTTCAATTGGTTGTACCGGGTTCAAAATAAGTCGGATTTCCTCGAAACAAGAAATGTCGGGACTGGTTTGACGATATCTTTCCAATGGCAGAGAAAAATCCATTTTTCGTTGTGTAGATTTTATTTTATGTCCAAATCAAATTTTGAAAAAAACGCTATGGAATTTCCTTTATATACATAGCGTTGTGTTTATATAAAATGAGGGTTTTTAAATATTTTATATATCGATTTGTCTTGGAATTCAATTCGGGATATTATATTGTGGTAGTATACGATATTCTGGTCGTGTATGGCCGATGGTAGTATTTTATATATATTATATTGAAGTATAATAAAATTTATTTATTTTATTTCAAATTGGCAGTTATAAAAGGGGACATTTTTCAAACGACCTCTGTTTTCGACGAAACAAATTTTATTGGGACCGCAACAGTAAATTATTGCTAGATTTCAATTTGCACATCAATCGATGTTAATTTGTGAGGATGGAAAAATAAAATACAAATAAAAACGACCATTTGAACATGAACAAGGGCCAATCGAGCAAACGGACTAGGAATTCGACGAAACAAGTTTTGTTGGGAGCATATCATTAAATTATACAATGCCGTCCATTCGCATCACGAACGGGGTTCGTATGTGAGCGCAACAGCGAATAAACGATGTTTGAAATTGCGATAGACACGAAATAAAAATCATTAGTCAGGATCGCTCGTCAAATCAACATAAAATATATTATTTCCACACTATATAAACCCCATAAAATCAGAAATTTCAGCCCAAACAACTTCAGCCTCCACAATTTTTGCAGAAAAGTCCCTAAATACAAATCAATTTATATCTTCCAATCCGAGAGGAATTTTTGAGGGCAATCTAAACGAAAGTGGTAGATCAGGTTGTTATCTACCTACTGAGAAAAGCTGGGGGTGATCGGGTGATTGTGGTGGCCGGAAATCGCGATGAACAGCGAAGATCAGTTTTCGTTCTTGGCCCAAATTCGAGAGATTTAGCCAATTTTAGATGATGAGACCTTAGGGGTTTTGTAGAGGAGAGAAAGGGCTTTGATTTAGCACTGGTCTGAGGTCGTTTGGTGGTCTGTGGTGATGGCGATGGCTAGATGAACGTGGAGGAGTGCTTTGGGTTCGGTTTTTGAAAGCGGGATCGGATTTGCTAACTTTCCGACGGCCATGGGATGAGTTGGTGATGGGGTCCGAAGTTTGATAGAAGAGGGAGGCAGGGAGCGAGCTACGTGGAGGTCCGGTCCTCTCTAGTTGTCTCTGGTGGTAGAAATTTGTAGTTGAACAGAGATCGTTCGAGGGAGAATTTCAGGCAAGGCGGAGTAGTGTTGGGGGCCTCACTGGCCGGCGAAGACGTGGGATGGGAAGGCGAGGGCCGTGATGGTGTCAGGTGTGCTCCAGTTCATCGGAGGCGGCGCCGATGATGGTATATTGGAGGACGACGTCGTGAATAAAGGGAAGAGCGATTGTTTGTAAAGGAAGAATCAGGTTTGAGCAGTGAGAAGGGGGAAAACGCGTCCATGAATAGTGATTTTGCTAAAGTGGACTGAGTGATTAGTAACTAAGGTAATTAATAATTAAATTAATTATTTACTTAGGATATATAATTCGATTAAATTGTTAGTTCTTGTGATTGCGATAACTTTCACATACGTGAACGAAATCTGACGAAACAGGATCTGTTGGGATCGCAGGGACGAGATCTATCCGATGGCACTGACTAGGATTCGATCTGACGTAGTTGAAATTTCAGAAATTTTGAATGCTCGACTGAATTTAAAAAGGGACAAACGCGTCAACCGTCAACCAGAACAAAATCCGGTGAGTTAATTCTCACACCTTCTGGAATTCTGTGATGTGGTAAATTCATATTAAAATATAATTTACCTTTAAAAATATAAATTGGTTGATTGGTTTCTGTTGACTGTTATGGTTGATTGGAGCTGTTATTTAGATTTAATCGATCATATGAAATTTACTTCATATATTATTATGAAATGTATAACGAGCTGTGATGCAGGGAAGAACAGGTTGGAGGGATTTACCTACGGGTTTACCATTCGTGAATTGACGCAGTTTTAAAGTTATAAACTATTTTATAACTGAACTAAAGTTTTCAGTCATTTTATTTAACTAATTAAATGAGAAATTTATAAATAAATATATTATAAAAGAAATGATTTTAAAAAATGGGGTATGTAATAAGATTGTATGATTTATACCAGTTTAAAGGCAGAAACCCAAGGGATTTACCTACGGGTTGGTAAAATAGAATAATTGTTGTTATAACAATTAAATAGTGTCTCTAAATTAATTAAGTTGTTTAGATTAATTTAAAAGGGGAAATGACAAATGAAATCAGTAAACAGTTAACTGAGATGAACGGTCTATGAATTCAACCGTTTTTAATTGAGATTGAAAAAATGGAATTAATTTGATTTAAATTTAACAAATGCGGTAAAATATTAGTTAATTTCTAATTAACAGTAAATTGAGAATGTTATCAAGTTGTTTAGTGTTAAATTTTATTTAATCCCGATTAACTATAAATTAAGGGAGTTATTGAATGGCGTAGTGTGAATTATTAGTTAATCTTTGATTAACTATAAATCCAAGGCAATTATTAACTTTGGTTGGTGTAATAAAGTAAATTATTATACAATCAGCTTTACAGGTGATAATTACCCTATTTTCAATCAATACCTAAGTTATCTATTTTTATATAGTTAATATTTAAAGTTAATTATTATTTTAAATAAAGAATAATTAAAAACAATGATTTTTAATGGAGATCCAATTAAGGAATGATTAAGAGACATTATGGTTTGATCAAGGAAGTAAGAGTTTATAAAGAGAGCTATAATTCAAATTTCAAACGAGATTGGTAAATTGGACTGTCAAGTATATTTAAGGATTTAAATAAGTTTTTACTTAATTTCTAAATTAAGTTAAGTAGATTCAATTGGATTGAAATGATGAAGGGAGATGATAAATAGACTAGCGATAGACTAAAAGATGATAATGATTTAGATTTAAAATCTAAGCGAAGTGGTGGAAAGAGGGTAAAAAGATTTGTGTAAGTGATAAGGGTAAATCTGAGGTAAAGTTCAAAAAAAGATTTTTAAACCAAATTGGTGACCCTAAAGGTTAAAACATTGAATTGAGCGGAACATTGAAATTGAGATAAGAATTCCAAATGTAAAATACGTACCAATGGGATTTGTATTATAAATCCAAAAGGTCATAAGTGAAATTATGTTTAGGATCAAAGTTGTGTTATTAAGTTTATACTTAGCTGAAAGAATTCAGTAAAGGGATTTTGAGCGAACATTTCAAATATAAGAAATGGTTTTATAAAACCTGATTAGAAATCAAAGTGGAAATGAGGTTTTAAATAATACTGGTTAAGTGACAAACAGGTATTTATTTTAAGGTAAGAACGGGGTCGATTAAGGTCTGAGAGGTAACTAAAATACCCCAACTTGATTGGCTTCACTATTATCGAGGAATGGTATTAGTTTGGAGCGATTAAAGGTGTTGAGAATTGGTTTTACCCTATACGAGGAATATCAAACTCTAATGTAGATTTTGGGAAATAAATAGTATTGCAATATTAGTTTCAAAATAAATAAGAATATTGATTTCAAATTATATTGAATATTTGTTATTCAATTAGAGTTGATCAAGTACAGTATTTGAGGTAGAGTTAGCCAAACAGAGTTATTCAGGAAGAGTTGCCATTGCGAACGACTGCTAGCGTAATTCGTAGGGCTGCAGATAGCCTATGCCGGTCGGATGTTTCCTGAGGGAATCATGCGTAACCATTGTGCTTGCTGCGATCTAGAGTCAAGCGAATGGAGTTAAGTTGATTATTAGTTAATCGATAGGAGTAATCAAGTTGAATATTAGTTAATCGATAGGAGTAATCCAGTTGAATATTAGTTAATCGATAGGAGTAATCAAGTCGAATATTAGCTAATCAATAGGAGTAATCAAGTTGAATATTAGTTAATCGATAGGAGTAATCAAGTCGAATATTAGTTAATCAATAGGAGTAATCAAGTCAAGTTAGTCCAGTTGAGTTAAAGAGATCAAGTTATGCTATGTACTAAATCAACAAACTCATTGACACATTTGTTATTTGATAGTTAAATCACCGACTATCAAACCAGACCGATCCGCTTGTTGGTATGGAAAGACCGGGATCGAATTTATATTCGAAAACCATTCCGACTAACAAATACGTGAAGATGGTAATTGAAGATGGAGCAAGTGAAGACCGTGGATCTTCATAAGAGGAAGGACTACTTGTCGAATTTCTCTGGCTTGCAACCAGAGTTATTTGATTTGTGATTCTGTCATGGTTGAATCCACGGATTTTCAAGGACTACTCACTACTAATCCATGGGGTGATTCCTATATGAGATGCAGTAGGAGAGTGCCTTCGGTTCATCCTGTTCCTGGATGACTTATATGGACGAGTGTCTGACAGAGTATTTCCAAAGGGGTCACGTACGTTGATTTTTACAAACGTATTTCTGTCAGTGGCGGAGAGGGGCACCTCTCTAGCTGAACGACCAGAATATTTTTGTGGACGTCAATTAGTGATATCTGACAGATCTAAGGATGTGGCATTCAAAGTGAATGATGACCAGATGTGTCCTAGCCTCAAGCCTCATCAATCGGGAAATGACAAAAATCGGGCAGGCAGCATGGCTATGTGGGTCGCTCCCATTAGGGTGTATAATCACCTATCTAGAGAAATTCCATTTGCTTCTTTAATCTATGTTAGATGCTATCCCTATTCGAGAAGGCAGTTGTTGATCCCAACCACCAGTGATATACATTCGATACACTCAAGCGAAATGAGTGGTCGATCATGTGTGGGCCGGGTTGCAAGACGTTCTTGTTGAACCCAGTGTATTCGCCTCTAGAGATACACTATCGGAAGGTGGTCCCATACCTTGTCAAGTCGGAATCCAAATTCCAATAAGAGCCTGCGGTTTTCGATTGTATAATATATGTGGAGCGTGAGATGCAAGCGTTCCGCTAGGTTGAAAATTATTTGTATTTAGACATTATGATAATATTTAATAAGTTATGATTTCAAAATATTTTGGGTCATAGTAAGATAAAAACCGTCCGTGTTTATGTGTGGGCTGGTCTTACTATTATCCTTGGATTTCATAAAGGATTTCTAAAGTTAAACAAGTTGTGTGTTCTGTGAATTTATCACTGAAAGTGTTCCAGACTGACACGGTGTATTTTGCTTTGCTTCAAATGTGCTCGGGTCAGACCAAGTATGTTCCAGGTTAGGTTTCGCTTGGAGTTTCAGGAGTTGGAAGCAGGAGGCTTCACCGCTAATTATATAAAGTTATTTCCGCTGTGCAGTTATATGTTATGCTCTGATGATTGGTATGTATATACCGTTCTTTGTATAAAGAGATTTGATATTATATTTTATCTGTTCCGCTGTGAGATTCTGATGTGGTGTTCTTCTTTTTTCTTCTATTCTAATATTTCTTTCTTTCTTATCTCACCCTCTAATTTCTTTCTCATGACAATCTGGGGTTCGATACTTGGTTTTTGGCAAGTAATATGGGTTTATGTATTGTTGTCAAAAATTCGAGCGTCGAATTTTTCCCTGGGCCGTTACAGTGGTATCATAGCTATTGGTTTAGAGATAACCTTGGCTCTGTGGTGTGACTCAATAGTGATGGGGCTAGCAATACCCTAGATTGAGTTTGTGTATATATACGAAAGCGCGTATTTGTAATTTGATATTAAAATTATTTTTTAAAATTATTTTTGCCTAATATATTTTGTAAAATAATGAAAGTAATGATTTTTCAAATTATTATATTATGGTCAATCATTTTGACTTGTTAATGTTGATTGAATGGTATGTTTGGATGGTGTGCTCGATCTCATAGATATAAACATGGAAATGAATTGACTTGGTTAAAACCAAATTGAAATGAATAAGTTGGATAAATCAATTCTGTTAAATAAATTTGAGTGGATAATTATAAGAAATAAATGGATGAATAAGAAGTGATTATAAATAATTATAACCTCGTATGGATTGAACTGTGTGTCGAATTAGTTGATATGAATGCCATGGATGTTTTGAACATAATTGACATTGGTTTTGGGAACTAATGAATTGGTTTGAGTTAAGAATAAGTGCAGACGAGCCAGTTCTGCTTTAAATCAGTTCAAAGGAGAAATTCTGGAGTTAATCGAATCCAGAGCTGCACATAATTGAGCAAGCTCGAATAAAATATATTGCTCATAGCATAATAATGCTCGTAAAATGGTACGCCTACGAAAGTATGAAATTTTGGTTTTATTTGGGTTTTGAATTTGGATTTTGGATTTTTCGACCATGAGAGTCGATGTATACATATTTCTTGATCCTGCAATATTGCAGACGGTCCTCCATGCAGGGGAGACTCTGCCGAAATTTTTCCAAATTTAAGGAGTTTGAATTTTTTTTTAAATTTTTTCGGGAGATTCTTTTATTTGAAATAAATTGGTTTTAAAAACCAATTGGGTCAGTTTGAAAATAGATTCGAGTTTTAAAATTAATTATTTTTGGAATGATAATGGGATTTAACGTTCTTTCTACATTAAGCAATTTCGAGAACGAAATTATTTTAAGGGGGAAGGAATGTAATGACCCGTATTTTCTGCCTATTTATCTGGATTATTTTAATTATTATATTTATTTAAAATATTGGTTTGAATTTAAATAATTGAATTTAACGATTTTATTTGGAATATATTATTTAAATAAATAATAAAATAATATTTTAATTTCAAAAATATTTGGGGAAGTATAGGTTTTGAAATATATTGTGACCAGCAGTTTAAAGTGGTCAAATATTGGTTATATTGAAAATATAGTGACGATTTCGATTCGAAAACAACGGTTGAGCGATATGGTTTATAATTTAATTAAATAACGAGCTGCAGCGCCGCCGCAGTTCGTGATTTGGCGTTTTGAACTTCAATTGGTCGTACCGGGTTCAAAATAAGTCGGATTTTCTCGAAACAAGAAATGTCGGGACCGGTTCGACGATATCTTTCCAATGGCAGAGAAAAATCGAATTTTCGTCATGTTGATTTTATTTCATGTCCAAATCAAATTTTGAAAAAAAACGCTATGAAATTACCTTTATATATATAGCGTTTGTGTTTATATAAAATGAGGGTTTTTAAATATTTTATATATCGATTTGGCTTGGAATTCAACCCGGGATATTATATTGTGGTAGTATACGATATTCTAGTCGTGTATGGCCAATGGCAGTATTATATATATATTATATTGAAGTATTTTAAAATTTATTTATTTTATTTTAAATTGGGAGTTATAACAGGGGACATTTTTCAAACGACCTCTGTTTTCGACGAAACAAATTTTTTTGGGACCGCAACAGTAAATTATTGCTAGATTTCAATCTGCACGTCAATCATTGTTAATTTGTGAGCGTGGCAAAATAAAATACAAATAAAAACGACCATTTGAACGTGAACGAGGGCCATTCGAGCAAACGGATTCGGAATTCGACGAAACAATTTCATTGGGACCGTATCGTTAAGTTACACTATGCCGTCCATTCGCATCATGAACGGGGTTCGTATGTGAGCGGAGCAGCGAATAAACGATGTTTGAAATTGCGATAGACACAAAATAAAAATCGTTAGTCAGCGTCGCTCGTCAAATCAACATAAAATATATTATTTCCACACTATATAAACCCCATAAAATCAGAAATTTCAGCCCAAACAACTTCAGCCTCCACAATTTTTGCAGAAAAGTCCGTAAATACAAATCAATTTATATCTTCCAATCCGAGAGGAATTTTTGTGGGCAATCTGAACGAAAGTGGTAGATCGGGTTATTACCTACCTACTGAGAAAAGTTGCGGGTGATCGGGCGATTTTGGTGGCCGGAAATCGCGATGAACAGTGAAGATCAGTTTTCGTTCTTGGCCCAAATTCGAGAGATTTAGCCAATTTTAGATGATGAGACCTTAGGGGTTTTGTAGAGGAGAGAAAGGGCTTTGATTTAGCACTGGTCTGAGGTCGTCTGGTGGTCTGTGGTAATGGCGGTAGCTAGATGAACGTGGAGGAGTGTTTTGGGTTCGGTTTTTGAAAGTGGGATCGGATTTGCTAACTTTCCGACGGCCATGGGATGAGTTGGTGATGGGGTCCGAAGGTTGATAGAAGAGGGAGGCAGGGCGCGAGCTACGGTGGAGGTCCGGTCCTTTCTAGTTGTCGCTGGTAGTAGAAATTTGTAGTTGAATGGAGATCGTTCGAGGGAGAATTTCAGGCGAGGCGGAGGAGTGTTGGGGGCCTTACTGGCCGGCGAAGATGTGGGATGGGAAGACGAGGGCCGTGATGGTGTCGGGTGTGCTCCAGTTCATCGGAGGCGGGGCCAATGATGGTATATTGGAGGACGACGTCGTGAATAAAGGGAAGAGCGATGGTTTGTAAAGGAAGAATCGGGTTTGAGTAGTGAGATGGGGGAAAACGCGTCCGTGAATAGTGATTTTGCTGAAGTGGACTGAGTGATTAGTAATTAAGGTAATTAATAATTAAATTAATTATTTACTTAGGATTTATAATTCGTTTAAATTGTTAGTTCTTGTAATTGCGATAACTTTCACATACGTGAACGAAATCTGACGAAACAGGATCCGTTGGGATCGCAGGGACGAGATCTATCCGATGGCACTGACTAGGAGTCGATCTGACGCAGTTGAAATTTCAGAAATTTGAATGCTCGACTGAATTTAAAAAGGGACAAATGCGTCAACCGTCAACCAGAACAAAATCCGGTGAGTTAATTCTCACACCTTCTGGAATTTTGTGATGTGGTAAATTCATATTAAAATATAATTTACCTTTAAAAATATAAATTGGTTTATTGGTTGCTGTTGACTGTTATGGTTAATTGGATGTTGTTATTTAGATTTAATCGATCATATGAAATTCATTTCATTTATTATTATGAAATGTATAACGAGCTGTGATGTAGGGAAGAACAGGTTGGAGGGATCCAGCCAGATTCCTCAAATATTTTATATGTTGTTTGTTTGTTTTATATTGTTGATATTTGAACTGATTGGACCCCATATGGTTGAAAAACTTGTCTGTATGTTGATGGTTGAATAAATATTCACCTGTGTTGTGTTTAAAATAAATCGACAGTGTTGATTGGGTAATTGGCAGTGAATGGCCTAAAATATTGTGTTTCAGACGTCGGTTTATCATTCGGTGAATCGACGCAGTTTTAAAGTTATGAACTATTTTATAACGGAACTGAAGTTTTCAGTCATTTTATTTAAATAATTAAATGATAAATTTATAAATATATATATTATAAAAGAAACGATTTTAAAAAAAAAGGGGTATGTAATAAGATTGTATGATTTATACCAGTTCAAAGGCAGAAACCCAAGGGATTTACCTATGGGTTGGTAAAATAGAATAATTGTTGTTATAACAATTAAATAGTGTCTTTAAATTAATTAAGTTGTTTAGATTAATTTAAAAGGGGAAATGACAAATGAAATCAGTAAATAGTTATCTGAGATGAACGGTCGACAAATTCAACCGTTTTTAATTGAGATTGAAAAAATACGGTAAAATATTAGTTAATTTCTGATTAACTGTAAATGTAATAACCCGGAAATGCGAGCCAATTTAAAATTTTATTTTGGCACTTTTAGCGAATTTTGATTATTTAAAATGAATTATTTTAAATAAAAACGATGAGAAATTTATTTTGAATAGAAATATAATGTATATATTATATACGTCGTCGTTAGAATATAAATATTTATTTATAATTATAAATAGAATTGAAAATAGCGCGGTAGTTCGATAATTCGATTTCAAAGTTCAAATAAACATACCGGGTGCAAAATAAACCGGATTTTAGTGAAACCAAAAACATTAGGATCTAATTGAGAATATCTTTCCAACGAATCCGAAAAATTGAGATTTCATAGCGAGAATCAAAAGATATGTCCAGTTGAAAATTCTGAATAGTCGCTATGGAATTCAGGCCCTTAAAAATGGGAATTTTGCAAACGACCTCGGTTTTCGACGAAACCACTTTTGTTGGATCTGCAATGCCAAATTATTGCTAGTTTTCAAATTTCATAATTTTTCGATTCAATATGTGAGCTTGGCAAAGGAAAATGCGTTTGACCAGTTTCATTTGATTTTAATCGACTGGAAAATGGCCATTTTTCAAACGATCTCAGAATTCGACAAAACTAGTTTTGTTAGGACCATATCGTCTATACGAAGCTAGAAATAATTTGTCTGGAATTTTTCGAGTTAGTATGCGGCCTCGGTAGATTGAAATGCGCGTTCAAATTCAATATATAGAGTTATACTTTGATTTTGATGAAAACTGATTGAAACGATCAAATCAGCTTACGATACATATCCCATTGTGTTCGGAATGGGGGTAATTAGCTATTGACGACAAGCGGTGTGCTTGATTTCGAGTTCGAATGAAAAAATTACTATTTGAAATTGAAATAAAATATAAATTATTATATAAAAACCCTGGCCCTCTCTCCTTTCCCTTCAGTCTAACCATCGATTTCAGGAAAAAAAAGAGAGAAAACCGCTACCCCTCAGCCGCCCACCTCCACGCCCTACCCCACCCCCCCACCTGACGTCATCGCGCGCCGCCAAGAGTTCCCCCCTCCTCCAGCACTTCGAGCACCCCAACCCCCTCCAATACCGACGCGCAGGCGCCCCCCCCCCCCCCTCGATGGAGGCGCACTCCCTCCCCAGGCCGACGCCGGACTGGCGAACCCTCCCTGCTTCCACCTCGCGACGGCGAGCCCAAACCCCCTTTTCTCGATCCATCCAAACCCTAACCACCTCGTGCCCCCCCTGCGCGCAAATGCCCCCTGCCCTGACCTGCGCCACCTCCCTCCGACCTACTGAGACCCCCACCTCGCCTGCCGACCACCTGACGCCCCTTCTCCCTCATTGTACAACCACAGTAAGTTTTCTTTGTTCTAATTATTTTTATTTTCAGTTTTAAATGTAAAAAAAATTCGATTTTTACTTATTTGCAAGAATAAAAATTAAATTTTTATAATATAGAAAGGTTAAAAATATAGTTTTTATACTAGCGGCATATTAAAAATATGATTTTTATATTATAGAAGTAGTAAAAATATAATTTTTATTTATGTAGAGCAATAAATGTATAATTTTTAATTAAATAGTGAAGTAAAAATATGATTTTTACTTCGATAAAAATATGATCTTTATTTGTCAAGTGAATGGAAAAATAGAATTTTTATCTATGTAGTAGCGATGTAAAAATAGAATTTTTATCCATATGGAGTGATTATAAAAATATGATTTCTATATACATAGCAACAATATAAAAAGGTGGTTTTTATATATGTAGTGGCTACGGGCAACGAAAATGACAAAAGGCGAGAACAGTGATGATTCCCTACATTTGAAGTGTCGTGGAATTGGGATAGCTTTGGTGAAAATTTCTCACTCTTCAATCTCTTTTTCTAGTTATATATATATATATATATATATATATATACTAGGATGCAGACGGTGCTTTGCAGCACCCGACACCCGTTATCCACAGACCATGGATGGCTTGTTTGTTTGATTGATGTGCTGTGGAAATTATTTGTGATGTTGATGTGAAATAGATAATAAAATATATTCATAGGTTGAATAAAATAATTTGGTCGTTAAAAATATAATTTTTAACGTGAACGTGAATAAATAAATATTCATTTACAAACCGGACAATTTGTTTATGTACACCTATTTGAAGGACATTGATTGGGACGATAAATTTTACACATCGCCCAACTTCACAAATAAATTATGTGTTTGTTGATTTGAAACTCCACACGGGTATTGGGATAATATACGACATACACTAATCCCAAAAATTGGTTGTATGTCGATCGATGGATTGACAGACTGTTATAAGCGTTAGACATCTATATTTGATGCTTATACAGTGTAGTGCACTTTGGATGATGGTTGATTATTTATCGTTGCTATTATATACATGTGTTGTATGGAATCCATATAATTAACGTTATATGGTAATTGATTGGGCCTCATTCCAATTGGGAAAACAAAGAATATTATAAAATAAAGGTTCATGTGTTGAACGAAATATTTTAACAATAAAATTTACATCTTTATCCTATATAAAATTAGAAACTAACTGGAAAATAGATAAGAAGAGTGGTCTCCTGGGTATTGGTCTGATGTTGGTTTCGGCCTTCGGGGTTAATATTCAGGGAATCGTTCTCTTACTAATTTACGGTTGGAGTCTGATTTGAAATCAAACGATAGATAACATTATTTTTATAAAATATATTAAATAACAAAAATAGTCACACGTGGACAGTACTCATTCGTTGAGATTAGTCATGTGTTGACAAAAATATAGATTCTCATATTGAATAGAATAAATATTCATTCGTTGAATAGAATAACGGAATTATTGAAATATATAAAGCCGTGTTGATTAGAGATGCGCTATTTTGACGCGAACGATATTTATATCGATTATATTCGTTTTTATAATGAATTGAAAAGAAAACGATTTTGAATTGAAAAGAAAACGAATCGAATTTGAATTGAAAAGAAAACGAATTCGAACTGGATTGAAAAAAAAAACGAATTTGAATTGAAAAGAAAACGAATCGAATTTGAATTGAAAAGAAAACAAATTCGAACTGGATTGAAAAGAAAACGAATTCGAACCGGATTGAAAAGAAAATGAATTCCACCTGGATTGAAAAGAAAACGAATTCGAACTGGATTGAAAAGAAAACGAATTTGAATTGAAAACAAAACGAATCGAATTTGAATTGAAAATAAAACAAATTCGAACTGGATTGAAAAGAAAACGAATCTGAATTGAAAAGAAAAAGAATTCGAAATGAATTGAATAGAAAACGAATTTGAATTGAATTGAAAAGAAAATGAATTTGATTTGAATAGAAAACGAATTTGAATTGAATTGAATTCAATTAGAAACGAATTGAAATAGAATTGAAATCGGTTTGAATTGAAATCAAATTGAAATGAATTTAAAACGAATTTTTAAGGAAAAATTCAACTTTGATTTGAATTGGGAACGGAAGTTGAAATGTTTTTGAAACAAATTTAAAACTATTTATAAAATTCGTTTTAAATAGAAATCGACGAAATATATATTATATATATATATAATATAATGGCCTGAATAGAACGCGCCGCGCCGCGGCAGTTCATGAATTTCGACCATTTACTTCGAACGGACATTACGGGAGATCCGACCGTCGGGTTCTCCTAAAACCGGAACCATTGGGTTCGTATTGAAAAGAGCTTTCTAACGAATATTAGAAATTTGAAATCTAACGGTTGGATTTGGAGATACATCCAAATCAAATTTGGAAAAGGTCGTTGTAAATGCAGTTCGATGGCCGTTGATGCAAATCGACTGTACGGTCCTTGATAAAATTATTAAAAATAGTAATAATTTGTGTAAAATCATAAGAAATGATTTGTGAAAAAATTAGGATGAAAAACTCCACAATTGTAAAGATAAAAATAGATTTTTATCAAAATGAACTAGTTTTGAACTAAAATTAAAATCCATTTATTTTTAAATAAATAAATTGGATTTGAAATGGGTTTTAAATAAAATTGATTTGTGGGTTTATCGTGAAGGGTGTTCTAAATAACACTTGTTCTTTAACCCGATAATAAATAGAATGTGATTTGGGTTTATCGTGAATTGTGTTTTAAATGACATTAGTTTTTAACCCAGTAAAAGGAGTCTTAATGAATATGCAATTAGATTGAAATGTGAATTGAAAATTTAAATTATCAAATATGGAATATGAGCGAGAATGGAGTATCACCAGTTTTGCTCCAAGCGATAGTTAAATCTTTAATTAGATTTGAACGTGAAATGGTAATTAAATTTACTGATAACACCATGGTGCTAGATATGGAGTATTACCAGTTTTGCTTCATGGGATGAATAGGTTGGGATTGGGAAATAAAATAAATAATTACTTCGGTGTGGTTCGCTAATCCCGACTAGTTTGGAAAACCACAATTTGGTTTGAAATGATATCCAAAGGAAGATTAAAGAATAAATTTAAAAGAATTTATCTTTGATAAAATTAATGGGAACCTTTCCCTAAGAATTGAAATTTAGAAACTAGCTGTAGGTTAGTTAAGAAGAATGGTTTCCTCGGTATTTATCTGATGTTGGTTTCGGCCTTCGGGGTTAATATTTGGGGAATTGCTCTCTTACTGATTTACGGTTAGTGACTAATAAATTGGAATGAGGCGTATGTTGTGTTTGTGTAACATTTGTTTACTATATACGCGGGTTATTCAGAAAGGACGAGTTATACCCATTCTAAATAATCGATTCGACGATAAGTCGAAGATGATGACGGTGGTCGAAGACCGGAAGTCTTCACATCGTTTGGGTGATTACTGATGATCTTGATTGGGCTGTACACCCAAGATGAGGGAATCAGTTGGTGGTCATCCAGACGTACTTGGAGATCGATGGATATGCGAGGAAAGTGCCTCCGGTTTTGTTCAGACCCAGAATGAACTTGTAAATGGATTGTGTGTCTGACATTGGATTTTATTCTGTGTTAATTGATTTCTGTTAAATATATATCTGTTTGGCGGCGGAGAATTTATTCTCTTGCTTAACGCCCTTCTCTGAGACGTACGAGCTTAGAGGTTATATATCGTTAGATATCAATCGCATGGCATGAATTTCCTGTGTGGCACGCTGAGTTACATGGATCAAGGCGTCTATTAAAAAGCAAAGTCTTGTGGTTGATGATCAAAGAATGGCCTACGTGGCAGCTTTGTGTATAGCGTGGATTTGCGAGCCTCACACCTCGGTATGAGTCAAAAAAAGGGATGAGGACCTAAGGAGTGCACGACGTTTCTTTCTAGCTATGGGTGGTGTCAGTGACCTACCAGCCCTGACATTTATATACTTTTCACCTTGGTGGTTTGGATGCGAGGCGCCTCGATTATAGGTCCTATAGGGTCGGGAAACGTGTGTTCAGGAATAGTTAATCCTCAAACGCAAGAGAGGACCGATCTTGGAGGATCCCAGGGGTTACCCAGAGTGTGTAGTCCTGAGGTATTTGCTAGAGTGTCTCGAAGCGGAGAGGAGCTTGCCCCTTGCCTCGACTCATGACGGAAATCCAATTTCCAATACGTGTATTTCGGTTTTATTTGTAGAGCCTATTATGGCAACATGATATATGGTACCCATGCCGCCTAGGATTGATATTTATGATTGAAATTGTTTTGACACTATACACTTATAATACTATCAAATGATTTGTTTTAAACGTACCAAGCATGTTTGGCTATTACAAGGGAAAATCCTATCCTCCGGCTTGCGTTGCATTGTGTGATGGGACCTGGGTCTTATAATAGCTTCATTTTTCCAAAAAGCATTGCGCTGTTTATTTCTATGCACTGGTATTCTTGGGAGGAAACCTGTTCCGTGTTATACGGCGTGGTCCCTTGAATTACTCTCTTTTAAAGTAAAGCTTCAAATAACTGTTTTAGTTCTCACACCAGTCACATGACTGACCTGGAGTTTATTGTTTTAACCTAAACTCTGGGTGCCCTTATTTTCGACACGGGCAGCTAGTAGTTTTGGTTTTGCAGATTTATATTCACAGGATCCTGGTTTACAGCTGCAATGATATCCGGAAAGCTCGGTATCCGTATATCACCTTCAGTTGTGCTTTGTATTATTTTCCGCTGCTATGCAATTTATTGTAATCTCTGATATTTATCGAATGTAATTTATTCAATTATACTTTGTATATTCTTGTATTCTGATGGAATTGTTGTAATAGCAATGAAATGTTCTTCTGTTTGTGTTCCAATTTGTTCTGTTCTCAAAACGATCAGGGATTTCGAACGGTCTAGATCGGTTTAACGACTGATTCAGATCGAGCGAATTCCTTGCCGTCACATTTGGTATCAGAGCTTTGGTTTACAGAGCTCGAGAACAAGACACATTAGAACCATACGAAAGAATTCATCAGATACTGGATTAGTAATATCTAATTAGAATAACTCGTTAGAGATAGGGTCAGTAGTATCCTAGAACGAGTGAAGAGTATATTTTTCAAATGAAAACAATATTGTTTTGAAAATTTAAACCAGTTTATACATATTTGAATATTTATTTATTTTGAATTTGGACAATCTAGTATATAAAGATTTTGCATATACGCGTCATGAATGTATATTCGAGGTTTTAATATACTTGATAGATATAGAATCACACTCTAGTCGCACGGACCTGATTCTGATGATTGACGCGTCATCATCAGTAATTATTTTCGTGTTTCGAAGGTGTGCTTTCTATATGTTTCCATAGACTGGTGTGAGAACCAAAATTACATTGATTTATTGTGTGATTTGGCATTAAAAACATGATTTTCTGTATATATGTATCAAAATTATGAATTTGAAACGTTAATTCACTAATTGATTGATGTTTGTGTCGTATGTTTATTTGTTTGATAATTTTGAACCATTTAGCCTAATTGTATCAAATATTGAATTGTATTGAAAATTGGTCGCATTTGCTTGCATATACATGTACTTACATTGAACAAGTCATAGCAAGGAGGCTAGAGCAGAGAATAAAATTTGTTTGCCCGACAAATAGGTACATGTTTACTATAATTTACTGTTTTGTTTGTGTGATGGTGATTTTATGAGCATATTGGCTAGCCGCTTGGCTTTTTCTTTTTCTTTTTGAGATCAGAAGGCCTGTATGGCAATTTCGGGATTTTCCCGTTGCTCCCGGTGCAGGGGAAGTTATGGTGAAATTTTTCGAAAATTTAGGGTGTTAGCCAAATTTTTGAAAAATTTGAAAAGTTCTTAGAAACTGAAAAGTTGAAGAACTTAAGCCGTAATCAAAATAATGGAAGTTGAGTTGATTTGTTAAACAACTTTCGGCTTCGTTCCTTTTCGGCTTCCATTGTTATGTTCTTTTTCGGCCTTTGATTCAGAGAAGATTAGAATATCATCAATAAAAACCAGAACAAATTTATTCAATTAAATCACACATTGAACTGATTAGAAAATAGTTAGAAATATATACTTGTGCATTATATATGTTTGAACAGGAAATTGGATAGCTGTTGAGTAAAGATTTTATTTGCGTGCCCGATAAATAGGTAAACCTTAATGAGTTGGATGCGAAATATTATTATATCAACTCCTATGAATGCCATTGGATGCGGAGTGCTGGTTATTCTGTGTGAAATAATAAACATCGCCATAGGATAGCAACAATTAATTTTGAACTACAATACATGGCATACTTCTGGAAGATAGGCATACTTCATCATATACCACATAAGCATTTGGAGCTTGCGTGATGAGGTGGCAGATTTACCATACGAGCGAGAGGCTAGTATGGCGATGACTATATATTACAGGTTGAACTGATGACTGATATGGACAATATAAAATTGTAACGGTAAAATTGCCAGATTAAAAAAAACCCCACACGAGTCTAGAGTTGACAATAATCACGTCTCTCTAGTTATTAGATACGGCACATGGACTATTTATTTCCCATACGGGACGAGGTGACGAGGATTTATCCTCTGGAGCATTTAAAATACACACTCCCTCAGGCTTTGACAGGGTGACGAGAATTTATTCTCTGGAGTTATTATCAATACACGCTCCCTTGTAAAAACCAGAATATATCACTATAAATATGTGTATGCTTATTAGGATTTATTGGGTACCTAATACGGCCCAATAAATTTCCAAACCTCTCCCCGTACAAAGGAGGTTATGGCGAATTTTTTCGAAAATTCCGGGTGTTAGCCAAATTTTTGAAGAATTTGAAAATTCTCAGAAACTGAAGAGTTGGAGAATGGAAGCCAGATCAAACGTAGAGTTGATTAATCAAACCACTTTTGACTTCGTTCCTTTTCGGGGACGAAAAGTTTTAAGTGGGGGAGATTGTAATAACCCGGAAATGCGAGCCATTTTAAATTTTTTATTTTGGCAATTTTAGCGAATTTTGATTATGTAAAATGAATTATTTTAAATAAAAACGATGAGAAATTTATTTTGAATAGAAATATAACGTATATATTATATACGTCGTCGTTAGAATATAAATATTTATTTATAATTATAAATAGAACTGAAAATGGCGCAGTAGTTCGATAATTCGATTTCAAAGTTCAAATGAACATACCGGGTGCAAAATAAACTGGATTTTAGTGAAACCAAAAACATTAGGATCTAATTGAGAATATCTTTCCAACGAATCCGAAAAATTGAGATTTCATAGCGGGAATCAAAAGATATGTCCAGTTGAAAATTCTGAATAGTCGCTATGGAATTCAAGCCCTTAAAAATGGGAATTTTTGCAAACGACCTCGGTTTTCGACGAAACCACTTTTATTGGATTCGCAATGTCAAATTATTGCTAGTTTTAAAATTTCATAATTTTTCGATTCAATATGTGAGCGTGGCAAATGAAAACACGTTTGACCAGTTTCAGTTGATTTTAATCGACTGGAAAATGGCCATTTTTTCAAACGGTCTCAGAATTCGACGAAACTAGTTTTGTTAGGACCGTATCGTCAATACCAAGCTAGAAATAATTTTTATGGAATTTTTCGAGTTAGTATGCGGCCCCGATAGATTGAAATGCGCGTTCAAATTCAATATATAGAGTTATATTTTGATTTTGATGAAAACTGATCGAAACGATCAAATCAGCTTACGATACATATCCCATTGTGTTCGGAATGGGGGTAGTTAGCTATTGACAATAGGCGGTGGGCTTGATTTCGAGTTCGAATGAAAAAGTTACTTTTTGAAATTAAAATAAAATATAAATTATTATATAAAAACCCTGGCCCTCTCTCCTTTCCCTTCAGTCTAACCATTGATTTCAGAAAAAAAAAGAGAAAACCGCTACCCCTCAGCCGCCCACCTCCACGCCCTACCCCCCTCCCCCCACCTGATGCCGTTGCGCGCCACCAAGAGTCCCCCCCCTCCTCCAACACTTCGAGCACCCCAACCCCCTCCAATACCGACGCTCAGACGCCCCCCCCCCCCCCTCGATGGAGGCGCGCTCCCTCCCCAGGCCGACGTCGGGCTGGCGAACTCCCCTGCTTCCACCTCGCGACGGCGAGCCCAAACCCCCTTTTCTCGATCCATCCAAACCCTAACCACCTCGTGCACCCCCTGCGCGCAACTGCACCCTGCCCTGACCTGCGCCACCTCCCTCCGACCTGCTGAGACCCCCACCTCGCCTGCCGACCACCTGACGCCCCTTCTTCCTCATCGTACAACCACAGTAAGTTTACTTTGTTCTAATTATTTTTATTTTCAGTTTTTAATGTAATAAAAATTCGATTTTTACTTATTTGCAAGAATAAAAATTAAATTTTTATAATATAGAAAGGTTAAAAATATAGTTTTTATACTAGCGGCATATTAAAAATATAATTTTTATATTATAGAATTAGTAAAAATATAAATTTTATTTATGTAGAGTAATAAATGTATAATTTTTAATTAAGTAGTGAAGAAAAATATGATTTTTACTTCGATAAAAATAAGATCTTTATATTTCAAGTGAATGGAAAAATAGAATATTTATCTATATAGTAGCGATGTAAAAATAGAATTTTTATCCATATGGAGTGATTATAAAAATATGATTTCTATATACATAGCAACAATATAAAAAGGTGATTTTTATATATGTAGTGACTACGGGCAACGAAAGTGACAAAAGGCGAGAACAGTGATGATTCCCTACATTTGAAGTGTCGTGGAATTGGGATAGCTTTGGTGAAAATTTCTCACTCTTCAATCTCTTTTTCTAGTGTTATATATATATATATATATATATATATATATATATATATATATACTAGAATGCAGACGGTGCTTAGCAGCACCCGACACCCGTCATCCACAGACCATGGATGGCTTGTTTGTTTGATTGATGTGTTGAGGAAATTGTTTGTGATGTTGATGTGAAATAGATAATAAAATATATTCATAGGTTGAATAAAATAATTTGGTCGTTAAAAATATAATTTTTAACATGAACGTGAATAAATAAATATTCATTTACAAACCAGATGGTTTGTTTATGTACACCTATTTGAAGGACATTGATTAGGATGATAAATTTGACACATCGCCCAACTTCACAAATAAAATATGTGTTTGTTGATTTGAAACTCCACACGGGTATTGGGATAATATACGACATACACTAATCCCAATAATTGGTTGTATGTCAATCGATGGATTGACAGACTGTTATAAGCGTTAGACATCTATATTTGATGCTTATACAGTGTAGTGCACTTTGGATGATGGTTGATTATTTATCGTTGCTATTATATACATGTGTTGTATGGAATCCATATAATTAACGTTATATGGTAATTGATTGGGCCTCATTCCAATTGGGAAAATAAAGAATATTATAAAATAAAGGTTCATGTGTTGAACGAAATATTTTAATAATAGAATTTACATCCTATATAAAATTAGAAACTAACTGGAAAATAGATAAGATGAGTGGTCTCCTGGGTATTGGTCTGATGTTGGTTTCGGCCTCTAGGGTTAATATTCAGGGAATCGTTCTTTTACTAATTTACGGTTGGAGTCTGATTTGAAATCAAACGATAGATACCATAATTTTTATAAAATATATTAAATAACAAAAATAGTCACACGTGGACAGTACTCATTCGTTGAGATTAGTCATGTGTGGACAAAAATATAGAATCACGTATTGAATAGAATAAATATTCATTCGTTGAATAGAATAATGGAATTATTGAAATATATAAAGCCGTGTTGATTAGAGATGCGCTATTTTGACGCGAACGATATTTATATCGATTATATTCATTTTTATAATGAATTGAAAAGAAAACGAATTTGAATTGAAAAGAAAACGAATCGAATTTGAATTGAAAAGAAAACGAATTCGAACTGGATTGAAAAGAAAACGAATTTGATTTGAAAAGAAAACGAATCGAATTTGAATTGAAAAGAAAACAAATTCGAACTGGATTGAAAAGAAAACGAATTCGAACTGGATTGAAAAGAAGACGAATTCCAACTGGACTGAGAAGAAAAAGAATTCGAACTGGATTGAAAAGAAAACGAATTTGAATAGAAAAGAAAACGAATCGAATTTGAATTGAAAAGAAAACGAATTCGAACTGGATTGAAAAGAAAACGAATTTGAATTGAAAAGAAAACGAATTCGAAATGAATTGAATAGAAAACGAATTTGAATTGAATTGAAAAGAAAACGAATTTGATTTGAATTGAATAGAAAACGAATTTGAATTGAATTGAATTCAATTAGAAACGAATTGAAACAGAATTAAAGTCGATTTGAATTGAAATGAATTTAAAACGAATTTTTAAGGAAAAATTCAATTTTGATTTGAATTGGAAATGGAAGTTGAAATGTTTTTGAAACGAATTTAAAACTATTTATAAAATTCGTTTTAAATAGAAATCGATGAAATATATTATATATATATATATAATATAATGGCCTGAATAGAACGCGCCGCGCCACGGCAGTTCATGAATTTCGACCATTGACTTCGAACAGACATTACGGGAGATCCGACCGTCGGGTTCTCCTAAAACCGGAACCGTTGTATTCGTATCGAAAAGTGCTTTCTAACGAATATTAGAAATTTGAAATCTAACGGTTGGATTTGGAGATACGTCCAAATCAAATTTGGAAAAGGTCGCTGTAAATGCAGTTCGATGGTCGTTGATGGAAATCGACTGTACGGGCCTTGATAAAATTATTAAAAATAGTAATAATTTGTGTAAAATCATAAGAATTGATTTGTGAAAAAACTGGGATGAAAAACTCCACATTTGTAAAGATAAAAATAGATTTTTATCGAAATGAACTAGTTTTGAACTAAAACTAAAACCCATTTATTTTTAAATAAATAAATTGGATTTGAAATGGGTTTTAAATAGAATTGATTTGTGGGTTTATCGTGAAGGGTGTTTTAAATAACACTTGTTCTTTAACCAAATAATAAATAGAATGTGATTTGGGTTTATCGTGAACTGTGTTTTAAATGACATTAGTTCTTTAATCCAGTAAAAGGAGTCTTAATGAATCTGCAATTAGATTGAAATGTGAATTGAAAATTTAAATTATTAAATATGGAATATGAGCGAGAATGGAGTATCACCAGTTTTGCTCCAAGTGATAGTTAAATCTTTAATTAGATTTGAACGTGAAATGGTAATTAAATTTACTGATAACACCATGGTGCTAGATATGGAGCATTACCAGTTTTGCTTCATGGGATGAATAGGTTGGGATTGGGAAATAAAATAAATAATTACTTCAGTGTGGTTCGCTAATCCCGACTAATTTGGAAAACCACAATTTGGTTTGAAATGATATCCAAAGGAAGATTAAAGAATAAATTTAAAAGAATTTATCTTTGATAAAATTAATGGGAACCTTTCCCTAAGAATTGAAATTCAGAAACTAGCTGTAGGTTAGTTAAGAAGAATGGTTTCCTCGGTATTGATCTGATGTTGGTTTCGGCCTTTGGGGTTAATATTTGGGGAATTGCTCTCTTACTGATTTACGGTTAGTGACTAATGAATTGGAATGAGGCGTATGTTGTGTTTGTGTAACATTTGTTTACTATATACGCGGGTTATTCAGAAAGGCTGGGTTATACCCATTCTGAATAACCGATTCGACGATAAGTCGAAGATGATGACGGTGGTCGAAGACCAGAAGTCTTCACATCGTTTGGATGATTACTGATGATCTTGATTGGGCTGTACACCCAAGATGAGGGAATCGGTTGGTGGTCATCCAGACGTGCTTGGAGATCGATGGATATGCGAGGAAAGTGCCTCCGGTTTCGTTCAGACCCAGAACGAACTTGTAAATGGATTATGTGTCTGACATTGGATTTTATTCTGTGTTGATTGATTTCTGTTAAATATATATCTGTTTGGCGGCGGAGAATTTATTCTCTTGCTTAACGCCCTTCTCTGAGACGTACGAGCTTAGAGGTTATATATCGATAGATATCAATCGCATGGCATGAATTGCCTGTGTGGCACGCTGAGTTGCATGGATCAAGGCTTCTGTTAAAAAGCAAAGCCTTTTGGTTGATGATCAAAGCACGGCCTACGTGGCAGCTTTGTGTATAGCGTGGATTCGCGAGCCTCACACCTCGGTATGAGTCAAAAACGGGATGAGGACCCAAGGAGTGCACGACGTTTCTTTCAATCTATGGGTGGTGTTAGTGACCTGCCAGCCCTGACATTTATATACTTTTCATCTTTGTGGTTTGGATGCGAGGCGCCTCGATTATAGGTCCTATGGGGCCGAGAAACGTGTGTTCAGGAATAATTAATCCTCAAACGTAAGAGAGGACCGGTCTTGGAGGATCCCAGGGGTTACCCAGAGTGTGTAGTCCTGAGGCATTTGCTAGAGTGTCTCGAAGCGGAGAGGAGCTTGCCCCTTCCCTCGACTCATGACGGAAATCCAATTTCCAATACGTGTATTTCGGTTTTATTTGTAGAGCCTAGTATGGCGACATGATAGATGGTACTCATGCCGCCTAGGATTGATATTTATGATTGAAATTGTTTTGACACTATACATTTATAATAGTATCAAATGATTTGTTTTAAACATACCAAGCATGTTTGGCTATTATAAGGGAAAACCCTATCCTCCGGCATGCGTTGCATTGTGTGATGGGACCTGGGTCTTATAATAGCTTCATTTTTTCAAAAAGCATTGCGCTGTTTATTTCTATGCACTGGTATTCTTGGGAGGAAACCCATTCCGTGTTATACGGCGTGGTCCCTTGGATTACTCTCTTTTAAAGTAAATCTTCAAATAACTATTTTAGTTCTCACACCAGTCACATGACTGACCTGGAGTTTATTGTTTTAACCTAAACTCTGGGTGCCCTTATTTTCGACACGGGCAGCTAGTAGTTTTGGTTTTGCAGATTTATATTCACAGGATCCTGGTTTATAGCTGGAATGATATCCGGAAAGCTCGGTATCCTTATATCACCTTCAGTTGTGCTTTGTATTATTTTCCGCTGCTATGCAATTTATTGTAATCTCTGATATTTATTGAATGTAATTTATTCAATTATACTTTGTATATTCTTGTATTCTGATGGAATTGTTGTAATAGCAATGAAATGTTCTTCTGTTTGTGTTCCAATTTTTCCTGTTCTCAAAACGATCACGGATTTCGAACGGTTTAGATCGGTTTAACGACTGATTTAGATCGAGCAAATTTCCTTGTCGTCACAGTAAATTGAGAAAGCTATTGAGTTGTTTAGTGTTAAATATTAGTTAATCCCGATTAACTATAAATTAAGGGAGTTATTGAATGGCGTAGTGTGAATTATTAGTTAATCTCCGATTAACTATAAATCCAAGGCAATTATTAACTTTGGTTGGTGTAATAAAGTAAATTATTATACAATCAGCTTTACAGATGATAATTACCCCATTTTCAATCAATACATAAGTTAACTATTTTTATATAGTTTATATTTGAAGTAAATTATTATTTTAAATAAAGAGTAATTAAAAACAATGATTTTTATTGGAGATCCAATTAAGGAATGATTAAGCGACATTATGGTTTGATCAAGGAAGTAAGAGTTTATAAAGAGAACTATAATTCAAGTTTCAAACGAGATTGGTAAATTGGACTGTTAAATAAGTTTTTACTTAATTTCTTAATTAAGTAAAGTAGATTCAATTGGATTGAAATGATGAAGGGAGATGATAAATAGACTAGCGATAGACTAAAAGATGATAATGATTTAGATTTTAAATCTAAGCAAAGTGGTGGAAAGAGGGTAAAAAGATTTGGGTAAGTGTTAAGGGAAAATCCAAGGAAAAGTTTAAAAAAGATTTTTTAACCAAATTGGTGACCCTAAAGGTTAAAACATTGAATTGAGCGGAACATTGAAATTGAGATAAGAATTCCAAATGTAAAGTACGTACCAATGGGATTTGTATTATAAATCCAAAAGGTCATAAGTGAAATTATGTTTGGGATCAAAGTTGTGTTATTAAATTTATACTTAATTGAAGGAATTAAGTAAAGGGATTTTGAGCGAAGATTTCAAATATAAGAAATGGTTTTATAAAACCCGTTTTGAAATCAAAGGCTAAATGAGGTTTTAAATATTAGTGGTTAAGTGACAAACTGGTATTTATTCTAAGGTAAGAACGGGGTCGATCAAGGTCTGAGGGGTAACTAAAATACCCCAACTTGATTGGCTTCACTATTATCGAGGAATGGTATTAGTTTGGAGCGAGTAAAGGTTTTGAGAATTGGTTTTACCCTATATGAGGAATATCAAACTCTAATGCAGGTTTTGGGAAATAAATAATTTTTCAATATTAGTTTCAAAATAAATAAGAATATTGATTTCAAATTATATTGAATATTTGTTATTCAATTAGAGTTAATCAAATATAGTATTTGAGGTAGAGTTTGCCAAACAGAGTTATTTAGGAAGAGTTGCCATTGCGTATGACTGCTAGCGTAATTCGCAGGGCTGCAAATAGCCTATAGCGGTCGGATGTTTCCTGATGGAATCAGGCGTAACCATTGTGATTGCTGCGATCTAGAGTCAAGCGAATGGAGTTAAGTTTAATATTAGTTAATTTATAGGAGTAATCAAGTTGAATATTAGTTAATCGATAGGAATAATCAAGTTGAATATTAGTTAATCGATAGGAGTAATCAAGTCGAATATTTGTTAATCGATAGGAGTAATCAAGTTGAATATTAGTTAATCGATAGGAGTAATCAAGTCGAATATTAGTTAATCAATAGGAGTAATCAGGTCAAGTTAGTCCAGTTGAGTTAAAGAGGTCAAGTTATGCCAAGTACTAAATCCGCAAACTCATTGACAGATTTGTTATTTGATAGTTAAATCACCGACTATCAAACCAGACCAATCCGCTTGTTGGTATGGAAAGACCGGGATCGAATTTATATTCGAAAACCATTCCGACCAACAAATACGTGAAGATGGTAATTGAAAATGGAGCAAGTGAAGACCGTGGATCTTCATAAGCGGAAGGACTACGTGTCGAATTTCTCTGGCTTGCAACCAGAGTTATTTGATTTGTGATTCTTTCGTGGTTGAATCCACAAATCTGCAAGGACTACTCGCTACTGATCCATGGGGTGATTCCTATATGAGATGCAGTAGGAGAGTGCCTTCGGTTCATCTGGTTCCTGGATGACTTGTATGGACGAGTGTCTGACAGAGTTTTTCCAAAGGGGTCACGTACGTTGATTTTTACAAATGTATTTCTGTTAGTGGCGGAGAGAGCACATCTCTAGCTTAACGACCAGAATATTATGGTGGACGTCAATTAGTGATATCTGGCGGATCTGACGATGTGGCATTCAAAGTGAATGATGACCAGATGTGTCCTAGCCTCAAGCCTCATCAACCAGGAAATGAAAAAAATCGGGCGGGCAACATGGTTATGTGTGTCGCTCCCATAAGGGTTTATAATCACCTATCTAGAGAAATTCCATTTGCTTTTTTAATCTATGTTCGATGTTGTCCCAATTCGGGAAGGCGGTTGTTGATCCCAACCGTCGGTGATATACATTCGATACACTCAAGCGAAATGAGTGGTCGGTCATGTGTGGGCCGGGTTGCAAGATGTTCTTGTTGAAACCAGTGTATTCGCCTCTTGAGATACACTATCGGAAGGTGGTCCCATGCCTTGTCAAGTCGGAATCCAAATTCCAATAAGAGCCCGCTGTTTTCGATTGTATAACATATATGTGGAGCGTGAGATGCAAGCGTTCCACTAGGTTGAAAATTATTTGTATTTAGACATTATGATAATATTTAATAAGTTATGATTTCAAAATGTTTTGGGTTATAGTAATGTAAAAACCGTTCGTGTTTATGTGTGGGCTGGCCTTACTATTATCCTTGGATTTCATAAAGGATTTCCAAAGTTAAACAAGTTGTGTGTTCTGTGAATTTATCACTGAAAGTATTCCAGACAGACCCGGTGTATTTTGCTTTGCTTCAAATGTGCTCGGGTCAGACAGAGTATGTTACAGGTTAGGTTTCGCTTGGAGTTTTAAGAGTTAGAAGCAGGAGGCTTCACCGCTAATTATATAAAGTTATTCCCGCTGTGCATTTATATGTTATGCTCTGATGATTGGTATGTATATACCGTTCTTTGTATAAAGAGATTTGATATTATATTTTATCTGTTCCGCTGTGAGATTCTGATGTGGTGTTCTTCTTCTTTCTTCTATTCTAATATTTCTTTCTTTCTTATCTCACCCTCTAATTTCTTTCTCATGACAATCTGTGGTTCGATACTTGGGTTTTTGGCAAGTAATATGGGTTTATGTATTGTTGTCGAAAATTCGAGCGTCGAATTTTTCCTTGGGCCGTTACAAAAAATATGATTTTGATGTCCGATTTGGGGTGGACACGAAAATATTTAAATACATAAAGTCATGTTGATTTGATTAACGCCATTTTGACCTGAACGATATTTATATCAGTTTTATTCATTATTATAATGAATATTTAAAAGGAAGTGATTTCAAAATCTAATGTTTTGAAAATATTATCATTTATATATTAATGATATGGAATATTCAATTTTGATTTGAAATTGAATATGAAGTTTAAATAGTTTTGAAAATGAATTAAAAACGACTTATAAAATATGTTTTAAATGGAAATCGACGAAATAAATAATATATATATATAATATATGTGTATATATATAATGGCCTGAATAGAACGCGCCGCGCAGCGGTAGCTCGTTAATTTCGACCATTGACTTTGAATGTACATTACGGGATATCCGACCGTCGGATTCTTCTGAAACCGGAACCGTTGGGTTCGTATCGAAAAGAGATTTCTGACAAAAATGAAGGATTTGAAATCTAACGGTGGATTTGGAATTATGTCCAAATCAAATTTGGAAAAGGTCGTTGTAAGTGCAGTTCGATGACCGTTTATGGAAATCGACTTTACGGGCCTTGATAAAATTATTAAAAATATCAATAATTTGTGTAAAATCATAATAAATGATTTAGAAAGAATTAGGATGAAAAATTCCATATTTGAAAAGATAAAAATATATTTTTATCGAAATGAACAAGTTATGAACTAGAATTATAATTCCAATATTTTAAATAAATAAGTTGGATTTAAAATGGTTTTAAAAATAATAACCAAAATTTCCAATATATGAATTGGAATGGATTTGAATCAAAATTATCATTGGAATATTTCAATATTAGATTCCATGATTATACTGATACTGCGGAGGAATTTGGAAGATATATATATATCGTTATTCCCAATACGATATTTATTAATCTCAGAATTTGATATTGAATATAAGCCGATATATTTTCTATTCAGAGCCTTATAGTTGATGTCAAATGGAATTTTGGGCTTGCCGTGAATGGTGTCTTAAATAACACTGCTCTTAAACCCAGTTGAGAAAAGAATAAATCTTTTAATTAAAATTATTAGAGTTTCCAATTAATTAGCATTTAATTGGAATTGAAAATGGAATATGAATTGGGTTTATTGTGAACTGTGTTTTTAACGACAATCAGTGAAATGTGATTTGGATTTTATAAATCTTTTATTAAGATTTAACAAGAATTTTCCAAAGTAAACTATTCCAATTTAATATATTAAACTGGAATTGAATGGAATTCGATTTGATAATAATCGAAGTGAACTTCTGTTGAGGAACACTGTTAATACATATAGAATTTAAAGGGCTTTGCCGTTATTCCAATTATATTATTAGTCGGATACAGAAATTGATATCAGTTATATATTGATATGTTTTTCCGTGAGGATTCCATAATTAATGGAATGTGATTTGGGTTTATCGTGACCTGTGTTTTAAATGACATTTATTCTTTAACCCATTTACAGGCATGATTACATGTCTGTCATTTTATTTCGAACTGTATGCTTGATCTCTGCTAAATATATATCTGTTTGGTGGCGGAGAATTTATTCACTTGCTTAACACCCTTCTCTGAGACATACGAGCTTAGAGGTTATATGCCGGCAGAAATCAATTGTACGGTGTAGATTATCGATGCGACGTGTTTGTGTTTCCAAAGTTAAATAATCATTAATATTGATTTTCTGTAAAGATTGAAACTAAGTGGAGTTTTAATGAATCTTTAATTAGATTGAAATGTGAATTGATAATCTCAATTATCAAATTTAGGAAACGATCAAGAATGGAGTATCACCAGTCTTGCTCCTAGCGATAGTTAAATCTTTAATTGGATTTGATCGGGAAATGGTAATTAATTTTACCAATAACATTGTGTTATAAGTTACGGAGTAATACCAGTTTTGCTCCATGGGATGAATAGGTTGGGATTGGGAAATTAAATAAATGATTACTTCGGTAAGGTGTGTTAATCCCGACTAGTTTGGAAAACCTTAATATGGTTTGAATGATATCCAAAGGAAGATTAAAGAATAAATTTTAAAGAATTTATCTTTGATAAAATTAATGGGAACAAATACCTAAAGATGTGAATATTTAAATAAAAGAATATTTCGAATTGGAATGAGGCGTATTTTGTGTTTTTATAGCACTTGTTTATTATATACGCGAGTTATTCGAAAAGGCCGGGTTCATACCCATTCTGAATAACTGATTCGATGACATGTCGACGATGAAGACGGTGGTTGAAGACAGGAGGTCTTCACATCGTTTGGATGATTACTGATGTCTTGATTGGGCTGCACATCTAAGACGAGGTAATAAGTGGTGATTGTCCAGACGTACTTGGAGATCGATCGAATATGCGAGGACCTCTCTCCTATGTTAGACATATGGGACGAGGAATAAGGTGGCCCTAGTTTCGTTCAGACCTAGATCGAACTTGTAAATGGATGTGTGCCTGGCATTGGATTTTATTCTGTGTTGATTGATTTCTATTAAATATATATCTGTTTGGCAGCGGAGAATTTATTCTCTTGCCTAACGCCCTTCTCTGAGACGTACGAGCTCATAGGTTGTCTATAGATAGACATCAGTCGCATGGCGTGAATTGCCTATGTGGCATGATGAGATGCAAATGATAAAGGCTTCTGTTGAAAAGCTGAGTCTTATGGTTGATGATCAAAGCACGGCTTTAATGTAGCATAGCTTTGTGTATAGCATTAATTCGCGGGCCTCACATCTCGGTATGAGTCAAAAACGGGATAATGGACCCGAGGAGAACATGACATTTGTTTCTTGCTATGGGTGGTGTTGGGGTTTTGCAAGCCCTGACATTTTTATATTTTTACCTTTGTGGTTGTTGGAATGCGTGGCGCTTCGGTTATATCAGTCTCTACGGAGCCGATGAATAGGTCCGATAGGACCGGGAAACGTGTGTTCAAAAATATTAGTTACTAACGCAAGTGTGGACCGGCCTTGGAGGATCCAGGAGTTGCCCAGAGTGTGTAGTCCCGAGACATTTGCTAGAGTGTCTCGAAGCGGTTAGGAGTACATCCCTTGCCTAGACTCATGATGGAAATCCAATTTCCAATAAGTGACTTTGTGGTTATAATTGTAGAACTAGTATGAAGACATGATATATGGTACCTATGCCGTCTATGATTGATACATTTATATTTGAAGTTGTTTTATACACTATGCACTTGTAATAATATCAAATGATTTGTTTTAAACGTACCAAGCATGCTTGGCTATTATAAGGGAAAATCCTATCCTCTGGCTTGCGTTGTATTGTGTGATGGGACCTTGATCTTATAATGGCTTCATTTTTCCAAAAAGCATCGCACTGTTTGTTTTATGCACTGGTATTCTTAGGAGGAAACCCGTTCCGTGTTATAAGGCATGGTCCCTTGATTTACTTTATTGTAAAGTAAAGTTTTAAATAATTGTTTTAGTTCTCACACCAGTCACATGACTGACCTGGAGTTTATTGATTTAAGCTAAACTCTGGTTGCCCTATTTTCCACACGGGCAGCTAGTAGTTTTGTTTTTGCAGATTTATATTCACAGGATCCTGGTTTACAACTGGAATGATATTCGGAAATATCTATATCCATGTATCTCTTTCAGTTGTGCTTTGTATTATTTTCTACTGCATTGTAATTTGTAAATCTCTAATGTTTATAAAATGTATATTATTTGTTCATACTCTGTATATTCTTGTACTCTAATGTAAATTGTTGTAATAAGCAATGAAATGTTCTTCTGTTTGTGTTCTGATTTGTCATGTTCTCAATTCAATCCGGGTTTTCCTTTATGGGGATGTTTGGGTCGTCTCAGTTGGTATCAAAGCTTTGGTTTACAGAGCTTGAGAACAAGACATATTAGAACTGAACGAAAGAATTCATTAGAGATTGGATTAGTAATATCCAATAAGGAATGACTCGTTAGAGATGGGATCAGCAGTATCCTAGAATGAGTCTGAAGAGGGTTATTTTTAAAATAAAAATGAAAACCAATTTTGTTTAGAAAATTTAATCTAATTATACGTATTTGAGTATATTATTTTATTTTATTTTGGACAATCGAGTATATAGAGATTTTGCATATACGCCTAGCTAGCGTGTATTCAAGCCCCAAATATACTAGATATAGAATCACACTCTAGTCACCCGGAGAGTATTCTAATGATCGGTATAACATCATCAGCACCTGTGCTCGAGTTTCGAAACTGTGATATCTATATATTTCTAGTCGACTGGTGTGAGAAGCAAAACTTGATAGAATATATTGTTGTGACTTGGCATCAAAAATATGATTTTTGAATATATATTAAAGTTATGCATTTGAAATCCTAATCCACTAATTGATTGATGGTTGTGTTGTGTGATTATTCATTTAAACCATTATGTTAATGTAAGGTAAATTTAGCCAAATTGTATTGAATGTTGAACTGAATTGAAAATGGTTGCAATTGCATGCATATACATTGAACAGGTCATAGCAAGGAGGCTAGAAAAGAGGAATAAAATTGTATGCCTGACAAATATGTACATGTTTACTAATTTATTGGGTTTGGATGATTTTATGAGACAATTAGCTTTTTCTTTTTCTTTTTGAGATGAGAGGGCCTGTGTGGCAGTTTGGGGATTTTTTCGGTGCTCCCCGTACAAAGGAGGTTAAGGCGAAATTTTTTGAAAATTTAGGGTGTTAGCCAAATTTTTGAAAAATTAGAAAATTCTTAGAAACTGAAAAGTTGAAGAATGAAAGCCAAACTAAAAGTTGAGTTGAATAGTTAAACAACTTTTAGATCCATTCGTTTTCGAGGACGAAAAGATTTTAAGTGGGGGAGATTGTAACAACCCGGAAAATCAGTACCAATTTAAAAATTTTATTTTGGCAATTTCAATGAATTTTGAATATTTAAAATGATTTATTTTAAATAATAATGACTAGAAATGTATCTCGAATGCATATATTTTTTAAATCAAAATTAGAATATAAATATTTATTTTAATTCTAAAAGGATTTAGAAATGGTGCGGTAGTTTGAAAATTCGATTTCAAATGAATGTATAGGATTCAAAATAAACCGGATTTTAGTGAAACCAAAAATATTAGAATCTATTTGAAAATATCTTTCCAATGAATCAGAAAAATTGAAATTTCACAGCGGGAATAAAAAGTTATATCAAGTCGAAAATTCAGAATAGGCGCTATGAAAATATAGCCCTTAAAAATAGAAATTTTGCAAACGACCTCCGTTTTCGACGTGACCACTTTTGTTGGATCCGGAATGTCAAATTATTGACAGATTCCGATTTTCATAATTTTTGGAATTAATATGTGTGTGTGGCGGATTCAAACGTGTTTGGTTATTTCAGTTTGAATTTAATCGACTGAAAAATGAACGTTTTTCAAATGGTTTTCAAATTCGACGAAATTTGTTTTGGTAGGACCGTATCATCAAAACATAGCCAGATTAATTTTTCTGGAATTCTTTTAGAGTCGGTATGTGGCCCCGGTAAATTAAAATGTGCGATTAAATTTAAAATATAACGATTTGTATATTAAATTTAGCGGAAACTGATCGTAAAAGTCGAATTGGCCTACAGGACATGTCCCATTGTGTCCGGAATGGGGGTTTTACGCTAAGGCCGACAGTCGCCGGGTTCGATTTGGAGTCCGTACGAAAAAGTAACTTTATGGAAATTAAATTAATTAAATAAAAATATATATATTGGTCAACTCATTAATTACCATATTGGTCAACTCATTAATTACCTTAATCCCCTCTTCCCCATCGATTTCATTTCAGAAAGAAGATAAAAAAACTGCTGAAGCCGTCGCTCTTCCCCTTGGCGCCACCGCGCTTCGCCTGACGCGGCCCCCACCTGCCGTCAACCATCCCACCCACCTGGTCCCCCACCATGTCGCCACTCTCTCCTCTCCCCAATTTGAAACCCTAGGCCGCCATCCTCCCCAAATTAGGCCGCTCTGACGCCAGCGCCCACCTCCGGCGATCCGCGCCTCCCTCACCGCCTGCACACACCCCAACGTCAACCCCCTCAGCCCAAATCAGACGGTGACCTCATCTCCATTAATAAGAAATGAATTTCTACAATAAAAAGGTGCATTTTATTTTTGTTTTTAATTAAGATAATTAGTTTAAATAAAAATAAGTTTTATTTCTATATATTAGCATAAGATAAAGAGTGATCTTTATTATACATAACATTATGTAAAGATTAGATTTTTGAATATGTAAAGATTATATTTTTAATAATGTAAAGATTATATTTTTAATGATGAAAAGCTTATATTTTTATATATGAAAAGATAGGATTTTTATTATGGAAAAATATGATTTTTAATTACAAAAAGTTATGATTTTTATATATTATAACATTAGATAAAAATGTGACTCTTATATATATGGAACAGTTTAAAAATATGATTTTTAGTTAAGTAAAAATATGATTTTCATTATACGAATAGCGGTATATAATGTAATTTTTATATGCATAGTAGAGATATAAAAATACGATTTTTATATGCATAAAGATTAGATTTTTAAAATGAAAAAAAAAACTTGGATTTTTAAAATAGAAGAGATTAGATTTTTATTAATCTAAAAATTGCATTTTTATTAATCTAAAAATTGCATTTTTATTTATATTAAGGGATTATATAAAAATATGATTTTTATACAATAGGGAATATAAAAATTTAATATATATAGGTAGCGAATTAAAAATATGATTTTTATATAATCGAGAACATAAAAATATTATTTTTATATTGGTAGCGAATTAAAAATATGATTTTTAATATAAATTGTGTGAAACAAATTTCGTTGAAAACAAGGCGAAGGACACAACGTGCGGGAAACAAATCCAAACCGTTCATAGATAAAGAATGACGTAGTGGATCCCAAAGGTGAGAACTTCTCACTTTAATTTTAATTTCTAGTTAAAATATATACTAGGATGCAGACGGTGCTTAGCACTACTCGACACCGTCGTCCACAGACCATGGACGACTTGTTTGGTTTTGATGTGTTGTAAAAATTGTTTGTGATGTGGGATAGGATATAAAGTATTCATGTGTTGAATAAATATTTTATCATTAGAAATATAATTTTTAACGTGTATAAAATAAATATTTGTTTATAAATCGGACGATTTGTTTATGTACACACATTTGACTGGTTTGGATTGGGACGATATCTTTTACATGTCGCCCAACTGCACAAATAATAATCAGTGTTTGTTGTTTGAAAACCCCACACGGGTGTTGAGATGATATTGGACATACACTAATCCCAATATTTAGTTGTATGTCAATCGAATGGTTGACAGGCTATTGTAAGCGTTAATTACTCATATTTGATGCTTATGCAGTTGTGTAATGCACTCTGGATGATGGATGATTGTGTTTGATTATTGTTGTGTACATGTGTGTATGAAATCCATATAAATAAGATCATATGGTAATTGGCTGTGTCTGATTCCAATTCAGAAAGAACGAATATTTTAAATTAAGGAATGTTTTAAATTGACGAATATAGAATATTTTAAAATAACGAATATTTTAAAATAATATTCAGTAATGGATCAAAATATGATTTTGATGACGGATTTGGGGTGGACACGAAAATATTTAAATATACAAAGCCATGTTGATTAGATTAACGCCATTTTGACGTGAACGATATTTATATCGATTTTATTCATTTTTATAATGAATATTTAAAAGGAAGTTGAGAGGACCCGTAACTTCCCCGTGAAGGAAAGCACGAATACTTTGAGAACACGACAAAATAGAACGCAAACAGAAGAACATTTCATTGTTATTACTACAATTCCATCAGATACAAGAATATACAGAGTATAAATGAATAAATTACATTAAACAAATATCAGAGATTTAAATTACATTTAAATACATCACAGCAGAAAATAATACAAAAGCACAACTAGAAGTAATGCACGGATACAGAGCTTTCCGAGCATCGATCCAGCTGTAAATCAGGATCCTGTGAATATAAATCTGCAAAACCAAAACTACTAGCTGCTCGTATCGAAAATAGGGGGCACCCAGAGTTTAGGTTAAAACAATAAACTCCAGGTTAGTCATGGGACTGGTGTGAGAACTAAAACAGTTATTAATATTGGTTTTAAAGTTAGGTAAATCAAGGGACCACGCCGTATAACACGGAATGGGTTTCCTCCTAAGAATACCAGTGCATAGAACAAACAGTGCAATGCTAAATAAAGAAAAATGAAGCTGTTATAAGACCCAGGTCCCATCACACAATGCAACGCAAGCCGAAGGATAGGGTTTTCCCTTATAACAGCCAAAGCATGTTTGATACGCTTAAAACAAACCATTTGATACTATTATAAGTGTATAGTGTCAAAACAATTTTCAATCATAAATATCAATCATAGACGGCATGGGTACCATATATCATGTCGCCATACTAGTTCTACAATTAAAACCGCAATATCACGTATTGGAAATTGGATTTCCGTCATGAGTCGAGGCAAGGGGCAAGCTCCTCTCTGCGTTCGAGACACTCTAGCAAATGTCCCAGGACCCCACTATGATCCTTGGATCTTCAGGGCCGGTCCTCTCTTACTTTTGAGGATTGGAAATTCCTGAACACACGTTTCCCGGTCCTTACAGACCTATATCCGAGGCGCCTCGCATTCCAACAACCACACAGGTGAAAAGTATATAAATGTCAGGGCTGGTGGTTCGTCGGAGGTCGGCTGGGCTGTCGGAGGTCGGGGTTTGGGCCAAGGGGGTGCGGTGGGGTCTGGGAGGCGGAGGGAGGTCGGGTGGCAAACTGAGGAGGAGGCGCAGGGGGTACGATGGGTTTGGGTTGGAGGCTGACGCGGGTTTGAGGGGTATGGGCTCGCGGAAGGTCGCAGGAGGAGGAGGGGCAGGTGGCGACGGGGAGGATCATCAGCAGGGGGGCGCGGTCGTGGGTGACGATGGCGAAGGGTGTAGCGGCGGTGACCTCGATTCTTTCTTTCTTTCTTTTTGTTTCTTATCGATTTGAATCGAACTGAAGGGGGGGCAACGGGTTTAAAGGGGACAGAAAGTTTTTTTTTTAATTATTTTATTTTGCAAAAAGTTGACTTTTACACACGACCTCTAAACGAGGCCCACCGCCTATCGTCCATAGCGTTTTACCCCCATTCCGAACTCAATGGGATATGTATCGCAAGCTGATTCGATCGTTTTGATCAGTTTTCGTTGAAATCAACATATAACTCTATATATTGAATTTGAACGCGTATTTCAATTTACCGGGGTCACATACGAACTCTATAAATCCCAGAAAAATATTTTCTAGCTTCGTATTGACGATACGGTCCTAAAAAAACTAGTTTCGTCAAATTCTGAGACCGTTGGAAAAATGGCCATTTTCCAGTCGATTAAAATCAACCGAAACTAGTCAAACACGTTTTCCTTTGCCACGCTCACATATTGATTCGAAAAATTAAGAAATTTGGAATCTAGCAATAATTTGACATCACGGATCCAACAAAAGTAGTTTCGTTGAAATCCGAGGTCATTTGCAAAATGTCTATTTTTAAGGGCCTGAATTCCATAGCGACTATTCAGAATTTTCAACTGGACATATCTTTTTATCCCCGCTATGAAATCTTGATTTTTCGGATTCGTTGGAAAGATATTCTCAATTAGATTCTAATGTTTTTGGTTTTGTTAAAATCCGGATTGTTTTGCAACCAGTACATTCAATTGAAGTTTGAAATCGAATTATCGAACTACCGCGCCATTTTCAATTCCTTTTCTAATTATATATAATTATTTATATTCTAACGATGACGTATATAATATATACGTTCTAATTCTATTCAAAATAAATTTCTCATCAATATTATTTAAAATAATCCATTTTAAATGTTCAAACTTCACTCAAATTGCCAAAATAAAAATTTTAAACTGGCTCGGAATTTCCGGGTTATTACAATCTCCCCCACTTAAAACATTTCGTCCCCGAAAGGAACGAAGTCGAAAGTGGTTTGATTAATCAACTCCACGTTCGATCTGGCTTGCATTCTCCAACTTTTCAGTTTCTGAGAATTTTCAAATTTTCAAAAATTTGGCTAACACCCTAAATTTTCGAAAAATTTCGCCATAACCTCCCCTGCACCGGGAGCCATGGGAAAATCCCGAAATTGCCATATAGGCCTTCTGATCTCAAAAAGAAAAAGAAAAAGCCAAGCGGCTAGCCAATAGGCTCATAAAATCATCATCACCCAAACAAAACATTAAGTTATAGTAAACATGTACCTATTTGTCGGGCAAACAAATTTTTTTCTTCGGCTCTAGCCTCCTTGCTATGACCTGTTCCATGTAAGTATATGTATATGCAAGCAAATGCAACCAATTTTCCATATAATTCAATATTTGATTCTATTAGGCCTAATGGTTCAAAATTATCAAACAAATAAACAAAAAACACAAATATCAATCAATTAGTGGATTAGAGTTTCAAATTCATTTGATATATATACAAAAATAATGTTTTTGATGCCAATTTACAACAAATAAATTTATCTATATAAGTTTTGGTTCTCACATTAGTCTAATGGAAATATATAGATATCACACCTTCGAAACACGAATATAAATCCTGATGATGTGGCCACATCACCAGAATTATCCCCGGGTGTCTAGAATGTGATTCTATATCTATCCAGTATATTAAAACTTCGACTATATGTTCATGACGCGTATACGCGAAATCTTTATATACTCGATTGTCCAAATTCAAAATAAATAAATATTCAAATACACATAAAACGAATTGAATTTTTTTTTTAAACAAAATTGTTTTCATTTGAAAAGTATACTCTTCACACTCGTTCTAGGATACTACTGATCCTATCTCTAACGAGTCATTCTAATTGGATATTACTAATCAAATATCTAATGAATTCTTTCGTATGGTTCTAATGTGTCTTGTTCTCGAGCTCTGTAAACCAAAGCTCTGATACCAAACTGAGAGGACCCGTAACTTCCCCGTGAAGGAAAGCACGAATACTTTGAGAACACGACAAAATAGAACGCAAACAGAAGAACATTTCATTGTTATTACTACAATTCCATCAGATACAAGAATATGCAGAGTATAAATGAATAAATTACATTCAACAAATATCAGAGATTTAAATTACATTTAAATACATCGCAGCGGAAAATAATACAAAAGCACAACTAGAAGTAATGCACGGATACAGAGCTTTCCGAGCATCGTTCCAGCTGTAAATCAGGATCCTGTGAATATAAATCTGCAAACCAAAACTACTAGCTGCCCGTGTCGAAAATAGGGGCACCCAGAGTTTAGGTTAAAACAATAAACTCTAGGTCAGTCATGAGACTGGTGTGAGAACTAAAACAGTTATTAATATTGGTTTTAAAGTTAGGTAAATCAAGGGACCACGCCGTATAACACGGAACGGGTTTCCTCCCAAGAATACCAGTGCATAGAACAAACAGCGCAATGCTAAATAAAGAAAAATGAAGCTGTTATAAGACCCAGGTCCCATCACACAATGCAACGCAAGCCGTATGATAGGGTTTTCCCTTATAACAGCCAAAGCATGCTTGATACGCTTAAAACAAACCATTTGATACAATTATAAGTGTATAGTGTCAAAACAATTTTCAATCATAAATATCAATCATAGACGGCATGGGTACCATATATCATGTCGCCATACTAGTTCTACAATTAAAACCGCAATATCACGTATTGGAAATTGGATTTCCGTCATGAGTCGAGGCAAGGGACAAGCTCCTCTCCGCGTTCGAGACACTCTAGCAAATGTCCCAGGACCCCACTATGATCCTTGGATCTTCAAGGCCGGTCCTCTCTTACTTTTGAGGATTGGCAATTCCTGAACACACGTTTCCCGGTCCTTACAAACCTATATCTGAGGCGCCTCGCATTCCAACAACCACATAGGTGAAAAGTATATAAATGTCAGGGCTGGTGGTTCGTCGGAGGTCGGCTGGGCTGTCGGAGGTCGGGGTTTGGGCCAAGGGGGGTGCGGTGGGGTCTGGGAGGCGGAGGGAGGTCGGGTGGCAAGCTGAGGAGGAGGCGCGGGGGGTGCGATGGGTTTGGGTTGGAGGCTGACGCGGGTTTGAGGGGTATGGGCTCGCGGAAGGTCGCAGGAGGAGGAGGGGAAGGAGGCGACGGGGAGGATAATCAGCAGGGGGGCGCGGTCGTGGGTGACAATGGCGAAGGGTGGAGCGGCGATGACCTCGATTCTTTTTTTTCTCATCGATTTGAATCGAACTGAAGGAGGGGCAACGGGTTTAAAGGGGAGAGAAAGGTTTTTTTTATTTTTAATTATTTTATTTTGCAAAATGTTGACTTTTACACACGACCTCTAAACGAGGCCCACCGCCTGTCGTCCGTAGCGTTTTACCCCCATTCCGAACTCAATGGGATATGTATCGCAAGCTGATTCGATTGTTTTGATCAGTTTTCGTTGAAATCAACATATAACTCTATATATTGAATTTGAACGCGTATTTAAATTTACCGGGGTCAAATACGAACTCTATAAATCCCAGAAAAATATTTTCTAGCTTCGTATTGATGATACGGTCCTAACAAAACTAGTTTCGTCGAATTCTGAGACCTTTGGAAAAATGGCCATTTTCCAGTCGATTAAAATCAACTGAAACTGGTCAAACACGTTTTCCTTTGCCACGCTCGCATATTGATTCGAAAAATTATGAAATTTGGAATCTAGCAATAATTTGACAGCACGGATCCAACAAAAGTGGTTTCGTTGAAATCCGAGGTCATTTGCAAAATGTCTATTTTTAAGGGCTTGAATTCCATAGCGACTATTCAGAATTTTCAACTGGACATCTTTTTATCCCCACTATGAAATCTTGATTTTTCGGATTTGTTGGAAAGATATTCTCAATTAGATTCTAATGTTTTTGGTTTCGTTAAAATCCGGATTGTTTTGCAACCGGTACATTCAATTGAAGTTTGAAATCGAATTATTGAACTACCGCGCCATTTTCAATTCCTTTTATAATTATATATAATTATTTATATTCTAACGACGACGTATATAATATATACGTTCTAATTCTATTCAAAATAAATTTCTCATCGATATTATTTAAAATAATCCATTTTAAATGTTCAAACTTCACTCAAATTGCCAAAATAAAAATTTTAAACTGGCTCAGAATTTCCGGGTTATTACAGAAGTGATTTCAAAAATCTAATGTTTTGAAGATATTATCATTTATATATTAATGATGTGGAATATTCAAATTTGATTTGAAATTGAATATGAAGTTTAAATCGTTTTGAAAACGAATTTAAAACGATTTATAAAATATGTTTTAAATGGAAATCGACGAAATATATATATATATGTAATGGCCTGAATAGTACGCGCCGCACCGTGGTAGTTCGCGAATTTCGACCATTGACTTCGAACGGACATTACGGGAGATCTGACCGTCGAATTCTCCTAAAACCAGAACCATCGGGTTCGTATCGAAAAGATCTTTTCGACGAATATATGGGATTTGAAATCTAACGGTTGGATTTGGAATTATGTCTAGATCACATTTGGAAAAGGTCATTGTAAGTGCAGTTTGATGACCGTTTATGGAAATTGACTGTACGGGCCTTGATATAATTATTAAAAATATCAATAATTTGTGTAAAATCATAATAAATTATTTGGAAATAATTGGGATGAAAAATTCCATATTTGAAGGATAAAAATATATTTTTATCGAAATGAGCTAGTTATGAACTAGAATTATAAATCCAATATTTTTAAATAAATAAATTGGATTTAAAATGGTTTTAAAAATAATAACCAGAATTTTCAATATTTGAATTGGAATGGATTTGAACTGAAATTATCATCAGAATATTTCGATGTTGGATTCCGTGGTTATACGGATACTGTAGAGGAATTTGGAAGATATATATATATATCGTTATTCTCGATACGATATTTATTGATCTCTGAATTTGATATTGAATATAAGCCGATATAATTTCTATTCAGAGCCTTATAGTTGATATCAAATAGGATTTTGGGTTTGTCGTGGATGGTGTCTTAAATAACACTGTTAGTAAACCCAGTTAAAAAAAGAATAAATCTTTTAACTAAAATTATTAGAGTTTCCAATTAATTAACATTTAATTGGAATTGGAAATGGATTGTGAACTGTGTTTTTAACGATATTCGTTCTTTAACCCGATTTATAGTGAAATGTGATTTGGAATTTATAATTCTTTTTATTAAGATTTGATGAGAATTTTTCAAACTAAAGTATTCCAATTTAATATATTAAATTGGAATTGAATGGAATTCGATTTGATAATAACCGAAGTGAACTTCTGTGGAGGAAGACTGCTAATACATATGGAATTTAAAGGGCTTTTTGTTGTTCCATTTATATGATTAGTCAGATAACAGTAATTGATATCGATTATATATTGATTTGTTTTTCCGTGAAGATTCCATAATTAATGGAATGTGATTTGGGTTTATCGTGAACTGTGTTTTAAATGAGATTAGTTCTTTAACCCAGTTAAAGGCAGGATTACAAGTCTTTCATTGTATTTCGAACTGCATGCTTGATCTCTACTAAATATGTATCTATTTGGTGACGGAAAATTTATTCTCTTGCTTAACACCTTTCTCTAAGATATACGAGCTTAGAGGTTATATATCGGAAGAAATCAATAGTACGGTGTAGATTGTCGATGCGACATGTTTGTATTTCCAAATTTAGATAATCATTAATATTGAGTTTTAATGAATCTTTAATTAGATTGAAATGTGAATTGATAATTTCAATTATCAAATTTAGGAAATGATCGAGAATGGAGTATCACTAGTTCTGCTCCTAGCGATAGTTAAATCTTTAATTGGATTTGAACGGGAAATGGTAATTAATTTTACCAATAACATTGTGTTATTAGTTATGGAGTAATACCAGTTTTGCTCCGTGGACGAATAGGTTGGGATTGGGAAATTAAATAAATGATTACTTCGGTAAGATGCGTTAATCTCGACTAGTTTGGAAAGCCTTAATATGGTTTGAATGCTATCCAAAGGAAGATTAAAGGATAAATTTTAAAGAATTTATCTTTGATAAAATTAATGGGAACAAATCCCTAAAGATGTGAATATTTAAATAAAAGAATATTCAGAATTGGAATGAGGCATATGTTCTGTTTTTATAGCACTTTTTTATCATATACACGAGTTATTCGGAAAGGCCGGGTTCATACCCATTCTAAATAACTGATTCGACGATATGTCGACGATGGAGACGGTGGTTGAAGACCGGAGGTCTTCACATCTTTTGGATGATTGTTGATGTATTGATTGGGCTGTACACCCAAGACGATGTAATAAGTGGTGATCGTCCAGACGTACTTGGAGATCGACCGGATATGCGAGGACTTCTCTCATGTATTAGACACATGGGACCAGGAATAAGGTGCCTCCGGTTTCGTTCAGACCCAGAACGAACTTGTAAATGGATGTGTGTCTAACATTGAATTTTATTCTATGTTGATTGATTTCTATTAAATATATATCTATTTGGCGGCAGAGAATTTATTCTCTTGCTTAACGCCCTTCTCTGAGACGTACGAGCTCAGAGGTTGTATATCGATAGACATCAGTCGCATGGCGTGAATTGCCTGTGTGGCATGGTGAGATGCAAATGATCAAGGCTTCTGTTGAAAGGCAGAGTCATGTAGTTGATGATCAAAGCACGACTTTAATAGCATAGCTTTATGTATAACATTAATTCGCGGGCCTCAAACCTCGGTATGAGTCAAAAATAGGGTAAGGGACCCAAGGAGAACATGACGTTTCTTTCTAGCTTTGGGTGGTGTCGGGTTTTTGCAAGCCCTGACATTTTTATATTTTTACCTCTGTGGTTGCTGGAATGCGAGGCTACTCGGTTATATCGGTCTCTACGGAGCTGATGGATAGGTCCGATAGGACCGGGAAACGTGTGTTCAGGAATACTAATCCACTAACGTAAGTGTGGACCGGCCTTGGAGGATCCAGGAGCTGCCCAGAGTGTGCAGTCCCGAGATATTTGCTAGTGTGTCTCGAAGCAGTTAGGAGTACATCCCTTGCCTAGACTCATGACGGAAATCCAATTTCCAAAAAGTGACTATGCGGTTTTAATTGTAGAACTAGTATGGCAACATGATATATGGTACCCATGCCGTCTATGACCGATACATTTATATTTGAAGTTGTTTTATACACTATGCACTTATAATAGTATCAAATGGTTTGTTTTAAATGTACCAAGCATGTTTGGCTATTATAAGGGAAAACCCTATCCTCCGGCTTGCGTTGCATTGTGTGATGGGACCTGGGTCTCATAATAGCTTCATTTTTCCAAAAAGTGTTGTGTTGTTTGTTTTATGCACTGGTATTCTTGGGAGGAAACCCATTCCGGGTTATACGGCGTGGTCCCTTGATTTACTTTATTTTAAAGTAAATTTTTAAATAACTGTTTTTGTTCTCACACCAGTCACATGACTAACTTGGAGTTTATTGTTTTAACCTAAACTCTGGGTGCCCCTATTTTCCACACGGACAGCTAGTAGTTTTGGTTTTGCAGATTTATATTCACATCCTGGTTTATAGCTGGAATGATATTCGGAAAGCTCTGTATTCGTGTATCTCTTTCAATTGTGTTTTGTTTTATTTTCCGCTGCATTGTAATTTGTAAATCTCTAATATTTATCAAATGTATATTATTTTTTCATACTCTGTATATTCTTGTACTCTAACGTAAATTGTTGTAATAAGCAATGAAATGTTCTTCTATTTCTGTTCTGATTTGTCGTGTTCTCAATTCAATCCGAGCTTTCCTTTACGTGGAAGTTCGGGTTGTCTCAATGTCCTAGATTGCAGTGAGACATATCAAGAGACATTTTATCATTGGCACTACTGTTACCATCAGTACTATTCATAACATTATAGCAGGGTCGAAAATTTACAAATTTGTTACTGTCATTAAATATAAATCTATATAATCCATTTGCAGCATCACCCTGCAGCAAAACATCTTTAGTTGTAATGTCTCTAACCAAACAATAATTAGGGTAAAATTCAAAGTAAATGTAATTTTCCTTAGCAAACTGGGAAACTCTGATTAAATTCTTTTTGATTTTATGAACTCTTAAAAAATTATGTAAGAATAATTGTTTTTTACCTCTTATGCTTCCATTGCCAATATATGATATATTAATGCACTAACCATTACCCATGTTGATAGACTGATTACCTTTATATTCCTTGTTGCCAAGATTTAGATTATCAAGATTATTAATGATGTGATTAGTAGCCCTGGAATCAGGATACCAATTGTCATCATTAATATGATCAACTCTAGCTGTTTCTCCCTGATTTCTTGATGAATCTGATTGACTGTTGTTATCTGATTGGGCTTGAGCAACATTAGCACTGATATATGACCCCCTTTGATTGCCTTGACTTTGACCATTATCATAATTGGGATTATATCTGAAATAACACTTGCCTGTAATGTGTCCTAATTTCTCACATATTTGACATTTAGGCCTTTTATTATTATTGTTCCATCTCCCTCTTCCTCTGCCACGATTTGAATAACCACCTCTTTGATTTGGTTGTCCAGATCTATTAGAATTGTTTTGATTCTTGTTTTTGCCATTGGTTGTCGCATAGGTGACATTTATGTCATTTAATTGTTCTCTCTTGCTTTCAATTCTTGCTTCATGAGACAGTAACCTGAAATGCACATCATCTATGGATGAGAATTTCCTTTGTGATGCTATGATAGCTTCAACAACTTCATACTTGTCACTTAATCCATTTAATATAATAAGAATCTATTCAGAATCTGAAATCTTTTTCTAGAAGCTTCTAACATATCACACAGGGATTTGATCTTACTCAAATACTCTCTCATGGTACAGTTTTCTTTTCTTACATTCTGTGGTTTCCTATTATAGTGCATGATTTTAGCATAAGATTGGTTGTTGAACCCTTTTTCAATGTTTTGCCATATCTAAAATGAAGTTTTACAGACTATAACTTGCGGTAATATCTTTTCACTTATGGAGGATAATAACCATGAGCAAATTAATCTATCTTGTCTATGGAATTTAATGTACTCATCATTGGGTACTACCTGATTTTCTGGATTTGTTGTGAATTGAGCTAGTGTAGCAACAGTACCCAATATGTATCCATCAAGCCCTAACTATCTAATGCAGTTTCAATTTGTAATTTCCACAGTAGACAGTTATTTTCGTCAAGTTGAATGGTGATAAGTCGAGACTATGGACTAACGACTGTCTTGATTAATTTGTCTGCATCACTAATCCCTTCTTGAGGGCTTGAAACGTTGACTGATGCAGTAGAGATGTTATCATTAACCATGATGAAGCAAAATAGAAAGGATGCACTATAAAACTGAATTGAGGACGATCAAGAGGGAGGAGATCTGAATTCAAGATTCAACTGTAAGCAATCAGGTACTTCTATGACTGGAATGCACTATGATTAGAGTTTTTGAACGGCATAGTTGATATTAAGATCCTTGATTCAACTGTATGCAATGAAAATACTTCTATGATGAGAATTTACTTCTGATTAGGATGTTTGAACGGCACAGTTGTTTTCTTGAATATCTTTCTTCACTTATTTAGATTTATTGATTCAAAAAGGAGACTAGTGGCCTGATCGTTAGATGCAACAACAGTTTGATGCTTTTAGATCAGTAGATTGCCTGAATCTGATCTGAAACCAGCTGTAGGTGAGGCGTAGACAGTCAGAATGCCTCTCCTATCGCTCCAATGATGAAAACTAACCGAGGAGAGATAAATCACACCAATTACAATGTGATTTTCTTCGGTGAAAACACTTTTTAGGATCATGATGCTGTTAAGCAAAAGGAATTGTGCTCTGATACTAAGAATTTTTTTTGTAAAAAGTTGTATTCTGAAGTTTGCAAGAAGACTATGAATGAGAGAATGCAAATTTGTTATTCCAGAACTAAGTGATACGATGTGTACATTATTGTAATATAAATAGCAGTGAACACTAGCTTAGATAGATAGTTGCAGCCCATATCTGAAGTAAGGAAATGGGTTATAAGTTTACACACTTATAACCCCTTTATATTACATAACGAAATACATTCAGCCGACATGCTTTACATTTTACATTATGCTTTATTTATAATGGTAGTTTGCAAAAATATAATTGTAGCCCTCAAGCTGAACTAGTAAAGAATAGCGAAATAATTTTGAAAATGAACGAAGAAAAGGAAATACAATGATACCTTAAACATTTTGCGTAATAATATCACTTCAGTGAAAGCTCAGTTGGATACTTCAAAAGTAAGTTTGATGGCTAAACTTATTTTATCAATTAATTTTACAGTCAAACAATTTTATCATAGAGAATACTTCCCATAGCTATGTATACTCACTTGATCTTTTTGTTAGGGTAAAAATTAACATATTATATATTTATGGATTTGCATTTTGCTTGATAAAATTTATCTTATTAATTGATTATATATTGCAGGTATAATGTATTAAGTGAAAGTGCAAGAACAACCATAGTTTTGTAAGTGCATGTCATACAACTATGGTATGATTTATGATCCGCAAAGGGTAGTGTTAATCAAAAATAATTTTGCTAGCAATATAAATAAATGCTCGATAGTAATTATTTAAAAAACAAACAAATAAAATATTAGTTTTTGTTCCATTTTGGGGAAAGGAGCCATGAAGACAGTATACCCCTTTTTGTGGAAAAGATATGTTTGAAGTTTGTGTTCTCACTCATTCAAGAAGTGCGAGTCTTGCAATTTTCTTTTTATGAATAGAAAACTTATCTTATCATATCAGGAGAAAAAAAACTAAATTATAATGACATAATCCAATATTGAAAACAAATGGAATAAAACTGGGTGCTGAAAAGTTCCACTTTACTAACAACAAAACTTGTAAATCTTGTCTTGCTATACTTTAATGTCATATGCTACAGCGCGATCTCAGTTTTTTTTTCTCTCCAAAACTGAGCGAGCTCATTTTATTACTGAGTGATGAACCTCAAGTACTAACCAAGTGGTGAAGCTCAGTAATTCATTTCTGTTCATGTAAGAAGCGGAAAATCCAGAATGCAAACTCACACGAGCAATGGTATGGAAAGTAGAACACACTTGTAGAAAAAACAGAGATGTACTTCCATGTACGGTGGAAAAATATGTAAGTCTTTATAGATCAATGTTTGCACTTTTATTTCATTAGGCAAATCTATATTTCTTAATACTATTGTTTCCATCAACGACCAAGCTTTTTACTATGTTTTTGTTTGACTCTTAATAGTGCGGCCATGCAAATAATAGTGAGGATCCATGTTACAATAAAAACGTGGATAAATTGGGTAGAAGAAACCCCCTATTAGTTCAAGCCCCATTTTTATCTCTATTGCATTTGTAAACTTTTCACCATGTTACAGCCACAAATGACTAAAACTTCTTATTTCGTTGGAGCCCATGTATAGTTTCATGTAACGGTAATTTTACTAAGGATTCATTCGTGCTCGATCTCTACACTTTGCCAGATCTTAACTTGTAGTCAATATTCCAGTTTACGAAAAACTTGATTCTCCTACTAGATATGTAGCTAATAGATATTGTTATCCACAGCTTCATTACATTGTTTCCTTTCCACTACAGTTGAACTAAAAATTGACCTTCTACTCGTTGGTTGAAATTTAGTTGCTATTTTCATAATAGTTTACCAAAAGAGACCAGACCTAAACTTGCAGGTGTGGATGTACTGATGATCCAAATGTTACGATTCCAAAAGTTATGTGGACATTGGTGTGGGAGAACAACTTGATAGACATAGCGTAATTAGTTTATATTTTACCAGGTCAAAGTAAAATTAGCAACCTGATATTTCTAAAGCGTATCGAATATCTGTTGTCCACTTCTGTATTTAATTCAATGTATAATAATGTCCATTATTTATAACTATTTGTTAGTCTTTATGGCATTTTCATGAGTATGATATAGAAATGAGTTTGGAAATAGATTGTTCTCAACAAATTTGGTTTCAAAGGCATATTTACTTTTTTTGGTACTCACCTTACTTATGTTCGAACTTTATAAATAAATTGTATTATACCCTTTTTGAGTTTATAAATAAACTATACTTATCTTACCTATGTTTTGCAACTATATGGTTGATGGTACAGGTGGATAACTTGTATCCTAGCAAGGATGAGAACACATGTACTATTAGCTATCAATTTGACTTCATCTAAACTATATCGGGTATGATTGGTATTGCATCTGAAATGTATTAGTATAACATCAACAATACACATTTAGCCATTTGTATTGCTTTCAAGCTATATCATGCATACTGACATTGTACTTGGCTTTGAATTGGGTTTATAAACTTAAATTCACTTTCATAATTTGTATTGCTTCTGAACTGTATTATTTATACTAGCATGGTTGAGAACCATATTAGGTGTAATTTACGACTTGCATCTGGACTTACTTCTTGAATGTACTGGGAATCAGAGATGTAGATTTGGACTAATTGCACAGTCCAAACATCAAGTTTAAGTATTCTAGGTAAATAAATTTATTGACTGGCTACGCAAATGAGGTTAGAGATGCTATTTTTGTGACACTACAATTTCCTACTGACTTATCAACTAAATAGAGTGTTAAATTGAAGGACTGATGTTTCTTGTTAGATTTTCTAATTATTCACTGTTGTATTAATGATTATTTCCCTTAGAAAAGTAGTCGCTATCTCCCAAAAAAAAATTCTCTATCAAATTGTGATCTCTGTTTGAATTTGCGTATGAGTCCATTTTATATAGTAAATATAATAAATGTTGATTATTCAAGGTTTAATAGAAGCTGCAGAAGTGAGACAAAAGTCTGAAGCAAGTGTTAATGGCATTGTGTTCGTGAAGGAGCTAGAAAGTCATATTTGTTCGTTGTAAGCTTCTACATATTTTTACTAGTGAAATTTGAAGTTGTCACAATGAGCATTATAGAATTTGATGATTTATTTAGCATGTTTGCTACCTTCTTTTCAGTTTGGTGAAATGTTAGTTCAAAATTTGGTTTCATCTTTGGTATTGCTATAAATTTGATTTGTGTAGTTGAATGAAATGGTATGGTATTATGCGCTACTACAAGATGCTAAATGTGAAATGATGCAGTAGTACAAAAATTGTAACACTTATAAGTGTTAGGATCTTTGCATTTGTATGGAAAGTTTTGTCCCAACGCTTAACCGTTGGAACTAACGGTTGGAATTGTTAGAATAGAAAGTTGTTATAACAGTTATAACCGTTGGAACAAATTCCTTTTCCAACAATTATAACCATTGGAATAGAAAATTCTACCAACAGTTTTAACCGTAGGAACAAATATCTATACCAACGGTTATAACTGTTAGTATATACGTTACAAAATTTACTACACACCCTCTACTAACAAGTATATGATTTGTTTGTTCACAATTTATCATGTGGATTCAATCAAGTATACGAGTTGTTTTATTATATTTCATCATTTTCAAGTCGTTTTCATCTAGATCTACATCATGGTAAGTATGTTTTCATATGAATCGCCATACGTCTAATCTTGCAACTTGAACCGGTAATTTCCATGTTCATTCATATGTTTATGCAAGTTAGATCCATCATTTTAGTTCAATTATTGATTTATCATGATTTGGAACATTTTATATGGTTAAGTGATGAATAATTGCTATTTTATGTTGTTAATGATTCCGTGAAATGTTTATGGTTGAACTGGATGATTTGGGTGAGTTGATTTCATGATGTTGTCCTTTGTCGAAGATTTGGTCAAGATTAGAGCCATTTTGGTCAGATATGGAGTCAGGTAATTTTTCTATAGATTGGCGCTGACATGGCGGAGTTAGGTCATGGTTTGTTCTTCAAGAAATAGGGGTCAGGCCAGTCGGAGAACGGGCTCCAGGTCGTGGTGCTTAGGTCATGGGAGGCTAGAGCATGGTGTCAAGGAGAATGGCAGGTGCTGGAGCATAATCAGGTCGGGCTGAGGGGCTTGGTGGTTAGGTCGTGAAAACGACCTAGTAATTCAGATCGTTGGACTCCACTTGGGGGTTGGATCAGGATTGATCTGAGGACGTTGGGCCTTGGAGTAGAGGTCATCTCATTCGGCTCTGGTGAAAGGCGGATCATTGGTTGGGTCATGGGTCAACCTATGGAGTCATGTCGTGAAAATGACCTAAAGAGGACAACGTTTCTAAATGTTGTGAATGGAGATTAAGTGTTGTGGTTTTTTTTTCATAGCGTAAAGTTTGGAAATGCTATGAAAAGGAGTATCGACCAAATGGTGTATATTTTGGGTTGACGATGGTTGTGACTTTGAAGCGAAATCAATAGTGAAGGTTCGAAGTGATGTGATGGGTTCGTTGATCGTCGTAATGCAATGAATGTGAAGACAACTCAAGGGTGTTTTTGAGTTCATGTATAATGGTTGGATGGTCGCCGGTGATGACGACTAGAGATATGGAGGCTGAGGAACAGTAACACCCCACGTCCATTAATGTCACTCACAAAGGGAATGCATTAACTTCCATGAAGGTTATAAGTGAATATAGAACAGAAAAATTACAACAAGACAGATAATAAGTAGTACTTGAAAACTAAAATTTCGTTTTATTGCAGCGGAAACATGTTTATTACATCACAAAACCATTAATCAGAGTCAAGTACATTATCCATCTTCATAAAACAAAATACATAATCCCATTACACAAATAGCCATTAAAAAGATAACAAGCTGGACTTTACTTCAACGGTCCAAGCTTTCCAAAGAGAGATGAAGCAATTCAATCAAACTCCACTAGAGTTGGGCCCAATCTGAGGACCTGGAGGGGAAAAAGGATAGAAATAGGGGGGGTCAGACATAAAGTCTGGCGAGTATGACAATTCTAACAACACTATTATCAAGTTAACTAGACTAAGGCATAAGCTGGAAGACAAGTAAATGTCCATGAACTATTTGGAAGATAAAGATAGCGTTTAAGATAACGTTAAAGATAAAGGTAAAGGCATACCTAATTACTAATGAATAATTACTACACTGCACCGCACATTACTACACTGCACCGCACATTACTACGCTGCACCGCGCCAATTACTACACTGCACCGCGCCAATTACTACACTGCAACGAACCAGTCACCCTAAAGGTTGATCCCACTTGCTTCACACAGAAACTATATAAATAGCCTTGTGTACCCCTAGCTGACTACATAGGTGCCGTCTGCCCCTATCTCCACTAGGTGTACCCCACAACCAACTTAGAAATTTTATAAGTAACTTCGTGTACTCCTAGCTGACTACATAGGTGCCGTCTGCCCCTATCTCCACTAGGTGTACCCCACTACCCACTTTCGATCAGCTCCATACTCGTAGATACCCGTGCTGGCCTCACAGTGGGGTGTATCACTCCCCTAAAGTGGCAACCCGATACAACTGAGAATGCACGGCTTATACCTACACGATGCAACAACGTCTTACCTACCAGCCCGGGTCCACACACGCATATGAAACCCGTTGGACTTGCGTTGCCACCGCTCCCCGTTTTGGCCTCTTATAGTCAAACTCAGTATGCGTGTCCCGTCCTCGACTTGGGTCGAGCCCACAAAGATACGTTTGGGATACTGGTTGAAATGGGCCCCCACAAGCTACCCACCTAAGCTTGTCATTAATATATCCCACTTAACCCTCTTAGTCATGTTCATTTACATGTGTGTTTGGTTAAGTCTTACTAATCGTATTTCACATGCCACTAAGGGCACCCACTATATTCCTCATGCCACCCAAGGCACCTACTTAACCCCCATGTCCCACTTTACATGTTTATCTGGTTAAGTATTTCTTAATTCATTCAGGCCATAACCTCATAAAAATCTCTCACATTAGACTGGCATTTATGGCAGCTGGATTTGCCGGGCGGGTCCGGGCAGTCTTACACCATAAAAGAGTCTAACCTCGTGTCTTTACAATTGTTATGCTTTAGTTTAGGCCTAGGACCTCTCACATTGGGCTGACATTTGTGACCACTGGATTTGCCGGGCGGTTCCGGGCAGGTTTACGTCACAAACGAGTCCAACCTCGTGTCCTAAGCATTGATTGACAACTTTCAATCTTTTACCCCAGTTTTAATAATTCCCTATCCAAATTATTAATTAAGTCCACTTTTATTGATGTCCATAATTGACTCAGTTATGGTCATCCACTCATGGTATGCAAAATCATATCAATTGCACCCAACATCTTATTATTAAATCCTTAATATTACCCCTACCCCACGTTTATACGTTCGCTTATTCAACGCATAATATAGGCTAGACTTGGATAGTCTAACGCACAGCAGAAAGCCAAACTAACATATAAACAATAAAATAAATCTAATCATGATAGGGGTGAAACTTGCATAAATTACACATGTTAAGGATCAAAAGGTGTCAACTTGTTAAATGTCACAATTCACATGATATGATCATAGCCCAAATCTATACATAAACTTGCATATGGGGTTTTTAGGAAACATAGTAATGGTGTGAACTAGCATAGGATATCACATATGTCATAGCACAGTTCTAGATGTCATAATAGATGTCATGGCATATGTTCATAATTTTCTAATCAATTTAACTTGCATATGTAACTTTTCATATAGATCAACATAGCCCAAACATGATGATTTAATTAATATGAACTAACTAGCATAGATGGCTTTCTAACATGTATGATTCATCACAACTTAGCATAGAAACTTTCAACATACATAACATCATCATAGCATGATTTACAACATATAGCATATCATCACCACATAGCATAGGATTAATAACATACATGATAGCATATGACAATTCACATCATCTACCCACAATCCATTCATGACTTAACCTAATTAAAATGATAATAATCTTGTTAAGACTATCATACTCACAATTTAGAGAAGAAAAGAGAGAGTTTTGCTTTGCTTTAGGGTTGAGAGAATTAGAATTGAATTTGCTTTTATTCTTTCTTAGTTGGCGGCGACTCCATTGATTTCCATGGCGACGGTAACTATTCTATTTTAGTTAGGTTTAGGGTTAGCATTAGGATGTATTTATAGGTGTAGGAAGTTATTTAGGACCAATAGATTAACCCTGAACCATGAGAACCAATCAAATGTAAAATCTGCATTTGAACGAATCGGCCCACGGGTTGACAGCCAAACACCCTGGATTAACCCCTAGTCGACCCAGTGGGGCTTGGGTCGACCTCAAAAATGGGCCGGTTCGGTTATTTCCCCTCCTAATTCGCTGTTTTGAACTTTTTCGCATATTTATTTATTTAATTTTTAATATATATATATATATCTGCGCAACCCATTTCACTTAATTCTTTTCTGAAAATTAAGTATACTTTAATTTGTGAATTTTAATGTTATAAAATTACGGGGTGTTACATTCTCCCCTCCTTAAAGGATTTCGTCCCCGAAATCTCCAAGTCAAGAAGAATGTATATCCTACCATCCAAACAACCATCTACTCAACCATCAAACACAAGCACCCATTGTCCTTATAGACCTCTAATGCTCTCATGTTTAAATGCACAGTGTGTGTATATGTCCCTATCTAATGCAAAATCAGGCGGTCCACTGATTCAGTTGATCTCCTTTAATGCAAACCATGATAGTGCCATGCGTCCATTATGTATGCAAAAGTTCCCTAATGCTACATATTATTTCTACATGCGTGCACAACCATTCACCAAAATGCGGTATCCATATGATAGCACAACCATTATACATCCATTTTACTAAATACGGCCATTTATATGCAATATGCAGTATGAAGTGACTGAGCCGATCTAGTGCCTAATAGTGTGTGTATATGCGTCCACGAGCAACCACTAGCAAACACTTGCATCCACTTTGCATTCATCATACATAACATGTCTCAAACACATGTTTCAACCATAGGATGATCCTAACTAAAGGTCACGTATACTAGCGAGAGGATACTCTAAAGGTAAGATAAGTACAAGATAAGCGATAAAGGAGAAATTAAAGGACATACCCTCGAAAAGGAAAGGGTATCGTGAATGCAACTTCTCTTCTGTCTCCCAAGTAGCGTTGCTCTCATCATCTCCCCATTGTACTTTGACTAGTCTGACCTCTCGATTTCTCAGCTTCTTAATCTCTGACCCAAGAATGCGCGTAGGAGCTCGTCGAATCGTCGCATCACGCTCTATCTCCACATCTCTAAGAAAGCTCGGCTCTACCACTTCCGCGGTCTCGTGCAAGCACTTCCTCAAATGTGACCCATGGAATACGTCGTGTACACCAATAAGTCCCTCGGGCAACTCCACTCTATACGTCATCTGTCCAATTTTCTCCTTAATAGGAAACGGCCCTACAAACCTTGGTGCTAATTTCCCAACGGACCCAAAGCGAACAACGTTCCGTAATGGAGACACTTTGACAAAGACCATGTCCCCAACTTCAAACTCGAGATCTGACCTCCTCTTATCCACATAAGATTTCTGCCTATCCAGTGCTGCTTTCATCCTCCTTCGAATCAAGTCGATCTTCTCCGAAGTCTCCCTAATCATATCGGACCCAAGTAAGATCTTATCCGTAGATTCCCACCAACATGTAGGTGAACGACAAGGTCGTCCATAAAGAGCTTCGAATGGTGCCATACCAATGCTGGAATGAAAGCTGTTATTATATGCGAACTCCACCAATGGAAGATGCTCTTCCCACGTACCCCCAAAGTCTAGGATACATAGCCTCAACAGATCCTCTAGAATGCGATTCACCCTCTCGGTCTGGCCGTCCGTCTGAGGATGATATGTGGTGCCCAAACATAACTGAGTCCCTACCTCCTCTTGTAAGCTTCTCCAAAATTTGCTAGTGAAAATAGGATCGCGATCGCTCACTATGCTAGATGGAACACCGTGCAAACGAACTATTTCTCGAACGTATACGGAGGCTAACCATGGAGCAGTCCTCTTACTCTTTACGGGAATGAAATGGGCGCTTTTAGTAAGTCTATCTACTATAACCCAAATTCCCGTATTACCCTTCCTTGATCTCGGTAACCCATCCACAAAATCCATCGAGACACTTTCCCACTTCCATATTGGAACCTCCAATGGGTGAAGCAACCCACCGGGTTTCTTTTGCTCCGCTTTTACTTGTTGGCACACCAAGCATCTAGCGACATACTCGGCCACATCTTTCTTCATGCCGGCCCAAAAATAAACTCTCTTCATGTCTTTGTACATCTTGTCCCCGTCGGGATGAATGGTCATCTTCGAATGATGTGTTTCGTCAAGAATAGTCTTCCTTAGGTCATCGTCTTTTGGTACACAAAGTCTACCATCCCTACGTAACCAACCCTTATCATCTAGGGTATACCTACGGAGATAGCTTGATGACTCCCCTCCTTTGAGTTTTTCTACTAACTCAACCAACTGCGGGTCGTCTCGCTGTGCCTCGCCAATCCGTCCCAAAAGCGTAGGTCTGACCTCCAAGGATGCTAGCAAACCGGTACAAAGTCAACAGAAGGTCTAAAGTCAAACATCGAAATGAATTCTAAGCTTCGCCGCTCCACAAACAAAGGACTTAAGGATAACCTTTTTCTACTTAAGGCATCCGCCACCACGTTACCCTTGCCAGGGGTATATGCTATCTCGAAGTCGTAGGATGCTAAGAACTCCATCCACCTTAACATATCTCTCTTCCCTAGAGACCACATGCCCTAAATTCCTCACTTCCTTCCTCCAAAAATGGTATCTTGGAGAACTTAGCTTTAAGCTAGTGCACTTGTAGGGTCCCTAAGCTTTCCCTATGACATAGGGCATGCTCTTCTCTGCTTCTAGAGAAAACCAGGATATTATCCCATGTAAAATCGTCACAACTATCCATCTCTCACGCAGACCATCCTAGTCGAATTCGACATCCCCCAAGTGCAAGCCCCAAAGGTCTAAACCAATATCAGACAAACACCCAAGGGATACCTCCTTCGAATTTAGACGACCTACGTGAGATGACACTAGTCAAATGGTCAATCAATTGAGCACTTGACCGACTCTGGTCGTCCTTGCCAGTCTTGCTCCAAAACTACCGCTGATTACATAACGGGCTTTGCTTAATATATTAAGCACATACGAAAACTTATTCCGCGCCTATGGGTACACCCTGCGCTTTATCAACGACGTCTCCATACTCACGGACCACACAAACAGGTTCCTAATCATCGTTAGATGCGTCAGAAGATTCTAGGCAGCTAAGCATCACTGAACCCCTAGGGTCGCAAGAAATATGGGGGTTTTTCTACAACGAATCAATAGTCTAACTGCCCTCCTTTCACAGTCTAGGATGGCACCCCGCTTGGCTAGCCAATCCACCCATAGAATCAAACTACAGCCCGTGAAACCAAGGACAAAGGCGTTGCATTCAAACTCAATGCCCAAGATAAACACTCTCAAATCCCGACAAATCATAGAAAGATGAGCCGAACCACCAATAGGATTTGATACTACTAAGGGATCAGTAACAATACTAGTATCTAGGTGCAGTGTTTCAACTAATGATGTAGAGATAAACGAATGTGATGCGCCCGAATCGAATAAGGTACGGACAGGATGATCAAACAGAAAAACTAAGCTTTCAACAGAAATGGTTCTACCTCGTTCTTGCAGCGGTGGGACCGCGAGAGCCTGAACTTGTCCCCTTGCCTGCCCTGTTGCCAAAAGAGCCTGCACCTGTCCTCCCGAGGTAGCTCCTGCCCTCTGCCCCTTCTTTGGGCAGTCCTTCACTAAATGTCCCACATCACCACAATGAAAACAGCCTGTCTTCTTTTTCTTTCGGCAATCCTTGCTGAGATGGCCTGGGGTTCCACAGTTAAAGCACTTCTTCTTTCCCTTGCCATTATTGTCTTTTCCACCCTTCTTGTTTTGCTGTTGTGGTTTCTTCTGATCCCCCTTCTTCTCAGGTGCCTTATCAGCTTTAGCGCTTTTCTCCTCATGCATGAGCGCCATTTCTACTAACTTCTCAAAGGTGGCCCCCATCGGGATGTGGGTCATAGCCAACCCTTGCAATGGTTCATTCAAGCCATTCAAGAACCTTAGAGCCTTCTTCTCCAGCGTGTTTACTACATCCAAGCCAAACCTTGCTAACTGATTAAATTTATTGACATATTCTTTCACTTATGAGCTTCCTTTCTTCAATGTCAAGAACCTTTCCATATATAGATTTTCTTCCGCCCTAGAGAGAAACTTCGCCTTGAACCTACGTTTAAAATCCGCCCAAGAGTCAATAGGACGCTCCCCATTAGTGACCTCCCACCAAAACGAGGCCTCTCCCTTCATCAACCAAGCTGCTAAATGAACTCTCCTCCCTTCTACTTCAAAGATTTCTAGCAATTCTTCCACCGCCTTAAGCCAATCTCTAGCTTCCACAAACGTTTCTGACCCTTGAAATGGTTTTCCACCCATAGCCTTGAATTCCTTGCACGTCTTTGCAAAAGTATCTACGCGAGGAGGAGGAGGAGGAATGGGTGCAACTGGTGGTGGAGGAACATTGGCTGGACCTGCGGCGGCCCTAGCCTCAAACAGCCTCCTATACCATCCTGGTATCGTTACACCGTCAGGTAGGTTAAGATCTTCAGCCATGCTGAAGCGAAAAAGGAAAGATTCAAAATGGAGAATTCGAAAGATGGCTATTTGGGGATCATGTTTTTCATAAAAACTTCCTCTTTATATTTCTCATTAAAACATGTTTTTGAAAACATTTCTTCCAAAAATAACTATTTTTCTAAAGTATTTTTTATCTGTTCTGGTAACCTTAAGCTCTGATACCACGTGTAACACCCCACGTCCATTAATGTCACTCATAAAGGGAATGCATTAATTTCCATGGAGGTTATAAGTGAATATAGAACAGAAAAATTAAAACAAGACAGATAATAAGTAGTACTTGAAAACTAAAACTTCATTTTATTGCAGCAGAAACATGTTTATTACATCACAAAACAATTAATCAGAGTCAAGTACATTATCCATCTTCATAAAACAAAATACATAATCCCATTACACAAATAGCCATTAAAAAGATAACAAGCTGGACTTTACTTCAACGGTCCAAGCTTTCCAAAGAGAGATGAAGCAATTCAATCAAACTCCACTAGAGCTGGGCCTAACCTGAGGACCTGGAGGGGGAAAAAGGATAGAAATAGAGGGGGTCAGACATAAAGTCTGGCGAGTATGACAATTCTAACAATACTATTATCAAGTTAACTAGACTAAGGCATAAGCTGGAAGACAAGTAAATGTCTATGAACTATTTGGAAGATAAAGATAGCGTTTAAGATAACCTTAAAGTTAACGGTGAAGGCATACCTAATTACTAATGAATAATTACTACACTGCACCGCACATTACTACACTGCACCACGCCAATTACTACACTACACCGCGCCAATTACTACACTGCAACGCACCAGTCACCCTAAAGGTTGATCCCACTTGCTTCACACAGAAACTATATAAATAGCCTTGCGTACCCCTAGCTGACTACATAGGTGCCGTCTGCCCCTATCTCCATTAGGTGTACCCCACTACCCACTTAGAAATTTTATAAGTAACTTCGTGTACTACTAGCTGACTACATAGGTGACGTCTGCCCCTATCTCCACTAGGTGTACCCCACTACCCACTTTCGATCGGCTCCCTACTCGTAGATACCCGTGCTGGCCCCACAGTGGGGTGTATCACTCCCCTAAAGTGGCAACCCGATACAACTGAGAATGCACGGCTTATACCTACACGATGCAACAACGTCTTACCTACCAGCCCGGGTCCACACACGCATATGAAACCCCTTGGACTTGCGTTGCCACCGCTCCCCGTTTTGGCCTCTTATAGTCAAACTCAGTATGCGTGTCCCGTCCTCGACTTGGGTCGAGCCCACAAAGATACGTTTGGGATACTGGTTGAAATGGGCCCCCACAAGCTACCCACCTAAGTTTGTCATTAATATATCCCACTTAACCCTCTTAGTCATGTTCATTTACATGTGTGTTTGTTTAAGTCTTACTAATCGTATTTCACATGCCACTAAGGGCACCCACTATATTCCTCATGCCACCCAAGGCACCTACTTAACCCCCATGTCCCACTTTACATGTTTATCTGGTTAAGTATTTCTTAATTCATTCAGGCCATAACCTCATAAAGACCTCTCACATTAGACTGGCATTTATGGCAGCTGGATTTGCCGGGCGGGTCCGGGCAGTCTTACACCATAAAAGAGTCTAACTTCGTGTCTTTACAACTGTTATGCTTTAGTTTAGGCCTAGAACCTCTCACATTGGGCTGACATTTGTGACCACTGGATTTGCCGGGCGGTTCCGGGCAGGTTTACGTCATAAACGAGTCCAACCTCGTGTCCTAAGCATTGATTGACAACTTTCAATCTTTTACCCCAGTTTTAATAATTCCCTATCCAAATTATTAATTAAGTCCACTTTTATTGATGTCCATAATTGACTCAATTATGGTCATCCACCCATGGTATGCAAAATCATATCAATTGCACCCAACATCTTATTATTAAATACTTAATATTACCCCTACCCCACGTTTATACGTCCGCTTATTCAACGCGTAATATAGGCTAGACTTGAATAGTCTAACGCACAGCAGAAAGCCAAATTAACATATAGACAATAAAATAAATCTAATCATGATAGGGGTGAAACTTGCATAAATTACACATGTTAAGGATCAAAAGGTGTCAACTTGTTAAATGTCACAATTCACATGTTATGATCATAGCCCAAATCTATACATAAACTTGCATATGGGTTTTTTAGGCAACATAGTGATGGTGTGAACTAGCATAGGATATCACATATGTCATAGCACAGTTCTAGATGTCATAATAGATGTCATGGCATATGTTCATAACTTTTCTAATCAATTTAACTTGCATATGTAACTTGCCATATAGATCAACATAGCCCAAACATGATGATTTAATCAATATGAACTAACTAGCATAGATGGCTTTCTAACATGTATGATTCATCACAACTTAGCATAGAAACTTTCAACATACATAACATTATCATAGCATGATTTACAACATATAGCATATCATCACCACATACCATAGGATTAATAACATACATGATAGCATATGATAATTCACATCATCTACCCACAATCCATTCATGACTTAACCTAATTAAAATGATAATAATCTTGTTAAGACTATCATACTCACAATTTAGAGAAGAAAAGAGAGAGTTTTGCTTTCCTTTAGGGTTGAGAGAATTAGAATTGAATTTGCTTTTCTTCTTTCTTAGTTGGCGGCGGCTCCATTGATTTCCATGGCGATGGTAACTATTCTATTTTAATTATGTTTAGGGTTAGCATTAGGATGTATTTATAGGTGTAGGAAGTTACTTAGGACCATTAGATTAACCCTGAACCATGAGAACAAATCAAATGCAAAATCTGCATTTGAACGAATCGGCCCACGGGTTGACAGCCAAACACCCTGGATTAACCCCTAATCGACCCAGCGGGGGCTCGGGTCGACGTCAAAAATGGGCCAGTTCGGTTATTTTCCCTGCCAATTCGCTGTTTTGAACTTTTTCGCATATTTATTTATTTTATTTTTAATTTATATATATATATTTCTCTGCGCAACCCATTTCACTTAATTCTTTTCTAAAAATTAAGTATACTTTAATTTGTGAATTTTAATGTTATAAAATTACGGGGTGTTAAGGAATTATCATTATCGTAGGTTCTAGCGGACTCAAAGCAGGGGTCACACGATTTCGTTGTATGGTTGAGTACCCTGGGCATCTTGAACGGACCTAATTACATTTCGTTGTATGGCGTATGGAGTTTTGCTAGAACCGGGGTTTACCATTAACCATTGACAGTTGATGGCAAGGTGTTTAGCCGGTCATATGAATAATGATGGTTCCAAAGCAGGTTTGGCGGTGATAGCCAGAGTTAGTTATGAATGTTGGTTGTTTTGTTTGTTCCATCTTATGTAGATTATCTGACATTGAAGGAGATGTTTCTAGGGTGCTTGTCTGATGTTGGTTTAGGCCATCAGGGCTTGTGCTTGGGAAGTTTCGATCTCGATTAGGATGGTTTACGTGAGATATAACTAGTTTCTTTGTTTGTTATTGCTTGGTTATTTCTGATTGCCATGAATGAATGGTTGTTCAAATTGTCATGGATGTATGGATGAAATGCTTGCTTGTAAAGGCTATCACTGTGCGATGTGGGGAGGATGGGCTTGAGTTCTTTTCTGGTGTTTTAGTAGATGGGTTTATTGATATAGCTATTCTTATATACTTTATTGATGATGTTAGTTGGTTTTTTTATCGCTCACTAAGAATATTATCTGACTCAAGGTTTTATGTTTCCCTCTTATTACCTTGGGCTGTTCATCCAATTTTTGGATGGGCAAACTGAGTAGCAGGTAGCAGGAGATAGCCTTGTGAGGACAGTGTTGTTGTGCAATGGTGAGCAGGAGGCTGACATATTATTTTCTACTAATAGTATATGTTATTTCCGTTGTTTGATGTTTGGCTCTGACAGCTGTTGTAATGGCTGGAAATTTTCGACTCCTCGAGAGTCGAAAATTCCGAGACGTTAGTGAAAGAAAGTAGAGGGTGAGGAAGAAAAGATAGAACTAATAGAATAGAAGAAGAAGAAGAACTTACATCATCAGAGTAAACACGAATCTCACAGCGGAACGAATAAAATATAACATAACTTTGAAATACAAATCAGTACTCGTATATACATACCATTTCAAAGTACAACACTTAACAACACAGCGGAATAATAATAGCTATAATCCTGAAGCCTCCTGCTCCAAGCTCTCCAAGTGTATCTGTAAAATCCCGACTACTTGACTGCCCGTACAAATTTAGGCACCTAAGAGTTTAGGGGAAACAAAACAAAATAAACTCCGGGTCAGTCATGGGACTGGTGTGAATAAAACTCCAACACTTGGTTAAATAAAGGATATCTTTCTGATATTATAATAATGTCTAAATACAAATAGATATCAATCTAGCAGAACGCTTGCATCTCACGTTCCACATACATAGTATACAAATAAAACCGTGAGCGCTTATTGGAGATTGGATTCCAACAGACAAGGTATGGGAGCACCTTCCGATCAGTGTACTCTAGAGGAGATACACTAGGGTTCGACAAGAACGTCTTGCAACCCGGCCACACATGACCGTCCACTCATTTAGCTTGAGTGCAACGAATATATTATCATCGATGGGTGGGATCAGCAACCATCGTTCCCGATAAGGGATAGCATTGAAATAGATTATAAAGAAGTACAATTGAATATTCTCTAGATGGTGATAATACACCCTGCTTGGGTATGGCCCAACTAGCCATGCTGCCTAGCCCAACTTCTGTTATTTCCCGGTGGTGATTTTTGAGGTCACGTTTATCACTTTGACAGATTATTGCTTCAATTACTTTGAGTGCCACATCGTCATACCCGCCAAATCAATATCGATTTCTCAAGGCATCACGGGTATAAAAGCTAAGAGAAACGAATTTCTCCGCCACCCAATGTAATATGTTTGAAGAGATCAACATATATGATTCGTTAAGAATACTTTGTCAGACACTCGTCCATATACGTTGTCCTGGGACTGAACAAACCGAAGGCACTATTCAGTGAATCCATCCTACCTAGGCTTTTCACAATAGCCCTTGCACTTCACTCCGTCTTCAATTATCTTCAGCGTACTTGATTCACAACGCTTATGCTAATACGGAGTGGCTCTTCGGATAATAATCCAACCGGTCTCTCCATATTTACAACGTAAATAGGGTCAAAACTTTGATAGTCTGTGATTCAACTATCAAATGAAAACATGTCGGTGTACAAACAACGATCTTATTTCCGAATGGAAATTCGATCGATCAATCATCATATGTTCATATTTCCTTATTTCATATATTTAGAAAATATCTGTTATTAATCATTGGAAAACATTTCCATAGCTTATTTTCACATCACTATTATTTCGCAACTATCAGTCCCTAACTGTAACTAGTATGAGAACAATTCTCTAAGTATCAATTCGGAAGGTCGAAACCAACATCAGATCGTCACTTAGAAAACCGTTCAACTTACCCTCTCCAGTCAGTTTCTGAATTTGCTTAACTCTATTTCTTAAATTCTTATCATGAAAACATTTCATTTTCTATGTTTAGAAAACATATCTGACTATATTTGGAAAACGTTTCCAAAACTCGTTTACGGATTTCCAATGAACGTTGTATAAAACATCGTTTCGCTTAATCCATTTATCGCTTATTCCTTAACTTTATTCCTAATCAACCTTTTAGATCGAACCACAACTATTCCTTTGTCAATTCTGAAGTCAATCAAGTTGGGGTATAATTACCTCGCAGACCTTAATTGAACAACGTCCTTTACTGTGAAACAGATGAAGCTCATCACTCACTTTTTACAATCATCTGTTTACGCAAATTCTCGGATTCAGGTTACGAATCCACTTCTTATATGACAACGTTTGATTATAACTATACTGTTATAATTCCTACCCCTAAATATCTAACCTAAATTATAAATTTATTTCCTAACTCGAATAATTTAACAGGCACCTAATTTCTAAATCAATAACTAAATCTTGATTTAAACCCTGGAAAGTAAATAGTACTTTCCCAAATTCGCTATAATCGAATTCGACGTATAACTCTCTTTCGAGTAATCTCTATTCGATTAACTCTCCCTTTTTAATAACTTATATTCGATAAACTCTATTTCGATTAACTCCTATCGAATAACTAATATTCGAATAACTCTTCTTGGTTGGCTCTATTTCATTAACTCTTATCGAATAACAAATATTCGATTTACTTAAATGGATTTACTCTTATCGAATAACTTTTTCGATTAACTTAACTTGATTTTCTTAACTCGATTATCTCAACTCGATTACTTAACTCGATTACTTAACTCGATAAATCTTAACTCGATAAATCTTAACTCGATAACTTAACTTAACCGAAATCGATTAACTCAACTCTAATCGATTAACTTAATTTGATTTACTCCTTCGAATAACTAATTCGAGTAACTTAATTGATTAACTCCTTTGAATAACTAATTCGATTTACTCTTCTCGAATAACTAAATTCGATTAACTCAAATTGAATAACTAATATTCAATTTACTCTTCGACTAATTCCTTTGGATTAACTAACTTCGAATAACTCCTTTGGATTAGCTAACTTCGAATAACTCCTTTGGATTAACTAACTTCGAATAACTCCTTTGTATTAACTAACTTCGAATAACTCCTTTGGATTAACTAACTTCTAATAACCAATATTCGATAACTACTCTTCGAATAAATAATATTCGGTAACTCTTCTCAAATGAATAACATTTGATTTCTCCACTCGAATAAACTATATTCGATTACTCTTCCCTCGAATACACTATATTCGATAACTCTACTTCGAATAAGTGATATTCGGCAACTCTACTCGATTAACTCCACTTGGATAACTCTAACTGGTCAACTCTAACTGGTCAACTCTAACTGAGTAACTCTAACTGATCAACTCTAACTGGTCAACTTTAACTGGTCAACTTTAACTGGTCAACTCTAACTGTTTATCTTTAACTGGTAAACTTTAACTGGTTAACTCAAATGGTTTAACCTAACTGGTTAACTCAAATGGTTTAACCTAACTTGATTTACTTGTCTCGATTAACTGAACTAATCCACTTAGTTTAACTTAGTTAATTCACTTTGATTAACTCTAACTGATTTACTTAGTTTAACTCGGCTAATTCACTTTGATTAACCAACTAATTTACTTCGATTAACTAATTAGTTTAACTTGACTAATTCACTTAGTTTGACGCAACTAATTCACTTTGATTTACAAATTAGTTTAACTTAACTAAGTCACTTAGTTTGACGCAACTAATTCACTTTGATTTACCAATTAGTTTAACTTGACTAATTCACTTAGTTTGACGCAACTAATTCACTTTGATTTACAAATTAGTTTAACTTAACTAAGTCACTTAGTTTGACGCAACTAATTCACTTTGATTTACCAATTAGTTTAACTTAACTAATTCACTTCGATTAACCACTTAGTTTATCTTAACTAATTTACTTTGGTTAACTTAACCAATTACTTTGATTAACTCGACTAACTCGCTTTGGTTAACTTAACCAATTACTTTGATTAACTCGACTAACTTGCTTTGGTTAACCTAACAAATTACTTTGTTTAACTCGACTAACTTGCTTTGGTTAACCTAACCAATTACGTTGTTTAACTCGACTAACTTTGCTTTGGTTAACCTAACCAATTACTTTGTTTAACTCGACTAACTTTGCTTTGGTTAACCTAACCAATTACTTTGTTTAATCCTTTTATCACACTCTGGTATTTCTTATGGTTTTTAACACATCACCTAACAACGATGACTATCGTCCAACCACACGTAATCACAACAGATTATATACATCACATTTATATATCACAATACATAAATCACAGTAAAAATAACTGTTGAGGAATCCAGTTGGATTCCTCCAACCTGTTTCCCTGCATCCACAGATGTTAAACAACACCAGTATATATTCTGATAAACAGAATCAACATATAACTATTTGACGGTTTATATATATATATACGTAAATATATACATAAAATCTCTACTAACTGACTAGAAGTTCAATCAAACAATCAACACACAGTCAAACAGACAATTTTAACAGTTCTAACAATACAACATGAAATTATAAACTGTTCAGAGTTAGTGAGATTTACTCACATTGGCGCGTTAACCGTTGAATAACGGTTTGCGTTATTCGACTCAGTCGGACAATTTAATTCGCCATAAATTGTAACGAGCTCGGATTCACTTCCAAACTCATCTGTATTCGTAGTGATTTCTGATATGATTCTAACGTGCCAATTTTCGTCAGATTAATTCATAGGCCCAACCCATTTCCATTACTTCCTTTCCCCTCTCTTTCCCATTTGGCCTCACCGAAACTGCTCAGCCCACTTAGAAAAACTCCAGCTCATTCAAAGAAACACCGGCCCGCCTACGTACCCTTCTTCCACACTAAGATATGCTGCTTCTCATTTTAATACACTACCCATCCTTCACGTGACCCACTATCGAAACCAACCCCGTTTCATTACCGCAAATACCTCCCATCAAATCAGCAAATGTAATCTTCACCTTCCCGATGGTTTCAACCGCACAACACCTCCCTCACGAAAACCATATCCGCATTCCTAAACTACATCCTCTCCTCCTACCCAGGCAAACAAAGACTTTAACTTCACATAAACAAACAAATGGAAAACGGAACTCGGGCCCATAACACCTTTCTTCCACGATGTCTACACAATCCCGTCCTTCATATCCATACTTCGGAGCCATTACCTTGCTCCACTTCAGCTCCGTTCTCCAATCATGCTTCACCAAGTCACCGTCCCATTCATCCAAGATCCCCTTGCTTCTATACGTAAGTCACACTCAACTCGCGTTTTGATTTTCATGCGCCAGGTCCTCTTAACTCGCTCGTAACTTTAGTGTTGATTTCGTTTTCACGCCTTGGCAGATAGTTTGGCACTTCCTGAAGCTCGAATGAGATTATAGGTCTATTTATTTATATAAAGGGGAGGGGCTTAGTACTTAAGTATTGTACATAAATCTTTGGGTTCATTCAATGTGGAGCCTTGACAAAACATATACTTTGCTTTCAACGTGGACCTTTTACAAAACATATACTTTGCTTTCAACGTGGACCTTTTACAAAACATATACTTTGCTTTCAACGTGGACCTTTTACACAACATATACTTTGCTTTCTTTTAAGTTTTAGGTGTCGTGACACATAAGAATTCATTCATGTCTGACTGCTACAGACAGAAATAAGAGTACAGTCCTGCTCAGTGAGGTGTCACGATCCCAGAAATATAATATTACCGGCAGATGGACTCATATTTTGAAACTTCAAAATGTTGATTTCGGGGTGCGAAATACTTCAAATAAAAAGTTGCCTATTTAATTAATTAAAAATTACAGTAAAATTCTAAAAATTAAATTATCCCTACTTCCCAAAAGAACCTTGTCTAAATTCAAATCCGATCTCTAGTTATATCGCATAAACCGTTACGGTCGATAAAGGATTCTATAGCGACTATTCTGAAATTTGATTTGGACATATCTCAAAATCTACACAATGAAATTCCGAGATATACTCCACCAGCTCCACACGTTTCTTGTTTCATAGAAATCCGGCTTAAAACGGATTCTGTATATTCAGTTGAAGTTCGAATCACCAAATTGCGAACTGCCACGACGTTTCAAGTTCGTTTTAATTATAATTATAAATTATAAGTTCGAACGTTGTACTTTAAGTTATCGATATCGCCAAATCGATATATAAATAATTAAATAAATTAATTATTCGACAGCTAACAAAACGCGCCATTACAGACTTCCCCCTTAAAATAATTTCGTCCCCGAAATTGCTAAGTTAGAGGACGACCCTATCTATTGGAATTCCTCAGAATTGTTTACTCCTTATTTCTGATTTCAACTGGACCAATTAATATCGATTAAAATATTAATTCCTTTCGACTAACTAAAATTTCCAAAAATTTTGAAAATTCTCTAACACTTTATATTTTTAGAAAATTTCGCCATAACCTCCTTTGTACGGCTCAATACGTCAAACCACAACTCGCCTCTCTAGGCCTCCTCCAATCCAAAAAGGAAATCAAAATAGCCAAGCGGCTTGCTAATTCGGCTCATAAAATCCAAACTCATATATGATATAAACTTGTACCTTTTTGTCGGGCATTTAACTCTATCCCTTTCATCTGCTACCACTTCAACATATACCAATGTTATCCATTCCAATTGATCTCCAATCAGTTCATATCCTCAAATCCAAATCGAATTTCATTCGAACTCTAATATCAAATTCCAAATTATTGACTTATCAATTTGGTTCCATTCTAGATTATCTCTAATCCAATTCAAAAAAAAAAAATTAACTCGGTTCAAGTTAAATTTCAATTTATTTTTACCATCTCATTTTATTTAACTTCATTAGTTAAATTTTAATTCTAGAACTTAAGTTCCTGGGTTTCTTTCAAATCAATTTGAAATCATAATGCCAATTCAAAACCTTTGAATTTCTAAACAACTTGTTTTCTCAAAATAATTCAAAAACAAAACCTTTGGTAGTAATCCGTCACTTAGAACTCAGAAATGAACGCTAATGATGTAGCTACACTCATCAGGGTTATTTTCCAGTGATACAAGTGAGTTTAATAGTATATTTCTTTTCAAAATCATTTTAAACCTTTTCATTTTGAAATACATTTCAAATATTTTTCACACTGCTTGAAAACATTTCAAAATCTCCCAGGAACTTAAAATTTCCTTATTTTAAATTCCAAATTCTGATTTAAATTCATATTTAATTCAAACTATTTCATATATTACATTCATATGAATTCTGATTGGTCATTTATAACCATTTCACCCTTTTATAATCTTATTCGATTATAATAACAACCAACACAATCAGTATACTATAATAATTTCAAGATATATATTTCTTCTATAAACAAATATATTTTGGGAAAAATTATTTCATTTACCCTCTTTCAAAACATACCATGACGGTTCATCGTATTCGAGTGTTTAGTAACCCTTATCGATACAGTGGATCAAACTGATCGACCAGAATTCATAAGCCACTCAACCAATGAGTCTCCACAATATAAAACCATTTTATATTGAATAACAATTACGCGCTCATATATATACACTCAACCTCAATCTAGGATATTACTAATCCCATCTCTATTGAGTTATGCCACAGAGCCAAGGTAATCACTTATCTTAAGCTCTGATACCAACTGTAACGGCTGGAAATTTTCGACTCCTCGAGAGTCGAAAATTCCGAGACGTTAGTGAAAGAAAGTAGAGGGTGAGGAAGAAAAGATAGAACTAATAGAATAGAAGAAGAAGAAGAACTTACATCATCAGAGTAAACACGAATCTCACAGCGGAACGAATAAAATATAACATAACTTTGAAATACAAATCAGTACTCGTATATACATACCATTTCAAAGTACAACACTTAACAACACAGCGGAATAATAATAGCTATAATCCTGAAGCCTCCTGCTCCAAGCTCTCCAAGTGTATCTGTAAAATCCCGACTACTTGACTGCCCGTACAAATTTAGGCACCTAAGAGTTTAGGGGAAACAAAACAAAATAAACTCCGGGTCAGTCATGGGACTGGTGTGAATAAAACTCCAACACTTGGTTAAATAAAGGATATCTTTCTGATATTATAATAATGTCTAAATACAAATAGATATCAATCTAGCAGAACGCTTGCATCTCACGTTCCACATACATAGTATACAAATAAAACCGTGAGCGCTTATTGGAGATTGGATTCCAACAGACAAGGTATGGGAGCACCTTCCGATCAGTGTACTCTAGAGGAGATACACTAGGGTTCGACAAGAACGTCTTGCAACCCGGCCACACATGACCGTCCACTCATTTAGCTTGAGTGCAACGAATATATTATCATCGATGGGTGGGATCAGCAACCATCCTTCCCGATAAGGGAGAGCATTGAAATAGATTATAAAGAAGTACAATTGAATATTCTCTAGATGGTGATAATACACCCTGCTTGGGTATGGCCCAACTAGCCATGCTGCCTAGCCCAACTTCTGTTATTTCCCGGTGGTGATTTTTGAGGTCACGTTTATCACTTTGACAGATTATTGCTTCAATTACTTTGAGTGCCACATCGTCATACCCGCCAAATCAATATCGATTTCTCAAGGCATCACGGGTATAAAAGCTAAGAGAAACGAATTTCTCCGCCACCCAATGTAATATGTTTGAAGAGATCAACATATATGATTCGTTAAGAATACTTTGTCAGACACTCGTCCATATACGTTGTCCTGGGACTGAACAAACCGAAGGCACTATTCAGTGAATCCATCCTACCTAGGCTTTTCACAATAGCCCTTGCACTTCACTCCGTCTTCAATTATCTTCAGCGTACTTGATTCACAACGCTTATGCTAATACGGAGTGGCTCTTCGGATAATAATCCAACCGGTCTCTCCATATTTACAACGTAAATAGGGTCAAAACTTTGATAGTCTGTGATTCAACTATCAAATGAAAACATGTCGGTGTACAAACAACGATCTTATTTCCGAATGGAAATTCGATCGATCAATCATCATATGTTCACATTTCCTTATTTCATATATTTAGAAAATATCTGTTATTAATCATTGGAAAACATTTCCATAGCTTATTTTCACATCACTATTATTTCGCAACTATCAGTCCCTAACTGTAACTAGTATGAGAACAATTCTCTAAGTATCAATTCGGAAGGTCGAAACCAACATCAGATCGTCACTTAGAAAACCGTTCAACTTACCCTCTCCAGTCAGTTTCTGAATTTGCTTAACTCTATTTCTTAAATTCTTATCATGAAAACATTTCATTTTCTATGTTTAGAAAACATATCTGACTATATTTGGAAAACGTTTCCAAAACTCGTTTAAGGATTTCCAATGAACGTTGTATAAAACATCGTTTCGCTTAATCCATTTATCGCTTATTCCTTAACTTTATTCCTAATCAACCTTTTAGATCGAACCACAACTATTCCTTTGTCAATTCTGAAGTCAATCAAGTTGGGGTATAATTACCTCGCAGACCTTAATTGAACAACGTCCTTTACTGTGAAATAGATGAAGCTCATCACTCACTTTTTACAATCATCTGTTTACGCAAATTCTCGGATTCAGGTTACGAATCCACTTCTTATATGACAACGTTTGATTATAACTATACCGTTATAATTCCTACCCCTAAATATCTAACCTAAATTATAAATTTATTTCCTAACTCGAATAATTTAACAGGCACCTAATTTCTAAATCAATAGCTAAATCTTGATTTAAACCCTGGAAAGTAAATAGTACTTTCCCAAATTCGCTATAATCGAATTCGACGTATAACTCTCTTTCGAGTAATCTCTATTCGATTAACTCTCCCTTTTTAATAACTTATATTCGATAAACTCTATTTCGATTAACTCCTATCGAATAACTAATATTCGAATAACTCTTCTTGGTTGGCTCTATTTCATTAACTCTTATCGAATAACAAATATTCGATTTACTTAAATGGATTTACTCTTATCGAATAATTTTTTCGATTAACTTAACTTGATTATCTCAACTCGATTACTTAACTCGATTACTTAACTCGATAAATCTTAACTCGATAACTTAACTTAACCGAAATCGATTAACTCAACTCTAATCGATTAACTTAATTTGATTTACTCCTTCGAATAACTAATTCGAGTAACTTAATTGATTAACTCCTTTGAATAACTAATTCGATTTACTCTTCTCGAATAACTAAATTCGATTAACTCAAATTGAATAACTAATATTCAATTTACTCTTCGACTAATTCCTTTGGATTAACTAACTTCGAATAACTCCTTTGGATTAGCTAACTTCGAATAACTCCTTTGGATTAACTAACTTCGAATAACTCCTTTGTATTAACTAACTTCGAATAACTCCTTTGGATTAACTAACTTCTAATAACCAATATTCGATAACTACTCTTCGAATAAATAATATTCGGTAACTCTTCTCAAATGAATAACATTTGATTTCTCCACTCGAATAAACTATATTCGATTACTCTTCCCTCGAATACACTATATTCGATAACTCTACTTCGAATAAGTGATATTCGGCAACTCTACTCGATTAACTCCACTTGGATAACTCTAACTGGTCAACTCTAACTGGTCAACTCTAACTGAGTAACTCTAACTGATCAACTCTAACTGGTCAACTTTAACTGGTCAACTTTAACTGGTCAACTCTAACTGTTTATCTTTAACTGGTAAACTTTAACTGGTTAACTCAAATGGTTTAACCTAACTGGTTAACTCAAATGGTTTAACCTAACTTGATTTACTTGTCTCGATTAACTGAACTAATCCACTTAGTTTAACTTAGTTAATTCACTTTGATTAACTCTAACCGATTTACTTAGTTTAACTCAGCTAATTCACTTTGATTAACCAACTAATTTACTTCGATTAACCAATTAGTTTAACTTGACTAATTCACTTAGTTTGACGCAACTAATTCACTTTGATTTACAAATTAGTTTAACTTAACTAAGTCACTTAGTTTGACGCAACTAATTCACTTTGATTTACCAATTAGTTTAACTTGACTAATTCACTTAGTTTGACGCAACTAATTCACTTTGATTTACAAATTAGTTTAACTTAACTAAGTCACTTAGTTTGACGCAACTAATTCACTTTGATTTACCAATTAGTTTAACTTAACTAATTCACTTCGATTAACCGCTTAGTATATCTTAACTAATTTACTTTGGTTAACTTAACCAATTACTTTGATTAACTCGACTAACTCGCTTTGGTTAACTTAACCAATTACTTTGATTAACTCGACTAACTTGCTTTGGTTAACCTAACAAATTACTTTGTTTAACTCGACTAACTTGCTTTGGTTAACCTAACCAATTACGTTGTTTAACTCGACTAACTTTGCTTTGGTTAACCTAACCAATTACTTTGTTTAACTCGACTAACTTTGCTTTGGTTAACCTAACCAATTACTTTGTTTAATCCTTTTATCACACTCTGGTATTTCTTATGGTTTTTAACACATCACCTAACAATGATGACTATCGTCCAACCACACGTAATCACAACAGATTATATACATCACATTTATATATCACAATACATAAATCACAGTAAAAATAACTGTTGAGGAATCCAGTTGGATTCCTCCAACCTGTTTCCCTGCATCCACAGATGTTAAACAACACCAGTATAATATTCTGATAAACAGAATCAACATATAACTATTTGACGGTTTATATATATATATATATATATATATATATATATATACGTAAATATATATATATAATCTCTACTAACTGACTAGCAGTTCAATCAAACAATCAACACACAGTCAAACAGACAATTTTAATAGTTCTAACAATACAACATGAAATTATAAACTGTTCAGAGTTAGTGAGATTTACTCACATTGGCGCGTTAACCGTTGAATAACGGTTTGCGTTATTCGACTCAGTCGGACAATTTAATTCGCCATAAATTGTAACGAGCTCGGATTCACTTCCAAACTCATCTGTATTCGTAGTGATTTCTGATATGATTCTAACGTGCCAATTTTCGTCAGATTAATTCATAGGCCCAACCCATTTCCATTACTTCCTTTCCCCTCTCTTTCCCATTTGGCCTCACCGAAACTGCTCAGCCCACTTAGAAAAACTCCAGCTCATTCAAAGAAACACCGGCCCGCCTACGTACCCTTCTTCCACACTAAGATATGCTGCTTCTCATTTTAATACACTACCCATCCGTCACGTGACCCACTATCGAAACCAACCCCGTTTCATCACCGCAAATACCTCCCATCAAATCAGCAAATGTAATCTTCACCTTCCTGATGGTTTCAACCGCACAACACCTCCCTCACGAAAACCATATCCGCATTCCTAAACTACACCCTCTCCTCCTACCCAGGCAAACAAAGACTTTAACTTCACATAAACAAACAAATGGAAAACGGAACTCGGGCCCATAACACCTTTCTTCCACGATGTCTACACAATCCCGTCCTTCATATCCATACTTCGGAGCCATTACCTTGCTCCACTTCAGCTCCGTTCTCCAATCATGCTTCACCGAGTCACCGTCCCATTCATCCAAGATCCCCTTGCTTCTATACGTAAGTCACACTCAACTCGCGTTTTGATTTTCATGCGCCAGGTCCTCTTAAC